>CM039619.1:296751-1649876 GCA_022457165.1 Juglans mandshurica | reverse complement strand
CGTAAGTTTGGGTAGGAGTCTGTCGAGGCCAAGTTTGGCAATTCTGTTGCATGCTTTGGCTGAGATGGAGACACAAGTGGGGTTTTTGCATATTAATATGGGGATTATTAAACGCTGCGTTGAGGAGGGTTTGCAGAGGGAGAAGGTTCTCGTAATGGGCCAGGGAGAAGACTCTAAATGGGCCGTTTTATGTTTCTGGGCTCCAGGGAGAAGGCTCTCTTAAAGGCAAGAGTGTGGCCTCTGATGGCCCAGTGGCCCAACCCGTCTCTCTGGCTCAGTCTTCAGGCAACCTGTCTCTCAAGCCCAGTTTACCTAGAGACGTAGGGCTGCTAATAGAGAAACCCCACCGTCGTGTGGGCCTCAACCTCCACCATTGGCGGTGGGTTAGGGGTCGACGTTGATGGTGGCGGGTTCGTCGAAGGCGGTGGTGGGTTCTCCGGCGAGGTTTGGGGTGCCGGAGTTGGCGTCGGTAGGGATTAGAGTTGTTGAGCCAATTCTGAGTAGTGTCATGAGCTGTTTTTTATAGCCGGAATCTGCATAGAATCAGCCGTGCATCCCAGAGGGGTCGATGGGGACGGGTTTATTGGCAAGTTCTGGGGTCGTTGGGAGTGCGTCGGCAGAGGCTAGAAAAACTAACCCGAGCCTGTGTAGGTTCATTTCGGCACTGGAGTTGGTACAGATACAGACCCTTGCGTCGATGACCCAAGCGATGGCACCCACAACGACGGAGAACCAGGCGACGGCAACCCATGCGATGGAAACCCCCCGATGAAGCCATTTGTCCTGTGCAAGCTTTGTTGGAGCATGGGAAGCTTATGGGTGGGCCGCCACCCATTGAGGTGGCACAGACTTGGTCGCTGGCAAGCTTTGGCCTATATCCCGACGCTTTGGCGGCGAAATCACTATCGGTGTTGTCAGAGTGGTGTAATGGTGTCGAATGTTGTTTTAGCTGAGCTCTTGGGCCTGGTGGTGACATAGATAGTGCCGCTGGCACCTTCTGGGTTGCTTCCTATCCCCTTGGCGGCGAAGGAATGGGTCCAGGTGTCGGATCAGATTGGGTTGGAGACGGTAGAAAAGCCCAGTGTTTTCAAAAATTCTGGCTCTTTGGTTCTATTTACAGCTAATAAGGATGGTGAGGTTGAACCTACTTCACTCAACTCTTTTCATCCCAATGTGTCAAATTGGGTTATCCAGAGAGCAATGGACATTAAGCATATGGTAGGAATTTCTTACGAGGACTTTGAAGCTGAATTTATGGCCATACTTTTTTTTTATAGGTAATCAAAGATAATATATTCATAAAAATAGGCAAAGCCCAAGTACACAGGGAGTATACATGAAGAAGTGCCTAGTTAGAAGATACAAAAGAAAGAAGAAGATCCTAGATATTAAGACCGTTACAAACTATGGCCCCCCGCCCATGAGAACAATAACTTAAAAAATACAACTTTTAGCTCTTCCAGTGTTCTCTCCTGGTCTTCAAAGCTTCTTGCGTTTCTTTCCCTCCAAATACACCAACACAAACATATTGGTACCAACCTCCAAATTGCCGCTATTTGAGCATTACCGTATAGTCCTCTCCAGCTTGCGAGAAAATCCACCAATCTACACGGCATAACCCAAGACAATCCAACCCTTGAGAAAAAATCATCCCACATGCCCTTGGCCACATTCCCTTTTATGGCCATACTTACAGCTGTAGAGGTTGTGAATGCTCAATCCAAGTCCGATCAATCCTTGGCTTCGACCAAGAAAAGGGAAAGATAACTCAAAAGGCTAACATGTGCAATGAAAGAGGATGGGGGTGAGAAGAGCTCTACTCGGGAATGTTGTAAGGAGAGGGATAAAATGGTTGTCCCATGAAGCCAAAAATATTATCTTGGAATGTGAGGGGGTTGCGTGATCCTAATAAGCGCCTCCAAGTCAGAAATTTACTTCGCCAATGGAAATGGGATATCATATGTTTACAAGAGACTAAGGCCTCGTTTGTTTTCAGAAAACATCTCATCTCATCTAATCATTACAACTTTCCCAACTTTCAATACAAAATAAAATTAACAATTCAAAATTTTCAAATTTCAAAACAAAAATAATATTAAAAAATATATTCTAACAATATTTTATTTAACTTTTTAACTTTAATTTCAACTCATCTCATCTACGAAAACAAACGAGGCCTAAGTTGGAAGCTATTTCAAGACAAATAGTTCGTAGCCTATGGAGAGGACAACATGTTGGGTGGTCTTATCTACCATCAAAAGGAGCTTCTGGGAGAGTTCTAATTATGTTTGACACAAGGGTGGTGGAAAGGGTAGAGGAGTGTGTGGGTGATTTCACGGTTGCATGCTCTTTTGTTAATCTAGAAGTTGGCTTCAAATGGGCATTCACTGGTGTTTACGGCCCAAATATTGATTCGGAAAGAAGGTTTTTGTGGGAAGAACTGGTGGGAGTCATTAGTTGGTGGGAGCTTCTAAGTTGCATCCAGGGGGGGAACTTTAACACATCTTGCTTTCTAAGCGAAATGTCGGGTGCTTCTTACATCGCTCCAGCTATGAGAAATTTTTCTGATTTCATTTCAGAACATGAGCTCATGGACATTCCACTATCAGGTGGCACGTTTACCTGGTCCAACAACCGTGATTTTCCATCTTGGTCGAGGATCGATAGATTTTTGCTAACTCCTGATTGGGAGTCACAGTTCCCCGGATGTTGCTCAAAGAAGATTACCCTGTTTATGCTCCGATTACTTCCCCATCATTTTAGATTGTGGAGGCATCCAAGGGGATAGAAGATATTTTAAATTTGAGAATTTGTGGCTTAAAATTGATGGTTTTGTAGACAGGATCAGACAATGGTGGACTTCCTATAGCTTCCAAGGCTCTCCAAGCTTCATTATGGCAAAAAAGTTGAAAGCCCTGAAACAAGACCTGAAGCAATGGAATGAACAAGTTTTTGACAATGTGTTTCAGCAGAAGCGCTCCCTTATAGAGGAACTACGGGATTTGGAAGGCGAGGAGGAGGCCAGAACCCTTTTAGAACCTGATAAAATTCGCAAGAATCAAGTAGTTGCTGATCTTGAAAAGGTTACTTTGTTGGAGGAGATTTTCTGGAGACAGAAATCAAGGAAACTTTGGCTTAAGGAGGGGGGACAAATGTACGAAATTCTTCCATAAGATGGCTAACTCTCACAGGAGGAACAATGCTATTGATATACTGATGGTAGAGGTGACAGCTTCTTCGGATCAGATGGTAATCAAAAACCACATTGAACAATACTATCAACAACTCTTAACTGAAGAGCATAATTGGAGACCGAGAGTGGATGGTTTGTCTTTTTCCACATTAGACCAGCAGAGTGTAGGGTGGTTAGAAAGGCCATTTACAGAAGAAGAAGTGGGCAATGTTATCAGAGGTATGGCAAGTGATAAGGCTCCCGGTCCGGATGGGTTTACTTTGGGTTTCTTTCAAGATTGTTAGGAGTTGGTCAAGGAAGATATTATGCAAGTCTTTCATGAATTTCATTCTAATGCTAGATTTGAAAAGAGTCTCAATGTCACATTTTTAGCCCTCATTCCTAAAAAGGTAGAGTCTAGGGATGTGAGAGACTATTGCCCCATGAGTCTTGTGAATGGGATGTACAAGATTTTTTCCAAACTGTTAGCAAACAGATTAAGCTTGGTGGTGGAAAAACTAATCTCGAAGCCACAAAATGCTTTTGTCAAAGGTAGACAAATACTCGACTCAGTACTTATTGCAAATGAAGTCTTGGATGGTCGTTTGAAGTCTAAAGAACCCCGGCTACTTTGCAAGTTAGACATGGAGAAAGCATATTATCATGTCAACTGGAGTTTCCTTCTTTACTTACTTGAAAGATGTGGTTTTGGGAAGAAATGACAGAAATGGGTAGAATTTTGCATCTCTTCAGCTTGTTTCTCTATCTTAGTAAATGGATGACCAGTGGGTTTCTTCAACTTCTCTCGTGGCCTGAGACAGGGAGATCCGCTTTCTTATCTACTTTTCTTATTTGTCATGGAAGCTCTTAGCAAGATGATTGAGGGCCTGGTGGACGGTGGGTTACTCCATGATTTTTCAGTGGGGAATGGCGATCTCAACATTTTTCACTTGTTATTTCCTGATGACACACTTATCTTTTGTGGTGCACACCTTGGACAAGTCCAAGCCTTGCTGGCGCTACTCCTTTGTTTTGCTATTGTGTCAGGTTTGAGTATCAACCTTGCAAAGTCGGAAATAATGCCAGTGGGGCTGTCCTTGATGTGGAGATTTTAGCTACTACCTTGGGATGCAAGATATCTTCGCTTCCTATGAAGTATCTTGGCTTATCGTTGGGTGCTTCATTTAAATCTGAAAGGATTTGGAATGACGTAGTCGAAAGGGTGGAGCGCAAATTGGTAGCTTGGAAGAGGCTTAACTTGTCGAAAGGCGGTAGGTTGACTTTGATTAAAAGCACTCTTTCAAACTTACCCACTTATTTTCTATCTTTGTTCCCACTTCTCACAAAGGTGGCTAACCGCATTGAGAAACTACAAAGGGATTTCTTATGGAGTGGATTGGGGGATGAGTTCAAATTTCACCTGGTTAATTGGTCAATAGTTTGTACCCCAATTTCTGGGGGAGAGGGTCGAGGATTCGCCACTTGATGAAATTAAATCAAGCTCTTTTGGGTAAGTGGTTGTGGAGGTACCAAAATGAAAGGGAGGCCTTATGGAAGTCTGTTATAGACTCACAATTTGGGAAAGCTTGGAGAGGATGGTGCTCGAATGAGGTACGAGGCACCTATGGAGTGGGTTTGTGGAAAAACATTATGAGCCTTTGGGAGACCTTCCGAGGACATGAACATTTTATCATAGGTGATGGTTCGCATCTCCGTTTTTGGTTTGACATATGGTGTGTTAATCTTTGTCTATGAGATACATTCCCTGCCATCTTTGCGCTTGCTAGAGTAAAGGAGGCATCGATTGCCGAACTTCTGGTCTTTTCAAATGGTACCCCTCAATGGAATATTGACTTCATTAGAGCAGCTCATGATTGGGAGTTGGAGTCTATTATGGAGTTCTTTGCGATATTATATTCTGCAAGTATTCCAGGGGGCACCGGAGACAAGATGCTTTGGAATCATTCTAAGAAAGGTATTTTCTCTGTCAGTTCTTTTTATCAAAAGCTCACGAACTCCGGATTGTCTATGTTCTCGTGGAAGTGCATATGGAAGACGAAAGCTCCCTCAAAAGCAGCTTTCTTTGTCTGTACAACATCTTTAGACAAGATTCTCACTACAGATAATTTGAGGAAACGACGGGTTATTGTCCTAGATTGGTGTTGTATGTGTAAGAAGCATGGGGAGTTAGTTGATCATCTGCTTTTACACTGCGAGGTGGCCAAGGTTATATGGGATGCTTTTTTCTCAAGAGTTGGATTGTCTTGGGTTATGCCTTGTAGATTGGTGGATTTCCTCGCAAGCTGGAGAGGACTATACGGCGATTCTCAGGTAGTGGCAATTTGGAGATTGGTACCAATATGCTTGTGTTGGTGTATTTGGAGGGAGAGAAATGCTCGATGTGTTGATGATCAAGAGAGAACAATGGATGAGCTTAAAGTTTTCTTTTTTAAGTCATTGTTCTTATGGGCGGGGGCTATAGTTTGTAACGGACTTAGTGTTCACGACTTTCTTCTTTCTATTGTAACCTCTAGCTAGGCGTTTTTCATGTATACTTCCTGTGTACCTGGGCTTTGCATATTTCTATGAATACAATATCTTTGATTACCTATAAAAAAAAAAAAAAAAAAAAAAAGATATGTTGGTACTGTGATGGCATAGATTCTAGCTTGGTAATCTATTTAATGGTCCAACCAGGTGGTACTGATTCATACTCATGCCTTTTATCTATTGAAAAAATAGATATATAGGCTTACTAATACCTTCATCAGATAATGCTGTGTTTTTTATATTACCTTTGTTATTGGTAGAAAATTTATTAAATAATTAAATTTACCACTTCACAACAAGTTTATCTTTTAGAATAATCAATGATTTAACATGATATCACAGCATTGGTCCTGAATTCAAATATTAGCTTAACTCTTTAGTCTCCATTTCCATTAAATATTTCACATGTCAAATCCACTTATAGAAAGGGAGTCTGGCCCAAATATGAATGGAATTTATGCAATTAACTGTATTATTTGAGTTTTCAAACCAGACTCTGCCAAGGCTACTGGATGCTCCAAGCTTGGAAAATATGCATGCAAAATTTGTATCATGTGGTGCTCGTCACAGTGCCTTAATCACAGGTACACCACCATGGACTTCTGGAGCCCTCCATTATTCCTTTTTGCTAAGTGCTAACTGAGAACCACCCCCTTCAGCCCATGATATGTTATGAATCCAATTTTGAAAGCAGAAAAAAAGGATAACTGAAAAAAGGGGAAGGAGCTTTTCGGTGTGCTCGTTTGACACATCAGTACCAAATCAAGGTGTGGGAGTTCAATGAAACTTCCACGAACATTTCTGTTATGCTTTTCATTTGTTTGCTGATGAACAGATGTCTCTATTTTATCTGGATATTTGTTAAAGACTATTCAACATGTTGGTCAGCCACGAAATTAAGCATAAATGTTTACTTGGTCTGAACTAGAAGTTTGAATGGGCTTGTCAAGTCCAAGTTCAAAGTGATTAATAGTCTTTGGTAAAATTCAGATACTTAGAATGTCTTAGTAAAGGGATACTGAGTCAACAGAACGCCAAATAAATACAAGTCAATATGCATAGACTTTGAAAAACCATTCTGAAAAAGGCTTTTGGGGGAGAGGGGCTGGGGGGTTTATTGGAGCTATCAAAAAATAACTTGTGCTCATTGGTCTTGTGTGACAGAATTTATCATGTGTGAGAGATTATCAAATTTGTATGAATTGATGGTTAAAATTTCATTGTTACTGATATACCTGTTGACTTGCTGTCTTTGTTTCTTGAAGAGGATAGGAAAGTTTTCTGCTGGGGATGGAACAAATATGGCCAGGTAATAACCTTCGACTAGTTGATCAAGACACCATTACCAGGGCACTGTACTACATTGACATAAGGTTTTACTAATTTAGAGTCCATGTTTGCATGTGACAGCTTGGTTTGGGAGATGTGATCGACCGCAACATTCCTTCTCAAGTCATAATTGATGGCTATATACCTAAAAATGTATATTGTGGCTGGTGGCATACCCTTCTTCTCGCTGAATCTCCCACTTGAATTCCTCCCTTGCTAGAGGTCTTGGGCACAATTTTGTAGGTAGCATTTATTTAGATTGTTAACTAACTGAGTACTGTGTATATGTACATACAATAGCTTGTATACTTATACATCTATGCATGTACTCATTCTTTCATGACTAACATGTTCGCCATTGCTGGCCCCTATCTTTAACGCGATTGCAAGAAGGAAGCTTCGATTCCCAGATGTATAGCTTTGTCAGCATAATTGTGTATATCTCTTTTCATTCAATTTGAACTCTGATGTAATTGTGGGTGTAGAGGAAAAAACACAAACTTTTTTTTATGTAAAATCAGATCCCTGCCTTTGTAATTGAAATGTAACTAGGTGTGTTTTCGGGTTTCTTCAATTATATCTCTCTCTTATATTTTTGGGCGTAAAGGGCAAATTTCTTAACTGCGACCTTACATTCCTAGTAGTTAACTATGCTATGACAGAGTCAAGAGAGCGCAAAGCTGTGGCTTTGTGGGCAGTAGGCATTGTTTTGAATATGAGAGAGCGTCTATATATAAACCTTGTATTTGTAGTCGTGCTTTTGTTAATTTAGTGAGGAGGAAGGCTCTCGATTGCTGCCCTGAGAAGTGAGAACATAGATAAATGTTAGTCGAATCACGTTGACTACATGTCTATTGCTTTTCACTCGTCACTTTATTTTCAAACCATTCAATGCTTGCGTGAAACCTTTAAACCCAACATATTTTATCATACAAGTCTATCAAACGATAAGATGCTGAACCCACCAATAACATTTCATGACTGAGCTTCACTCTCTCCAACAAGATATGTTTCCTGATTCCTGAGCTGCCAGATTGAAATTGTATGCAAGGGCTTGGCTATTGGCTTCTTGCGAGAAAGAAGTTCTCGGAACACACATTTCATTGTTGGGCGAGACTTTGGCTTGGTGCGTAGGCATGCAAACGCTATCATAGCAACAAGGAAAATATCATGTGCAACCAGATGATTGAAAGGTGGTGGACGATGATCTAATAGTTCATTTAGCATGACGTCTTGAGAATGTGATGATGATAATGAATTCAGAAATTCTCCTGGATGTTTTCCCATTAATATTTCTAGAACAACCATTCCAAAGCTATAAACATCACATTTTTCAGTAACTATCATGGTATAGGCCAACTCTGCAATAAAAAAAAATTAAAATGTAAATTTTTTTCTTTCATTTCTTCTTGTACATTTGTCTTTACGAAGAGTTAAAAAGGTTGGTCAAAATAATAAACATGGTAATCCAACTAGCATTAGCATTTGATTAAAAAGAAATGATAGTTGCAGTCATTAGTGTGCTGGTGTCAAGTGTCGTGCAATCACTTAGAAAAAAAATGAATAAATGTAAGATCCGTATGAAAAAAAAAATTAATTTTTTAATAGTGGACTCCATATTTTTTGGAAACGATTGCACGACGCTTGCACACTCCACAACTATACGTAACATTACTCTTAATTAAAAAAACTAGCATTAGTATTTGTCAAACCATTTGTCTCCAATGGCTCGTTCCATCCTCTTAAAAGAACAATCAGAAGCAAGAAAAAAGAAAATAAATAAATAAATAAAGTCAAGAAAAGAACAAATCACCTGGCGCAACATAGCCATAAGTGCCAACGATTAATGTTTGATTGGAAGAATCAGAATCGAGGAGTTTAGCAGTGCCGAAGTCAGAGACAAAAGCCTCCAATTTAGAATTCAACAGGACATTATTGCTCGATATATCTCGATGAACAATTACCGGAATGCATTCATGATGCATATAATATAAAGCATCTGCTATACCTTTGATGATGTTCATCCTCTTGCACCAATCCAGTTGCACAGCTTCAACATGGGTGTTTAGGACCCAAAAAAGGCTTCCCATTTCCATGTACTCGTAAATCAAAAACATGCAGCGTTTATGCAAGCAGAACCCGTGAAGCTTTATAATGTTTCGATGTCGAATCTTTGTTAACACCTTTACCTCATTCCTGAAACTCGTATCAAAAGTGGGGTTCTCTGCCTCTAGACGATGAAGCTTCTTCAAGGCAACCACTTTGCCATTAGGTAGTTCTGCTCTGTAAACACTACCATAACCACCGGTTCCGATACAATGTTTAATATCAAAGTCCTCGGTTGCTCTAATGACGTCTTCATATGCAATATGGCCGTCGTAATTCCATATCGAGAACAAATCTCCATTCTTTGCTTTTGTTGACTCGGGTAGAGTTTTCTTAACTACACATTGTAACAAGAGAAAGCACCAAAGAACAAAGAATCCAATAAACATGGCGATGGGAACCACAATTTTTACTGTGCGTCCGACCGAATTGTTCCTAGCTGGAGGGCAAGGAGGGAAACCCATTGATTGGCCGCATAAATCCTCATTGCCAATTAATGTGTCTGGTCTATGATACCGATCATAATACCAACCATAGTCAACTGGAATTTGACCCTTCAAAGAATTGTATGACAAGTTGACTTCTTTTATAAAACTGAAATGAGGAGGAATGCTACCGGTAAGTTTATTGAAGCGGAAATCCAAGATTGATAGGTAGCTTGCACGCCCAAGTTCAACAGATATCTCGCCACTGAGAAAATTATGACTAAGGTCAATGCTATTTAGCCAATAAAGGTCAATGATATGATGGGGAATGCTTCCATCTAAATAGTTGCGGCTCAATGACAACTCTGTCAAGGCATAGCAATCGCCTAGACTGGTGGGGATCGGACCAGTAAGATTGTTAGAGGCGAGATGCAGACTTTTCAAAGACTTCAAGTTTCCTATTTCCATGGGGATGGAACCATTAATTTGGTTCCAACTGAGTGACAAATAACTCAAATTAGTTAAACAGCCTATAGACGAAGGGATTTGACCAGTAAAGCGATTATTCTCGAGGGACAAGGAAACCAAGTTCTTTAGATTGCCAATAGATGGAGGTATTTCACCTATAAGATTATTGAAGCCCAGATGGAGGTGGGAGAGTTTTGATAGGGTACCTATTTCAAATGGGATGCTCCCCTGAAGTTCGTTTCCAACAAGATCAAGACAGACTAGATTTGGGAAGGAAGAGAAGTTGAGTTTCAACTTACCTCCTAAAGAGGCGTAAGTTCTGTTAATCGCTATGACACTTCCACGTGCATTGCAGTCAATACCATCCCACTGGCAATGATCTGAGTTATTCCCAGTTTGATTACTCGACCACCACCCAGTATGAAGCAGAGCATTCCTTTCAAGTTGTAGAGCAGCAGATGACTCAGATGTTGCCACTAACTCAACTGCATGATATTTTTCAAAGAACAAGGTACACGTAGCCCATGCTACTACCGCAATGAAAGTGGAAATTGAGGGTGCCATGCATACAGGCGTATGATTGACAAGGGCTAATTGTTATGTGTACAACTCCGGGCACTTAAATAAGAAGAGATGCAGATAGAGGGCTAATTGTTTAGACCTTTTTTTTTTTTTTTAACGTGACTCGGACGCTTCAATAAGAGGAACCTTTAATTTACAAATTTTCTTCCATTCTTTTGTGACGTTGAATGAAGACCAACGTGACTCTTGCAGTCATCGTCTTCTCGAGTCCCATCGAACTGCTAAATTTCCTTGCAAATTACCTTTTGACAATGAGCAATATCCCCCGTCAATTAAAAAAAACAGAGAATTAATGAGCAGTGTCCAGGCTTACATTCGATCGAGAAATCTAGCAGGAGTATCAGATGGTGCAGTCAAATATGGTTTCCAATACATGACCATACGGCATACGGTGCGTCATGACCTTTGCAAAGAGTAATGTTAGATACAAATTTCAAATAGACAAGTTTCATACATACCTTTTATAAAATAATGGATCTCACTAATAAATAATAATTTTTTTTTATACTTTTTTAATGTGGGTTCACTTTTTTACAATGACTTGTATGGAGCTTGTCTATTTGAAACTTGTACAAATCATTTCTCATGCAATAATATGTGCATCACAATTTATCATCAACGAGGCGGGGAAAAAGTCTTATTACTACCCATCTACCACTCAAGTGTATTTTAAGTTTTTTTTATTTTTTATTATTTTTTAAAGTATTTTTTTAACATCTTTAATCACTATGAAAAAATTAAAAAATATATATAATTTTACTAATACTCATTTTCTTAATTATTAAATAAAATTAAAAATTAAAAAAAAATCAAATACAAAAAAATAATATATGAGAAAAGATACTTACAACCGTGAATTGCGTAACCGTCGCGTAATTACTTTGAAAAAAATGAATAAAATATGGGACCCACATGAAAAAAATTAATTTTTTAATAGTGGACCCCACTCTTTTTCAAAACGATTACGCGACGGTTACGCACTTCACGGTTGTATGTAGAATTACTCTTTTTTAATTGAATTTCATTTGTTTTCATAAGACTGTCATCAAACTTATGCATGGACATATACAAATAATTTTCTTTTTTTGAAAAAAAGAAATCAACGTTCTAGTGGATTGGTTCACCGTTCAAGTCCCAGTAGTGTGAATGTTCGATGCACAGAACCGATTGCCGAAGATTAAAAGAATGAGAAATGATAATTACAGTCGTGAGTATAAGTATCGTGTAGTCGTTTTTTAAAAAAGTGAATAAATATAAAATCTACATGAAAAGAAATTAATTTTTTAATAATATACTTCACTCTTTTTCAAAACGATTGTACGATATTTACACATTCTATAACTATATCTAACATTATTTTTTTCAGATGTTCTCATAGTAGGTATTGGGCATTCGGCTCATAATACTAATGGGCTGCGATGGCTATATTACTTTCTGTAATTTTTGTTGGGCTTTTCAAGTGAATTTTAGCTACAACGAGCGTTCTTTCCAATCAGAGTCTCAGACCCAGACAATTAAAAGCAGCGATTTGTTTTCTAACCAATAAATTACGGCTCCAACCACATTGACTCGTTTGTTTTTACAAGTGGGATGAAATGAGTTGGGATTAAAATTATAAGTTAAATAAATTATTATTAAAATATATTATTTTAATATTATTTTTATTTTAAAATTTAAAAAAATTGAATTGTTTATTTTATTTTGTATATAAATTTAAAAAAATTGTAATAATTAAATGAGCTGAAAAGAATTGTAAAAACAAACTATGCCGAGCATTGATATTAGCCATAGTTGTTTGCTAATAATTTATTTTTTGTTTATTATTTTAAAATCACGTGTTATATTACGCTTCGATTCATTATTATTATAAATACATGAAGTAAAGACGATTCATTCACTTGAAAATCTTTCGCTATTGTATAAATAAAAAATATACTATTTACATTGATTGATTATATAATATATCGTAAAAATGTTTGTATATAGATATATGATTATTCATATTATTTTAGACTGATTGACTTACGTGCGTGGCCTTCAATCGAAAATCTCGTGTTATTTTTTCTGAAAAAGAAAACGGAGAAACATCAAAACAACCATGGCAATCATCATTAATACCATTGATTGGCGCCTAGGTTAATTAAAGTAGGAGGAGGGAAAATACGAGATAATTTATTTTTTGAATAGAAATGAATTAAGGGTGAGAACCAAATAGCATGCATATATACATATATATATCTAGCAGTAGCAGATCATCGACCACATGAGTAGGTCCAACTAGGAACATATATACCTAACATGGAAAAGCTAGAATATTAATTAGAGTAATTCTACATACAACCGTGAAATGCGTAATCGCTTTGAAAAAGAGTGGGATCCACTATTAAAAAAATAATTATTTTTTTTCATATAAGTCTCATATTTTATTCACTTTTTTCAAAGCGATTACAAGGTAATTGCATAATTCACGGTTACAAATATATTTTCTCTATTAATTTAAGATGGACAAACTAGAATATCTGATAATATTCTTTCTCTTGGTAAGAATATTCTATATTCCATAATTGTTTGCTAGGTAGGTTACAATCTCGTCAAAAAAGGCACATTCAAAAAAGTTTTTTTTTTTTTAATAAGCAAAAAAAAAAGATTTTAAAAAAAAAAAGAATATCCGCTGTTTAAATTATGAGACTACGATTAAACCCCAAAAATAAAAATAAATAAATAAACTAATATTGCTTCTTGCACGTGTTGACTGCATTGATCATGTTGTAATTTATTCCTAGACCACGTTCAATTGTTGACAGCGTCTAAAGTACTGATTATTTTTCATTTTCTTTTCAGCCAATTTAGCAACATATAATTAATATATACATATAGATTAAAAGGTACTGATTCATGATTTTTCTAGCAAATTGAAAATAGAAGTCAATTGAAGAGTAGGTGAAAAATCATGCTTGAACATGATCATCTAGATCGGACTTTTTTTGTTTTTAAAGGGTCTATGTGCAATATTCTGCCATGTCTATATACATACTAATGTCAATATTTGGAATTGGCGCGCAACAACCTGCAAGTTGCTGTATATAACATCTGAAATTCTATTATTGCTGTTAGCCATTTCTTAAATGAAAAAAAGTATCATTTTAATAAGAATATTATTGTAATTTTAAAAAAATTAAAAGATAAAATTAATTAGACTTATAATATAGGCCTCATTTGAGAACTGTATGTAACATTGCTCATATATTTATATACGCATATATATTTGTCAACTACGTACAACTTCTGCCATTTAAGTTGGAACTTTACCTCTGAAAGAAACGTATAAAAGAAAAAGTTGATCTTGCTATATATATATATTTGAGTGATAATTCAAACTTGTTAAATTACTTGTCATGTAGTTATTTTTGCAATAGCATCCTTATTAATTACATTCCATGTTTTGTTCGAGTAATTGATTACAAAGTGTCCTCATATAAGTTTCAGCCTGTGTCGCACCTGAAACTTGTCTTGGTTTTCACAATACCTGCTAAATCATTTGGATGGATTTTCACACATTTTTTTCACCAAAAAGATTTATCGTAGGACACGTGTTTTGCAATATACTAGTGTTCATTCCTCTTTTCTACCTCTCATTCATTTGTCAAGCTTGATTCAACAACTATCAACTCAAGTTCAACAACTTTGTCCTGTGAGATAACTATGATTTCTTTCATTGTCATTTTAGATTTACAGTTGCAAATGGAGAATTCTGTATGAGTGCATTTATTGTTTTCATGGATATAGGAGACGAGAGGAATTTATCAACCATTCATATGAAGATTTGCATTTGTTACTATTTATTACTAGACTTTTTGTTAAGACTCTGACCATGTAATCAATAGGAAAATCAAGAGACATATAACAATGAAGGCACTTATTCTTGTTAGAGGGCTTGGGACAAGGCTGAGGCCATTGATACTAAGTGTCCCTAAGTTGCTCGTTGATTTTGCTAACAAACTAATGATCCTTCATCAGGTATAACTTTGAGAGAGTTCTCTTTCTTCTGAAAGTAATTTATGTTCGTCTATATCCATACTTCAAAAAAAACTTGTCTCGAAATTGCTCTCTTTAGTATAATTTGTCAATTGCAAGCATTCTTTGTGAACTATTTTGCTAGACAAACATTTCTTCTGATTTTCATTTTTGAGATTTATGATTGAGGTGCATCACATTTGTGAGGTTTTGGTTAATTTTACAGTGTTTTTAGAATTTGATTTCCTATTGAGTTGTGAATTACTTGCATTGATTGTTTTTGCTTCGCATCTTAGTTGTATTTTGATGAATTGTGTGCATATTTTGAGCTCATTGTCATTTTGATAAAAATCTACGTTAGTAAATTTTGCATATTATGTCAAATCTGGTAATGATTGTTGCTGCAATAAATATTTTGTTTGTCTAATTATGGTTTTTTTTAAGTTAGCATTTCAATTCTGCTCGGATTTGCCACTATGTTTTTTTATCCTTCTTCAGATAAATTTCAAGTGGAAAGAAATAGTTATGTCAAAGTTGTTTGTTACATCAGTAGATGAAGTTGTATTTCGATTTCTATTTATTTGACACATGATTGTAGTTAGACTCATGATTGTAGTTCGTTCTTACATTTCATGGCATACTCTAAAACAGGCCATAATTGAGAATTGCGAATTCTTGAAGCCAATCTTGTCCCTTTCTTGAGAAATTCAAGTTGTTGTTTACTGGTTCAACTAACATTTTCATAAGGAAGCCGCATGACGAAACACAAATGTTTAAAACATTGAAATGTTTGCAAGTTTTTGTCTCATGGATCCAGAACTCAGTTAACAGCCAGGTGAAATCAACTCTCATTTTCATGGATGATGCACGGGAGTTATGGGTGGAGCTACAAGACAGGTATTCTCAACAAAATGGTCTTAGAATTTTTCAATTAAAAAAATACTTTGGCTAGTTTGATGTAAGAACAAGATTCAATCAGTGTTTATAATGGTATACTTAAAACTTTGTGGGATGAACTCTCTGTGTATAATTCTATTTCTGGGTGTGATTGTTGAAAGTTGAAGGTTTTCTTGGACCGATATCAGAAAGATTGTGTGATTCAATTCTTAATGGAATTAAATGATGTGTATAGTAATGTTAGATATTAGATTATGCTACTTGATCATCTGCCTCCTGTCAACAAGGTGTTTTCCTTAGTCCAACAGCAAGAGAGGCAACATCAGATTGTTTCTCAAGCCCCCACATCTGACTCTATGTCTCTTTTCATTAAGAGGAATTATATAAATACCAAATTTTCTGCAAAACCTACTACTAATTGTAAACAAAGCAGGCCTTATTGCACTTATTGTAAGGTTTCAGGACATTTATTTGAAAATTATTTTAAGGCAGAGAATGTTGAAGTACCGATATGCACTCACTGCAATATGACTGGACATATAATGGAGAAGTGTTATAAAATTCATGGATATCTTCCTAGGCACAAGTTTCATGCCAAGTCAAAGAACACTGCAGTTTTTGCTAATTCAGTGAGTGCTGATTAAAAGGAAAATGATGAAGCCAAAGTGGCTTTAACCAAGGGGCAATATCAGCAGTCGTTGGCTCTTATTCACCAAAATGATCTTTCTCAAACTCCACACTCTATCAACAATGTACGGGCCATTTTGAAACCAGGATTAGGTCCTTCAAATTATTCCAAACTCTATGGTATTCCAACTCGTTTATCAATTTATACCCATCAACCTTCCAATGTTGCTAACACTCCATGGATTATTGATACAGGTGCAACAGATTATATGGTCTGCTGCACCTTCTTGACCACAGCGACTGCACAGGTCTCATACACTTTTAAGTTGCCAAATGGAAATGATGTTCCAGTAACACACATTGGTGTTGTTCAAATTTCAAACACTTTGGTCTTAACAAATGTTCTTTGTGTACCTTCTTTTACTTTCAATTTGTTATTAGCAACGAAACTTGCGGAGTCACTAACATGTTGTGTTGTTTGTTTCTCTGACTCTTGTTAAAAATACACTGCTAGTCCCCAGTGGGAGCCCAGCGGGAGATATAGCATTTTCCTTACTTATTTGCTTGTAGAGTAAGGCTTGAGTAATGGAAAAGATAATAGGCTTCTCGGCTTGTCGTGAATGGTGATGCTTCTTTAACATATGTTACAATATAGGTAAGAATAACTAGTATGCCTTTCGAGTATGTCACTTTTTTTTTTTACTGAACATTTGACTTTTTGCAATTTATCAAGTATGCACTCGTAAAATGGGGCATCCCATGCGCCACCTCATTTACATGTAGAGGGGCAGGTTTTTGAACCTCGGATTGTAAACAACTCAACAACAGTTCGTGCTCTTTTTTTTTTCCAACAAAAAACATAGCTTCCTATATTTGTTTTGAGAGCCTATCAACAGAGGCCTACACTTAAGATACCCTAATACGCTTGAGGGACAAAGAATCGACATGGGAAGAATAATGATATTTACTTTAACCTGGTTATGGTACAAATGAGACGAATTAGAGTCCGGAAGTGTCATCTTCTATCCACGCCATCATAATTGATGGATTTGAGCAATTGGCTTGAAATTCTTTTTCGAACCTAAATATTCATTTTTTTTTCTCTAAAATTTTAAGCAAAATAAAATATAAAGGAATGGGACATGACTTTTGGATTATTATCCTGCATCCATACGTCACATGTGGCACCAACAGTCTAAATAAATGGATGGACCCATGTGAAATTGTATTAGGAAAAATGTGGAGCTTGCCCTTGTTACCAAATTCTTCATATTTACAGGGCCCTATAGAACTTTTAATTGGCCACATTGATTAACAGGCTGAAGCCTTTGAGAACCACAGTCTCCGTGGGCCTGTTAGCTTGTTCTGTTTTGTGAACCAATGGATTGGGCCTGTTCAGACAAAACACAGAGAAAACGATGATATTATTTGATACTAGGTAGCAGATAACAAGCTGGATCCAACTCCTTTAGACCCTAATCAACCTCATGCCCTTCACGTTGTCGCTGAAACCTTAAACCCTAAACCCTTTCTCCCTTTCTCCTGCAACTCAAGAAAAATGGCCTTCACCTCCATTTTTCGCAAATCGGTTTCTTCTTTTGCTCCAGTCGTGAGTCGACTTATTCGGGGACAAAGAAGTTGCCATACGGCCCTTTTCACAGCCATAAACCACGCCAATCTCTGTCGCAGCCCCTCTCTGAGCTTTTTGGTTCCTACCCTTAACTACTCTTCTGCTACGAAGAGGGCGAGTACTGATGAAAGCCTCATCCGGGTAATTGAGTCAGAGATCAAATGTTTGGAGGATACCGATGATTACGACCGGGTGAGTAGTATTTGCTGTTTTTTTTCGTTCTTTATGAGCTGTTTGGTTGATGAGAGAGTGTGGGAAATGAATATATATATATCAAGCCTTTTTGTTCTTTTTTAGAGAAGATGAAAATTCCTCCTTAATATTATCATATGGTCGTGTTTGATATCTCAAATTTTAATCGCTTGTACGTTTACTCACTAGGTGACAGAGAGAGTTAATGTTAGTCTGTCTTTGGAGTAAAGGTTGTCGTAAAGAAAAATGAAAATAAACTATGGGTAATTTGGCTGCTCCAAGAGGGAAGGAATGGATAGAAAATGAAGCTTTAAATGCTATTGATTTAATGTTTCAGGTTTGAAGACAGCAATCGTCTAGACCTTTTTTTTTTTAAAAAAAAAATCTATTTATGCAGGGTTGAGGGATTGATTACTTATGTTATATATATATATTTTTTTTGTAAGAGTGAGTTTGGTCTAATGGCAGTGGAAGGTGGAGATCCAAACTGTGACCTCCGCAGCCCGCATCATTAAGTGTGGTATCCATTCGATTCTGCTATCGCTTTAGGTCGTGGTTGCGTCTGTTTTCAGTTCCGTAATTTTGAACATCTTTTGTAAGAGTAGGAATTTCCTTCTCTGTTTTGCTGCCGAGAATAAAGGCAGGGAAAATAAAAGAAGGTTAGAGTTTTGTGCATCAAGTTATGAACGATGTAATTTTTAATGCGAGAATAACTGAACAAAGTAAAATAAGTTTAAAAGTCCCAACTATCGTTATAATTAGATGTGGAAGTCGTGATTGTGGAAATATCCTCTGGTGCGAAGTTTTTTAAATATTGATGCTCTTGTAAAATACTGTTTTAGGATCTTTCAAATTTTGATGCTCTTGTAAGATATTGTTTTTGGATCTTATCGTACGTATTTATGTGCTTCTTTTACTGAATTTTCTCATCCAATTCTACATTTTGATAGGTCGAAGAGATTCCAACCAGTTTTCCTTTCCAAATTGAAGATAATCCAGGGTTTCAAACTCTAACACTGAAAAGAACGTATCAAGGTGAAAGCATAGAAGTTGAAGTTCACATGCCTGATCTAGTTACTGGTGAAGCTGCTGCTGCTGATGATGATGATGATGGTGAAAAGGCCAATCAATCTAGCTTGCCACTCGCTGTCGTTGTCTCCAAGGAGGGTGGACCTAGTCTAGAGTTCAGTTGCGCTGCTTACCCAGATGAAATTGTGATTGATTGCTTGTCAGTTAAACATCCAGAAATTTCTGAGGATGAGATTGCCTATAGGGGGCCTGACTTCCAGTAAGCATTAATGTTCTTTCTTGTATATGACTATTACAAATGTTATGGTTTATATATTCTCTAAATCTCCTGTGTCTCTTTTCAGTGATTTGGATGAGAACCTGCAGAAGGCTTTCCATAAGTATTTAGAGATGAGAGGAATCAAACCCAGCACAATTGATTTCTTACACGAGTATATGATCAACAAGAACAGTAGAGAAGAATTGATTTGGATGAAGAAACTTAAGAAGTTCATTGAAGCCTGAATTTTTGCACAATACTGCAACTTTGGTAGACGAGAAATCAGGGAACACATTTTGATTTGTTTTATCTTCTGCTTTAGAGATCTACAAGTTGGGTGAAAACCCGTGGTTCGATTGAGGGATTGCAGCATTAATGGCAGGCATTTATTGAGACGTAGATTAACCTGCTTTTGATACGAAAAAAGAAGTGCTTCTTGATTTAAAAGCTCACTGTACCTGGGTGAGGCATGAATAACTCCTGAAGTGCCCCTGTTCTCTTTGTCAACGTTCTCAGTAACACAACGTTTTGGGCGAGGATGTCAAATTAGCTTCGTAGAGGTAGGTTTAAACCAATATTGGTGATGTTGCTTTGTTGTTGTAGCACGCCCAGAGCATCTTTCCTTTTTGGTTGGAATGCTTACAGGTCACTTATGAATGCTTTTACGTTTATCCACCTTCTTCTCCCTTCCAATTCTCTGAAGAAAATACATTGGCTTCTGGGTAAAACCTCACTTTTTGCTGCCCATCCAATAAGACAGTTATGGGATGCCTTTTGGGAAAACAGAAGCAGATGAAGCCATTCTACGGTAGGAGCCCTGCCTCGAATGGCTTCCCATGTTTATCAATGATCTTTCATTGATTTGGAAAGAGACCTTTACAAAATCATCATTTAGATTAGATCATCTGGGATGAATAGCCCATCCGTAAGTCCCATTTGATATCATGGGTTGCCTCTGGTGTGACTGCCACTGGGGGCCTGTTCAAGAGTTTAATAAGCAAGATACCTGAAATCCGTGCACTGTGTCATGTCACATATTTTTCATCCGGAAGAAATCGCCACTTAATATTTCAAGTTGAGTAAAGTTTAATTGCAAAAAGAGTAAAAGTTTTGAGGGTTCCGGATTATAACCATCAAATGCATTCTAGGGAGACTGGCAACAAAATCAATATATCAACTGCAAAGGTAATTATCAGGCCAAAAAGGGGTGATTCATCATGGTCCTCTATTTTATTTGCCAAGTTCAGTTAAACTAAGGAAAGGAAAGGATATCACACGACACACGACGGATATTGGGTGAATACGTTGCCATGGACTCGGGACTCAGGACTTGTTTGTGAGGTCCTTGTAGGTGTAAACTACCCCTTTATCACCATCAACCACTTGTCCACTTCCCCTGAGAATCCAACATTCGCAACAAACAAGGCATTATTTTTTTAAGGTGGCAAAACATATTTATTACCCATTTAGATTTCCTGCTAAGACATGCTGCTTGTGGACCTGCATCGGTTACCTTTCTATTGTAGACTGTAGTTCACTGAAGGGCCAAAATGAGAGAATTTTCAAGTTATTACATTTACCAACAAAAATCAGTTGAGTTCATACCATCGTGTTGCTAGCAATCCTTCAACTCCTACTGGACCCCGACTCCCCGAGCATGAATGCGGCTTGTGCTTATCCCAACCTATCAGCCATTGAAGAGAATCAAATACAAGAATAATGACAACTCATTTTCAAAGAAATTTGACAAATGATGACACACCTCTGCACCGAGTCCAAATTGAGCCCCATCACAAAATCTGGTACTTGCATTGCGGAAAACAGCAGCACTACCAACAAATTTTGGCATATGGAATTCAATAGTTTAAATAAAACAAAGAATCGGAACACAGAGGCACTATATATCTGTTCATGTACACACATATTCCAATCTGTCAACTTGACGTAGAAAAACTTCAGCAAGTGCATGGTCTTCTGCAATGATACAATCAATATGCGCACTGCCAAAATAGGAGAAAAATAAACAGATATATTTCCCAATCTTGAGAAACTATATATGTATGCGCGCGCGCGCACAGAGAGAGAGAGAGAGAGAGAGATAAGTTTCGTATTAAATTGAAAATGCTAACATGCCTCCCATGTTGATGGATATGATTGATTGCTGCATATACATCATCCACGAACCACAGTGCAAGCCATTGAATTGTACTCGTGATGAAAATTAAATGACCAGGCCTCTGGAATATTCAGAAAGGAGCTTGCCCTCGGTCCTCCATATAATGCCACACCTGCAGAGGAAGCACATCAATCGGCTATATAGTGGACTTCTCGAGGCATGTTCTGCCTTTTGCTTGTTTAAGAAAATAAAAAGCAAACTTTAATACATTAATGCATTGCATGACAAAAATAGGCGAAAGCCCAGTGCTAAACAGACCAAACTGGAAGACTTCTAAAAAGGGCAGGAACAGTATCAAACTGGTAATTTGAAATGTGCAGGGACTTCTGAAAATAAAACAGTCTTTTTGGGACAACCCAGAAAGTAGAGACAATTATATGAGGCCGGGGAGTTTGGCCCTCCGGCCTTACACGCTGGTTGTATGGAAAGCAACGTGTTTTTCAATTTGGTGAGGAAAAGTTCACTCGCTCATTTTCTGCAACAATGTTTTCATAAAAATAAAAGTTGAAAGTTTGAGAATACTTATCTAGAAGAATTTCATCGTTCGGTAACTATTTAGCGCGCCGAAAAATTGTCTCTTCCCACCTCCGGTGCAGAAGATTAATCGATCACACAGACTGAGCCATCTATTAATGCCTAAAATGGGCACAACAGACCGAAAGGAGAAGAAAGATCCATTCCCAACCCATTGAGATTGTTCGGGCCTCGATCGGTGTGGTGTGGAGCCCGTGGCGGTGGTTCGATGTGGCTGTAATGTGTCCGTGCATACATCCATAACAATGAACAGTAAATAAATGCGAAGAAAATAAAGAGAGATGGACACACATGGTCTCTCATCCTCATTGTATAATAGACATCAAAGGTATGTCTTTTGATAAAGATATCATCGCTAGAACTCATGTCGTGAGGTTGAAGAAGCCCCTGTGGAAGTGAAGTCCCCTAGGAGAAGCCTGGCCAAAAGTCTCTGAAGTCGTCTATGTTTGTCCCTTTTATCTCCTGCCCCCTTCCTTTATGTCTTATCTCCTATCCTTTATGTCACATCACTCATTTGCCCTCCTGACACTCTTCTCACTCAGCCTTTTGACTTCTCCTTTCCTCTCTTTTTCTTCCCTCCTGAAGAGTCCCCCTTTGGCTGGGCCTAAAAAACACTATAGGCCTGTTGTATTTTATCCTTTCCACACACTTCACAACTGTCAAAACTAGACCAGTTTTTAAGGCTGCAGTTAAGACTCTTTTCTAAGATGGAAGCAATATCCAACCTGCTTTTGACTAATCTCCTGTATCTAAGCCGTTGCCGGCCAAGTCCAACAGCACCTGAGGACACTACAGTGACCTCATAACCTTGGGAGTTCAATGTCTTAACTGCATTGCAATCAAATCTTAATAAGGTAAAAACCAAACGCATTCCTAAATTAAGAGCAACATAAGATGATATAATATAGTATATATACCTGCTCACATAGCGTTCCTAATCTTCCTAATGCTAATCTTCCATCGACTCGGGTAACAACAGCAGTCCCAGCCTTCAATGTTTAAACCATAAAATCAACAAATGAGTAAAGCATCAACTTTTCAAATTATTTGAACAAATCCAGGAGAGATAATTTTAAGGCTTTCCCGTGGTAAAAAAATGTGCACTGAGATTTGTCGCAAGAAATGGCAATCTATGAATTTTGAAAATTACAGGACCGCATGGTCCGCATCCTTTCTTTAATTGGCGAGAAAATACTGGAAACATTAGCAAGTTTGCATGAGAAAAAGAAGAAAAAGAAGTACAGAAAAATGTACGAGAGAATTTGAAGTAGATGAAAATGTGACAGACCTTGACAACGAGGCGCTTGACGTCTTTCATGAAATCTCGAGAACGATCCATCCCGCCCGAGTGGGAGCACACAAGAGTTCCGAGGGCGAGCCCAATTCAGTCCACGAGTATGAGGACTCGGAGGGCGCAGCTTCTTGATACCGTTTTAGGTTTCAGTAGATGTCCGAGATACTACGTAATACCGGCCATGAGCCGAGCTGCTTAAAAGCTCTTTTCCCTAAAAATAAATGACTAATGGCCGGACGCCATGTACAGAAAGAAAAGCCGTTTTTCTCGGAGAAATTTTAGTGCTAAAATTTTTTGTGATGTGGCGTTTTGGCATTGGCGAGTGCACGAAATTGCTGATCGATACGAAGTAGATTATAATGTTTGTGGAGAAGACAACAGGCGGCGCACGGCCTTATGAGTTTGGTAAGGTGGCGACAAAATTTGGATTTGTTTATAGATCGTGTCGCGCGTGTGCAAGTTTTTTTATTTTTCATGTGGGTGCTTTTGGGTTTGATGGGTGGTGTTCAGACACCATTAAAGTCCGGACAAGAAAAACATTGGTAAAAATTAAAATTTCTCTTTACATTTGTGACCACTAATCTACCAGCAAGAAAATCTGAACCACATTTTTCCTTATCAGGCCAGCAGACTCCCTGCCAAACACCTGCGTCACATCGGATCTCGTCCACCAGGCGTCCAGCTCAACAGCATCCTACGCTTCAACGTCACACACCGCGACACCATCCTATATCTCAACAGTTCGAAATGTATCTTCCGCTTGACGTTGAATTGGTTGCAGACGAGCTTGTTCCACGTGTATGCCCCCGATAAAGGACCTCCCGCAGCTTCATGCGAGGTCGCACTGTTGTGCTGTACATTCAAGGCAGTCTGTCGTCGACATCCCACATAAACGAGTTTCGTCGAGTTGGACGCTAGCTTGTAGGTGGAACTTGGAAGGGTGGCATGAACCGAGTTTGGAGATCCAGTGAGCGTTGCCAAGTACAAGAACCAGTTAGCAAGTCCAGGGCGACTGTGATGACGGTCGGAACTCCACTTGTGAGCCCGACACAGCAAGGGGTGGGCCGGTGGAGTCAGTCCTCAATAGTGCTTTTGTAAATCCCCGCGGGGTTGGGACCCGATTGGAGGGAATTGTGTCAAAAGAAAGGTTGCATGCGTTTATTTTACCTTGTTGAAATTTCGCCTTCCCCTCTGTTCGCAGGGGAAGTAATCTATTTTACATTTCAAAAGATCTTCACAATTTTTTAACACTCCACACTCTATATTATTTTTAATTTTTATTATTTTTTTCTTTTATTAAATATTTATTATATGAATAATGAATAAAAAATAAAAAATAATTTAAAAAGAAAAAACTCAAAAAAAAAGTTTTAAAAAAATTTTAAAAATTTTAAAAAAGTATAAAGTGTAGTCGAAGTTGTGTAGCAAAACTCTTTACGTTTATTGAAGTCATTACTGAAGATAGTTGCGCTACCACTGTTTGCTGGACTTGCCATTGATTTGTGGCTACTTTCGTAGTCAATGACTCAAATCTAGCTCATTTACGCTCGGACAAGCTTAGCACATAAGCTCCGAGCATAAGCTTTGTTGATAATTATATTTGCCTTGAATGCTTGCTGCTCGACAGTATTAAGATAAAGAGTATATCTATACAAGGTCAAAGCGTGGTAAATTTCAATGATTTCGTTCTCTCCTCTGGCTAGTGTTGGCGTTTCCGAAACCGATGCCAAAAAACACTACCACTCATCAAAGGTACTAAACTCCTCAGAATTCTCTCCCCTTCTATAGCTCAAGACTCTTTACTAAATCACAAATGCAACCAAGTGATTAAGAGTAATCCCAACACACAGTAAACTCTCCTTCCAGACGAATTCCCCATCTCTCGACCAAAGGAAACACTGGTTTCAGATCTGGTCACCGCACAGGCCCCACTGCATGAGCTCATGTGAAGAACCAGACCTTGATGAAGATTGCCAAAGCCAATTGCAAGAAAAATGCAGCAACCACCATCAATGAAAGATCACTTCCCGCCATATAAGACCTGAGATTCAAGGCTACAAAGCATGCTGAGGCAGAACCGGCAAGAATTATAATGATCCACCGAAGAAACTCGACCGGGATGAGCAACAGAAACTGAAAAATATTCCAAAGCATGAGTATTGGATTCCCCTAGATGATCATCAATCTTTTCAGGGCGACTTCTTGGTGTTCATTGTCCACCAATCACCCTGAAGAAGGCAGTTGAATTTAGCTTAACAGAAGTCATTCTGGTTCAATGCAGAAAAAATATTCCAGAGGGAACATATGTCAATCAAAGACATCTAGCCTCTAATTTATCTATTGGAGAAAGGGAAGGGGGGAGGGGGAAAACCAGTAGCGAAGCAAAGAAGACTGTCAACTTACCGAGGCCAGAACAAAAACAAAGAGAGAATATCCCCACAAGCACCAAAACCGAACAAGGCTGGCATTTGAACCTAGATACTGTAGCAAGAAGTAAAATGCCACTGGCACCACAATTGCATAGCCATAGACTGAACCTGCTGCCAAATTTACGTAGCTGACATCAAAGTTCCATGAAGTAGTGCTGTCACTGTGTTTCTCCATGAGGTAGGTGGCACAATTTCCAAAAGCAGCAAGCACAAATACCAATGTAGTGGATATCCAGATAAGCCCATATCTACCACATTAGGAGAAAAAAAAGAGCTCAAATACAAGGTGCTCTCACGTGAGATCAGTACCATGTTTGTCATCTAACCATCAGAACACCAAAAAGAATTATAATCATATTTTCAAAAGATTTGGATGTTCAGGAGATACCCATCTTTATAAGCTAGAAAGTCGTGGTTTAATTTATCAAAAATAAAAAATGGTTGTGGTTTAACTTCTCTAAGGATAACTATATCACTCACTTATATATATATAAAAATAAATAAAAGGATAACTATATCACTCATTGACAGAAGTCACAGAACTACACGCACATGACTGTAACTTTGTAAAAATCAGAAAGCAAACCTTAAAATCTTAAAATCCATATAACTTGAACAATCAAATATCCAGAAAATTCTTTTATTATAAAAATATAAACTAGAAGAACTCATAGAAATCCATTGTGAGAGTTTAGATTCATGCATAGATTAAAATGAAAAATGAAAAAGCAGCATTGCAGGTGTGATTAAATTTGCATATAACAGACCAACAGTAGAAGAAAGGGTCATGAGACGCATAGTGAAAGCTCAAAGTGCAGCAATCTTCAACCAACACCGCGCATGAGACACCACTCTTGAGAAAATACTTGTTCCACGTCAAGCAATCACTGCAACCCTTACTATGTAAGAGAAACAGAAATATATATAATGATATATTTAAGTATTAAATCGTGGTTCATTTCTCCCTAGATAGATGGATATGATTCTTCAAGTATTGGCGTGCGAATTCACTCACAAAAGAAAGGAACATGGGAGGGAGGAGGGAGGGAAGAAAAAGAAAGATGAAAAGACAAACCACCCTACTTCCTAATGTTAGACTATCTCAAAACATGCCGAAATATTATTATGGATTAGTCTTGTATGTGCAAAAAGATTAGGGAATCCGTCAACCCTCCATTTACTTTATTGTGAAGTTGCCATGACTCTATGGAAAGATAGCTTTGCTAGGGTCGGGTTAGCTTGGATGATGCCGAGAAGGCTGGTTGACTTTCTAGCAAATTGGAGAGCCTTCATGATAACTCACAAATCACAACAATTTGGAAGATGGTCCAGATTCATCTATGGTGGTGCCTTTGGAGGGAGATAAATTAAAAAAAAATTATGAAGATCGCGAGCAGTCAATGGACGAGCTTAAAATATTTTTCTTTAATACTTAATTCCATTGGTCAATTGTAACAGATTTTAACAATATGAATATTTTATTTTTTAGGACTCTTTGTACTTGGGCCATTGCTGTGGATTTTAATGGCATGGACCTTCATGACTTCTTAGTTTCTAATGTCCCTACATAATTGGGGCTTTTCTATCTTTGTAATTGACATTTGGTGATTTAATAAATTTTATTTTACTTATCAAAAAAACAATATGAATATTTATGACTTTCTTGTATCCCTAAACAATGATGCATGGTGTTGCTCTGTAACACCCCAATGGAAGGCCCAAACCACATGGTCTATACTCCAAAAGGACTAATCAATGATACCTATTGAAACCTTATAAAAAGCAAGAACTTCTCATTCTCAAGCAATGTGGGATCTCACCTACCCTTATTCTTATCATATGGGGTATCACAATCTACCCCCTTTAAATTGCCGACGTCCTCGTTGGGCCAGTCCGTCGTAGATGACACGGCTCAAGTTCCACATTTCTAGTTGGAATAGGCTCTGATACCATTTGTAACGCCACAATAGAAAGCCCAAACTACATGGCCTATACTCCAAAAAGACTAGTCAATGATACAATTGGATTCCCATTGGAACCTTATAAAGAGCAAGAATTTCTCACTCTCAAGCAATGTGGGATCTCATACACCACCTACCCTTATCCTTATCATATGTGGTATCACAATCTTCTCCCCCTTAAATTTTCGATGTCCTCGTCGAGCCTGTTCATTGTAGGTGCACTTTAACATGCATATATCTAACAAATATTTCATTCATAATTTTTCATTAAAACAAGAAAATAGTAATAGTTAAAAATACTTACTGCAAAGCAGAACCTACCTTGGAGAGACCTTGGCCTAGACATTCCTTTCCTTCCTTTTCTATTTTCCAAAAACTTCTCTGCTTTTAAAAAATTTCTTTGCAAAAAGTTTTCCTCTCTTTATTTTTTTTCGATTTGGGCTCTGATACTATTTGTAACGCCCCAATGGAAGGCCCAAACTACACGGTCTATACTCCAAAAGGACTAGTCAATAATACAATTGGAGCTCCATTGGAACTTATAAAGAGCAAGAACTTCTCTTTCACAAGCAATGTGAGATTTCATACACCACCTACCCTTATTCTTATCATATGGGATATCACATGCTCTTTTGGGCTATGCCTACTTTCTGTCATCAATCCAATTCTTATTTACCAGAAATAAAAAAGAAAAGAAGAAAAGAAAGGCCACACCAAATCTTTTCAAAACAAAGAAGCAATCTCGTTGACTTGGTAACTTTGTTAACCCAAGTTTTTTGGTCTGTTTTGCCCCAATCTTGTTATTTCTAAGTGGAATTACTTAGTTCTTAAATATCTTCAGTCCAACCATTTATCCTGACTATATTTAGAACCAGTTTGTGTTATTTCATATTGCCCAAACAAGTATTCAGTATGTATTTTATGAAACCACGTTTTCAAATGAACTCTTGGTCATAATAGTTCACAACCCTGCAGAAAATGTTGCAATATCAGAGGAAATTCTATTCAGACAATTTTCACACAGATAACAACTGTCCATTACTTTCAAAAAAATTTCCTGAAAAGTTTGTTAGTTTCAACTTTTCAATGGAGTAACAAAAGAAAAAAAGATGCAGTACTCACAGGTCAGGGTTAGCATCAATCTTGCTAAAAAAGTCTCCGCCAATGGGATACAAAGAACTCATCAGTCTGTTTAAGACAATGTCTGTATCGACATTGAAATATTGTGTGTATGATGAGATACTAAACACC
Source organism: Juglans mandshurica (assembly GCA_022457165.1). Classification (NCBI taxonomy): domain Eukaryota; kingdom Viridiplantae; phylum Streptophyta; class Magnoliopsida; order Fagales; family Juglandaceae; genus Juglans; species Juglans mandshurica. The sequence goes on along the minus strand of CM039619.1, from coordinate 1,620,951 downwards.
CCTTTCCAGCCATTTTCCGGTTGTTGCTCAAATCCTTCTGCGAGGATAGGAAGACTGAGAGATCATTAAACATGAAGCGAATGTTGTAGGTAATGCATCTATGCTAATAGTAGGAACATTGGAATTTGGAAATGGCTGCAGTTCCATAAATGACAGCTAGGTTAATGGTGCATTACAAAATGACTGGGCATTTAGAATTGAGAATCAACTTGGTCTTATAAGTACAATGCATTCATTAAGTAGATAAGACGTAAGGAAGATCCAACATGTCCAAAAGAACCTCACAATCATATATATGCAGCTGCCCAATAAATCACTGAAAATTAATAACCATACCAGGTGGACTTCCAAGAGATTGATAACCCTTCCCTCTTTCTCCTCCGTTATTGGGAGGGAATATTTGCATATTTGCTCCAGGGACTGCAAGCGAGTTTAGAAGTAAGTTTTTAAGAGTAGGAAAAGAGAATGACTAAAGATTCAATGGAAAATGTCGATAAGAAAACACTTGCATATAACCCCATACCCTCATAGTTTGAAGCATTCTTTTCTTCGTTGATAGCAGCCTACGCACCAAAAAATAGAACTTTTACGATGATAACAGTCGCAGCAGCCCAAAGGCCCTGCCTTGGTGGAATCCATCTCAATAAAAGTATCTATATATAATTAATATAGATAATAATTTACAGCAAAACTAAAGATTTGGTAACTTTGGTAAGAACTTTGCCATTAGTTAACGAATCGCCGAATATAGTCATAGGATAATAGTTTGAACAGTTGGGCAAGGGGTGAATGCATAAACTGCGACAAACAAATGGGGGAAATTATGAAATGTCTACATAAAAATTCTTCATCCAAAGGTTCAGGCTACTTGCCCGAAAAGTCTAAATTCTTCATTTGTATCGTAGAACCATTTCATTGACTTCGATATAGTCTTTTTGTTCTCATAAAAGCACAGCACCTAAATCTTTCTTACCTTTTCCGCATTTTTCTCATAAAATAAACAGAGCGGAAGCAATCAAAAAGAAAAAAGGTGGTTGATCTCGCTTTGTACATGCACTAGATCAATTGTCTACAAATTGAAGACAGGAAGCGGAAAATTGAAACAGCAAAGAATTACCCGCATAAAGGGGCAGTCTGTGACTGAAATATTAGAAAAGTTAAATAGAAACGGAACGGAACTTACAGGAACCGAACCAAGCAGATGACTTGTGGGGAGGCTTGTGTAGGACTCGTCCATTGTAGAGAGAGCGAAAGTAAGATCTGTTGCCTATGAAGTCAATGCGTCTTGAAGAATTGGATTCAGAATCTGAGGTTGATGAGAGCGGACACGAGGCTCGAGCCCTAGACGTTGCTTTTCGTGGTTTGGAAGGAATGCCGCGGACCAGAGGCTGACCGGTACGCGTGTGAATATCGAGTTTTGTTGATACAGAATAAAGATTTTTTTAGTACAAATTTGTTAGTAATGCAATACACTACGTTCTCATTTTATTTTGATCATATTAAATAATATATATTATATTTATTATTATAAGATAATAAATAAACATACAATAAATTATAATTTAATAATAATAAATGTGTCGGATAATACTTAATGGAATAAAAATAAGATGATAATATAGTGTATAAAATTTTTTCTCTCGTTTTCCTCTCCTTAAATATTTGCTATATTTTAATTGTATAATAATTATTTGATATTATATAAATAATTAGATAAATGATTAGGGGAAAATAATTTCGAGAGATGAAAAGCAAGAGTTAGGACATATTGTGGACTTGGCTTGTGCCACCTTAATAACAAAAATCACTTCAAAAAACAATTTTTTCAACCATTTCAAAATTTTAGCCTTTCGTTATATAATTCATATGAGATGAGATTAGATGTTTTATTAAAAATAAATAAAATATTTTTATAATATAATTTTTATTTAAAAATTTTAAAAAATTAAATTATTTTTTATATTTTACATGAGAGTTTAAAAAGATTATAATACTTATATGAGATTATATAGTTTGATCAAATCAACCTTTAATGTCCACACTTTAATGGAGTTCTACCTTTGATTGAGATGAATTGACCACCCAACGCTACTAGAGACTACAAACCAACCCCACATCAAGTTAGATTTCATCAACGCTGTAGCCACCATTTCAAGTTCCTTTTTTAGAAAGAGAAGAAAATAAAATCGAAAATAATAATAAGGATGAAGCTTTTTTGTTTCATAATTTCATTTTTATTTTTTGGAAAAAACTATTATGCCCGCTCAAGTGTACCGCTTCATTTGACCATATGATAAATTTTATTTTTATTTTTTACTTAGTGATTAAGGAAATGATTTTAAGAATATTCAGATATTTTTTTTATTTTTTTAAAATATTAAAATGTATTAAAAACAATATAAAAAAAATTAAAAAAACTAAAAATAAAAAAGGGTACAATTGAGCTCACTACTTTGGACGGTAGAGTAGCCCTACTCCTTTTTTTTTTTTTTTTTTTTTTTTTTTTATAGTCAGTGTGGTGTAGGCTTGCATTCCCACGTGAAATAAATAAATATATATTCGAAAGTAATGACATTCTTCATTCTATATTTATGGTCCCAATTATATTTATTAATGTGATACTTTAAATAATTATATATGTATATATATATATATATATCTATTAAAGCATATCACATCAATAATAATGATTGACGATAAAAAAAATATATATATGTTGAATAAAAAAACTTCTCAGATGTTTAGAATATTTTTATATTATTTTTTAAAAAAGACCTAAAAGATTCTCTTAAACCAAATATATAGGGTTACACTTAGAATATTTCTTAATATTTATAAATAATAGTGAAATTATTTGATTTAATATGTTTTATTGAGTTTTGAGAAATAAGAGATAAAAACTTGAATAAAAAAAAATTGTTTGAATATAATTCTTTAGTATTATTTTTATTTTGAAATTTGAAATGTTATATTATTTGTCGTGTTTTGTTTAAGAGTTTGTAAAAATTGTAATCATTAAGTAATGATTAAATAAAAAAATTAAATTTGAAAAATATTTTATATTTTACTAATATTTAGAAAGGAAATATATGAAAGTATCTAAAAATATTGAGAATAGTTGTTTCCCCATACAAGGCCACAATAAACTAGAGTGCATAACATGCACACAAAATTTGGTTTGCTTTCATAAAATATTTTATTTTATTTCATATAATCATTACAATTTTTTTAAACTCTTAAATAAAATATATAAAACAATTCAATTTTTTTCAGTTTGGCCAATCTGGCGAACCCCCAACCTTTCATTCTGTTTTCTTACAGCATTAAAGCCATAAAAAACTAACTAGGGGCTGCCTCTGAAAGCTTAAGCACAAGAAAGCAAATCCGCCCATAAGCTCTCTCTCCTACCATGACAATTGTCACCATATATAACAAAAACAAAACAGTTCAAAGAATTTCCAATCTCTTGAACACTGCAGTGAACAGCCAGCCTGGTCATTATTCTCAATTATAAAAACTTAGACAAAATCCAAACTCTAGGAGATCAACAAAATCTCAAAATAAAAAATTATATTAAAAAATAATATTTTATTTAATTTTTAACTTATTTCATATTATATAATCAAACGAGGCTTTAACTGCTTAGAGCCGCATCAACCATACGAGGGTATGACTGCAGGCCGATACTTTTCCAAAAGACTATGGTCGATCTTCATAGGATTCTACACTTATTGGATTGGACCAAGACTTTGTCCAATCCACTAACCGCTAAGTCCATAGCCCAAAGAAAACCCAACAAGTTGATTTTTCACAGCCGTTCCAAAACTTAAGAGCATTGGCTCATATAAAATATATATTATTTGTAAAATATTAAAAAAAAAAAAAATTGATCAAAAGATCCTTCCAATCAATTTTGTATTTCGATTTTTATTTTATATTTTGCTACAGTAATCCTCTAGATGTAAAAAATATTGTTCACATCTCTAAAATATTTTTAATTATTTTCTCTCTTTTGCAAATTCATTGATAGTTAGAATAAATATTTGAAAGAAATAAAAAATATTAAAAAAGAATATTTAAATAATATAGAAAAAAATAGATAAATTAATATATGATCTATTGTAAAAATCAGTATATAAAATAAAAAATAAATAAATTTTGATAATGTATTTTAAAATATAGAATAAAAGAACCATTGAGAATGCTCTTATAGCAGTAGGAAATTGCTATAACAGAATAGACACTCACACCCGGTTCTGTTACAACAAACACACACAAACAAACCATTCATCGAGTAATAGATTCCATAAACATTCAGGTAATAAAAGGGTTTTGACACAACCATTAGACCCAAGAAACAATGAGTATTGTTATACTGACCTCAAATTAATTACAAATTTATTTATTATTCGATTAATATCACATCCAAATATATGAAAGAAATATAAACAGTGTTTTTTAAGGCTTTTTAATTTTAACTAAAACGGCACCGTACTCCAAACTTATTTCACTCTTCCCCATGAGAACAATTATCTCTCTCTTTCCTCTATCTTTGTGTTTCCATTCTCTTCTATTGTTTCTTAGTCCTCATTTGAATTCAAAATCCACATCAACTCATATCATCTCATCATTACAATTTTCTCAAATTCTCATATAAAATATAATAAACAATTCAACTTTTTCAAATCCTCAAAATAACTTTTTCAAATTTCCACACAAAATATAATAAACAATTTAATTTTTATTCTATTATTCACAAATCATCTCAACTCATATCTGAATCCAAACTACTCATAAGTTCTACGTCTATCGCAAAGGCCTTTCAATCTCTCCAGCGTAGGAGCCATGTCCAATGAGGAGCACCACTTCGAGTCCAAGGCCGACGCCGAAGCTTCCAAGACCTATCCTCAGCAAGCCGATACCATGATACCATCCATTTTATTCTCTCTCATGGGGGCTCGAACTCCAGTCGAGTTTAATAAAAACAACGCTAATCGAGCATCATCTATTTATATTGTGATATTAAATATATTAAGTATATCTATCGGAGTCGAGTCGGTAGTCTAGAGTCTTGTCCAACTTCGAACTCTGATTCCGACTTTGACTATTTTTACCCTCTAACTTTGATTATAATTTTGAATTCTGATTTTTTCGACTCCAATCAAAATGAGTGTCAGCTGGAGTTGGAGGTGCTAGAGTTTTTGCCCACCCCTAAAGCCCATTCAATAAAAATACATTTTAAATTCTATTATTAATGGAAAATGATAGGTACACAATCATATTTTACAATTTTTTATATAAGTATGTTTTAAATGGAGAATAATTTTATAAAATAATTTATAAAAATAACTTCACTTTATATAAATATACTCACAAAGGAAAAAATGATAATTAAAAGAATCGTGCCTAAATTAGTGCTATTATCAAACCAATTTTGCTAGGTACAACCGCCTGGCGAAACCGCTGTGTAATCGTATGTGACGTGGCATCATCTGACAAAAATTAAAACAAAACAAAAAATGAAATGAAAAACAATAAAAAAGCATTTCTAAAAAAGGGGAAGAAGACCATCTAAATGAAAAAGGCGAGGTCCCAAATCCATAAGAGACTGGTAACAAAGGAAAACCATAAGACGATTTTCTTTCACGGGTGATCAGTATTCTCGTGCTTCAGAGCCGGTTTTTAATTTCACTTTGGAAAAGAAGAAGAAAAAATGAAGACTCCAAAAGAATTATGCCTCTTTCTATTTCTTGCTTCTTTTGTTTCTGCAAGCTTTTGCTCTGCAGCTCTCGTAGTTTTGTTATAGATAAATTCAACACGGTATTTTTCTGTATGTCTCTCTTTGCTTTTAACAAAGGCAACCCTTAGCATCCATTTCTATTCTCTTTTTTAATCAAACCACATGAGAATACTATTTCTAACACTAACTTTTATTTCTTTTCCTTTTATTTTACAACTTTGTTGTTGGGTTTTTGCAAGAATAAGAAAAAGAGGAACACTTATGCTCCTTTTCATCACAAGTTGTTAGGTAGTGTTTGTGTGTGGTTGAGAAATAAAGTTTACTTGTACAGACAGCAAGAGAGAGTAGAGAGAGAGAGAACCCTTCACTCTATCGGACCAAAGAAACAATAAGAACTAAACTTGGGGGAGGGTCGGTTGGTTTGATTTGGTGTGTGAAATTCTAGCACCAACCTATTTTCACCCATGGATGGTTGAAGGTTAGGATTATGCAGAAATGAAGGAGGTCGTTGGGCTTCGAAAAGGGTAAGGTTGTCGAAGGAGAAGATCTGAGGAAATTTAGCTAGAATAGGAAGGAGAAGATTTGTGTTTTGGTGCGAGAAACAGAGGCTTACGGTGGCTTGGGTGCAGTTGGCATCGATTTTAAGTGGGTAGTTGTGCGTGGGAGGTATTTGGGCTGAGAGCACAAAATTGCTCTGTTTTGGCACTTTAAAACAGAGGAGTAATGGCAACGGGGAGGTTGGCTGGGCTGTTTTAATGGAGTCTTTGACGTGAAGCAGTGCCTTGCAAGATGGTTGGAGTTACCTTGCTTGAAGGAATTCACGTGTGGTGACGACAACTACGAGGTGGAAATGCTTCACTGAAACCTAAAGGTTTGGCGGCAGGCCATACCCGTTTGGTTTCCTGAAGGAGAAGGATGTGCATGGGGTACTAGGCATCTTCAAGGGAGAGGGAGTGATCCAACGGAAATGGAGATGGAGGGAGGGAGAAATGAAATTTCAAGCGGGAGAGAGGGGGAACGAAATGGAGAGGGAGAGGAAGGAAAAAATAAAACAGGTGACGTGGACACGCCGGTTGCACCAGACGGTTGTATATATCATTTTTCTTATCAAATTACGAAAAGTCTGCATGTTTACTGTCACTTAACTAAGATTGCCTAACTAGGGTGGAGTTAACAAATGTTAATCGGAAGTATGCTGCTCACAAGTCAAGGTAAATTGTCGTGCGACTCTTCGTTATTAGTTGTTAAGGCTGGTTTAGTTATATAAAATTAAACTAACTGATTTATCTCATCTCATATAATTATTATAATTTTATCAAACTCTCACACAAAATATAATAAACAATTCTATTTTTTTAAATCTCAAAATAAAAATTATATTATAACAATATTTTATTAAACTTTCAATAAAACATCTCATTTTATCTCATCTGAACTGCGTAATTAAATGAGGCTTTGTTACGATTAAAAAAAATCAAAAAATTAATTAATTTTTATTAACTCAAGTGAAAGATTTACGTATTGGTGAGTATTAATTCTAGTAAGTTAGTGTGAAGAATGCACATTTCAACATCTATATGGTAAGATTTAATAGACAATATAGTTTAATTTTAAAATTTGGTAATATATAAAATCTTAATAAGTAGACAATATCCAAAATGAGTTATAAAAATAATTGTATTTAATTATTTATATAGGAATGTCCGAACCCGGTTTTAACCGGGGGACCTCAAGCGTGTGGGACTAACGTCATAACCGATAACCAACTCGCTAACCGGACAAGTTTCGCGACGCCTACGAAGAAGTCAATTGTGTTGTGTTTGAGACCTTGCTTCCGGTCCTGTTTTCTACCTACGCCCTTTTGGCAATTGGAATTTGGAAGGGTAAAGTGTCGATCTGTAAAGCCATTTTATGTTCGTCCTCGACGGTTCCACCTAAGCTCAAAGCTCTTTCTGATCTAGTCAATCCAGTACGAGGGTTTGTTTGCTTGTTTGTTCGAAATGTCCACCGCCTCCTTCTCTCTCCTCTTATGCCTCTCTTTCTTCACCTACACAACTGTCCACTCCAAACTCCTCTCTCAGTTAACCTCACCTTACCTCTCACCCACCACGATCTTCCCCGATTACCAGAATATGCTCGAAGCTTTCAAAATCTTCATCTACACCCCAGACGAGGCCTTCACTTTCAACTCCTCAGCTGAATCACTCTTCTACGCGTCTCTTCAAAACAGCACATTTGTCACCCATGACGCCGAAGAGGCTCACCTCTTCTTCGTCCCTTTCTCCTCCAATCTCTCGACACGCTCCATCGCGCGCGTCATTAGACGCTTCAGGGAAAGTATACCGTACTGGAACCGTACGCTCGGTGCCGACCATTTTTACCTCTCTTGTGCCGGTTTGGGATACGAATCGGACCGAAATCTCGTCGAGTTGAAGAAAAACTCGGTCCAGATCTCGTGCTTCCCTGCACCCGATGGTAACTTTATCCCTCACAAGGACATATCCCTTCCTCCACTTGCGAGTTCTCAGGCCCCGTACACTCCGGCGAACAAAACCGCCAGTTTTCTGGGTTATTTCAGGCACGGCGGGATAAAAGAGTCGATTTTGGTGAAGGAGTTGGTCGACGATCCCGACTTTCTGATCGAATCCCAGCCGTCAGATCTGCTTACCTATAAGGAGAGACTAGCGACCAGTAAATTTTGTTTGTTCGAATACGGAGGAGATGTTTCGGGAATAGGAGAGGCATTGCGATTCGGGTGCGTGCCGGCAGTGATTACCGACCGTCCGATAAAGGACCTGCCGTTCATGGATGTGCTGAGGTGGCAGGAGATCGCGGTGTTTGTGCCCCTGGGAGGGGTTAAGGAACTGAAGCTTGTTTTGGTTCGCACGTGCGGAGATCGGCACGAGCAAATGAGGAAGTTAGGCGTGAAGGCGGGTCAGCACTTTGTGTGGAATGAGTTACCACAGCCGTTCGATTCATTTCATACGGTGATGTATCAGCTGTGGCGGAGACGTCATACCATCAGATACCCTCGGAGGTTTACGGTTTAAGGTGGACCCACTTGGATAATGTTGTATACAAAATGCTAGCTCGATTTGTCAAAGAGGACATCAGATTGTACTAATTTCCTGATGAGTCAGCAAATCTTTCACGCAATTTCCTGAAATATGTAATTACGTATATGAACTCAAATTTGAAATAAAGTTCATGTTTCCTTGGTCCTGTAAATGTCGTCGCTTTTCAATTGTTCAAGTTTAGGAATGTTAGTTCGTTCGAGGGCACGCAGTGTCATATTATGCAGACATGGAATAAAGAGAGAGGACGAGATTGTCTTTAAAAAGAAAAAAAAGGAATTTTGGCGTACGAGTTTCTTTTCCTGAAATCACCCTTTCACAAGTAGACCATATTCTTGTTCAGTGAGCAAAATTAAACAGTAGATTTTTTCACAAAAAGTGTTATATCCGCCAAAAAATTTATATAAAAATAAACTTATAGACGGATGTAATTTCATGTGATTTGTTAAATTTATTTTATAATAAAAATAACTTTATAATATGACGTACCACGATAAATCATATCAATTTATAAATTTATTTTTATATAATTTCTTTCACTATTAACTCAACTACCTAGACAGTCTATTTTCAATTGGGTGGTGCTACAGCCCCCGCTAGGGGCTCCCGTTGAGCTTAACATGTACTTTTTTATGTGTAATTTTTTAATTTATTTTTTATATAGATTTTTTTTACACTTATAAATATTTTTAAAAAATAAAATAAATTTAAAATAACATTAAAAAACACTTCCTTAATCAGAAAGTAAAAAAAAAATCATTAAATATTAATTTTTATTCTACTTCATAATTAAGAAAATATTTTTAAATAATATTATAATTTTTATTTTATTTTTTAAAATATTAAAAATTATTAAAAATATCTATATAAAAATAAATTTTAAAAAAAACATAAAAAAATGCTACAGACCCGGCGGGAGCCCCTAGCGGGGCATGCATTTTCCTTTTCAATTTTGTCCGAACACCAATTCCAATCTAGGGATTGAATCACGAGGATCAATGGTACTAACATTTTGACTGAACTCAACTATCACGTTTCACAGAACCAAAGTAGAGCTGATTATACATAAATTCAGAGCTTCATGTCCTCCACCAAAAACAGAAAAAAAACCTTGATACAAACCGCTTAGATACCAATATGAACACCTTTTTTCTGTCATAAAAGCCACCCAATTCAAAGCTTCCATTCCTTAGCTGAACTATTCACCTCTGTACATACATGCTCGAAAGATCCTCGCCTCCCACGAGTACCTTTCTCCCTTTGATTTTCTCTCTCTAAACTTCCCTTTTTTTTATGTCGATGTCAGGCTCCACTCCACTGCTATTGCTGAGAAATGCAATCCTAGCGCAAATCAATCAAGAGGCCACCGCTAAAGTGTGAATTATGGATGGAAGCAACATGTAGGCCCCAAATTCTCCCAAAAAATAAAAATCAAGGGTAACCTAAAAACCACAATAATAACACAATCTTTCCCCATGCTCACAGCAATTGCCGGAGCTGTTGGTTCTCTTTCCGGAGTGACTTGACTTCTTTCATTAATTCAGCTTGGTTTTCCATAATCGAGCTCATAACACTCGACATTTCCATCTGCTCAATAATTCCAGAAGTCAATTCAGGGACAGTACGCAAGCAATGGAAATGCTGAAACTGATGCCAGTTTTACCTCTTGCATATGGAATTGTCTAAGAATTTCTATATGAAGGTTCCTCATATCTTCGTGTATGGATTTCTGAAAGGAATCGAGAGTTTCTTCAAGAGTGCGTTGAAAAAGCTGGAGAGTAAAGGAAGATCCCTGCTGTGCATCTGGTTGTGGGGCCTTTTGGGGTTGTGAGATTCCTCCCTGTAAACATAAAATGCAACTCTATGAACAGCCATGATATAAAAAAAGCAGAACAAAACTCGCCCCAATAGATGTGATGTTTGTCATCATGTATTCCAACACCATTTTGCATCTTGAATGACACAGCACACAATCCTAGTTTGGGTACTAAGAATACTTCATTACTATTTATTATTTTATTATTATTTTTCACCTACTTTTTTCACTACTATTCACTATTATTCAATATTTTGTCATTACTTTTTCACTACAATTCACAGAATACCTGAGAATATCTCACTACCCAAACGCAAAACTACACATCGACTAAGACCCAGAGGTCACTTCTGCTTTACCCAAAGCACAATGTTGCAGGTATCCAAGACAGTAAAGCATAAAGATTATCAGCCAATGCTTGCACTCTTCTATAAAGGCAAGCACCTGGCCATTCACATTCAAGAACACAAAAATTTATCAAATGCATGTGGCATTCATACATTCATTGATGGAAGAATTCCTGCCTCTGTAGCAACCACTGTATCAGATTTTGCCAACAAGCTATTCAAAAGTTCTTCCCTGGTTTCAGCTCCTGTTTTCTTCATTTTTGGTGAACCCACCGAAAGGGATGTCCCATCACTGAAGGAAGATGCAGTGCTAATTCTCTCTGCATAAGTAGAAAATCTTCGAGGCAGGGCCAAAGATGGTGAATCAAAGTTGACCTGTCCAGAAATGCCTTTTGTAGCAAGAGACAGAGACACGGAACTAGATGATAGGTTATCTGGCAATCCCAATGACGTCTCCTGATTTGAAGAAACATCTTTGGGGCGCAAATTCACATAAGTTAAGTTCGAATTTGTCAAGGAGCTAATACTCATCTGACTTGTTGACGAGGACAGGTCTTGTAATCCACTAAACATTGACCCTGATGACTGACCGCCAGAAGTCAGCATCCCAAACCGAGATGGCAAAGTGATTGGCTGACGCATGTGAGCATATTTTTCAGATGGTCTCTCACCACCCCAAGCTTCAGGAGGAGTGATAGAGGAGTCTTCGTTTTTTGAAGATGGGGTAGGTGTTGAACCCAACAGTGTGAAGGAAGATTGGTTGTCATCCTACATAAAGTGATAAAACATAATCACCATTAACAATATTCAATTTACAGAAAGGCATAGAGGTTTCACCCAGACCTTTGCTGGGCAGTCAAACTAAGCAAAACAATATAAGTAAAATCCAGGGAAAACATAAAATAAACAGAATACTGCACAGGTGCAACCACACTCCATACTCAGTCTATATATTTAGGTATCAATTTGCAGTTGCGTGGTTCAACAATAATGGAATGAGATTACTCATACTTGCAGGAATTTCAACTGTTCACTCAAAAGAATAGAGAAGAAACAAAACAGTTAACAAGAAGGTTTAATCAAGATGCAGATTATACTCTACAACACTACACCTTACAATTTCCATTCGAATGTCTTTTAGGCCAATGCAGATTGAGAGACACCTGAACAAGTAATCTTTTACTGCAGCTATCTCATCAATGGTCTAACTATAAAGTATTTTCCAACTCAAAAAAATATTGTTTATTTCCCAATAGTTTGTAATGATAATCGCTGATGACTAAAACGGCATAAAATTAAGGATATGAGCATCTAGGTCAGGATACTTCAAGCTCTATATTGAAATTCAAAAGCTCAATATTTCATGTAGTGCACAGTCATCCATAGAACTAAGGCTATAAGGGAGTACCAGACCTGTTTGGAAGTCAAGCTGGGTTTCCAATCGAATATTGGATGATCACTACCACCCTCTTCTGCAATAGGGAATCTCCTACTGGATTGAGGAAACAACAGAGATGAAGGCTTCTTATCAAGAAGAAGATGATCCTTCTTGGTTCCTTCACGGTCATCCCACAGCTTGTCAAGTGAGGGTGTAATTGGCTGAACATCCACCAGAGGGGAAAACACCTCCATTTCATCCTTGAAGTTAAAACTAGAGCGAGGAGCATGTAATCTAGCCAAAGATCCACCTGGCCACAAATGGCTTCTTTGCGGTGTTTCCTCTGCAATATTGAGCGTGCTTGATGCAAACCCCGAGCCAGCTGCAGTTAGTGAAGATGCTTCAACGGAAGCACCAAATCGACCAGAATTCCGAGAACTGGATACTGATGTAGAAAGAACATTCGATGAAGTCACAGAAGGAAGTGGGTCAGGCATAAGTATCGAATCTTCAACAGCATCTCCAACAAGAGCAGTCTCAGCAGTGCAATTACTTTCATTGACAATAACAGGTTTTGACCTCTGCCAGCATAAACTTGTAACAGCCTGACAAATACTTTAAATGATAAGTAATAACAAAAATGCCTTTCTTTCTTGGTTTTTAGAGCCAAAACTCTTCAATGGCCAACGGCCAAGCGAATATGATCCAGTCGCCTTAAATACAGTATTCCTATCATAAACTCTCATAGTTTTACCTAATTTAAGCATCAAAATTAAAGCATTCGAAGCCCCTTATTCAATTCAGTATCTGGGGTGAGATTTTTCCAATAACTGGCCCATAAACAAATCATCCCATGCAAATGGTTGGGCAGATTTACAGCAGTAGAGTTTGGAATCATCTGTATTTGAAAAGGCCTAAAAAACAGACCTCATAAACTTGCATAAACAAGAGAAGATTATTGCACGTTTATGAAGCACCACCGTTAGGGACTGAAGGTATTGGTTCAATTGGATTTAAAATAGAAAACAGCAACCTGGATGTCTATTTCTGCCATTGATAACTTTCAAACAAAATTTTTAATGAACATATTATCAAAAGACAAAAATATCAACCCTCTAAAGACAACTTCTTTAAGCTCAGAGTTGGGGAAAAAAATCGTACACTAAGTTAATGCTGGACAAAAGCTACATCAAACAGAAAAGCAACTTTTGAGCATATAGCAACAAACATGCTTATATGGGAAAAACTGCAAGAAAAGGACAAATTATGAGTAACCAGACAGATGGTGAAGGTAAATAGATGAGGGTCCAAAATCTACCTCTGAACTACTGTAAGCATGAAGAACAACAAAAGGTTGTGGCTTTCCACGAACATCATAGAATACCACCCGGCCACTACTTGTTCCAGCTGCAAGAGTCCAACCATCATCTCTAAATGCCAATGACGAGAAAGGTGCCTCGTAAGGAATGCAAGATGAGGGTCTTCTAGACCCTGAGTCATAAGTGTATAACTTTTTATCCAGACCAACACTAGCAATTATCTGTCACGAGGAAAGATTTGGAAAAGAAAATGCTTAGCTATACATTTAAGATATCCTGACCCCTAATGAATATTCATGATTTCATAGCGTATAATAAAACTGCATTCTTACTATTTAAAACATAACAGGGCCATAAAAATAAGACCTTGTCATTGGATGGTGAGAAGCTAATGCCAGCAGTTGGTGCTGAGTGCTGCTTCAACCAAGAAACCTGCAAAAGTTTTGTTCTCCTTAAACCATCAGTGGCAAACCTAAAAAGAATATCACAAAACAAATGGAATGAACAAAAAAACTATGTTTTTTAAATGTGGATAACACGAGGTTGGTAATACCAATTTACAACTTAATTAACATGCCTAGATTTTATAAGGCTCCAGTTGGTAAATGAGAAAATCAGTCCAAGAATACTGGTCCAAAATTCCACTAGTATTGTGTATGGAGAAGATCGCTGCTCTGCTGGAAGAAAAGCAATAGGCCATAATGAAGAATGACGGAATGTAACTTTGTGTGGTAGCAAATCATTATCGCCATTCATCTGAAAAATGTACAGAACTGGCAATGCAAAAACACTTGTAACACATACTTTCGAGCATAAAACACAATTTATTCCCAGAATCAAAGCAGCCTATCTACGACCCATTGGATATGAAATTTTCAAAGAAGCATACAATTTTTTTATGAGTCAAAGAGGCATATAACTTATACAGCACTAATGTGTGATATTGTTTTAAACATGACTAACAATTCATTTTATGAGAGAACACACTGCAAACCTTTGGGTTGCGACCTGTTGTATCCCATAAATGTATGGTCCCATCGTCACCAGCAGTCACTAGAAGGTGTCGGCTAATTCTGGAATAATCGAGCACTCTCAATACCTAATCTTCCAATCCCAAAGATAGACAATCAGCTTGAAATCCCAAACTCAATACCATAAACACCAGAACAAAAGCACCAACATACAACAAACTGAATAACCTGTTGATTGGGGTCCTTGAGTTCAGTAGCCCTGGCACCAGATGCAAGGTTGTGAAGTATGAGATCCCCGCTAAGACTGATGGAAGCCAAGTGTTCATCCTTGCAGTTGTACATTGCACCTGTTATTGTATTGGTATGGCCTCTCAACCATTTAATACATCTCTTCCTCTGCAAATCCCATATTCTTACAACTTGACCGCTTCCACCAGAACATATGTACCGGGATACCTTATTGCTGAAGCTGATAGCCATTATAGACTCCTGTAAAATAAAAATAGAAATTTAAAAGATCGACTGCAGCTACGCAAATAGTACAGAATTAAGTCCCAAATGATGAGTACCATGGACTAATCACTACAATGACCCTCGTATGGTCACAAAATCTATGATTTAAGGGTTTCACTACAGACAAGAAAATACAAAAACAAACGCACACCACAGACACATCAGAATGACCAGATCATCTTTTGGTGATGCAAGAATTTGGCACCTTATATGCCCTCCCTCTGGTGTTCTGTTATTCAATTCATAACTCATACTGTCCTGTAGTGCTTCGAAGATTGGATCCACGATGTAAGAAAGTATACACAACAGTCATATATGGACAACGGCTCTCCATTTATGCCCTAGAAAGCTAGAAACAACATGATCTTTGACAGGTGGAGGCCCCCTCCTCTCAAGCATACTGTAGCTTACATCTTTCATAACAGAATATGAGGTTGGTGGAGTTTTGGTAAAATTCTCTATTTCATTTCCTTGATTAAATGTATAGAAGCTGGGCTCAGGACCTATTCAGGTTATGGACCTTGTATAAAAATATAGGAGACATAAACATTCTTAATCACTACTTGAGGAGACCATACTGCTAAAGTGAACCTTGGTTCCTCCATAATACCAATGTAGAGTTTGGTATTGAAAAAAAAAAATTAGCATATTACACCCTCATCCCACTCAAATCCCACTAGTTTGACGTAGCACCATGCATCATCCCTCAAATCCATTATTTTAAAAAAATAAGAGTTGATCTAAGGGTTGATGAATAGGGCCATATCAACACAATGAGATGAGAATATTTCAATATATGGTATATAGCCTTTTCCCTGAAAAAATATCCATCAACTTTTAGGCTGGGTGTTGGAACTTAGTCTCTATCTCACTCCATGGATTTTAGCCTGTGATGGACAGCCATTATAAATTACTTCAAGGACACCGCAATTTATTAAGAGATACGATAATCTGCACACACGTATCCATTCACATAAGCACATGATATAGCTGCTATAAACCCTAAAAATAAATCTAAAAGAACAGCCCGCAACTCCTAAACTAAAAGAGCTCCGAAAGTCTTAAACCTAAAATAACTCCGAATATCTACAGCATTGTAAATGTAAGGGCCTACTTCACTGAACAACCGAATTACCTCGATATTGTCTCCACTGTCAGTTCCAGCAACGGGAATAGTCCCCATGCTCTGCCCATTCTTACGCCACAAGGAAATCTTCTTATCATCTCCCGCACTGGCCACAACCAAATCTGCAACAATCACAAACCCAGTTGGATTAACTGAAAAATCGTTCAGTTGCTCCGAAGTTGCAAATAGTTATATAACACACTATTAAATTAGATCTCGAAATTATCAATATAAGGGAATTCAAGGGCAGCTAGCCTATAAACTCAAAAACAAGAGGGGGGAGAGAGTAACTGGTGTGGTTCCACTTGAGTGAATTGACAAGGCAACCAGGAGAGGGAGTGTAGCTCAAAATGCAGGGATCGCCGGCCTTGACCGACACATCGAAGAGCTTCACAGTATCTCCTCCGCTCGACGCCAGTAACGCCATTGATGGATCCGATAAATTCATCGTCGCTTTTTGTTCTTTCTTCCTCTGTTCCCCTTTGTGCAGACTTTACCGATGAAAACGATTACGGGCACGATCAAATCGGGCTTTACCGAAAATTAAACTAGGCAATGGAATCGAGACATTTTATTTTGTTGATAATTCAAGGGAAAGCTAGATCGCTTTCAACATTCTCGGATTTGGAAACCCTACACTGGAGAGATAGGGGGTTGGGCCGTTGGGAAGGAGAATTTAAAATGAAAGGGGGGGCAATAACTGGGCGCCTTTATTATCAAGGAGCCCATCTCTTTCTTCCTTCCTTTTATTCCATTTTTCAAGAAGACAGAAATATATACAGACGGTGGTATGCAAATGTAAAAATTAGGGTTTGACAATTTTAAAATTAACATCTGAGAATCCAATAATAAATATTTAGAATTGATCATTTTTGACATATTTTATGTATATTTATAAACTTGACACGAAATTAATAAATTAAGATTGAGTGATCTAATTTATTTAACTCAATTAAATGAGTCGAGTTAAAATTAATCCTAACAGAATCCATAAGGTTCCGAATGTGACTCAACACAACAAAATTATAACACATAATTATGAATTGACAACCTTCTATCCACCTTATTACTTTTTGTATTTATTCCTGCAGATATACATGTTAATTACAACCTTATGAACTAAACTATAAGAGTAATGTTACGTACAGTCGTGAAATGTGTAAGTGACATGCAATCGTTCTAAAAAAAGTTTAGTCAATTGTTAAAAAATTAATATTTTGTATATAGGTTTTATATTTACTCACTTTTTTAAAAAGACTGTGCAGCATTTACACATTCTACGACTGCAAATATCTTTTCTCAAATTACAAAGATGCCTTTTTGGTGAATTTTGAAACTACAATACATTTTTCATGAATTTTAAAATTACAAAGATTACCTTATTGAAAACATATGAGTAAGTTAGGATGTTTTGCCTGCATCATTTGATCAATATTATCCTTGTAGGGAGGGTTATTTAAGTAAAAACCCCGTCTTCTAGTTGTCGAAAAATTATACAAGCACACAATTTGAAATATTATTTTTCAAAATTATAATATATGAAGCATGTGAGGAACAAGTGAACAACGTTTAAACAATTTTGATCTATTTTATTATTTTTTTAAATTGGCAACGTTATAATAGTCATGTATAGTTTGTATACGACTTACCCAGCAACATGCCACTATCATAGCAACGGCATACATACCATACAATATATAACCTTCTTTTCAGAAGGCTCCAAAGCAATCGATTACAATGTACCTTAAACTAAATATGAAGAACAATAACAAACACCAACCAATCACGTACTTACTACCTCTCAGCATCAAAATCAGCCTAAATTCCTTCAGATAAAAAGAGATAAATAGCTCTCAAATATTTCAATGAACAAAAGTTTATAACCATAGTTACGGAAGAATTCAGGAGTAAATAAGGTCATTTCTGTTGCCCACAAGGGAAAGCACAACCGTGAATTGCCTAACCGAATATATGTACACATCGTGTCACAGATGAATTGCTACAGAGAAAGCTAAACGTGCATATAATACTTTTATGACTCTTCCTACGACCTGATTTCCTCCTCTCTGACTCACAAGATTCATCGTAGTATAAATCATAGCACTTGCATCTCCTCAACTGAGAGAAGTTATGAATCCGGCAATCTTCATTTGAGCAATGCCCCAGGCAAAAAGGGAAAATATCTGCATGAGAAAAAACAAATAATCTAACAAAGGAGAATGGACATGGCAATAATTGAGTACAAGTGACATGATGATTGAATGTTAAAACTTTATGTTAGAACAGGTCAAGAGATGCCAAGAAATAAGAAACAAGTCCTGTATTTAGAATGCCCATCAACATATCTCAGGCTATAATAAGTATCAACAAAACATAAAAGAGATCCTTTCTAAGACAGTTGCAATGATCACACAATTTTTTTTTTTATCGGTTAACAAAATTTTATTGAGAATAAGAATAGGCAAAAGCCCAAACACACGGGACATATACAAGAGCATCACCTATGCAATATTTGATGTTACCATAGTACACAATGTAGATAAGTCAACATTAGGCTACATGGGAACTTCAACTTATGAAAGGCTATGCATTCAAATAAGCCCAGGCTCACGAGTTCAAGAGTAGGAACTTCATCCGTGACAGGTAAGCATTCAAGTCTGTCTTAGGTTTGCAAGTCAATAGAATTCGGACTTTAGGCCTCGTTTGGACACTCAACATTCTCAAAACTTCTAATAATTTCCTTCCCAAACATCACTTAAATACAAAACACTTTTCAATTTAAAATCTTGGACTTTTTCATCTAATCATTACTTAATTATTATCCAAATAAAAAATCCAATACAACTTTTCCAAACTTCCAAATAAAACACAAAAATCAATACAACTTTTTCAAATTTTAAAATAAAAATTATATTAAAAAATTATATTCGAACAATTTTTAATTTTATAATATTTTTATTCAACTTTTTCTCTCATTTCCCAAAACCCAACAAAGCATCTTAAATCAAACAATTTCACTTCTATTCACAGAATTATGAGATATTCTAAGGGGTTGTTCGGGAATAGATTTCATCTGATCTCATCTCATCTCATCTCATTTCCTTCCCAAATTCACTCAAACAAAAACACTTTTCAATTTCAAATTTTAACTTTTTCATCTAATCATTACCTAACCATTACAACTTTTTCAAACTTTCAAACAAAACACAAAAAATAATTCAACTTTTTCAAATCTCAAAACAAAATAATATTAAAAAATTATATTCTAACAATCTTTTAACTTTATAATATTTTTATTCAAATTTTTATCTCTGTTTTCCCAAAACCCAATAAAACATTATAACGCAAACCATTTTACTACTATTCACAAATTATTTTACTACTATTCACAGATTTTTCATCTCATCTCATCTTCCAAGCATCTCCTAAGTGTCCAAACGAGCCCTAAATGCTTGAACAACAAAGAAAGCTTCACATACACACGCTCGTGTGCCTATGGGTGTGTATGCAGCAACCACGAAGACCAAAATTAGTTCTAAAAGAAGATAAAGATGCACAAAACCAGCTGACCTTGATTAAGACAAGAAAGCAATGATATAGCTACCATCAAATTTTGTTTGACATCATGAACTTGGCTTTTTTCTCTGCTGGCTTAAGAATCTGGAAGGAGCACGTCAAGTTTTCATCTACACTCATCATTGCACCAGCATTATCAAATTCACCACAGTAATTGGGGGCTGAAAATATTGTAACAAGTTTCCTGTCGGCAAAGAACTCATACCCATCCTCCACAACCTATACCAAAGTAGTTATTTAAGAATCCATAATGAGTCGCATTAGTGATCAGAACAATATAGGTAAATTATTCGTTTGATAAGTACAAGAGGTAAACTACTTATAGAAAAGAAAGAAAGAACAAGTGATGACCTGATGGGCACGACAGACAAGGTCCAAATCATGCTTCTCTAAGAATTCTGCCACCTTATCAGGGCCAAAGGTGTATGAGACTCCTCTGTCATTCATTCCCCATCCTTTAACATCTCTACTGGGATCTGACCAGAGCAAATCGCATAGCAATCCAGCGTCTGGAACAGCAGTCGGACGAGTTAAATTTCTAATTTGATCTAAGTTGTTAAGATCGGGGGAAAGACCACCATGCATACACAATATTCTGTCATCTATAAGAGCTGCGACAGGAAGGCAGTTAAAACTGTCTGTAAAGGCCTTCCAAAGCCTTACATTGAATCGGCGCTTACATTCATCATAAAATCCATATATCCGGTTAATAGAATCACATTCATGATTTCCTCTTAGAAGAAAGAAGTTCTCTGGATATTTAATCTTATAGGCAAGCAAAAGGCATATTGTTTCTAAACTCTGCTTTCCACGATCCACATAATCCCCTAAAAATAAATAATTTGCATGAGGAGGAAATCCCCCATATTCAAACAACCTTAATAAGTCACTGTATTGCCCATGTATGTCACCTGAAAATAGAAAGGAAAACTGTCGAGGTCAGACAAATGAAATCCAGAAAATCAGGATAATTACGACACTTTGAATAATTATGAATGGCCCGAGCATGAGCCAGACAGGTCAAATTAACCCTCATTCCTTCTGGAAATTGTTTGTTTGACACATATAGATCCAAGGCTGCTTGACCCGATCAAAACTAAATGAGTTTGATTATGATCATGTTGCCCCAATTTTTCCAATGCTGTTAACTGAGACATAACAAAAATCTCTCTCAGAAAGTGCTTACTCCAAAACCACCTGTCACTGATTACAATCATAAACTCATTAATCATAACCCAGGATATCTCTTGTCCCAATCTTTCCAATGTTGTTAACTGAGACATAACAAGGATCTCAGAAATTGCTTACCACCAATGTCACTGGTTACAATGGTTCCATCATAAACTCATCAATCCACACGCTAAGGAGTCAATACACTATGGTCTCAAAAATCAGGCTCTTGCATCCCCTATCCCCCAAAATGTAGCAAAAACAACATTTTGTCCACTGTCATCCAAGTTACGATTTAGTTCTTAAAAACTTGGATTATCAAAGCCTCCAGTGTGGGACTATCAAAGTTTCAGGTTATGGAAATAACTATAATATTCTATAAGAAAGTCGATACCACCATTGTATACAAAGAACACAACTTAGGACTATTCTCAACAAGCATGTTGGTGAATTGACAAGGGTATTTGAGAGGACACACGAAACACGCATCGGGAATTCCTTTTAGAAAAACATTTCTTATTCCTTAAAAAAAAAACACTTCTATTCCCACATTTATCAGCCATCAAACAGTGCATGGAGCAGAGAGGAAACAACAGGTAGAGTAAATTCATGCTACTTCAGATCATATTGGCAGCACCCATAAGCTGTATCCATTCAAAGCCTGGTAGTTTGGCGAAGAGAAAATAAAAAGATAAAAAACCACAAACTACTACTTCACCATAGCTTGCACTCAAATTTCCTTGTCTAATTTACATTGATTAAAAGCACCTTGTCTAATTTACCCACTTATTACCTCTCTCTTTTCCCTATTCCAGCGGGGGTGGTAAAAAAAAATTGAGAGGATTTTTAGAAATTTCTTATGGGATGGTATTGGGGAGGAACGTAAATCTCACTTGGTGAGTTAGAATAAGGTTTGTACTCCGATGTCTTGTGCAGGTTTGGGTGTGCAGAATTTAAAGCTTTTTAATAAAGCTCTCCTTTGGAAGTGGCTTTGGAGGTACAACAATGAGAGAAATGCATTGTGGAGACAGATTGTAGATGCTAAATATGGAAGGATGTGGGGGAATTGGTGTTCTAATGAAATAAAAGGGGTACTTGGGGTGGGATTATGGAAGTCCATTCAATTGGGATGGGGGAATTTTGTCAAAAACATTAATTTCAAAGTGGGGATCGGGACTAATATTTTCTTTTGGCATGATGTTTGGTGTGGTGATTTACCTCTTGAATTAGCATTTCCTAGTCTTTTCAGGATTGCTAAAAACAAAGGGGCTGCTGTGGCTGATTCATATTTGTTTTCTAACAACATGTTGAATTGGAATGTGGAATTTACTAGAGATTTACAGGACTGGGAAGTGAGTGAAGCTGCTGATTTCTATGTAAAACTTTATGATTCGAAGATTGATCTGATCAGGGAGGATAGGATGCAGTGGGTTCATGATAATAAGTCCAGATTCTCTGTGAATTCCTATTACAAGGTGTTAAATAGTCATGGTAATAAAACATACCCCTGGAAATGCATTTGGAAAGCTAGAGTGCCCAGTAAAGTTGCATTTTTTTGCTGGCTGGTGTCGCTGGATAAAGTTTTAACTACTGATAATTTGAGGAAAAGGGGTTTATATGTGATAGATTGGTGCTTCATGTGTAAAAAAGATGGCGAATCTGTTAACCACCTGTTTCGTCATTGCAAAATGGTGACTGCCTTATGGAATGAATTATTTCCAAGGGTAGGCATTGCTTGGGTGATGCCTTTTCATGTGGTGGATTTCTTGGCTAGTTGGCAAGGTGCTGCGGGATGTGGAGGCAATAAAGCTGAGTGGAGGATGATTCCTTCGTGTTTGTTCTGGTGTCTATGGCTTGAGAGAAATGGGAGGTGCTTCAAAGATTTTGAACGCACAATGGGGGAATTTAGGGATTTTTTCTTTAGCACTTTAAACTTTTGGGTGAACAATCTAGTGAGGGATATGAATATTTGTAATGCTTTATTTTTTTATTTTTTTTTTACAAGTAAGAAACTTTATTGATGGAATGAAACTAGGCACAGCCCATGTACACAGGAAGTACTTTTTTTTAATTCTATTTTGCTTTAGTTTGTATTGAGGTGTATTCTCTTGTATACTTCCTGTATACTTGGTTACGCCTATTTACTTTGAATAAAATCTCTTATTACCTATCAAAAAAACAAAAAATCCTTGAATCCCAAAATGGAATGACTAGTCCAAAATATACACTATATACATTCGAGTGTTCTCCATATCATATACTCGAACAATATTACTAACGATCAATTATTCACTCAACTGTGAAAAAATAGAACACACCAGAGCAAAGAATAATCTCATAGACGCCATCCAATATAGACGCTTACACATAAAATCGCCAAACAAAAAATAAAAATAGGGGAAGAAAGTAACGCGCACCGCAAATCTTGATGGGGGCTTCGAGCTCGAGCAGATTTTGCTGTCGAATGAAGATGTCTCTGGAAGCAACACAGAGTTGCTTGATCTCGGTCTCTGAGAGCTGGACCTGCTTCCCGGGCCTCGCCGATCGGATCTCTGTCAGCCGTCTGATTATGTCGTCGACTAGGACAGGGTCCATTGATCCCTGGCCTTGCGCCGCCATTGGATTTAGATCCTCCCCTTCAACGGCTACGACTTGAGACCTAGGGATGGGAAGGGGAAGGTTTCACAAACATTGAAGATGGAGACGGCAGCAACTCCTATGTGGCGGAGTTGCTGTGCCAATAGCAACTGTAAAGAATTCTTAAACGGCGCCGTCTCGTATAAAATTTTCACTCGCGTACTACGACACCGTCCCATGAAATTTTTATTGCGTATGTGAGTTAGGTTATTACTGGACTTAATCGTAATTTCAAATGCTGTCGTTTCAGGAATTTTGTGAGGGCTGCCGCGGACCATTCCAAAAAAACAAAAGAAAATGCTTGTGTGACCGAGACATTAAGGGTGAGTTGCGACGGTGAAATGAATTGAGTTGAGATGATAAAATATTATTAGAATAATATTTTTTAATATTATTATTATTTTAAAATTTAAAAAAATTAAATTATTTATTATATTTTGTGTTGAAATTTAAAAAAATTGTAATGATGAGTTGAGAGTAGTTTATGTTCCAAACGCACCCTAAGCCTGAGACATTTTATCTATTGATTTTTTTATTTAATAATTAAAAAAATGTTTTTTAATAATGTTATGATGTCTAAAGATATAAATATATATATATATATAAACAAATGAGTTTTTTATCCTTCCAAAAAAGGCCCAAGCCTAAAAATTGTGCTTTTTTGGTGATTTTAAAGGACGATATTGTGATTTAAAAAATTTAAAAAAAAAGAAGAAGAAGAAAAGAAGAAAGAGAAGGACGATGTTGCCTAATCGAATAACTAAAAACATTAAAAAAAAATACATCCATTTTAAATATCATAAGTGACCATTTTCCTTTCAAGAGGCAACAATATCAACCTCTCGATTCGAACTATTTACGGAAAAGGAAAATGTTAAAAATGACATATTCATATCTATGTCGATTTAATTTTGTATATATAGCCGCCTCTGCATATATATTTAAAACATGATCATTGTTTGAGATGGTTTTTAATAAATTACCCATAAAACTCGATTAATCTATTGAATGAGATTATATTATGAAATATATCAAGTACTAGAATAATTTACTTCAACATAGCTGGATGGGTTTGAAATTCATTTTCACACCAGTCACTAACAAAACGCCACATAGACATTTCAAAATGAAAAACTCTGCACCCGCATGCACTCACGCCCTCTCCTTCTTTATCTCCCTCTCCCTCCCCCATCTGTGTTTGTCATGCCAGCCCTCTCCTTTCTCTCTGTTTTCTCCCTTTCCCTTCCTCTTCCCAACGGAAGCCCCACTCGATGAAAGCCACTCCACACGACGCAGATCTTTCTTCACAGGTTTGTTGACAAGGAAATTGGAAATACTAGGTGGGTACTCTCCAATATTGTTTTCCCTATTCATAGTTGGATGATTTGAAACTGCAAAATTGACGTTTCCTGGATATGGAGCATTGGTGGGTAAAAATGGACCGGAAAGCGGATCGTGATGGTATTGGCTCAAGAAAATGTCGCCAAGCTCATGGTTAGCAAAAGGAGGAGGAAAATGGTGGTATGAGGATGAGGGAAAGTGAAGAGGATTAAGACTGCTGGTGGAAGAGAACATTTGTGGATTAGAATTGAAAAGTACAAAGCCCTAGCTTTTTTGCAATGAAAACTACTGGTACCTCCGCCCTTTATATCTTTTTCAATCCTTTCAAGATTCATATGTTAGACATTTTAACATGAACTAATAAATGGATCTTTGATTTTCTATGATCCACAATAATAAACAACAGCATTAAAAGACGTACCTTTCTCCATCTGTTTGATGAAGAAATAAATCTGACTATGAGAGAAGGATCATCCTAGCAACTTGGCCTCACTAGTGTCTCCCGATGGCTAGAGGCACTCTAATGTTGTAGGTGAGAACCCTTTAACCCCTCAGTGCTATTTATAGATTTCTGACCATCATGAAATCTAAGTCTTTGAGTTTGACTATGATTAGAGATCAAGAGTTAATCTTATCTCTTAGGAGTTTCAATCCCATTATAACTCTAACAACTATTTAAAACTCTATCAGATATGGGTGAGTGGGACATAGAGTTCAAATAGAACTCTTACATTCTCTCACTTGGCCCATACGCCCATAAATGATATTTTCCGTTCATGAGTTTATTACAGGAAATTAACCATACTGCGCAAATTCATTTCCTGAAATTTTTTATAGCTTAATTTACATTTCATGAGTTTCGTAATATCAATGTCAAACTAGATACTAATGCGAGTCATGGCGGTCCTCTGTTATATAATCAACAAATTCCCTTCCATGTACCACAACATCAGTAACTTAATTTAACATGATCTTTGATTAGGATAATTAAGGCTGATGTTATAATGCCTTGGGTTCCAATTCATGTCTATTGTTGACATTATCTTGTCATCATTCATCCACATAATTTAATGTACATATAAAGTGGAAAGACAAGAAAACAGAAACAACCATAATAGATATCATTCAATTTCCAGTAACAAAATACTCATCATATCGATGGTCTCTTTCACATGTTCACATCATGAGTATAAGCATATGACCCATCTTTTCAACATGTCCCTTAAAGTATAATCATTAATACACTATTGTTATGGACATATTTGTTTCTGTACTTTCTCCTTAACACTTATGTATTTAAATTTTCATTAAATACTTATCATTCAGAGAAAAATATTTTGAAGAATTCTTGCAATACTTTCTCGGCTTGGCTATAAGTCGACAATTCCAAGTTCTAGGATAAATTTCTTCAGTCAGATACCATACATTGTGGCCTCAAAAAATACCACAAACTCAGTCTCTATTGCACATGAAGCAGTAAGAGATTTGCCTCATACTTTTCTATAAAATAACTCTACTAGATAGCAAAATACATAACCATAACTGTATTTTTCATCATTAGAGTAATTCCACAAAATAGGGTCTAAATATACAGTTACCTTAAGAGTATCAGTTCTTCTTAAAGCAACAATATAGTCTTTAATTTCTTACAAATAACATTGCACTCTTTTCACAGCTTTGGGTCAAACATCATTGGGTTACTTTGGCAACAACCAAGAATGTCAACTGAAAAACTGACCTTCAAATTTATACAGGTTTGTGCAATCATCCAATTTATTATAACAATCATATACAAAATTTCCTTAACAACCTAATCATTTCGAGTACAATGTAAAATACTGAGCATGTCACATTTTATTTTTAAAGCATCTATTAAATAAAAACTCTTCATGTAAAATCTTTCAAAAACTCTATGCAACTATACTGAGACAATCTTAACACTCATCGTTTTGGTATTAAATTTAATCTCAATTACAAAATATGTCTCGTTCATAATTTCATTTTTAAAGTTCCTTAGAGACGTAACTTTAATACCATACTACAAACCATAATTCATACTTGCTAAAAGTCATATACATGCATGACCATAAATACAAATATACTCCCACTGACTTATGGGTATATATATTAACAATAATTCCAAAACAATATTGGTTTTATCAAATTCCAGATACCAAGAAAATCTGTTACCTCTTTTAACTAATCATTTTATTCGTTTTTTGTAGACTTCATACTTTCATTCTACAATTATTTTCACATCTCTTTGATGTAACTCTAGACCATAATGAGCTACTCATGCCATAGTGATTATTAATTAGTTTCTTTCAAGTTTATTAGAAATCTCTTTCTAATCAATGCTCATTTCTGAGTGGAATCCTTAATTATAAGTCTGACTTTATATCGTTGAACATTACCTTTTAAAGTCAGGGTTTTGTCTCCAACACCCATTTACATTCGACTTTTATACATTTCAGACAATTTAGACGAAATTACAGACTTTACATTGATTCATGGATTTTAATCACTCTTTTATGCATCAATCTTTTATAAAATCACTTATTTCTATAACTTGTGAAAACATATACAAACCTTCATTTATTGCTATGTCAAATTCAAATTTTGAAAATACACCATGCAACCTAACCAAAAAACAAATCAAGAAAATCATATGAGGTTACCTGTTCTGATGTCTCCATGGCCAATTCTTCAGTGGTATTTCTCTGATGAGGTAGATTATCTTTTGCTTGTTATTCCATGTTATCATTAAGATAATCATAAAATAGACTATAAGCATTTTCGAAGTACAAAAATGCACTTTCCAATAATCACATCTCTAGTTTCTATACTCCCACTGATTTTTGCCAACCATAAGGAATCTGACATTTTAATTTTCTCAAAATCAAAACTATGAATAGAGACAATACAACTTAAATCATTTGGATCTTCATGAATAATTAATAATGTACTCATTAATTATTATACAATCCAACTTTCTTTCATTTGGATTGTAAAACCTTATTTTAAATTGACTATTCATACATGTATAAGCCTTAATCAAGTTCCACGACTCAAAAGTCTTTGAAACTACTCACTAGGAACATAATTTAAGATATATACAATTGTCTTTAATAATTTTACTACACATCTTTTCAAGAAGTTACAAAAATAGGTCAAGATTAGAATCTGACTCATAATATTTTTTTTCTAACACTCACTACTTTAATTCAATTTAATGATTTTTACCTTTCTACCTAGCTGCATTTCCTCCCCATGAGAAGTGCTTCAAGAATTACTAATGGCTCGAGACTTCTCATGTAGCAGATAGATACCATCCATACTATGAAAATCATCTATGAATGTAATGAAATATTTATATCTATCAAGCATTATAGAGAAAAGATTTATATGCGTCTATATGCATTATTTCAAGAAACTTTATATTCCTTGTACCATTTTTTCTTGATATGTTTGATTTGTTTTTCTTTTATACAAATTAATACACATCCTAAGATTAGAAAACTTAAATGCGGAAAATATTTTATTTACTAATCTCTACAACTCTTCTTGGAGATATTCTCCAAACTTTTATGTCACAAATTATGTTTCAAACTCTATTCCATAAATTGTAAAAAGTTTTCATAAATCATTTTTCATTTGATTCCAATAAATGTCTCACAAGTAAAAACTTTAAACAAAAACGCTAATACTAAGGCATGACAAATAAAAAATCTTATTAGAAGGAAAAATGGAACAAACATAAATGACATTTTGAAACAATTTGAAATTTGAACATTTGTACTCGAGTTTAATCTAAAGAAAATGTATAAACATGTATAAGATCTGATTCGAAACTTATACAGATAGAATACATATGAACAGTTACACTCAAGTTCAATATAAAAAGAATGTATAAATATGTATAAGATCTGATTCGAAATTTATACAGAAAAGCGGTTTTACTCTTCCCTTCGAATCATGTATCATGCTTACGGCACCTAAACCTTCATGTGTCATTGTTTCTTTCAAACTTCAATGGACATAATTCTTATATTTTCATCACCATCATTTCTCTCATTTCCCAAAAGATACAAATGATTTTTCACACATATTAGCAAAATAAATTTGTATATAGCTAGAAATCATGCAACCAACTTTTTCGTATCTCATTAAATTAATGAAATAATAATGCATCTGGAGTAAACCATTATGTACAAAACTAAGAAATTCATATAGTTTGATATATAGTAATTAATCCAATATTCTAAAACATTATACTTTTCTGACCTTTATCACTATTCTCAATAATAATTGATGTTAAGACTTAAAAAAGGATAAACCAGGGTCTAAAACTCGTAGTATAAATTTGACTTGCTCATGTTTCTCTATACTATAGTCAATTTCGTATAGAAAATATTGTAAAAATATTCGTATACTTACTGCAAGAAAAGCATTTTAATCACATTAATGCTTTGAGTTCGACACTCAGAAACAATAATCAGAATTTAATCAATTATGGATGAACTAATAGTGTCATCAAGACCCTCCTTTGGGAATAGATCTTAATACACAAAGTGTTCTCACCAATATTAAATTCTGTGGATGAACTAGTTGTATCATCAGAGTTCTCATTTGGGAGTAAACTCTGATATACATAGTGTTCCCTCCAATTTTAAATTATATGAATGAACTAGCTGTATCACCATAATTCTTCTTTGGGAGTAAACTCTGGCATACATAGTGTTCCTTCCAACTTTAAATTACATGAATGAACTAGCTGTATCATCAGAATTCTCTTTTGGGAGTAAACTCTGATATACAAAGTGTTCCTTCCAATCTTTACTTTTGATGGATGAACTATAAGTGTCATCAAGACCCTCATTTGAGAGTATATCTTGACACACAAATTGTTCACTCCATCATATTCACCTTACTATGAGTTTAGTGATTTATCATAAAATTAAGAAAATCTTGTACCTTTGGACAACCAATATTTTCTTAATTTTTGAAGTAAATCATTTGCCCTATATTGGATAAAATATGCATGACATAATAATAGCCAAAATAAACAATTCATACATGTATTTAATAATAACATGTACAAAAGATTTAATACATGTATTTAACAATAATAACATGCATAAAATTTAATTAATACATGTATATACCAATAATAACATGTATAAAAAAACTTAATAAACTTTAATACATGTATTTAACAATAATAACATGCATATAAAAGAAAAATAAAATTTCAGTTTTTTTTTTAATAAATAAATTATATTATAATCTGACCGGTCCGGGTCTGGACCGGATCAGTCTAGTAACCCGGGCCAAAACCCGGTTCATTGGTGAGGCCTTTGGTAAACAAAGACCCAGTTCAGGCCTTCTGTACAGGGCCTACAACCCTTTTTTTTTTTTTTTTTTTTTTTTCGTTCTGTTATTACCAAAGAACCGTTGCGACAGTGGGCTTTAGAGCCCTCTGTCGCCGTTACAGAGCCATCGTGGAGGACTTTCTCTCCTCCTCCCAACGTCGACCTCACCGTACGTTCGATGAGAACCTCAAACAAGCAGGGGCGGCGCCCATTCGGGACTTCACAGTCCCTTTGCGCTGCCCCTCAAAGCCACCTCCTTTACAGCCGCGTGTTGAGCCACCGGTCACCACACACGGCGCTTTACCCCACACCCAGCGGCTATACAATACATGGGCTACACAACCACTCTGGGGCGGCTCACATGGTTCTTCTCTACAGGCATACCTCAACTGCCTTTCTCCATTACAATACACAATACAAGAACACACCAATCGGTTTTGTGCAATTCCTCAACACGCAACAACGTATACAATAGATGGAATACACTCAACAAAAGGCATATACAAATTTTGGTAATAGAAAAAATAGGCACACCAAAACCGAAATACATTAATGGTTATTAGTGCATCGTAATTTCATATAACACAGAATCAATGTTGAAAACATCATCATAAAATTTCTCTTCCAAATCGTAAAACTAATATTTTTAATTTTTCGCAATATGATAAAATCACAATATACGAAAACACATATTCACTATATATTTTATCGAGATCATAAAAAATCTATCAACCAGAAGCTCTGATACCACATGTTAGACATTTTAACATGAACATTAATAAATGGATCTTTGATTTTCTATGATCCACAATAATAAACAACAGCAGTAAAAGACGTACCTTTCTCCATCTGTTTGATGAAGAAATAAATCTGACTATGAGAGAAGGATCATCCTAGCAACTTGGCCTCACTAGTGTCTCCCGATGGCTAGAGGCACTCTAATGTTGTAAGTGAGAACCCTTTAACCCCTCAGTGCTATTTATAGATTTCTGACCATCATGAAATCTAAGTCTTTGAGTTTGACTATGATTAGAGATCAAGAGTTAATCTTATCTCTTAGGAGTTTCAATCCCATTATAACTCTAACAACTATTTAAAACTCTATCAGATATGGGTGAGTGGGACATAGAGTTCAAATAGAACTCTTACATCATAACCTATATGGCTATATGCAAGCATCAACTTAAATGGGTTTAGAGTGAATGAATTAAAAAAAAAAAAAACATGTATTAATGATAGCTAGGGAGAGAACCAGTAACTGTTGTACATTGTAGTTAACGTATTTCTTCGTACTTGTTTTTACTTTTGGTTAACTAATACATTTTCATTTTGAGAAAAGCTTGAGGCCGGATGTCTTCATACTCGTCGGCATCAGGGCTTCCATCGGCGTCGTGTGGAGTGGGGCTTCCGTCGGGAAGAGGAAGGAAGAGGGAGAGAACGGAGAGAGGAAAGGGCTGGCATGACAAATGCAGATGGGAGAGGGAGAGCAAGAAGGAGAGAGCGTCGAGTGCATGCCGGTGTAGAGTTTCTCATCATAGAATGTCTACTAGAATGTCTACGTGACATTTTATTAGTGGTTTTATACCCGATTTTCTCTATAAATATTTTATAAGCTGCCAACCGACCTCTCTTTCTGACGAGAAAAGCTATACCCTAGTTTGAAAACAGCCTAAATAGAGGAAGGTATCTGCATGGTGCTCTCTTACGTGTGGCTTGCTTTTAACTAAAACATGGCATCTACGGTCTACCCCAACAGCTTGATCGCCGTCTTCCCTTTGACAAAGTTGGAATCCTAAAGCCGAGAATAAACCAAATTGTCCCTCGTACTTTCTTTGCCAGCAGAGTTTCAAGGTCAGCGGCTTTCAACGGGCATGGTTTAGATAATTCCCTGCGCTGTCCAAAACGCAGAATCTTGTCTAATGGTTTGCTTCAGACTTGAGATTATACCTTCTCCATTGATGTGTCATTGCAATTGTTAAGAATTATCATGGAATAACACGCGAGGATTATCATTGATGCTGACCGGTTTGATGTGTGCGACATTGGATCAAAGAATGCGTTGTATACGTAAAAACAAGAGGCCAGCCGAGGACATGTAAAACGTCCCAACATTTAAAAAGGAAAAGGTTTAAAAATAAACTTGAAAACCGACGGATATTGATTAGTCGTTTATGTCTCAATGCAGAGGCCCACTTCCTCGCGTGTGACAAAAGAGGCAGAAATTTAGGAAGAGATCACGTCACTTTGTATAATTGATAAGTAACCTGGCCTCTTGCCAGCAATATCAATTATGTACGATATTATATAAGAGAGATGATATTAATAGTTAGAGAGTGCGTAATTCTAGTGTATTTTATTTCAAAAAAAATAGTAAATATAAGATTTATATAAAAATAATAATTTTTTAATAATAAATTACAATATTTAAAAATAAAAATGCACGGCATTTATACAATTATAATTATATATATAGGTTACTCATAATTTAATTATTGAGTAGAAAATTTAAGGTCTCTTTTGAATTCGAAAAGTGTTTTATCTCATT
This sequence comes from Juglans mandshurica, assembly GCA_022457165.1. Lineage (NCBI taxonomy): Eukaryota > Viridiplantae > Streptophyta > Magnoliopsida > Fagales > Juglandaceae > Juglans > Juglans mandshurica. The sequence goes on along the minus strand of CM039619.1, from coordinate 1,588,026 downwards.
TCATTTCAATATTACAATTTTTACACATTCTCACATAAAATATAATAAACAATTCAAATTTTTTAAATTTCAATTCAATTTTTTTAAATCTTAAAATAATAATAATATTATTATTATAAAATAATATTCTAATAATATCTTTTTTAACTTTTATGTTTATTTAAAATTATTTCATCTCATATACTTGTACTAATATTGTGCTAATTTGTTGTAAACCCAACACTGCAACAGCCTAAAAAGGCAGTTTTTAAATATATGATTATAGATAGTACTGCCTTAAAAGGGACTTGACATGGTTGTAAAGCTAGCAAGCACTTTATTCTTTCCTATAAAGTATCATATGATAATCAACGTACGTACATATCGTGACTCAATTGGCATCGTGTCTCCCGCTGGCAGATTGCCGATATATATTTAGGAAATGATGCTTGTAGTTGTGAATGTACAAGTGTCGTGTAGTTATTTTGAAAAAAATAAATAAATATAGATCCTACTCTTCTTCAAAATAACTGTACGATATTTACGCATTCTATAACTGTATGTAACATTATCTATATATTTAAGAAGGGAAGAATGAGTAATCCGGAGTTGCCCTCGATCCCAACTCACGGAGCTCTTTATACCACTTCTATCAAAATTACAATATACGCTATTAGACTTGTAAAACAACATCGTTTTTCTGCCACTACTAATTCAAACGACTAGTTTTATCTACTCAATATATAAACATTTATCACATTAGTAGTTCTACTCATCTGCCCTTTAAATCTCCAACATCACACACCAATGATATGACATTATTATTATTTTTTTCTTTCAGTAAAATGCACGGTTTTATCAAGGAAGAATGAAATATCATCATCTGCCAACTCACATGTAACAGAAGATTTAAACTAATGACAGCTGATATGCCAAGATTGCTGCAAGCTAGAATCAAGGATCGGTTTTACTTTACATTGTATTAATATTTTTCTTTTTATACTTTCCATACATGGTTACTCTGTTTGTGTATATAAACAAGTTTTGACATATGAATGAAATAGTACAAAATTCAAATCAAAGCAGTGCTTATTATCTTTTAGGTTTTACCCCATGTTAGTCATCCTTTTAACCCCCCCCCCCCCCCCCAATTTATTTCATTCGATTTTTTCCCCTCCCCCACGTTCTCCCTCCACAGCTTTGTCCCTCCGCTCGCCTTGCCACAGTTTGCCACAGCTGAAGACTCCGATCGACCAAAGAAAGCACACCCAGGTTCTCTCTCTATGGAAATCTCTCTCTCTCTCTCTAAAAAATTTCAGTAAAATGCACAGTATTAGTGGCTACGTTTTGGGTTCACACCCACATAAACTCACACCCGCTCTGAGTTTGTGTTTCTTTGTACATGGCTGAGTTCTTATTGAACATGGCAGATTTTATATGGTCCAACTCTGTCCTCTTTGTTTGGGTTTTCCTCAAATAGTCTCAAGTAATGTAATTTATTTGTTTGTACATAGCTGAGTCGTAGCGCTATATAGAATGATTGAGTTTTTTTTTCTCTGAAATCTAGAAGCTGGACATGTTTGTTTTTCCTCAAATACAAAGTAATGTAATTTATTTATTTGTTTGTACATGACTGAGTCGTAGGATATAGAAAGATTGGATTTTTTTTTCCTGAAGCTGGACATGTTTGGGTTTTCCTACCTAGAACCAAACCGAAGCATCTAAAATGTTTTTATGAAAGCCACGATAGCATGTTTATAGGGAAACCAAACAACTATTGAGAGCCAACATGTTGCCCATGACTGACTGACTCATGACTCATTACCAAGTTGCGGTTGGTGATTAATTTCTCATCACCAACCAATAAAACCATAAAAGGAATAACCATTAAAGTGCTATATAAAACAATAACTATATATTTTGGGTTTCTTGATGATGCTTCAAACAGAATTTGCACAGCATCATGGAGTTTGATTCTTAGAGCTTGAGCGCAAGTCATTTCTATCCATTCGAAGCAATACTGCTCGATGGTAAAATTCAGTTATGTCAAATTAATTATCATTTTCCTAGAAAAAAAAAATGGATATAAGAGTTACAATGCCACAACATTAAAAGTTAACTCACTAGTGCTGGCATTTGGAGCCTTTTTAACCTACAAAGAAATACATGCAGACAGTAATGATGTTGTGCATCGCAGCCAAAAGAGCAGAACACAAAGTTTCCCTTTGTGTAAATGGCAGCTACCATTTGGTAGAAGATAATCTAAATGCATCTGATCATACCTTAGTATTAGTATTATTTCAATCAAGGTCAAAGAGAACATGGTCGCGGATAAGGATAAAAAAATATTAAGTTCCCATTTTGTCTGAGGGAAAGGGAGGCCCCCAATGAAAAGAAGGTTTTGATTGTGGAGAAGGTTACAACCAAGAGAAAGAAGAAACATGTAGTAAATTTTTTCTATTAATTCTATATATATTAGATTGCATGCATATTCATTTTTAATAGATGTGTATTTTTGGTTTAAAATTTAGACCTGCAGAAAACTATTTGATGATGAATCACAGCATGGTGAGGTCTCAGAAGCTCAACTTGGTGCTAACGTTGACGATTGTGTTGGAACATAGTGTAGTACAACCAATGCCATCGGACAATGAAGAGGCTCCTGTTGTTGTTGTAACTTAGTAATTTGTTGTGGTTGTAAGGCTTTGTGATGAAATATGTTGTGGGTATGAGACTCTTTAATGTAAAGCTTAGAATTTGTTGTAAAGAATGTAATTTGCAAATTGTAGCTTCTTGTGATTTGTAATATGTAGTTTAAAGAACTGAGAAGTTCATTGAGGATTTCATTAACTTCTGTTGTGCTTTGTAATATGCAGGGGGCTTTTTAAAATCATGTTGACAATGGCACCGTGTTGTGCCACTTCAGCTCTGTTCCCAATAGATAATTATACTATGCTTTTGGCAAATAACTCATGTATTTTTAGCAAACTAGTTTCTTGAATTTATTTTGGTTTTGGGTGCAATAGGATATTCTTGGTGTAGCAGATGGGTGTGTATATTATGTAGGGTTAGTTTATTTTATTTTATTTTTGTTTGGACTTGTAGGTAGATAGGTTTGTGGTGCACCTCAATATTTTATTACTGGTATGAATACAGCGGAAAACAAGTATTATAAATGATGATGTTTTTGTTGACCACAACATCACAAAGAATACCACAAATAAACTTATGTACATTAAAAGGAGCTCGATCGATATAAAATAGTTAATATGGTCTGGTGAAAGTTCTACATTAATTAACAGATTGCAGCATCAGCTAGAACTGTGCTGCAAGCAGCAGTTGACAGCTAGAGGTGGATATTGCAGTGTAATTAGACAGCATATTGCCTAATGATCTTATGAGTTATTTTCATTTTTTTTTTTACTTCTAATCGGGATAGTTGTGTAACACATTGTGGCATTTCAATCTGATATAACTACCACGAACTTAAAAAATTGTAATCATACAAGATGGAACAACTGGCTGTGGACACCTTCTTGTCCCGCTAAAATCCTATATACAGGTATTACTAGAAAAGAAGAATATTAATGAACAATAACCACATAATCAAATTAGCAATATCTATCAGAATTATAGTTCGCACCATCCATTTACAATTAACAATGATACGATACATTTATAGTTCGAACGAATAAAAAACTATTACAATAGATAACACCAAATATATACATAATAATATACATATACATCTATTATCTACGATCCGCTTTCGAACTTCGTCCTCTTGTTTGTGAAGAGCATTCTCTCTCTCAATTAGTTTTTCTTTTTTTTATGAACTTCATACTCGCGCAACAATAAATCATCCTCCCTCTTCTGAACTGCATTCTTTCTTGTTAGTTTTTTTTTTCTCTAACTGTTGAAGTATATCTGCTCATATGAAAAATTGACATATTGCTTATTCCTGCATACAGTTCAAAAATTTCAAACGTTAAATATGACAAATTGAAAAGCAATACAAAAACACGACCAAAAAATTAAAAAAAAATTAAAACAATTATACTCATATAATCACATCTTCGATGCTAGTTCTTCCTTAGAAACCCATCTATGAGTAGATTTTCGCCGCGTCATGGTGTGTAGGAGATGAAGATAAATTCACAATTTTAAACGAGGAGCCCCCCCTTAATTTCAACCCAAATAAAGCAAATAAAAAGGTTTATTCACTTTTTAAAGAAAGCGTAAGGAGAGATATTAGAATTGTGTTTATTGACTCTTCTAAGTGGATAATATTTTGGGATATCCCAGAACAGAATAATAGACAATATGAGATGAAGATAACAGCGTACATACACATGGTTTATCTAGCTAATTATGTCGTATCAAATATATATATATATATATATATATATATATATAAGTATGCCTACAAAAAATATATGTGAAAATATATATTATATTTATCAACTATATCAGAACTCAGGTGGAAAAGCACAAGTTTGATAAATATGATTTTGGAACGAGAAACACAATTACAAGAAACAGAGAGTTGAAATCTTGAAACATTCAGAAGTGAGTTAAATAAGAAGTTCATGGCAAAACAAGGGGATTGTTTGGTATGAATGGGGTTGTGCCACCGACTAAAGTATGTATATTCTAAAAGAACTGCAATGGTTTAGAAAATAAGTCAAGTTCAAGCACAACAATAAGTAGTTAGTTGTTGTAAATGGATGGGAAGCAATAAATGGGAAATGGGAAGCAATAAATGGGAAAAGAAGCATAAATTCATAATAACCCACCCCACCTCCTTGCCAAAAACTAAAGGAAAAAAAATAAAGAAAGAGGAAGAAAAGCTGGCCTTCACACCAGAGAACGAAAGAAGATGAGTTTTCCTTCCAAAATAATATCTTCTTCCCATTATCTTCAGTTTCTTTTTTACTCCTAGGGTTTCCAAACCAGAACACAGACCATGATTGGCACAACCATGGACACACACATTATCCATTTCGCTCAGTAATTCCATCAAACAGTTGATGATCAGAACCAAAAAAATCCAAACATTCAACCAATGATTAAAAGAAAAAAACTTCCATACAAAAAATTAAACAAAACAGCAAACCCAACTCAATGTCTTTCTTCTACTCAGTGTATACCAGAAAACTTAAACACTGTCACTGTATTGGGGAACCAAAAAGAAGAGTTTAGTCGAAAACTTACCGTGATGTAGGGAATGAGCTGAGCTGGACACGCATGCACGTATGTCTTCGAGTCACAGATCTGGACTTAGTAGTCCCTCCAATATGACATCGAGTCACAGATCGGGGTTAGAGAGAGAGAGAGAGGGCTATGAGAGGGAAGTTCTTATTGTGAGAGAGAGAAGACTACAGAAGTGAGAGAGGGAGAGAGGTACTCAAATGAGAGGAAAAGACATACTTGAGAGGCCTTTCTGCATTATGCGTGTGGGAGAAGTAAGGGAGGGATCTGAGGGGAAGTGAGAGGGATTTGGCAATGGGTGTAAAATCGTGACGTAGCGATCAGATCGGATTCGCCACTTTATGGTGTGTGGTGTTGGAGTAAAAGACTGGCTTAAGAGTAGATTTTCTCTTATCACATTAAGGCCTCTCAAGTATGTCTTCTCCTCTCGTCTGAGTACCTCTCACCCTCTCTCACTTCTGTAGTCTTCTCTCCCTCACGATAAGAACTTCCCTCCCATAGCCCTTTGTCTCTCTCTAACCCCGATTTGTGACTCGATGCCATATTGGAGGAAACTACTACATCTAGATCTGTGACTCAAAGACATATGTGCCTGCGTGTCTAGCTCAGCTCATTCCTTACGTCACGGTAAGTTTTCGATTGAACTCTTCTTTTTGGTTCTCTAGTACAATGACATTGTTTAAGTTTTCTAGTATACATTGAGTAGAAGAAAGACATTGAGTAGGGTTTGCTGTTTTGTTTAATTTTTTGTATGGAAGTTTTTTTCTTTTAATCGTTGGTTGAATGTTTAGATTTTTTTGGTTATGATCATCAACTGTTTGATGGAATTACTGAGCGAAATGGACAATGTGTGTGTCTATGGTTGTGCTAATCATGGTCTGTGTTTTGGTTTGGAAACCCTAGGAGAAAAGAAGAAATCAAAGAAAATGGGAAGAAGAGATTATTTTGGAAGGAAAACTCATCCTTTTTCATTTTCCGGTGAATGCGAGCTTTTCTTCCTCTTTCTTTATTTTTTTTTCTTTAGTTTTTGACAGGGAGGTGGGGTGGGTTATTATGAATTTATGCTTCTTTCTATATTTTTTGCTTCCCATTTCCCATTTATTACTTCCCATCCATTTACAATAACGAACTACTTATTGTTGTGCTTCCCATCTCCAAATGACAACGTTGTATTTCTACTTTTAACCAACAAAACTGTCATTCAACCTTATTCTTTGAGTCAACAGCACTACACAACCACCTGTCTAGCCACTTCACAACCATCTGCAACTCTCTCGACATACGTGACATATTAATTGGTATCATTTAGGGCTGTACAGAAAATTGTAAAACCGGCCGAGACCGACTCAGACCGACCGCCGGAGCTCGTAACCGGCCGAAACCGGCAGAGAACCGGTCGGCCGTCGGTGATAAATCATCAAAACCGGCGTCGGCCGGTTCGGTCGCGGTTTGAACCAACCAAAAACCGAAAAACCGGCCGACGACGTATATATATATATATATATATATTTTAAATATATTCATTTGATAAACGACGCCGTTTCACTTAAATAAGTGAAACGACGTCGTTTTTATCTTATAGTTAGAAAAAAAAAAATAAAGGGAACGACGCCCGTTCCAATTAGGGCATATTGTCCCCCGAGGCCCGTTCTAATCCTAGACTCGTCCCCACTCCCAGCCGCCAGCACCCAGGTCCCCGTCTCCCTCACTCTCAGCCGCCAGCCCCCAGGTCCCCGTCTCCCTCACTCTCAGTCCCTCTCTCAGCCTCCCTCAGTCCCTCTCTGGCTCTCTCAGACTCCCTCAGTGACAGTCAGCAATCGGATTTCTCCGATTTCAGCACTCGGATTCTTCCATTTCGACGCCGCCCGTCCACGCCTCCAGCCACTCACGACTCACCGACCCCCAGCGGTCCACCGTCCATTGTTGTTTTTAGGTATGATTTTGTTTTTTATTTATTTATTTATAAGTATTTTGTGAGATTTTATTTAGAACCCGCGAGTCATCAGTATTTTATTTTCTGATTTGGTATTTCAATCTAGGGTTAGGGATTGTGTTTGCTTTGTTTGAGATGATTGAAATAGTGAATATCATTTTGATGAAGAATTGTGGTGATTTTTTTCGGCAGTGTGCAATGTCATTCACGGATTCGGATTGGATAATTTGGATGTAATTTTGTTGAAAAAAATAATTTGTGATGTTTATAATTTTATTGAAAGTAAAATTTATGATGTGTTTATGTTATAAATAATTTGTGATGTTTATTGAAAGTAAAATAATTTGTGAGATTTATGAGCGATCTAAAATATAGATTAGAATCTTAGATTTGTGATGTTTGCCATGTTGCAAACTAGCTGCTGTGTAATTAACAATTGTGGTGATTTTTTGTTCTTTCTTGTTTTTACATGTTAGATGGATTCTTCGTCAAGTCCAATTGATCTTGATTCGAACTCTCAAATACTAAAACCTCCGACTTCAAGTACCCCTAATAGTAGTAATTGTCCACTTCCTAAGAAACGGAAGGGGAAGGATCCGTCAATTGTTTGGGATCATTTTACAAAAGTTGAAGGTTGTTCTGTAGATGATCCTAAGGCCAAGTGCAATTATTGTGGCAAGATATACGCTTGCCACTCGAAGAGGAACGAAACTTCAACTATGCAAAACCATCTACCTTCATGTCCCAAAAATCCTCATAAGCGTGGGCCTTTAGATAAATACCAAACAACATTGGCAGGTGAGGTATCCTCGGAGGGGTTTGGAGAGAGTGATAATTCTTTAAGAAATCTTGTAACTCATAAATATAGTGAGGAGGCTGTGAGGATGGCGCTTGCGGAGATGGTAATTCTCGATGAATTACCATTTATAATTGTTGAAGGGTAAGGATTTAAGAAGATGATTTGGTTGCTTGAACCTAGATTTAAAGTGCCATGTCGAGTGACGGTTGCCAGAGATTGTATGAAACTATTTGCATCTGAAAAAGCCAAACTTAAAAAGTTATTCAAAGATGGGGGAATGAGGATTTCATTAACTACCGATACGTGGACATCGGTACAAAATCTTAATTATATGTGTCTAACTGCCCATTTCATTAATAGTGATTGGAAATTACAGAAGAAAATTATAAATTTTTGTTTAATCCCTAATCATCGAGGGGATACCATTGGAAAATATGTTGAATCGTGCCTCCTTCATTGGGGCATTGATAAAATATTTACTGTTACTGTTGATAATGCTAGCTCAAATGATACTGCAATTGCATATTTGAGACATTTTTTGACGGAGAATATGTTGCAAGGGAAGTATATGCACATGAGATGTTGTGCTCATATTCTGAATCTTGTCGTGAATGAGGGTCTTAAGGAGTGTGATGATGCCATTACAATGGTTAGAAATGCGGTTAGATATGTGCGCTCCTCCCCTGCAAGATTAGACAAGTTTAAGAGATGTGCAGAAAAAGAAAAAATTGATTGTAAAAAAATGTTGTGCCTTGATGTACAAACCCGATGGAATTCAACTTACATGATGTTGGAGGCTGCTGAGAAATTTGAAAAGGCTTTTAGGCGAATGGAGAGTGAGGACTACAATTTTCTTTCTTACTTTAAGGATGGAAACATTGGGCCTCCTAGAGCTGACGAGTGGGAAACAGTGCGGGTTTTTGTGAAATTTTTGAAGATGTTTTATGATGCTACTTGTTGATTTTCCGGTTCTTTACATGTCACGGCAAACACAAGTTTTTTGGAGATTTGTAGGCTCCAAAAAGAGTTGGTTAGACTGTGTGAGAGTCAGAATACTTGTTTGATGAGCATGGCCATAAGCATGAGAATGAAATTTGATAAGTATTGGGGTTCATTGGATAGATTGAATTTGTTGTTGTTGATTGCAGTTCTCCTTGATCCACGTAGTAAGTTGGGGCTTCTTACTTTTCACTTGAAAAAAATTTATGATCACAATTGGGCTGAAGATTTATTGTCGAGGGTGAGACAATTATTATCAGACATGTATGAGGAGTATAATGCTACGTTCGGTTCTTCCTCGAGTAGCAGAGAATATGTTTCCCCTCCGTCATCTGCACCTCCAGATGATGTTGAAGACAATCTTGAATCACAACTTTTTTATGAGTGGTTGCAAGCATCGACTGCCTCTGGATCTACATCGACCAAAACAGAGATTGATCGGTATTTATCAAATGGTTGTGAGGCATTCAGTCAATCTTTTGATTTGTTGAATTGGTGGAAAGTGAATGAGCCTAACTATCCTATACTTGCGAGAATTGCACGAGACGTGTTAGCCATGCCTGTTTCCACGGTTGCATCAGAGTCCGCATTTAGTACGGGAGGTCGGGTACTTGATCCTTTTCGGAGTTCCTTGGCTCCAAGAACTGTTGAGGCACTTATTTATACTCAGAATTGGTTGCGACATCCGTCAACGCCAATTGATATTCGAGACTCCATGGATAATGTTGAGAGCTTTGTAGTAGAATCTGGTAATGTGTTTTTAACTTTTTCTCATTCAATTCCATATTCATTTATTTTTATTATTTAATTTAATTTGTTTTCATTATCCTAATTTATTAATATTGATAATTTGATTATTTGGTGTTTTCTTATAGAGTTAGGAGCATCATACATCACAACTATTGATGATTGAAGAATCGAAGACTGCAGACTGAAGAATGAAGATTTTTTGGGTTTTATTAAAAAACAATTGTTATTTGTTGCTTAAGACAATTTAATTTTGTTTGTAATGTGTATTAAACATCTAGTGGAGTTTTTTTTATTTATCTAGTAATTAATAATTTAGTATATAAGATAATAAGACTATAAAATATAAGTAGTATATATGTAGTAGTTACTAGTTATTAGTTACTAATAATATATGCATGACATGATTAAAATTAAAAAGAAATTGATTAAATTAATTAATTTTAAAAATTCTGCAAAAAAAAAGTCTTTGTAGTAGATGATTTTGAATAAGAAAATGAGCTAAAAAAGAGGTTGAATTGGGTCTTAAAATGGCCCAAACAGTGCCAAAACCGGCCCAAACACAGTGGCCCAAACCCGACAAACCGACCGTGAACCGGCCGGTAACCGAACCGGTCGGTTTCCATACACTGATTCGGTCGGTTTCGGCCGGTTTTGAGACTCTAACAAAACCGACCGGTCGGTCTCGGTTTGGGCCCAAAACCGAACCGACCGGTCGGTTTTTCTGCCCTAGTATCATTAAGACCCTTTTAGATTGAAAAAAATATTTCATTTCATATTATCTTATTTTATTATTACAATTTTTTAAAATTATTATATAAAATATAATAAACAATTTAATTTTTTTAAAATTTTAAATAATAATAATATTATAAAATAATATTTTAATAATATTTTATTTAACTTTCAATTTTCATCCCAATTAAATAACCTAACCGCACCTAAAACTGCTTTCGTGTTGGAAACTTTATATATTAAATATTTTGGGTGACAATTATAACCTCAGAATAGTTTGTTAATTTGAAGCCAAAATACTGCACTGCTGGTATGTCAGGTACATACGATATTTAACTATATTATTTTGTGAATTTTAGTTTTGTAAATTAAATTTATTTCACCGGGTAGTCCATGGCAATTGTGCAATTTCAAGGTAACATCACGGGCACTTGTTTCATAGTCTTTCTTTTTCCCGGCAAAAATACTCCAAAATTTAGATCAGAAAGTAAGAGAGAGAAAATGATAGATATGACCGCATCGATCGATCCCTCTTTTCCATCTCCCTCTGAGAAAATCATCTTGAAGCTGAGGGATTCTCTCGGGCCTCCGCCGTTACTTTATTGTTATCCGCCTCAGCAGATTCCTTCCCGAAAACCAACTTTCAGCGATCCGATCTCTCCCTCTCTCTCTCTCTCTCTCTACTTTCCCTTCATTTTCTTTCCAAGCGAGGCATCTTTTTCTTTTCCTCTTGAACTCCTTCCTTTCCCTCTCCCAGATTCCTTCTCTCTCTCCCTGTCTATCTCTCTCTTTCAACCAGCCACTATTAACTATGTCGATTGCCTTGTTCCTCGTCCTCTCTCATATCCTACCAAGAAGTCACTTCCTCTCTCTCTCTCTCCTTTTGTCCTTTTCACATTTTTTGCGCTTCCTTTTGCCCCCGTTGATCTTCCGGGGAAACTTACACATAGCTCTCGGTCCTTATGGCTCCCTCTGGTGTCAACCACATATCTCAGCCTTGTATTTACGGTACTTGTCCCTAACCCAATTAATTTATGTATACCTTCTTCTACCGATACGGCGAACGGATCGTTTTGAATGCATTCCCACATGTATTCGATGTAAACGTATATGGATTATATAAGTTGAATCGTATTGAGATCTAATCATTTCAGCATTTTGTATGTGGTGATTTTCCCCCCTTTTACCATACTGAATTTTTGTTTTTGGTTGGGGGGTGGGGTTGGAATAATTTGTGGCGGCAGGGGACTTTATTTCTTCAAACGGGGAGAGAAAGTCTAGCATTATGAAATGGCTGATTAAGTTTCTCAAGAATGTTTCCAATCGAGGAGAGGGTGGAGGTCGTACCAATCATCCTGAGCTCCTTGACGAGGAAAATCTGACTTGGCGTGCACCCCCTAGATCCTCGGTAAACTGTTCCCTACTATGCTGATATTTCTTATTGCAAAGTCATAGATTATGCAACAAAATTCTGTGAAGCTCCTCCTGCATATTTGCTTACTTGGAGAAGTCCACCCGTGCTTGAGTTTCCAAACCGCCTTACACAATTTTCTGAATTCTTTTAAAATAAATCGTTGTTATTAACGAGATAAATGTTTCATCTTAACCGCGGTTTCCTAGTGGTGTCTTTGTTATTGTAGTGTAGATTTTTTGGAGTGACAATCATGCTTATGTTACATGGATTAAAAGTTCGCAGCATTGTATGGATCGTCGCGCAGAAATTAGTCTTTGGGATTCTAGACCACACAGCAAGTTATTCCCAATTGTTTTGGTGTTATATATGTCTACACATAATCGGTGTATAGCTGGTGTACAGGATAAAAATACGTACCATAGCCTGTAAAATATGATTATTTCTGCTTTTGAGAAATTGTGCTTGATGAATAATGCAATGGGTTTGTATACATGTCTCAATCTTTTCAATGGCAATGCTAATTTTTAACCCATAAAAGGAACTCAACTTTCTTCACATCACATATGGTGCTCAAATTTTTACATGTCACTGCTTGTTTGATATAAGAAAAATTTTGTTACTAGTTCTAGTAGTGTAATCAGGATGATCGCTCTGGGGCTCAGAAGGAAAAAGAAGAACAAGACCATGCAAATGCACTTTCCCTGGCTGAAGATTTGAAGAGACGTAATGGTAGGTTAACAATATTTAATACCTGAAATAGATGTTGCTTCTCTGTTACACTAGCACCCAATTGAGTTCCCCCCTTTCTTTCTCCCCAGGATATGGTCGGCAGACTAACATTGACGAAGAGCTTGCTAGGGCACTTCAGGGTAGCCTAAATTCATCTTCATATCCTCCTTATTCTCCTGTACCATATCATCCGAGGAAATTTAGGTAAGATTTATCAGTCATAGTTATAATTATTTGCGTCATGAACATTTTTATTTTTATTTTATCAGTAATCAAGAAGTTTTATTCATAATAATAGGCAAAGCCTAAGTACACAGGGAGTATACATGTCAAGTGCTAGTGGTAAGATGAGGTTTATGACTGGTTTCTGTTTCCCAAGGAGGCAGTTTTCATGCCACATGATTTTGGATATTAATGGATCTTCTGGCATTAAAAGTTCTTTGGTTCTTCCCAGTCTATAAAATTTTTTATGAACATATAGCTCAGTTTGGAACTGAAAATTTTATTTATTTATTCATGAATATCAGTAATGAGAATCAACACCCACACGCGCGCACACACACACAGATATATACATATCTGTAAGACCATATCACATTACTTGTCACACACATTCTGGCAGATGTTCAAATTTGTTGGATTATCACTTTTTTGTTTCCCTTGGGCTCTCCTAGAAGGTAACTTACTTTTGCTGCTTGGGTGATGAATTCATTGCAGTTTGCCAAACATTTTGGTTGTTAATTGACAGTTGCGACAAGGATTATCTAGTCATAAATGGTGTTCTTGAATCCCATATTGATGTTTATTTCGGTGTAGTTGCTACAGGATTTGTCAAATATCAGCATAACCATTTCAATAACAATATAAAATTCAATTGATTGTCCGAGATTCATAACTTTTTACAATCTTGAATTTGATTTGTCATGTCTTTTTGTGTATTGCAGGGTATGTGGTGGTTGCAAACGTAACATAGGCTATGGCAATTATTTGGGCTGCATGGGAACATTTTTCCATCCGGAGTGCTTCTGCTGTCGTGCTTGTAGTTACCCAATTACCGAGCATGAGGTAATCAGTTGTTCTGTGTCTCTAAATTTTCCCATCATATCAGTCTATTTTCAGGTTTTTAAAGTTAAGGTTGAATAACCATTCCAGTAATGATGATAAAACTTCTCCTTCATCTAGCTCTTACGGTTTTTTCTGTTGATCCAAGTTTTCTTTGTCAGGGAGGGAACCTTATCACAAGTCTTGTTTTAAAGAGCTGACCCATCCCAAATGTGAAGTTTGCCACCAATTTGTAAGAGAAGTTACTATACTTGATTCAATCTATATTGCTTGCTTTTCTTTTTCTTGTTTTTTTCTTTTTCCTTCTGGCCATACTGTTGGTTCTCAGTCAATCAAAAAGTTGTGTCCTACTCTAGTATAATTATGTAATTAAAATACCATTTCAGGCCTATCCTTTAAGTATGGGTTGCCACCGGACCAGTGCATGCCGACAGTGGTTTGTAATGTCGAGCATCAGGAGTGCTAGTTAACCTTTCCTATAGGGAGAGCTAGATTGTAAAATATCGACCATGTTCCCATCTAGCTGAGATTATTTATTGGATCTTTGATAACCATCATGAATTTTATCTACATTCTTACATTTAAATATTAAAAAATTCAGATCCCAACAAATGCTGCTGGTTTGATCGAGTATAGGTGCCATCCATTTTGGTCTCAAAAATATTGTCCATCACATGAGCATGATAACACAGCTCGTTGCTGTAGTTGTGAACGTCTAGAGGTACTCATCCAAGATGTGGAACATATTTTCTTCTATTACCTTATCTCCAAAATGTTTTCTTAATTGGAAGAGATGAATATTAATTCAAATTGATTGCATATCTTTCCTCCCTATTTTTGTCTCCTTGAAGTCTTGGAACTCAAGATACTACTCTCTGGAAGATGGGCGGCGTTTATGCTTAGAGTGCATGGAATCTGCTATCATGGATACTGGTGATTGTCAACCCCTTTACCATGCCATAAGAGATTATTATGAAGGACTGAACATGAAATTAGATCAGCAAATTCCAATGCTTCTGGTTGAAAGACAAGCACTTAATGAAGCCATTGTTGGGGAGAAGAATGTAATAAATGATCTCTTGGTGTTTGTATTTTATTTACTTTTTCATGGAAATTCTCAGATTCTGACGTTCCTCTTTCCAGGGCTTTCATCACATGCCTGAGACAAGGGGTTTATGTCTTTCCGAAGAGCAAACAGTCACCAGTGTATGTAATCAGAATCTTATACACTTGGTTTTGCTTTTCTTAAATTTGAAAGAAGATAACGAGTAATGGTGCCGATTGTTTATTAGCTCTCTACCTGTGATTATTATTTTTTGTTATTCAGATACACAAAGGGCTGAGATTTGGCGTCCACCGACAGGTAGGAATGAGAACCCAACACCAAAAACTGACTCGAAAATGTGAAGTTACAGCCATTCTTGTTCTCTATGGTCTTCCAAGGTGATGGTCAATGACAATTTTGCCATTTTTTTTTTCAAGAGAAGGGTTTTGTAAATTTTCTAAACCCAATGCATTTTGTGTGTATGTGGTTTTTTTTTTCAAAAAAAAAAAAAAAAAAAAAACTCAGTCTTCATGCTTAAAAATACTTGTGACATAAGAGTAGAGTAGCACCGAGTATAAAATCTTTGCATTATGCTTTTGTGCATAACAATATCGAAATCTTTGTTAGAACAATAAGAAAAGGTCCACTTGATACCCTTGTTTGGAGATTTCGTAGTCCACCCTTTCATTAAGTTTGCTTTTAGCCGTGCTCGAAGAGACATTGGATTGTAATTTGAATATTTTCTTTGTTCTCTGTATTGAACGACTGTCCAAAAAGCTCAAACACCAATACTCCACGTGCAAACAGACTCAGAAATAGTGAACAACCACAGGCCTTGCGCTGCAAAACCCACGAAATTTACAGAATAGGGTCGCCAACATTTTAACCTAGGACTTCTGGCCAATACCATGTTAGGATCCAAATCAAACCAATTATGCATATCGAGCTGACAAACATATTAACACTAACAAGATCTACCTCTGCACAAAAGGAAAAGAAGAAGAAGAAGCGTTTTCATATCTTACTATTTTGATATCTTTTTGCTGGACTCAGATTACTCACAGGTGCTATTCTTGCCCATGAGTTGATGCATGGCTGGTTACGCCTCAGAGGTAGAATGCCCTTCCCAATCTCCTCCTTGGATCATCATCTGGATGTACATCACTTCATCTTCATTAACTTTGAATTGTGCAGGCTACCGGAATCTTGACCCTGAGGTAGAGGAAGGTATCTGTCAGTTGCTGTCATACATGTGGCTTGAGTCAGAAGTGATGCCAAGATCTAATGCCATGCCATCTACATCAGCAGCTTCATCCTCTTCCTCATCATCATCATCATCATCATCGTCAAAGAAAGGTGGAAAGTCCATTGTCGAAAATAAGCTGGGTGACTTTTTCATGCACCAAATCGCCAACGATACTTCCCCGGCATATGGAGGAGGATATAGGGCTGCTAATGCAGCTGTCGATAAGTATGGTTTACGTTCTACACTGGAACACATTCGACTCACCGGGAATTTTCCATTGTAATAGGAAGAGATGTTCTCAGTGGCTGTATCCCCCCTCCGTTGTATGCCCATCAAAGGTAGCAACATGCTCTAAAGAAAGCTCATAACAGAAGTTTGAACAACATGCCCCTTCAATTTTTAAGGAGGAACTGTGTCCAAAATGTCTCTAGCCTAATAATATGCACCTTTTACGGGACGTGTAAAAGTAAATTAGTAACTATATTTCTAAACTCTTTAGCAACTGGGTGCATCATAAATGCCTACGAGGTTGAGCAACGTTGCTCTAAAAACTCTGGAACACTTCATTTCTGAACGCTTACAAAATTAGCATACGAGACAACCTTAGATGCACATGAAACAATCCGAAGCCAAACGATGAGTCGTATTACGTACCATGCCACAAAAAAGCAAATAATCGTTACCAAACTAAAGGCCAGCAGAACTTCCGGGCTGGGTGTCACAATTAATACAAAAAGAGGAAATGACAGTGGGACAAGGACCTTTTCAAGGTATATGCATAAAAGCATGGCAAATAATGCGCACACATTTGTAATGCATAAACAAGGTTTGAATCTGCCAAAGGAACCCAATGATAAAGCTCATTCAACTCAATTTGTTTAAGCTAAGATCACACAGCAGTTTCATATGTGTAAAGGATTAATAGAGAATAGCAAAAACTTGCACTAAAAATGGTGATTTTGAAAAAGGGTCACCAGTTAATCATCTTTCGGTATTCTGTGGACAACAATTTCCTCCGTACAGATAGCCATCTGCGTTTACTGTTCTGTATCTTTACATGCAAAAAATGCAATTCTCACAGCAGCATACAATAAACCACCATGAGAAAACCCAAGAAAAGAAATTGGCTTACATAACAATTTAACCACCCTTCCTTTTGAATACAGACCAAACTCCCGGAGACATAGGTGACAACTATAAATGGTCCGTGATATCAGCAAGAAGCTTCTTCAGTGTCTCATAAGTCATAAAACATATACCTACACCAGGAACCACCTTGTAGTATTCGGGCAGAATCCCTCTATACAACCCACGCAAGCCTTCAGTCCGGGTTATGTGCCTAAAGGTACCAAAAAGGCCTGTAGTATAGACATGAGGTCGGCCTCCTGCCCCTTCCAATTGCTTTCGGCGCCTCACAAGATCCAGAGGAAATGTTGCTGCATATTGTAGTGGAGAACAAATGAAAAGACATGATACTACTTGAGGAACTCATAAACCTGAAACTGGTACACTAGACTTATCAATGTCATAAAAACTATCCAAGTTCCACAGCAAACAATCCCATTAACCGAACAGAAACAAATATCGAAGCCAATCAAATATGGAAAGCTCACAAATGAGAACCACTTTATAATACAACAGAACAATATTATGAAATTAAAACCATCGATCGAAACCTCACATCAGTATTATCCTGTTTAGGATGTGTAACATTCATTCAAATAATTAGTTAACTGCAATAATACACAAATTACCATAAAACAGCATGCAAATAGAAAATATAGCACACTGTTATCTTTATCACATATAACTAGTATGTATGAACAAAAAATGTTGAACTCATGAGCAACTTCACTGATGAATAAACAATTTTTCAATAGATTCAGTACTCATGCCTGGGGAAGGTTATTGTGGCTGTGCGGTTAAACTGAAAAATGGCATTATATGAGAAATATTCAGAGCTCTACCCAGACTATTACCGTACCTATCTCCAAATGATTTCCAAACTTGCACACACTGTATTAGGCTACTTTCTTGATGATGATGTCATTAACGATAGACACCACTTTATAGGAGTTGCAGAGAATACCAGTGTTTGGAGAATAACCCTATCTAGAATGGCTTAAACGGGAATGCACATTCTACCAGTGAGTAGGGTTCAAGTGAAGGCAGAACGACAAACAGGTACAAAAATTCAATTCCACCAGGCAAACCTAGAAAGATGAATCTTTCGACATGATTTATGGACAGGCCAAAATAAATTATATCTACATTAAGAATGTGAATGCATTATTTGAGTTTGTCATAGTAAAAGGTTTTGACACATGCAACAGGTCTACTCAATCAGAAGCAACTAATTTTTGCTTCCAAGAAAATAGACAAGGAGTTTGTTTGACTTTACTTCTAGATTTGCATCACCCCCGCTTTTTCAAATCTTGCAGTCAGTGCTTTTCAATAACAAAAAAAATAAAAAATATTTTGCCTGTTTCATTTTCTGGAACAGAAAAATGAATGGAGTCCTTAAAAATATTGGCAAGGCTTGAAGGATACCAACGCCCATTAATCAATTGGCAATGGAAGCCTAACTGAGAAGCATACCTCAAGGAGGACCTGATAGAAAATATAGGTTCACCTGAGAGTAGTGCAACCCCATAATGGAACCCACTGCAAAGCTTGGGGAGACAAGTTATTGAGGAAGTGTTGAAAACAGGTATTTAATCCAAGAAAGATCTTTACATAAAGGATAATGTTAGATGAATGACATAAGAAGGTAATTTTCTGTTGACTTCCTTACTAAAATTCTCAAATGCCAGATAAAAAAACAACTCCAGTCTGTTCTCTGGCTCTAGGGGTCAGTCAGTCTGGTTAGGTACTTGGTGCAGAACCTGCACCACACCCTGTTCTCTGCATCAAAAGCATAGTCACAGCTGCATGTATCAATTACTTTTACTACATATTGACAATCTTAATTAAGCACTGGAAATAGGCTAACCAAAACCTCATTAACTGTAGTAGCTGCCAATTAGCACTTGATATGAAAGACGAGTAAAAAGTACTCCAAATAAGAATCATAACATGTAATGCATACTCACAGAAATACAAAAGACAACATATGCACCAGATACTCTCCTGTCTCTATTTCATAATAGGATGTAACAAAGAATGCTTATCTTTTTTTCTTTTTTTTTTTTTTTTTTTTTTTTTTTATCGGTAAATAAGATTTTATCGATCATAAGGATGGGCAAGAGCCCAAGTACACGGGACAGATACAAGCCCTTTATCTAAAGGGCAAGAATTTTTTCATATTGAAAAAACAATGCAACTTTAATTCTTTCGTAACACAATAGGTACATTGGTCTTTGCAGCTTTAATTCTTTTTTTTTCCCTGGTTGGTTCCTAGAATACTGTTTATCAGACTAAATGCCAACAATAACAATGTGTTTAATTTCCATGAAAACAAAAGACCAACCCCCATAAAATTAACAAGAAACATAGAAGCAGTCTCAAAACTCATGAAAAGCTTCAGATGTAGCAGGTCTAAGATCACTCACCTGTTGATGATGCAATTCCTGAAAGACTTCCACAAGCCAGACTGACAAGGACAGTAGAATCATCAGGCCTGATATAAAGACAGCAAATTTATGTTTTAGAACCAAAAAAAGGACGCTAGCAATAGGAATTGTAAGAAGTCACGTCAGAAGAATAAAATTACAGAAACAACTTATGATGTGATTTACCTATGTAATTTCCAGAAAGATCTCAAGGTCTCATATACTGAAAAACTGATTGCTATACTTGGCCCAACACCCTGCGTTAGCAACCAAACAGCAATCAACCATACACTGAAAAGGACTTAGCATGTACAAACTTGGAATTGACTACAGAAGCATACCAAGAGTGTTGCTCCAAGCCCCTTATATAGACCCAAAATACCCTCCTCCTTGCTAATAGTTTGTAAAGCATGCCAAATACCTCTGTAGTATATCACATTTGTCTGCAAAGCTCAAACTAGCCGAGTCAATGTAGAAGAAAATTGCACATGCAAAACCACAAACAAAATATTAAAGAAAAGCAAGACTCCAGTGAATGCATCTTACAATTAAAACACATGGTAAGCAACTTAAAAATAATATTTTTTTTATAACTTAAAAAATCATATTAAAATGCCAAAAAAATAAAGAGACAATGATGTCAACAACTACAACAAGAATAAGAAACAGCAGTAGTTCTTATAAAAAAAGAAAAAGCCAAAGAGCAGTAGTAATGTTCCCAAAGCATGCCTATCAATGCAGCAATGCTTTAATTTTTTATTTTTATAAGTAGCAATGCTTTAAAAACTTAACAAATGAGACTGGTACAAACTGGAAAAAAAAATACAACTTTTCCTTCCAGCCAAATGACATTACCTGAGCTGCAAGGCGTGTCCTTACAAGATCCAATGGATAAGTAACTGAAGCAGCTGTTATTCCAGCCAAACCACCAGCTACAAAATGTACACAAATGTCCGCACCCATATTTTCTCTTCGGCTCTCCAGTCCTGGAATCATCTTTAGTAGCTGTATCACATTAAATACAGTTTAGTCATTGACCAAGGCATAAAGGCATGATTAGAAGCACTTTCCTGATAACTATGGATCACAAACACAGACTGAGACAGACATATATATGCTAGTTTCTACCAACCTTTTTATAGTGCTCATATGCATAAAAACTGACAGAAGAATAAGGTAGGCGATGAGCAATTGTAACCAGATTCCCCTTCCAAAAAGCTCTGAATCCTTCTTCACCAACAATCCGCGAAGCCTCATGCCATATGCTCGCCTTTCGCAAAGTCGCAACATCAGAGTGCATACCTTGCACCTAAAAGGATGGAGAGAAAAATATATCAGGGAGGCAGCTAATCAATCTTGAGGACACTGAAACGCAATGGTTGATCAACCCATAGTTCGTCCAAAATACACAACCGTATCGACATTACATTAAACTAACTTCCCGTGCCACTCCAATGAGCATACCAGATGATTATCCTTTGAGCAAAGTATTAAAACAGAACATTTACTCCGGCTATAATTTAAAAACTCATTCTTTATCCAACCCTTACCTAAAACAAAACAAATAAGATCCTAACTTTAGATTAACTTTATCGCATAAAAACCTAACGCACTCAAGTAAACAATGAAACCCACTCGTAACATCACACATCAACACAAAGTAAAAAAGAGTGCAAACGCAGCCCAAAGAATACATCAAATTCTGTTAAAAGAAAATGAAAGGACGAAATTCGAACCTGGAAGAGAATAGTGAGCCGAGCAAGCGGCGCCGTACAGGTCTTACTGAGAGCGCCGGCAACGCCTCCAGCAAGAAGCTGCGATACCGTTCCGATCTGAGATTGCTGGTGCAATGGCTGTTGCTGCTGCTGTGAGAACTTCCTTGCACCGCCATCGGCGTGGCCCGAATTAATAGCTCTCTGCCCCCCTCCCTCTACCACCACTCCAACTCTTGCCTCTGTTTGCATAATGCAATCTCTCTCTTTCTGCAGTCTTCTCTTTCCCTCTATAAGAAGTTTTGGAAAGCTTTACAATTTGTCTTATGCAGAACGGACTTCTCTGAATCAAATAGAATAAAAATCTATTGAAATGAGGAAAGGATTACAAACCGTAATCGTATCCGAAATCACTGCCAATCGAATTCGTAGCGCAGCGCTGAAGATTAGCTCCAACCCCAACTTTCTTCTTCTTTTTGCTTGTGCTTTAGTTTTAGGTCTCTTCCCACTGCTTAATTTGAACGCAGATGGGAGAAAGACGAGGGTCCGACGTCGTTTAGTGGCTCTATATCAAATGATATCAAATCGATAAATGATATTTGCGGTGGTCCCGAGTGAAAAAGCGCCGTGCAGTCATTTTGAAAAAAATAAATAAATATAAGATCCACATGAAAATAAATTAATTTTTTAATAATAGATCATACTATTTTCAAAGCGACTGCACGACGTTTACGCATTTCACGACTGTATGTAATATTACTCTATGAAATCACCCAAATGGTTAGTGAGATAAGATGAGATTCCGTTTGGATTCAGAAATGAGTTGAATAAAATATTATTGGAATATTATTTTTTAATAATATTATTATTTTGAGATTTGAAAAAGTTGAATTGTTTATTATATTTTGTGTGAAAATTTGAAAAATTTATAATGATGAGATGAAATCAGATGAGTTGAGTTAAGATGAGTTTCCAATTCAAACTGGGGATGAAAGTTGATAGTTAAAAGTTGAATAAAATATTATTGAAATATTATTATTGTTTTGAGATTTAAAAAAATTGAATTGTTTATTATATTGTGTGAGAATTTAAAAAATTATAATAATGAGATGAGATAAAACGAGATGAAACCATTTCTATAATACGTCCTAAATGGTTACGCTAGTATTGAATTTATCTATTCTGATATTAACTCTATTTATGAAGGTCTAAAATTTTAACCACTGATCTAAAATGACATCCGGAGTTGTCAAAAGGCAACAAAAGAAGCAGCTTAATTACAACAAATCAATTTATCATTTTTCTTGAATTGAAAAATAGAAGGTGTAATACTAGATGTAATTATGAGTTACGTAAGTATCGTACACTCATTTAAAAAAAAAGGTGAGATTAATTATTAAAAAATTATTATTATTTTACGTAAATTTTATATTTACTCATTTTTTTTAAAAAAATTACACTATACTTACCCATTTCATGAGCACAAGTATAATTTCTCAACACAAATTATATAATTATCTGACACACAACAAGCAATTTTAATAAACAAGCAAAGTAAGCGATCGACATCTATATAGGTTAAATTTTTTTTGGTTTTTCTAGCAGGTTTTCAGTACCACATAGATAGATAGAAGTTATATGTGAAGGTAGCTATCAAGTACTTTACTAGATCTACCCAATTATCCTTCGCTGCACATTTTTGTAAGTGTACTTGATAGCCAACATCACAAAAACACACAAATTCAACCCACTCATGGCCGCCAACAACCAATAGAAGTTGTCTAAACGGCACTTATTCACATTCTGTGCAAACCAACTTCTCCCACCCTTCTCCGTGACATGATCCACAACAATAATCAGAAAGCTGCTCAAGAAACTCCCAGCCCCAAGCACACTCAGATAGAAAGCAATTCCTAAGCTTCTCATCGAGTCTGGAACCTGGTCATAGAAATACTCTTGCAACCCAACCACTGCAAAACCGTCTCCCACCCCAATAATGATTATTTGTGGAGCTAGCCAGAAAGCGCTCAAAGATAGTGGCCCGGTTTTCCCTCCTTGAATGATTTCCTTCTCGACAGCTCTTAGCCTCTTCATTTCCACCAAGGCCGCCACAGACATTGCCACAACTGAGAATAACATGCCAATGCCAATCCTCTGAAGAATGTTGATACCTCTTTCGTTGCCCGTAGCTTTCCTTAACATTGGGACTAGAATCTTGTCGTAGACGGTGACCGAGATTATCATTGCAATTGCCCCAAGAGCATTAATGGAGGCCGGTGGGATCTTGAAGTTTTCAGTGATATTTAGGTTCATTGTGGCGGCTTGTTTGATGAAGAATGTTGTGGATTGTGCTATGCATATTCCGAATGTTAACGAAGTTAGCCATACGGGAATCATGTTCAATATAAGCTTGGTCTCCTCGACCGTTGTCACTGTTGCCAATCTCCAAGGATTCTGCTCTATCGATATCCTGTCCTTCTCTTCAATCGTTGCAGCCTTGTCGAGAAACCTGTACGTGGGTCAAAATTGATAATTAGTACCAATTGCATGGGGATTTTGTATACAAACTGCCTCATATAATTAGAGTGCCATATATCGATTACATGTATATGTATATTCTTTCAAGTACCTAAGCCGACTGGTATGACCTAAAAGCCTTCGTTGGGGCTTTTGCGACTTGGGAACTTCATATAATAATGCAGGATTTGTGGGAACAGGTAAATTTCTCTTTCTAATGGCCGCAACTAAGACCTGAAACATGGGTGTTAAAGGGCTCCCTTCAGGTATCCTGTATCGGTAGTAAGGCTTTCCCAAGTAGAAGGTTACTACTGCAATCGCCATACTGAGTGTAAGAATGAGATCAGCAACACCCCAGCTCACGTAGTCTTGAACATAAGCAATTACTGTCACACCAAGCAAGAGCCCACAAGACAGCGCGAAATTCCACCAGTTGAAGTAAGACATCTTCTTCTTCCTTTCTTCCGAGTGATCATCATCGAATTGATCGGCTCCAAAGCTTTCTAAGCAGGGCTTGTGTCCTCCAGTTCCGACAGAGATAAAATACAAGCCAAGGAAAAATACCACCTCATGAATCTTTCTAGGCCGCTGAGACGTCCCTTCGCTGTATGGCTTTAGACTTGGGATGAATTGAGACATTGTAAACAGGCATAGGCCCTGATTTTGGTAGTAATTAACATAAAAATAAGTACCATTCTCAAGCTAGGGACCTAGCCATTATATATGGCTATATATCTACAATTACTTTTATCATAAGTAATTAGAAGTAATTGATGACAATATATATATATAGTACCATTAGATATACGAGGGAGGAAAACAGGACCATTGTGAATCGGCCGGTGTAGGCATCTGCAAGGAACCCTCCAAGTAGAGGCATCAATGTTGTTACTCCAGCCCAGTAGTTTACGTTCTTGACCGCTGTTTTGAGGTCTTGATGGATCACTCTTGTGAGGTATGAGATGAGATTTGTTGCTATGCCAAAGTAGCTCAACCTCTCACTAAACTCGATCACTGCCCGGACCAGATTTATAACACATAGCATAACCATTGACATAATCAATAATATTAATAAAGCAAGAAACAAAAATTCTAGAAACATATATCATCCACTTTGTGGAATAACCCAGGACAACAGCATAGACGTACACAGGGCAGAGATATCATCCAGATACAATTTATAATTTCATTAGGAGGTAAGGACCCACCTTTGCAGTTTCCCCACGTCTTGCCCACGGTTTCTTTGGACTAGCTAGGAGAAATGAAAAGAAAATTAAAAAAAGGTGGCTCAATTATTAATTCTTTAGCTTTGTTAATCATGATTCATGATTATCTTACATATCACACGCTATAATTTGTTTTATTTTTTTTTTAGTTTTATTTCTATTAAATTAATTGACTTCTTCTACTCATCATCCTTATAATACATATTTTTTTAAGAAAAAAAAAACTATATGTAGTCTATGATGTTGAAATGATGAGTGGAACTTTTCTTTCTCCATCACGTTCAGGCCTTTAAAGAAAAAGCATTGGTGTAGAATACAAGTTGACTCTCTTCTCTTCACTAACGTGATTAATTAATATGAAACTTGCCCTACGGTACCAGTAAAAGGAGCTGCAGCTCAAACATGACAAACTGCTGATGATCGAAAGGCAACCTCGTTTAGTAGTACTGTATGTTAGTTTGACTCGTGACATCTTGTTTTCTTTGTTTAAAAAGCAATGTTACCAGGTAGCAGACAGAAATAAAATCTAGACCAGAGTCGACATGATCTGCCGGATCGGAAGATTTAGGGGGTGGGGGCCGGGAGGACTAGAACCGGAAAAGATTTAAAAAAGGGCCTGGACCAGAGTTGACATGCATAATCTGAAACCACCACAATCCATCAGTATCTAAAAAAAAATTAAGAGGGCTTGGGGGGTAGGTAGGGAATCGGGATTTGTTTGTTGAGCCAATTAAAAGACATAAAAGCTTAGAAAAAAATTAAAAGCCAAAAAAAAAATCCAGCAAGTAATCTCGTATGCCTAGACTGACAGCAACTGAAACACCACCAGAGGATTAGGTTGCCGTCCATTGCAATATTTATGATGAAATTAATAATGCTGCCATATGTTGACAAAAAAATAGAAAAGAGTTTTATTACATTATAATATTCTTATCTTTATATTTTAAATTTAAATTAACATTATTTTTAATAAAATCTATTTTTTAAATAATTATATAAAATAGATATACGTATTAATGGGTATACGTATTAATGTGCAGAATAGTCGCTTACAGTTAAATTTTTCTAATAAAAAATAAGGAAGATGGAAAGAAAGAATGATAGTAAAATCTGTAAAACCAGAGACCTTTTTGGTTTTATTCTTCTGAAGTTTCACGAGAGATCGGATAATATATAAAGTGGATGAGATATATTTGGAATTAAATAACAGAGCAAAGAGTACTAGAGAATCATGGAAAGCTTAACTGATTAACAATGTTAATTAGCTATGTATGTATAAAATACAAACACGCGCATACTTACTGATGATAAAGGAGGAGGCCTTCCAGATACCGGTTGAAGCACGGAGAGGAACTCTTCCTTTATGATCCACAGATGAATCATGCACCCATTTCTCTCCATCGCAGCTTTCTTCTTGTACTACTACACCTCTTCTGTTCTTCTCCATCTCCAGCTCCATCTTTGCCAACGAAAAGATATGGCTGCTCTAGCTAACTACAAGATTGCTACTGCAAATAGATACAGAAGATGATCAGCTAGCCCACGAGAAGGAGAGTGAGAGTGAGAGTGAGAGCGAGTAGTGCGCTTCCTTTATACTGCTTTATGGATGGGGGGATTCTTGTCTTTCGTTAATGGGGGTAGGTTCCTCATTATCTCAAATGCAAAAGATGTTACGAATTAAATAAGAGCAATGACCTCTGAACATGCAGCATTTATTACAGATACCCATAGAAAGGCAAGTGGTAAACGGTTACGTTCTCATGTATATGATCAAAATTCAAAGCGGTCATTTATGAAAGTTTACTACACAATCTCCATCATACTCTATATTTTATATTTTTTTAAATTTTTTAAATTTTTAATATTTAAAAAAAATTTTGTTTTTGAGTTTATTCTTTTTAAATTATTTATTCATTATTCATATAATAAATATTTAATAAAAGAAAAAAATAATAAAAATTGAAAATAAAATAGAGTGTAGAGTGTTAAGAGGTTGTGAAGATTTTTTGATGAGACTAATATCACGAAACTGAGAATTTACTGCTTGTCTTCCGTGTTACATAGGACTCAACATAATTCAATCAACTTATAAATTAAAAGAATTAGATTCTTTAGCTTTAATGTGCTAATTTTATATTAAGGAAAATGTTTGGTGACCAATGAATTGGACCCTCCAAATTAACCGATATTTGTTTTTTGTTTTTATAAAAAAACTTGATTAAGGAAGTGTTTATTAATGAATTTGTATTTTTTTTTTAAATATGTTTAAAAATACTTAAAAAATATTTAAAGAGAAAAAAAAAATATTTTACCTTTATGGGTCCAGCTATCAGTACCCAGTAGCAGGACCCTTATATTAATAGGTTTGTATCGCATTTGTCATGAATTGTAACAAAAATTATTGAATATCAATTTATATGTCAAGTTGAATTTAAATTATATACGAGTCAATATTAATTCGATTCATTTAATTAAATGAGTCGAATCTTCGATTTTGACATAATAATGTCATATTAAATTCATATCAAATTCACAACCAATGTGATAGTTTAGTTGTTACGAGTTGGTATTTTATAGATTCGAGGTCAGGAATTCGAGTGAGGCGTAAGTCGAAACCGTTTACAAGGATAGTGCCTAACCAAGAATCTATGAGAGAGGCTTTGGACCAGTTGACAGCTTAATGGTGCTGTAGTGACGGGCTTGCCCATTGAGCACTAACTATGGCTCAAACCAGACATTTCACAGTGGGGAGGGGTTCCTATAGTCACGTCTGAGGAGGATAGCTACGCTGAACTCCCTCACCCATTTTTGTTGAAGATAAAAAACAATATATCAAATTCGTGAGTCATATAAAATTTTTTGAAAAATGCTAGTTTGACACTTAAATTTGACACTTTTTTATTTTTACTTAAAGAAGTAATTATTAATATATTGATATTGTTTTATATTTTTTAAAAATGTTATAAAATGCTAAAAAAATATGAATAAAAATATTTTTAAAAAAATAATAATTTCAGTCACTGTAAGCGGTTCTACTCTGCGTACGTTTTCATGAGCTGGATGGTATATTGATATAAGTAACGCGCGCCCTGTAAAAAAGGATCGCATCCTCTCCTGGATAAATTCATGAGCTTGACTCAAACGTACGTTTTCTCTTGCTTTTCACACTGACAAGATGCACCTACCCCCTACTTCATAATTACTCTAGTACCCATCTAACCTACTTAATTCTCTATTTTGAAGGAATAATTATATACACATAACATATTTTTATAATATATTTTATAATAATATTATAAACTAAAAATATTTTTATAAAATAATATTATTTTTATAAAATATCTTATAAAAATACCATTCATTTAAAATATAATTATATAAAGTGTTGTGAAAAATATTATGTATAAATCATTTTCTTGAATGAATTAGGGTGGCTTTACAACTGCTCCCAGCTCCGATACTGTTACTTATATTATCAAATTTTTTTATATATTTTTATGTATTTTTTATTACTTTTAAATAGATTTTTTAAAAAAATCACAATATTCTTAAATCACTAAGTAAAAAAAAATTAGAAAAAAAATAAAAAATCACAGCGCAACAAATTTAATTTTTAGGGATGAATTTTTTTTATGACGATTTTTTTTTTCATTTCTTAGGCGAAATCCAAATCATTCTAATATTATTTTATCATTCAAACACTAATATTTAGGGACAAAAAATTGATTGTCCGTTCGAATAGACTAACATATCTGTTCAAATTGTAATTTTGTTCAAATGGTACCAAACTTGTTTGAACACTAATAATTTATTTGAACTAGAATAATTTCCATTCGAACATAAATATTTTTAATTCGAACGGTTAGATTTTAGTAAAATTTTTCCGAGATTTGGAACGTGCTAATTTTTTGATATTTTACCGTTTGAATAGTTTGTTATATACGTTCGAATTATGTTAGTTCTGTTCGAATGATACCAAACTTGTTCGAATAGTAATAATTTGTTCAAACTAGAATAGTGTCTATTCTAACAAGAATTGTGTCCGCTCAAAAGGAAATAATGTCCGTTCAAAGGGGAAATAGTGGCCGGGATTTTGAATGCGCTAATTTTTTGAAATTTTACCGTTCGAACGTTTTTTAACTTGTTCGAACAGTCAACAATGTTCTAAAAAATACAAAGCACCACAGACTTTAAGAAGTCTAGGATATTTTACAGCTCCCACACAGAGAGAGAGAGAGAGAGAGAGAGAGAGAGAGAGAGAGAGAGAGAGAGAGAGAGAGAGAGAGAGAGAGAGAGAGAGAGAGACTAGCATACCAAAGATGAGGAAATTCTGGGGGTATTCTTGTGAAGTAAGGAATCAGAATAGTTAGAGAGACTAGCATACCAAAGATGAGGAAATTCTGGGGGTATTCTTGTGAAGTAAGGAATCAGAATAGTTATTATTTCTTTCAAACAAATGAGATTTTTTTTGTAGTTTGAATATGCATTTTTTTCTATACTCTACTAATGTTGTTTCTCTTTTTTGTTTTTATAGGGAATGCTTGGTGCTCAAAAATTATTTTTTTGGTTTGTATTTGAGGTATACTCACATAGATTTTGTTCTTGTTTTCAATTTTCTTGAAATCTATAAAAGCTTATTGTTTGCTATAAATGTTGTTTTTATTTTTTTGTTACCTTACATTGTTCTTTATTGTTATAATATTATTTATTAAAAATTCTGGATCCTTGGTGTAGGCTTGATGTTTATATTTTGTAGATTTTATTCTTGAAAATTTTAGGGATTGTTCTTGACTACAAGGGAAGATAAAAAGTTCAAGACTTGAATATCCTTTAGTTGAACAGATCTGGGAAGAACAAAAGAACTAAAGTTTCAAACTTGGTCCGTTTCATTATTTTGTATTTTTTGCTTGTTCAAGGCTATGCAATGAGTTGTGTAAACAATGTCAATTAATTTGTTATGGTTAAAAGTTTGAGGAAATTTTGTAATGAAGATTTTTTTGCAGCATTAATTTTCCGGATTTTCTGACTATTTGTTGCTAGGTGAAGGCAACAAATCCTTATTTTTACATAAAAATATTTGCTAGGAGATTGGTTCGCTATAATTGACACTTTTGGTCACAAAAATCATTTCTATTGATAATTTCGCCAAGGCTTTTGCGGCCAATATTTTTGACGCAAATAGTTATTTGCAACATTTTTTAATCGTGGAGAATGACTATTTGCGACTAGTTCTCCAAAACAAAAATCCGTTTTGTTATGACTATTACGGACAAAATTTTCTTTTCATCCCAAATAAAATCTATTCGAATGGTATTTTTTTGCATTGAAACACGCGACTATTAGGGATGGAATTTTTGTCGTCTAAAAAAAAATTCCATTCGAACGCTTTCAAATGTAAATGACAAATTTCGTCCCAAAAAATATTTTTTAGGACAAAATTTGAATTTTGTACTAAAAAACCTTTTGAGACAAATTTTTGTCCCTAAAATGTAAATTTGTTGCAGTGCAGGTACCTTTGTTCAGCATAAATTATAATCAAGTACTTACTCTAAGTCACTATGAAAGAAAGCGCGCATTTCATGGGTTCAATATATAAAAGCATGCTATATATGCTTTATGGCTCAGGTTATTTTGAATCTTGGAAATCATGTATATAGAGGTTACTTATGCTGCTTTTATATTGCACCGTACCAAGATAAGATCCCCAAACGTTAGGGCCGATTAGTGGGTCAAAATATGCCCATATCGCGTTACACGTATGATAATATTTACAAATACTAGTGCGCGCGGCTGGTTTAACCATGGATATCATCGAGTTAAAAAGAAGGCAGAAATCTCCAATATTACTGAATAAATGCCTTGCACTTGGCCCGAACTGTTTACTTTATTGATTCGTTTTCTGCAATCATTCTCAACTATTAATTCATCTTGATTATATGATAATTTTGCTTGGTAAGCTGCTCTTATGTCATGGCCCCCATCTCAGATTCGCAAACGTTAGGATTGGTCTTTCAAACAAGATATATTGCTGCCCATATCGCCTAGCTTCCACTATAATCTTAGCAAAGTAGTGCCTGCCTTCCTGTTTAAAGCACGGAGTCCTTAAAAGATAGCTAGCACAAATCTCCAACGCATATGGTTTGGAGTTGACTAGCTAATTTGTACGCGTTTCAGACAATATTGCTGCCAATCATGTGGAATAGAGGCCTTGCAACTTGGCCCCCACTGTTCGCTGATCCGTTTCCTGCATTAATCATTGTCAACGACTAATGTTTCTTCAATATTGCATGCGGATCTTAGGATTATTTGGATTCTGGTTGTCAATTGTGACAACCACCAGCTCTAGTGCAAAGTTGCAGTGATGTGTGTGTGTGTATATATATGTTACATGAATTGTAATAGATTTAGTTGTTGATGATGAATGGTCAACATGGTCACAGAGACCAGAAGCTATGCTCTTTTATCAAGTCACTTTCCTAATAACTATGCTAGATGCCAACTCAAAATGCTCCCCAAAATGCTCCCATTTGGCCATTTCCTCCAATTCTTGTTTAGATGAACAACATGTTTGCACTGCATTATCACCAGCTCACAGTTTACTTTCTTTATTTACATCAATATTTTATTTAAGAGAATATTTACTATATTTTCTCAAGTTATGATCTTTATTCATCCAGATGTGATGAGAACCTCTCTACTCAATATTTCAATATATTTTGCAATCACGTTTAGCAGTTTAAGAACATAATCTTTAAAATGAAAATTTTAACTTTTATAAAAATGAATTTAGTAAAAACTTATTATCGTGATTATCAGACTTGACTATATTAACTATCATTTTCACAACTCTTTACATCACTACAACAAATTTTAGTTTTAGGGACGAACTAAATTTCATCCTGAAAATTAATTATTGGAGACGAAATTTCGTCTCAAAACATGGATGATTTTATAAACCCGTTCAAACGTCTAAGTATTGGTTCGAACTGGATCTTCTGTGATGAGTTAGATCGTCTCAAAAAGTCGACAAAACTGTTCGAACGGCAAAAAATCTGTTCGAATAGGGAATTAATGTCTGTTCAAATGATGTATAATCTGTTCGAATAATAATCTTGACGGGGAAGTAATTTATTTTGTCGGGGAAAGTTCAAAACCTTTCGAACTGTAATTTGTTTGTTCGAACGGGAGAGATTTGGTGGGAAAATCTGGCGGGAAGGTTGCAAGACAGTTCGAACGACACATATTTCATTCAAACACGTTCAAACACCACATTTATGCATCGAACGGATAGTTTGGTGGGAAATTAAATTAAAATTGGCGGAAGTTGTTTTAAACCTGTTCGAATGGAACATAAATGTGCGAACGGTGAGTACCTTGTTCAAATGCATAAACAAGCGTTCGAACGAGCTTGTTTAATTATAATAATATATTGTTAAAGAGGTTCAAAATATTAAAGTAATAAATATTTTCTCCATTAATTTGTTATTATTTTCAAAATATAAAAAATGTGTATATATTATATATTATGTTTTATTATAAATCAAAATATTTACAAATTCATAAATTAAATTTCGTAATTAAATCAAATATACAAACACTAGATACTGTCCATACCAAAAATAAAAAAAATATAAATAAAAGATAGAAACTACTATGATCCGAGCTCTCTGCACACATCCTTGACTCTAGCTAATTGTCTCTCTACCAGTGTCAGTCAAGTACTGAGTGTGATCTGAGTCGCATTAATGACATGAATCTTTGTACGTAATTCAGAGATTCTAGTATTAATCTTTGTACACAACTCATACATGGCAATACGGACCTCCGTATGCACTACATCAATCACCAATGATGTGTGTCCGCCGATCTCTGCACTTAGTATGGCCACCATTTCCTCGCGAGTAGATGTGATGCCTTGGCCTATGTAGATACCTCACCAGCCAATACTCCAGGATCTCCTGGTTGTGCATCTCTCTGAATATCAACCCGGTTAAGAACAAGTCCACGAAAATGAAGTCTCGAGTATCTCGTGCTCCGCGACAGGGTGATACTGTTAATCGGTCACATCGGCTCCCGTGCATGCTTGACAACATCTGGCACGATAGGAATATAGCAAAAATTGGGTGATCAGGATCCCGAATGACAGTATATATGTCGTAATGTACCGAGTCTCTGATCGAATCCTCTTGAATATATACCCCGCGAGGTCGCTAGGAATGTCACGCGAGACCCGTATCATAAATTTCACTCAATCCATGTCAACCTCGGTCTTATGTTGTCGAGGATCAATATTGTTGGCGATTATCAGATTCATGATCTTGAAGAAAGAAGATAAATTTGCCTGCCTGACGCTCTTCGTTCCATCGTACACAGGAGCGTATGGACCAACAATCAAGTCTCTCACCTCATGATCAGTGAGGGTATCGAGCTCATCTATGTAAACTGCTCCCTCTTCCTGAGCCGTTTCTGCATCACTCGAAGGATCAGACTCTCTAGGCAACACGTTCGGATAGACATCACACAGTCTAGGAATACTAAGATAGTCAACGAGTTCGTTCGTTGAAAATATAATTGGAGCTCCTCGGACAGAGATCCTATATGCCCCTCTGTTGTCTGGGCTGACACCACCAACCTCTTTATAGAACTCAACGACGATGTCAATATAAGAAACTGTTGTGGACCCATCTGATGTCGAATGCTGGAGCTCTTTATCGAAAGGATGAGTTTGAACTTAATTTTGGCCAACAAGACAATTGACTAACGGTTGAGGAATTGATGTCGAATGCTTCAAGAGGTACAAAAGTCGACGCCATGCACATTATCAAAAGTTCAGTATTACAACAGAGGCACGCTAAAATCCATTCCAAGCAATGCCACCAAATGAATAGGAGAATGTTTGTGATATTTTTGAAGATCTTGCTTATCAGATAATTTCGCTACTATCTTTTTTTAATAGTATATGATAGATGTATTAAACATATAGACATAATAATTTTTTTAGCAACAGAATACTGTGAACAAAGCAAATAGATCAAATTTAACAATACACCATCATGCAGGTTTTCGATCTTTTTATTGTTTATCTAAAAAAATGATAAGTTATTCTAGTCCCCATTAAATATTAGCATATATACTTTTCTGATTTAAGTTCTAATATAGATTTTTCTTTTAAGAAGAAAGTTCTGCTGACTATGATCTGACTCAATTGTATGCTAAAGTACATAAAAATCATGATGGTATTTGGACCAGTTCCAAAGTAGAGACAAATTATGTAAGTTTAAGTTTCTTTAATTCCATTGTCTAGTAATATTTTTGTTACTTATACTAACTTTAATGTTTTTTTTTGTAGGACAAGAAAACTGTTGCGGATTCATCTGATGAATCAATTGTCAATGATGTTCAGAACTTTTATCAAGTTCTTGGATCACGTTTTGGATATTTGAGAGGCTCAGGACATTGCATAAATCCATCATCGACATCATCATCCTCTTCTCACGCCAGATTGAATGAGAAAACTAAGGAATTAGAGGAAGTAGGACTTGAGATAGAATAATTGAGGTCCAAGGAAAAATAGTTGCTGACTCGATTAGATAAAGTAACGGATTTAGAGGCGAGATTAGAAGAGGCTGGAAATGAATAACTAAAAATTGTTTGAACAGTGGCAGTCAATGACGTCCCAAAACTCTGTGCCACCACCACAATCTTAAAACTTATATTTTTAATTGTCTTTTTATTATTTTGTTCCAAAACATTGACATCTGAACAATTCTGATGTTTAAATTCTATTTGTTCCATATTTGTAAAATTATTATGGAATTTTTATTAATTCAGTTCTGTATGATGAGCATCGTTCGAACGGGAGATATCCAGTTCGAAAGATAAATTACAATTTATAAATCCATTCGAACAGAAAATAACCCATTCGAACGATAACTGAGAAATACAGTCCGTTCGAATGGACATAATTTTTGTACATATAATGATTGTTTGAACAACAAAATATTTGTTCGAATAACAGT
Source organism: Juglans mandshurica (assembly GCA_022457165.1). Lineage (NCBI taxonomy): Eukaryota > Viridiplantae > Streptophyta > Magnoliopsida > Fagales > Juglandaceae > Juglans > Juglans mandshurica. The sequence continues at coordinate 1,553,102 of CM039619.1, read as the reverse complement.
AATACGACAAATCCAGTTCAAACGGACAGAATTTCTGAACATATGATGTCTGTTTGAAAAATAAAGTTTCTGTTTGAACAAAAGTAATATGAAAATTTAGGTGTTCGAACAAATATAATCTGTTCGAATGGGTTGTCCATTCGAACATGATCAAATTGTTCGGTTGTTTGAATCAAATTATCTTACCACGGGTTTTTGAAACGAAAATGGTTTGTCTAAAAAAAACCCCGTTCGAATGGTTCCACCCAATTTTGTCCCTAAAAATAATTTTTTGAGACAAAAATCAATTTTCGTCTCCAAAAACTTTTTGAGACATGCTTTTCGAGATAAAATAGAGACGAAATGTATTCATCTCAAAAAAAAATTTGGGACAAAATTTGGATTTTTTGAGACAAAATGATTCGTCCCAAAAAACCCAATCTCTTGTAGTGTATAACCACGTTTTAAATGATGGGCATTTTAATAAAAATAAATTATAAAAATAAAATCATTGTGTCATTACACTATTAATAAAGATTATATTAAAACTAATTTACTGAGTGAAATATGATTTTAAGAATATAATAATAATAATAAAATGTTAAGAAAAATAACATGTACAAACTCAAGATGTGCAAATATCTCTGTATAGGCTATTTGAAAAAAATGGGACTCACTAAAAAAATTTACTATTTTATAGTGGGTATTATTTTTTTTAAAGGTCGTGCACACTTTAAATTTGTATTATCAGTATTCAAATGTTGAATTATATATTCAATAAATTAAGACGTGCGGAAAAACTAAAATGATAATTAAAAAAAATTATTTCTTTATGGGTAGTCAATGAAGGGGTGAATTCATGTTATTTGTAATCAAATAAAAGGGATGTATCCTAATGAGATGGTTTGTTTGCAAAATTTCTCATCTAATTTAATTATTATAATTTTTTTAAATTCTTAAATAAAATAAAATAAATAATTTAATATTTTTAAATTTCAAAATAAAAATTATATTAAAAAAATTATATTTTAATAAATTATATTTTTATTTTTATTTTTCATCTCATCCTATCTTATTTTTTAAAATTTGTTTAGCATCTCATAGGGCCAGAGGCTATAAAATGGAAAATGTTTTCTAGGGTCAAGTTGAACGAAAAGAAATTGTTTCAATCGTGAATATATAAATATTGTATAATTATTTTTTAAAAATTAAATAAATATAAAATTTATATAAAAAAATAATATTAATAAATTTTATTTTATTTTTTAAAATAACTATACGATATTTACGTATCTGGATTCCATATCATTACTTTAACTTTTTATAGCAATCATTATTTATTAAAAAAAAAAAGGCAATCATTATCTGTACGCACGTTTGTCTCAATGACTCCCTGAGTCTAACGTTGGACCAGAAAGGATAGTGGAATTTATTGTTAACTTTCTTATCGATCGGCAGTGCGGCACCCATTCCTGACCTCTAGGCTCTAGCTACCAACTCCACCATATATCAACAATAGTTTTGCTGTGAGCGGTCGGAAGCCGCACCATCATCCTATCAAAATTTTCATTTTTTTTTTCATCCAAACACATAATATGGTGGAGATGTTGTATATAGTAGAGTGATGTTTATATTTTCTATATCAACAATATATCCTCCATTTATATTGGTGGTGGGAGCTAATTACCGCGTATCTCACATTTTTTATAGGCCACGTTTAGATAGTAAAAATAATTATTATAATTTTTTTTAATTTTCACACAAAATATAATAAATAATTTAACTTTTTCAAATCTCAAAATAATAATAATATTAAAAATTAACATTTTAATAATATTTTATTTAACTTTCAATTTTCAACATTCATCTCAACTTATCTCATTCCATCTCAATTTATTATCCAAACGATACCATAAAGCTTGTTTGGAAAAAGTTTCAATATCAAAATTCTTATTTCATCTCATCTTCTTCTTAAACATCACTCAAATACAAATATTTTTAAACTAATTATTATAACTTTCTCAAACTTTTAAATAAAAAATAAAAAAAATTCAATTTTTTCAAATCTCCAAACAAAAATAATATTAAAAAACTACATTATAACAATATTTTAAATTTATAATATTTTTTATTTAACTTATTATCTCTCATTTTCTAAAATTCCATAAAACATTAATTATTTCACTACTATTTATAAAGTATCTTAGTACATTTCATAATCATTTCAACATCAAGAACGAGAAAAAAAAAGGTAGTACTTTTTCTTTCCAAGACATTATTATTTTTCCCTTCCATATTGATTTTGTCATGCACGTTTGGGAGAGTGACAAGAGAGTGAGTGGTCTAAATAATTGATCAGTTTTGTGAAATAGATTTCAGCGTTATAGCTATTCTCATTGCAATTTGTGGGTGTGGATTTGATTTCGATGACTGATAGGAGAGAGAGAGAAAGTCTGGGTTGTAATTAAGGGAAAGGAGAAAAATGGAGAAAATGCCTGTAAATGAAACAGTAAGGAAAATGATACTAAGACCGATAAAATTGACTGATTATGATTTTTTTATTATGATTTTTTTTAAATTAATGGTTAAGGGGAAGTGATTATTAGTGAATTGAATTTTTTTTTAAATATATAAAAAATGGTTGAAATAAAAATAAAATAAAAAATACAGTTGCACTTGTTGGGCAGCTTTCTCAGTTAAAAATGTCGGTCTCATAGCATTATGCATAGATTAATATTATTATACAAGCAGGACTTTTTATTAGATTTTGGAAAGAATAGGAAACGAATAAAGGTGCAAAAGATAAAGGGTGTCTATGACTCTATAGTCTATCTTCTCTCTTACCAACAAAATAGAAAAATAGTTGGTGGAAGATGATCGAGCAAGAAACGAGACAAACGGTGGTTTTTTTTATTTATTTTGGCTGTACATATGCTTAAGAAATAATATTAGTTTTTTGGTGAAAAGGGGAAGCAGATTTTTCAAGTTTATTATTTCAAATAAGAGGACACGACTCCAGATTTATTAATCACTTTATCGTGAATTAAGACCGGATTAAAAAAAAGTAGAACCTTATAAAATTTACTATACTATGAAACTTAAAAACCATACAAAAAAAAAAGCCCAACGAGAAACAAATTAGAAAATACAGACTACACGGTTCACCACTCCAGTTGGGCTCTCGTCCCCCGTTATCCTTACACAGTTCTTCAGTGAAAGGCCCAACCACGTGTATGGTTGTTCCTACTGAGTAGGATAAAAAGTTAAGAGCTATGAAAAAAAATTAAAAATTAAAAGAAATTATTCTCTTCATTTAGAAATAAATGGATGTGTGGGAGGTGCTTAATATTCTCCGCCTCCACTCCTAATTTGGCCATTTAACATACGATACTTTATTCTTCTTAAACGACATCTTTAGCTGTCGGTCATCTGATAATTGGGATGTTTTACGTTATTTTTTCCTTTGATCTCTTTAATTTATTCCTTGATCTTTTTAACCCAATCGTTCTATTATTGGATTAGGTATTAACAAAGCATCTTTTTTCTAAAAAAAAAAAGAAAAACAAATATCTTCATGGATCAATTTGATTCTCAACATTTTCTTGTCAAAGAGATGTACGATCTGGTCAGGACTCAGGGGAGGAATTTGGGTTGCTAAAGTTGAAAGGAGATAGTCCAACCTTTACTGCATTGAAATCTCAAGTGGCATGGCGTTATATATGTGCACTTCTTAATAGTAATTTATACCATATAATCAACGGGACGATATATTATTAATTGAGAATAAAAAGTAAATGAAATATATGAAAAAGGACAACCAAATGTTAAGCAAAAGCTTCCTTTCAACAAGCCATATTATATAGTCTGATTCCATGCACTCTAACAAGTAGAGAAACCCTAGAAGTTTCCCTGTGAAAAGACTATATATTGCAATTTACCAAAAAGTCCCTCTTTAATGAGGTACATGGTATTTATACTAGAAGCAAAATAAATAAATGCAAAAATACAAGTAAACATAAAATATATGAGACTATGTACAACTGACACGTGTGAAAATATAATACAATATGCTTGATACCTCCTTTAAGATAGACAATAAATGGAATGAACTCCCATCTTGATGACTAAGTACTGTTGAAATTGCTAACATCCAAGAGCTTTGGTAAGAACATAAGCAAGTTAATGTTGGGAAGCAAGGTGAAAAGTTTTGATTACTCCAGCTTGAATCTTGTCACGTATGAAATGGCAATCTCGCTCAATATGTTTAGTTCGTTCGTGAAAACCTGGGTTGGCAGCGATCATGTGTAAAGCAGCTTGACTATCACAAAATAACTGAGCACTATGAGTATGAGAAATGTGAAAATCAGACAAAAGGGTAAGAAGCCAAACAACTTCACAAGTAGCTGAAGTCATGGATCGATATTAAGTTTCAGCTGAAAAACGAGAAACAATTGGTTGCATTTTTGTTTTCCATGAAACCAAAGAATCACCAAGGACAACACAAAATTCACTTATAGATCTACAACTGTCAAGACAAGATGCCCAATCTGAATATGCAAAAGCTTTAGTAGTTAGCAAATTACCAACTGGAAATAAAAGACCATGACCAAGAGTACTCTTAATATATTGTAAAATCCGATAGGTTGCTGCTAAATGACGATGCCTAGGCATATATTGACCAAGTCTTTGAACTGAGTATGACAGATTTGGCCTTGTAATAATAAGGTATAAAAGCCTACCAATAAGCCTGTGAAATACTGTTGGATCTGGTAATAAGTCTCCATCATCTTTGCTGAGTTTTAGATTTTGTTCCATGGAAAAAGAAATTGGTTTGGAAGCCAGAAAACCAGCATCTTGCAAATCTCAAGTTCATACTTCCTTTGATATAATGAAATGCCTTGTGAGGATCTAACTACTTTCAAGCTAAGGAAGTACTTAAGTTGACCAAGATCTTTAAGCTTGAATTTAGCATCAAGCAAGGATTTCAAAGAGTCCACAAATTGTAAATCATTACTAGCAATGAGAATGTCATTAACATAAACCCTAACTTGTTTTTGGCCGAAAGTGCCATGGTCATAGATTGGGACCATATGTGGTAGTCATCGTCGATGAGAATTTGTGTAACAAGAACAACACCAGGATTATCACTTGGATGAAGGAAAAAAGGGCTGGTAGCATCATCAGAAAGATTCTGTTGAGGCGGCGCCATGCAAAATAAAGAACATATGATACCATAACAAGTAGAGAAACCCTGAAGTTTCATGTGAAAAGACGATATATTGCAATTTGCCAAAAAGTTCCTTTGTTAATGAGGTACATAGTATTTATACTAAAAGCAATATAATTAAATGTAAAAATACAAGTAAACATAAAATACATGAGACCATGTACAACTGACACGTGTGAAAATATAATACAATTTGCTTGATACATTTAGATTTACAATCTAAAAAATCGGTCTACGCACGACCATATATAATGAACTTATATGTGTGTGTATATATATATGTGTGTATGTATGTCTTTGCACGGCCCTTTTGGTTTCATTTGAATGTTTGTGCGTACTAACTTTGTTTTGCAGGTTGTTTAGGTTTTTATGTCTTTGCAGTGTATTTGTTTGAGTTTCCTTGGTCTTGTTTTACAGGTTGAAGGTTGTTTAGGTTTTTTATGTCTTTGCAATGTAATTTTTGATGCTTGGGTTGGAGTTTTTATATATATATTTGTAACCCTCAGGTATCGGGCGTTATAACCACGGTTTTCCTCCACCATAAATAAGAGCAATCAATAAATTAGAGGTACCGTCCTCTTTTTTTTTTTTAAATGTACGTATGTAGTCCATTAGCCTGGAAAAAAAAGTGAGCCCAATTCCAAACAGTTCGAATTGTGTAGGCTCCATGTACTGAAATCATCTCATTTTCATCCCATTATATAAGACATGACACACTTATCACTATTGAATCATTGCCACATATTACATAATAGGAACATGAAAGTAAGATACAAGTGTGGTGTATAGGATTACTCATAATTATAGAACATGTAACTTGTGAACTAAAAGGTTAACGAGCGGTGTATCCAACAAATTATTGAATTCATGGGGTAGGGCCGTAGGCGTTGGGGGAGTTGGAAACTTGTTGCTCTCACCATTAAATGATTAATTTTTAAGTGTATGGTAGATGACTTTCAAAACCCCAAACGTTGCTCTTTAATCTCAATTCATGCCATTTGGAGACAGTGCTGGGGAGCGGTCACCATTTTTTTCTCAAAAAAATAAATAATAAAATGTTTTCTTTTTTGGTTTTGATGATAGAAAAACTTAGGAATAGTGGTATTTTTCAAAATTCAATTGAGGAGCCCCTCTTGATGTGTCTTCTACGTGATGACATTCGATTGTCCAATTATCTATTAAGTAAACAATTAAAGAATGTATAAGTGGGTCGTTTGGTGCGTTGTGTACCGTCCAATTTAGCGGCAACACATTTTTTTTCACTTGTATCTTAAAAAAAAGTAATTTTGAACCGAATAGTAGGATATAATATCAAGTTGGCCCATAGCCACTTCATAACCCCCAAGAGAAGGGAAATGGGTGCCCACTATGGGTACCCCTTTCTTACAATTTACAATAGAAATAATGAACAAATTAGCGCGTATATAGATGATATCTTCTAGGAAAAAGAGAGAAAATTAAGCATGTGATTGAGACGTAATAAATTGTTTGATTGTAATATTTGGGTTAAACTTCAACATGTAACTCATTCCAAACCAATTAAACAAAAGGGACACATATTCTCATTCAAAGGTACCCAATCCAATTCTTTTTTTTTTTTTTCGATCTGATGCGAGGATATACAATAGAAAAAAGGATCAGGCCATAGATCAGAAGGGAACATTAATTAATGAAGTGCGATGCAGTTTGGAGTTTTGTTTTGTCTAAACGTTGGAGAACATTATTGGTTTTTATTACTTTCCATGACACTCGTCATATTATACTTATTACAAGGGGTATCAACATTTCATCGAACACTTCTTACACAGAGACATATACTCTTGTTTTGAACTACTCAAGGATCTCTTAATGCTTCCTCGCGCACGCTTTCAAAACTAGTTTTTGGCTATTTCGGAGTCCCATGCCATTGAATAATGTTTTGATTTTCCATTTTTTCCATTATAATGTAACTTCATGCATCCCAAATTTGGTTGAACTTAGGCCTATTTTTCTTGTACTCCAGCGTTTGTACGTACTCATCGCTTGCTTATAATTAAAAAATGAAAAATATTACTTCTCAAGAATTGCACACAAAAGCACAAAGGAGGCACACTGATTCCCCTGCTGTAGAGGCAAGAATTGATCATGCACATGCTCTTTAGCCACAAAGAATCAGGACTGACATTCTAGGAGCTGAAATGCGATATTAAGTTTGTGGTCTCGTACATATGCATGTGGCAGAGTTTGTTATTGTACAACAGTAATTTTGTAACAACCTTCTTTGTAATTTTGTTATTCTTTCTTAATATAGAAGTTGCACTGAGTTGTATATATATACATTGTACAAAGTCATATTGGCGTAATATGAAATGAGAATTACATTTTCTCCCACCATCTTCCACAACTCATGCCTTTGTGCAACTGCCAAATGGATCACGGGTTGAGGTCACCCATATTGGGACTGTCAAACTTTATGAGTCCATTCTCCTCAAAGGGGTTTTATGTGTCCCTTCTTTCACATTCAATCTTTTGTTAGAAAGTAAGCTTATCCTTAATCCATTTCTTTGTCTCATTTTCATGGAAAAATTATGTTTTATACAGGACCTTACTTCATGGAAGACGATTGGTCTAGCTAAAACCCATCGAGGCCTCTACTACTTGCTCACAAGCTCACTAAGTTTCTGACACTTCAAACAACTTCCTAGAAAATTTTATTTTTCCTCCAACAATCATATCTGTAATGCCTTGAATAGGCAAGACTTTGATGTATGGCACTATAAGCTTGGTCATTTGTCTAGTTAAAGACTGAATTTAATTCATTCATATTGTCCAGATGTAATAAGTCTTAACCATGCTCATTGTATTGTCTGTTTCTTAGCTAAATAGAAGAGATTGAAATTTCCTTCAAGTATAACTTCAACAAATGCTATGTTTGATCTTATTCATAGTGACATTTGGGGTCCATATCCTCAAGTCTCATTGCATGGACACCAATATTTTTTAACCATAGTAGATGATTATAGCCATATCACATGGGTGTATCTCATGAAATTCAAATCTGAAACCAAATCTATTTTACAATCTTTCATTCTCATGATCAATACTCAATTTAACTCTAAAGTCAAACAAATTCAAACTCACAATGGTCTCGAATTTCACATGCCCGAATTCTACAACTCTCATGAAATTCTACACTAAAAATCTTGTGTTTACGCACCTCAACAAAATGGGCTAATAGAAAGAAAACAAAAAACCTTTTTAATGTAGTAAGAGCACTTCTCCTTCAAGCCAATCTCTCAACAAAATTCTGGGCTGATGTTATTTTGACAGCAGCACATTTAATCAATCGCATTTCTTCGCCACTTCTTGACAACCAATCTCCTTATGAAAATATTTTCTCCTCTAAACCATGTTATTTACATTTAAGAGTTTTTGGTTGTCTTTGTTTTATATCCACAACCAAACGTGACAGAACAAAACTTGATCCTAGGTCCACGAGCCGTATTTTCATCGGGTATCCTGTAGGGATCAAAGCATACAAGGTGTATGATCTAACCCATCATAGAACCTTTGTATCTCGAGATATAATTTTCATTGAATCTGAATTTCCCTTTGCAAAATCAGCTCTTGAACCTTTACCTCAAATCAATCCCGATCTCACTTTACCCCCACATTTTCCTGACATAGTACCTTACCCCTCATCCTCTCCTTTAACCAACACAGCATCTCACTCTAACTCAACTCCTTCATTTCCTTTATCATCTTCTCCTCTATCTTCCACCAATCCTAATCTCCATCTTTTCCCACCTCTTCCCTCTCTCTCTCTCTCTCTACATCAAACAACAATGAGTCTTATACACCACAGTCACCTGATCTTCTTCAACCCTCTCAATCCATACAACTTAAGAGGTCTGATAGAGTCAAACATACACCTTCATACTTGAATGATTATCACTACCAACTTGTTTCCTCTCTTCATCCTCCATATTTTTCTACATGTTCCACTGCTCATCCTTTACTGCAAACACTCTTACCCACGGCTTTCTCCTGCTCATCAAGCATATGTTTTATCTCTCACTCTCACATCTGAATCAAAACATTATGAGGAGATTATTATGCATGATCATTGGCGTGATGCAATCACTCAATAACTTAAGGCTCATGAGAATAATGGTACTTGGTCAATCATTACTCTACCTGCTGGAAAGAAAACAATAGGCTGCAAATATGTGTTCAAAGTGAAATTGAAATCAGATGGAACTGTGGATAAACATAAGGCACGACTAGTAGCAAAGGGATATACTCAACGTGAGGGCTTTGATTACCAAGAAACTTTTAGCCCTGTAGCAAAAATGACCATTGTCAAATTATTACTTGCACTTGTTGCTATTCATAATTGGCATTTAGAACAATTAGTTGTTCATAATACTTTTCTTCATGGTGATCTCGATGAGGAGATTTACATGAAGCTGCCACCTGGATTTCAGCTAAGGGGGAGCCCCAATCTGAAGGGAAGAAGTTGGTATGCAAGGTTCACAAATCTTTGTATGGCTTGAAACAAGCCTCAAGGCAATTGAATATAAAATTCACTGCCTCTTGTTGCTACTGGTTTTTCTCAATCAAACTCAGATTACTCATTGTTTACTTAAAGTAAGAAAGATGGTTTTATTTTCCTTCTAGTATATGTTGATGATATTATCTTGAGAAGTAGCAGCTTGGCTGCCATTAATTCTGTCAAAACCTACTTGCATGATCAGTTTAAAATTCGAGATTTGAGGGTGCTTAAATATTTTCTGGAATTAGAGGTTACAAGATCAAAGGATGGTATTCATGTTTGCCAAAGAAAATATGTTTTGGAGATCATTGAAAGTGCTGGATTACTTGGCAGTAAAGTTGTGACCACTCCAATGGAACCAAATCACAAGTTGACACACTCCTCTAGTGAATTTCTCTCGGATATTATTGGTCATCGCAGATTAATAGGCAAACTCATTTACTTAAGCACCAATAGACTTGACATCACATACTATGTTGGTATCCTTAGTCAATTCATGGACAAACCCACTCACACTCATCTTCTCATAGCTCAAAGAATACTTAAATGTGTTAAGGGTTCAGTAAGCCAAAGAACTTTCTTTTCTTCAAAGTCTTCTTTGCATCTTAATGGATATAGTGATTCGGATTGGGCATCATGTCCTGAAACTAGGAGATCTATAACTGATTTTTGTGTGTTCATTGGTGATTCTTTAATTAGTTGGAAATCAAAGAAGCAAGTTGTGGTATCAAGGTCATCGGCTGAAGTAGAATAGAGGGCCTTGGTTGATAGCCCTTCTAGAAGACTTTAACATTAAGCATCTGCAACGTGCTTTGTTATACTGTGATAGTCAATCTGCAATACACCTCGCTAAAAATCCCATATTTCATGAAAGAACAAAACATGTGGAATTTGATTTCATCTTGTTAGAGAAAAAGTGCTAGTAGGTGTCATTAAACCAATGCATATACTTCAAAATTCCAGCTAAGAGATATACTGACTAAGGCTTTAACAACACCTCCTCTCCATTTGTTATCATCCAAGATAGACATTCTAAACATATATGCCCATCTTGAGGGGGAGTCTCAATAATTGCACCCAAAAGCACAAAAGAGGCACACAGATTCCCTTACTGCAGAGGCAATAATTGATCATGCACATGCTCCTTAGCCACAAAGAATCAGGACTGACATTCTGAGAGCTGAAATGAGAAATTAAGTTTGTGGTGGTCTCGTACATATGCATGAGGCAGAGTTTGTTATTGTACAGCTGTAATTTTGTAACAACCTTTGTATTTTTGCTATTCTTTCTTGATATAGAAGCTGCACTGAGTTGTATATATATACATTGTACAAAGCCATATCGCGTAATATGAAAAGAGAATTACAATTTCTCCTACCGTCTTTAATTTGTTCAATCTTTAACACTACTAGTCTTACTGCTTATTTTTACTATTGGAGTTACCGTTGTGATTTTTTACTTTATTTTTTAATTTAATAATTAAAGAAGTATTTTTTAATAATATTATGATTTATTTTATTTTTAAAAAAATATTTAAAAATATTAAAAAATACATGTAAAAAAAATAGAATATATTAACAGTAGCTCCCGACGGGAGCTAGCTCCACCCCCAGCAGGTATATATGATCTATCTCATACGACAAGCTGTCATTTTTATTGTGTCTGGGCCACGAGACAGGCTGTCTTGGATAATGATCGCCTTTTGTCTTCAATTTTCGGAGTTGGAAAAATAAACCACTCGACTTTGGTTCTTCACTAGTAGTACTAATGATCAGGTTCGTGTAGACCTTTCCACTACTCTGATCACTGCCCTAAAAATTAAACTTATCTAGATCAACGTACCAGCTTTCGTGTTTTGTTTTTGTTTCCAACAGTTGGATGAGTTTATATATAGGATAACGTACATGCTATCTAGCCAAGTTCATAGCTGAGTCTGAACCTCCAATGGCACGCAAAACTTCTAGGCTTTCATGGCTTCTCCTCCTCAGCCTCGCGACCATTCTCGTTGTTGGTCACTCAGCTTCACAGAATGACCGAAAGGTAAACATGATTAATTATCTATATACACACACATATGGCTGATCTGATCAGCTTATATATGTTTTCTACGGAAGCGAGCTCAGTTATTACTGTTTAATTAAACTTTAAATTCCGCCCAAATATCGATAACAGATACTCATCATGTGCATGCATGGATGCTGCAGGCATATATTGTCTATATGGGAGAAAGGCGGCAGGATGAGGTTTCCGGCCTTCACACGAGCATGCTACAAGAAATCATTGACAGGTGATAAAAAGCAGTACAATTATGTAATGCTTGAAATTCTTGTGATTACGATAATGGGTAATTCATTTTAGTGGGTAAAACTATACTTTGAAATAGTTTGGTTTATATCCAGTGAAAAAAAAAATCAAATTAGACGTAAAGATCAAGTACGAAATCTACTTATTATTTGTTACAATTAATCATATCCATTTATTTACTTAACACGATACATCCAGCGATCGAAACTCTTCCTAAAAACACTATATATTTGGATTACCATTTTGCCCCTATTTTAGATATTTGTAAATATATAGTTGGTGGTTGTCCGTACCATAAAAAATAAGAAAAATTCTATACACCATACTATCATTATATTTTCATCTCACTAAGTATGATGTGACACATTTATCACTATTAAATGATAATTTACTATATACTTCTTTATCATTTAATAGTAATGATTGTGCCACATATTACTTAGTATGATCAAAATAAAATAAAAATATGGTGTATAACATTACTCTAAAAATTAAACAAATTATTGTTTAATCACATGCATACTACTCTTGCTGAAGGAACCATCTTAATTCAAAATAATTCAACTTTGAATTTTTATGATACAAAATTAGTCGTCGCATTAATCATATACACGTGCTCTGTCCAATCATGTACTAGGCGGCTAGGCCTCTTTGACAACTACAATTTAAATGCAGAAACAAAAAAGTCAATTCTTCTGGTTCATTTTTCCACAGGAAAATTAATGATATTTACGTAATTAAATGTGAAGTGTTGGGTATTTTCTTTAAAAAAAAAAGTGAATTAATATGATATTTATTTTTTAATTATAGATTTTACTTTTATAAATAAAAGTACGCAATCCATATATCTAGCATTATTCTTTTCAATTTTATGACCAAAGAGAGATGAAATTAATCCCATCAAAGCTATTCGATCGGAACGGATCGAAATGCGTCTAGGCCTTTAACTTGTCAAATTTATATAATTGGATTCAGCAATACTGGACCGGAATCTCTACTTTATAGCTACAAGAGGAGTTTCAATGGATTTGCAGCGAAGCTTACCGTGGAAGAAGCTCAAAAAATGGCTGGTCTGCGAGCCTCATCTCTCTCTCTCTCTCTTTCTCCATGTTTTATATCATGCATGCATAAATACAGTAAAGCGCGCGTTGTGACAATGAAAATGTAGGAATGGAAGGTGTAGTGTCCGTCTTCCCCAACGAACAGAAAAAGCTCCATACAACAAGGTCATGGGACTTCCTTGGCTTCCCGCAGCAAGTTGAAAGAACAACTGTTGAAAGCGACATCATTATTGGAGTTCTTGACAGTGGAATCTGGCCCGAGTCTGATAGCTTTAGCGACAAAGGATTTGCTCCACCGCCTAGCAAATGGAGGGGCACCTGCCGAGCCTCAACCAACTTTACTTGCAACAAGTATATCTTTTTACTACCACTTTTTTGTTTTTTTGCCTATATGCACGTACACATGACGCATATATATAGGAAGAGTCAGTCAAAGAGCACCATTTACAATTAATGGCGTTGTCGCTTGGGCAGTAAAATCATAGGAGCACAATATTACCGTAGCAATGAAGATGTTTCCGGAAATGACATTAGATCTCCTCGAGATTCAGATGGCCACGGGACACATACCGCATCCATAGCAGCTGGGAACGTTGTTAACATGGCAAGCGTACAGGGGCTTGGCTCGGGAACAGCACGAGGAGGGGTTCCATCAGCACGCATTGCTGTGTACAAAATATGTTGGCTTGATGGCTGTAGTGATGCTGACATTCTTGCAGCTTTTGATGATGCTATTGCTGATGGCGTCGACCTAATAACTATTTCAGTCGGTGGAACTGCTGATAGCTATTTTAAAAATTCAATTGCGATCGGTGCCTTTCATGCTATGAGAAATGGAATATTGACATCAAACTCAGCTGGTAACAGGGGTCCAGGTCTAGCAACCCTCACAAACATTTCGCCCTGGTCTCTTTCCGTGGCTGCAAGCGCCATAGATCGAAAGTTCTTCACTGAGGTCCAATTGGGTAACGACAAGATCTATGAGGTATAGTTATAAATTATAAAGTGATCATGCCCCATCTTAGTCCTCTGCTACCCATAGCTATAGTTTCGAGTATGTATGAATATATCTAGATGTTTTCTTAATCCCATTGAATGCCCGTTAATGAATTAATTATTAATATACTTTGCTCCATGTGTAGGGAATTTCAATTAATACATTTGACCTCAAGAATCAAATGTAACCGATAATTTATGGCGGAGATGCACCAAACACCACAGCGGGTTTTGAGGGGTCCTCGTCCAGGTAAGTAGGCCGTAACCATGCACATGAGAATCGAAAAAAGAATACATATCCCAGTAGCTTTTTGCTTGTGTTCCAATAACTCTAGTAAAGTAGAAGGTGAATGTAATGTTCTTTTCGTCGACCTCACAATATATAGCAGTCAGTGGAACTAATGCTACAGTACTGCAGGTATTGCGATCCAGGTACATTGGATCAGAATTTAGTGAAAGGGAAAATTGTACTTTGTGATTTCCTCGGTGATGGGGAAGGAGCATTTCTAGCAAGCGCGGTTGGAACTGTGATTAAAGCCCCGGGGCGCAGGAATGTTGCCTTCTCTTTTCCCTTGCCCGCATCTTCCCTTGGCATCGAGGATGGTAGCAACGTCTACTTCTACATAAATTCAACAGGGTATATATAAACGCAAAATATCTCAAATCAGGGCCTATGCATTTCTTATATATGGTCGAACCAATGGGCATCGACTGTCGAAAATCACCTCAAACCCCACTAATAATCCTAATGCGCATATCCTATATATCATGTATAGTAGCCCGACTGCGACCATTCTCAAGACTAAGGAGCGTAAGGATGCATTTGCACCTTACATACCCTCCTTCTCATCAAGGGGTCCAAATGTGGCTACGTCCACCATTCTCAAGGTTATAATTAATTTCCTCATAATAATCATGGTTTAATTTTCCTTGTGCTCTTGTAATATTTCTTCATTATATATCATTAAGATTTAAGACTATTGAGTAGTGTATGTACTTATATTTGTAATTACAATATTTATTTTTTATTAATTTTTTAAAATACATTTAACATTTTCTTTTTAATTCTGTTGTAGCCGGATTTAGCAGCTCCTGGACTCAACATTCTAGCAGCATGGTCACCAATTGCCCCAATTTCCGAGGTTGAAGGTGATAATAGAAAACTGTCATTCAATATTGTGTCGGGCACCTCCATGGCTTGCCCACATGCTACAGGAGTTGCTGCTTACGTCAAATCCTTGCACCCCAATTGGTCACCTGCCGCTATCAAGTCGGCTCTCATGACTACCGGTAATATATATATATATATATATAGAGCATTTATGGGGGCAGCACCATCCCCCAGTAATTTTTTATTTTTTTACCAGCACGTTAAGTGTGCTAACTTCTTCTTACAATAGAAGAATTTTTCATATATATATATAGAACCCATCAATCTTAATTTGTGTTGTATTACCACCTCTGACTCCCTTCCTATATGGCGTATTTTACTGCAGCTGAGCCCATGAGTGCTGGAAAGAATCCCGAGGCTGAACTTGCATACGGTGCAGGCAATATAAATCCTTCAAAGGCTCCCAATCCTGGTTTAATCTATGATATTGATGCAGCTGACTACATAAAATTTCTGTGCGGACAAGGATATAATACCAAATTATTACAACTTCTGACTGGGGACAATAGTAGCTGTTCTGATGCCACTAATGGAACCGTCAACGATCTAAACTATCCTGCATTTGCTTTATCCACGCCGCCCTTGAGATCCATCAATCGTGTTTTCAATCGGATTGTCACCAATGTTGGATCCCCGACGTCTACGTATAAAGCTATTTTGAACTCCCCACTTGGACTTACAATCAAAGTAACTCCTAGCATTCTATCTTTCACATCTCTTGGACAAAAGCTACCGTTTACGCTCACGATCGAAGGAACTATAGATAAGTTTATAGTCTCAGCTTCTTTAACGTGGGATGACTGTACGTTCCAAGTGAGGAGCCCCATTGCTGTGTTTGCACCCTGACGAAGCGCTGGAAAAATGGCTTCTATCTAAGACTTTGCTCCAGTACTTATAAAGGGCATTGATCAGGTGTACGAAATAAAGATTATATCTTCCAATTTAATGTTCTACTGCACTTCGTTATTTAGAGGTGGAAAAAAATTAAGTAAATCATCCTGTGTAGTGCGTAATGGTTGATTCTTGAAAAATTTATAATCTTTTTGGGTTTCAACATGAAAAAAAAAGAAATCGAGGAGAACGTTTGCCAGACTTTGGGGGCCAAACGACTTTTCCAAAGTGGACTCGAAAAAAATCCTAATACGATGAAATATACGTGGGCAGTGTCACGAATAATGCTTTGCTTCGATGATCTAACCCATTTTATTATTATTATTAGTTAAGAAAGTATTTTTTAATAAAATTGAAATTTTTCTTTTTTTAAAAAAATAATTAAAAGATTTTAAAAAACCGTTTGAAAAAAATTTAAAAAACAAAAGAAAAAAAAAAGCTTGGTGGACACTCTTGGTGTCGAGTGTCGGTGGGTGTAGCAGAATTCTAAGGGCTTATTTGGAGAAAAGCTTCCATCCCAAAAATCTCATTTTATCTACTTTTATTCTCAAATATCATTTAAATACAAATATTTTTAAATTAATTATTACAACATTTTTAAATTAATCATTACAAATTTTCAAAACTTTCAAACAAAACATAAAAAATAATTTAATTTTTTCAAATCTCAAACAAAAATAATATTAAAAACTATATTATAACAATATTTTAAGATTATAATATATTTTATTCAATTTTTTCTCCCTTATTTTTCAAAATCTAAAAAATACTTAACTTAACATCTACTATTACTCACAAACTATTTTACTATTATTTATAAAATTCTCATCTTATTTCATTCTTCAAATATGTCATTTTGTCGCTGGCACCACATAGTTTTTCAGTTTTATATTGGAGGTAAAATGTGTGCTTTAGATGTATATTAGAAAGAGCAATGATAATCTCTTGGTTTTGTGTGATTCTGGTTGATTGGTTGAGACTCGTGTATTTATGAACTTTAAAAACTAATTAGATGCGTCAAATTAAGTCTCGTATACCAACTATATATATATATATATACGACAACGATGACTGATGATCAGTTGTACATGAATGCAAATTACCCCATAAATTTTATTCCTTGATCTTTTTCAACCAATGGGTCTATTAGTCTGACCAGATCGAAACAACGCATCTTTCTTCTAAAAAAAAAAGAAAAAAAGAAAATCTTTATGGATCGATTTGATTCTCAACATTTTCTTGTCAAAGAGATGTACGATCTGGTCAGGACTCGGGGGAGGAATTGGGTTGCTAAAGTTGAAAGGAGATCGTCCAACCTTTACACCATTGAAATCTCAAGTGGCATGGCATTATATATTTGCACCTCTTAATAGTAATTTATACCAAATAATCAACGGGTGTCAGGTGCACAATAGTAATTAAGGATAAGTTAACCACTTCGAGGGAGTTAGGCCTCCAGATCTGTAAGTTGGGATTAAAAAACTCGATGAATTTCCATTAATTCTGATAAGTTAAATATAATTGAAAAATAACAGACTGAATCCAAACCACTACAATTATGAAACAACCCAATCACTACAATTAAGGAACAACCCAATAACTAAATCTGCAGCTGAATCATTACTAACAAAATGCATAAAAATCGGCCCACTAATTTATTATCCAAAGACTCGGACTAAAATAATAACAGATTATTCAACCCACTGAATGACTCATCTACAACTAACATGACCATTGATTATTCAATCCATTGCTTCAACCCACTTAAAGAAGCCTTAAGCCCACTGAAGCCCACAAGCCCGTGACAATCTCTTCCCCCATCAGAACACCTTGCCCACAAGGCCAGTCCATAGCTAACTCACGAAACATCTTCAAACCCTAACCCCTGCCATTTGACAAGAAGTTCCGTCACAACTCTGTGCCCCTTCTTCTTCATGCACCGCTCCAAGACTTGTTCAAGTTCAGCTCTCAATCTACCATCTTCAGCCACTAGAGGTATGGTAGAAACTTGCACATTCCGGTTCCCTAGCTTTTTATTCAAACACGATACATGAAATACCGAATGGATTAGCGTTCTAGGAGGAAGTTCTAATCGGTAGGCAACACTACCAATTAGCTCCAAGATCTTGTAAGGACCGAAACTCTGGGCAAAAGTTTAAGATGCCTTTGATGAACAACCGAATGCTATTTATACGGCTGTAGCTAAAGGTAAACTCAGTCGCCCACTTCAAAACTCCTTTCCGTGTGCTGTAAATCCACAAACCGTTTCATCCTTTCATGTGTTTCATGTAGGTTCTCTCGGAAAAGTTGGACAATATGATCTCGAGATCTCAGAGTCTCTTCAACAGCTTGGACAGAGGCTATACCAAGGGAATGTGGCAACAATGGTAGAGGTGGGTACCCATAAACTGTTTCGAATGAAGTACTTTTTGTAGATGCATGCCAATTCATGTTATACCACCATTCACTCATTGGTAACCTTTTTGACCATTCCTTAGGTTTATCTCCTGCAAAACATCTTAAGTAATGCTCAACACATTTATTCACGATTTTAGTTTGGCCATCCGTTTAAGGATGATATGTCGTACTGAACTTCAGTTTTGTGCCATATGATTTGAATAGTTCCTTCCAAAACAAACTTGTAAATGTGGGGTCCCTATCACTGACAATCGAGCTAGGCAAACCATGGAGCTTAAAAATATTAGCAATAAAAATCTAAGCTATGTCAATCGTTGTGTAAGGATGCGCAACCGAAATGAAGTGCGCATATTTATTTAAACGATTCACCACGACCACAACAACAATAAACCCATGGGAAGGGAGTAACCCTTCTATAAAATCCATAGCAGTGTCAGATCACACCTTATTGGGAATGGGTAAAGGCTGGAGCAGACCTTTGGGCTTGATATTTTCGATTGTATTGCACTGACACACTTCACATTCCTTGATAGATTGCTGAACATTCTTCGTCAACACCTTCCAATAAAAGTTTGCTCGAGCTCTATGGAGAGTTTTATGAAGTTCAAAATGGCCAGCTTGAGGGCTACCATGGACTAAATATAAGAGCTGCTCCTTCTGATTAGGATCATTGGCAATGTATAAATGGTTCTTGTAAAACAACAAACCATTTTTCATATGATACTTAGAGTCATCAAGCACCTTACTGAAACCAGCTTTTGTAAATCTAGATCCTCCTTATAAGCAGCTCGTAAATCCAATAGCCAAGTGGCTGATGGGAAAGATATGGCAACTAGGTGAGCTGCGGATTCATCAACCCTTCTAGATAGCACATCTGCAACTAGATTTTCCTTTCCTTTTTTGTATTCCACAACAAAATCAAAGCCTGGTAACTTGGTAAGACATCTTTGCTGCATGGGAGTACCAATTTTTCTGCTCAAGAAGATACTTAAGACTCTGATGGTTTGTTTGTACCATAAAAGTCTGCCCCAAGACATAAGACCTCCATTTCTTAACTGCCAACACCAAGGCCATGAGTTCCTTTTCATAAGTGGAAAGGTGTAAAGCCTTTACATGTAAGGCTTGGCTCATAAAGGCAATGAGCCACCCTTGTTGCATTAATAGAGCACTCACACCACAACCAGAAGCATCACATTGAATAGTGAAGGGTTTAGCAAAGTCTAGAAGAACAAAAACTGGGGGGGTGGGGGGGGGGGGGTGTGTATAATTTACAGCCTCTTCTAAATCAATGAAAGCATTTTTGGCTGGTTGGTTCCACACAAATGAGTTTTTTTCAAAGTAAGGCAATGAGAGGGGCGGCTATGGTTCCATAGCCTTTGATAAATTTTCGATAATATCCCGTAAGACCTAAATGAACCCCGCAAGGACTTAAGAGAAGAGGAAAAGGCCAATTCAACATTGCCTCAATTTTTTAAGGATCAACCCGAAACCCATTTTGGGAAATTAAATGTCCAAGATACTCAATCTCATGACAACCAAAAGAACATTTAGACCTTTTAGCAAAAAAATTATGTTTTTGTAGAGTATGCAAAACAACAGATAAATGCTGGACATTCTCCTCTAAATTTTTACTATAAATAAGAATATCATCGAAAAAGACTAAGAGAAGTTTTCGTAAATAAGGTTTGAAAATGGAATTCACGGGTACAAAAGGCCATTTTTGGTAAGCCCAAAGGGCATTACCAAAAGTTCATAATGGCCTTCATGGGTACAAAAGGCCATTTTTGGAACATAATCGGAATGGACACGGATTTGATGATATCC
This sequence comes from Juglans mandshurica, assembly GCA_022457165.1. NCBI lineage: Eukaryota > Viridiplantae > Streptophyta > Magnoliopsida > Fagales > Juglandaceae > Juglans > Juglans mandshurica. The sequence goes on along the minus strand of CM039619.1, from coordinate 1,532,697 downwards.
CGAACACAAATCCAATTTGCTGAAAATTCAGGTCCTATGCAACTCATCTAAAATTTCATCAACAATAGGGATTAGAAATTTAGCTTTAACTGTTTCTTTGTTGAGGGCTCTATAATCGATGCAAAGATGACAACTACCATCTTGTTTTCGAACTAGGAGAACCGGGGAAGAAAATAGACTTTAGCTAGGTCGAATAATACCTGAAGTAAGCATTTCTTGAAACTTCTCAATTTCAATTTTTTTAAAATAGGGGTATCAACCAACACAAAAGGGACGATATATTACTTGAGAATAAAAAGTAAATGAAATATATAATAAAGGACAAGCAAGCGTTAAGCAAAAGCTTCCTTTCAAGAAGCCATATTATATTGTCTGATTCCATGCATTCATATTCAAAATCTGAAAAATTTGTCAACGCACGTCTATATATGAACTTATATATATATGTATGTATGGGGCTGAAATCATGGTTGTTCATACTTCATCATACCCAGTATTGTTCCCTTGAAGAACAACCAATCACTTGATGATGATTGTCTCTTATGGAAATGATCGTCCATGTATAAGATCTTATGGAAATGATCATCCATATATAAGATATTATGGCAAACTATTGGAACAAAGGGGCTGTAAAATATTAATTAGTGATAGAAAAGTTTGTTTCAAGGTACGTTACAATGTCGATTTCTTTAAGACAATATTCATCTCACAAATAACAATATGCATACAGGTTACAAGCGAATTTACCTCTAAAATACAATGAAGCCCAGAACAAGTCTATTTGTTTAACTGCATTATGCACACACCAACCCATTCTAACAAGTTTTGAAGAAGTGAAAATTTTGGGAGAGAGAGTTTCAAAATTGAGTTATGGGATCTTCAATTGGCAGGCCAATGGGTCTATTTATAGATGACCAAAAGATGAATTTTATTTTCCTAAGCGTTGCAGCACGCATGCACGACCGCATTGTAGTGCTTCACGCAGGCGTGCCTTGTTGCTAGGCAGCACACGTGGAGAGAAATTAAAAACCACTCTTGTCATGGGGGTGACATGAACCCCAACCCTCTGGGTAAACCAAGGAGGTCAATACCACTAAGCTAGTGAATGGATCAAGATCCATGTACGAACCCAAAATATTATAAACCTTATAAACTTTCTATATATTCTCTCTTTCCAAAATAATTCACAACTTCAAAAATCAACCCAAAAATATTATTAATAAAGATAAAATATAATTAAGTATTTTAAAAATATTTCCAATACAAACGGCATTGTTACTATATATATATATATATGTCTTTGGGGATTCCATATGTAATGGAGCCTTTTACAATAGAAATAATGAACAAATTAGCGCGTATAGACATGACATCTTCTAGGAAAAAGAGAAAATTAAGGATGTGATTGAGATGTAATGAATTGTTTGATTGTAGTATTTGGGTCCAACTTCAACATGTATCACTCATTTCAAACCAAATAGGGGTGAACATAAATCAACGCAATCAGTTGCCATTGACGAGAATCGACCGGTCGCATCAGGAACCTGCCAACGTGTAGTGGAAATTTGAAGGAACCGCCATTCAGCGGTTCGGTCTCGGTTTGAAGCAGGACTGGACTAATGAACTAGCCGATAAAATTAAACTATTTTTTTTTAATATACCCTAATCAAAACAATGTCGTTCTACTTAAATTTAAGTGGAACGATATCGTTTTACATCTATAAGTATACAAAACATAATGGAAACAACGTCGTTTGGTATTAAACCAAACGGCATCATTTTATTCTAAACGTATGAAAAAAAATATGTATGAAACGAGGCCGTTCCACTTAAACTCGTCGTTTCGAGATGGGGTCGTCTTCTCCTCGTTTCACTCCCCTGCAACTCTCTCTCTCTCTCATAGAAGAAGCTTGCCACTAGGGGAACTGAACATCGATCGAAAACTACCAGAGAACTACCGAAGTCGATACGGTCGGTTTTCCTCCTCCCCATCGACCGGTTACGGTCGGTTGCTCCTCCCTTTTTTGAGACATCAATCAGCATTCACCCCTAAAACCAAACATAAGGGACACATATCCTCATTCAAAGGTACCCAATCCAATTCTATTTATCTAATGCGAGCATATACAATAGAAAAAAAAGAAATGCAATCTGAATCCAATAGTGTAAATCCCATATCCTCTCTTCTTTTTGGGTAGGGCATGCTCTATATGTATGAAAGTTAGGGACATTTTGCATATCCATTACTAGCCCAAATATGACATATTCAACCATATATATGTAGTCAATTGGCCGGAAAAAAAAATGTGACCAATTCCAAACAGTACGAATCGTACGAGTTTGGTGAACTGAAATCATCTCATTTTCATCTCATTATGTAAGATATGACACATTTATTATTATTAGATCATTGCCACATATTACATAATAGGATCATGAAAGTAAGATAAGAATGTGGTGTATAGAATTATTCATAGTTATAGGACCTGTAACTTGTGAACTAAAAGGTAAACGAGCGGTGTATCCAACTAATTATTGAATCTATGTGGTAGGGCCATAGGTGTTGGGGGGAATTGGAAATTTGTTGCTCTCACCATTAAATTATTAATTTTTAAGCGTGTGGTAGATGACTTTCAAAACTCCAAACGTCGCTCTTTAATCTCTATTCATGTCATTTGGAGACAGCTGGGGGAGTGGTCACCATTTTTTTCTCAAAAAAAATAAAAATAAAATGTTTTGTTTTTTGGTTTTGATGATAGAAAAATTAAGGAAGTGAGGAGCCCTGTTGATGTGTCTTCTACTTGATGAGCCGAATAGCATGATATAATGCCAAGTTGGCCATAACCACTCCGGTGAGCAACCCAGATTGGTCGGATGAGCAATGGAATACATATAACTGGGCATTTACTTTAGGCAACTTTATCAAGCCTGGGATTCATAAAGCCGACCCCATTGGGTCAGGTTTTTCCTAGCCCATTGTTGCTCCATGCATCTTCAGCGTCATCGTCATTGAAGCCGAGTCATGGACTTGGCTTGCCTCCGTACGTGATATCTTGAAGATATTATCTTCTGTTAAAAATTTAATGGCAAGTGATCAATTTAACTTTAATCTTTGTGTGTAATAATAATAGTAGTAAAAGAAAGAATCTTAACCTTTGTGTAACAGTAACAACTGTAATAGCAATAACAGATTTCTTTTTCTCCCAAATTTACAACTCTCATGTCTATCTCTCCCAAATTTCTTTTTCTTCACTTCTCTTTCTCACATTACAGCCATATAAGTGCTAAGTGTCTCAAGAATAAGCTGTGCAGCTATGGGTTCCCAATAATTGGTTCTTCTTCTTGATGTTTTTCTTCGTGCAAGTGGGTTACAGCAAAAAAGAATCGATTTTTTTTTATGAGTATACGTCAGACCAGAGTCTTGCAAATGAGTTTAGTGGCTAGCGTATAAGATAAACATGAGGTTAATTTCCTTGTCAGGACTTTTTGCAGTATATAGAGTTTAGTCGCTAGCATTCAATGACCATCGTATATGACTTTTTGCATTCTTGCGCCAAAAGCATTACAATCCATTGGTTTGATTAAAAAACTTGTTATCACTTGGCCATTGAATTTTAACAAGAGATATCTTGTTACTTTTGTAACAGGAGACAAGTCGGACCGGCTGAGTCATTGTTTTAATCAGGACGTATTACAATGCTTTGGCCTCATTAATCAAAGGAAAATGTCAGTGCTAGTTTAGATCATGGAATTAAGACCCCAATTTCCAACTGTTGGAACACGATTTAGGAGGCGGGATATGGCCGGTTATAAAATCATTAAGGGCAGTTAATTTGTTTTACAAAATTAATCAAGACTAGCAAAAGTGCAACTTTTTCATTGTAGTGTTTGGAAAGAATGATAAAATTAAAAAAAAAAAAAAATTGTGCCAGGTGGGGTTCAACTAACAATTTCTTCATCCTAACTAGTAGCTTTCCCTTTAGTCGTCTTTAACTTGCCAAACAAAAAATAAAATATCAATTAGACTTGGGGGTAACCGATTCAATTTGGTCTGATTTTGAATAAATTTTAGAACCGAATCGGTATATATTAATTTTGAATTTTGAAGAACCGATACTATACCGGTTATATTTCTAAACTGATACTTTCAATTTTATTAGTTCCGATCCGCTTAATCGGTTCGGTTCGATTTTCTGATTTTAATCATCTACCTTACAAAAAAAAACTGTTATAAAAAAAACTGCTGTCATGTAAAAAATCTGCTGTCATAAAAAATCTACTATAAAAAATCTGCTACAAATACTATACTATAATACTATACTATAATACTATAATAATACTAATACTATAATATAGTTATCTCCATTTATATAGTTATTTATATATAGTGAATTACTAATAGTGATATACTAATACTATAAGCTATTTAACTACTAATACGTTAGTGTCTAACTTATTTATAATTTATGTATATTAGTGATAATATGCTAGTGAAGACGAAGAAACCAAATATTAGAGGCTCGTTTGTTTACGCATATAAAATAAGATGAGTTGAGATTAAAATTAAAAAGTTGAATAAAATATTATTAGAATATATTTTTTAATATTATTTTTATTTTGAGATTTGAAAAAGTTGAATTGTTTATTTTATTTTGTATTGAAAGTTGGAAAAGTTGTAATGATTAGATGGTTTTCTGAAAATAAACAAGGCAGAAAATATATTTACAATTGTAAATTGTGCAATCGCTATGTAATCATTTTGAAAAAAATGAATAAAATATAGGATTCACATAAAAAAAATTAATTTTTTAATAGTACACCACACTTTTTTTTATACCGATTACACGACGTCCACATATTTCACAGTTGTATGTGTGTGTATATATATATATATATATATATATATATATATATATATATATATATTCTCTTGCAATCAGGCGGCGTAGTTCAGACGTCGAAACTTTGTGGAAATGTTTACCCTTAAACCCAGAAACAAGGAATTCGTACATGGGTCCAATGATAGCGGAAAGTTTATTATATATACAATTCACCGAAATGGAACTTTGAAAGAAATTTCCAAGGGTCGTCGTGAAAGAAACGTTTTGTCGTGACAACAATATATTTTGATTATCAAACGATCGTATATATAGCTGAAGTTTCCAGTGCAGCCAATAAGTCCATATAAATTGGTTGTGTTTTCTCCTACTACTTATTGATGAACTAAAATTAAATTAATATTCTTGAATCTTCTGTTAAGTCTAAGAGCAATCATATGAATTGAATTGGGAGAAAGAAGGTTAATTTTAATCGTATTTAATAAATATAAGTACGAAAAATTAATCTTTAAGAGTTTCAAATATTACAAGAATTAGAAAGATGGTGTCATTGTCAGATATGATGATATATGTAATTAAATATGAATCAGATGAGAGAAATTAAATAAATATTATTTGCAACCGTTGAAAGAGTAAACATTATAAAATTATTTTTAAAAAAATAATTAAATATAAAATTCATACAAAAAAATTTTAATTTTTTGATATTAAATTTCGCTATTTTTTTAAACGAGTTTTTATACAATATTACTAAAAAAATTAAGCACGTGAAAGTCCATGTGCATGTTCCTTTCCTCTGTCCCCTTATCAGGCGAACAAAACTTGAGTGGAAGCTCTTTCTCTGGCCCACCCTTTAGAAACTTAGCAGAGATGTAAACGCGTGGCAATCCAATTTGGGTCAAACTTCAACATGTAACTCATTTCAAACCAATTAAACAAAAGGGACACATATCCACATTGAAAGGTATCCAATCCATTTTTTTTTTTTTCAATCTGATGCAAGGATATACAATAGAAAAAAGGATCAGGCCATAGATCAGAAGGGAACATTAATTAATGAAGTGCGATGCAGTTTGAAGTTTTGTTTTGTCTAAACGTTGGAGAACATTATTGGTTTTTATTACTCCCCATGACACTCGCCATATTAAACTTATTAAAAGGGGTATCAACATTTATTTCATCGAACACTTCTTACACAGGCAGATACTCTTATTTTGAACTACTCAAGGATCTCTTAATGCTTCCTCACGCACCTTTCAAAACTAGTTTTCGGCTATTTTGGAGTCCCATGCCATAGAATAATGTTTTGCTTTTCCATTTTTTCCATTATAATGTAACTTCATGATTCCCAAATACTTAGGCCTATTTTTCTTGTACTCCAGCGTTTGTACGTACTCAGTCGCTTGCTTATAATTAAAAAATGAAAAATGCTACTTCTCAAGAATTGCACACAAAAGCACAAAGGAGGCACATGGATTCCCCTGCTGCAGAGGCAAGAATTGATCATGCACATGCTCCTTAGCCACAAAGAACTAGGACTAACATTCTAGGAGCTGAAATGAGATATTAAGTTTGTGGTCTCGTACATATGCATGTTGCAGAGTTTGTTATTGTACAACAGTAATTTTGTAACAACCTTATTTGTATTTTTGCTATTCTTTCTTGATATAGAAGCTGCACTGAGTTGTATATATATACATTGTACAAAGCCATACTCGCGTAATATGAAATGAGAATTACATTTTCTCCCACCATCTTTTCTTTGTTTAATCTTTAACATAGCATCAGTGCTAGGTTCAACTCATCAATACCGTTGCAAAAGTTTTTTTTTTCCATCTTCCTTGCAACTCCTACACTCAAAATTTCACAATGACAGATGATGATTCACATGAATCTATTCATATCAACAATATTCTCTCACCTTCAGAAAACCCAAATAGCTCATTCTACATACACCACAGTGACAACTCCCACATTATGGTCATTTCCCCACCCATTTCAGGATCCAACTATTTGTCATGGAAAAGATCCTTCACCTTGCCAATCTCCATAAAAAATAAACTTGGCTACCTTGATGGAAGCATCCCAACCCCAGCACATGATGATCCTCTTTACATTCCATGGATGTGCTACAATAACATCATACTCTCATTGATCCTCAATTCAATCACAAAGGACATTGCTTCCAATGTTTTCTACATCAGTTCAGCCAAAACTGTATGGGACAAGCTCCACACCCGTTTTTCTCAACCAGACTCTGTACGTATTTATCAACTGTAACAGTAACTTGGAACCCTTGTGCAAAACACACAATCTGTGAGTGAATACTTCACTCAACTCAATGAGATTTGGGAGGAGCTAAATAACTATCGACCTGTTCCACGCTGTTCATGTGGTCTTTGTACCTGCAGAGCTCTTACTACAGTTGGAGAAACTCAGCAAGCTAATTATGTCTTCAAATTCCTTATGGGTCTCAATGACTCTTATGACAGCATCAACGACAAATCATATTGACGAGCCCAATTCCTTCACTTGATAAAACTTTCTGCCTGATTTTACAAGAAGAACGACAAAGGCAAACAGAAACAAGAATTTCTTTGCTTCCCTCTGCCGAATGCTTAAGTTTAGCAGTATTTCATAATACCACATTCAAGAACAAAGAAAATCAAGAAATCACATGCAGTCACTGAGGCAAATTTGGACATGTTCGAGAGAAGTGTTATAGGTTCATCAGGTTCCCTCCTAAATTTAAGTTCACCAAGATTAAATAGGGACAGTTTACTAGCAGCTTTCCAACCCCTCATTTTGCAAATCAAGTGCTATCTCCAAGTTAGGAGAAGGAGAATGAGACTACCACAATAGCTCAACTATCACTCACTCAGTCCCAAGTTCAAAAGCTTATGGCATTAGAGCATTGGCAATGACATTGTCAAGTCTAAAATTAAGTTAGAATCTTAACTTTTGGCTATAGTATTAATTTTTGACTAAATGAGTCTATATTGGACAAGTTATCTTAAAGTTAAAATAATAATATAATATTATTTTTTTTTTAACTTTTTTTTACAAATACAATTCATATATGTCCTAGATCTTCATGCTTTGTAGAAATAATGTATCTACTCTATCAATATTCGCAATCAGTAGAATAAATAATATGCATGCCATGCATGTTTTACCATTCAAAGAGAGAGGGAAGTGATGAAATAATAAAATATTGATTTCCATTGTGAATAGTAGCTAGCCATGTTTAGAGAGAACTTAAGATTTACTGTAGCTCAAGTCTTAAGTTTGGACTATTGGCTAGTCCAATATGGAAGCTTTTTCTCACATCTAGCTAAAGTTTAGACTTGCATTGGCATTTGGCTAGTCCATTGCCAATGCTTTTAGTAAATGGTCAAGCATGGCAGCCACTTCCTACTGAATCCAACTCATCCAATTCCTTGCTTAACACACCCCAATCGAATGTGGCAGGTATATGCTTCTCTGCCATCTCCAATACTTATGTTTTCTCACAGCTGCATAAGCATCATTTATCATCTCTATTGCATCCTACTTCACACAATTTAGAAAACACACAATGGATTATTGACACTGGGGCAACAGACCACATAGTTTGTTCCCCAACCCTCCTCACCTCCATCACTTCCACAACTCATGCCTTTGTGCAACTGCCAAATGGATCACGGGTTGAGGTCACCCGTATTGGAACTGTCAAACTTTCTGAGTTCATTCTCCTCGAAGGGATTTTATGTGTCCTTTCTTTCACATTCAATCTTTTTTCAGTAAGTAAACTCATCCTTAATCCACTTCTTTGTCTCATTTTCATGGAGAAATTCTATTTTATACAGGACCTTGCTTCATGGAAGATGATTGGTCTAGCTAAAATCCATCGAGGCCGTTACTACCTGCTCACAAGCTCACTAAGTTCTAGCCACTTCAAACAGCTTCCTAGAAAATTTTATTTTTCCTCCAATAATCATATCTATAATGCCTTGAATAGGCAAGACTTTGATGTATGGCACCATAGGCTTGGTCATTTGTCTAGTCAAAGAATGAACTTAATTCATTCTTATTGTCCAGATGTAATAAGTCTTAACCATGCTCATTATACTGTTTCTTTCTTAACTTAACAAAAGAGATTGAAATTTCCTTCAAGTATAACTTCAACAAATGTACTGTTTGATCTTATTCATAGTGACATTTGGGGTCCGTATCCTCAAGCCTCATTGCATGGACACCAATATTTTTTAACCATAGTAAATGATTATAGCCGTATCACATGGGTGTATCTCATGAAATTCAAATTTGAAACCAAATCTATTTTACAATCTTTCATTCTCATGATCAATACTCAATTTAAATCAAACAAATTCAAACTGAAAATGGTCTCGAATTTCACATGTCCAAATTCTACAACTCTCATGGGATTCTACACTAAAAATCTTGTGTTTACCCACCCCAACAAAATGGGGTAGTAGAAAGAAAACAACAACATCTTTTTAATGTAGCAAGAGCACTTCTCCTTCAAGCCAATCTCAACAAAATTCTACGGTGATGCTGTTTTGATAGCAGCACATTTAATCAATCGCATTCCTTCACCACTTCTTGACAACCAATCTCTTTATGAAAAACTTTTCTCCTCTAAACCATGTTATCTACATTTAAGAGTTTTTTGTTATCTTTGTTTTGTATCCACAACCAAACGTGACAGAACAAAACTTGATCCTAGGTCCAAGAGTCGTATTTTCATCGGGTATCCTGTAGGGATCAAAGGATACAAGGTCATGTATGATCTAACCAATCATACAACCTTTGTATCTCGAGATATAATTTTCATTGAATCTGAATTTCTCTTTGCAAAATCAGCTCTTGAACCTTCTCAAATCAATCCTGATCTCACTTTACCCCCACCCTTTTCCTGACATACTACCCTACCCCTCATTTTCTCCTTTAACCAGCACAAAACCTCACTCTAACTCAACTCCTTCATTTCCTTTACCATCTTCTCCTCTACCTTCCACCATTCCTACATTTCCCTCTCTTCCCACCTCTTCCCTCTCTCTCCCTACATCAAACAACATTGAGTCTTATACACCACTGTCACCTGATCTTCTTCAACCCTCTCAATCCATACAACTTAAGAGGTCTCTGATAGAGTCAAACATACACATTCGTACTTGAGTGATTATCACTACCAACTTATTTCATCTCTTCATCCTCCTTATTTTTCTACATGTTCCACTGCTCATCCTTTACAACAAACACTCTTTTATACACGGCTTTCTCCTTCTAATCAAGCAAATGCTTTATCTCTCACTCTCACGTCTGAACCAAAACATTATGAGGAGGTTGTTATGCATGATCATTGGCGTGACGCAATCACTCAAGAATTTAAGGCTCTTGAGAATAATGGTACTTGGTCAATCACTACTCTACTTGCTAGAAAGAAAACAATAGGCTGCAAACATGTGTTTAAAGTGAAATGAAATTAGATGGACCTGTGGATAAACACAAGGCACGACTAGTAGCAAAAGGATATACTCAACGTGAGGGCTTTGATTACCAAGAAACTTTTAGCCCTATAGCAAAAATGACCACTATCAGATTATTCCTTACACTTGCTGCTATTCATAATTGGCATTTAGAACAATTAGATGTTCATAATGCTTTTCTCCATGGTGATCTCAATGAGGAGATTTACATGGAGCTGCCACCTGGATTTCTGCTTGAGGGGGAGTCACAATCCGAAAGGAATAAGTACTTGGTATGCAAGCTTTATAAAGCTTTGTATGGCTTGAAACAAGCCTCAAGGCAATTGAATGAAAAATTCACTACCTCTCTTGTTGCTGTTGGTTTTTCTCAGTCAAACTCAAATTACTCATTGTTTACTCGAAGTGACAAAGATGGTTTTATTTCCCTTCTAGTATATATTGATGATATTATCTTGGGAAGTAGCAGCATGGCTGCCATTAATTCTGTCAAAACCTACTTGCATGATCAGTTTAAAATTCAACATTAGAGGGTGCTTAAATATTTTCTTGGGTTAGATGTTGCAAGATCAAAGGATGGTATTCATGTTTGCCAAAGAAAATATGCTTTGGAGATTATTGAAAGTGCTGGATTACTTGGCAGTAAAGTTGTGACCACTCCAATGGAACCAAATCACAAGTTCACACACTACTCTAGTGAATTTCTCTCGGATATTACTAGTTATCGCAGATTAATAGGCAAACTGATCATTTACTTAAGCAACACAAGACCTGACATCACATACTCTGTTGGTATCCTTAGTCAATTCATGGACAAACCCACTCACACTATCTTCTCATAGCTCATAGAATACTTAAATATGTTAAGGGTTCATTAAGCCAAAGAATCTTCTTTTCTTCAAAGTCTTATTTGCATCTTAAGGGATATGTTGATTCGGATTGGGCAACATGTCCTGAAACTAGGAGATCTATAACTGGTTTTTGTGTGTTCATTGGTGATTCTTTAATTAGGTGAAAATCAAATAAGCAAGTTGTGGTATCAAGGTCATCGGCTGAAGCAGAATACAGGGCCTTGGCATATACAAGTTGTGAGATCATTTAGTTGATAGCCCTTCTAATAAACTTTAACATTAAGCATCTGCAACTTGCTTTGTTATATTGATAGTCAATCTGCAATACACCTCACCATAAATCCCATATTCCATAAAAGAACATAATGTGGAATTTGATTGTCATTTTGTTAGAGAAAAAGTGCTAGCAGGTGTCATTAAACCAGTGCATATACTTTCAAAATTCCAGCTAGCAGACATACTGACTAAGGCTTTAACAACACCTCATTTCCATTTGTTATTGTCCAAGATGGGCATTCTAAACATATATGCCTATCTTGAGTGGGAGTGTCAAGAATTGCACACAAAAGCATAAAGGAGGCAAACAGATTCCCCTACTGCAGAGGCAAGAATTCATCATGCACATGCTCCTTAGCCACAAAGAATCATGACTGACATTCTGGAAGCTGAAATGTAATATTAAGTTTGTGGTCTCGTACATATGCATGTGGCATAATTTGTTATTGTACAGCTGTAATTTTGTAACAACCTTCTTTGTATTTTTGCTATTCTTTCTTGATATAAAAGATGTACTAAGTTGTATATATATACATTATACAAAGCCATACTGGCATAATATGAAATAAGAATTACATTTTCTCTCACTATTTTTTCTTTGTTCAATCTTTAATACTATTCTTATCGTTTATTTTTGTCGATGGAGTTGACGCTATGATTTTTTATTTTAATTTTTAATTTTTTATTTAATAATTAAAAAATATTTTTTAATAATATTATAATTTTTTTATCTTTTAAAAAATATTTAAAAATAATAATAAATACATATAAAAATAATAATATTAATACACTAACAATAGCTGTTAGCAAAAGGTGGCAGCGTTGGCTGTAGAGCCCCCATCAGGGCGATTTATCTCATACGACAAGCTGTCATTTTTATTTTGTGTCTGGGCTACGAGACTGGCTGTCTTGGATAATGATCGCCTTTTGTCTTCAATTTTCGGAGTTGGAAAAATCAACCACTCGACTTTGGTTCTTCACTAGTAGTACTAATGATCAGGTTCGTGTAGACCTTTCCACTACTCTGATCACTGCCCTAAAAATTAAACTTATCTAGATCAACGTACCAGCTTTCGTGTTTTGTTTTTGTTTCCAACGGTTGGATGAGTTTATATATAGGATAAAACGTACATGCTATCTAGCCAAGTTCATAGCTGAGTCTGAACCTCCAATGGCATGCAAAACTTCTAGGCTTTCATGGCTTCTCCTCCTCAGCCTCGCGACCATTCTCGTTGTTGGTCACTCAGCTTCACAGAATGACCGAAAGGTAAACATGATTAATTATCTATATACACACACATATGGCTGATCTGATCAGCTTATATATGTTTTCTACGGAAGCGAGCTCAGTTATTACCGTTTAATTAAACTTTAAATTCCGCCCAAATATCGATAACAGATACTCATCATGTGCATGCATGGATGCTGCAGGCATATATTGTCTATATGGGAGAAAGGCGGCAGGATGAGGTTTCCGGCCTTCACACGAGCATGCTACAAGAAATCATTGACAGGTGATAAAAAGCAGTACAATTATGTAATGCTTGAAATTCTTGTGATTACGATAATGGGTAATTCATTTTAGTGGGTAAAACTATACTTTGAAATAGTTTGGTTTATATCCAGTGAAAAAAAAAATCAAATTAGACGTAAAGATCAAGTACGAAATCTACTTATTATTTGTTACAATTAATCATATCCATTTATTTACTTAACACGATACATCCAGCGATCGAAACTCTTCCTAAAAACACTATATATTTGGATTACCATTTTGCCCCTATTTTAGATATTTGTAAATATATAGTTGGTGGTTGTCCGTACCATAAAAATTAAGAAAAATTCTATACACCGTACTATCATTATATTTTCATCTCACTAAGTATGATGTGACACATTTATCACTATTAAATGATAATTTACTATATACTTCTTTATCATTTAATAGTAATGATTGTACCACATATTACTTAGTATGATCAAAATAAAATAAAAATATGGTGTATAACATTACTCTAAAAATTAAACAAATTATTGTTTAATCACATGCATACTACTCTTGCTGAAGGAACCATCTTAATTCAAAATAATTCAACTTTGAATTTTTATGATACAAAATTAGTCGTCGCATTAATCATATACACGTGCTCTGTCCAATCATGTACTAGGCGGCTAGGCCTCTTTGACAACTACAATTTAAATGCAGAAACAAAAAAGTCAATTCTTCTGGTTCATTTTTCCACAGGAAAATTAATGATATTTACGTAATTAAATGTGAAGTGTTGGGTATTTTCTTTAAAAAAAAAAGTGAATTAATATGATATTTATTTTTTAATTATAGATTTTACTTTTATAAATAAAAGTACGCAATCCATATATCTAGCATTATTCTTTTCAATTTTATGACCAAAGAGAGATGAAATTAATCCCATCAAAGCTATTCGATCGGAACGGATCGAAATGCGTCTAGGCCTTTAACTTGTCAAATTTATATAATTGGATTCAGCAATACTGGACCGGAATCTCTACTTTATAGCTACAAGAGGAGTTTCAATGGATTTGCAGCGAAGCTTACCGTGGAAGAAGCTCAAAAAATGGCTGGTCTGCGAGCCTCATCTCTCTCTCTCTCTCTTTCTCCATGTTTTATATCATGCATGCATAAATACAGTAAAGCGCGCGTTGTGACAATGAAAATGTAGGAATGGAAGGTGTAGTGTCCGTCTTCCCCAACGAACAGAAAAAGCTCCATACAACAAGGTCATGGGACTTCCTTGGCTTCCCGCAGCAAGTTGAAAGAACAACTGTTGAAAGCGACATCATTATTGGAGTTCTTGACAGTGGAATCTGGCCCGAGTCTGATAGCTTTAGCGACAAAGGATTTGGTCCACCGCCTGGCAAATGGAGGGGCACCTGCCGAGCCTCAACCAACTTTACTTGCAACAAGTATATCTTTTTACTACCACTTTTTTGTTTTTTTGCCTATATGCACGTACACGACGCATATATATAGGAAGAGTCAGTCAAAGAGCACCATTTACAATTAATGGCGTTGTCGCTTGGGCAGTAAAATCATAGGAGCACAATATTACCGTAGCAATGAAGATGTTTCCGGAAATGACATTAGATCTCCTCGAGATTCAGATGGCCACGGGACACATACCGCATCCATAGCAGCTGGGAACGTTGTTAACATGGCAAGCGTACAGGGGCTTGGCTCGGGAACAGCACGAGGAGGGGTTCCATCAGCACGCATTGCTGTGTACAAAATATGTTGGCTTGATGGCTGTAGTGATGCTGACATTCTTGCAGCTTTTGATGATGCTATTGCTGATGGCGTCGACCTAATATCTATTTCAATCGGTGGAAGTAATGCTGATAACTATTTTACAAATTCAATTGCCATCGGTGCCTTTCATGCTATGAGAAATGGAATATTGACATCAACCTCAGCTGGTAACAGGGGTCCAGGTCTAGCAACCCTCACAAACATTTCGCCCTGGTCTCTTTCCGTGGCTGCAAGCGCCATAGATAGAAAGTTCTTCACTGAGGTTCAATTGGGTAACGACAAGATCTATGAGGTATATAATTATAAAGTGATCAAGCCCCATCTTAAGTCATCTGATACCCATAACTATTGTTTCGAGTATGTATGAATATATCCAGCTGTTTTCTTAATCCCATCGAATGCCCGTTAATGAATTAATTATTAATATACTTTGCTCAATGTGTAGGGAATTTCAATTAATACATTTGACCTCAAGAATGAAATGTATCCGATAATTTATGGCGGAGATGCACCAAACACCACAGAGGGTTCTCAGGGGTCCTCGTCCAGGTAAGTAGTTAACAATGCACAGAATCGAAAAAAGAATACATATCCCAGTAGCCTTTTGCTTGTGTTCCAATTACTCTAGTAAGCTAGACGGTGAATGTAATGGTCTTTTCGTCTCACAATATATAGGAGTCAGTAGAACTAATGCTACAATACTGCAGGTATTGTCCGCCAGATTCATTGGATCAGAATTTAGTGAAAGGGAAAATTGTACTTTGTGATTTGCTGGTTGATGGGGAAGGGGCATTTCAAGCAAGCGCGGTTGGAACTGTGATTAAAGGCCCAAGGCCCAGGGATATTGCCTTCTCTTTTCCCTTGCCCGCATCATACATTGGCATCGAGGATGGTAACAACGTCTTCATCTACATAAATTCAACAAGGTATAGACGCAAAATATCTCAAATTAGGGGTTATACATGCATTTGATTCTTATATATGGTCGAACAAATGGGAATCGACTGTCGAAAATCACATCAAACCCCACCAATATTCCTAATGCGCATATCCTATATATATGTATAGGAGCCCGACTGCGACTATTCTCAAGACCAAGGAGAGTAAGGATGCATTTGCACCTTACATACCCTCCTTCTCATCAAGGGGTCCAAATGTAGTTACGCCCAACATTCTCAAGGTTATAATTAATTTCCTCAAAATTAATTTGCGTTGCTCTCTTGTAATTTTTCTTCATTATATATAATATCATTAAGATTTAATACCCTCTTTAATTCTGTTGTAGCCGGATTTAGCAGCTCCCGGACTCAACATTCTAGCAGCATGGTCACCAATTGCCCCAATTTCCGAGGTTGAAGGTGATAATAGAAAACTGTCATTCAATATTGTGTCGGGCACCTCCATGGCTTGCCCACATGCTACAGGAGTTGCTGCTTACGTCAAATCCTTGCATCCCAATTGGTCACCTGCCGCTATCAAGTCGGCTCTCATGACTTCCGGTAATATATATATATATATATATATACAACCCATCAATCTTAATTTGTCATGTATTACCACCTCTGACTCCCTTCCTATATGGCGTATTTTACTGCAGCTGAGCCCATGAGTGCTGGAAAGAATCCCGAGGCTGAACTTGCATACGGTGCAGGCAATATAAATCCTTCAAAGGCTCCCAATCCTGGTTTAATCTATGATATTGATGCAGCTGACTACATAAAATTTCTGTGCGGACAAGGATATAATACCAAATTATTACAACTTCTGACTGGGGACAATAGTAGCTGTTCTGATGCCACTAATGGAACCGTCAACGATCTAAACTATCCTGCATTTGCTTTATCCACGCCGCCCTTGAGATCCATCAATCGTGTTTTCAATCGGATTGTCACCAATGTTGGATCTCCGACGTCTACGTATAAAGCTATTTTGAGCTCCCCACTTGGACTTACAATCAAAGTAACTCCTAGCATTCTATCTTTCACATCTCTTGGACAAAAGCTACTGTATACGCTCACGATCGAAGGAACTATAGATAAGTTTATAGTCTCTGCTTCTTTAACGTGGGATGACGGTACGTTCCAAGTGAGGAGCCCCATTGCTGTGTTTGCACCCTGACGAAGCGCCGGAAAAATCGCTTCTATCTAAGACTTTGCTCCAGTTATACGGGGCATTGATCAGGTGTACGAAATAAAGATTCTATCTTGCAATTTAGGCTGCGTTTTTCTAATATGAGTTCAACTGAGTTCAATCTAGTTTTAAGTTAAGTCTAACATCTAAACACTTAACTCTCAAATTATTAAACTCATTCAAATTCAAAACTTTTTCACACGTGGGACTCACAATCTTTTTAAACTTAAAACATCTTTATACGTGAGACCTACAACCTTTTCAATTTTTCATAAAAAGTATTGAACTCATTTTAACATCTAAAAAAATTTTAAACTCAGTTTAGATGGGCTCCACATAATTTCCTTCACCACTCAATTTACTATTATTCATACAAAAATTAACTCAACTGAATTCAATTTAACATCCAAACACAACCTTATACTGCCCTTCGTTATTTAGCCCTTCGTTATTTAGACATGGAAAAATAAAGAAGTGAACATCGGTTGGTTCTTGAAAAATTTATAATCTTTTTGGGTTCTAACATGTAAAAAAACTCGTGGAAAACGTTTGCCAGACTTCGGGGCCCAAACGACTTTTCCAAAGTGGACTCGTAGCCTTAGCAAAAACGAAAAAACAAAAAAAAAAATCCTAATATGATGAAATATTGATCCGTGGACAGTCAATAATGCTTACCGACGATCTCACCGATTTCTTCTTCTTTTTTTTTTTAATTATTATTATTACTTTTTACTTAATAGTTAAAAAAGTTTTTTTTAATAAATTTGTGATTCTTTTTTTTTAAATATTTAAAAGGCTTAAAAAAATGTTTAAAAGAAAAAAAATTTGCCTTCTCGGCAGACACTCTTGGTGGAGAGTGTCAGTGGTTGATATAAAATCAGGGTTTGTTTGGAAAAAATTTTCATCTAAAAAATTTCATCTTATTCTCAAACATCACTCAAATATAAATACTTTCAAACTAATCATTATAACTTTTTCAAACTAATCATTATAATTTTTTCGAACTTTCAAACAAAAAATAAAATACAATTCAAAATTTTTAAACAAAAATAATATTAAAAACTATATTATAATAATATTTTAATTTTATAATACTTTTATTCGGCTTTTTCTTTCCTTTTTTCCAAAATCCAAAAAACATTTAAGTCAAACTATTCAACTAGTATTCACAAACCATCTTACTATTATTTACAAAATTTTCATCTCATCTCATTTTTCAAACATATTCTTTTGGTGCTTGTACCGATTATTTTTTTAATTTTATATTGGAGGTAAAATGTGTGCTTTAGATGTATATTGGAAAGAGTAAATTAGCGCCTATAGACATTACATCTTCTAAGAAAATAAGAAAAAATTAAAGATGTGATTGAGACATAATGAATTGTTTGATTGTAATATTTGGTCAAACTTCAACATCAATTACTCATGACACTCAGCATATTAAACTTATTACAAATTAGGGTACGTATCAACATTTCATCGAACACTTCACAGGCAGATATTCTTATTTTGACCTATTCATGGATCTCTTCATGCTTCTTCGCAGGCATTTTCAAAACTAGTTTTCGGCTATTTTGGAGTCTCATGCATGCCATTGAATATTGTTTTGCACTTCATTTTTTCCATTATAATGTAACTTCATGCGTCCTAAACTTGGTTGATCTTGTACTCCAGCATTTGTACACGTACTCAGTCGCTTTCTTATAATTAAAAAAATTAGATCAGATAATAGGCTGCTAGCTTGCTAGCTAGATCTTCAATATTCCACGCCGACGACTTGACGATCATGAGTACTTGAGTAGACCGACCGAGTCTTCCAATCTTATTTATCTTAATATGCAGAAATCAGGAAAAAAGCAACCTTATATAGAGATATATAAACATCAGGTACGATTTATCTCATGTATACGACAAGCTGTCATTTTTATTTTGAGTCTGGGTCACGAGACAGGCTGTCTTGGATAATGATCGCCTTTTGCCTTCAGTTTTTTCGGAGTTGGAAAAATCAACCACTCGACTTTGGTTCTTCACTGGTACTAGTACTTATCATGTTCATGTTCGTGTAGACCTTTCCACTATTAATTTATACTAATATTTAAATTTTATTTAATTTTAATGGATTTTAACTTAAAAAGTAATAAAATATTGGTATGCACTATCTCAAACTCTTTAATTCATTTTATTGGGTAAAACTATACTTTGAAATAATTTGGTTTATATCCGAGGGTGGTAATATGTGATACAATCCGTTAATTCAATACGAACACGATACAAAATTAACAAATTTGGATTTGATGTTAACGAGTTCAGATCAAAACGGGTTGACCCATTAGTGACCTATTTAGAATTTATTTCAAAATTAAAAATATTATTATTGTTAATTTGTAATATTAGTCTTTCTCAGTATGTCTATATTTTTATTGTTTTTATTGTTAGGATTATAATTTTAGACTTATGCTCATTTCGTTATTGTATGGTTTGTAATATTGATTTTATTATATGTTAAAATTTGAAAAATATAAGATATTGTAGTTATTAATAAATATAGGTTTTAGCTTTTATGTAAAATTATGTTAATTAGGTCAAATGAATTATGTGTTTTAGTTCAACCCATTTACTTGAAACAAATGAGTTTAAAATGAGTTGTGTCATGATGATAACATATTTCTAATTAATTATTAAACGGGTCAAAATGGGTGACACGACACGACCTATTATCTAAATGGATTGGATTAAGATTTAGAAGTTTGACACATTTAGCTTAATGAGTTGGGTTATAGTTGATTTATAAAGTCGAATATTCATGACTTGACACGACACGAACACACAATTTGCCACCCCAAAATTATCCAGTGAAAAAAAACAAATTAGACGTAAATAATGAAATCTACTTATTATTTGTTTCAATTAATAATGAGTTGAGATGAAAGTTGAATAAAATATTATTATAATATTATTTTTTTAATAATATTTTAACAATATTTTAACTTTATAATATTTTTTATTTAAATTTTAATCTCTCCTTTATCAAAATTTAAAAAATACTTAATTCAAACTATCTTAATATTATTCACAAAATTTTCATCTAATCTCATTTTACAAATATGTACTTTTGTCACTAATACCACGTAATTTTTTAGTTTTATTTTTGGAGGTAAAATGTGTGCTTTATATGTATGTTGGAAAGAGTAAATTAGCGCCTATAGACATGACATCTTCTAGAAAAAAGAGAGAAAATCGAGGATTGGATTGGGACGTAATGAATTGCTTTATTGTAATATTTGGGTCCAACTTTGACACGTATCACTCATTTCAAACCAAACAAAAGGGGCACATACCCTCATTCAAAGGTACTAATCCATTTCTATTTTTTTCTGATATAATGTAAGGATATACAACAGAAAAAAGAAATGCAATCTGAATCCAATGGTGTAAATCTCATCTCCTCTTTTCTTTTTGGGTAGGGCATGCTCTATATATATGAAAGTTGGGGACATTTTGCAATTATGTTGCTAGCCCAAATATGACATATTCAATCTTTTATATATATATATATATGTAGTCCATTGGCGGGAAAAAATGAGCCCAATTCCAAACCGTACGTATCATGCGGAGCTCATGAACTGAAACCATCTCATTTTCATCCTATTATATAAGATATAACACATTTATCACTATTGAATCATTGCAACATATTATATAATAGAATTATAAAAGTTAAATAAGAGTGTGGTATATAACATTACTCATAATTATAGCACCTATAAGTTGTAGACTAAAAGGTTAACGAGCGGTTTATCCAACTAATTATTGAATTTGAGGGGATAGGGGCAACTTAGGCATTGGGAGAGTTGGAAACTTGTTGCTAACTTGCTATCACTATTAAATGATCAATTTTTAAGCGTATGGTAGATGACTTTCAAAATTCCAAACGTCACTCTTTAATCTCTATTCATGTCATTAGGAGACAGAGCTGTGGAGCGGGTCGCTCTTTTTTTTCAAAAAAAAATAATAATAAAATGTTTTATTTTTTGATAGAAAACTTAGGAATAAATAGTGTAAATTGTAAAAAAGGGTAATTCATGTGGACAAAAGCTGCCCGTTTCGCTGACGATGGAAAGAAGGGATATTTCGTTCATAGTCTCTGCTTCTTTTTACATGGAATGGTGGTATTTTTCAAAATTCAAGTGACGAGCCCCTGTTGATGTGTCTTCTACGTCATGACATTCTATGGTGTAATTATCTATTAAGTAAACTATTAAAGCATGTATAAATGGACCTGGTGCGTTGTGTACCATCTAATTTAGCGGCAACGCATTTTTTTTCCACTTATATCTTTAAAAAAAAAAGAATTTTGAACTGAGCAGGATATATAATACCAAGTTGGCCCATAACCACTCCTGTGAGCAACCCAGATTGGTCGGATGAGCAATGGAATACATATAACTGGGCATTTACTTTAGGCAACTTTATCAAGCCTGGGATTCATAAAGCCGACCCCATTGGGTCAGGTTTTTCCTAGCCCATTGTTGCTCCATGCATCTTCACCGTCATCGTCATTGAAGCCGAGTCATGGACTTGGCTTGCCTCCGTGATATCTTGAAGATATTATCTTCTAGTGTTAAAAATTTAATGGCAAGTGATCAATTTAACTTTAATATTTGTGTGTAATAATAATAGCAGTAAAAGAAAGAATCTTAACTGTTGTGTAACAGTAACAACTGTAATAGCAGTAACAGATTTCTTTTTCTCCCAAATTTACAACTCTCATGTCTATCTCTTCCAAAGCGCAAAACGGAAAGCATTGGTGAGGGAGTAGAGTCGAAACTCTGCCAACCTATAAGCGCCAAATGGAAAGCATTGGTGAGGGAGCAGAGCTTCGGCCCTGCCAACCTATAAGCGCCAAACGGAAAGCATTGGTGAGGGAGCAGAGCTTCGGCCCTGGCAACCTATAAGCACCAAACGGAAATCATTGGTGAGGGAGCAGAGCTTCAGCCCTGCCAATCTATAAGCGCCAAACGGAAAGCATTGGTGAAGGAGCTGAGCTTCGACTCTACCAACCTATAAACGCCAATTGGAACGTAATGGAGAGGAAGCAGAGCCCTCAGGTAAAAGCGGTGAGAATGAAAGACTATAAAGAAAAGAGGAGACCTCAGACTCAGAAGGTTATTGGTATATATAAAATATATGTACAGTGCAGGATTGTGCAACAAAGTATATATATAAAAAAAATATATATATATATATATACACATATCTTGAAGTCATTTTATTGCCCGAATGGGATTATAAGGAACAAAGGAATCGCATAGGATCTTAGTAACAAAATTGAAAAAGAAGAATATTACATCGTCATAGGTTACACAGAAAAGAAAGAAAGGTCTCGTACGGACAAAGGCAGAACAATCGGCGTTGCAATATCTCCATCAGGAAGGAAGGCATCCAGTGGAATCCCGTTCTGGCCAGACAGAACAGAGGGATTAGCAGAATGATTTCTTCTTAAAGAAGATGGGCGCCCAGTAGGTCCAAGTTCGTCTAAGCAGAAATAGGACACTCAGTAGTGCAATACCATACCCAAGTAGCACCGAATAGGACGATCAAGACTGTTGTATCTTCCTTCTCAGGAAGAGGGGAGTTCAATGGCACCCCACTCAGGTTCTCAGGAGAGCGAACCAGGTTCGGCGTTGAGCGGGGTGGATGTCCTAGAGAATTGACGAGCAGTAGGGCTACAAGAGGAATCAACTCCGAAGATTTAATTGCCATCTTGAACCGTCTATTCCTATCCTCCTCAATCACTACCGCCATGCCACTTTCCTGTTCATGCTCCGTACAGGACTCGTATGCAGTGAGTTCCTGTACAACAGCTTCGAGAGTCGACCCCCGTAAGCAAAGGGACATGAACAAGCGAGGCACCATAAGCAAAAGGGCAAGGACAAGAAGTCTGGATAGTTCATTTCTTCTTTGATATTTAAACCGCCATAACCAGCGACAACCTGAACACCATAGAAGAAGATGTCGCCCCCTTATGGTGAAAAATATGAAATGGGAAAGGCATGAGAAATTGGGAGTCGCCAAAGCTTATGAAAGAAAATGGGTAAAGATTACAAATGGGATGAGTTCCTTGGAAGAAGGGAAAGCCCCTTTTATAGGCGAGAACGATGTTTGACATTCCAGGGCACTATAACTCCTGAGACTTCCCTAAGTGGCCACGTGTCTCCAAGACCTCCCAGAATGTCCACGTGCCTCTCATGGAAGACCATAGCCCCTTGAGATTCGAGATGGGCGAAAAATGAAGAAATTGAAATCAACGTGATATTAAGGGGTTAGTGGAGAAGTTAATGACATGATTAAATGATGAGATTGAAATCGATGTGATATACAGAGTTTGTGAAAAAGTTAATGACAAGATTAACTGCAGGCGTAACTGCACCGACGGAATTAAACAGCATTCAAAGGAAACAGGAGCGGAAAGGACGTTAATAAAGGTAGTTTCAGGATCAACGTGGAATCAACAGTAAGTCGAGACGCCCATGTGCATAAAATGGTACTGCGTAGTAAGCGCATAGCAAAGTGGTGCCACGCAGCAAATCAACAATAACACGCGATGCCCACGTGTAGAAACTTGATGCCGCGCGGAAACACGGAGGTAGGTGATGCCGAGCAGTAAAAGCTCAGCAAGGTGAGGCCGCGCGGAAAACACTCAACAAGGTGATGCCGTGCGATAAACACTCAGCAACATGAAGCTACGCAGTAAATATGCGGTAAAGTGTTGCCGCGCGGTAACAAAATGGTGCCGCATGGTAAGACGCTCAATGAAGTGGAGCCACGCGGTAAGCATTCAATAAAGTAGTACACCAAATATAGGTTTACAGTGAGCAAGAAGTTTGCCTAAGATCCTCATCAAAAGAGTAGGCTATGTGTGAACATGAGGTCAACAATGGAGAACAACCAAATGTAACAGGCACAAAAAGAGGAGATGTCAAAAGTTTCAAATCAACCAGGTTCAAATGAATCAAAGGTACATTCTTTTGTTCGGACTATCAAAGTTACAATAAAAATTGATCGCAGATCTGGAAACAAAAATAAAAAGAAAAAGGCTGACGGCTAAGAATGAGCATCGTGAAAGGCTAGAGGCATGTCGTCTACACCCCAGGTCAACATTTCTTCATAAGCGAACTTATTCGGAGCAAGTTCTCGAAGATTTAAAGTGCGAAGGTCGATCTTAGACGTTCAAGACCTTCCCTGTACCCATAAATCCAGGAGTTATCACGCAGGACTGGAGCTTTTCTGACTTGGGAATCAATAAGATCCACATGAAGCCAAGCCTCTTCTAAAGAAGACTCCAGGCGGGAAGTCCTAACCCTAGTAGAAGCTCTTATCTTATCTCCTTGCTTGGCGATCCCTAAATATTTGTGGAACATCCGGCATCGAACTTCAATGGTGCTCATCTTTTCCTTTGCCAATGTCTTTATGACCTCATTGCTTCTCTTCAAGAGGCTCTAATTCACACTCCAACCCCTACACTTCAGCTCGGGTGTTATCCCTTTCGGCCAGGAGAAGCTCAGAGTGGACTTAGAGATCTTCAGCCTCCTTCTGGGCAGACTCCAATTCTTGGACCTTGGAAGTAATCTCCTTATTGTTTTCTTCAATCTCTAGATCCCTCAATTGAATCTCCTTATCATTGAGCTTAATTACCAAAGCCATCATCTCGAGCTTATGATCTAGAGCCTTTATAAACTTCGTTATTTCCTCGATTTTCTTTCGTTGGGCACGGATTTTTTGGCGATGGGACTCATTCTCTTCCCTCAAAGAATTATTCTCCACGATCAAGTTGTGGAGATCTTCGCCCAGTCTCATCCCTTGCAGACGCATAAGGGTGTTCAAAGCCTTCTGGGCTCTAATATCCTCTTCAAGAGCCTCCCGCTCTCTGGAAACCATATCAGCAAGCTGGTCTGCGGCCTAAGAGGAAAGCAAAAGGTAAAGTTAGGGGAAAATGGCAAAAAGTAAAAGTCAGCATACAAAGAAAAAACACTTACATGAGCGAACAGGGGCCTGAACTTCTGGGCCTATGCTTCAAAAGATTTCGCCCGAGCCTCCTTGAAACCTGGCCCAGGCTCTTGCGAATTTCCTTTCCCAGAAGAAAAAGAGGGTTCTGCATATACCAACAGTAGGATAACTTCAGTGGGTGTGGAAGGCAGGCCAGGTTCCTCCTCATGTTGAAGAGGAACTTCGGCTTGGAAAGTTTGGGGAACAGCAGACGAAGAGCTTGGCCATTCCACATCCTGAGCTGAACTCTCACCCTGAGCAGCATCAAAATAGAGAGGAAGCAGATGAAGAGCTGACCTCCACCATAACAACATCTTCATGTGACAGATGAGTCGTCTCGGCTTGAGGGATTGGGCACTCCTGAAACGAGTAAGCAACTCGGCATCAGATACAATCATAAAAAAATTCAAGCAAAGGTGCAAGAAGCAAATACCTAAAAGATTGGAGGAGAAGAGGTAACTTCTGAGATTACTGGGGGAACCGGCTTGGGGAACGATTCCAATACTAATGAAGGGATAGGAACGTCGGAAGAAATTAGTTTTGCTGTCTCCTCGGAACGAGTTTCCACAGCCTCGGGAGGGGGGGTTAGCACCTTGTCTCCAAGAAGAGTCACCTCCAAGTCCGACCCAAAAGGCGAAACTGGAGGAGTGACCACAACTGTCGAAATAGGGACCAAAGGAAAGTTGGGGGGAGTCAGACCTGAGAGTTCTGGAGGTGGAATGGGGGTGTCGGCCAAACATTCCCCAAAGGAAGCTTAGACCTCAGCAAGTCTTTGGTCGAAAGCAATTGGCAACTGGCAACTGGCATGGTGGAACCTCCCCCTGATTAAGAACCTCCTTAAATGAGGGAAAGGCTCCCATCGATGGACCAGGATCTCAAGATACTGGTTGGTCAAAGGTTGAAGGAAAGAGAAACGCAATATGACAATGTCGGCCTCATCTCCCTTAGCGGGACCTAAAAAAAAAGAAAGGGAAAAAAGGAAAATTTCGGTTATCTTTGATTTGAATGAATGCTATGAAAACAAGAAAGGACCTTAGAAATTTTAGGAAATTATTTCTCGGGGGGTTACCTACTGGAGCAGCCGGGCGAGAACTACTCTCTGGAGCAACTCGGTAAAAACTGCTCTCTTTAATGGCTTGATGCGAACTGTTCTCTTTAGTAGCTCGGCGTGAATTGCTCTTTTTAGCAGTTCGATGCGGACTGCTCTCTTTAACACCATGGCAAGACTTTGGAGCCGCTCGGTGGGAGTCTCTCTTCTCTTTACGGGAACACTCGGGAGAGAGGGATGTGGGGGCTTCAAAGGAACATCCCGGGAAGATGCTGGTTGGATGGGCACGGAGACACCTTCATCTGTGCGAAGACCTCTTCGTGGGATTACCTTCAGACGGAGAAGTTGCACGGCACTTCTCCCTCGGGGAAGAAGGTGGGATTTTTAAGAATAAATGTTCTCATCGCTCAACAACGAATCAAACTCAGCAAGGGTTGGGTTGGCCGCCGCCCAGGATATTACGGAAGCAACCCTAAACTCCTCTCTGTCCAATAACTTTATGGAGAGAGATTTTGTAGTCGGAACACTGCCCCAGACAGATCGGATAGTAAACTCCTTGTATTCACACACTTCTTGTAAGTACTCCCAGTCAGAGCCTCTTACAAAAAAGAATCGCCGGTGCCAATCCATTATTGAAGAGTAGCGCCTCTTCAGAATTGTGAAACATTTCCCAGCAGATTGAGACTAGAAAGTACAAACGTTTCCAGGGTGCCGATTGATGCGATACACAGACAAAAACTCTCGAGCAGTAAGATCGGGGTAGTCCTCTGAATCACCCAAGATGATTCGGAAGACCGCACAACTAGCCATGATGAAGCGCCATGCGTTGGGGTTGAGTTGCGCCGGGGCTAGTTGCAGTAAATCTAGAATATCATGCACCGGGCAGCAAAAGGGCAAACGCAATCCGTTAGAGAACATGTGGGGATAAAGGGCCACCTTCGTCGCCAGTCCATCCTCATCCACCATCGGGGTGCTAGGACTAGGGATTTCAAGAGCTGTTCCTGGAGGGATAGGGTAATCTCTACAAAATGCGTGAAGTTCATTGTTAGTCATGACCAATTTCCAACCTTTCCCCGCGGAGTACCTGAAGCGGGGACCGTTCTCATTTTGTTTGGTCATGATAAAAGCAAACAGAGGTTTTGGGTGTTGTTTTTCAAAGAAATGAAGAAGGAGAGCGAAACGGAAATGGTAGAGAGAAAAGAGAAGAAGAAAAAGGGGGGGGGGGGGGGGGGAGGAAATGAATAAAGTGATGCGACAGAACAGCTAGGTGTCTGAAACGACGGCACGACGCACGAAGGGATACGCACGCCATTAAGAAACAGAACGACGCTTACTTGCGTGTAAGAAACGGGCCAATCCCAAACAATGTTGGGATTCGCATGGGGAAGCAGCCTCAGTTAATAAAGGTAAAGCTAATGATTATTCATTAATGACAAAGATCGGTTCACATCCCCTTAGATATGGGAGAAGAACGGATAAATGCATGCAAACCCATTCACCTCTCACACATTCATACAGGTTAGAAATCATCATAAGGGTTAGCAAAAAAAAAAAAAGTTCTTTTAATTTCTTACCCACGAGTGTGCTAAAAATTCGCGGGGTACTGTAAAGGGAAAAATCCCTTAGAACTGGGCTAAAGATAGGGCCCAGGATAATACCCAGACCCTGAGGTTTGGGCTAGACACAAGGATTAGATTAAGGCCCAGGTGCATAAAGTAGCCCGAGTCAAACGATAACATCTAGGTTTGGGCTCGGGTATAAGATCCGGGTCGGATCTTGCTTACGTTAGGAAACACGGGCAAGGCTTAAGAGGGAAGAGTACAGCATTCAATGACCATCGTATATGACTTTTTACATTCTAGCGCCAAAAGCATTACAATCCATTGGTTTGATTAAAAAAATTGTTATCACTTGGCCATTGAATTTTAACAAGAGATATCTTACTTTTGTATCAGGAGACAAGTCGGACCGGCTGAGTCATTGTTTTAATCAGGACGTATTACAATGCTTTGGCCTCATTAATCAAAAGGAAATAATCTAATCACAAAAAGATTATATAAAAATAATCTTATAAATTGATATAATTTGATATGATTCGTCAAATTATAAAATAAATTTAACAGATCAAATGAAACTATATTAATATATAAAATTATTTTTATATAATTTTTTTATGATTGTAACAGTATTCTTTAATTGTATTTTATATTAATTTTTTTGCTTTATGGTCTAAAACACAGATAAATTGACTGTAATCACTGTATCACAGTTGTCTCATCCTTTCTATCACAGCGGAGAGAGGATAAAATTAGGTGGGTGCCAGGTGGGGTCCAACTAACAATTTCTTCATCCTTGCTTTTCCTTTAGTCGTCGTTAACTCACCAAACAAAAAGAAAATATCAATTAGACTTAGGGTAAACCGTGATTTTAGATAAATTTTAAAATCAAATCGGTATAAATCAATTTTAAATTTTGAAGAATTGATACTATACCAGTTACATCTCTAAATCGATACTTCCAATGTTATCAATTCTAGTTCGCTTAATCCGTTCGATACAATTTTCCGGTTTTAATCACCTACCATACCCAAAAAAAAAAAAACTGTCTTAAAAAAACTGTTGTCATGTAAAAAATTTACTGCCATAAAAAATTTACTATAAAAAATCAGCTATAAAAATATAAAATTTGCTATAACAAAAATCTGCTACAAATACTATATTATAATACTATACTAATACTAATACTATAAGAAAAAATCTACACAACCTCCTACTGTTCATACAACCTTCATATCTTCATATAGACACTTTTTTTTTATTTTTTTTTTCTTTTATCAAATATTTAATATATGAATAATGAATAAGAGAATTGAATTATTTTAAAAATAGTAGACTAAAAAAAATTAAATTAAAAATTTTAAAAAATGTGGTGTGTAGAGATTGGGAGTTACGTAGCATTAATGCTCTAATATGTTAGTGTCCATTTATATATTTGATTGTATATATTAGTGATAATAATTAGAAAAATTCTATTTGCAGTCCTCACTTGAGGATTGTATGTGCAAGCCCTTTATTAAATAAGAAAAAACATCATTTTAAGAGGGATAGTTTTGTAATTTTAAAAAATTTTAAAGTTAAAATAGTTTAGGCTTGTATTGCAGTCCCCAAATGGGGACTGTACCTAGCATTACGCTAATAATTAATATGCTAGTGGATACATATATGCTAGTAATAATATATTATATGATGGTTACATACACTTTTTTATATGAGTGTATATGATCAAATGTATAAAAATATATTTATGAAAAGGAATATATATTTAATTTCTTATTCCAATAAATCTATTTATCCTTTATATATATATTTTATATTAATAACATATGATCAAACAAATGTTCATGTTTAAGTTTAAAAATTTAATATTGTATCAAATGTTATATTAAGGTTTATAACATTAATTTTATATTATATCAAATGTTATATTAATTGTATGTTATTTGATTATTATGAGTAATAGGATTTTAAAATTTAGTATTATATTAATTAGTCATTTAGCATATAATATAAAATTATTTTATATATAATATAAAAAATAAATATAGAACTAGTCTAATCTGGTGTTAAAAAAAAAAAAAATCAGAACAGACAGATTTCATCCAATTTTTCAAAAGATGAAACCAGTACAGACCGAATCAGTGCACAATCGGACCGATTTATCCATTTTTATTTTCACCCCTAATCAACGGAGATGTTTCCTCCGGTCCCAATCAAAGCAGGTTTTCGTTTCCTTGACAAGCAAAGACTCCTTTTGCTTGACTTATTGACTTAGAGCATTACCTTGGAGAAACCAAATATTATACTAAACATTTTCACGCGTTCTAAGAGTTCATCGCGTCCGCTAATATGTCGCCACTCCCAGTAGTTGCCAGTGTGTTACCTTGCATATACAAATTAAAGCCACTCTCGACATCCTGATGAAGATAAAGAGGAAAATTTGCAATCAGGCGGCATAGTTCAGACGTTCGTCGAAACTTTGTGGAAATGTTTACCCTTAAACCCAGAAACAAGGTATTCGTACTTGGGACCAATGATAGCGGAAAGTTTATTGTATATACAATTCACCGAAATGGAACTTTGAAAGAAATTTCCAAGGGTCGTCGTGAAAGAAACGTTTTGTCGTGACAACAATATATTTTTATTAGAAATTCTATTTGCAATCCTCAAGTGAGGACTGCATGTGCAGACATATTATTAAATGAAAGAAAACATAATTTTAGGAAGGATAATTTTATAATTTTAAAAAATTTTAAAGTTAAAATAACCTAAACTTACATTACAGTCCACATTTAAAGACTGTACCTAATATTGCTCTATTTTTATTATCAAACGATCGTATATATAGCTGAAGTTTCCAGTGCAGCCAATAAGTCCATATAAATTGGTTGTGTTTTCTCCTACTACTTATTGATGAACTAAAATTAAATTAATATTCTTGAATCCTCTGTTAAGTCTAAGAGCAATCATATGAATTGAATTGGGAGAAAGAAGGTTAATTTTAATATGAAAAATTAATCTTGAAGAGCTTCAAATATTACAAGAATTAGAAAGATGGTGACATTGTCAGATATGACAATATATGTAATTAAATATGAATCAGATGAAAGAAATTAGATAAACAATATTTACAGTCGTTGAATGAGCAAATGTTATGAAATTATTTTTAAAAAAAGTGATTAAATATAAAATTTATATGAAAAAATTTTAATTTTTTAACATTGAATTTTGCTATTTTTTAAAACGACTTATGACTCCAAAACTGTATACAATATTACTAACAAAAATTAAGCACGTGAAAGTCCATGTGCATGTTCCTTCCCTCTGTCCCCTTATCAGGCGAACAAAAGTACTTGAGTGGAAGCTCTTTCGCTGGCGCACCCTTTAGAAACTTAGCAGAGATGTAAACGCGTGGCGCCTTTGCCACCCTTCATTCTAGAAGCCCCCCTAGCATTCAAATAAAAGGAGCCACAACACCCTGTATTTTAAAACCGAAAATTAACCCATGTCTTTATAGCTCTTTCAGAACTTTGCGTGTAGTAATTTCTGGTTCAAATCTGTACTGAAAATGGGTAAGCAGATGCGTTTTCAGCTCTTTTTCTGGCTCGTGATGATCCTTGCTCTGTATCAAGAACCTAGAGCGTTAGAAGCCATAACACTGACACTCAACGATCATCACCGAGGTAAGCAGATCAAGAACAATCCCTGTACATCAAAAACTTTCTAGTTACATATATTCCCATTATATATAGTTACAGAATTGGTTGGCCATTTAAATTCGAAACAAGGTAATGATACTACTGTTGAGATAAATTTGTAGGGTATAACTCGAAGACGTTTGCGGCAACTCTTGGAATTGTGTGCAAATGCTGTGATGGTTTAAAAGGTGAATGCAGAAGCACGTGGGACGCTTCCTGCCCCAAGCTCCAATGCCTTCCATGGAAACTTAAGTAATACATGAGTAATATCATGAAGAATATCTATAATCATGCTATAGCTAGCTTATCATGTGTCTCATATATATATGCTTGTCATATGTATATACACAATGGCGTGGTAATAACGTACACGAGAGTACGTTGGTAATTTGTAATACTCAACTGGGTTTCTGCTTTTATGTCTAGCACTGTGATTGGCTTGGAAATAAAAAAGGGCTTGAATCAGAATTTTCCATGACAGGCATGCAAGCTTTTGGGTAACCAAGGGCAGAAACGTTAAGCCACGTTTAAATGGATTAGATCAATATATAAATGGCTATTCCATGCTGTTTTATTCTTGAATTCAAATTCGCAAATTCGATGGCTATATATATATGCTTGTTGTGCCGGCAAAGATATAGCATATTGAGAGTAACGAAATAAATCACACTGACAAGAAAGATATAAATTAAGATAGCATGGTGCATGGTTCCATTCCACGTACGAACGTCGTCAACTCATATGATATGATCATCACCATTAATCTGGCTATATATATATTGCACGAAGTTTCTTGGCAATAACATTTTATATAATTTGGTACGCAAGTTTGTAAAATTTCTCCTGATCAGGATGACAATTTCTTATGATATACATTGTCCTGATCAGGATGACAATTTCCTATGATATACATTGTCTCTTTTTCAGAAAGAACATTTTATCTCAATGCTAAATGCCCGTCGTTATCATGGATATTCAGATGTTACAAACAATTAATACACCAGAAATAAATGAACTTGACAACATTTTTAAATATTCTTGTGTGCTATATATAGCTTATAATTACTTCTGTTTTCCTCGCTAGTTTTTTAGACAAACAAATCAAAAGCTCATGTGTCACTGGCACACAGTGAGCCACTCAAGAAACAGTACTGGCCGGGCTTATTGTCAAACATTTTTCTATTCTTCTTCTTGTTTTTTTTTTTTTTTTATTCTCGGGCAAATGGTCAGATTCCAGTCAAATAGATAAGAAAACTCTAGATGTTAATTACGGAGGCAAGTCATGCTATCCCAAGGAAAACAAATTCCATCGAATCAATTCATTGGAACTTACCCGACAAAGAATTTCGCTACCTTAAGACCTTCGTATCTTAATGCATGTATTTAATTTATTCGGAACTTCCTAGCTTATACCACCGTAAAATATTTGGCAACAACAGGGAAAAGTACTGTCATCAGTACTCAAGTCCAAAGATTAGAGGCTAAAGTAAGATTGCTCAAGATCTAAGAGTTCCCTTCGTTTTAGAATTTCGAATCATATTCCTCCATATGCAGGATTTTAGAATCATTCCTAATAAGTTAATAATCGCATGTACTCTTGATCCATTAGTGGAGAATGCACCAAATTAATCAAATCCTTATCTGCATTTTCCGTACAGGTGAAAATGACATGGTAAATTGGCTTTAGATTCCATGTATAATAGAAGGAATATATGATTTCATCTTTCTCACAACTCGCTTTTGACTAGTGGCTATCTAACCGACACAGCACCATTGTGATCAGAACCTTTCAGTAGTCTTCTCTCGAGTAATAATATTCACTCAATATATTACACAATACATTACATAACAATATTATAAAATAAAAATATTTTTATAAAATTATGTTATTTTTATAAGATGTTTTACAAAAATATCCTCATCATTTAAAACATAGTTATGTAAAGTGTTGTATATAAATCATTTTCTATTATAAAATATATTTTTTTAAACATTTTTTAAACCCTATAAATATTTTGAAAAAATAAATTCACTCTCATTAAAATAATAATTTGTTAATCATTTAGTAAAAAAATAATAAAAAAGTCAAAATCGATCACTTTAGGAGGTCGATCACTAGCTTTCTCGATCGCCCAAGCATTATCCTTATTAAATATTTGGGTCATGAACTAATTGGGAACATCTAGAAATTTTGACTATTTTATCAAACTGAATTATTTTTAAGAGTAATGGCACTACTATGCCGGATGCCTCCTAATTTAATAAGGATAATCACCAGCTTAATTTGTCTCTTAAGTGGCACCATAATTGCTACTTAATAAAAAAAATTTAAAATTAAGGGGCAAAGTAACAAAAGTAAAATGGTTTTCTTGCTCTATTTCTTAGTGGATATAATAGCATTACTCTTTTTTAAAATCCTTGAAAAATTCTTTAGTCATAAAATGATTTTCGTAAAAGTTAGTTCACAAATTGACGTAACTTAATATAATACGTCAAATTGTCGAGTTATTTATTGTAACGTAAATCTAATGAATAAGTCATATTAGTTTATAAATTAACTAATTTATAAAATCTGATAAAACAAAAAAAAACTAATTTGTAAAATCTCGGCTGCAGGATTTCTCTCAATCCTTTATATTTGAAATTAAGATTATAATTTCTCTAGATGATCAATACTGATTTGGAGTATATATGCTTTCACAACATGCATGTCCGGCCCCCATGCATCCGCAAATTCCGCGGCGTGCCCTAGAAAATATTGTCACATTCGATATTGAATGATTCAACTGCATGCATGCGTTTATCCCAAGTTATCCAAAAGGAACCTCACGGCCGGAATATTGACATGAAAGAAAATTCTTAAGCAATCGCATCGATCGTTATCGCGATATAATCTTTAATCGGTATGCCCTTTCCGACGGGGCTTCTACGTAGGATTAGTTTTTTGTTCCACTTCTGACTTCTCAGACATGACCTGCTAACGAATGAATTAAGGAGATTTCGCCAGATCGAACCCTCTAAACGACATCGAAACTCACATATATGCAGCTATATTAATACCGGTTTAATTGTTTTGTCTACAAAGTAACAAAACGCTTCAGGCGTTCCCGTTTCGTTTTCCAGTACTACAAGAAAAACAAAAATTTGTGATGAATTGTTTATGATGGGAATAAGTATTATTTGCTACGAAAAACAGACTTATTTTAATAGAAAATAATCATTTTTAAGAAAATAACTGATTACACACAAGTGTTAGATCCATAATTCTAGTTTAATTGGTCTTGTTGGTCAGGACGTGGACTCGAACATCATGTTTGTCTATTTAATGCTTTCCTTTCTAGCCGATAACCTTATCATCAGTTAGTGTATCATAAAGTATTCCATGGTAATCACGCTCTTGTCAACATTGAAAACATCACCACGGTATGAAACTGATTAGGATAGCACAAATAATTACGACAGCACTTATCCTGATCATGAGGCCCCCCCGATAATCAGAGATATTCATTCATATGCTTTCTGCTACTTGCCACAAGAGCAGACTTTAGGTTATTATCTTACCATAATATTTGATTTTCCCCCCTTCTTTCCTGATCTATTCTATTCCACCGGCCGTCCTTCTTGTTGTTTCATTATGCTTTACTACCCTTTTCTGGGAGTGACGACTGATGCCCAATCTAGCCGGAAAAAAGCAGAAGTTTCCAAATCATGATCCTTTTTTTCTTTGTCCTTTTTTCCATGTAGTATTGCATGCACTCAGTTTATTTGATGGAATCAGATCATATTCAATTTGGTTTTTGAAGAAAATTCCGTTAAATCTTGAATCTTTCTCCCTTGAACAATTGAATATCTTTTGTTTTCAAAGATTGTGAGGAAGACAAGTTACCATATCTTCATTTTATGGAATCTCGTTTGAGTCAAAGCTGTTTGGCCAAAGTAGGCATAAAAACTCAAGTTGAGCCAGCCACCTTATCCATTTATCTTCTTGTGGGACTATAGGACCATAACACCTTTGATCAGCCCTTCCCCAAAACTTTATATATAATTGCTGTTTATACAAATTCTCTCTCTCTCTCAAATCACTTACTGAACGGATCATTGAACATGGATCAAGAATTTAGGACGATAACACGTGGCGTTAGGAGTTTGGAGCTGGGAACGTGTCCACTTGGAAGCGAAAGATGCACCCATGTGTCAAAGAGAGGGAGATAGAGAGGACTGAATGAAGGCACATGGGGGCAGCATCCAAGCACCGTATTTTGGGGCTTATAAATAGCTGCAACCGTTCACAAGACCTCCCACATCTGCAATCTTCACGTGCTCTGCTCTGCCTTCCTCTGCTTTCTAATTAGTAGTTATCCCTTTGTTTGTATCTCTGCAAATCTTATCCAATTGCCCTTTTTGGGTCTTTGGTCGTTAATAGGTGGTTGGTTATTCATCAGAGTAGTTTTGTTCGTTGGTTGACAAAACAAGCCTTCCTAGTGATCATACAGTGCTCTATAATGGAGAACAAGAAGCAAGCAGGTGCCTCGTCTTCATCCATGACTTTAGATCACCTTTTTGGTCCGAAGAACCCTTCTTCATCCTCGTCTGGATTATTTGGATCCATTTTTCCACCCCCATCAACGGTATTTCTTTTACAGAACTTATTGCCAAAAATTTATTTTTAGGTTTTTTGTGCGCCTTGTTATTCTTAAGCTAAACTTAACTGACATTATAATTGAATGTGGTATTGACGATGTATATTAGAGGTTTGTGTGGCTATTGACATACAATACCATTGTGCAGACTCCCAAGGAAAACTTTGTTATTATCGCTATCTTAAAGATTGCCTGCACTGCATCAGCGGTCTGCAGGATGTCCTACAACTGTACCTGATCTTTGTTAAAACTCAAATCACAGAATTGAATCACATCATGCATTTTCAGTAATGGCTATGCCTTGTAAGAAATTTAGAAGATGAAAAACTTAAAACAGATCCAGATCAAAGACTGGAGAGAATTTATAGACTTCTTCGATTTATTTGATACTAAGAAACAACGTACAATGACATAGATAGAAGCACCTAGACTAGTGTTTTTAGCAAGATTCATCAAGATAATACGTTCTACGACTTAGATTTGCTGGAACTATGGATAAGGGATATGAAATAGGTTTCAAGGATAATAAGTGGCAATTGTTCTAATATTTTTCCTTCTTTAACTTAAGGTGCTAGGGAGGGACTCCTCTCGCAACCAAGGTGGCAGTGGCAAATATGGAACTCCAGGTATTGTCTCTGTGGTTCAAAATTATATATAGATATATCCTCTAAAAAATTTTCCTTTAACTGATCTCATGTTGTTCCACCTGAGCTTTGATCTATGTAAGGATGTAATTAAAGTGGTTTAGAAAACAAAAAAGGTGTGAAACTGGACCGCCTCCACGGGCCTCCAGTACTACTACATACTACTGTTTGATTGATTTATGCGCAACCATAAGAAACTGGGTTGAAGTTAAATGCTCGAATTTAGTATCTGTTCAACTAACTAAGACTATTAAAGGAAAAGTCTTGCAACTGGAAAATATACCACGGGACATTATCTGGATTCTCTGGGTTCTTTCAGATATTATTACTCAGAACAGCAAGGCCGGTGAAAGCGTTGGTTCAAGTTCTAGAGAAAAGGGATCGAATTATCAGAATGAAACAGTGGAACCTTGCTATTTTAGCTCATCGATCTACTATGGTGGTCAAGAAAACTATTCTCCAAGAATCCGCTCCACCGAATCCCCCCATATGGTGAGTGTAGAATTTTTTATCCATGAATAAATACATATGTGCCAATTATTTCATCATCTAGAGTCTAGACTTCCAGTGTATACGTGGGTCATGCAGCATGCATGCAATATGCATCGTCAGTAGCCGAGCCAGTAAATAATTATGGAAAATAATAATAATAACACTTTACGCATGGCAAGCGTTGAAACAATTAATTAGTATCTTAACTCTAGTCACTTGAAAGATTTGTTATTTCTGTAATTTCTTATCGATCCCTATGGTAATGACTAATCTCTGATGTGGGTAAACATATCTTCAAATTTTCAGTTCAAAGAGAAGAAGGATGGGGGTGACGATGACTCCAATGGAAACAATCCAAATAGCGCTTCTAGAGGGAACTGGTGGCAGGGTATATATGATCATATGGCTCTGGATTAATTTAGAGATCATAAATGGGTATTAATCCTAGCTGTGGTTTTAGAACTTTAACCCTACTTTTTTGTTTCTGCAGGTTCCCTCTATTACTAACACCCTGCCCCTGCATCTAATCGACCCATCGCCTAGCAAAGGTATTCAAATTTCTCTTCGAAAATGATTCATGGATCTCATTAATTATGTGTTCCTCTTAGAACACTTTATCGTAAAAGGTCCCGAAAGTGTGTCTGGAAAACTTTTTTTTTATTTTTTTATTTTACTTAGTGATTAAGAAAGTGTTTTTTAATGATATTGTGAATTTTTTATTTTTTTTAAATGTTCATGATGATTAAAAAAATAAATGAAAAAAAAGAAAAGAAAAATAAAAAGATTAAATGTACTTTTCGGGACACACATTCGGGACAAATTTTCGGTGGGTGTAGTGTTTGAGATAAGATCAAAGCTGAATAAAATATTGTTATAATATTATTTTTTAATATTATTTTTGCTTTGATATTTGAAAAAGTTGAATTATTTATTGTATTTTGTTTAAAAGTTTGAAAAAATTATAATAATGAGATAAGATGGTTTCACTAAATAAACGAGACCTTATTATATGACCCATTATAATTTAAAAAAAAATAAAACAACTAATCATTTTTCAACATAATTCTGTAAAAATCTTCCATATCAACAGTGCCTTAGGTGTGTTAAAAATGAGACTTTCAAGTAGATTTTTCTCATCAACTTATAATTATACATGAAGTATTGCCTAAAAAACCCTACATGAAGGTTTGAAAGCACTTTTTGGATTTTCATAGACCATTGCATCCACTCATTGCTGCTTCTGTTTTTGATGTCCTTATTGTTTGGGTGTGCTTTTAGTGTTCTTTGCTTTTGCCTATCGCCCTTGACACAGCCGAGTGAAATGATGTTCTTTTACCATGTTGCAGGGGGGTGGTGATAGTTTGATCGAGCTTATTATGTTGGAAATAAGATGGTAATGAAATGAGTTGCTTAAAACTGTCAAGACTTGCAAAAACATGTTGGGTTGTTTTTGTCCTAACTGGTCAATTTTGGCAAGTCTTACGTGAGCTCTCGATATGGTTTTAAGAGCTTGATGCAGTCCTTCTAGGCACATGAAGTCTTGTATGAGTAACCTAGCTAGTGCTCCATGTACTTAAATTTTATCTCTGGATTTAGTAACTAATATATCACTCGATCTTGTTGTAACTCAATATAGACCTACGGTACTCTCACTCTCTCTCTAGTGCGCTAAAATTTTATTATTAGTACAAGTTAGACAATTGTCACTACTACACTAAAGCAACATTCCATACCATCGTCCTACTTTGTTTTGTTAATCCAAACTTGAGTTGGTTATTACAGTTTAACTATCAATTCAACATACAAGAATGTGAATTGGGTATTTGAGGAGATGATGATTTAAGCAAAATTTCGCTCCTCTATAGTTCTCCACATTTTTGGCTAATCACCGCCCAAGTTGCCGGGTAGATAGACCATATGCGACGTTGTTGACAAGCGAAAGGACCCAACTTAAGTTGGAGTCATTTTCTTGCTCTGTAATCGTTGTATTGGGGTGATTGTTGAGCTCTCAATTCCCCACTATTTATACCTACCTGTTCAAGCTAACGTATAACCCAGCTTGCCTAGAAAACACGTTGGTGGTTATAAAAAATCATCAGAGTTAAAAAACGTACCAAAGTGTTAAAAACCATCAAGTGGGATTGACCTATATTATGACTCTATCATGCGTGCTTGAATAGATATCACGAAGATCGGGAGATAATGTAAAATATCAAAGCGCTCTCAAGGAAACTGTACTACCGATCGCTAAAAGCCGGTGTCCATGGCCCCTAGTCATATATCCACACCCATGCAATGCATTCAATACCATGCATGCATGGCCGCGTAATGTGAGGGTGCTTGGTATCAGTTTTTCAGCTTTCTTAAGTTTATATTTAAGAAATACGTGGTACGCCATTAAAATTGTTATCAATACATTGAACTCGATCCAGGCCCCTGCAATGCGACAGGTTAGAGTCTGTGCCCATTGAACCATTTCAAAAGTTAATAAATATTTGGGTCCCTCGACTCCTTGTATCTTAAAGTCAATATTTCAAGCTGGTTTGGATTAAGAGGTTAGATCGATGAAACCATCTCACCCCATCTCATCTAATCTAATTTTAACTAAAAATCTCACTACTATTCACAAACTATCACATCTAAGTGTCTCTATATATGCTAAGTTTCTAACCCTTACAAGTCACAATTAATGGTCACCTGTAAACATAAGCAATCTTAAAAATATCTTTTACCAATCTAACTCTAATAGATTTGTTAAAAATAAATTAGTCTAATGACTGAATGCGCAAATGGGCTATATAGATTGGGTCAGTTTTGCAAAAATATAGATTCGATGATCCTGCACATTGCAAAGCGTGCTAATAAGTACCCCATTGTCTGTCAAACCCAGTCTAAGAAACATTCGACGTTGCGTTCGACCCTGACTACTGATGCCTAAATTTGAGCTTAATTATATAATTCGGAACCTCCCCAACCCACCTGACCTCAGATCGATATACGAGTATCCCTACTACAGATCGTGCAAGAGTTGGCCCTCGACTTTGTGCCTCGACTTCCAACCTGGGCCAACTAGCTAGGTCTTACAAGTGCCAATTTTTCAGGAAATGAAAATTATTAAGCACTCAATTCGATAAATACTTAAATTTTTAGAACTTAATATATGATGGGCATAAGCCTCCATAGTTAAGTTGTCCTTTTTTAGTACTAACTACAAACTACTTAAAGACGAGAATTTTCATGAAATGACAAAAAATAGCAGAAGTTCAAGTCATCTACAATTCAGTGTGCCTGAGATATAACTTCAATATTAGACGAATCAGAATATGAGCTCACAGCCTTTAAGCGTATCTTCCATGCATGATTTTCCGTAGTTTAGACGAAGAAAATCCAACAATCCGCAGAAATTACAAAAGAACAGACAAACCTAGCGAGTAAAAGCGTACAAAACCATACAAACATACAGGAGAAGCCCAACGGGAACCAAAATCACGAGCGGGACCACAGCCGCGAAGCTTTGTGTGCTTCCACAAGCCAAAGTCCCAAGCTTGATCTGGACCACGTTGACCAGAGCCAGCATCAAGAACACACAACCGAAAACTGAGCCGATACCCGACACCAGCATCCCGACACGCAGGACAGACCGATTGATGTGGGCGAGGAACTCTACTGGCGGGTGGTAGGCGGGGCTCTTGCTGATCCGGATGGCCTGCTTGAGACCCAGGGCGATGAGACTGGAGAAGAGAAAAGAGCTGAAGGAGTAGACGTGGAAGGCAACGAGGTCCTCGGCGACCGAAGGGCCAGGGTTGCAGGAGGTTTCCGTGATAAGGTTGTTGTTGGGGTCGGTGGGGTTCCAGGCCAGGCCGATGAAGACGGCTAAGGTGAAGAGGGAGTTCACGTTTACGATGCCGTCTAGGGCGCTGATGTGGATGCTGGTGGGCATTTTGGCAGATGAGGGTGATCGTAAGGTGGAAGGGGTGGACTTCGGGAGTGATCGGACGGTAGGGTTCCGGATCGGAGAAGCTTTAGATCTTGGGTGGGTAGTTGGGTTTAGGATGGGAAGTGGTAAAGTTGCAGACAGAGTGGATTTTGACAGCTGATGCTGCAATTTTTGCCCCAAGAAAGCAATAAAAAAAGAAAAAGAAAAGGAAAAAGGAATAAGAAAACAACAGATGATGTTTGTTATCACACTCGTTATAGTGGTTAAGAGAAAAGATACCTGCAACCGTGAATTGTGTAACCATCGTGTAATCGTTTTAAAAATAAATAAATAAAATAATAGACTCACATGAAAAAAATTAATTTTTTAATAGTAAACTCCATTCTTTTTCAAAGTAATTACGTGATGATTACACACTTTACTGTTGTATGTAGAATTACTAGTTAGTTAAAATTAAAAGATATTTTAAAGGAAGGTAAGAGAAACTTAATTTTTAATTATTTTATTTAAATAAATCTAAATAGTTATTTTTTTATTATATAATAATAAAATAATATAAGATGAATTTAATTTTAATTATTCACATCAAATATTCACATTAGATTATATATTTATTTATTAGATAATAATAAATAACTAATAATTTTAAAAATATTTAATTTTTTTAATTATTAATTTATTTTATTTTATCATATTTTACTATTATACCTATTATATATTAATTAATAATCATATTCTTATTAATTAATATATCACTAACTTAAATTAATATATCAATTTTAAATAAAAATTAATTTTTTTAATTATGAAATTATTTTATTTTATCATATTTTACTATTCATAATATTATATATTAAAACGTAATTATATTCTAATTAAATTATAGATTAAAAATAAAAATTAGAAAGACATTGATGGAGACTTCCGGAGAGGGAAATAAATGATATAAAATAGATTTGATGAATAAGCAGTGTCTTTCAAATTTAAAAATAATTTTAAAAGCTACTGTAATTATATTCTAAATATTTAAAATATAACTATTTTAATGTAATATATTTTATGATTGAATAGTTAAATTCTCGTTAAATTTTTAGCTAATCGAATGAAACAAACGTTACGCTTTGCTTTATTCGATGCACAAGACTGCTTTGTACGCACGTGTAGTAAAGTAGTCGGAATCATTTTTTTTTTTTTTTAATTTTAAATACAGTACTGGGAATGAATTTAGTTGCACAAATTTTGTGCATTTCAGTTCAATTCTATGCAATTGCAGCTTTTATTCAAATTTTAATGTCTCGAGGAAAAATAAAAATAAAAATAGACGCATGCAATATTTACAGTAAATTTTTGTGAGGAAAATGTTAATATGTCTAATAAGTTTGTATTCTTATTTTGACCGTTTATATATTTATTTTTTTATTAATAATTAAGAAAATAATTTTTAATGTATTGATATATTTTTTATTTTTTAAAAGTATTTAAATATATTAAAAATATATAAAAGTAACTTTTTGCTAGCAGGTATGCCCAGCAGTCAAAATTTAGCCGCATGGTAGCACTGCTCATTTTATAATATATATATATATATATAATTTATTTTTCAATAGGAAAAGTTTGCACATTCATGACAAA
Organism: Juglans mandshurica; assembly: GCA_022457165.1. Taxonomy (NCBI): domain Eukaryota; kingdom Viridiplantae; phylum Streptophyta; class Magnoliopsida; order Fagales; family Juglandaceae; genus Juglans; species Juglans mandshurica. The sequence continues at coordinate 1,490,134 of CM039619.1, read as the reverse complement.
AATAATACTTTGTGGTGATGTAATTAATAAGTTATATACTGTCACACTTACTAATATAAGCCATTTATAATAATTTTTAATTTAATTTTTATAACAATAAATAATTGTTTAAAATGCATCCTATTAACGGTGTGATTAGGTGTGAGTACTTGCTCAGTAAGACGAGTGACATTCCCTTTTATGATACGTACACTGTATCCATATAATATGTTCTTGCCGTGGATCCAACGGAGTAAGACCCATAAGCCCAATATAAATTATAATAATGCTACTTATCAAAAAAAGAATTTATAATAATGCTTAGACTAAATAGAGAAAATATCATACCACGTTATAAGAATAAACGAATTATAACTAAAACTAATGGAAATGAACCGAAATCAAAAAGAAAAAGAGTTGTTGATGTTGATGTTCCTTTGAGCAAATAATCCAAGATAGTTCAGTTCGTTTGCTAATAGATATGAACTGGCTAGAAGTTTTTAAGTATTTAGGTCTCCTTTATTTTTGTATAAGATAAGTTGAGATTAAAATTAAAAGTTAAATAAAATATTGTTATAATATATTTTTTATTATTTTTATTTTAAAATTTTAAAAAATATAATTATTTATTTAATTTTATATAAAAATTTAAAAAAATTATAATTATTAGACGAAATAAGTTGAAAAAAATATTAAAAACAAACGAGTCCAGTCCAATAAGTAGGCTGGTTAGAGGTTTGAAACAACAATTCAAATACCGATCATTATAGCATATTGGGCTATTGGCTCACGAGGTGCCCAACACTGTGAGTTATGACGCGTCATGTCACGAGAAAAAACGTATAAAAATTCGCCGTTGCCGGGGATCGAACCCGGGTCACCCGCGTGACAGGCGGGAATACTCACCACTATACTACAACGACGTTGTTGAGATGCCTCATCACTTACTAATTAATTCACATAATAAAGAAACTTGTGCGTATGACCGGAGCCTAGACTTTGAATTGCCTCACATAATGAACATGGTTGTCATTAACTCTCTAGTTATAGAAGCCATTCTTTATGGAGTAAAGAGGACATAGCTTATAAAAAAGAACGAATATTTAGGAACCTCATACATCTTATTAATCAAAAAATAAGCTAATTGGTAAACCTCTTGACCCAAATAATCGTGTAACGAGCTTATAGACACTCAAGATATTTTTATCGGTTCTGCTTCCGTTTTTCACATACTATTATTTGTCTCTAAATCAAAGCATTCATGTTGAATTTCCTATAAATTTTCTTATAATTTGGTTAAAAATTACACTTTCTTAAATTTTCTCTTAAATTTTATCCATCTTTTAAAAACCTCTTAAAGCATTAGTATTAGATTCATCAAAGTCATCTATAAAATTTGGTTAAAAATATATATTTTCCATAAATCCAAAATCATTAAAGCCATAACTCCACATTGAATTAGTAAAAATAATAATATAATATTATTTTTTAATAAGAATTTTTTCATATTTTGTAACTACACTGATCATATATTAATTAATAATTTAATTTTTAATTAAATTATTATTTCCTAACTATTATTTTTCTTCAACCTATTTCTCAACTATTAGTTGGTTTTGATTTTTAGAATAAAATATTAAAGTAGTTGGGTCTATTTTTTTGAATAAAATATTACTTTTAAAGATGAATAGTATATCTTTAAATATGAAGAAACACTCTCAAATATCTGTAGCTCACATTTCAAATCCCTATTGTTTGACTACACCAATGCAGATGATTTGAGCCATATTTCTTTAAATTTTGAATGTGCTAATGTCAGTGCTCTTTTTTCTACTCATTTACTTGTACATCTTTAACCACTTATTTTTTTGTCTTTCTGGGAATGATCAGAAGAAAACTTTTAACTTATTTTTTTCCACAATTTCATAATTATTTAATTATTTGTTGTATCTATATTTTTTATTTTTCATCTGTAACATTTTTTTTTAAACTACTCATCTCTCTAAATGATAATATTTTTAAAATCAGTGCTTTCGTAATAATAATATTAAAAAAAATCATATTTTTACAAATGGTTTAAAAAAAATTGGATCATCTCAATGGTGGTATTTTTTTCAAATTTCAACTATAACAAATATAAACACGAGGAAAAGTGTAGATAATTAAAAGAAACTTTGGTTTTATTTATTAGAATAAAATATTTATAAAAAGTGATTTATGAATGAATAGTAGGGTAACTGTTCACATGCCAAAACCTTTCCATAAAATTGGAAATCCCAAAACCTTTCTCGAAACCGGATAAAGAGGTGCTTTTGTTTTGTCAAAAAGTTAATTTGTTTTGCTAAAATTTAGAGAATTATAAGCTTCCAACGATGCTCGTTGTACTCATCATCTCTAAATCCGTTGTCAACATCTAGATTCCCCCCATTGGAGTGTTCTTTAAGAGCAAGAAGCTTATGAATTCCTGCAAGTATCGTTTTACTATACGATTGCTTTCTCGATTTCGGCATAAATTTTGTATGTTATATGCATATATAGAAATCTTTAAGCAGGTCCTCCCAACATCCATATGGGCATTTGGTCTAGTGGTATGATTCTCGCTTAGGGTGCGAGAGGTCCCGAGTTCAATTCTCGGAATGCCCCCATAAAGATTGTATTTTTTTCCAACCCATAAGTGAATAGAATCATTAAAGCAAATCTGTGACCAATACGTTAATTTTCTGAACTCATAACTACAAATAAGTGGTTACAGCAGAAGGTTTTTTCTATGGCAGACGGTTTGTTGATCACAAGTGAATAAACAAGTAGAAGCTCAGCGAGCCTGGCTCAATTAGGTCCCATTTTGGTGGGCTTTTGATTCTTTATGACATTCCAAACCTTCTGCGCTACTTAGCTTTGGCGTTGAAGCTAAAACTTCAGTTGGATTGCCACTAATTCTTGCCTTTGAGTCAACACCAAGATAGTTCGTCAAGACTCTTTTTACCCCAAATCCACGGCGGGGAGGCTTGCTATGGCGGTTGAAGAGAAAAGGAGTTCTCTCTCCCCTGGCAGGGCTAATTAACGGTGCAGGTGAAAAGCTTGGAGTGGAAAAAGTTGTTTTGTATGGAGTGCTTGAGTCAGGCACCGAATATGGGATTGAAACTGTCTTGTGTGAAATCACACTAACTGTGGGAGCTGATGACAGTCGGTCTGAATGTTTGGTCAAGTCATCCACATATAGTAAATCATCAATACGAGCCACAATGTTGAATGCCAAGCTCTCCAAGACTCTTGAATAGCTCTCAATAATGGATTTTCCAACATCCTGCAAGTTTGGAAACAGAGTTTTTGTTTAAGAGATAAGAAGGGAAATGGCATTAGAGGGACAAGTTGATCTAAAAGTAGATAGTCTGAACCTTATTGCATTGGATCTTGCTAGTATCGAGAGTAGTTTGTGTCAGACCAGGGAACCGTTGCTTCAAGCAAAGCAGGAGACTCTCGGCTTTTTCTGCAAGCAGCTCCCTCTTATCCCCATCAAGCATTAGGTCCTTGACCATTTCCCACGACGACTTTGCAGTGGAGCGATTAGGATTAGGTGGGAGTCTGGCGTGAGCTCTCCTACGCCATACATATACGGAAGCTTCAACACGGTTGGCAATCTCGAGAGCAACATGTTCCGAGGATAAATCAAGGTAATCGAGCAAGCACTCTGCAGAGAAGTGATCTGATGTGATATAACGGTAAATAACATCCCCTAGACACGCTCTCCCATTCTGAAGCAAATTAACAAAGAGTTCAATATCAGGCAAATTTGAATGGTGATCATTTCAGGAGTTGAAGAAATATCATGAACCAAATGGAGAAAACATCAAAGAATCCAACACTTGTTTACAAATGGCATGGCTAAGTTTTACGGCTTTGTCAGTGTGTGTGTGGTTTTTGAGTTTTGCAGCATAGTGTGGAAGGGTTCCAGAAGGGCAGGTCCTTCAATAATTTGAAATGCAGACCCCCAACTAAATATGTACGTAAAACATCTACATGTCCTGCTATGCTGGATTTTCAAACCTTTGGAAGAGCTTCCAAGTATGACTCAGGAACTTCCATTTCTGCTAAAGCTATACTGTTTATGGCCATTGCAGCTTTTAATATCTGACTTGCACATTCACGTGTGTGATGCAACAGTTTTCTTGAATTTTCACTGAGGCCGCTAGGAGCAACGCGGGGTACAGGTAGCCACCACTTCTCTTCTTGCCTCTGAACTGTTTTGCGAAAGGAGGCGGACCCATCAGCATCTGGAGCTACAATACCTTGATCAACATACCAAAACTCCGTATTGACGAAGCTATCTAATATTTCCTGTCACAAAGGAAAATGCCTTAACAAATTAAGAATGACTACTAAATACAAAATAGTATAGTGTGAAACAGGCAAGACTGGAACTTACAAGAAGCATGTTGTCTAGTTTACGCAGAGCTGGGAGATTGATGAAAATATCTGACCTCGGCCTGCAAGTCATGACCTGGAGAATGCACGAGAAAAAAACAAGAAATCGTGAATTAATAGTCCAATACATAACTACTTGATAATCCTTTTGGGGTCTCGCCCATATTTACTATCAAGATTTTTCTTCCGGACAATGTTAGGGGACAAGAATGGTGTCCTTGTATTGTACCGATAAGTATAAATGCACTTTTAAATTTTTTTTTTTTTTCTTTCAACCATTTTTAAAATATCTTTAAACATATTTTAAAAATTAAAAGAAAAACAACCAATTCACTGCTAATCACTTCCTTCACCTTTAAGATAAAATAAAAATTATAATCTGTCAATTTTATCGGTCGGAGTAGCATTTTTTCTTCGAGCTTACTTACCCAGTTTAACAATGAAAAGTTCAAGATCTTTTGTTGTGTTCTTCCACAGTAACCAAACAAGATTTTACTACATTAATTTCAAGATCTTAACATGTACAAAATTGAAATTAGGACTACCATCTGCAATACCTCAAGCTTACTCCCATCAGGAAACGTTTGCCAAGTGGGTATCAATTCGACAATGTGATCACTGACGCAAAGTAGCCATTCCATCTCTCTTCTCCACATTGTTTTCTTCTCAGTAAGCAACGGTTCTAATCTCCATAGTTGCCCAAAAATGGTAGCTATATGATTTTATTGATAGAGTCAGATGAAGTAATCGAAACATTCACCCCGGGATAATTCCATCAAACGCTAGACAAGGAGAGAGAGAGAGAGAGAGAGCGCATACCACAGAGGTTGGTAATGGCATTTGAGATAGCTAATGCTGTACAGACCCCTTTCCCAGACCCTGACATATCTTCACCAAGCAACAATTTTGAGAATCTTTCCTTCATCATATCCATCGCTGTTTGAGAATTGTTTACAAGAGATGGTCAGATAATAAAATGAGATGGGTATAATAACCAACTCTTTGACTGTTTGGTTGTTGAGAAAACCGGAGAAAAGATAACATATAATTCCGAGGTTTGTGTTCTCTGGCTTTCCAAAACAGCTCTATTAAGCAAATTTAGTTGTATCAGACTCAGTCCGGTGGATTTTTTCTCTTTCTCAGGTCTTAAAATACGAAAGAGTAGTAACGTTCAAAATCTGAAGTTATTGAGAATTTCTTACATTTTGTTAGAAACCAAGCATAACAAACCTGAGTTTTGGGAGACCGTTTTCTCAAATGTCGAATCGGCCAAATGGGGTTGTTTCTGTTCACTTTGACCAATATCAGAAACCGAACTTTTGCTTACTTGAGCCTTACGAATAGGCCAACCCAACGGAGGCGGCGACGAAGACCGGCCTTTTGCTTTCACTTCCCCACTCGTAGTCTCGCTGCTCGATCTTGAAGAACCGCTGCTCTCCCTAGACTCGGTGCTCGAATCGGTGTGCGACTCAGCTCGAACCCCATTATCACCAAAAGATCCAGACCCATCTTTTCTCTTTTGAAAATTTCCGCTCTTCTTTACCAAAGTTTCCATCCAAACCTTTATCGAACAAGAAAGTTTTCGAAACCCAAAAGTGAAGTCAAGTAAATGAGCCAGTGTTGGACCTACGTTTCAACGAGAATGAGCATGGTTATAGTGCTAGGTGAGGAAGCAGGGTATGAAAAATAAAAGGGGGTCTGTGAGGTGGGCTAGCCTGAACCATGATTGCTAGGCCTGCTGTGACTATGAGGAAGATGAGGGGATCAGATAACTGGGGCTTGGCCTTTTGATTTGGTTCTCAAAATCTTGATTTTCAAAAGCTTTAAGGGTCACTGCAACTCACCACATGCCTTTGCCAACGTCTCTCTCTCTCTCTCTCTCTCTCATTGCTTACAAAGTTCAAAAAACTAATAAAATAGTGCTAGCTGTGGGCTCAGGAGTGGTGACGATTGTCAATGCCACTACAGAGTTTTACATTTTCACCCTTGGCTATGCACTTCTTTTTCCTTTTTCTTTTGGCACAAAAGAAACATTATTTTTTGAGCAAAATTGCCTTCAAATTAAAAAGAATTATTTTATAAACCGGTTTTGTTTTGAAATTTTATAATTTTTGTTAAAATAATTATATTCATCATTCTTACACACCGTACTTTTTTTTTTTTTAAGGCAAAACTCTTTTTGTTATAGACTTTGCGCTTTTTTTGAAAATGTTCAATTTTATAATTCAAGTATTTCCATTTGATTAAAGAAATATAGAGCCACCTAGTTGAGAGAGAATGAAGTGTTGAATAAAAGAACAAAAGAAAATTGATGAGAATATGGGAAATGGGGAAAATCTCACGGTATGGAAAATGTGGAAATAAATGGAACGGGTGGGTTAGGTTCGGTGGACATGTGACGGATTTTAAGAAGAAAGGGTTGAATACTTGACCCATTTTATCAATGAGTGGGGATTAACTAACTGCTTACAAAGTTTTTTAATAAATAGAAACAAGTGATTGCAGCCTCTTCTGAATTCAATCCAACTCAGTCCTGTTAAATGAATTCAGAACATGTAATTTTTTTTAACCATGACTGGGCCGCGCACCACCAAAACTTAGCAAGAGATCATCATCACGTGTAATTGTTGTCGATGAAGGGCAATACAGTAATCTTGCACTCCTTTTTTGAATGGATTTGAGATTAGGTTATATAGCCGTTTAGAAGCAGTTATTTCCGTCCTCCGCGAAAAGGACCTCCTCTAACCTCTAAACTTATTTTGAATTTTTTTGTACCCACTTGCCGTTGCCTTTTTCTTTTTCTTTTTTTGTTTCCTTGGCTGCTGCTTGTTGATGACTTGGCACCAGTTTTATAGAATTTCTGAATGAACCCCACTAACAAATATTGTTTACAATATACGAATGAGGACAATTCTATGTTCTGTTCCTCCTCTCCTTATCATCTTTTCTTTTTTTTTCCTTCCTGAAAAAGGAGTTGTCACTTGTCAAGGTGTTTTTAAAAACTAAGAAATATGGGGATTTATGTGAGTTCATGATTCTTGGGAGGGACCATTAATCTTTTTAAGATTAGCACATAAAGTTATTTACCGACGACAGATGCTACTCATCATCTCATACTACACATTTTATATATTTTAATATTATTTTTTATTTTTATAATTTTTTATTTTATTTTATTCTTATTAAACTAATTGAATTATTTTTTACTTATCATTCATACACTATATATCTATTATAAAAAAAATAAAAAATAAAATAAAATATACGTAATGTGTAATATGTGAAAATGATAAATAGAATTATTCTAAGCGAGCTTGACTCAAATTAAGATATTGACCCCGAGCCCACCAATTTGCGAAACCATATATATATATATATATAAGTTAATCTATGCAACTACTGTTGTCAATCGGTCAAACTAAGCGACAAAAAAAATACAAACACACACTAAACTAATAAAGCTTTTAATGGGGGACTCTTGTTCAATGACCTGGTCCCAAAACGCTGGGGGATAGAAGAAGGGCTGCAGCTGAAGAAAGCATGCATTTAGTGGTAGAATCCAGCTAAGCTTGTAATCGAGTTAAAGTCTATTTTTAACAAGTATGATCTGTCCTAGCTTGTGACAAAATATACGGCCCCATAGCATTATATGCCTTAACAACATTCCACTATGCCTAAATCATCAACTCGGCCCCAAGTTTCCATTCATCAAAGCATGCATGCTGTCTCATAATATAGGAAATCAGCATTTACAACACAATGTTGGCTATAATTAACATTAGTACGGGTTTCACTTTAACAAGTGCATATGGGGGAGGCAGTTGGGCTCTCTAATGTTTTGGGCTCTTTAAATTTCTTCTATCCTTCTGAGTTGAATCCCAATTCCGAGCCTCCAAAGTTCATCCTAGAAAGTAAAAAACCGAAAACATATAAATAAAAGTGCGAAAGGTTAAGGTTCCAACAACGGCTAGCAACATGTGGTTAAACATATGATTGGTTTTCTGAGAGAGAGCAAGTGTGGAAAAAAGCATTTTTCTATAGCCGTTTGAGAAAGCAAAAGCAGAAACCCTTGACTTTATGCAAAAGTTCAACTGCTTCAGTACACTCATATCCCTCCTTTCCAACTCAATTTTTTAGTCCCATTTCGAAGATGCATACCCCATACGTGCATGCAAATCAGTAACCCAAAAAGAACAGAGATTTCCCTTGCGCATTTTTAAGTGCTCGATGTGCCCACAAAGTTACGTGCGCTGGGTCGCTAATTATTTCGCCTATTATGCTGAGGTATAGATTATACCAGTATTTTAGCATTTTTCTTCATTACGCTCAGTTCAGTTGAGTTCGGTTTAGATTTAGACCTATTCTAATATCCAAACACTTAAGGATACGTTTGGAAACCAAACTAAACTTAACTCATCTCAACTCATTATTATAATTTTTTCAAATTTCAACACAAAATATAATAAACAATTCAAAATTTTCAAATCATAAAATAATAATAATATTAAAAAATAATATTCTAACAATATTTTATCATCTCAACCCATCTCAACATCTAAACGCAACTTTAACCTTTTTGTGCTCGTTTTAAATTTCATCTCCTTTAGTACTTTCAATCTTTTGAAACAATAATAATTATATTTGAATGTTTTTAAACTATATATTACGTACGCGGTATAATTTGTTTTAAAAAATAAATTTTAAAATTAAAATTTTATAAATCAAATTATGTGACGTAGATAATGTGTATAATATAAAAGTTTTAAAGTAGTACTTGAAATAAATTGTCTTTTACTTTTTTTTTTCATCTACTTCCCTTAAAATGTAAAATTTAATTTAAAAGGTTACTCCATAATATGTCAAAAATAATACTTATTCTTCATTTTATTTTATTTTTCATCTTTAATCACATATGCTAATGTATAGATTAGTAACTCGAGCCGATGCAATTTGGGCACAATCGGTATAATACTTAAAATCAGAAGGTTAGAACCGTGTTGACTTTGAATTGGGAGTGGGTTTCTTTTTCGGATGTGAGATGCTAAACAACCAAGTACCCAACCTAAATGAAAAGAAGTTGTGTGGACGATTCTGGTGGTAAGTGGCCGGCAGTTTGAAAATTAGCTTGGAGTGACTGTTGGACCACTCTCTAACCCTCCACCGTGAAGTGATGGGACTACACTACTAACGGATTACCATTTCTAACTATTAAATTGCAATGGACCACCACCAGTCCAATCCAATAAGGGTCAGTTTGGTTTCCAAATCTATCTCAATTCATCTCAATTTATTTTATCTAATTATTATAGATTTCTCAAATCTCAACACAAAATATAATAAATAATTCAACTTTTTCAATTTTTAAAATAATAATAATATTAAAAAATAATATTCTAATAATATTTTATTCAACTTTCAACTTTTATCTTAATTCAACTCAACTCAACTCAGTTCAACATCCAAATGCAGCATAACTATTGTTTCTATCTCAAAGAACCCACATTTAATTATTTTCTAAACAAATATTAAGGGTTGGTTCAAGTGGCAAACACTTTAGTTTTGATGCTTATTTAGGTCTAAGATTCGAATCATCTTGAATATAAACAATTTATAAGGTCCATTAGACTAAGAGAACTTCTCCTTGAATTACTCAATATACGCTTGCGAAAAATTCTTTACCGAGAGGTCTCAGCACCGCAAGATTAATCGAGACTTTGTCAGACATCAGTGTGAATAAAAAAAATATTCTCTAAACAACGATATTTCAATCGTTACCATGGACGAGTAACAGAAAAATTGTTTACAATACCAATTAGGGGTGGGCAAAATTTTCGAGCTCCAAACTCCGTCCGAGTTCAGCAAGGCTCCGACTCCGACGGAGTTGAAGTTTGCAGAATTCAATAGTCAGAGTTCGGAGTCGAAGTCGAAGCCCATGTGGGCTCCAAACTCCAGCTTTTTTTTTATAAAAAATACACATGATCAAAACGACATCGTTCCACTTCAAAAGGAACAACATAGTTTTGCAGGCCCTGCTAAAGTTTTGTCTTAATCAAGTAAGTAAATAAAATCGTTCTGCTTCATTCGTGAAGGAAGGGGGTCCAAAACGCAGAACCTCCTTCTTCCCCTCACTTTCACACAATAGTCCTTAATAAGTCACTTTCGCACAATTCAATTCACCTCCATCGCCATCTGCCGTCACTTGAGGTCGTCATCTGCGACTCTATCATCATCGGAGTAATTGTAAAAATGATTTGTAACTTTCTCCTCCAATAAATTTGTTTTTCCTCCAAATAACTGTAAAATGTGAAATGTGATTTGTAACTCCCTTTGTGAAATGTGTATGATTTGTTGTTCATTTCAACTTCTTAGTTGTTTTCATTTCAACGATTTTGGTTTTTATGCTGTTAAATTAAGAATTGAGGGATTTAAGCTTTGTAAAAATTGAATTTTTTGTTCCAAGTGACGTCACACAGATTATTCACTCGAGTTTGGCTCGAGTGAACCTCACACAGATTGTCCGCTCGAGTGTAGCTTAAGCGAACGTTCATTTTTGTGTTTTATTTATTTTTAAAATCACAAACACGATTAGACATATATTTTTTCATTTTCAATTTATAGATAATTATCATAATATTTAAAATGACAGTTGTTTGTTAATTATTTCAGATTATTTGCTCAAATTATGGATGCTACACCAGCTCATTCTCCACCAGTAGATGATGCACATCTGTTGGCGTCACCAACTAGTACTTCAAGCAGTAGACCCCCATCTAGAGCAGCTATCTCATGTGCAAGTAGTCGAGTCCCAGTATATCTAAAAGACATTGATATGCTTAATGAAGAGGATGAGTTGATGAATGTTGAAGTTGATCCACCTGCACGACCTAGTAAAAAAAGTCATGGACATGGGAACATTTCACCAAAGTTCCCAGTGATCGTGAGAACCCACAGGCTCGATGCCACTCCTATGGGTAACTATGCGATTGTCATTCGAAGAAGTAAGGCACGTCAGTATTAATAGCACATCTTACTAGTTGCCAGTGGTATAACTACACAAAGGGCTGGTAGCAACTGATCAGACGAAGCTGAGTTACAAGACTTCTACGACCACTGATGGCACGCAGATTAAGAAGCTGTCAATCCTTTAATATAATGAGAAGATGTTGATGGATGTTCTTGCGGAGTTGATCATTACTGATGAGATGCCTTTTACCATAATTGACAAGGCAGACTTCCACAAATTTGTACAGACTTTAGAGCTACGATTTCCCATGCCTTCACGGTATATTATGATGCGCGACTGTTTGAAGAGACATGCCAATAAAAAGGCAGCGATGAAGGAAATGTTTATCGTCACTGGCCAGAGAGTGTCATTTACGACAGATACATGGACCTCCATACAGAATGTGAGCTACATGTGTATCACAGTCCACTTTATTGATAGTGAGTGGACGCTGCAGAAATTGATTATCGGCTTCAAATAAATTGATGATCACAAGGATTCATCCATTGGCAATGAGATGGATGACTATATAAATGATTGTGGATCAGAAAAATACTTTGTATTACGATTGACAATGCCAGTGCAAATGAGAATATCATTCATGAGAACCAGTTTATTCATATTCGATGTTGTGTTAATATCATCAATCTCATAGTTTCTAAGGAGTTCAAGGAGGTTGATGAATCCATTATTAAAGTCTGCAACCTAGTGAGATATGTGAGGGCTTCCTCCAAACGGCTTCGTCAGTTTAAAGTAATAGCAGAATAACTTGAGATCTCATCTTTCAGTATGTTGTAACTGGACGTTCCAACTCGATAAAACTCTACATACATGATGTTGGATGTAGTGCAAAAGTACCAAATAGCGTTCGAGCGGTTGGAGGACAGGATGGGGGCATGATGTATGCTTTGTTGGAGTCAGTTAGGAGGAGAATGGGGCTCGGTGCGCTAGACACAGTTGATTGGGCCAATGTTAAGTGTTTTGTTCAATTTTTTAAGTTATTTTTTAGCATTACTATGTAGATATCTGAGACAAAATATCATATTAAGAATATGTGCATCAAGGAGCTCTCGGGGCTTTATGACCACTTACAAGAGAGTTCTGCTGACAGTGTGGGTTTGTTAAATGCAATGGCTATAAGGATGAAATACAAATATAATAAATATTGGGGGGTGTGAAGAAGAAAAATAGATTATTGTTTGTGGTTGCGATCCTTGACCGATATAAGCTGGCGATTGTAGAGGATTGGATTAGGGACGTCCTCAATGATGAGGACGCTGAAAAGTTTATTAGATTACTTAAATGTGATATTGATGATTTATATAGTCATTACAACAGCAGTGGTCAGTTTTCAATCGAAGGTGGTAGCTCCTCTCGCCCGACCGGCTCGACATCTTCCTAGGATGACACACATGCACAAAATTTAAATTTATTGCGGCTACGATATTATCATCAAAATCGTGCATCGAGGAATATTATGCAGTATAAGTCTAAGGTTGAGCATTACTTTATAGAAGATGTCGAGGCACCTAGTGATACATTCCAGATATTAACTTGGTGGAAGGTGAATTCTGACAAGTTTCCAATCCTTTCTCGAATAGTCAGGGATTTACTAACCATTCATATCACTACGGTTGTCTCTGAATCGGCGTTTAGTAACAGAGGTCGTGTCTTAGATGCTTATCGGAATTCATTATCTCCGACTACCGTCGAAGCCCTCGCTTGCACACAGAACTGGTTAAGATCAACGCCCATTAGAGTAGATACCATTGATGCCGAGAGCTATAGGCTTGAATCAGGTAACTTTATGATTTTAAATGATTATTTACATAATTTTAATGTTTTCATTATTTACTTTATAATTTATATGATTTTGTAGACCTAATTGTGAACCTCAAACTAATTGTGGATGCTTGAGAGTTTGAGACCGGCGCACCATGGGATGATTACCATCATGCAAAACTCGTCAAAGTTAGAGGTAGATGTGAGTTCATAATATTAATTAGCTGATGGTTTAGAAGTTTATAGTTAAATGACTAAAGAAAAGATAGTACATCTGACCAATAAAAGTTAAAACTTCATGCAGGAAAATTGGAAATCACTATCGAGTCATCGACTCAAATGCATGGACTGTCAAGACTAATGCAGGACCTTGTGGCTATTTCATATTTGAATGAAATCTATAACATTATTCAATATTTTGGTACTGTAAATGTAAATTTATTACGATTTGTAGTTTTAAATTTAAACTTATGGTTTCTGATTTGTAGTTTGATTTTCATTTAGTTATTGTATTTAAATTTTAGCTTTTTAACTTATTTTTTACAGTATTTTAGATTTTTTAATTATTTTTTTACATTATTAAACATGAGTTGATATTGGGCCGATCAGAGCCTATTTTCTACTCCGATCGAAGCTCCGACCTCCGATCGAAGCCGGAGTCGGAGGGGGTTTTAAGCTCCAACCCCAATCAGAGTTGGAGGTCGGAGGTGGGCATTCCGACCCCGTCGAAGTTGGAGACCACCCCTAATACCAATCACGTAATATGGGTACTTCGGTCATTTTATACGTTTTAGCTAATGAAGGAGTAATGAAAAATAAGTTACTTGTGATGGTTAAAATGTGCAGCTTCTTCAAGCAAATTAATTATGGTGCTACTGGCCACATTTGCTAAACTGGGCTTTGGCAATTGGTCTTTGTTCAGGAGCCCATATCTTTTTAAGTCCTCATCTGTCACTATCAGCCTTTTAAACCCAACTCAATACCCTTGAAAAATCATTGAACAACTATTTTGACTATTTTCTCATTGTATTATGGCAAGGATCTTCAAGACCAGAGGCATTGTCGCACAAAGTTTGCTCAAAATGAGCAAAATCCGTTTTCTCCATCTCGGATAACCATTCAGGTCTATTTCTAATTATGAATTTTCGAAGATTGATTCTGATTTATTTTATTCGCTCCTCTAAAACTCCATGACTTGGTTGGATTAGCGATCCCCCTTTTTTTTCAGCCCCATTTTTTTCAGCAGTTGAATCGCTAATGATCAGTACCTTGTATTTTATGTTTTCGAGCCATTTCTTCATAACCGATCCTTGAATTCGTTGATATATATTGATGCGAATTGATTTTTCACCATATCAATGAAAATTGGTCATATGACTTGAGTTTTTGATATTTCGCATGCCAATTGCATCGAACTACATTGGCGTTAAGCTATAGTATACATACGTACGTGAATTGCACGGATTTGTGATGGAATTTTATGCCTTCGGGATCCGAATAGCTTAGTGTTCAAGGCTAACCGAATAATTACTGCTCAGGATATTTGTTTCTAATGTACAAGTTTTAGCGCCACAGCGGCAGTTGCGTAGTTAATTAGGTCATTATCATGTGGCCGTTATATTTTCTGTTCAACAAGATTCCGAAGACCGATGAAGAAGAACAGGCAGTATCAGATGGAGATCGTTTAAGGTTGGTAGAATTACACCATGGGGAGGTCTTGCCCCGCTCCTACTTTGTTGAAGTGAGTAGAGTGTCATTCTGTCCATACATTGAAGTCTAGTTTTCATGGATATGGCTATTTAGTTTCATTTTGTTTGAATCTGTCAAGGTCGGTCTGTTGGTGCTTATAGGTACCCCACATAAACCAGCTAAATTCTTGGGATTGCGGCCTCGCCTGTGTTATGATGGTCCTGAAATCTCTTGGGATCACCTGTAATTTTGAGGTGTTGAGTGAATTGTGCTGCACAACAAGGTGATTTCTTGTCGATGAATTTATGACTTCAATCCTTTGGGTTTTGTAGTTTGCTGCTTTTACCAATTTAGTTTGTTTTGGTATGATAAGCTTAATTTTAATAGCTTTGCTATTCATAAGTCTCACACACCACACACCACAATTTCTTTTATTTCTTTAAATTTTTTCTTTAATTATTTTTGGTTTTATTCTTCTTAAAATAATTGAATTCTTTTATTCATCATCCATATACCACACATTTGGTAAGAGAAAAAAATTAAAAAAATAACAAAAAGGGTGGTGTGTGCTATGTGAGGCTTATGAATAGAATTTTTCTAATTTAAATAGTAGGTAAAGTTTAAGGTTTCTGTTTAAAATAAAAACTATACAAGTCTTGGACACTTGAAAACTAGCTAAAACCCCAGAGTATGCAAGTAGATGACCTAGAGCTTAGATTTTGTACCCGTTAATTACTTTAATTATGAATGTCAATATTAGTACTGTAATTATTGATAACATTAAACGGTTGTCCATTGTCATATGCATACTTTCTATCTATCTTTGCCGTTGGCTGTATCAAGGTTCAATAAGCTGATCTACATGTCTCGTTGTCGGCACTTTGTTTGCAGCATTTGGACCGTTGATCTCGCATATCTGCTGCTTAGGTTTCCTGTCAGTTTTTCCTTCTTCACGGTAACTGTTGGGGCCAACCCAAATTATTCTGGTGAAACATTTTACAAGGTGATCTTAACATTCATCGAATTTTTTTCTATGGCTTGATAGTTACTTTCATCTGCTTCCTACCCAGCAGCAGATGAAAAGAACAGATTTTTCCATCTTGTTTGTTGCTAGCGCTAAACATTTATTATAACTGGGGACTATATTGCTGAAATGCATGCATTAGTCTACAGTATCATGTTTATAAATTACCTTACCGGATGAAACGATGTGAATGCTTTGTATTGCTTGGAGTGTCTTGTCAACCTAGTCAGTTCTAAGAGTTGATTTTTGCATTACCACCAATACAAGCGAAAGGCAATTAGTTTTTGTTTAATCTGCTCTCATTACATGTAATTCGGTATCAACCACCTACTCTAGAGTGGTTGTGACTTATGCCCATACATTTCTTTCAGCTTACATGCTTTACATCAGTTTAGAGAAATATTGCAGTTTTGTTGGTGTGAACACCTTATGGATTGTTTTATCTTTGGCAATCTTTGACATACAAAATATAGGACGTATATGTGCACACATATATAGTCCATTAGGTAGGAAGGAATTTTCCTAATTTCTAAGATGTGACATTATACTTTGATATGGATGCTTTTAGTTCTTCTTATTATTTTTTATGTGGTATAAACTATATAGCTTGTCATGCTTTTGAAGGAGAAGTAATTTTGAAGTAAAACAATATTGTGTCTAAGCATATACCTATCAGTTATTTTAAAGCTTGTTGTATAGATATGTGAAGGACTTAAAAGTAATTTTATATTTCACAAGCTCCCCCATTTAATCAACTCACCCATTGTATAGATGTGATCTGTTTGTGGAACTTGAAAAGCGAAATGGTTAATACGGACTTAAAATTAGTTTGTCTTGCTGTCACTCTAATACTCATAAAGGTACAATTTGGATATTGTGCAGGAGCAGTTACCTAATGATTTGGGGCGAGTTGATATGCTATTTCAAAAGGCACGGGAAGCTGGAATTAATATAAATGTATAATCCATTCATTCGAGTGTACATTCTTTTAATTATAGAACCATCATGTCAGTTTTACACGGCTAAATCTTTGTTTTTTTTTTTTAACTTCATTGCAGAAGTTTTTTCTGACAAAAAAATGACAAATAGGATAGCTATGTTTGTTAGTTTCTAATCAAATGTAATATTTGAGGCTTTGTGTAGAAGTATCTAGATTTATTTCCTGAATGTTTATAATTTTATTTGGATTCCTTTGGAAATCACTTGAAGACCTGAAGATGAAAATATTTTTGCTCCCATTAGGGTATTAAAATTATTGAGTCTAGGGCCAGATTAGTTGGAAGAAACCTATCAAAAGACCTAAAACTTTTATCATGTTTATCGTCCTCTCCCAAAACAGTACCATCTTTACATTCTTTATTCAGGTGTTGTGTGACAATCTAGTTGGACCTCGTTAATGAACCTTATTTTTAACAGTGCAGTTCAATCAGTGGTGAAGAAATCTCTGTCTTGATTTTGTCAGGGAAGTATATTGCAATTGCATTAGTCGACCAATACAAGTTGAGGTATGGGATCCATAATTTCTGCATTCTACTTTTTTCTGCTTAAATTTGATTCTCCTTTAATTGAAATTATAGTTTGACAACCATGTAGCATTTTTTTTTGTTATTACAACCAAATTTCCAGGACTTCATCTAGCCATAGTATTTGCATTGTTTATTTTCTTTAGTTCATGCTGTTCTCCTGAATATGCATGTGTGTATCAAACTAAAGGCTTTGCTTCTTCTTTCATAGGAATGACTTCGTAGTTTATATGAATGTTTGTATGATAAATGAGCTAAATTAAATGCTTCTGCTAAATATTTGGCTTTGCAGTCAGTCTTGGCCTGAGAATTTAAGTGTTTCGAGCTTATTTGCCAGGAACTCCGACTACACTGGTGAGGGGCACTTTTCTTTTTCTAATGCATTAATTACGTTTATTTGACCATTACAATTATATTAGTATATTTATCTTTCTTGGCCACTATAATCTCTCGCTGCGTTATGAAATCATAATTAAAAAATGATGTTCCCTAGCTGTAATGTATGTCTTTATGTTAGTGTGTTGAAGTTATTTGCATGCCCCATGTAAATTCTTTAGTAACTATTTAATGTCTCTTATAGGTCACTATGTCGTGATTTGCGGCTATGACAGTGATGCAGATGAGTTTGAGATTAGAGATCCCGCAAGTTCCAGGTATTATCCATTTTTTTTCACCCTCACTTTTAATGACATCCATAATCATACCGTTCACCATAAGAGATTATGTTCTCTGTAAGATGATTACAACTATAATTATCATCTTAATGGGTGCCTTTTGGCTCAACAACATTGATAATGTTAAGGATCTCACTTCATTGGGAGCATGTCGAGAAACTCAGAGATGGAGAGTGATTTGACAGTGAAATCTTTTAATGCATATACCATAGTGTTAAAATAAACACACCAGACAAATAGATCCACTCGCGCCAAGGTGAGATGGCAATTTAAGAGAATTCATGAGCAGACAAATAAGTTAAGTTGAACAAAGAGTTACAACAATACATGCTGCTTTCATTCAATTCATATTTGTTCATTGTAATTATGGCTTTATTATATTTCCATGAGTTTCTCGATCTATGAGCATCCCAGACCATGTTCTTATTCCAGCAGAGAAAGTTTAACAAAGTACAAAAAAATACAGATCCATCTTCTTGCCAATAATTACTTCCTACTTCTATTACTGTTTGATGAAGTTAATAAATGGTGGTTAGATTATGGTTCAGCATTCAGAACCTTGGTGGAACATCGAGGTTGTAAAAAGTTGAGTACAATTTGTGTTATGCACTTTAAATAGTTGAGCACAATTTATGACCAACTCACAATTGATCAGCTGTACGAGCATTGATGGCCAGATTTGTTTACAACAGTGCAGTAGCATGCATGCACAATGCAGCTGAACTTAGTGGCACAATTTTGATATTACTGGGAGTTCAAGCATCCGCGTAGCTTTAGCCTTTAGATTAGGATTTATGTCTGTATGTATACTTAAAAAGTACTCATATGTTAAGCTGACCATGTTACTTCAAGATGGTTCACTGAACATCTTATTATTTCCTTGTGCTTTTTTTTTTTTTTCCTCTTGTGCTTAAACATATCATATAGTGCTTAAAAAGTTCAGTCATATTGGCATAACCTTTCAGATACATTTTCTTAGTGTACTTGCACACATAAGTTTCAACTGCATTGATTATTGGTACA
This sequence comes from Juglans mandshurica, assembly GCA_022457165.1. Taxonomy (NCBI): domain Eukaryota; kingdom Viridiplantae; phylum Streptophyta; class Magnoliopsida; order Fagales; family Juglandaceae; genus Juglans; species Juglans mandshurica. The sequence goes on along the minus strand of CM039619.1, from coordinate 1,471,015 downwards.
AATTTTGGTTACCATGTAAAGGAAACATGGACTTGAAATATTGTGCAGGAAACATGAGAGGGTCTCTTCAAAGTGCCTAGAAGAAGCACGGAAATGCTTTGGTACTGATGAGGATCTTCTTTTGGTAATCAATTTTATGATCTGTCAACTCGTGCTTTTATTGACATATAGTGTAAACCTATCAAGTATAACGATCTAAAACCAGTTCCAGTTGTGCTTTCAACATGTCCATACTTCTTCCCATGGTTGATCTCAAATTCTCAATGGTGGACCCCATCAACCCTTTGGTTGCCAGTCTTAAAAAAGAAAGGATCTGAACAATAATCAGCCTACTTGGCCTTCTCCCAATAAATCCGATTACCCCCAAGGAGGAGGAGCAAAGAGTCCCTCCTCCTCCTACGCTTCCCCCCCCCCCCCCCCCCCCCCCCAAAAAAAAAAAAAAAAAGGAATTAAAAGAAGAAAAATAAGAGATTTTGAGTTCAGCTTGTGCTTCAAGTGAAACCAGGATTGGTTGTTTGGGATGCAAGAGAAGCATTTATCTTTTGTGGTAGCTAACTGCACATCTGACCTATATTTGGCTAGTGCGATGAAGCTAAAAAGTGTAAATAAGAGGAAACAAAATAATAGATAAATCTATGCATGATACAAATTTCAACTGACAGCTGTACCGATTTGCAAATTTTTGGTTTGGTTATGGTGCAGATATCTTTGGAGAAGAGTGTGAGAAGCAAAAGCAAAACAGCCCTTCAGTGCAACTTCATCCAGATGTGAATATTCATTTGTGATTTATTTTTCTTGGATATTCGTGGCTTCTTAAATCATTCTCTTGCATATATAACAAGTTGTTTGTTGTATAGTATTTACTTTAAGAAATGAGAGTTTTGAGTTGTCATTGTTTGTTATCCCATTATTAAACACCAGTTGGTAACTACTCGGGATTACGTAGATTGTAGCTCTATAAAGTATTTTATACAAATTAAACATGAGTTGTACAAAACCATGTAGTATTTACTTAATTTGAATTGAAATTTGTGTATTTTTTCCCATAGTGTTGGCGACTTCTACTTTCCTAATCCGCTGTGATTTCTGCCTGCAAGTTATGTTTTCTCTGTAGAAGTTTTCACAGGTATTCTTTTATGTGGGAGATATTGTGATTAAGCATCAATCTTCTGATGCTTAATATTTCCTTTTGTTATTCATCTAATGTTTCGCTATGTTTGGTGCTCGAAGTTAGAAACATCATCTATTATGAGGTAAAGGCTAATATGTGTGATCCAGAAGGGAAGGAGATATTTCCCAAAATTGGAAACGGAGAAGGGATTGCAGGCAGCTTTCGCGACTTAAATACACGCATCTTTATTCAGCAAAAAATAAATAAATGCGTGCATATTTTTTGTCATGTAGCCATTACTCTCAAGAGAAGCGTGTTATCCTAGTTCATGAGTTCCTCGATGGAGTAATAAAGGCAAACCTCGCTACAGTGTTTGCCTTAAAAGCAATGCCTGTTTTACGCATCTGCGAGTTGGCAACCAAGTAGTTGTGCCGTGTATATGATGGGCCTCTGTAATGTGGGTGATACTGTGACGTTATGAGTTCTTTGCAAGTAGTAAAATTACAACTCTGGTCACTTCGGTGTCGCGCGCGCGTGAGAGAGAGAGGGAGAAGCCCCCACAAGCATGGTTCCGCCCTTATTTCGGGGCTCTCTCCACATTTTTGGGACACCCTTTGTTATATTTTGACCTGTCATTCAACTTGCTTGTACTTGGTCTTAAATAATGTGTAAATGCGTTAGTCAAATATAGGAAGCCTACTTTTTTTAAGCTAAGTATTATTCAGAGTGGCATGGCAGCCTTATCCATATTGATGCATATTCCCCGTAATCGATTGGATGGAGGGAAGATATTCTATTACTATTGATTATTATTATTATTATTAATTGGGTGGCCATGGTATAGCCAAGGCAGCAAGAGATGGAAGATAAAGTTCGATCCAAGTGACGGTGCAAGCGCTAGTGGAAGACATTTCCAGCAATCTCTTAAAACAATTCTGCCGACATAAATTAGAATACCTCTTTCCCCACAACAATGGAACATGTAGCTCCTTAAACAGACCCCCATAATTCTGTGTTCTTAGTGATTACATTATCTAACTTAGTTTTGGTTTAATTTCCGCGACAAAGCTAAACCTGTTCTCTCTCTCTCTCTCTCTCTCTCTCTCTCTCTCTCTCTCTGTTTTAACTGCAAATAAGATCATATCCCTCTTTATTAGCATTGGTTTGGCTAAATGCATATTCAAAATTTAGTCAATATCACATTTTTTTTATATTTGTATATTCTATTTAAATTCAATCCCCACATTGGATTAGTCATTCACTCTCTATATAATAATAAAATATTATTAAATTAATAATTTTTTATTTAATTTATTTGTATCACATTTTATAATTCTACCAATTTAATATTAATAATAATTATATTCTAATTAAGTTAATATTAAAAAAATCATATTTTCAAAAGTTATTTAATGCTAATAACCAAAATTTGTGATTAAACTCATCTAAGATTCTATCTAAGCTTCTTAATCACTAACCAAATATCTAGTAATTAACATACTCATTTCAATGTCAATAAAAAATCTGCACCTACAAAACATCTACATAAACACCTACAAGACATTTTAAGATCCAACGCCATCTTAATTACAAAAAAGAGAGACATAAATCTGCACTTCCAACATTTGATCAATTAGTATATCTAGCACTTCCAACATTTCATAAATCTGCACTTACCATGTCTAGCAACATACTATTCATGTCTAACAACATACCATGTACAGCAGCACAAAAAGAAACCCCCAGATTACAACATATAACAGCAGTTACAAAAAAATCAAATACATCCATAGGAGTTGTTACATGCATTTGCTATGCTAAACCCAAAAAACCCAAAAATCTTCTATGCTAAACCAAAAAGACCCATAAATCAATCATGAAGTTCCAAAAAACATCCACATGATGAGTTACAAAAACTGTCCCCATAACTGTTCTAAATTCCATAACAATTTTTTTATGGGTAAAAAAGGATTCGATGTTCTGTTGTAATAAATTCTCCATAGATTGATGTTCCTATCAACCAGAAATTCTAATGCAGAAATTCCTAAGCAGAAATTCATACAAAATTCAACCAGAAATCAAGCCGAATACTCATTTCCTACAAAATCACCAAATACACATTTCCTATCAACCGAATACCCCTGCTGAATACTCCTTGGAAATGAGTTATCAAGCAGAAGAAAGAGATAGCGGAGTAAAAAAATTATGCAAGAAAGTAATTACAGATCGGGAGTGGGAGTGGGAGTGGGAGTGGGAGTGAGAGAGAGAGAGGAGTAAGAAATTAATATTTTAATGTTTGGTGAATCAATTGTAGTTCTCCATCTTTAGCCAACCACTCTAGTAAAAGTTTAAATTATTTTAGATTTGTCCAATTCAATGTAGAGTGTTTTTGACATAAATTATGTAAATTTTGACCAACCATCTCATTTGGCCAAGCTAACAAAGATGCTCTCGCATGAACTGTTTCACAACTGTTTCACCGTAACGTTAACTAATTGCATGTCTATTTGTTGCTAACTTATATTTACTTAAGAGGATTGAGAGTATATATACCTGATTAAGCCCATTTTCTTATATTCCTATCCAAGCTCGCTACACGACACTCATGTGAAATATACATTACAACCGACGATCTGGAAGTGCAAATTAAAGGCCATGTTAATTGTTACAAAAGGGTTGAGATCTTCGTACCTCTGTCATTATATCCATCTCACTGTCTTGTCGCGATCTTTGTACACGAGTCGTCCAAGAGCCAAGAAAATGGATGATCTACCATATTCAATGTAAGCAATTTTATGAAGCCAAGTTTTATAAATCCCAATCTCTCTTTCTTCTTATTTCTTTGACGAATATCCCAATCCCTCGTTTATTTGTTCTTCATGTCCAAGTTCAAGATTGTATGGAAGTTCCTCATCGATAGATCCAAAGTCGGATTTATCTGCAGCTACATTTGTCTGCACAACAGGAGACAAATTCTGGATCTGCAACTCCCAAATTCAACGGATTGTACTGGTTCATCAAAATATATTCAAGAAAAATCACATTTCATCCAAGATGCCTTCTGATCTACGTTTTATGCCACACAATGTTGGAGCCCACTATCTTGTGGAATGAAAACATCCGATTTTAAAGGGAGGATATTGCTGGATGCATGCAACTTTTTCTAATTGGCTTCTTTTCTTTTTCTTTTTAATGGGCTAAATCGAGATGCATGCAACTTGGTTGAACATAAAATAATCGATACGTTTAGCGCTTTGCCATCTCGAAATAGAGAATCAGTGCATAGAATGTCGATGATCCATCCTCATACATAAATCTAGCAAAATTTTGATGGGGCCCTAATCAATAAATTAGGTAGATGTGAGGGCTAAAGTCAATGCAGTGAAGGTATGAGGCAGTACTGGCAGTAATTAGAATTTTGGGGGGCCAGTCTCCTTTTTCTTTTTAGGTAACCAACTCCATAAACAGACATGGGATTCAACAATGCTAAGTTCTAATTTATGCGGAAGTCTCCTCCTACTTGTTCTAGTCTCGAGTCTGATATGAGTGGGACAGCTCATTGATCCCCCCATACGGTGTTTGTATAAATTTTGTGTACAAGTGTTGAATGCCAATGCTTGCACGTACGTAGAAGGCTCTATATATCACCAAACACGAGACAAGAAATGCGAATGAATGTATGTTGTGTGAGATATCTGCCGGAGACTCATTGGAAACCAACCCTTGTTGTCGGTCGGTCGGTTGGCTATTAACACTCAACTGAGGGCCACTTTGTATTCCAAACCCTATTCGATTAATTATTACACCTTTCTCAAATTTTAACGAAACATAATAAATAATTTGATTTTTTTAAATTTTAAAATAATAATAAAATTAAAAATTAAAAATTAATATTTTAATAATATTTTATTTAATTTTTATTTCGACCTAATTCAGTTCAATATCTAAACGCAGCATTAGGAATAGTTTGAATTCATATATGAGTTGATATGGTTCGTGAATAGTAGAGTAAAAATTAAATTATTTATTATATTTTGTGTAGAAATTAAGAAAAATTGTTTAAAAATTTAAAAAAGTTGAATTGTTTATTATATTTTATATGAAAATTTAAGAAGATTGTAATGATGAAATGAGATGAATTTAGGTGAATTTTGAATTGAAGGCCTTAATGTCCATATTATAAGTCAAATTTCAGATAATGATGATGCAACTTTCTTACAATGCTGCTACTCCTTTTCTTTTTCTCTGTGTTTTTTTTTTTTTTTTAAAGAATAAGGAGCGTCTTAACAGCTATTTAAAAAATTACAATTTCTATATCATTATTAACACACTATTTGGCTGTAGAGAGTTTTTCGTAGCCGACAAATGGTTCAATTGATTTTTGTTTTTAGTATTTTGTTTGGTTGAGGCCCGAGGGGAGCATGTGATCACTCAGGCCTTGGAAATTTTCCAGTACACCAAAACGCCAAAACGCAGAGAAGAGAAGCAGCCCACACGTGTTCCAGTTCTATGTTGTCCATGTGACCCACTCTATTGTTAATGTAATCTATATGATAATGTTATATATAGTTATAAAATATACAAATATCGTATAATTATTTTTAAAAAAATTAAAAATTATTATTAAAAATTTAATTTTTTTCATATAAATTTTATATTTATTATCTTTTTAAAAATAATTACATAATATTTACGCACCGTAACTATCGTTACTTTACGATTATTATTTTCACCAGATTCAAACTAATCTTTTGACTCTTTTATCTATTCAATTTGCATGTGAAGGTGGGACCCACACCACCCATGTTCAAAAATAAAAATTGAAATTAGGAATATCAGAGACAATATTATGTATGAGGTACCACTCCACTCCTCATCTTGTGTACCATATACAGTACTTTGGCGGTGTACGCAAATCGAGGGATTGTGATCCTTTCCTTTTGTGGGTCCGACATAATTAAAAAACAAACCTAGTAACTTTAAAACACTACATCTTATAAAAGCTATTAGTTGGGTGTTGGTGGCATGGCAGAATGGAGTAGGCCCCTATCCCGTATAACTTTGCCAGCTCAGAAGTGCAGAGGACACGTGGGAGCGTGGAAATGGTTGGAGTTTTTTTATATAAGAATCTTATTCTTAAGATTTAAGGGATGGTGTGACTTGTGAGGTAGGTCATAGGTGGCCCAATAATGTAGGACACAGCATTCATTTCACCCTCTTCCCCTTAGTCCCCACCAAAGAAATAAGAGAAAAACTCAAAACCATTCTGATGAGAAAATTTAATTTACACTAGCCGATAGAATCTCGACATATATGAGATTTATATATCTTACGGTAGGTGCTAATCTATTGAAGCAGCTCTGTTTCTTTCTCTATATTCTCTCCACGTCATCTCTTCTCTTATTTTTTTTCTCTATTTTTTCTTCTCTTCTCTATACAATGCCTCTCCTGATTCTCCTTTCCTACGCCCTCCTCGTTTTCTCCTCTCCGTCGAGTGCTTTAGATTAATAGATGGTGGGTTATTAGCAGGTAAGTGAGATACATCAATTGTATTTGCAACCAACAGAGGATTTTCCTCAATCATAACCTTCAAAAATCTCGTGAGTGGTAGATGAAAGATTGTTTCCATTCAAATCTAACAACCTTAACGATTTCAATTCAGCAAAATAATTGCGAATAAAACTTGGTGTCTTAAGGCAGGGTGCAACCTTAGTCTTCTCGATCTACTGTACAACAGCCACAGAGGCCCTTATGATTCTCACACCATATTTCCTTGTATAATTACGAAGAAAACCTGGTATCTTAAAGTAGGGTGAAGGGAAAACCCAAAAAAGGCCTCCATTGTGAGAGAGAGAGAGAGAGAGAGAGAGAGAGAGGGTGCAAGGGAATGGGTTTTGGCCTACTGTCGAGAGAGGAAAGTGAGAAAATGGAGAAGAAGAAAAGATCAAACTGTATTTCGGCATGTATCGGTAGATATTTCAGTTTTTATATATATTTTTTTATTTTTTTAAATTATAAACTTATTTTTTGAATATATTAGATAATTTATAATTTATATATATAAATATTTATATATTATTTTAAAATATAATTTATATATATTTATATATAATTTATTCATATATTAACTATTTTAAAACGGTATACGAAACGATATTGATATTAAAATATTTTATTTTAATATTTTAAACGGTATGCTATCGAGTACGATATTCAAAATATTGACGTAATCCATTTCCGTACTGTAAATAAATAATGCTATTGGACAAAGCGGCTTGAAATCGAACAAACTATTATAATAAGAAAATTTTGGCGAAGATTTTGAATTTGAAAGTAGCATCAATCCAAGAGAAGTTTTGTACCGAATCATCGTACAAATATAAAACATCATGTAAAACATACTGTATGCATATATATGGTTTGAAATGAATGTTACATTCTTGGGCCTCGATGCAATGCACCCAAGTACGTGAAAGGTAGTACTTAACTAGATTATTATCTACTCCACCGAACAGGGTGGGACATGTATGGGAGTTGGAATTCAATTTAAAGAAAATAAAAAAAACAAAGAAAAGGAATTCAAATCCAGTAATCTTTAGTAGCAGAATCGATTAGGTATTATTTGGAAACGGTTTCATCTCATCTTATGTTATTGTTATAATTATTTTAAATTTTACATAAAATATAATAATAATTTAATTTTTTTAATATTAAAATAATAATATTAAAAAATAATATTCTAATAATATTTTATTTAATTTTTAATTTTCATATAAAATGATTTCATCCCATCTCAATATTTAAACGTGAAATTTTAAGTTTTAACCGCCAATAAACTACTAGAAAAAAAAGTTCTACCCAACCTAACCATTACGATTTATAAAAGGTACAAATTATCATATAGAGCCGCCCTTTTTGTCTTTGGGCCGTTCAAAAAAGCGCTGATTCCTGTGACCATCACTGTGCAAGTATACATCCTATGTATGTATCTTCTACTAAAATCTTCACAGAAAAAGAAAAAAAAAAAAAAAAAAACCCCAGCTTGGTAATGCGAAACGTTATATACTTCCAAACACCAAAGAAAAAAGAAAATAATTCACATGTGTTGTTGTTGATATAAGTTCCTAAGATGCAGAAAACAACAAAAAAACAAGGACTTTAGCATGAAGCTTCGGCTGCCCCCAGATGAGTGGGAAATAGCTGCAAAACAAAACAAAAAACAAAAATCTGACCGTTGAGTTCAAATTTCGAACGACGAGAAGCACGAGATATACAACTAATGACAAAGAAAAGATGACGATGATAACATGTCGTAGTCCTAGATATCATTTGAAAGCGACGGTTGAGTTGATTTGGGTGACTGACTCGCTCTTTGCTTTCGGCGGGAAATTCAAACAGTGTTTTCGCGGGAAAACGAAGCAAATACCTCAACTCTCTCTTCTATATTAAAATAATATAATATACTTCCATAAATGAATAACAATAGCATAGCATTTTCCTAAAATTAATGTGTTGTTGAAAAAGGAAGAGTAGTATTTTGGGTAACTTCAGCCTGCCTGTCAGTATTTGCTCCTCACCTTTTCCCCTCTCTCGTCAGGGTAATGCGATGTATGTAATCATTTCACACTACATATTTTCTATATTTAAAAATAATTTTTTTTATTAAATTAATTGAGTTATTATATTTATCGTACATGCATTACATATTTGTTATAGAAAAATAAAAATAAAAAATTAAAATAGGTATAATGTTTGAGAATAATAAGTAGAATTATTTTCTTTTTAAAATAATTATATGATAAAATATCAATTATGATAATATATATACTGTTTACATGAACGTAAATACCCAACTAGTAAACTAATACACAATTTTCACACAATTTTATAAAAAAAATATTATTATTATTTTAATTTCAGTTCGAACTTCGAACTTTGGTGTGTGAAGTAATTTTTTTTAAATAATATATAATTAAATAATTGTATAAAAATGATGTAATAGTTGCCCTCTATAAATATTTTTGAAAAAGACAAAAGAACCACACCGTTCCCTTTACTTTGATGAAGTTTGAACAACGCCTGTCCTTTTCGGCAGGCAAGTTCCCAACGAAAGAACAAGACAACAAGTCCTTTTTATTCTGGCGGGAAACTCATTAAATTCCAATTGATAAGAGGTTTGGAATCCGTTTTTTTTTTTTTTTTTGGGGGTGGTTTAGGTGCGTGTTTCAATTTCAAACCAACGTAAAGTAGGTATATTTAAAGGGTGGTCCGTTAACGACGGGGTGGGGGAACAACCGTTAAAAGAGACGGAGAGGAAGTGGAGTGGGTCAAACGGTTGGAGACAGATGACAGTTAAGCGGATGAATCTGCTAGGCTGCCACGTCAGGAAGATTCAGATTCGCAATAGAAAGAGAGTGAGGAATTATCTTCTGATAACCGGAGAGTTCACGGGTTTTCTGTGACGTCTTCGACTCTTGAGTCTTTACTCGCTCATTCTCTACCCAGTTCTTTATTAGTAAAGCCAGCCGCTTTTCATCATAAACTCTCCCAAAGCCCCATCAGCACGGCTTGAATACACCTACATTGGTTTTTTTTTTTGTCGTAATACATGTACATTGTTGATGCCATAGATTTAAACTGGTAATAAAATAAACTTATTAATTTAAATTTTATAAATGAAATCATGTCACATCAATAATATAGATTATTTTATATACCAATTTTTAAATAAAATAATTATTTTTGACTAATAGTTTCTTATTATAATGTTAGATCTATTGTTCCATTCTAATATTAGAGCTTCGTGATTATACTACCAAGCATTTCTTTTTCTTAGTATCCCAATCTATTTGAACATTTACACTCTCGAAAATATTTTTGAAGTGTAAATTATATATAAAAAGTACCCATTCGGAGTGTTAAGGATCTTGGTTTTTTTTTGGTTTCGTGCCCTTGGAAGCATGGACGTGCATGAATGTTGAATATATAATTGAGCTTGGAAACGGGGATGATCTTCAATATGCAGACTCGCATGATGGCATCCAAGCCAATGACTATTGGTTTATAAGAGCTTCTCAAGTCATCCTTAAAAGCTCGTGAAAAAACCCAATAAGCAAAGGATGTAATTTATTACACTTTAGGGTGAGTTTGGTGTTGAAGTGAGTTGAGTTGAGTTGAGTTGAGATGATAAAATATTATTAGAATATTATTTTTTAATATTATTATTATTATTATTATTTTGATATTTGAAAAAATTGAATTATTTATTATATTTTATGTTAGGATTTAAAAAAATTGTAATAATAAATTGAGATAAATTGAGAGTAATTTATGTTCCAAACGCACCCAAAAACTAACATAAGTTGACCGACAAGAGAAAGTGCATCCAACTATTTTTGTGGCTCTCGTACTTTCTTCGGTGCTAGGAGTTTGAAAACACTATTTCCAAAAACAAAATACAATTATTGGATTGATCATGATAAAATGTTGAGCTTTGACAACCAACAGTGAGATGATAATTTTTAAAATATTATTTTTTTAGTATTATTATTATTTAAAAATTTTAAAAAATTGAATTAAAATTTAAAAAAATTGAATTATATATTATATTTTATATGAAAATTTAAAAAACTGTAATAATAATAAGTTGAGATAAAAAAAAAAAAAAAACCTTCTCCCACCTGGCAAACCTGCCCACAGCTGAATCAGGAATTTCTATGTGACCTTTTAAGAGATTCTATCGTATAGAAATATATAATATTAATTACCAATTTAAAGAAAACAACCACGACAGTAATCGATTGTGGACGATGATGGTTTCGTTTTATTAAAGAAAATAATTATTTTAATATATATTATTAAGCGGATGGACGGGACCCAAATACGAACGGCCTTGTCCCCGTATTTGTGTTCTGGTGCAAGCAGGGGGCTTGCACCCGACATGCAACAGTTGGCCGGGTCAAGGTCGCCCGACTGCCCAAGCAGGGTCAAACAGTCGAGGGCGGGCAGACGGGGTGCGAGGCTCGCCGCCCACGCCTAAGCAATCCTCCTCGAATGGGTTTACCAGCTTACAGTGTGAATCTTGGAATGTCCGTGAATGAAGAGTTTTTGGTGGACATTTTGACCGTGCAAATTAGTAACTATAAAGGAAGCCAGAAGGGCAATTATTAATTAATGGAGACGTAATGACCCAAATTGGTAATGATTATGTCTGTCGCTCTTTCTAATTGCACAGAAGGGCGAGTGAAAATGTTGTGCTGTCTACAAGGCAACAATCCTAATATGCTCGAAATATTTAATCACGTAACGTTAACGGACGAAGTACTTAACTAGTTCAGGAATACTATTTATGGGATGTGATTAATTTAAGAAACTATTTCAGACATAATGATAGAGCTTCATGATCAATTTTTATTCCGTTCAACATACATGTATCGGATCATCAGATGGGTACCATGATTTTAACTTTATGCAAGACGTTGGATTTGGCCTTAATATATATAATTATAAGAAAATATATTTACAATCGTAAATTGTGCAACTGCTATGTAATTGCTTTGAAAAAAATGAATAAAACATGGGACCTACATGAAAAAAATTAATTTTTTAATAGTAGACCCTACTCTTTTTAAAGCGATTACGCGACGGTTGCACATTTTACGGTTGTATGTAGAATTACTCTATAATTATTATTTTGTGTATAATATAACAGAACCTCCCAATGCTGTATGTAAATGGTTTAGGGGTTTTTTTTTTTTCACTTCGGTAACTATTTTACCATGTGAGTAAAAAAGAGAGAGATATCTTATACACCAACTCGATTGATTTGTATTGTAGTAATCCATGTTAGATTTGTGAGAGTATTATTTGAACCCGTGCATGTGAAAGCTTAAGTACCTCTGTAAGATCCAAATGAAGTATATAACGAGTTATGTTATAAACAATCATTTTTAAGTATTTATTATGTATTTTATTGATATGATTGATTAAAATAATTATTTTATATTAAAAAATAATACAACTAATCACATTAGTAGAATATACAAAAATGACTGCATGTATAGATCTTGAAATTCGGATACTAATAATATTAAGGGAAACAAAGGGATGAAATAGTGCTCCCACCAATCGCGCGGCATACAACGTGTAAATACCTTACCACCCAATGGTTGGATATTTCAAACTTAATTTGTTCAAAAGGGAATTGCTTAATTTTGTGGACATTGCATTGTAAGTTGCTTTTGTAACATATTAGACACTGAAAATTTCTTTTAGAGCTATGCAGAGAAATTAGAATGTAATGATATCTGTTAATATATAAATAGAATATGTGTTGTGAAATTAAGAAAAAACACAAAGAGAAAAGAAATATTGAAATATAAACTCCGCTCTCCAAGAGTTTAATATCATTTTCTTATAATTTTTGGTCATGTTATACAAATGATCCTCAATATACATTTTTATAGGTATAAGAGAATAAATAATTTGAAAGAATGATATAAATTTAAAAATTTCAAAAATTGATATATATATAAATAGGATAAAAGTCTAGAAAGTAAAATTTAAATGGTCATTTATCAAATTTATGTATACATTTATTGATTGTAGAGCTGCATTTACGGTATTCTTAATTGAAAAAATCTACTTCACACACTACTGTGTGAAGCAGCCCCAGCACACTTAACGTGCTGGGGTAAAAAAAATAAAAAATAAAAAAATTTGTACTGGGATTGTGCGGCTTCCGGCTACCTCCTAAAATGGCTCTTCCTAATTAATTATTTATGACCGGATGATGTGTTTGTTACTGCTGACTGATTCCGTATTGCTTAGTTAATTTGCAACATCACGCCCTAAGAAGAGCAAAAAATGCACGTTCGTCCATTAAAAAATTGGATGTTCCAGTATTATGCGACATGCGTGCATGCACATCCATCTATAATTAACTGCAATTATATTTGAAAGCTATGTCATTTTCTTAAAGTCTGACCGCTTTAATTTTATTTAGATATAAGAAATATTTCGTTTCATCTTATTATTATAATAATTTAAAATTTATATATAAAATATAATAAATAGTTTAATTTTTTAAAATTTAAAATAATAATAATATTTAAAATAATATTATAATAATATTTTATTCCATCATTAATCAAAACCAACCGCTTTAAAAATGTTGTAAGAGAGTGTGCAGTATTTGAAGTCTGACCATTTTTGAATTTATGAAATTGGCCAATCACCGTGGTTTTTTTTTTTCTTTTTGACAAGTCCAATCACCGTGGATAAACCATCAAGGTAGTGTTTTTTTTTTTTTGAAAGGGGTAGTGTTTTTAAAATGAACGTTACATCCAGTTTAAGATTAAATTGCAAAAAGTAATCAAAGGATGTCCAAGGAATGCTAGATTGTCCCACACTATATGTACTTTATATACAGAGAAATATTATATTATAAAGTAATTATATAAAAATAATCTTATAAATTGATGTGGTTTGATGTGATTTCTCAAATTGTAAAATTATTTTTATTATAAAATGAATGTAACAGATAATATGAAATCATGTCAATTTATGAGATTGTTTTTGTATAATTTATTTATAGATGTAATGGTCCTCTTACATTACATATATGATGATCATTTACAATGCAAACGAAGCAATCATTTTAAATGGTGGTTGTGGGGGCCGGGATGGATACTATCATGGCAAATAATATTCGATGGGAATATTTAAAATGGTTAAACATTATGAAATTGTAAAAATTGAACCTATGCAATCGATTAGAATGATGATGCCATTTTCTGCAGTAATATTTTCATAAAATAAATAATTTAATTTTTTTAAAATTTTAAAATAATAATAATATTAAAAAAATAATATTTTAAATTCTCATATAAAATTAAAAATTATAATCACACTATCCAACCTCTGCTCACAATTAGCTAACACCAATTAATCTGTGTGATAAGTAAGAATGCAACATGCTCTGTCAACGTTACGTCTGAACAAGTACGTCCTGAAAAGAATTTCCCAAACGGGATCGAAAACCAAGAGATTGAAGCAATGAAATTACTTTACAGCTGGAAATCTGATCATGTATTACCTGGAAACCCAATTCTCTGACTGCAGAAGGAAAAAGAATCTTATTATACAGTAAAAACACGCTTAAGACTATATCCTAATCATTTTATATTAATGTACAATAATCCATTACCAACTAAGTTGTGTATTTGTCAGAATTTAGACAAATGTATCCAACCACTGGGCCATGTTCCAGTTGTTTTCACGTTTACTCTCTCGTTTTTTTAATGGAGCGTTCAAATTTTCCGCTAAGTTAAATTGGTTTATTTATTTATTTTTTAATTTATATTTATTTATTATTTTAAAATATTTTTTAAAAATAAATATACTAATAGTTATTTTCGTAATTATTAAGTAAATAAATTTTTTTTAAAAAAAGGTGTTAAAATGAAGTGTTAAATTTCAATGTAAAAGTAGCATTTTTGTTTTTAAAGTTTGTTTTTAAAGTTTGTCTCAAAGGAGACCCTGAAACCTTAATAAAAGCAGCTTGTCTTCAACATTCTAAACTCCGCACCCTCTCTCTCACACGCACACAAATACTCCACACACTTGTCTCTCTCTCTTTCTCTCTCTTCTCTTTCATCTTTCCTTCTTTTGTTGGGTCCCTCCGCCTGCAAACACAGCCAACTCTGCCGGGTTTTTATTAAATCTTCCCGAACCAGCGACCTACTCATCGCTTTCTTTTTCATCACCATCACAACCTCCCATCTGGCTCTCTCTCGCTCTTCTTCAGTTGCTCTTTTATACTTCTTTGGGGCTTTGCATGTCCGAGTCTGTGGGTAACCCCGAGGCCTGGCTTCCCTTGCCGCTGAAGTTTCTCACTAACGAAGACATACTCATGGACAAGGAGAACTTCAACAAAAGCGCACCGAGTTTCAGGTTTCCCTCCGATTTTCCGTACGATTTCGAATCGTTTGGTTCTAACTCGTCTCTCAGCTCGCCAGTCGAGTCCGTGGCGAGTTCGACAGAGACTGAAAGCAGCGACGAGGAGGACTTTTTTGCCGGGTTGACTCGCCGCCTGGCTCAGTCCTCGTTACACGAAACTCAGAAGCTCACCGTTCCAAGTCTATCTCGGAACAAACGGGAGGTATAGCCCTTGTTCTAGAGAATCTTTTACTCTCTCTTGTTCTTATATTTTGGGTTTTTGGAAGCGAGTTTTTATGCTGCTTCTTTATTGCCTCAGTGTGTAATTGCCGGGTCACCTCAATCGACTCTGACTGGAATCGGGAGCTGGTCCGGTCGCAGTGCTGTTTCGAGCAATGGAAGCCCTAACGGTCCATCTCGGTTCCCATCACCGCCAACGACACCGTTTGGTGCTAGCAACGACACTTGGGATCTCATATATGCAGCTGCTGGGCAGGTCGCGAGGTTGAAAATGAGCGGTGAGTCTCCCAAGTACAACTACCAGAACAGAGGACTTCTGGCACCTCCTAAGCTTACAACTCCGGCCTCCACGTTGAAGGGCTGCAACATTGGGTTGTACTCCAACCACGGTATTGCTCACAATCTTCCACAGACGACTCAGGTGAGTTATGAGAGTTGTATAAAAACTCTTACAAGACGAGTGATGGATGTTTCGAATTGAAATCTCAGATTTTATTTTGCCTGGGCCTTGATTTTTGTGGTTCTCGTTTATGCAGTCTCAGCACGTCAGGCAGGACCAGGTGCTGAAGCCCCAGCGCGCGGCTTCCATCTGGGGAAGACAGCAGTCACAGCACCAAGAGAAGGCGGGCTGGTCAACTCAGCAGAACCATCAAGAGCTACAGAGTCAGAACTGTGCGAGAAATACTGGGTTCCAGAGTGGAAGATGTGGGCGCCCTGTGAGTACTATGCCCCTATCTGCATGGCCTTCACCACATTCTCAACCTCAAAATCAACCGCCACGCCACACTGGTCCCGGTATTCGACCTGTTATCCTCAGTGGATCTAGTGGGAAGAGGGAGTGCGCTGGAACTGGGGTTTTCTTACCCCGTAGATATGGCAGTTCTCCGGACATTCGCAAGAAAACATGTACGTGCTCAAGTAGATTTCGGTGTTTGGTTATGGACCAGTTCTTCTGTCTTTCCATGGAATTTATCAATTTTGGGCTATTCGTTTCACTTTCTCAGGTTGTCCAGCAATTATTGTCCCGGCCAAGGTTGTTCAGTCCCTTAACTTAAACTTTGATGACATTAGTAGTCACCCTCAGCCACGCTACCACGCTGGGTTCACCCCTGAACACGGTAGAGCCAATTTTCTTTGCCACTCTAAAGGAGGGCCGAAGAATTTACAGATCTGTTAACTCCCTGGCTGTCCTAATCTCTTAGTAATTTTCTATTGCAGATTTCGTCATGACCAGGGGAAATGCCCTCATGACGCAGCAAAGGCGGAGTATACGGCCGGAGGGTTCCGTTAGTCATGAAATACGCCTGCCTCAAGATTGGACGTACTGAGAGTCCTATATTTGCCCCCGATAGGATATTATGTTTGTTGGACACGAGCAGTAATAAGAGTGTAGAAGTTTGTAATAGGATATGGGTATTTTGGTTTTGTAAACAAGGACATTCGAGAATCCGAGTGCGGTTGTTTGATTGCAATAAAAGATCCAGCTTTTTGAGGACGTCGACGCAGCTGTTGTGTACAAGGCTTAAGGTGAATTAATTGGAGGGGAGGCTGATAGAGGTTTCATCTTCTTGTAATAAATGGGTAGAAAATGTGTTATTTGGGTTTGGGTTTGGGTTAGGGTTAGGGTTAGATGAGGTTGTTCTTGAGGTGTAACTGCAGGCCTCTTTTGTAATATCCCCAGCTTGAAAGATTTTAGTAATAAGGATAGCTCGAAGTTATGACTCTCTTATGTGTTTATGTAAAGTTATGACATCCCGTGTCTGGCGAGTTAAGAGTATTTTCTATGGGTAGCAGAACATGGGTGATGGGAGCACTTTGATTGTCGAATTATTAATGAGTGCTGCTTGGCAATCTTTGAAAATCAAAGTCCGTACTTTATAAGTTACAAGCATTATTCCTGCTCTTTGCTCACAAACCAACAGTGCTATTTTTTATGGTATAGGGGAGTGAAGTGTGAACGCAGATTTATTAAAGCTAGAAGGAAAAGGACCATTATCGTAGCATTATTAGTAATTCCTTCGGCGTAAAGTGGGTATGGGGATGAAATTTGAGGTACGTTTTGCTTGATTTTGGTGGGCCCTTTGATCGTAAGGATAATTCTGCAGGAAAAATGATTTACATATAATATTTTTTATAATATTTTACAAAACTCTATTGGAATTGAGGAATATTTTTATAATCGTTGGATCGGACCAGACGGACTGAACCAAATCGATGTCTCTTTAGATATTCGGTTCGGTCCAATTCGATCCGAAAAAATAATAGTTGGATCGGACTAGACCATTTGCAGTGCTAATTATACCCTTGCGTTTTTCCTTCTCTATAGTCTATTTTGTTAAAAACTAAAAGAAAAAAACAGAGAAGGAAAGTAACCGGAGACAGCTTTGGTAGTAGTGTTTGGTGTGCTGTAGACGCAGTCCAATGTTGACTCAATCAAGTCTGATATTTTTTTATCTCATATTGATCTTAAATTCGCTCTTTATGTGTGTGGATGAGCGTTGCATAAGAGATTTTTTTATTTGTTTGTTTTCTTGCGTTTTCCCTTGTAATTGAAGACGTTATCGGTTATCTCAAATCTCATTTTATATATGGTTTCGATTTATGGATTGCATGAATCAACAACATTTGTCTTTGCATGCACACACGTGCACAATAGGCACAATTTCCATTCCGCATATATTTGGGTGTATATAGCAAGCAAGGAGATCTCTTGTGATGTGACTATGTTAGGCTTGACGCAATTCAAAATAAAATGATATGGGAGATTTTGTTAAAAATTAAATAAAATAATAATAATTATAATATAATTTAATATTTTTATTTTTATTTTGATATTTAAAAAAATTAAATTATTATTATATTTTGTGCGAGAGTTTAAAAAAATTATAATAATTATATGAGATGAGATAAAATGAAATAATTTAATTTTGTGATTAGACATTGTTCTAACTCAACAAAAAAATATATATATATATATATATATAATAGTTATATATATAATAGTTAATATAAATTGAGTAATGATATACACACAATATATTGTACAACACATTACACAATAATATTATAAAATAATGGTATTTTTATAAAATTATGTTATAAGATGTTTTACAAAATACTCCTCATTTAAAATATAGTTGTGTAAAGTATTATAAAAAATGTTGTGCGTAAATAATTTTCCATATAAATTATAGTTGCATAATTACTTTTAGAACAGTGAGTGCTTAACAGTTGGTTTTCTTTTTATTATAGTTAACTGGGGTACGATTTCAGCTTAAGGTTTTTGTTTATACTAACAAATAAAATGGCTTCACATGGTATGTTGAAACAGGGTGGAAAAAGTCTGCCTACGCGGCCATTAGAGATTATCTCAGACCTAGAATGGTATGGATAAAAACAACATTCCAGTTAGTATACATTGACAAACCTGTAATTGCAGGGGACTCTCTCGAAAGCAGTCAAAGATCTGAACTAAATTCTCGATTGGACAGTGTAACCCATTATTCAAGACGTAAAGATTTCTCTCCTAGGACTACAAAGTTGAGAACTTTGGAAAATAAATCGAGATGTTAATCAATACGCGTATTCTATCGTGTAGTGGGCAGCCCCCAAAATCACATTTTTTGTTAAGCTTTCATAGTGGAAAATGTTAAGATATAAAATAATAAAAATCTACCTCTTCCCATAAGCTTAAGCTTATGGGAAGAGGTAGATTTTTATTATTTTATATCTTAACATCACCAATTGTCCCAAAAGCTTAAGCTTATGGGAAGAGGTAGATTTTTATTATTTTATATCTTAACAGAAAAGACTCACTTTTATTGTAATATAAGCTTGTAATTATAATACGTAATGCAGCGGATGCTCTAAATTATATAAGAGTCCTGCTAGGGGTCTCGAATTCAGGACCCAAAACATGTCCTGAAAATATAAAATTTTTTCCTTTTTTTTTTTCATGTATTTTTTAATCATTATAAATATATTTTAAAAAAATAAAAAATTTATAATATCATTAAAAAATATTTTTTTTTATCATTTGGTTAAAAAAAAAAAAAATCTCATTCGGGACATGTTTTAATTCGGGACCAAAGCATTTCTCATTATATAATATTAGTTGCTTATTCTCAAAAAAAAAAAAAATAAAACAAAACAAAACAAAACAAAAAGTGAAAAGTACAACCGAAATCATGAAACCTGTGGTAGTGGTGGTTGTAGGAAATTATTCTAAATTTTAAAGTTAAGCATTGCCGAGAGCGCGGGCATCCGCTTAGTCAAATGTGAGTGCATCTAAAACATTTGGCCTTTATATTAGTGAAACTCTATGCATTGGAGTAATCAAAATTTGGGAGTTCTACATATTAGCTGTAATAAATTTAAACTTTTTTCAATTTTTGACTAGACACTGTTTATAGCCAAAACACATATTTTATTTCAAAATATTGCTATCTCCAATTATTAATTAATATTGTCAATAATAATATTAATTAAATAATTTTGTGCATGGTTATTAATATTGCTATCTCTAATTATTAATTAATTAACATTTGATTAGTATAGTTACAAAATAAGAAAATAAATAAATAAATATTATTATATTAATATTTTGACTAATATATAAATAACCGAATGTTGAGTTATATGTTGAATGCTTTTGCCTTTGAACAAAACATGTAATTTTAAAGAAATTTTAACTTTAATTTTTAACTAGACTATTATCAATACTCTCAGTGGATGTGCACTTATGAATAAATAAAGAGTAATGCTAGAGAGAAATCACTATAGCAGTGTACACTTTACACTCACTGCATTGCTGCTTCTAGTTGATTGTTCCCTACACTCACTTGAGAAAATGTGTGGCTTAGATGATGCCACATCATATATGTAAAATAGATGGTCCTAATAATAACTTCTATCTATATTTATTCATAAATAAAACATGGCAAGGTTACGTCTGGATATGTTGGTTTTTATTTTTTTTATTATTTTTTTAACCGAAGGAGGAGTTGCCAGCACGTGGAGGGGAATGAAAAGTAAAAGCTGGCACATTAATTTAAGTATATTTTTAAATTTAAAGATGTATTGTTTACTTTTAAAAATAATATTTTATTGTAAAAATTATCCAAATTATTTTACTTTTCAGTTTTTATTTTTTAAGATTTTCATTTCCTTCGAACGCCCTTTCACTTTCATTTTGTGTTCAATTTTGAAATATGTGATGGAATAAATATTATTATTAATTAACATGTAGTTAGTGTAGTTGTAAAATATGATAAAAATATTTAAAATATTATTATTTTGATTAATTCAATGTGGGGTTATGGTTACTTCATATCATTTAAATATTATATTTTTTATTAATTTCAAATAAAGTAAAATGTATAAAGTAGATATAGAAATGAATAAAGAGTAAAAAATAGCGAGAGGAATGAATTAAATATTTATACAAGTTTAAATAGTGTTTCATAGGTGTAGAGATGATATTGTAGCAAACTGAATATTAATTATAAAATACATAATCCATTGGATGGGTTATATTAAACTATTTCAATTTTATATAATCCATTGAAAATACTTTTAATAAATATGATATTCATATAAAAATATTAATTTTTTAATATAGATCCCATTATTTTTTTAATGGAATGTGCTTGTACAACTGACTCTATCTATTATTACTTTTTTAATATTTGATTCTTTTGATTTTTGGACCGAAACTTGCTCGATTTCAGGCCCATTTCGAGCCGTGATTCACGTTCCCTTCCCTGTGGGTCCAGTGAGGTTCTTTACGAACTACAGATCTTCCACAGAAATATATAGATTTGCAGCTAACCTGTGGACTGCTCAACCGTGCTTCCACCGGATATGTAATGGTACATATTATCTAAAAGTTGAGATATTCTTTTATCATTTTAGTGATTTTCAAAAATTCAATGATCAAAATTTTAATATTTTACAATATTTTTTATTTCAGGCGAAACGCAGAAGATTTTATTCTGCTTCAACCATCTTATGCACATCTAATTTAGACTTTTTTTCTATAATAATGTTCTTTATCTTAAATCTTGTGGAAATAATAAAATAATAAAATAAAAGATAAAAAATGATATTTTTACGAATACGATAATGATATTACTTTTATAAGTTGTTTTACAAAAATATATCTCATTTAAAATGCAGTTTTATAGAAAGTTGTAAAAATAGTTGAATGTCTATCATTTTCCATCACAATTATTTTTCTTTTTCCTGAGCATGTGTGGAATACTTGCATTTCTATTTTTATCCTTTTTAGGTCTTATTTGGCAACTGAGGAGATGAGATTCTAAAAAATCTCTAATAATTTTCTTTTCAAATATCACTCAAATATAAAATAATTTTTAATTTAATTATTACTTAATTATTATCCAAATACAAAACCCTATACAACTTTTTCAAACTTCTAAACAAAATATAAAAATAATATTAAAAACTTATATTTAAACAATTTTTAACTTTATAATATTTTTATTCAATTTTTTCTCTCTCATTTTTAAAAATCCAATAAAACATTATAACTCAAACTATTTAACCACTATTTACAAAATTATCACAGTTTTTCAGTACTAGTGTTTCATCAAACAGGCTGAGCTGAGCTGTTTTTTTTTGGAGGCACTTGTAGGGAAATTAAAGTACCTCGACTTGCTTTGTATTAAATTATTTTCGATGCTATGGGGTAAACCAATAAAAAAAGGTCCACACATTCACAGACGTTGATGTCGTCTATGATTCATTTTGTTTTCTATGATCATGCCGTCGATGATGCTTCCCACTGTCACAGAGCGTGCTTATAGCAATCATGCTGGTGGTAGCTTTGCCTATTTGTGGATAATGATGGACTCAAAGGATCAATTGTTTCCAATTTGATCATAGCTGTGGATTATTAGAAATTCATGACCACAAAACATAAAATTTAATTTACAGCTAAAAGTGAGTTTAGTGTTATTGTCAAGTTATAAGAAACAACCTTTGTTTTTAGATTTTAATTATATTTTTGGTGGACCTGATTTTATGCTTCGGCCCAGTCCATATGCCCGAAACCTTGCATGGTATGTGGGCCAAAAAGGTTATTGGGTAGACTCAGATCTTTTAATCAACTGCCCCTTTAATGGCCGAAGCTTTGGGAGCTTAGCGGCCTTCTTGTGGAGAAAGCAGAGTTTTTGGAGATAGCTTGGAGGCTAGCCGACAGCAAACAGCCCTTCTTGTCGATGGTTCAACCTGGATTAGTCTGTGGCACGGATTGGCTTGAACCATTAAAGCCAAGTGGGTTCCTCGACACTTTGGATGGAAGGGGCCAGGCCGTGGGTGTCTTTTGGACTCGCCGTGGTTGGAATTCAACATTGGCGAGGATGCCTATTTCACTGACCAGAAGGTGAATGCCAAGTACGTTACAGAATGTTTGGAAGGTTGGGCTGCAGCTAGAGAGCGACCTGAAAAGAGGGGTGTTGGAGAGGATTATCAGAGACCGATGGAAGGGCAGAGGATTAGAGATAGAATTTCAGAGTTAAAGGAGAAGGCCAATCTTTGCTTAACTGTAACTATCAAGGATAAGCTTTACTGTAATATGATCTGTACAGTAACTATAGTTGGTCAGTTATTGTACAAAGTCTATATATAAATTATGCACACCACACGCTACTTTTGAGCTGTAGAACAATATCTTTTCTAAACCTTTTTATGGTAACAAGAGCCCTCTCGGATTCATCTCCAGATTTTTTTTTTTTTTTAGCAACTCCTCTCTTTCAAGACTATGATTCACATGTTGTCTATCAAATTGACATCCAACAACTATCTTCTTTGGCGAGGTCAAATTCTTTCTCTTCTCTCCAACCAAAATTTATTTGGTTATCTTGATGGTTTTGTTGTTCCACCCTCTGTCACAATGATTGCCAACAACAACACAATCCCAAATCCTGCATATGCATATACTACATGGAAACAAACTGATCAATTGGTGCTTAGTCTTCTTTATTCTTCTCTTTTTGAAGAAGCCATGAGTGAAGTCCTTGGTCAAACTACTTCTCATTGGTGCCTAAAAAGTTCTTGAAAATTCGTTCTCTCACAAATCCAAAGCACGGGAACTAAGATTAAAAGATGATCTACAACTCGTGGAGAAAGGTTCTGGGACTGTCACAGAATATTCTCATGCCTTCTAGGTCCTATGTAATCAATCAACTTGCGGCCATGGGATCTGCAATTGATGACACTGACAAGGTGCATTGGTACTTGCGTGGTCTTGGTTCTCAATTCTCCACTTTTCAATTACCATGCTTTCTCAATCTCCTTTATTAAGCTTCAAAGATATATTTCCCAAAGCAAAAAATCGTGATTTGTTTGTCAAATCTCTTGAAGACCAAACCAGCAATGCTACAGCTTTTACTGCTCAAAGGGGTGGATGCCATGGTCATCGTGGTAGCAGAAACAATAGAGGTCGTTGAGGAAATCGTGGCGCAGAAATAATACTAGAGACTCGAGATCATTTGCCTCTTCCAAACCACTTTTCTAGATTTGCGGAAAAACAGGTCATGTTGTTGCAATATGTTTGGAGCACTACAATCAAGCATCTCAGAAGGCCAATGTTGTTGAAGCATTGTCTTCCCAATGTTCCTTTCATGATACTATTGCCTCCGACTAGTACACAGACAGTGGGGCTTCTTCCCATATGACAAATGCTGGTGAGATCACAATAATATAATAAAAAATTACAGTGAAATTAAAATTAAGACAAGCCATTTTGGATTGAGGCACGGAAATCTCGCTCTCTTTAAGGAGATTCAAGCCTTCTGCAGTGTACAAAGTTTCAAATTAACCGGTGTAACATAACTCTTCTTGACTTGACTCATCCAGAATACAACAGCTCAACTGAACGTCGTATAGTCCGAACGAACTCTACACAAGTGGTTGAGTCCAAAGTTCCACTCAAAAAACACATTTCTTTTATTTGAAAAATCTCTCAAAAATATATACTCACTAAACTTATTTTTATTATCACGCTTGTTCTCAAGTATATTCCTCTCCCGTACTTAACCGCAAGGCTACACACTTTTCTCTTTCCAAAATACTAACTTTGTACGTATTGGAAAGAAAGCGTACTACCCTTGAATTACAACCACTCACAGAATGTCAACCTCCATTCAATTTAAAACAATTCAAAAACACTCGGTAATTATTGTGCAATGAATAAAAGAACACATCAATGAAAGTTGACGTTTTTCTCTTCAGGAAACGGCACAATCAATTAATATCACCTAATATAATATTAAAAGTAAAAATAAACCGACCTGCATAATTGTTTTAAGAGAAAAAGGTTTAAACGTTAATAGAAACGTATAAAGCCAAGAAGTCGATTTTGCCAATTGTTTTACAAGAATTAAAAGTAAAAAAAAAATAACGGCAATAAATTAATTAGAAACCAACGTTACAGACCAAAATGTTCGGCTACTGGCAAATCAAGAGAATAAATGCAAGCTTAATAACATTCAAGCAATAAAACTCATAAATCCTAATAATTATTTTAAAAAATACCAACAACAAATGATCGTGCCAATCTTGATACTTCAACCATTTACAAAGGATCTGTTCATGTTATGGTTGGAAATGGAGCTTCTCTCCCCATTACTCACACTGGTTCACTCTTATCCTCTCCTTCTATATCTTTACTTGATATTCTTGTTGTCCCACAAATTACAAAAAATCTTCTTTCCATCAGCAAGTTAACATCATATAATTCTTGCTCCATTACTTTCATTGACTCTGGCTTTACCATTCAGGATCGACTAACGGGAAAGGTGTTGGAAACCGGTAGATGCATAAATGGATTGTATATGCTTGATCATGGTTATCATGCCCTCATTTCAAACATTCAGCTTAATAAAAATCGTGCTTCTTTTTCTGTATGGCATGCCCGTTTGAGACATGTTTCCTCTCATGTTATTAAATCTTTGAATAAAAATGGTTTCTTATCTGTCACTTCTATATGTCATAGTTGTCCACTTGGTAAAAGCCATCGGCTTCATTTTCCTATTAATGAAAAAAGAAGCAACTTTCCTTTAGCCTTAATACATTGTGATTTATGGGGATCATTCCCTACTACTTCACCTTCAGGCTTTAGGTATTATGTGATATTTGTAGATGATCATTCACGCTTTACTTGGTTTTATCCTTTAAAATCAAAAGCTGATTTCTTTGACATCTTTCTACAATATCAAAAACTTGTTGAAAATCAATTTTCCACCAAAATCAAATCTTTTCAGTGTGATGGTGGAACTGAATTCACAAATATGCGCTTTAAAACTCATCTAGTTGATCATGGAATTACTCAACGCATTGTGTTGAGTTGGTCTTACAATGGAAGGGAACGCAAACATCACCACTTCATTGAAGTTGGTCTTACAATGCTCGTTCATTCTCACTCACCCGCATCTTTATGGGTTGATGCATTCTCAACTGCAACATTTATCATTAATCGTGTTCCCACATCAATTCTAAGACGTAAATCACCTTATCTGATTTTGTATGGTAGACAACCTTCCTACTCCATGTTTAGAACTTTTGGTTGCTTGTGTATTCCTTTATTATGTGACTACAATGCTCATAAACTTGCTCCAAAGAGTTCTCCATGTGTCTTCATTGGTTACAGCTCTCTCCATAAAGGATTCTGTTATCTTGATCGTGGCACTCAACGTGTATATATCTCTCGCCATGTAATTTTTGATGAGCAAACTTTTCCATTTGCTGGAGCACCTACTCCATCATCTTCTTCCCTCATTGATTTTGTGTCCTTTCATGAATCTGCTAACTTCCATTTCTCCTTGATTCACAAGCATTCTGCAGTTTCTCCTACTAAATCCTCTTCATCCACCCAAATGCCTTGTGTCTCTTGGCCTTCTCACTACATCTCATGTGCCTTTGATCAACCTATTCTAGCACCCACTCTCAGTGCCACTGCCACTTATGTACCCATCTCGGTTTTAACCTCCCCGTCACTTAGTGAAGCTCTTGCTCCTTCTCCACAACATTTGGCACTCTCTACACCAGTGAACTCTCATCCCATGGTTACACGAGGCAAAGCTGGAATCTCAAAACTAAAATCTGATCACAGTATCACTCATGTTCCAGCTTCATCATTCATTTAGTCCTTATTAGCTCTTAAAGTACCCAAAGGTTTCGTCTTTGCATCCAAACACCCAGAATGGATTTCAGCCTTGGATGAGGAAATTCGTGCATGACATCACAATCAAACATGGACATTGGTTCCACGCCTACCTATTAAAAACATTGTAGGTTGTTGATGGGTCTTTTGTACCAAAATTCATCCCAATGGCACAGTTGAGCGATATAAAGCACGTTTAGTAGCAAAAGGATAGACACATATTGTAGGACTAGACTTTCATGAAACATTCAGTCCAGTTGTTAAGGCTACTACAGTTCGAATCATTCTCTTTCTTGCTGTCTTTGCTGGCTGGTCCCTCCGTCAATTTGACGGGAAAAATGCATTTCTTCACGGCTCCTTAAATGAACAAGTCTACATGAAACAACCTCCTAGATACATTGATTCTCAATTTCCTGATCATGTTTGTCTATTACAAAGCGTCATCTATGGCCTTAAACAAGCACTAAGGGCTTGATTTCATCAGTTTAGTGTATTCTTGGTAGATTTTGGCTTCATTTGTAGCAAAGCTGACTAAAGCTTATTTATTTACAAAAGTTCTTCTAGTGTTATCTACTTACTATTGTATGTAGATGATATTGTTATTACCGAAAACAACTCAAAGTTGCTTACTGATTTTATCAATCAACTCAACCATATTTTTGCTATGAAAGATCTTGGATCCCTTCACTATTTTCTTGGCATAGAAGTGCAACAAACCAACTTGGTCTCTTCCTTAGTCAAACCAAATATCTCTTTCAACGTGCTACTCTACAAGACTCTAAACCAACTACTACACCCATGGTTGTTGGCCAACGTCTCACAGTTGATGGAAAACTCTTCTTAGATCCTATTTTGTATTGGTCTCTTGTTGGTGCACTGCAATATTTGACAATCACACGGCCAAACTTCGCTTATTCTGTCAACATCATATGCCAATACATGCATGCCCCTACCGAAGAACATTTTTGCGCTATCAAAAGAATTTTGCGATATGTAAAAGGGACTCTTCATTTTGGCTTCCAGGTTTTCTCCCAAAGTTCAACTCAAATTTTGGCCTACTCGAATGCAGACTGGGCTGGTTGTCCTGCAACTCGTCGCTTAACATCCGACTATATGAGTTATCTTAGAGCAAATCTGGTCTCCTAGATTGCCAAAAAAAAAGCCAATTGTTTCTCACTGAAGTGCTGAGTCTGAATATCGTTCTCTAGCCCTCACTGTAGCTGAAACCACCTGGCTCATGAGTCTTTTGCATGAACTTCATGTTGATGTCAAAGCTCCTACAACTATTCTTTGTGATAATCGCAATGCAATTTTTATGTCTACTAATTCCGTCTCGCATCCTCGATCAAAACACATTGCTTTAGATTATCATTTCATTCGAGAACGAGTTCAAGCTGGCTCCATCACTGTTCAGTTCATTCCTTCTGATATGCAAACTGCCAATATCTTCACCAATAGCTTGTCTCGCCCTCAGTTCATTTTCTTCCGCTCCAAGCTAACCGTATCACCACCCTTTGTCAGCTTGAGGGGGGGTGTCAAGGATACAACTGGCTGATCAAAGTCAACTAAGTCAAAATCAAATCTCATTGTTTATATATGGAATGAACTCTTATAGTTAGCCTTGTAATATGATCTGTACAACTGGTCAGTTATTGTACAAAGTCTATATATAAATCGTGCATACCACACTCTACTTTTGAGCTGTGGAACAATATCTTTTCTAAACCTTGTTAATAACAAGGGTGCACCTCCAGGCAATCCTTGGACAGCTTGATTATTCACATATCTAAATTAGAATCATTCATCTTCGAATCTCACTGACATCCCTTTAGGTCTTTGGTTTCTGTCATTATCTTATTGTTATGCTTATCTCTAAATTATGAGAGCATTAGTAGTGGACTTAAATAAAATTTGACTAGAGAATTCACTTTTATAAATTTAGCTAACTACTTTTCAACAACATCAAATAAAGACTTTCCAAATCTATCACTATTCTATTAAAATAGAGAAAAGATACTTACAACCATGAATTGCGTAACCGCCGCGTAATCGCTTTGAAAAAAATGAATAAAACATGAGACTCACATAAAAAAAATTAATTTTTTAATAGTGGACCCCATTTTTTTTCAAAGCGATTACGCGGTGGTTACGCACTTCATGATTGTATGTAGAATTACTCATTAAAATATTGATTTTAGCATTTTCATTTATTTTAATTCTAATTCTAATTTGAATATTTATTCGTTATTAAAAAAATATACAATAATTTTTTAACATTCATATTATTCCTCACGGATAAATAATGAATCTTTCCTTAACTTGTAAGGTGTAGCTTATCAAACCAAATTTAACTATATAAACTATATGGAAGGTGTAGTTTACCAACCGGTTTACTAATATAATTTTTCTTACTTCTATTATTTAATAGCCTATGATCGCACGGCACCAACAACAAGAAAAAATAATAATAAACTTTTCTTTATCTTTTCTTCTTGTGTGAGAGGAACAACAGGTGGCAGAAAGAGAATTGTTTATGGTAAAAATTATAATATTTAGCAAGTCTAAAGGATTGATCAAATTTGGCCAGTGAATAAATCTTAGACTAAAATTACTGTTCATTTATTGAGTTCATTATAGTAGATTTATATCAGTCTTAATTTAACTGAAGATAAATTACTTTTGAAAAAATGTGGGCATCTGCCCCACACGGGGCACACTCCGTGTAAAAAAAAAAAAAAAGGATGATGTGCAGTGTGTGCTGGTGTGGGGCAGATATCCAGAATTACTCATTACTTTTCGAAAGCTTGGAAGGTTACGGGGGCGAGTGACCTAGATGCGGGTTTTGGCAAAGTTACGGCCTATGGGTGTACGAGTTACCCAATCTAGGTAATGCTTGGGTTTGCTATTATTTTTTTTTCTTGATTTATATTTTAGCAAATACTTCGATAATGATAGATTTATACTATTTTACAGTCATCCATTATTAAAAATAATTTTAACTTATATATTCACCATTAATTTTAAAAAAATTGTGAGTTGATCATTTTCTTAAATCTAACATTTGATTTTGGCCAACAAATCTTTTAAACTCTGTTAGGAAAGACACCTCTCATTTGTTTAACATTTAATTATTTAAAAAAGCTCTCATGTTTATTGTTTTGGATTTTCATTATATATTGAAAATTGAAATTCAACGCAGTAGGCTCTATAAAGTCTTTATAATTTTTTTTTTTTTTTTTTTTCAAAATACTGGCTCTGACGCAGTTGGGAGCCGACGCATGAGTCCATGACTAGTTAGTTGGGAACAGTCCTAATGAAAAGACTAGTCATGAGTTTCCTTTTGGTCAGAGTCACAGAGATGAAAATCTGAACCCATTTCCTGGTCTTCCATTCTCAGCAAACTAACTACACGCTAAAATAACATTAACATCGGGATTAAGTGATGTTAACCGACGGGCACACAAACTTGTTCACAACGCAGATACCAAAAAAAAAAAAAGTTTCGACCCCAAATCCGGAATTCGGGTTTTAAAAAATTTGGATTCATCCGGATTCTGGCCCAAATCTGATCAGGGTTAATCTAGACTAAGTTTTGGCCCGGATTTGAAATCCAAGTTCATGTCCAAGTATACCCAAATTCTCGGATAGGATCCCCGATGAACAGTCTTACTCAAATCTAATAAGTTTTCAAGATAGAATATGCATTGAAGAGGCAGTTGCAATAACATGTGATGAAATTATTGTTTTGAATTTCGTACTGTACTGGTCGGTATTTAGCATATCGGAGTTGTGACCGGTATAGGAAATGTATGTGTTTCATACCGGGTCAAATATCGGCCGTACCGATGCGTTTCGGTCAATACTGGCTGGTTTTCAGTGTATTGGCCAGTTTCGGTATACTGACCGTTTTTTTTATTTTAATTAATGTAAAAATTCTGACTTTTTCATTATTTTCACTCCAATTCTCACATTTGAAGACTATTTTTTTAACTTTTTTTAATCCTTTTTTCTCGAGGACTTAAAATCAAATCCCTACTTCCCTTTTAGTGATGAAGATGAATAATTATTTTTTTAAATAGTTGGATTGAGAACTTAGAAATATTATTGAGTTTTAAAAATATGTGTCTTAACTTTTTAAGGGTTGCATTGATGTTATTTTGAAATATAATTTATACATTTATAATTAATTTATTATATATATTTCAGTACTGGTATCGAAATATTTCATTCCAATACCTTAAACGAAACGCCACCGAAACAGTTTTTAAAACATGGGATAAAACCGTAAAAATATAGTCAATGTTGCGAATACCAACCTTGATCGTATTTGATAATAATTCACAGTTCTTTTTTTCACCTTAACAAGTTTTTACATTTATTAATGTTTGTTTTAAGATGATTAGTGTTAAGTAGTACGGTTCTCAAAATTATTAGAAATTGACAGTCTCCGCTCTCTATTTAGATCCTTTAAAGTGGAGAGTTGAGATGCAAAGAGAAGAAAAGAAGCTGCATGGAGAACGTCGGAGGAAAGTGCAACGGGGCCATGCAAAAAAGGGCGGGCCGCCGGGTGGTTCTTTTCCCGGTGCCTTTGCAGGGCCACATAAGCCCCATGCTTCAGCTTGCAAACATCCTCTACTCCAGAGGCTTTTCCATCACCATAATACACACCTGCTTCAATTCTCCCAACTATTCCAAGCACACCAACTTCACCTTCCATTCAATTCCCGACGGCTTATTGGAAAGCGAAGCATCCACGGCAGATATCACCGCGTTCCTCATGCTCCTTAATGCCAACTGTGTCTCGCCTTTTCGTGATTGCTTGGCTAAGTTGTTGTCCGATTCTTCTGAGGAACCCGTTGCTTGCGTGATTACCGATGCCATTTGGCACTTTACCCAAGCAGTCGCCGACAGCTTCAAGCTCCCAAGGATCGTGCTACGGACTAGCAATGTCTCTTCATTTCTCGCTTTCGGCAGCCTCCTACTTATGCAGGAAAAGGGTTACCTCCCCATTCAAGGTGTGTATACTCTGTTTTATGTGCGTGCATGCTTGTCCCCGTGCGTCCGTGCGCGCGCGCGCACTTCTTGTACTCTGTCGTTGCAAGAACCCTTTTATGGGTTGAGTTATTTCAAAAGATAACCAGATTTAATTAATTCGTGATCTCTCATTCTCAGAGTCGCGACTAGAGGCGCCGTGGACAGATCGTCCACCACTTAAATTCAAAGACATTCCGGCGATTAACACGCGCAATCCAGAGGACTTTTATCGAGTATTATCTGGCATATTGAAAGAAACTAAGGTCTCCTCGGGACTAATTTGGAACTCACTTGAAGACCTTGAACAATCCGAGCTGATCTCATTCGGCCAGGATTTTCCCATTCCGGTGTTTCCCATTGGCCCATTACACAAGTACTTTCCAGCCTCGTCAAGTAGCCTGGTAACACAAGACCAAAGTTGCCTTTCCTGGCTAAACACGCAAGCACCCAGATCTGTACTCTATGCGAGCTTTGGGAGTCTTGCGGCCTTTGATGGATCCCAATTTGCGGAGATAGCTTGGGGGCTAGCCAACAGCAAGCAACCCTTCCTGTGGGTGGTTCGACCGGGGTTAGTCCTTGGCTCAGATTGGCTCGAAGCATTGCCCTCTGGGTTCCTAGAGGCGATCAATGGGAGGGGACACATTGTGAAATGGGCTCCACAACAGGAAGTGCTGGCTCATCCTGCCACGGGAGGATTTTGTAGTCACAATGGATGGAATTCGACATTGGAGAGTATATGTGAAGGGGTTCCCATGATTTGTTTGCCTAATTTTGGTGACCAACTGGTAAATGCCAGATATGTGAGCCATGTATGGAAAATTGGGATCCATTTAGAGAATAGGCTAGAGAGAGGAGAGATAGAGAAGGCAATTAGAAGGCTCCTGCTGGGGACTGAAGGCAAGGAGATGAGAGACAGGATTATGAATCTGAAGGAAAAAGTTTATCTTTCTCTAAGGCATGGGGGTTCTTCATATAAAGCCCTAGACAGCTTGATCAGTCACATTTCTTCATTCTAGTTATCTGGGTTTTGGTCTTTTATGATGATTTATATCCCCAGGTATTTGATTGTAACCACAGCTTTACTTCGCTACAAGTGAGGACATTCAATAAAATTGTGGTACTATCATCTTTTTTAAAAAAAAAAAATCTCCATTCTAATCTTTATTTATAATCAAGTGAGTAATCGATCACTCTCTTGGAGCATGAATTCCTTCGATCACGTTCTATACATATATATATATATATAATATATATGCATATATATATATATATATATATATGTGTGATAAGCAACCATGTTAGAGAAGAGTCCTAAATAATGGCAAAAGCATATTGAAACTAAAATGACTCAATAACACATGTACGGCTAGCTTACCCATCTTGAATCAAGGATCTTCCCAGCTTGTAGGAAACCCCTTGCTTTCAATTCACTGGAGTAGATTTTATGTCTACGTTAAAAGGGCTGTTAGAGATATAAAGAGATCCCACACACTGAAGTAGTCTTCTCTCTCTCTCTCTCTCTCTCTCCCAACCCCTCACCAACGTCGTCGCTATATCTTTATTGCCCCTCACCGACGTCGCTGCCACACCCCTCACCTTCCTTGACCCTCATCGATGTTGTCCTTCACTGCAGCCCAGTCATCTTCCTCGCCTCCGTCATCGACGTCAGAACGTTGTCGTCGCTGTTACTGCCCCTCAATGGCAGGTACAAGATCTCTCTCAATCGGGCTGAGGGGGTGGGGAGGGGTTGGAAAAGGGAGAGGGAAAGGGGGAGGAGGGGAGAGTGGGGACTGGGGAGAAAGAGAGGAAAAAAGAAGAACAAGGAGACGTGGTATGTCACATCAGCGTGTGAGATTTTTTTGTTAGATTCCTATGTAGCTATAGTGTTTTTTTTCCATCAATGTCACCTATTTTAGTCTGATCAATGTCAAGTTTAATTAAAGGATTGAGGTTTAGTGCTTGATCAAAATACTTCATTCGAAAAATAAATATCCAATAATATATTAAGTTTATAGAGGATTTTCTTGTTCTTTCTTTTACGAGTTCTCAATTAGTTTTGTTCGAGAAGAGGACATATATTTTATTCTTATGTTTTAAATGGTACAAGTTGTCGATGATTGCGATTGGGACCCGACCTCCATTTAAAAATGGGAAAATACTACTCGTACAGTTAGTTTCTATCGCTGTGAGTTTTTTATGTTTTATTATTTTTTACTTAATGATTAAGTAAGTATTTTTTAATAATATTATGAATTTTTTTTATTTTTTTAAATATATTTAAATGTGTTAAAAAAATACATGTAAAAAAATTTAAAAAAAAAACTCATTCTAAAAGCACTAGCGGGAGCCCCAGCGAGAGCTCTCAACGGTGAGAGTAGCACCGCTCTTAAAAATGTGCGGTTGAAACTTCTAACGTTAATAATGTTTAAAAAATGATACTTGCAGTCGTGAGTGTGCAATAGCTGTGCAGTCGCTTTGAAAAAAGTGAATAAATATGAGATTCATATGAAAAAAAAATTAATTTTTTAATAGTAGACCCCACTATTTTTCAAAATGATTGCATGACGTTTGTGCATTTCACGATTGTATGTAGTATTACTCGTAATGTTTTGAAGTATGGCCAGGCTTTGGTACATGGTCTGGTGGTTTGTCACTGCAGTTCTAAAGTGGACCCTTTGATCATTTCTACCATTCATTTATTAACATCGATCTTGGTGTATAGGATACCATCATGATCAGCGGAAATGATCAATTGTGCATATATAGTGCGTAATGCCATTTGATCTTAACATCGTTTCTTAACTTTGTAAAGACAGATGCATGGGTCGTCTAGACAGCCGCTCCGTCTTAGAAGGTCAGTAAAATAAAAGCTGATCAAACGACTTATTTTTGACTTACTTCAATTGTTATGCACCAGATGATCCAAAAATTTAATTGGACACTGCCGCAAGATTATTGCTTTGTCACTAAAAATAAAACATAAACTAATCTACAACGTGTGGAGTGACCTAATTACGTGCCAGCCTACCATAGCTAGGCTGTCGGGAATTTGGCTAACGGAACTAAGAACTTACAAGATGTCACTATGACCTCTGAACAATATATATCAGAAATGCTATTGTCACTGATAGTTGGGTCCCAACAATTTTTTTTTTTTTAACTTAGTAATTAAGGAAATATTTTTTAGTAATGTAATAATTTTTTTTAAATATTTAAAAGCATTAAAAAAATGAATGAATAAAAATAAAAAAATAAAAAATCTTTTTGTTCTTGTCGAGAGCCGTCTGAGGATATAGCACGGCTATATATATATATATATACTAGTAAGGGCAATATGCACTCCACGTATGCCCAATTGATAAAAATAAGGAAAAAAATAAAAATAGTAGAAAATAGTAAATGGAAATGTGAGAAAAGAAATTTAAAGAAAAATTGAACAAAACAAAATAAAAAGTGAAGAAATAAACATGGACTTTACATACAAGTCAGCGTCCAATTTAAGTATAAAATTACAACAATGAGAAGTTTAACAAGAAGAAATTTTGAGTGTTTATGATGTAGCTTGATTTATAGGATGGGCGGAGAGTATGTTGAGCTTATTCTGGTGCAATTGTCTATGTTGATTCATTTATGCACGAAGTACATAATCTATTCTTTTTCTGAAACTATACTTTCAATATTTGCTAAATATGATAGGTGCTCCTATAATAATGAAAAAATATTAAAACATAATGCATTAAATTTTTTAAATAAATTTATGAATATACATTCTATCTCGTCTGTGTGTTCGAATAGATCAACAGTTATAGAATTCAATATTTCTTCTGTTATCAATCCGAAGACAACAACTATTATGCATCCAGTATCGTTCTTTACTTCCAGATAGACTCGACAACTAAACTCAATGAGAATATTAATATTGCCTAATTTATCATGTCACGATTTACGCTATACTTCCATATATTAATGATAACAACTGTTATGCTTACCGTGGTTGTGCGATGCTCATGTTTTTGCAATTATAGCACATAAAATTTTCATTGTAATCATATCCAGTTGTTTTATTACAATTTGTACAGGACATGTAGTAGAATGACTGATGCAAATCGATAATGAAAATTTTCCTTTAACTGAGAATGTTGATTTTTGCATTAAGAAAGGAGAAATAAATGTATAATTATATGAATGTAATAGTAAAGTAAATCTAAATAGAAAGATACAATTTAGTTTTAAAGAAGAAAATTATACCGCCATTGGTTCTATGGAATTGATAATCTTAGCAATATCAAAATTTTTTGTTATCGTCTGCATAGCACTGGTTGAAGTTGATCCTCTGGATGTATCAAAATTCTTGGCAATAATTTCTTCTAGCAGTGTATCATTTTGTGTCACCCTAAAAAGATTGGATTAATAATTAAAGCGACATAAGTAGTAAAAAAAAAACGATAATATATGTTAGAGACATGATATTATGTTATAATGAATGAAACAATAAATAATTTAGATTTTATAAAATTAATTAATGAAAAAATTCTTTTAAACAAATGATTTCGCATTCCAAGAATTATGAGTTTCGCTGCAATAATGTTTGAAATTTGTTCACACTCATCATGAACAAATTGAGCCCATATTGTTAGGCGTAAAGGCTTCAGGCTATACAAGTTGGAAATATAATTAAATTTGTAATAGTAAAAGAATCATAACATATTAAATAAAAAATGTTATAAATGTAATTGGGGATGTGTTTAAACCTTTCACCAATAACATGCATA
Organism: Juglans mandshurica; assembly: GCA_022457165.1. NCBI lineage: Eukaryota > Viridiplantae > Streptophyta > Magnoliopsida > Fagales > Juglandaceae > Juglans > Juglans mandshurica. Next base: position 1,434,735 of record CM039619.1, on the reverse strand, counting down.
TCTTGTGCTGTTGTTTTTCCATGCATGGTGTTGACTTTTCTTGGTGGCGTCATTTGGATTACAACAGCTAAAATATCTATTTCATCAAAATATTTGTTGTTAGTTTATAAATAAAGAAGAGCATATAAACATATTTAATACTTACCTATTTTAGAATCAATATCTTTATAAGCGTCAAGCTCATTAAAAGAGATGATACTGTATTCTGGAAGTTTTAAATCTTCTTCTTCATCTTCAAGATCTGCAATAATTGTCCTCGAATTAATTATCTACTGATATTCATGTGCTTCTATCGTATGTCTTGAATCTATTGCTTTTACATATGCATTGCCTATATAATAAGATTGATAAACATGCAATGTATAATTGCGTATATCAATATCTTTATTAAATATTACTGCTTGCAATCGATTTCTTTGCAAGAAAATAGACGATGCAACCGTGTCGATGAACAAAAGATTTCATAGTACGTGGCTAAGATTGATGGATCCAGACTATGGTCATGGTGCGTGCATGCATGTATAGCCCATGTACTTCATGATATTATATATCCATATATATATGTGTGTGTACACTGCTATGTATGATCTCTTGATTTGACCGGCCCGACCTTGGGTTAATTTCCAGTTTGACGGCAAAACCTAGCTAGCTAGCTACATTATGGATATTAGTTTCAGAAGAATTAACATTCGGAGATAATCCAATTTCTCTTATACAGATGACTTCATTGTCGTTTCAACGAGGAGAGAGAGTATGCTGAGATTGTGTTTGCGTTCCAATTATATTGTTCAGAGGTTTTTTTAACTCAGCATATCTCTCTCTTTTTTTTCGATAGATCTCTTCCTTTTTCTCCTCTAATTGAGCAGCATACCAATTTCTTCTGACTGAATATTTTTCACGTTCTTCAAAATTTATTTATAGAAGAAGTTAGATAAAAATGAAAAGAATTGGTGTTAATAATGTTTAAATGTATTTCTGCCTTTAATAATGTCGTCTTACCAATCGACATAAAGTTATGGAAGGTTATAAATTTTGCGTCGATTTCATAATGTAATCTAAAAAACATTTGAGAACATATCAAAGATGTGAGTAGATATGTATATATAGAGAGATATGATACATAACAAATATTATAAGATTTATAGCTAAAGCGAAAGAAGGAAACAATTAATTCCAAATAATTTTATATAGATTATATTAAATGAACCAAATAAGATAGTACATCTCAGAATAGAACAAATCTATTAAAAGAAATGAGAAAAAGAAATATTCATACAACAAACATATAATGTCAACAGCATTTATATAAATATAAAAAAAAATTGAATAACATTTTCTTAGATGATATAGAAGAGAATGTACAGGAAAGTATATGACAAGTAAAAGAACAATGAAAATAGAGAAAATTGACAACAACTGGATTGAAGAACAGTAAAGTAAGAACAAAAAAAAAAACAAATCTATAAATAGAAAAAATAAACAGAAAAATTGTATAGTTATATTTGTTAAATAGGACTATATTAATATATTAACAATAATATTAGATGAAATAAATAAATTTGGTATTTATAGGGAAAAAATTTGGAAGGAAAGAAATAATGCAATAAATGAAATTTGTTATCAATACTGAATTTAGTAAAACATATAAGAAAAAGAAAATAAAAGCAAATAAAATGTTGTACAACATTATTTTCTTCTTTTAAGAATTTATTTATATTAGATTAAATTTTTTGTTAAAAAATTTAGACTACTTCCTAAAATGCATCGGTCTATTGAACCTAAAAGAAGCACACGAGTTCAACCCACGAATTCCTCTATGTATTTCTCTATGTGACGCCATTTAAATAATGTTTGAAACCCTACTTTTTTTTTTCATTTCTTTGTATCTCTTTCGAGCATCTTTAATGGATTAGTTAAAAGTTAAATTCATCCTACATTTAGCTATTATAGAAGAAAAAGTGTCTGCAAGGGATTAGCTAAAGTCAAAAAAATTAAACTTTAACTACAGTAACTTCAAAAATAAGATCAAATTTGGTGGGTATTTTTAATTAGCCAAATCTTTACTTTATGTTGGTATTTTTTAATAAATTATTTTTTATTAATATAGTTTCTTTTTAAGAGGTCATAACCATTGGTTTCCATCAGTTGAAGTTTTGCGGCATTATTTACAGCTTTAACGTTCGTGTTCATTAAGGCATTCAATGGGAATAAAATCTGGTAGCTTTAATTCTTTTATTGCTCATTGTTACGGTATTTTCCTAACCAAGCCGTTTGATTTTTTTTTTCTCTCTTTAATACTCTTTTTTACCGGCTCTTTGTTAATGGTGTAATAAGTTAGTGCAATCGGCTTTTAGTTAAGGAAAACACTATGCCTACAATAGATTTTTACCAAAATCCTTTACCGAAATCTTTTTTATTATTTTTTAAATTTGTTTTTTAACTTAATAATTAAGTAAGTGTTTTTAAATGTATATGTAATTTTTTTGTTATTTTTAAAAAATATCTAAATAGTTTAAAAAATGGTGAAAGAAAAAGTAAAAAAAAAAAAAACAAAAACAATTTCAGATTGAGTGGACGTAGCAACGTCCGTTAGTTAATTAATTGGCTGCTATTTGTACCATTGATGGCCAACGTCTTTTTTCTTGTCAGTTTCATTTAGGGCTGAGCTCCGACGATGGAGTCGGAGCTGTCGTTTCCGATCTCCGACTCCGACTCCGACTAGAGTCGGAGCCAAATTGTCCCTCCGACTCTGATCGGAACTCCGAACGGAAGTCGGAACTCCGACTCCGATCGGAGGTCAGAGCTTGATTGGAACTCCGAACGGAAGTCGGAGTTCCGACTTCCGAATGGAAGCTCCGATCTCTGTTCGGAGTCGGACCGTTTATTTCTCTACATTTCTAACATATCGAAATGTATTTGGACGGTAAAATTATATGGTGGAGAATATATAATAAATTACTTGTTAATGTCAAAGGTAGTACTTCGAGCTAATTAAAGAGTACTTATCCCATGTTTTTTATCGGGATATAACTACATAAATATAACTACATAAATATGATCACCAAAGCCCAAGACGGCTTCACTGGTTCAGACAGACTCCGTGAGATGCGAGAGAGAAGGAAGAAGGGGGGTCCTGCGTTTTGGACCCCCTAGTGTGATGAAACGACGCCGTTCCATATTAAGTGGAACGGTGTCGTTTAATTTTTTTTAAAAAACCCAGCTGTAAACGACGTCGTTTTACAGCTGGGTTTTTATTTTTTTAAAAAATCGGAGTCGGAGTGGGAGCTCCATAGAGTTTCGATTCCGACTCCGATTATCTATTCAGAGCTACTTCGAATTCCGATGACTCCAACTCCGTCGGAGTCGGAATCGGAGATAATGTCGGGCGGAATCGAAAATTTCAAAATTTTGCACAGCCCTAGTTTCATTTTCATTGATTGCCCAGTTGCCGGATGGAGGAAAACGACTATTCTTTATTTAATTGGTTGAGCTTATTTGAGTGATGGGGGATTCGTATAGAATTGTTTTTCATTTGAGTGAGGTTTTGTTTTTTATAAAAAAAATCTCTTGAGAGACTAAAAAGAGGGTTGCATTTGGATAATTTTGAGAGTATTTTCAGATAAAAGAAATGTGAACCTTTTGGTGGAGCTTTGAGCTCAACCACTTGTGCTGAGTTAGTTCAGACTATACGACAATCAGTTGGGCTGTTGTATTCTGGAGGTGTCAAGTCCAGAGGAGTTCTACTACACCAGTTAATTTGAGACTTTTACACACTGCAGATGGCTTGAATCTCCTTAAACAGAGCGAGATTTCAGTACCTCAGTCCAAACTGGCTTTGTTTTAATTTTAATTTAATTGTTATTTTTATTATATTATTGTGTATTTCACCAACACTTTATTATTTTCTCTCTCTTCTTCTATACATTAGTAAAAAATATGATTTCTTAACTAATAATTTAATTAGAATATAATTACTAATTAACATATAATAGGTAGAATGGTAAGATATAATAAAATAAAATTAATTAAAAATTAAAAATTTTAAATTAATGTCAATATATATTAGCTAAAACTTTAGTAGTATCCTGTGGGAATCGTTGAGTGGCCACGTTCTGGTCATATTATCAATCATTTAAATAAATTCGTGCTTTTCCTTAATGCATGCTGCTTGCTTAATTTGCGATGCTTCGTGTTTTAAGGTGTATGTTTAGGTTTCTAACCATATATGTATATGGTTCTTCAAAATTTTTTCATGTTTAAGTACAACATCTCATTGCACCAAAGAGTTATTAGGATTAAATGACAATTGCAGATATGATTTCTTTAACCAATAATTTAATTAGAATATGATTACTAATTAACATATAATAGGTAGAATGATAAAATATGATAAAATTAAATAAATTAATAATTAAAAAATTAAATTAATATTATTTTATTACTATATAGATGGGAGGAAATAAATTTACCCAAACAATGTTTAATACAACTGAAGATCTACCCTACCGATTACACCCACAGCAACCCACATGTATTAAACATTGTTTGGGTAAATTTTCTATCCTGATCTCATCTATATGCATATGATGTATCTGATGATAGTGTAAAAAGTCACAGATATTGGACTGACAGAAGAAATAATGGAAAGCATACCCAAGGAACATGCAGATTGAGAATCACGAAAAGCAATTCGAAAGGCACGAACAATTTTGTGTGGAAAAGTTATATAGGAACAAAGAAGAGCAGAAGGCAAATGAAAATATTAAAGTCGATGGTTTCAATCGGTGGAAGTGATATCTTCAGAAATGTATAAATACAATAATAGCTGGGCAGCACAGGAAAATGAGAAACAAAATGGTTGAATTTGCTTATAAAATTAGGAACAAAATTGGAAAGAAATGAATAGAGAAGACAGACGTTAGAAATGTAAGAAGACCAAAATAGTAGTGGGCAAAATTGAAAAAAAAAAATATTAGACGAAAATTCTGTTTATCCAACATTCGTGTTTATATATATATATATATATATATATATAGCACGCATCTCACTTAATTAATTGATGATGGAAGATATTCTTTGGAACGAACACCCATCAGGCTTATATCCTTGATCAGACGGTCCAAATTGCAGTAAGAAGACCCACCTTTACTCGCACTTTCTCTTGCCAACCTAGCCATCTCCACCGTTGATTTCATAAACTCCTCCCTCCTGTCGACAATCAGATCATTCACCATCTTCTCTACAACTGTTCTATTGCAAACATCCTTCATGTCCATCCCAAGCTTCCAAACCTCACTCACAAACCTGCTGTTCGGTTGCTCATGATCAGCAGAGCAGGGCCAGCATATCATTGGCACCCCAGCCACAATGCTCTCCAACGTCGAGTTCCACCCACTGTGGGTCAAAAACCCACCTATGGCTTGGTGGGCCAGGACCTCCTCTTGTGGGACCCAATCCGCTATGTATCCCCTCTCTCTTGTCCCTTCTGCCAGCTCGGATGGAATCTGATCATCGTCGCCTCCATCTTTCCCGTCCACCATGTCCAGTCGTATGACCCACAGGAATCGCTTCTTGCTATTAACCAAACCATACCAAAACTCTCTCATCTCCTCATTTGTCATTTTTTTAATGCTTCCAAAGCTCACGTAGATTACCGACTTCAATGGCTGAGCGTCGAGCCACATCATGCAGTTCCTGTCCACCTCGAAGAGGCTGTTCAAAGACTGAGACTGCAACGAGGTAGTTTTGGACCCAACTGATCTGTATTTGACGAGTGCGTGGAGGGGTCCGATGGTATAGATTTGGGGACATTGTGTACGAATATGGGAAAGTACAGGCCCTTCTAGCTCTTCAAACGTGTTGAGTATCAGTGCTCGGGCTCCGGGGGTCTGTCTGGTCTGATCCACAAATAGTTGGAGATTCAGGTCTGCTAGAATATTTCTGGTTCGGCAGAAACTTGGAAGGTCGCGGCACCGGATAAAAGTTCCCATTCCTGGCACCCTCTTTAGAATGCGATCCATGTCTTCGTTTCCTACAGAGTTCAATTTCACACAAACCATGCACTTAGCGTTACAAGTTACAACTTTCCTTCCATGCATGCTTAATTGTAGGGATGTAACTGGTCCGATTTAGTCTAGTTTTGGATAAAATTAATAATCAAATTGATATATACCAGTTTTGTATTTTCAAGAACCGATTCTATACCAGTTACATTTGTAAACTAATACTTACGGTTTTACCGGTTCCAATCCGGTTCGGTCTGATTTTCCAGTTTAATATACTATATTATATAATATAATATATATAATTGTATATAAATTATAATATATAATGCTATAGTGATAATATATTGTAGTATATTATAATATATAATATAGTGATATATTATAGTATATTATAATATATAGTGATATAATATTAGTATAACTATTAATACAATAAACTATAGTGATATAATATTTTAAAATTTAAAATTATATTAATTAGTAATTTATCATATAATACAAACTATTTTATATATAATTATATATTATTTATAAAAATTATATACAATATAAAAAATTATAATATATATATAAAAGAAAAACCGAAACCGGACCGATTTTGACCAATTTTAAGAAAAATAAAACCGATACCGGACCGAACCAAACCCACCGGTTCAGTCTAGTTTACCGGGTACTTTTTACACCCCTACTTAATTGCATGTGGAGAAACAAACAAAACCAATGTTCATCGTAAGAAAATTCACAATATTTGTCTTAAATTAATTATTTGGAAATATATTTTATCTCATTCCATATCATTTCATCACGTAATTTCATTTTCAAACATTATCTAAACATAAACATTTTTCAATTTTAAATCTTTAAATTTTTTATCTAATCATTACTAAATTATTACAATTTTTCCAAACTTAAAAAAAGATAAAATACAATTCAACTTTTTCAAATTACAAAACAAAAATAATATTAAAAAATAATATTCTATCAATATTTTAACTTTATAATATTTTATTCAATTTTTTTTTTCCCAAAACCTAATAAAACATCATAACTCAAACTATTTTACAACTATTCACTTATTTCTCATCTCATCTCATTCTTCAACCATCCCCTTTAATCGTTACAAGTTACAACTTTCTTTCTTTGTTTAATTGCGGAGAAACAAGCAAAACGAATGTTCATCCTAATAAAATTCGCAATTTTGTCTTAAATTAATTGGCCAATGTTTAAATTAAAAAAATTATTTTTAGCTGTCTTTTTTATATGTATTTTTAACATTTTTTAATATTTTTTAAAAAAATAAAAAAATTACAATGTTATTAAAAAAAATACTTTATTAATCATTAAGTAAAAATAAAAATAAAAATAAAATAAAAAATTCCAATAATAACACCGAACGGTAAAAACCAGTAGTGAGAGTATCATTTTCCTTAAAAGATTATAGAAAAATAAGGCACTACGGTAGCTTCTTGGGAGCTACCGCTAGTTATTTTGGTGTTTTTTTTATATGTATTTTTTAACACTTTTAAATGTTTAAAAAAAATCACAACATTATTAAAATATATTTTCTTAATCATGAAAAAAAAAAATTTGTGAGCAGTAGCTCCCAGCGGACTAGGATTATTCTTCTAAAATATACTCACCAATTTTGAATCGAGAAATGATAATTGCAGTCGTGAGTGTGTAAGCGTCGTGCAGTTGCTTTGAAAAAAGTGAATAAATATGGGACCCACATGAAAAGAAATAAATTTTTTAATAGTAGACTCCACTCTTTTTTAAAGTGACTGCACGACGTTTGCGCATTCCACGACTGTATGTAGTATTACTCTTAAAACAGCCCCAACAAATTAATTAAACAGAAGATTTGCAATGGGTACATGCGCCATGGAAAGTATATACCTCTGATGGGAAGCTCTCCCGCTTCAACCAAATCTGGAATGCAAAAGTAAGCCCAGAAGGAGCAAGCACCGATGGTACAGAAATGAATGACAGGAATGCCAAGCTCGTTGCCAACATCAATAGCAAAGCTCAGGATCCCATCAGCTATGATGCAACTCACTGCCCGTCTATTACTGCCCGGAATCGATTGCAATTCATGATCCGTAAACAACATCTCTTTAAAAAGTGGTTTGGTTACCGAGTTCAAGCTATTGAACATCTCCATGACGCGCTCACCGGCTCATGGGTGATCGGCTGGAAGGCCGTCAGGGATGATCTTGAATTGGAATCCAGGAAAGCCTGAGAAATGGGCAAGGTTATCGGCACTGTAACGAACGAGACGATCGTGGTTGTGATCGGTGTTGAGAAAGGTGATGTGAAGACCGGCATGGGCAAGAAGCTCTGCTAGCTTGAGCATGGAGTTGACATGTCCTTGTACTGGAAAGGGAAAGATTAGAACGTGAGGAGGACCAGCTTTCGTGTTTTCTTCCATACCAAGGTGCTCTGGTTTTTTATCGTGAGAGACAACGTGCTGAATATATATATATCTCTTATCTTATCTTATATATAATAAGCGTCGATAAGCAGGCAGGTGTCGTCCATTAATTTTTTCGATTCTATCCTCCATTTTTAATTCGTCTTCCCACTCTGTCTCTCATATTTGTTGGCTATGGCTTCCTGATTTCTTGTCTTCTTGTTTTCCCACCCTATCCATTTCCAATTCGTTTTCTTGTCTTTTTCTCCAGAGCCTTCCATCCTTCAGCTTTCGAGAGCTTTTTCTTGTCTTCTTCTCAAGAGCCTTCTATCTTCTCGAGATCGCCTTCTTTCCTTCTGAATCTCCATCTTTCCTGTGATTCTTAATTTTTTTTTTAGTTTTCATCTTCTTCGGTTGTGGTCTATGTTTCTTGATTCGGGGTTTGTCTTGTCTTCTTGCCGACAGCTTTTTCTTGTCTTTTTGCCAAATCGCCTTCAATCATTCAGGTTCTTGTCTTTTTGTCGAATTCTTGTGTCTTCATCTTACAAGATTCTAAATTTTATTTTTACCATTTTCCACCGCTTCCGCGGTATATGAATAATTTTCTTCTTTACTTTATATTGCTTTGCTATATTAGATTCTATTTTTTTTAATTTTTTAATTTACAATTTCCCACTGCTTGTTGATAAGATTGATCTTTATCTTCTTCATTTTCTACTGTCTTGTTCTTATCAAATTCTGATTTTTTTTTTTTCAGTTTTCCGCCACTTCAACCGCTTGCCGCTTGGGAAAAGAAATTGGCTAATGGATTTATTTGTGTCAGTGCGTTGAGTGGTGGGAAAGGGATGGTTTGAGTTTGTGTCAATCCGTCTGGATAAAGGTTATCCCTTGGTAAACTTCAGACCACACAAATCCCTCTCTCTCATTCTCGGCTTCCTCTCCCTCCCGAGTTCTCTCTCTCAACTCAGACCCCCTCTCTCTCGCCAACTCACGGCCCTTGCCACTGTCAGCAGTAGCAAAGGAAGCCGGACAACACGACACTACGAAGACCAACAAAAATATACACAACACCGCGGAGAGGTGGTTTCCGTCGAGGAACATGCCCATGAAGCCCTTGAGGTAGATGATAAAACTGAATGAGTTGATCTTCTGAGTACTTCACTTCAAGAACATCTGCATGCAAGCGGGGTATATTTCATTTTTCCATCCTAATTTTTCCTACTTTTTGCATGTTGACCGACAAATACCATAGTAATTGTGTGTGTGTGTTCTACTTTTTCTAGGGGTTTGATGGTCGACCATTTTAGTTTCATTTCCAAGTGAAAAACATGTTGGATCTGCAAGGAACTTTGGAAAATTTAATGGAAACATTAAGGCAGGGGTTGAATCTGGTGCACGGTTCTACTTTTGATGCGTTTGAGGCCTAAAAAGGTATAAACTTTTTTGTACGTTTCTTAATTGTGTTAGCCTTTCTCTTAATTTTGAAATTTATGATTCATTTTTCTTTTTGATCTCAGATTCGTTTGTAGGTTTTTCTTTTTGCAGGACTTGTTCTTGAGTGAAGTGTTTTTGGATAGGTGATTTTGGTCTTGAACAAGTGCTTTTATGTTTGAAGGTTGTTGACTACCGAATATGTGGTCACCCTAATTCTATACTTCATTTTGCCTTTATTTAGTTTATTGATGAAGGTAATGTGTAGTTATATGGTGCATAGTTAAAAGTTCTTTGAGTGGTGATGAATTGTGATGATGACTCAATCAATAGCTCTGTTCATTGCACAGAAAGGGCAAGGGCTGCTTTAGATTTGTCTAGGACAATGCTTGGATTCTACCTTGTGGGGGTGCTGCCTTCTAAAACAGTTATTGCACTGGTTAACCCAACTTTTTTGCCTAGGGTGAGAGATTGCATTTTTTGTTATCCGTAATTGCTTTATTATGTATTGATTTGATTGGTTCTTTCATTTTCAGACAGAAGATGAACGTGATATATGTGCAAGAACTATCTATTGTACAAATATTGACAAGAAGGTGATCATTTTTACTACAAATATTGCTTTAAACCGACTGTTTAAGGTGGCTTAGTCAACTGTAATTTATTTATTTTTCTTTCGTTGATTTAAGCTGCTCAATCTTTCTTCTTCATTTTTTCTTTTTCAATTTTGTGAGAGGCCTTAACTTAATTTTTATTTTCTGTCAGCAGGCATTAGGCATGATCCCAATTTCTCACCTTGCAGTCGAGAGGGTCTCAGATATATCTCCATTGTTTTTCACTAGGGTAGTGGAGGTGATGCCTCAAATATCATATCAACTTGAACATTATATGTATACCTTTCATATAACTTTTGTATTGCTTTTCAAGCCATGGTTGTTGCCCTATTAATGAACATTTACATTATTGTTCTGAATCAGTTATCTGACATTGATATAGACAAGGTAGGTTTTATGAGTGAATCCTACTAAAAGCATTACTTCAATGATAAAGAAACAAAAATTATGCAGCTAAGGACATATAAAGATACTATTGTCTAAAACTACTGGCCAGGGTCCATCATGTGGAGTGATTAAAATGGGGATATTTCCTTGTAGACCATATATGCAGCTGATTACATATTCTAGCTAATTTATCTATACATTCATTCAAATAATCCCCTCGCCCTCCTCCACCCCAACCCCCTAGCAACTATTAGCAACGATTTCTTTTATAGCGAATATAAAATTGCTGGAAAATCGCTTTTTCTTATTGTGCCTTCTTTTCCTCAAACTCTTTGTACTTTACTTGGAACTTCATATCTGGAGAAAAAAAAAATATATGGAGCAGATGGGGACTATCAAAGTCTATTTCTATTCTGTGTTGTTTCATTGCAGGTTAACAAACCATATCTTTCATTAACATTAGGGAATATTTAGTTGTAACCAGTTCATGATTGTGACATCTTTCTCCATTGTGGTATTAAAAGTTATATTTTTGTTCACACTTTCTTCATTTGATACAAGTTATGAAACCTTTTATAAAATGATTTTCTTTTCTTTAATATTGGAAATATGTTTGGTTGGAATGTTTAAGTTGTACATTGAATAAATAGGGAACTTTTATTTGAGTAAACATCATTTAATAAAGTATATTGAATAATATTAGTGCAGAATTTGTAGAGACCAAACTACTAATTAAAAGATGTCAAAGACATAGGTTGGTTCCCAATATATTTTTAAATGTAATTCACAGTCTACTAGAATACTTTTGAAATTTCATTTTTAATAGGTAAAATTTTGTGATTCCACTCTTTATTCCATTATTCAGGATACATTTTTCATGGTCTGAAAAATTCAAGCATTGATCTGGATTCTTGACTGAATGCTTGCTTATTATCTCATTTCTTTTCTATCAGAGTTTTTGGCTTGGATGGATTGTTGGTTCATGGCCATTGTTTTGGGCTCTCTTCATCAGTTTTTTATTGGAACTGCTTATTCTATAGATCTAAGTTGGTTTAGCTCGCATATAAATGATTTGAACTCCTAAGATAGATGTATGGTCCAGTTATGTTACTCTTATATGATGTCTATCTATTACCTGAGCCATAATAAATTTTTTCTGCTGATGCATTCTTTTGTAACAATAAATATTAGAAATAAATTGTTTCTCCAAAATTAGAGTCAAACCGTGCAAAAGAATCCAGCATATATGTTATTCTCACCCGTTCACATGTACAAGGCATGTTGAGTATATATATCTGTATTTGTTATCAAAACTTCATTTTCCCAGTGGCCTTTGGCCAATGGCAATGACCCCTGTACCTCGAGAGTGAGAGTAGAGTTGGATTTCTATTCGTCGCCTAGAAAAAAACTCTTTATTTATCAATGAGCAAATAATTTATTAGGTATTGCTGAAGGAATATGACCCAGTGGTTTGCTGAAAGAAAGTGTATTTTCCATTACTTTGTTTGCTTGTTATTACTGTTTTTTGGTGAGTTGGTTGATGTGCGCTTTATAAGTGTTAGGATTTGTGATTGATGATTGAATTTTCATGTATATAAGCTCTGTTTTCATTTAGGGAAAATACAGTTTCCATCCTTCATCCAATAGATGTCAATATTTTATTAACATAGTTAAAATTTTTATGTTATAGTTATCAATATTTTCGACACAACATATGTGATGTTTTTTATGATCAGCAATTAAATCTTAAAATATAGACTAAACTCTATCTATTGATATTTAAAATTAACAAATTGTATGAATTTAAATTATAGTTTTGTTGTTCACTGTGGATTGACAAGTAACCAATTTTTCATATTTTTTCAATTGGGCACACGTGCAATGCACGTGTTTGCCCTTCCTAGTGTGTATATATATATAACATTGTTGCCTTTGGGAACAAAATTTGTGAATCGTTTATTTAAATTGATTAATATTACATACAGTTGTGAAATGTGTAAGTACTGTACATTCGTTTTAAAAAAAATAAAATTTATTATTAAAAATTAATTTTTTTTATATAAATTTCATATTTATTTATTTATTTTTAAATAATTACACAAAACTTAACCCTGCAAGTTCTCATATTAATCTATCTATAAAAGAAGAATCTGATCCGTACCTAGACAGCGGATACACAACAGGAGGGAATAGATTCGTTTTACCTTTACCTTTTAGTTTTGCCAGTTTCGAGGAGAAAGACTACGGCCATAATTATATGAAACAAAAACACCAGTCTGCCGCCCAAAATGTACCGCACGGGTTGACCGGTCGGTAATTTTTTTTTTAATTTTTTTTTATCGAATGATGAAGAAAATAATTTTAAATATTTTAGTATATTTTTTTATTTTTTAAAAATATTTAAATATATTAAAAAAATATGTAAAAAAAAAAAAAAAAACTACTAAGCAACATGCCCAGCGATAAGAGTGAGCTGCAGAGTAGCCTCACTTTTATATGAAAATAGTAAAATGATCCAATAATAATAATAACAAAATAATTTAAATTAAAATATTTGATTTAACTGAGAAAAAAAATTGGTAAAGGAGAAAGAAATGTTTCAGCATTGTTTTTGGAAAGGAGAGATAAATGGTTTGATATTGTTTTTGTTTTGACTTCCGAAAAAATTGTATTGATAATAAAAAATTTTCATCTCATTTTTTATCGTTTTTTATTTATTAGTGCCCACCTGGCACCTACCAATAAATTAAATCTCGCCAAAACCCGTCACTGTCGGCAAGCTCTGCACTCGCTTTCGAAACAGGGATCAACGAGGTGGTCTGGTTAATTATATTATAAAAACATCAAACAAAGAACCATTTTCTTGTAGAAAGGTTTTTTAATTAAAGAAGAAAGTGTTTCACCAAATATTAATGTATAAAACCAAAGCCAGGCTGCCTGCCTTTGGGCCGAGCCCAATGTTGCATCTTTATTGACGTTTATTCCCCCCACGATAGGCCCTTCTCGGCCTCAGCCCCAGTAGACAATTGGGCTATTAGACAAACACACGTGTTATCATGATTTGTTTGACAGCTTGGGGTGGCTGGTAAGCGGGACGCCACACGTAGTTTCGGATAACAATATGCTTAAAAAGACCAATCGATTATTCATCAATGTCGATGCATGGATAATATCTTAGAAGCTTATAGAACTCCCTCTTCTATCCTAGAAGAGCCACGATCTCCGATTTCTACTTCATTCTTTCTTTCTTTCTTTTGCCCTTATATATATATATATGTATATATGTATCTCGTCTACCAGAATTTTCCTGCAAGTGCTATATATATACAGCTCACTTTGTTTTATATCAACGTCATCCAAAACTGTATAAAGCTTTGTGCTAGCATTCACCGCTCATGGCGCTCAGCCTTTTCGGTGGCAGAAGAAGCAATGTCTTCGATCCCTTTTCTCTTGACATCTGGGACCCATTTGAGGGCTTCCCTATGGTCTCGAGCTCTGTCGCCAACGTTCCTTCCTCTGCAGGCCGCGAAACTGCTGCTATTGTCAACCCTCGGATCGACTGGAAAGAAACCCCGGAAGCTCATATAATCAGGGCCGATCTTCCTGGGCTGAACAAGGAAGAGGTGAAGGTGGAGATCGAGGACGGTAGGGTGCTGCAGATAAGCGGAGAGAGAAGCAGAGAGCACGAGGAAAAGAACGAGAAATGGCATAGGGTTGAGAGGGTGACGGGCAAGTTCTTGAGGAGGTTCAGGTTGCCAGAGAATGCGACAATGGATCAGGTGAAGGCTACCATGGAGAATGGAGTGCTCACCATTATCGTTCCCAAAGAGGAGGAGAAGAAGCCCGAGGTCAAGCCTGTTCAGATATCGGGCTAATTAAACTAAGAACTCGATCCTTTCTGGTGCCTCTGGTTCAGTGTGTGTCAAATAAAAGACAAGTACGGGAATATAGCCATGTTTTGCTTTCTCAAGCGAGTGTTGCGTGTTGTGTGTATCGAGTGATCTTGCTGTATGTATCCCAAAGTCTAGTCTGTTTCCTCTCAAGTATTGTAATGGTTGTTGTTAGTATATAAATACATGTCGATGGTTTCTTCTAAGCGGCAGGGGGGTCTTGTAAAAGATTGTAAAGTGATCAAACGTCTGAAAATAGAATTGACGCAGGGAGAAGTAGCCATAAGAATTGAAATTCAGAGATTTTCTTTCCCCTACTTAATTTTGAACCCTCGAGGATCCCAACCGCATCCAGATGCTAAAAGTAGCCTAGTAGCCTAGTTAACCCAAGGCTGCAACATTGGTGTTCTATATATGCAGAACTAGATTTCTTTCCGATGGTTTTTCACGATAAACTCAATAGATTTGACCACTCCATTATCCGTGAACAAAAATAGAATTGACCATATCCTACTGGTTTATCTGCTTTTATACGGCAACTAATACAAAGGAAATACTCTTTAAATAAGTCTCCCTTGTAAATGGTTCCGAAGATTAAAAAAGCCCCTGCTAATCGACTCAGACTTGGAAGTTTAGAACATGCCCGATTCCTCCAAAATGAATTGAAATTTAAAGAGGCTAGAAATTCAATGAAGCTAGGGTTAATTAACAAAGACTATTCGACAAGCTTAGTTTAAGAGAGAATTATGGTTTTAATATTAAATATGTTACTTAATCTTTATTAGTATATATGTATATATAAATTTTATAAGCTTAACAAAGCAAATAAGGTTTGCATTAAATGATATGACATGATAACAATTTTGGGGAATACGACATAGATTACACTGCAGTCCGAGGAAGCTCTGCTACTGGGTATATAAACATCAAGCAGATACACAAATACCACCTCCAAGCAAAACAGGAGATGGGGTACTAAGGGCCATAAACCTTGTTGCTGCTTCTCAATTATCAACGCAAGAGAAATGTCATATTTTTTGTCACAGGTTTTCATGAGGGTACATTGAAGTGAAAGAGCCAAGAGATGACAAATGCAAACACCATACAAGCAAGCAGGAAATTCAGGAATCGGTGACCCTGCCAGAAGCGTGGAGTCTCTGTTGAGTGCATAGGTGCTGTTGCTACTGCATCATTTGTCTCGTTCCACTGCTCCGTCACCTCGGCCTCATTTGCACCAGCAACATTGTGTGCAATAGATCCACAGATCTCACAGGTCCTGCACTATGTGTAAAAGAAAGTTACACATTTTGTTTAATAACACGATGCTATAAGCATTGCTATTTTCTGAAAAACGTGGTAACCCTCCTCCCTAACGCCGCCAACCGTTTCAAAAGACCTCTTGACATGGTGAATCCCCCCTCCCACTCACAAGCAAGCACTACCCCATTGTCCTTATGGGGGAAACAATATAAAGAGACATATGTCCAATCTCGATGAGAATGCTCATATATATGTATATATATTTCACAATTAATGCTTATATAACAACTAAAGGTAGAAATAATCTTGCAATCACAAGGGTAATGTGAACACATTAGAAAACTTTTCTTTTAATTGAGCAACAAACACCTCGACATACTAATCATGTTTGTGTTTTACCAACTCAGTCAGATTGTATATAGTTTTTGAAAAAAAAAACACACACACAGAGACACCAGAATAGCAGCAAATGAGATCGATAAGATGTGATAGATAGGATTTCATAGCTCCCATTTAAAAATGAAAAGTTCAAAAGATCATGCAAGGTGCTTAAATCTTTTATATTGCAAAAAGAAAATGTGAGTTATCTGATTCATGATCTTACCAAATCTGAATTTCCAGTTGGAAACCCGGTGTATTAAACATGAGAAAGCCAATGATTGTATATGGATTTAATCCCTAAGTTTCTTTTGCCCTAAGGTAGCTCGTGCAGGTTTTGATGCAGGACATTTAGCTATTTCAACTGTTGATGCAGTGGGGGAAATTCTCGGTCCTTATTCCTATTTTGAGTTTCCAAAATCGGATGCAGAGTAGTTTGAGTGCAGAGGGTAGTTTACTAATGCTACCAGGCTAGAAGGTATGCTTACTATTTCTAAAAGGTGAAATAAGCAATATTATGGAGAGACTGCATCATATAGGCTGACTACCTAGCATTTCCAAACTGACATGCCACAACTAGCCCGGGTTATCAATCGAGACTCTTCTCCTTTCGACTACTTTTTTTTTTTTTTGGAGAACCTTTCCAAGGCATCCCTGCAGAGTATACTCTGGTCCCGTGCATTGCATCCTCGGAAGTTTTCCTATACGGAACGGGTTAAATCGCTGGCTTTCCACTAGGGAGTGTGGTCCCAAAGGATTGTTTGCACCCATGAGGTGTTGAACCTTAGACCTTGAAGAGAGTGATACCTCAAGACCAAGTACTTCACCACTTGGGCCAACCACCATGGGTTTCCTTTTGACTACTTTTGTCACCGAGTGGACAACCCACTTTGTTTTGTTGATTGGACTTAATGAACGTCATATAAGAGGCGGACAATTGATGATGCCTGTCCACATTAGGCCAAAAAAAAAAGAATACAACCAGACTGCCTCCAAATGCATGTATCATGAAAATACTGAGTGCAGGGTACATGTTTCAAGTTTGAAAAGCGGAAAACCAGGAAGGAGAATCACCTAGTCAACGTAGGATATCAAGAAAATCAACAAGTGCAAAACACTAACAAAGAAGATATCTAAACCATCAAGAGTCGAAACCCAACTTGCCCAGTTCATATCAAGAAACATCGGGAAAAAGTGAGAGAGATGCAATGTCTGGTAACTTTATGAAATGCTATGAGGAGAGGGAAGAAGAATTAGCAGCTGCTATTAATTTTCCTTTATTCTTCTAAAGTAGAGATTTCATTCTTATTTAGTCCGCACTACCATGTTCCTTCATTAAGCATGGTCCTTTTGCCTGCATTCTAACCAAATGTTTGTTGAAATTTGATCATAACTTGACCAAAAGATGGCAGCTTTATACAAACAAGTCTCTCCAACGTGAGTATGCATCCCCATATGATATGCAAATATCCACGAAAAAAAACAAGTAAATTTAACATTTCACTATTAGCGCATCCACATATCATTCCCGAAGCTTACAGCACATTTTCCAACTACACCAAAAAAAAAAAAAAAAGCACTAGAATTGGCAAGTTGCCAAGAACTAATATGGATCTTCTCCAAAAATAGGACATCGTTCTTTCTTTATTTCGTTTATTTTTATTTTTATTTATTTTTGTTTTAAATTTAAGGATCTTACTTGTTTCCCTTAATCTTGAACCATGCCTCAGCACACTGCTTGTGGGCAGCAGCCAGATCATCCTTACAGGAACACCCCAACTCTATGGGAACCCCAGATTCGAGATTGGCGGCATCCCAACTCAAATGACAAATCCTACAATCCCTCTCCACTTTGGCCAAATGTTCCTTAATCTCGGGCAGCCCACGTTCTAGATCGACCTCCGCAGAACATTCCGACGCAGAGGACCCTCTCACCTTGTCAGACACCCCCACAATCTCAGTCCCAGACCCGCTTGAACACCTCTGCTCATTATCTGAACGGTCTCCGGTATCGAAGTACACGTCACGCCCTCCGGCGCCGGAGCTCCGGCTAGCAGTTACCTCCACATCGACAACATGGGATATCTCTAAGGTTGCCATCGTTAAGAACCAGAAAGAGGATCCTCATGTAATGGGTCTGTGAGGTCGAGCTCATTAACGCCCACAAAGGTTGAATGAGAAGTTCTCTGTTGGTTTCTGTCAACCTCACCAAAACCAAATTGACAACTGGGTATTGTATGTGGTGGGTGATCTCTCAGAGCTTTCTGTCGCGTGTCAATTCCTGAACAGAACCCGGAAGTTTACTAGAGAGAAAAAGATCGAGAAACTGAAAGATATAATGTGTTTTTGAAGCTATTCTCTGTTTTTTTAGCAATTGATTAGAACGTGGGCTGCTCTTTATTTTTTAGTTTTTTTATCACTTTGATTTTCTCTTCTTTTGGGGAATGGATGATTGATGGGGTTGATGACTCGTTATTAAAAGAAGAAAAAATGATGTGGGTATTAGGGAACTATTTGGTTGAGATGACCCTATAAAACTGGAATAATGATAGTCCACCTGCAATCTCTTTACAACTTAACTAATAAATAATAAAAAGAAAGACAATACAGTATTATAAAAATTATTTTATAATTTTAAAATGTAATTTTTATTAAGCGACAGAGTAATACTGCTATTTATTACAACTAATTTTTTTTATAATTATTTATTTACTTTTTTATTCACATTTTTTTAATATTTTTTAATATTTCTTAAAAATAAAAAAAATACACTAATATACTTAAAATCATTCCCTTCTATCATTAAATAAAAAAAATCCATTAAACAGTCAAATAAAGCGATGGCTATTGAACGGTATAAAAGCATTTTTCATTTTTATTTATAAACAATAAACTGATGGTAAATAAGTTGGAATGCTATCATTATCCGTAAAACTGTTCTGGTTTTCGGTCAGACAGCTCAGCAATAAATTAGGTGTCAAAAAGCAGATTGTTCATTATTCTCTGTCTTCTTCATTGCTTTTTGGTTTCTACCATCATTCAATTAGTTAAAAACTAAATTCAACGATTATTTAATTATTAAAAAATAAAATATACTCACAAATAAATTAGTTAAATTCTAAATATCTAAAATGATTTTTAAAAATTTTTATAAATTTAAAAATTACTGTATATACATCAAATATATATTTTATTAATTATTTATCTCTTATTTTCTTTTTATCACATATTTTATCAGAATTGATATATTAATTTGAATTAGTGATATATTAATTTTATACGAATATGATTATTAATTAATATATAATAGGTATAATAGTAAAATATGATAATAAAATAAATTATTATATATTATTTTATTGTTATATAATGAAAAAATAATTATTTCAATATAGAGATTTATGTGAATAAAATAGTCAAAAATTAAATTTCTCTTATATTCATAAAAAAAAATATCTTTTAACTTTGATTAATCCTATTCTAAGCCGCTGATGTTGCTGCTAAGGTTAGCCCTACTTCAATCTGTGAAAGATTAATCTTGCCCCTTCGCAATGATTGCGCGACACAGATATTCGAAGGGTAAGTTTGACTTGTTAATTTTTAAGTTATGATAATAGGAGGGCTTGCTTATGAGAAGGAGAAGTGCACATATTGGTAGCTGTTAGCTTACATCGTATTATTTACTTTCTGGTTATTATCATAATCCGGAGACTGATACAACAGCAGCCCGACAGATCAGCAACTTCCTTTTCAATTAACGCCAATGTTTGAAAAAAATAATCATATTCACGTACCACATTTTATAACATATATTATAATACATATTTTTATAATAAAAAAATAAACACATATTTTAAAGTAAGAATATTTTTATAAAATAACGTTATTTTTATAAAATATTTTACTAAACTACCTTTATTTTAAAATATTATTATATAATATACTGTAAAAAATAACTTGTATTTATCATTTTTCTTAAAAAAAATAAAAAGTGAAAAAAAAGGCATCCGTGTGTGCTCGGGACTTGCATATAATTAAACAACGAGCCACTATATTTTAACAACAGAAATGTGTATTCTTCTATTTAAGTACTTATATTAATGTGTAAATATATATGTTTAAAAAAAATAAAAATAACAAATTAGATATTGGTGTGTACTATAGTTAGAATTTTTAAGTTATAAATGCATAAAGATATACCTACCATTACTCTAGCTTAAAAGACCGATCAAATAATTAGCCTAAAGGTTACACGGGGAACCTTCTTAATTACGCGCAACTGCACAGCCAACGAAAAAAAAACACACACACACAAATATATATATATCTTCCTAATACTTAAAAGCGTGTATAAGATGAACAGTAGTGAATAGTACCGTCTAGCACTTTCTTTTCTTCTTCTTGCTTCTTCTCGTTGCCTTCTGTGAAATTCCTTTATTCTCAGTTCGATTTTTACTCTTCTCCGTTCAGTTAGCATTTTCTCGTTCAACACATAAAATATCTCACCTTTACATACAAGGATTTCATCATTTCCAGATTCACATTTACAGAACAATTTACAAACTCAACTCAAGGAAGAAAAAAAATTTCCGTGCTCTTCAGATTTGTTCTCGTCATTGGTGGCTGGGTCTCCTAGAGGTTGTCGTCGGTGTCAACTGGTGGAGCTGCGGTGGCCTCGGTGGCTGCCTACGGCCGCAGATTCGGTGAAACAAATGGGTGAAACCCATTTCGGTTCACTTTCCGTGGGGGAGAGGAAGGGCTGCGCGTGGGGGACTTCCACCGCGGCTGGGTTGGTCGCCGCCTTGAGGGGGACTCCTCGGTGGCGGTCGTGAGCTTCGGTGGCCACGTACGGCGGCTTAAGATGGCACAAATGGGTCAAAACCCATTTCGGTTCCATTTCCGTAAGGGAGAGGGAGGGCTGCGCGTGGGGGACTTCAACGGTGGCTGGGTTGGTCGCCGCCTTCAGGGGGACTCCTCGGTGGCGGTCGTGAGCTTCCGTGGCCGCGCACGGCGGCGCGAGATTACATAAATGGGAGAAACCCATTTCGGTTCTCTTTCCGCAGGGGAGAACCGTGGTTGCGCGTGGGGAACGATGGAGGTGGCAGCGATGCTCGTCGGCGTGAGGGGAACACGCCGGTGGTGGCGGTGATCATGGCCGGGGCTCGGCTGCACTGGAGGAGAAATGGCCGTGCGGGAGAATCGGCTAGAAGAGAGAGAAAAATTAGCAAAAAATGTTTTTTTCCTACAAATTTACTTAAAAAAATATATATATGTTCTTGTAATTTACAATTTCTGATTTGAAAAATATTAAATATTAGTAAATTCTTTTTTTTTTTTTTCCAGCTTTGCTTTTATCTTTACTAGAATATTACATTGATGAATTTTTTACATAGGTTGAGCTCCGTGAAGTTGAAAGTCGAAACAAGATATTTCAACAACTAGCTACGTATAAAAGTGTCGAAAGTATGAATCCTTTAACTTTTTAATTCTATACTGTGAATTAATAACTCAAATAATATTTTTTGCTTCTCTGATTTTAACACATTTAAGTCATTTATTTAATGTCATTTATTCAATAATTATTTTGCATGAACTTTGAACTGTTTTAATTTATAATTTCGAATTAATTTAAAAATAATACTACATTTTAAGAAGACTTTTCCTGAAATGTTGCACTGTAGATTATTAAAGTCTTTTAGAAATATAGCAACTTTTATATAAAAGAGAATCTACTACATTTATCTTTAAAAAAAAAAATTATCTCATCTCACATTTACATCTAAACATATTCTAAGATAAATCATATAAAAATAATACTATATTTTATTTAATAAAAGAAAATTGCTTAAAACATTCACTAACAATATTTTATTTAATTAATTCCACCTGTCTTAATTCACTCTAAATTATAAGTTTGTTTCTTTTATAATTCCAAAATAAACAAAATACATTTACCATTTGAAAAACTACATCAATATTTACAGTTTAGTTATATAATTATACGTAATCATTTATTGAAATATTGAAAATTTTAAAAATTGAAATATGAATTAAATAATTTGATAAAATAGAGTACATAATCAATAAAAATAATATTATATATAAACTTATACTCTAAAAGATGCTTGAAAAATAAAATGAAATAAAAATTTTGTGAATATTAATAAGAAAGTTTGTGAATAATAGAAATGTAATTTTCGATTAAATAATTATTAAATTTTAAAAAATAAGACATAACAGTTGAATAAAACTAATTATACATAATTCACAAATTAATGTAAGTATTTACAACAATTTGTAATATTCACTGAGACACAGTCAGTCCCCATCCTTCCACACCTGTTCTGACCCAAGCCCGTGATAGCCATGTAGTAATAGAAATGCTGGAGACGGTGATTTATAAGCCCAACAGATAACATATGGACTGCCCAACATTTTACTTTGTCTATATTGGAACCGACAATAACATAGCTTGGTAACACAACTGGCCGCATAGTTTGGATCTATTCAAAAAAAATTAAAAAAATCCACAACTGAGCCCACTATTATCCAATTGTATGAGTTATTGAGATTAGATATAAATAAATCTTACACCTCCATGTTATTTCACGCTTTGCATATTTTACACTATTTTTAATTTTTCTGACATAATTAAATGTTATATCTTATTAGTTATATATGCATGTTTATAAAAATAAAAAAAAAATAAAAAATTGCTCATAAAATTTTACCAACAAATTTTGTTCTACATGTAAATACTTACATCAATTTCTATTATATAATATTTAGTCGTTTTAGACTTTACTTTCAGTAACGAAAAAAACAATTATATAATATTCACTTTCCAGACTTACTTAAACGTATAGTTTGTTTAAATCTATTATTAGAGACCTTAAACAATTATAGTTTGCTTAAATAATTAGTTATATTATCTTCATAGACCTTATCATTAAATTCTCTTCTTCTACACTAGATGTTTATATTTTAGAATAATCTAACACAGGGCAAACGTGCATAGCACGTAAATCCACTGCTAGTATATATATATATATATATATTATGAGCAGTATACCGCTCATTATTATCGCTAGTTACATTTTTTTAATATAGTTAAATATTTTTTAAAAATAAAAAATATATATATCAATACACTTTAAATTACTTTTTTTTATCATTAAATAAAAAAAAATCACTGAGCAGTCAAATGGAACGATAACTATTGGACGGTATAGTAATTTTTTCATATGTTATAAAAAAAACAATTCATCAACTCCACACACCACACATTATATTTTTTTATTTTTTTATTTTTTTCTTACAAAATATTTGGTATATAGATGGTGAGTAGAAGAATTCAATAAGTTTAAGAAAAATAAAATAAAATAAAAAATTTAAAAAAAAAATATGGTGTGTGGAGATAGCGAACAGATATATTATTAAAAGGGATAAACCAAAATGTCTTATTCTCTTCACCTGTAATGAGGAAAGTCTCTCCACAAAATACATATTTACTTTGAGAAACAAGTCAGCATTTTTGTAAACCAAAATCTTTCGATATATTCACCTAGAATGCGAAAGCCACTCTCCACAATATTAAATTTATGCCCTTTATAATTTTGCAGACAATTGTCACGACCCACTCAATTCGATTCAATATTTGACCACCTGCTTTTGCAGTACTGCAACATAACAGAAAGCCAGGCATGACTTTTAGCTCAAGCCCTTGACTTCGGCTGGCAAACCAAAGGTTTGCCTAGGCATCTGGGTAGATACCATTTCTGTCATCATGTCTATCAGTCTGTTCTGTCCCTCTTCAACGCAGATGCGCTCATTCCTCAGACTCTGTTCCACTTCAAATGTTCCCATCAGGGAGGCTGCACCCGCCGTTTCAGACACTCTTTGGCTTCCCACGTTGTCTGGTATTTGGGCGCAATTCTTCTCATGGTCACTCTTGATCCATGCAATATTGTTCAAGTCTGTAGCTATTGAGATCAACTCGTGACTAGAGAAAGGTTGCTCCGCGAATTCAACGAACTCGGGCCCCAGCAATGAACTACGAGATTGGCCCCCACTAGAATCTGCACAACAACCATGGCCACATTGTGAAGGCACCATAGGCTCACCATAAGCATCTTCAAGAAATTTGCAGACCCCAAAGTCTGGTTTAGAAGCTTGGATCAAAGGCCCTTGAGCCGGAACTATCTTTGGAAGTACAGAACCATTTGGTCCACTTGGAGGGTTATAAATACTGAATGCACTAACACGAGCCACTGGTCGAGAAAGAGTAGGATTCTCTCTTCCTTCATCAACAAAATGACCTTCCTCCACTAATTTATATCCACATAGGTGAGGTCCATCCACTTTTGGAACGTCTATTCCATGATGCTCTCTTGCTTCATCAACAAAATGATCCTCCTTTGTTTGACCACAAGGGCGAGGTCTATCCACCATTGGAATGTCTCTTCCTTCTGGGGCATTGAATGAATCGACAACCCCCACCGACAGAGTTTCTTCTGAAGATACCCTTGTTCTGTCAAAGCTGCCATCTTCCATCTTCTCAGCACCGGTCAGTTTTAACCTTCCAAGCTCTGTACATCTGCGCTTCAGTGTGGAATTCCAGTGGTTTTTTATTGCATTATCTGTTCTACCAGGAAGGAGCTTAGCAATTGCCGCCCATTTGTTCCCATGAATTGCATGGGCCTTAACTATAATTCGGTCCTCTTCATCTGCAGCCATCAAGTTTTATAATAATTCATTGAAGTGCAGAGTATTCATTGTACTTATGATAAAAATGACAAGTGAGTCATACTATTTTTCTTTAATAAGTGAATCATACTTCTTTAATCAGTATAAATAAAGTGAATCATACTAATTAAACATGAAACCATGAAAAACTAGAGGGAATTATACTTCACACCCTCCAACTACCAGACGTTTTACCCTTTGCACCCAAAATTACTAAAACTAATACATTGCACCCTCCAACTGTCAATATTTTTCAAGTCACTTAATATTCATCTATCTTACTAGTCAGAGTTGGATGAGTGTGTTATTTATTTTGCTGGTTCAGGGTGGTTCAGGTGCAAGGTGTGAAATTTCTGATAAATGGAAGGTAGAGAGCGTAGTTTTGCCTAAAAGCTAACAAGGTTTGGAAGGAAAAGAAAACAAAAGAGTCTACAGGTATCAAGCTGTCGATCTCTTTGTCATTCAAGTTTTTGTTTTCCTAGTAATAACAAGGAAATGACAAAAGAAAGAAAAAGATTATGCAAATATCATGGCTATAGCTTATTCATCAAATAACCTCTATCAATGGCAACATTATGTGACAACAGCACAAAACAAATTGCAACCAAACAATAGTACCCTGGTGGTGGGGGTTGTGGCTATTGGGTAAGCGGACCCAACAGGACGTCAAACATCACCAACAAATACATAACTATAATCTCCCCGCCCATCGCCAAAATCTCATTTTTTGCACAAGCACCCAGATAAAACATCTTGCAACGGGATATAATTTGCCCAACTTTGGGCCTTCATATAAGGCCTAGCAAAGTGCAGTTAATTATAACATCAGACGAAAAAAATCTATAGAGGCTGAAATAACCAAGAAGAATGTCATTGTTTAGATTAAAAAATCATGTTTACTCTGAACCAAATTAGAGATGTATTCGGATTTTTTTAGCCGACATGAAATCTTACAACCTAAAAACCTGTCATTCGGTTATATACCAACAGAGAGAAGAACATTGCAAATACTGCTCAGCTGAACCTTTTTTTCCCCCTGCCAAACTATAGGTTCAAGTCACGACTGAAGCCACCGAGTACAAAATATGACCTGCTCATTTCTCACCATTACGAATAGGAAGTCTTTTATAATGAATGCCAGCTATTCATTGAAAACTGGAAGAAATATATCTTTTTCGATGACATGGAATCTCATCAAAGCATGTTCTTCGAATTCACTACTAGGAAGTAAACCCGGCTACATGACCCACCCGCCAAAACCTTCAATCAGCTAATCCACGTGAACTCCTAATGCCTAAATCGTTTCTTTATTCTAATATTAGTTACCACCATACAATTCAGTTTCTGTTAAAATCACGTCTTTAGAAGACATATTTTAGTTTTTCTCGGCAACAAGCTGTGCCTTTTGTGCTTTTGAGCAACTCACAGCTATGATGGAAAGCTATGGTAACTCAATCGACTTCATGATTCTCCCATCAGAACAATGAAGCAAAATCGCAAATTAAATGAGATGCCTACTTAAAATAAAATAGAAACAACCCTCAATTCAAAATGGAAATCCATTCCGCATACCACAATAAAGAGAATGAATCATACATACATAAACATACATGTGCGGATGGGGTGAAGTAATGGCGGTTACCAGTGAAGGGCTTGCGCTTGAGGCAGGGGTCGAGCTGATTACACCAACGGAGGCGGCACGACTTCCCGGAACGCCCAGGAATTCCGCGGGCGATGAGGCTCCAGTTCCTCGCCCCGAACTGGCCCACCAGTCGACTCAGCACCGAGTCCTCATCGGGAGACCATGGGCCCTTCACTTTTCCCTTGCTACCAACAATATCCCCACTAACCTCTCCATCTGCGCGTCCCACGGACTCGATATCATCAGCAACACAGACCCCGGAGTCGGAGATGCAATTGGCGGCGGGAGAGCCGGTGCCTTGCCGTTCTTCGATCATGGCGGTTTTGAATTTGGTACTTATTAGTCAGTTTTGGTCTCTGTCGTTGCGTCGCAGTTACCTTTACCTACCTTCTTAACTACAAAATGGCACGCGAAAAACTAAGCGATTTCTGAGGGCCCAAATGTTCCGCAGTCTCCTTTCTCTCTTTTGTTTTTTTTTTTTTTTTTTTTTGGGTTTTTAGGCGGTTTGTGACATTGTCAGGCATGACCCTTGGCAATATGGACTGTTCGATGGTTGAAAGATATAGACGCCGTCGTTTTGTGGAAGATGCAATGTGAACTGTTCTATGGTTGAAAGATCTAGACCCCTTGTTTGGTTATATAGATCACATGCAATGAAATGTGATTTTAATAATTTTTGTTTTGAGATTGAAGAAAGTTAAATTATTTATTATATTTTATATAAGAGTTTAAAAAAATTATAATAATTAAATAAAATAATATAGTTTGTGCTGGATAACCAAACGAATCATGTTTTATAAAATTTAATCCCCATATTGGATTAGTCATTTGCTCTTTATAAAATAATAAAATATTATTAAATTAATAATTTGTTTATTTAATTTATTTGTATCACATTTTATAATTCTACCAATTTAATATTAATAATAATTATATTTGAATAAATTAATATTAAAAAAATCATATTTTCAATAGTCATTTAATACTAATAACTAAAAATTGAGATTAAACTTATCTAAATTTCTTATACACTAACCAAATATCTAATATTTTATCTAAATATTCACTAACCATATTTTTAATAGAGTGAGAAATTATTATTTTAATTTTTAGTGAATCAATTTGGTTCTTCAAATTTGACCAATCACTGTAACAGAAATGTAAATTACTTTAGATATACTCAATTTAATGTGGGTCTTTTTAATACAACTTATTTGAATTTTGATCAACCTTCAACTTTATCCAAACCAATTTTAGCGCTAAGAGGAGTCTACGCTTTTGGTAAAAACCAAAAAGCCGACGAAACCGCGTCAACGAAGAACTTTCAAAAAGCTGATAACTTTTTAGTGGCGGTATCATTTGATTGACCCCTGAGTTAAGTCTCCAACTCACTGTATGTGAAATGGATAGGCCCAAGTCCCATGCTGTGTGTATTAGTTTTGGAAGAAAGCCATAAATTGGCCCAAGTCCACTAGCTGTATGACTTGTTTACCGCTGTTAAATTGAATGTTGAGAGGCCCAATTAAATCATTAACGGGCCAGAGCTTTTAGGTAATTGAGCTGCTTTCTCTACAGTAATAAGCAATGATACAAGTTGCAACTTGCTGAGCAACTCAAGTCACTTGTCTTCGTGGCAGACATAAAATTCCGAGTCCCTTTCAATGTAGTGAGGGAAAACGTACGTCATTAAAATACAAGTAAAAAGCTGTTAAACCTGTAATAATAGGGTAAGCAGCTTGCCGGTTCGTCTTTCCTATATCTAAACGAAGGTGGTTAATTTCGATTATCCGATGCATGAATGTTTCAGGCGAAATTCTCAATTCATTTTTGTGTGTAATATAGATGAAGCCCATTCATCATGAGAATGAAATTTGCTGGTAATTTTCATACATATATAATTAAAAAATTAAACTGAATTATTAATCGAATCCCCGGTAATTTATAAGATATATATATACACACACACATGATCATGATGACATACGTATAGAGAGTTAATTAGGACGATAGTGAGAGGGAACCCACTGAAGAAACACACGAGTCCCATATCGCTGCGGTGACAGAGGAAAGCAAAACACATGGAAAAGGACGTGGATATTATAATTGATATATACTTGCGATCGAATTTGCACCCTATGTTTTAAATTCTATTATAAATAATTATATAACATGAAGATAACATAAAACGAAAACTAATTAAGGACAACTTGCATCTGTAAAATGTTCATGATCAAGTCCGAAAGATATTAGTCATGATCATCATGAGTAGTACTACGTACTAGATCGCTATATATAGAATATCATCAGAGATCATGATCATTATATATATATAATAGAATTTCTCAATTTCTATATATGTGTGTGAAGTGCATATATATATATATATATATATATATATATATTGCGTTTGGTGCGTAATATATGACGTGAGTTTTAAAACTCAATAGTACGGACATGGTCTTTTTAAAATATATATATATATAGCTAGATCAAAAATTAGTAATGCTTAAATAATATTGCTGTATATTAAGGGATAAAAATTGCATATATATATATATATATATCATGTCTGATTAATTAATTAGATAGGTGGTGCTCAAGAAGCATGTGTTCCTATCATTCTTTTTCATAATGGAATATGATCTGATCATGGCAATAATATATATTTATGACTGTAGATAAGATTAGGTAAATGAAACGTATATGCATTAAAAGAACAAACATCATCTCTGCTCTCTGGACTCTTCACATGGTCCCCTTCCTGCATTTATTTGCATAAACTTATTTGGCAGGCTAGCTTTCAATTAATTAATTGCTTCTTATCTTCTAATTAATTGAGTTAATTAATTTTGACCTTCCTCGAATATATATATATATATATATATATAAAGGTTTGAGGAATGGAGAAGCTAGCATATATACATGTTGACATGTAATTGTGGATCATCATAAAATGGAAAAAAGAAAAAAAGAAAAAGAAAAAGAAAAATAGCATAATATATATATATATATATATATATATATTCTTCGATCTTCGTAAAACTAAATTATATATATAATATATAGATATAGATAAAGGCAAAACGAGAAATGAAGGAAGGTGCAGGTGACAACACCAAAAGGAGATAGATGATCATATATATGCATGCTTTCCAACCAACCAAAGTGCATGGATGGACCAAAGTAATTTCTTTGCAGAATATTGCTACTACTCAAAAGGACCACACATCAAAGTAGGTGCGCCCAATTAAGGGCCAATAGCTTTAGTATTGGACAGGCACAAATGCGAAGCAATTTCGCTCGTTATGGCGATTCGCGCGCTGGAATGTGTGGCATGCGATCTCACTGACGTCGTACGTGACTAGGATTTGCACAATTGTGTCTATTGGCTTAGAAGAATGTCTTGACGAGGCCACATATATACAATCTTTATGCTCAATATTTTCAAGGGTCCCAAGACCCATCCCAATTATTTATTTGTTTGTTTATTTGAGATGGAGAAAGCACGGGAATAAAAACACAAACATATACATACATACATACATATATATTTATATATATATATATACATGCAATTGCTAGCAAGCCACTTAATATATATATATATATAATATATATATATATATATATATATATATATCAGGTTTTTTATAAAGACCAAAGGCTAGCTACGTACGTTTGATCTGGTGATCATAAAGTTGATTAAGTAATAACGCGGTCTAGCTAATTAATTAGCATTTTTCTTATCATATGATCATTTAGGATTAATGTTCATTGCGGACATGCATGTTGGTATATTATATGCATATTGGAGCTAGCTTATTATATGCATGGTTAATTGGTTATAGTAAGTTAATTAGTAGCTAAGCTAGCTACATTAATAATGATATACTTCCAATTCAGAACCTGCATATACAAGAAAAATTAGAGTTTGCGACGGATTGTTTGTGACGAGAATAACAATTTATTATGAAAACAGACTCATTTTAACAGGAAATAATCATTTTTATAGAAAATATCTAATCACAAATAAGCAGTTTTCTATGTAAATGGTTATGTTTCTTTCTTGCTATCATATAGAAAATTCTCAACCATTATTCCTTTTTTTTCCCGGCCGACACAAGATCCGTACGTAACATGCAGGAGTTCATGTGACCAAGTGGGAAATTGAAAGTGTTTGGATGTGCGCGAGAATTGTTGAATTCCCATGGTGGGTAAAATATTGTGGCCTCCGGTACTCCACTAATTATATGATAGCTAAAATTATATGCACGATTGAGGAATATTTCACAGATCATGAGTTAGCTAGGATGCATGCAGGATCGTACGTAATTTTAATATTATATGGCTCAGATCATATACCTTTTCCTCAACCTACTAGCTCTAATTATAAGCTGCAGGCGGCCATCAGGCCAGTACTGGAAGTAAAAAGAAATCAGATAATTGATTACTAGCTAAAGAAATCCGAGATCATCGTTGCATATTGTCAAATATTTACTGATCAAAGAGAGCATGGAATTATTTCAAAGATGCCCTAG
This sequence comes from Juglans mandshurica, assembly GCA_022457165.1. NCBI lineage: Eukaryota > Viridiplantae > Streptophyta > Magnoliopsida > Fagales > Juglandaceae > Juglans > Juglans mandshurica. Next base: position 1,403,435 of record CM039619.1, on the reverse strand, counting down.
ACTACCAGATCATCGATCGAGAAAAGACTCAACACCAAACGTCAACGTTGGTCGACCTTATTTCAGAAAGAAACATATTGCAGAAATCAGAGCCCATTACCGAAAGTATTGAACTGTACCAGGGGATCCAATGTGACAGCTAGAGTCACGTACAAATTAAGTCGTGATTCATGTTGCCAGGTCAGAAAAAAAAAAAAAAAAAAAACACTAACGAACCAAAACAAGTTAAAGAAAATACATGAAACACATAATCCTCTGCATCATGTGAGGGTCCAAACACCTAATTCCTTATCAGACACCGAGTGTCCCACTTCTTACACAAACCAGATTGCAAAGCTGTAGACTTTGATGCCAAACAAATAGGTGTAGGGTAGAGACGATATGTGGGGTATCAGTAGGTGTCCTTAGCACTAATTGAATTGTCCTTTATGGGAGAACCTCCTAATTGACTCCACGTGATATTGCAAATTATGTACTAGTTAGAAAGCAACGGGTATGAACCTTTTGAAATCCTAACGTACGTACGTTGATATTTTGAGGAACGAAGATCATTTCCATTCGTCGCATTAATCGATATGCCGTAGATAAGGCAATCAACCGAGAAAATCATGTAGGATTTTTCTTTCTAACTTCAAAGTTTACAAGTCCCGCAATTTATAGCTAGCGAGTCACCACAGAAGTCTAAATATTCAAATTTCAAATTGCCAGTACTATGATTTTCACTCTCTGTAGTACGTTTTCTTCTTCTCTTTCTGGGACGATAAATCAACATGTGATCTCTGGCCTATATATCAAGTCATGTCATTCTCTCAATACTTTACATCACCATGCTTAGTGCTAGCTATTGCGGCCTTTTAACAACACCTGATCATGGTTGGTAGCGTACGTACCGCGGTCTTATAATAATATCTTATTTTTAATTATTTGGCACGGCATATATATATATATATGTCGAATCAAGAAATCGCTTAAAAAACATTTCAACTGGATCCGGGTCGACGGCCTGATTTGAGGACTACAACACTTTATATTACTATATACATGCAGTACGTACCATTTTTACCAGAAGAAAATTCATTTGGTTCAGAATACCAGGAAGATAAGGTCTGGCATGGTCAGGGGAAAAAGGTCTGCGACTCCAAGACTACGCGGGTGGAAATGATGATAATAATAATAGCAATACTTTCTTCTTTCTTTCTGTCACTAGCTTATCTAGTTAGATATGCACACTAAATTCTTTTCATTTTACATGTACAGACTGAAATGTTTGGCAAGCGGTTGTGGTCCAAACCTCCAAACATTCAATATATAGATCAGGTGTAAAAGTAAGGGTAGCCACTCTAGCTAGGACCACCAATTGATCATCTTAATTAAATGACTTAAAAACGTCAAAAGGGTGGAGGAAGGAGGGAAAGAAAGAGATCATAAGTGCGGCAAATGGAAACGAAATTATATATACTTGAGAACCGCTTTCACCAATGAATAATTGGATCTCGACCAATATCATACATACATACATCCATATATATATATATATATATAGAGAGAGAGAGAGAGAGAGAGAGAGAGAACAGCCTTTGGATGTTTTATAACTTATTTACTTGCTTTCTTTAAGAGTGGGAACAATTGGGTCGGCAACACATGAATTAGCTAGGTCAAGCATGTGGTCACTTCACCAGGACGGACGGACGGCCGGGCGGGCGCGCGCGCATCATGAAAATTGAATGGAATAATTAAACGTGTGAAATTATTGTCACAATGACACTAGCAACAGAAACTGATGGGTCTATTCCATCCCAATCTTCGAAGTGAGTCCAAACAAGAACGAACTGTGAGTTGAAAGCTGGCACTTAGCGAATTAAATAATATTAATTCATCAGTGAAAGATGAAGATCGCAGCTAGCAAATGGCAGGTTCACCCAAGGTCCTTGTGCACCACTGGATGGGTTACAAGGCCTGGGTGGAAATAACATTTGTGTCCTAAAAATCAGGAACATGTATGTCCAAGGAGTGAACCCAACCCCAGTTTCAAATCACATCAGACAGTATCAGCCAGCCACAAATTACCCCACTATGCATTATGTGCTAAAGAGTAAATACATATGGTGGTGGGGTCTATGCGCACCAGAGAAAAAGAATGCACTGTGCTTGTGGTCCATCTGTGCTTCACTAGTGTGGACAAGATCTAGCACCACCCATCACGATCTGATATCAAGAAACCTGTGATGACTTTGGTTATCAATGGCTGAGATGACTTGTTAGCTAGGAAGAAATGGTGATGCTAAACACTAGACCGAATTTTCTCCTAATTTCAAGGACTATTGGATCGAATATCGTTTGGTAAGAGCTAGAATGTGACAAAGAGTTTCATTTGGAGTACTCATTTAACATGCAAAGTGGACAATGCTGATGATCACTTTAGGGAACTAGTTTCCCTCTCACATGATTGTTAGAAACTAACCAGAAGGCTGAAAAAGTTAGTTCTGGTCGAGAGACAGAAGTCTCCCCTTTTCAAATTCTCGTGCGATATTGGGATTTTATTATAATTGAAGTGGGATTTGAACAGTGAATTAAGCTCAATCAAGTGATGGAATCATGGCATCTACATATACCTTGTGAATCACTCTACCTTTTTTTAATGGATTAATTTTATATAAGTATATATATATATATATATATATATGTTTTGGTTCCTATATATACATAGGAACTTGCAATAAGAAGGTCACAATTAATTTGAAAGAATGGGTACAAATTAATACTCGACCGTACGTTTTATTGATCAGCATTTAAATGACCGTTTCGCATATATATATAAAATTCATGAAACCGATCTGGCCTATACCTTCAATTTTTAATTGGGATTTTGATGTCTAGACGCTAGACTTTCAAGCTATTTGTATGCAAATCAGAGGAATGTTTTGGTTTGGATGAAAGGACAGCTAAGATATTCTTGTTGGTAAGACTAATATAAAGCACCCTATTTAATGCCTATCCATGTGCATCATTTATATATATATATATATATATATATAGGGTCTTACAGGGAAAGGAAATGGTCCTGGCCGGGTTATTATATTTTTGGAAAAAGATGTATTGCAGCGCACATCCTCAACACACCAGTGTTTATGAAGAGAAGGAAAAAAAAAAAAAATTCTAAAGGTGTGCTAGGATGTAGGCTACTCCCAGCGTTCCTCTATATTTTATGGTGAAATAATTAGCATGTAAAATTAATATGCATTTTTATGAATTAATTGCCCGGAACCAATAAGCTGCTGAAGTGGGAATTAATTCAGTCGTAGACGCGCGTACTTATGATCAAGCTGTACTTATTCTAGCTCATCATGTAGCTAGTACTAATACTGCACTCTTCATAATTCATATATAGAAACTTTAAACAAAAACTACAGACGTTCCATTTTCCAATGGAACCGGAGTTTTATTGGATAAAAAAATTCCGCCGGACTAGAGAACCATACTGATCATGTACATGCACCTTTAATTTCCCATAATATATATGTAGGGGTGCCCGTATAGCATACTCACGAGGGATCACAAAGAAAGCAAGTCTGAGAATCCAACTAAGCCCAATCAAGTCCAACAATCCTCCACTAAAAAGAGTTAGTGTGCCTTTGCAGAGTACTCAGCCCAAGAGCCCATATGGCCCTAACGAGGAACTCACGTCGATTCACCTACCCGACCAGAAATTTCAACCTTCAGCCGGACACGAAGAAAAATTTAGGGGTTTAATCTTTAACCTTGCGATAATATAGTTCCAAAGAAATGAGGGCGTGCATTGCCCTAAAACAGTAAATGTTCCCCTCACATTTTATGAGGTTGTGGGTTAGGAGAAACTTGCCGCCAGTAAGGTCAGCATGCTCTAAGTCTGACTTCAAGAAAGCTCGCCGCCAGAGAACACAACATCACATCAAGATCCTCCAATCATTTGGGTGGAGTTGAGGGGGGGCCAATGCGAGATGGGCTAGTCCAATTCCCTCGGAATCTTGGGTTGAATGGTCTTCTTAGGAGCTATTGAGATTGAAGTTAAGAAAAGCGATGAAAAGGAAGAGGAGTCGAGCAAAGAGAATGAAAAGATTAGAGCATAAAGAGATGAGGATGAGGTAAAGGGGGCTAAAAAGATGGCATAGCCGTGTTTATATAAATGGGAGGTGATGGTTGGCTTACTGTACCCATGTGTTAGACGAGGGATGCGAAAGGGTTCGAATCTCGTAAAACGTGCGACACGACGTGACATGGGCTCCAACAATGAAGAGGGGAATTCAAATAGACCCCGACGACGGTTAGCATCCTAAAGTCGTGGGAACGCACGTGCCCCACAAAGCTGACAAGACATGCATACATCCTGTGGCACATACTGAAAGATGCGACGTGGAGAAAAGGAGCTGTCTGACACCATCGATATTAAGGAAATTGGAAATGCACAATCAAGTGCAAAATCCAACTATTAGAAAACATGCTAATAAAGTCGGGAGGGGAACCATCACTTGACGTCGTTTAAATAATGAAAAAGCCATACGGGCATAATCTAGAGCTCGGAACCTGACAAGTAGAAAAGTCGGGAGAGTAATAAGCGCCCATTTCTAGGGAAGAGGACCTCAACTACATTGACTGCAGGAAAATATATAGCATAAAGACGAAGACAAGAAGGAATTCCCATCGAAATAGTCTGATGAGAATTGGTAAGGTGACTGTAAGGAGGTTTTCCCCCTTATCGACCCGTATAGCAAGCCCAGAAGGGACCACGGGAGAAGCAAGTCAGAGAACCCTACCAAGCCCAATGACCCTCTACTAAAAAGAGTCAGTGGGCCTCTGCAGAGTATTTGACCCACGAGCAAAACCCACCCACGTTTAGGGAAAGCGGACGGCAGAGGCAGATAAGACTCATCGCCCTGACATCACCTCGATGACACTCTACTATCGGGAACCTGCGCAGGCAAGTGGGTGGGAAATATGGAGAACCCTTAATCTCTTGACAGCAGGCATAGAGGGGCATAACAGGAAGCGTCCGCAGGGAAAAGTGAGTCAGGGAGCCACACTGCATTAATGGCATCACTCCTCGAACTCTAGGCAGCATTAATGATGCTGCCCAGAAGCCACGCTGCATTAAAGGACTATGACTAAGCAAACAGTTGAAGTGACATGGACTCCCCGAAGCCAAGTGTGAGTTGTCCCCATCTAGAAACCTAATATAAAAGTCGATCCTCATGTATGAAGAAATATCTCTGATTCCTTTAAGCTTACGTATAAACTACTAAGGAGATATACTGACTTTAGTATCGGAGACTTCCTAGCCACCCACTTTTCGTGTTTTCTTAAGTGTGCAAGTGAAAGATTCAAGGTCCAAGTTGCTGGAATCCGGCCCAAATACATGAGAAACAAGACGTTAACAATAAATATATATATATATAATATGTATTTCCGGGTCATTCATATATATATGGTCGCATCATTGACCAATATTATGAATATATATAAATATATATACATGAATATTTAAGATATAAATGTAATTAAATATACAATTAAAAGATATGATTATATATTATTATGAGAATTTATTCCTTATGAAACGAAAAGCCTAGTGTCAAAGAGGAACATGGACTGGACCACAAGCCTTCATTAGAAAAAAGGAAAATATATAAGAAAGAAAACTATTAATATCGGTACCCACCTTGTTGGGAAATTCTAAGAAACGATTGCTGACCCGCTGCTCCTAAAACCTTCTCCATGTGCCTGGTTTTGTTAGAGAATGGGGTCTACATGCATATAAATATCTTTTGAAAAATTTGTGATGATTTGGTAAATTTAAAGAATTCTATGGATTTTTTTTTTCTTCAAAAAGAAAAATAAAGATGAAATTTTAGCTAGCTAGTCACTGTTAGAGCACTTCAGCCTCCTCTTTTATATTGAAGGCTCCCTCAAACCACTTTCCCCTACAAGACAGAGAGAGAGAGAGAGAGAGAGAGAGAGAGAGAGAGAGAGAGAGAGAGAGAGAGAGAGAGGGGTTGAAGGAAGTTTGTGGGTTTTCTACTGCAAGTACTAGAGGAGGCATCCAAAGGGATCGCATTGATCCCAAGCTTGCGGTAATGATCTCGCAGAATTTTGGATCATGCTATCCCTTTGGATTCCTCCTTTGGTAGCTTCTAATTAACTTGTCCAGTGCACTGTGCTGCACAGCCTCTTGTCATGCATGAGTAGTAGACCTATCTATCTGCCCAGTAGTACCCTCGCAAAACTCCATGGAGAAAAGCTCACCATGTATTCAACTTGAAGACAAATATTAATTAGATGCAAACCCTCTCCGGCCGAATCAAGTAAGTCACCGATAACTCTACAGCCCACTTGCTCACATTAGCCTTTTGTCTATCTTTCTTAGTACTAATCTCCAAGAGCTCACCTTTGCAATCAATTCCACAATTTTTACTATGACAAACTTTGTTTTCTAGATCTTTATTTACTTTTGCCACTTTATTCTTAAAAATCTCCAATAATCTTGTTGCATCTAATGCTAAATATCCTTTCTTCTTTTCAACAAAGCATCATTCATTATTTATTTCCTTATGATAAAAGTCGTCATTCAAAACCCAAAATCTATTATATATGTAGATGATAATGGATTATTGGATCTGGTTTTAGAGGAATATGGCAGCCCTAAAAATGGAGATCCGCTCCAAGAACGTTCCCAACTCCAAGAGGCCACCTCTTGCCTCTTAGTATTTACATATATATTTATTAAGTACAGGTATGGGTGTGAATGTAATCTTTCTCTCTTTCTCACAAGTAAAATAAAATATTAAAAAACAAAGAATTAATATTGATGGTTTTCAATTAAATAACATGGAAGAAAAACCAACCATATGAGTTTGGTAAAAAAGAAAGAAAAGAACTGTAACCCTCTTTAGCTCTGTCGAAGCTTAGAGATGATCTTTCGCATGCAGTTGATTAATTCCATAGATCAGTACACAGTTTACGAGTTTAGTGATGCAATATATATGCACTTGTGCAAGGGACATGAATAACTTTGGTAGTTGAAGTAAGAGATCTCCCAGGGAATATGTTAGTACTGCAGCATTAGCTTTGGTAATTAAACTATGTTGGGGATCTTGTGCAGCTATATATATATATATATATATATATATATGCAGTACTATGCAAACACCTATATATAAAATCTTCAAGCTAGCTAGCTTAGGTACTTGTGTCTTTGGTAAATTATAGAAATTGTGCGAGTAACATGAACATGACACACATGATATAAAAAGAATATTCTAATGCTCATGAATTTATATATATGTAATTAAGTCATGATCAGTGGTTTTATTTTTATATTTATTTATTATTGTGGGGGGGTGGGGATCATAAGAATTTGCACATATTCTCTCTGCACTTTGGTTTTCACAACCTGAAAGATGCTTCTTCTGTTCACAATATATATAATGACCTACAGGAGGTAACCAAGTGGAAGCTAGCTATTAGCAACCATTGCAAATAAAACAGTGCCTGTTAGTAAAGACTTGATCTTCAATTTCTAGATATCTATCTAACTGACAATCAACTTCATTGTTTGAAACTTTTTTATCATTACATATAGGCTTCAGTTAACCTTTTAGAATATATAGTAACTTTTTTTTCCAGGAAATGATTTAACCATAACAATTGATTGACTACCCAACATTAATTATTTTATAGTTTCCGGTCCAGATCAAGGGTGACATTATTTTCTGGTTGACCAAACAGTTTCCGGAGTCAGATCGAGGGACTTGGGTATTGAAAGTTATAGAACAGGCTAGCATTAATGCCATGCATTTGCCACACCTGCGGGGAAGGGGGGGGGGGGGGGGGGGGGGGGGGGGGGGGGGGGGGGGGCGAGTCAAGACCCCCAAATAACATGCTTTTAGGGACTTTAATTAGAATCCAAGGCGGTGAAAGATATTTAAGGACTTCTTTTTTTCTACTTTGGGCCTGGCATTGAGTGTCCCAAAGGCAAAGGAATCGTTTACATGTGATGAGACCCTTAAAAAAAAAAAAGTCCTTTAAAACTTGCTATAATTTTGAAATAAAGGTTCTTTTAGTACTTATCTCTCTTGGCACATGAATGAAACCCAATCTATAAACTCTCGCGCCCATATGATCATATCTTCTTTTTCACATGGCACCAACCTTCCACAGTATTGTCCTTTCGCTTTCTGCTTATTCTAGGGATACATATCATCGATTTATACCTCTAATTTGATGAATAATAAATTGGTACCCTCAAATTCAATGAAACGTACAACATATATATACAAGATTACATGAGGGCATGGAATGGGCCTCCCCACACTTTTTTTTTAATGATTAAAATCCAATTCCACGATTGAGCATATATCAAAATCATCTTGTACAAGTGGCCCCGTTTGAATAGTAAAAGTGTTTCATCTCATCTCATCTAATTATCATTACAATTTTTTCAAATTCTTATATAAAATATAATAAACAATTCAACTTTTTCAAATTTTAAAATAATAATAATATTTTATTAAATTTTAATCTAAAATCATCTCATCTCATCTCACTATTCAAACCGCAATCAAGTGTATCATACGATTGACTATAAATATAAAATGTGAAAATAAATAGTAGCTTATATAAAGTATTCTTACTATAAACAAATACCCCTTACTCTCTCGTGTTTAAATTATGACGGGCTAGGTAGGTAGCTATTCCCGGATTAGAGCATGAAAATTCTGAATTCCGTCTAGCTCGTAGGACATGATCATTGAAGCTAGCTAAGACTGCAAAGGCAAAATTTAATTATTGTATATAGTTGATCATATATATATATATATATATATATATATGTTTTGCGGCAATCTAGTTTCAATGATGCTGCGAAGAAGAATTGAAGAAGAGTCTCAACTCAACGAGAGAGAAAATAATTTATTAGAATTTTCTAGACATATAAAATATGTTGCAGTCCATCCGTACAATGATTGGAGGGATCATCTATAAAAATATCATGTCAAACAAATACAAGTCGTCCAAAAAGTCATAAATTATGTACACAAAAAATTATTGTAATGAATATAATTAATTCGTGCAGAACGAACAATTGTCAAATATTAATTAATTAAGAAAGCAAATAAAGAAATTTCTCGACATCTTTTAATTACATTGAAAATTAGGCAAAACATCATGATCATCAAGTGGCCGATGGATGGAGTTCAATTCTTCAACAAAATTACATGGACATGAAATTCTACAAGGAGATGATAGGGTCCTCCTAAGCTGAGAGTGAAGAATTGTTGGACACTAGCTAGAACGTACAACATTTTCTTCAAATGTCAAATATGTCGTCCAAATGTCTCCCTCTTCAACTACAGAGGTTTTCAGAAGGACACAAGCTGCCAAAATAAAGACCGTAGATATTATCTTTTTCATGTACATGAAAGGAATCAAAGGATTGCATGCCCCTTACCTGGGAACACAAAACCACTGACCCAAATTCAACTCCCTCCAGCTCCCTTCGATCTCTTCCATATCCACTTCTAGGTGTGTCTAAAATTGCATTCTTTTGCTGTAACTCACTTTGCAGCCATTTATGGGGGAGGGATCACAAGGATGTTTAGTGTGTGTGTTTGTATATATATATATATATATATTTTTTCTTTTATTGGGGGGGTGCATGATCTAGACGATTTGATTGAGACGTACAAAAGCTAAAGATATGTCTCGCTAGCTACGTTTAAGTTCATTACACAAACACAGATATCATGCTCAGTTTAATCACCTCACGATCCCATGAACACTTCCACGACTCTTTAGTTTTCTTTCCCCTCTGCTTATAAATTTCACCCACTCTCCTACCAGAGTTTTTCCCCCTCGACGCCATAACCCTCTTCATGTAATCTTTCAAGGCATATGCAACTTTTGTGTTGTTTTCCTTTTCTCGTCCTTAACCGATGTTCATCAGTTTGTCTTGGGGTGGAACAGTGGCGGAACTATAAATTTGTTGTAGGGGGCCGAGTAAAACTAAAACTATAATAAAATATTTTTTATTCTATTTTTTAGTTAAAATAATTTATAAGATCAAAATAATTTTGTGGAGGGAGCCAAAATAATTTTTTAAAGAGGGGACCAACACAATATGAGATAATATAATCCTATTAAATCATAAAAAACTAAAACATATATTTTTTTTTTCAAACTTTGGGGGGGCCATGGCCCCCCTGCCCCTATGTAGGTCCGCCACTGGGGTGGAGGCTCCATTTTCAAATTTCTCATCAACGACCCGTAAGAAGAAAGGTTTCCCTTCCAGCCACCGTCGCTGATCTTTTTTTCTTTTTCTTTTTTAATATATCTTGTATTTTTTCTTTGTTAATTATGGATAATTGGATATGCTCTTTTAAAACTTACCATCTTTTATCACTGTTAGTAATGTAACATATTTTAAGTGATTGTTTAATTTAATTATTACTTAAGTATCAATCACTTGATTCACTTATAATGTGTGTCGTGTGGCATGTTTTTATCTTTTTTTATTTTTTTGATGTCAGTGAATCTCTCCAAGGCAGGGTCCTTAGACTCACCTCTGCAGAGTAATTAAACTCCGGTCCCGTGCACCGCAATCTTATAAGTTTTCTTATACGGAACTGGTTAAATCGCTAACTTTTCACCAGAAGGTGTGGCTTTTCTCAATATATTTCTAAGAAGAGTAAAGATACTCCTCATCCATCTTCTCATCATCCTATATATGATGTGACATTAGATGATTGGAGACTATAAAACTATCATTTAATACCACATCATAAGATGATGAGAAAAAAGATGATGAATAGATTTTTTGTCCTGAAAATATCTGATTGGATTTTCATCATTTAAAAGCATAACAAGAGTGCGAAGCATAGTGAATTGTCGAACCACGATAGCAATACGATTTTCAACTAGATACAGGCTGGGCCAGCCAAAATGTTGGGAAGTTGGTGTAACAAGGATCCCAAAGTTTTTATTGTGCATCGTTTTGTCAAAGAGAAAGAGACGTCCGGTCTTCAAGTTTTTTTCCGAAGGTGGAACACAATCCACATAGGGTACTCTGCACCATTATAGTGTATTTTGACCAACTTAGCTACCAAATCTACCTTCTTTAAGGGAAATGATGAGGATTACGTGGGAGCAACTCCGGTCACGCCCACGGTCAGAGACTCAGTGTTAATACAGCCCCACCTACCATGATTATGTCTGTAAGATCACCCGAGATTCAGATGAGCTTCATAGTTCCTAGAAATTCAGAACTTTTCCATATATTTATGTGATCCCAATGTTCTGGTTTAATCATATTAATTTTCTTTGGTGCTTAATTAGTTTTTGTTTTATTTTAATTGCAAACTATATTATATGCAGGTTTGTGATGGGTTAACTACTTATATACGTACCTTAATTAATATATCTAGCAACATTGTACAAACGTATTGATGATCTATGAGGACACACAAGACAGGAATCCAACAAGTACATGAAAGTGGCATGCAGTTGAACCCATGATACGCGATGGAACAGTGATGTTTATTTGACGTATCATCGGCGTGGGTTGGTTAATTTGTGATGTTAAGTTCAGGTCACTGCGCTACGTACGGTTCGGTACTAGTACAGCAGTAGCATACAAAGTTCTGTTGCAGTGGCATCGGTTTTGAAAATGGGACGGACTACTACTGCAATTATATTATATTATGCCGGGTGGCTTAATATCTTCGAGGTACTGCTATGCACCTACGAAACTATTCAGGATAGAAACCAAGATATACAGTCGATGAAAACATTCGAGCTGGCTGCAGTAGCAGCAAGCAGTGGGTTGGCAATGATGATGGCATTAAGGTGGCAACGCATGTGTTCTGGGGATTAGACGTGGCGTGCGAAAGTTTCACGAAGTTGTTGAGGTTAGTCATTAGTGGGTGAAAATGGAGGGTGGAATACTAGAAAGTTTACTTTTGCATGCCTTTTTCTTAGCCCCGTTTCCACAGTGAGATATATTTGCTATAAAGGTGACCTGCTGTAAGCAAACAATATATTTGCCATAAACAAAAATGGTTAAAAAATAAATCAAATCTCGCCTTTTATACAGCAGACGTTTATAACCCACCAAAACATGATCAGATAATGTCATTGGAATCAAAATCTCGTCTCCAAGGTCTTTGCAATCCAAGAGCTAGCATTGAAAAATCGTGACCCAGTAGTCTGTTGTTGGAAATGATTTTCAACCTGTAAAACGGGGACTCAGATGCCTTGTGTGCACACTTTGCTTGCGGCAGATATCAGACACAAGGTCTTGTCTACTCGGCAACCACTTTCGTACCGAGCTTAGCCATACATAGTACTCCATGCCCGTTAGATTGCATGAGATGAGATATCATGTTCAGTGTCGCGGTCGAGTTTTCACCTAGTGATGGTATTAACTTCCTTTTGTATAAATTGATTTAGCAGGAAATGATGCTAAATTGTCAAATTGCACATTGATGGTACTGAACTATCTCGAGACAATAGATCAACACATGTACAATAGGGAACAGTGATTTTCCTTGATTTGGAGCAGTTTTGAGTACGTATCGGTATTTTGGTCATAACTTCGACTACGAATATCGGATTCGCGCATATGACTCCAATTCAGAAAGCCATTTTCGGCGCACACGCCGTGATCACTGAACTACGCTCAGTATGCTTGGTTTTTGAGTCCAAAATTAGCTGTTTTCCCCCTTTAAATCCCTAATTTTAGATTTTTTTTTACCTTTTAGGTAATATTTTATTTCTCAGTTATGAAGTGATTTTGAACCCGATTTTGGCAGGTTACACCTTTAATTACCTATTTATTTTTGGTGTGTTTATTGAAATTTTGCTATTTTTTATAAAATTATGATATTTTCGGCTTTACAGTTATTTCATCCCGGCTTGCGGGTTGGTTGGATGATTCTTAAATTTTAATAATTTTCAATTGAGAAGTGAAAACAAAGTTTCTCTGTCTTTTGGGCGAATCTGGTCTTCTCTGCTTTGATTATCTGTTGAAACTAGTTGCCAGAATTAATCTTAATTTTGTCTGGCATCAGGAACGAAGCTAGAACTTTTATCGAAAGGGGTTACGTTAGACTGTTAATTATTTTCATTAGGGAGGTTAACATTCATAAAATGATTAGACTAAGGGAAAAGCTTCAAACCGGTCGGGGTGTCATTTTTCCTTTTACACCCTCCACTAAAAGAGCAACACGTAGCAGATTCATTGGACTTACGATGGGTGCGAGTCCATTCTCTCATCTCCCTTCTCTTCCATCTTCTCTCTTCTCCCCTGAAGCTCTCCCTCGACGCATCAAACCTCTCTCTCTGTCTTTCTCAACAGATCCCATTTTCCTTCAAGAGATTTGAACCCGTTTTCATCTTTGTCTCTCTCGACAAATCCCATATTTCTTCAAGGGATTCGAACCCATCTTCTTCTCCGTCAAGATGGTTTTACTAGCCAAAATATACAAGTCACCAAAATATCGAAGTTTAGGCCAAACTATTCCGATGAAGTGACATGGTAACACCAAGGATGCAAGTGCTTCCAAATTACAAAAGAAAACCCCAACTTTATTTCAAAATAAAAGAATATCACATTCTTTCTTGTTTTACCGTCTCTCTCCTCAGCGACATGCCTTTCACAGTAGAACTGAAAGCATGGGCTTTCTCCTTTCAAACCCAACTATTTCTCTCCCTCTCAATCTCTGATTTTTGTTAATTTCTTTTTCATTTACCTGGATTTTGATTTAGTCGGTAACTTTTGGTACTTTTTTTTCATTGCGGTTGGTGAAAGGGTGAACATGTAGATTATCGACTTTGGACAAGTTCTTTTGCAGTCTACAATTCTATTTTTCCTTATTTCTAATACTCAAAAGATAATGTATTTTTTGGAGTGTTTGGATTTGATCTTAGGTGAAATGGAGAAATGGAGAAATGGGTTTAGTTTTTTGTTGACGTCAAATTAGAGAGGGGATGGGGGGGGGGGGGAGGGGTTGGGGTGCGTGGGACGACGATGGGTGTGTGGGGACAACAGAGTGAAGATTAGGTTTTGGGTGTGAGGGGGAGGGGGGACAACAAATTCATTGCATGCAGCTCCATATTTAATTTTGATAGAGTTCCTATGTGTCTTATTATTATTAGTGGGTGTAAAATGAAGTTTGACACCCATACGGCTCCTACCCACACCCTTAGACTAACTCAATTTTGTATTTTTTTTCCCCTTTTATTGGAAGTCTCGGGATTTTGAACTTCTAGACTATCAATAGACACATTGGTTTAAGAAACCATGTTACTTTATTAGGAATCTTAATAGTTGTCTTCAATTCTCATAGTTTAGTAAAACAGAAGTGCTATACATCTGCCCCACACCAGCACACACTTCACTTTACTTTTTTTTTTTTTTTTTTACACTCAGTACGTTGAATGTGCCCGGAGTGGGGCAGATGCATATATTTTTTCTTAGTAAAAATAAGCCATCTATTTGAGGTAAAATATTTTGAGGAGTTACTCATTTTGTTTGTTTTTTTGTTTTTTTCTTTTTCTTTTGGGCCCTGATGACCAAGTTGGGTTGGTGATGAATTTACTTGAGCAAGAGGTTTATTGGGTTCATATATCATCTTTCGGCCCTGTACAAAATAACCCGGGCCTACGTGTACCCTCATATCTTGGTACCGCTTTCTAGTGCTATACATCTGCCCCACACCAGCACACACTTCACTTCACTTTTTTTTTTTTTTTTTTTACACTCAGTACGTTGAGTGTGCCTGGAGTGGAGCAGATGCATATATTTTTTCTTAGTAAAAATAAGCCATCTATTTGAGGTAAAATATTTTGAGGAGTTACTCATTTTGTTTGTTTTTTTGTTTTTTTTTTTTTACTTTTGGGCCCTGATGACCAAGTTGGGTTGGTGATGAATTTACTTGAGCAAGAGGTTTATTGGGTTCATATATCATCTTTCGGCCCTGTACAAAATAACCCGGGCCTACGTGTACCCTCATATCTTGGTACCGCTTTCTAGTTGGATACGCTTGGGCTGCACCGGAAGCTCTGGAGTGGAGATGAAGTCCCCAGCGGACAGCCTGACAGCCTGTGCATTGTTATTTATTTATTTATTTTTACTTTTATATGAAAATGCCTGGGTGAAGAGTCCAGATAAGGCAAACACTGAACAGTAACTTTCATCGGCCTTCAGTGTTTCCGTTTCCATGTTTGGGTCGGTGAATATAGTACGGCTTTTTAAATATTGGTGTGAAACAACATGGTGAGGTTTGTATAGTGAATTTGAAGTGAGATGAGTGAAGATAAAAGTTAAATAAAATATTATTTTTTAATATTATTATTTTTTTAGAATTTAAAAAAATTAAATTATTTATTATATTTTATATGAAAATTTGATAAAATTGTAATAATTAGATGAAATGAATTAAAGAGATTTTTATATCCAAATCTGAAAGTCTGAATTACAAGAAAGAAATTTTATAAAAATAAATTTATAAATTGTTATGGTTTTATATAAAATGTTAAATTTACTTTATAATAAAAATAATAATACAATCTAACTTATTACATCAAATCATAACAATTCATGAATTTATTTTAAAGGCGTCATCGTGGCTAAAATACAACCCAAACAACCGGTAGTCTGGTAGTGGGACGGCATCCTCCCATAATAGTTAGCAGTACTTAAGAAGCCGACAAGTCTTCCGGTGACCACTACGCACCCTTGTTACCCATGATGAAATCAGAGGCTTTTTGTGTTGGCTGCTGAACTGCTGGTTTTTTATGCCTCGTCCTGGCTGTTCAAAAATTATGGGGAAGAGAGAGAAACATAGGGTCAAGCGGTGGAGATAAAGTTGGAGATAAAGGTCAGCTAGTGTTTCAAATGAACCCATCAGTTTAAAAAAGATTATAAGAAATCTATATCATATATATATATATATATATATATAATTTAATTTTAATTTAAATTTAAATTTAAATCTTATCACTCAAATCTTATCTAAGTAATGTATATAATATACTATACACATCAAATTTAAAAATAGAATAACTCAAAATATATACATGTATTGTTATTATTTTATTAATTCATAAGATCACACCATTTAAGTAATTTTATAAATTTATCGCTTAAAATAAAATATCACTTGGCTAGGTTTGGATATCAAAACCATTTCAACCCATCTCATCTCATCCTTATAATTTTTATAAATTTCTACATAAAATACAATAAATAATTCAATTTTTTCAAATCTCAAAATAATAATAATATTAAAAAAATATTTTAACAATATTTTATTTAACTTTTAATTTTTATCTAAAATCATCTCATCTCATCGCTTTATTCCCAATTGAAAACGACAAATCAAGATAAAGAATCACAAAAACACAATGACGAAATAAATATATAATATTGAAATTTATATAATCAAGTTCCATCTTTCCAATCCCACGTTTTTTGTTTTTATGTTTGAACTTTTTTGGGTTATTAGCAAATAATCTTTCCCACCACTGAAAAATAAAACTAAAAGCTGAGAAATAAAGCAGCTTTCGATACCACCAAGTGTGGGTGGAAATTTAGGGATGTCAAATCGTGTTAAAGGGTTGTATTTGTGTCGTGTTAAGATATGTATATTATATTATATGGGTCAACTCTAATCCGACTCATTAAATTTATCGTGTCAAAATCTAAAACCCTAACACCACCCATTAACATAACGGGTCATGTCGTGTCAACCTGTTTTGACCCGTTTATATAAATGGGTTGAACAAACTAGAAATTAACTCGTTTGACCTAATTAAGTTTAGCATAATTTTATATAAATGTTAAAATCACAATATCTATAAAAAAATATAAAACTAACTACATGTCCAAAATTACAATCCAAACAATAAAAATGTCGAAATTAAAATTTCAACAATTTATTTTTAGGTATAAAGTTAGGTATAAGGATATAATTGTAATTTTAACTTTCTTAACGGGTCAAAACGGGTTGACCAGTTAAGCAATCGCCAGTTTTGACCCGAACCCGTTAAGATTAAACTCTAACCCGCTTTTATCGTATCGTGTTCGTGTTAGGCTAACGAGTCGTGTCACATATTGTCATCCCTAAGTGGAATGAGTCCGGAGACAGAATAATAATTAAAAATAACTATAACCAATAATGCCAGCATGTTAAAAAAACATAAAGTTGCCACTAATCTCTAATTTATTAAAAAAACCGTTGGATTTCTGGTATTATAGCCGTATATAATGAATCATGATAGGCTATTACTTTTTGAGAAATTACTTACATCATCTTACATCCTCAACATACTCAGTATTGTTGAGTTAAAAAAAAAAAATCACAGTGTGCAACATAGTGCAGCTGATGCGTAGCATGTCTCTTACTTTTTTTACTACTTATATTTAAAATTTTTATTTTGTTATAAACAAATTATTTTTTAATATTTTTTTAACATCCTTAATCATTAAGAAAAAATTAAAAAAATATATAAATTAACTAATACTTGATTTAAGAGTTTTATTTATGTTATTATTTTGAATGATTATATTAATTTTTTTTTATAATGGATTCGAATTTTTTTTTTACTGAAGTATAAAAAATTTATATATCTTAAAATTATATATAAAATAAGAATAAATATAGATAGAAGCCACTATTAGGAGCATCCATTTTACACACATGATGTGACATTATCTAGATATTTAAGCATAATATATATATATATTAAATTATTAATAACATTTTATAATAAGAAATAATACTTTATTATATATTTTTTACATTTGAAAAAAACCAGAAAATCGGACCGCACCGGACCGAACCGGAAACCGGTAAAATCGGAGTTACCGGTTTAAGAGGGTAATCGGGACGTAATCAGTTTTGAAAAATATAAAACCGGTACATACTAGTTTTGTAACGCCCCAATGGAAGGCCCAAACCACATGGTCTATACTCCAAAACGACTAGTCAATGATACAATTGGAGCCTCATTGGAACCTTATAAATAGTAAGAACTTCTCATTCCCAAGCAATGTGGGATCTCATATACCACCTACCCTTATTCATATCATATGGGGTATTACAATCTACCCCCCTTAAAATCCCGACGTCCTCGTCGAGCCTGTCCATTGTAGGTGGCACGACTCAAGTCCCACATTTTTTGTTGAGATAGGCTCTAATACCATTTGTAACGCCCCAATGGAAGGCCCAAACCACATAGCCTATATTCCAAAAGGACTAGTCAATGATACAACTTGAGCCCCATTGGAATCTTATAAAGAGCAAGAACTTCTCATTCCCAAGCAATGTGAGATCTCATATACCACCTATCCTTATTCATATCATATGAAATATTACAGATTTGGTCCTAGATTTTGTCTAAAACCGGACTAGACAGGACCGGACCGGTTACACCCCTAATCATGGAGGTGTTAGGGCGGCAAGTCTTATCTGCCTCAGCTGTTTGCTTTCCTCACACGTGTGTTGCTTCATGGGCATGTTTTGCTCACGGGCCGAATCTGTAGAGACTCACCGACTCCTTTTAGAGGAGGATCATTGGGTTTGACTGGGCTCACTGACTCACTACCCAGTAATCTTTCGTGGGCTTGCAGACCAATAGGAGGGGGAAACCCCCTTACAAGTAGAATTTTTCAAAATTAAAACGTCTATTTGTTCAATAAAACTTAAAGAGTGGGTCTACACCTATCGTTGGGAGCTCCAGCTAGTCCATTTTAATTTTTTTGTTTTTGTATTTTTTTTCATATCATTTTTTAACACTTTTAAATATTTTTAAAAATAGAAAAATCATAATATTATTAAATAATATTTTTTTAATCACTAAATAAAATAAAATAAATGGAGCGAGAGCTCCAAACGGGATTCCTAATTTTTTCCAAATGTTTAAAACAAAAAGTAAACGAATAAAATGATAAAGTTATTTTTTTCATCTCATCAAAAGAATACATGAGTTTTAAATTGAAAAAAATGTGAGCATTCATACATTACGAGGAACCTGAAGAGGTCTTAGGCTTCGTTTAATTCAATTCATCTCAACTCATCATTACAATATTTTTAAATCTCAACATAAAATATAATTTAAAAAGAATAAAATAAAATAAAATAAAATTTAAAAAAATTTAAAAAATTTAATAAAATGTGAATTGTAAACTGTGAAATATGGTAGAGGTTGTGTAGTAAAATTCTATCTGTTAAGCGGCGCCGCCACCACCACTTCTTGTTATTCAAAAAAAAAAAAGAAAAAAAAAAAGAAAGAAAAAAAGATCCTAGATTGAGATTCCTAACTCCCATGTACAACCAAGTTGGGGGAGGGATTCGCACCGACGACAGGATAAAAGTAGGAAAGTAGGAAACGCCCCGCACGAGTCGCAAACATAAAAGTGGATTCATTTTGTTTCATAGAATGTAAGCTCGTTCTGGGATTCGTCGGCAGTAAATAAATCTGGGGAAGTTGCTTTATTCTTGGCTCCTTTTAGGACTATATAAAAATAAGGAAAGAGAGCATCTGATAATTCAAGCTGGCTGTGACCTGCATAGTTGAGGCGGAGGAGGAAGAGAGCGCAGCACTTACAGGAGGACCAATCCAGGAGCTTATGATGGAATGCAGCGACGAAGATTCTCGTCCTCAGACAATGCACGAGGAGGACCCGTTGTCCGTGGACATCCCAGAAACCGCTCACCAGATTAGCAAAGGTTTCGTAATTGTCTTTCTGTCTCTCCCATTTCCATGTTGGTTAAAAATCGTACCTGGGTCGTGAAATTGCTTTTATTCTGGGAGGGTGGGAAAAATAGTTTGTGGTTTTCATTTGGAGCAGAGGAGGATTGGTTTGGTGCGGCATATATTCGTTTATACATATTCTTTATTGGATACTTCTATATTTTCCGTCTTCAATGGAATGGTTTTTCTCGTTTTGTGTGCTTTGATTGCCAGAATGATTTGCAGGTAAACACTTGATCTCTCAATCGGAAATCGAAAAACATTAAAATCACCCTGACGTACCATGGTCTAGTTCACCAGCTAATTGATCCAGCCAATTCATCCCACAATAATCTTCTATCACCATCCATGTCGACCGTAAACACCCATAAAAGTCTACTGAAAGTTGCCATCCACATTTCTTAAAGTGCAGTCTCCAACATAATCCTCCACGCACTCTTTCAATTTTTTTCCACCCCCCCTTGTAGTTGTATCCCTTGTAAACACCAAAAGACTTGCATATGGATAATTTTAAAGGATGAAAAATTTCAATTACCATAAGTTAATGATATTGAATTTTTATCTTTCTTTGAGCACAATTTTGCTTCTTTTTTTTCCCCTTTTATGTATAGATTCATGGTTTCAAGTGGGCTTCGTCCTGACTACTGGTATCAACAGTGCTTATGTACTGGGATACTCTGGGACTATCATGGTGCCTTTGGGTTGGATATTTGGTGTAGTTGGTTTGATAGCAGCCACCGCTATATCTTTGTATGCAAATACTCTTATTGCCAATCTTCATGAATTTGGGGGGAGGAGGCATATCAGATACAGAGATCTGGCGGGATATATATACGGTATGAGCAAAAAAGGAAAATAACAGAGAATTAATTGTACTCCTTTCTGTTTTGTAATTTCGTAAGCTTTATCTTTTGGGGTTTTCCAATGGCAGGTAGGAAAGCTTATTCTCTCACATGGGGATTACAATATGTCAATCTTTTCATGATTAACACTGGGTTTATCATTTTGGCTGGTTCGGCCCTAAAGGTAAGATCAAATAGAATAGAATGGCTTATCTTTTCTAACTGCCTTTCACATTCTGAGATATCATTTTGGCTAGTGCTTCACTATTCTTGCAACTGGAAAAGGTTGTCTTCTCCGTCCTTTATAACAGAATTGTGCATAAAATAGATATGCAAAAGATCTCTTTTTTTCGTTAGCTAATACTCTGTCATAGTCTGATAATATGTGCCTCATTCTATTTCACACCATGCTTTACATCTGACAGTTACCGTTGAGCTATTTGAATAAGAACTAGCTAAAGTTATGTCAACTTGACAAAGCATAAGTGTGCTTTATCAGTTAAGAACTCTACCCTGTAAATTGCATCAAGTGAATAACTGCAGTAGTTAAAGTTGCCTGAATTATTTCTCAACCTTTTGGTCTATGTATTTTCTATTGCAGGCTGTCTATGTACTTTTCAGGGATGACCATGCTTTGAAGCTCCCATACTGTATTGTTATAGCTGGGTTTGTATGTGCCTTGTTTGCCATATGTATACCCCATTTATCAGCGCTTAGGATTTGGCTGGGATTTTCAACATTCTTCAGCCTAGTTTATATAATCATAGCATTTGTGCTGTCGCTTCAAGATGGTAAGGTCTTGGTGTTTTATTCCAGAACTGTGCATATCATTTGAACATATTCATGTAATGATATAAACCCTGTTCTTTGTGTTGCATGGCTGATAAAATGTCAAATTATTAACACGCTAGGACATAAGACTAGGTTCTTAGGCTGGCATCTTAGAGACCAATTGGGGCATTAGCTAGCTTGATCAGTGATCAGGTGGTTTGCAAAACCATGGTTACCTGAGTTGACATTCTAAATGTGCAAGGAAGTGGGATGCGGGTGCTTTAACTACATGGTTTTGAAGGCTTGACCAAGTGCAATTCCCTTGAATGTCCTTGATAGTAATCATTAACTAGAGTTTCTCCTGTAAAGAATGCTCGTGATTTCTTTCTTGTGATTTTGATTGGTGCCTTTCATCCATGCTAGTGCAACTAATAATAAAGTTTCTAGTTAAGAATCTTGTAGTGTCAAGTTTACATCAATATTCTCTGCGTTATTGTAGGAATCAAAGCCCCAGCCAGGGAATATGGCATTCCAGGAACAACAACAAGCAAAATCTTCACAACAATAGGGGCAGCTGCTAATCTTGTTTTTGCATTCAATACTGGAATGCTTCCAGAGATACAGGTAGGCTAGGACTAGTACATGGCCTTGAGTTTTTAATGAGCGAGGGAATCCTCTTTTGTCTCATCTGCATGAATAATTACTGTTTTACAGTTTCTGAAACTTTCTGCCTTCCTGTGCCTGGTCATGGGATAATGAAGGCATTGAAGGGTCGTAGTTTTGATACTTTTAAGGGCAAACTGAACCCTTTGAATCCGCTTGCTGCTTTTAAAAAACAATAAAATTTGCATTCCACGATAAGAATAGGCATATCATTTGTAACTCTCTTTCCACGTTTTTTTCCTGCATTTGTCTTCAAAACTCACCTTCTTTTTCTGCATTTTTTTTTTAAATTCTGACAGGCAACGGTGAGGAAGCCTGTTGTTGACAACATGTTAAAAGCTTTGTACTTCCAGTTCACAGTGGGGGTTTTACCAATGTATCTTGTCACTTTTGTTGGATACTGGGCTTATGGATCTTCTACATCTTCTTACTTGCTCAACAATGTCACCGGTCCGGTTTGGGTCAAGGCGATGGCCAATATTTCTGCCTTTCTGCAGACAGTCATTGCTTTGCATGTACTTGCCTTCGTTCCTCACTCTCGGTTTCCCAAATCTTGTCTTCTGTTTCATGCTGTTGCACTAACCTAACATTAGCTTCCTCTGCTGATTGTAGATATTTGCAAGTCCAATGTACGAGTATGTGGACACCAAATACGGTATTAAAGGAAGTGCATTGTCATTTCGCAACTTGTCATTCAGAATTGCGGTAAGAGGCGGCTACCTAGCTATTAACACGCTGGTTTCAGCTCTTTTGCCGTTCCTCGGAGATTTCATGAGCCTCACAGGGGCAATCAGCACATTTCCTTTGACGTTTATCCTAGCAAACCACATGTATCTAGTGGCGAAGAAGAACAAACTCAACTCATTACAGAAGCTCTGGCATTGGCTCAACGTTTGTTTCTTTGGCTGCATGTCCGTGGCAGCAGCAATTGCAGCCTTGAGGCTCATTGCCGTAGATTCCAAAGCATACCATGTTTTTGCGGATATATGATGGCTTTCTCTTCTACCTAAAAAAAAAAAATGATGGCTTTCTCTTCTAGTCAGTTTTCTTCCCACATTTTTTTTAAGAAAAAGCTATATATAAAACTCTCATTTCACTAATATTTTATCCTGGTGACATTGCTCATAATCTTTGAATCAACTCTTATTTTTTTAAGGGAAAAAATCAAGGATTTAATAAGATGAAGTGAGATGAATGTAATACATAGCATAGATTTTTATATTATTGTTGTTTTAAAATTTTTCCAAACTGTTCATGCACAATTCCTGAATGACAAGTTGGGTATTTGTTTTTTTCTCTGTTCAAGTAGGAGTATTGTTATCTTTTAGAAGAATAATGCTAGAGCTCCCGCTGGGACTCCCGCTAGAGCTCTCCTATGTGTTTTTTTTTAAGTTATTTCTTATATAAATTTTTTTAATAATTTTTAATAATTTTAAAAAATAAAAAAAGCTTACAATATTATTAAAAAATATTTTCTTAATTACGAAGTAAAATAAAAAAAATATTTTTATGATTTTTTATTTTATTTCATGATTAAAGAAGTATTTTTTCATGATTTTTTTTTTACTTTCTAATTAAGGAAGTGTTTTTAATAATGTTCTAAATTTATTTTATTTTTTAAAAATATTTAAAAGTGTGAAAAAAATTATATAAAAAGTTACTTAAAAAAAAACACATAAAAATACATGCTATAGCTTCAGCAGGAGCTGTAGCATCGTTCCTTTTAGAATAGAGGTTTCCAATAATATTTCTATATATATATATATATATATATATATATATAATAGCCTGCCGTTTTCAAATATGATAATTGCCCAATTTTATTATACTTTGACCCAGGCTTTTTTAGTTCGATCGAACGAGGTGTGTGCGCTTTGCATACGAGGAACTGGCGAACCCATTGCTCAATTACCTCCAGAAGTAGTCACTGCTGACAATGTACTTCAACCTCCAGTATTTGCTATTTTTCAATAAAGGTAACAGCATGATCACAATAAATAAATAAATACTGCATATAATCAGGAAGTTGTTCATGAGTTGTAGGGAGAGGACATGAGTTGTGCTGCTCCATTCAGAGTTACATGCTGACAAACAGCGTAAAGTCAAGTACCTAAACGTTTGAATCATAATTTCCAAGAACGGCAACATTCAACCATTTTTATAAAAAAAAAGATTCACAATATCCTCATTTCCCCACCGAGATATCTCATCAAAACAAAAATGCTGCCTTACAATGGCTAATCATATAACAGACTAATCAGAAAATCGCATAACAGGATCATACCCCCATTAAAAGAAGAAGAAGAAAAAGCAGCAGCTAAATTCTTCAGCCTTCCTAAAACAGAACTTTCTTTTGCAGAGTCCCATCAGTCTTGAAGCTTTATGATATCCACTACCACTCATAAACTGAACATAATATAAAGCCCATTATTGGTATACTCTAATCATCACAGAACGAGAAAATCATAAGAGGTCAACATTTTTATCACCATCAAGCAAGCATGTTAGCATACATGTGAGAGGACGACAACAAAACTCAAAAGTAAGGGGGCAGAAACATGGGGGTCAAAATCACATAAAAAAGACTCGAAAGAGCTACTTTTTCCATGGTTAAAGAACCTTCCTATCCAAGAAGAGTAAAAACATGTGTTTTCTCGTTATATTGGAGAGAGAGGGTCTTTTTCTTTTCTTTTTTTTCATTTCTCACCCCTTTTTTTGGAAGTGGGTAGATCAGCAAGATTCACTCACTGAGTCACTGATTTACAAATGGATGTTTCCATTTAACATTTTTTTTTTAATTTTTTGCTCTATTACTGTCGATGCTACAAATTCACACTGAAGGAATTTCATTTCCTGCTTACATTTGTCTTAAACACCATTCAAGCCCAATAGAATAGTCTTACAAGGAAAACTAAGCAAAAAAAAATCAAAGCTGTGCAGAAAAACTCTAAATCCTACCAGTTACTAGATGTAACATCCCGATTTTAGTATGAAAAAGGGTGGTGAAAGGGATCCCACATTGACCGGAAGAAAAAAGTTTTATAGTTTATCAAGAATTCCAAGGGGTTCTAGTTGTAACATTGATTAGTCATTTTCCAATATAAGCTCGTATCTGGCTTCAACTTTTTTGGGCTGTTAAATTAGGGTTTAAATGGAACCAACCCATATGAAAGGGGAAGATTTGGATTTGGATTTTCTAGATCATTTCATACAGCTTTGCTTCTTAAAGAGAAATCATTTCTCAAAATCAGAAAATAATTTACATCATATATGCATGTAACAACCAACAAACTCTCTGCTTTCATGAAACGTAAAATATCCTAGTTACTTCAATAGAAATGCAAGAGTAAAAATTTGCTCATCATACTTAAATTAAATTAAAAAAATATATATCTTACCTCGTGTGGTATCATCCTGATACCAACTTCACAACAATGCAGATGAAATTTAGCAGTATGAGAGGAACTCTTAAGTACTGGGTGGCATAGATAAGACCTATAAGCTGCCCCTTAAATGACTTTGTCTTGCCCCCTGAGAATTCTGAGAAGCTCCATCCACGAGGTGCCAGGAAGCGGTCCTCATTTAATATTGCCAATGCATTAGCAAGAAGCAGACATCCCTCCAATAATGTCCATAAACCCATTCTCCTGTGCAATGAAGAATTTATCATGGAAAACCTTGTCGTACTTCAATTTGTAGGCATTTTTCACCACTCCCCCCCCCCCCCCCCCCCCCCTCCTCACATAAAACTACTAAAGAAGGACATGCCATAGTTTCTTTTCTGCATTTATTGAAAAGACATGAAAGATGGAAACAAATGCTAGCATGATTACTTGACGAAACAATCTTTATAAGTAATACAGGCAGATGGTTTCTTTTCCTTTTTTCTTTAATAGGTAAACAAATACAAATTGATGATTTCCAAGTTGCAAAATGCAACTTCAGCCAAGAGTTATCATGACATAGCAGTTTGAATGCAGCTGCCAAGTTGTCACCCCCATCACCCATGAATCAGTCGATATACAAGCTGTTGATATGAGATTAAAAGAATCACGTGTTCTTCATGGTGTCATGCACATGGCACTAGTTAAGCACGTTTCTTCACTGGTCATGGAACACGCATGAGCAAGTTTGAACATTTAACCCGTAAAACACAAAACACATCTCAACCTACTTCATAAACGTTTACATATTTCAACCTATTTACATTCAAACACATCTCAATGAAATCCACAAAATACTACTATTCACAAATTAACTAAGACCATCTGAGATAACCTCAGCATCCAAATGCACCTTAAGTGTTGGGGTTCAATTTCCTAAGCTTCACGTATTTGGTTTTTTTGTGCTCTAAGAAACAAACTCACTTATGAACTTGGGGCATAGCCTCGTTTTTTCTGAAAAAAAAAACTATGAATTATATTAAAATGACCCACAAACCCAACTTTTTTTTTGTTGCGTTTCTCAACAATTTCAAGGAAACAAGTGTATCCATGTTTATAATCAGTCCGTTCATCATTCAACAATCAGATAAACTAATCCATATGTTATTAGAGCTTATTAGGTTTAAAAATGCAATCCCTTTCAATGACTTCAAGTAGTTGCGGATTACGTATTGCATACAGTATTCTGCCGCAAAAGCAACAATTTAAAGATTCACAAACTAGTTCCAAAGATGTACTTTTTTCGAGCACCATACAGATCCTTAATCAAAATGGGTATCGACCTTCTAACTCTTCTTGTTAAAATCCTACTCGAGTCCCCCACAACAAGAAGGACCTATATTTTCTTGGTACCACGGAAAGAAGACAACAACCCAACGGGAAGTAAGATCCTCTCATACAACTAACTATAAGCTGGCAACAGGATTTCAACAATAACCCAATTTTGAGAGACACAGATGTGACTGCTCAAGAAAACCCAAATAAAAACCCTAAGAAAATTATGGAGACGATTCTAGAAGTATTAAAATCTGTGACATTTATGAAGTTAGATTGATAGGTAAATCTGTGATGTGTAGGATTAGGGGCAGAATACAAAACTTTGTTCTCACTGACCTGATTGTGGAACCTGATCTCCGGAGAGGCTTTGTCTTTGGGAAGGATCGACGTCGGAGTCTGGAGCAGAGACTTCCCCGAAAAGAGGAGTGGAAGAACGTGCCGTCCCTTTGTGCGCGGAACGTGAGAATAACGGGAAATATACCAGTCTTGTGGATTGCTGAATATGGGTTCTAAAGGTCCGAAGATGACAGAGTGAAATGGCCAAGGCGGTCGGGCTCGGAGCTCGGTAAGG
Organism: Juglans mandshurica; assembly: GCA_022457165.1. Classification (NCBI taxonomy): domain Eukaryota; kingdom Viridiplantae; phylum Streptophyta; class Magnoliopsida; order Fagales; family Juglandaceae; genus Juglans; species Juglans mandshurica. Next base: position 1,376,085 of record CM039619.1, on the reverse strand, counting down.
TTACATATATGTTATATTGATGCTAACTTTTTTTTTATTGTTTTCCTAATACTTTTTACTAGGTTTTGGCTTGCATCACTTCAATTCATTTTCTTTTGATGATTCAAATGGGTGAGGACCCTTTCAGTTATGGACCTAATCCTTTTAGATTTTAATTTATGTGGATTGATTACATGGATTTTCTTTACCATGTGGAGGGGGTTTGGAAGCAAGCGGATACTGGCTATGCGCTTTTAAAATTATTTATAAACTAAAAAATGTTAAGATGGCTCTCAGGGAGTGGAATAATTGTATTTTTGGTAGAACTAACGTCATCATCAATGATTTAGAACAACGCATTGACAAACTGGAAAATAGTCTTCAAGTCTATTATAATGCTTACGATGAAAATGATATCTTAGCTTCTAAATTGGAATTAGTGACTGGATGGGAAGAGAGGATACTAGACTTTCTCATATGGCGAAGAAAACTTGGCTTAGAGATGGGGATCAAAATTCTAAATTTTTCCATGTGACCCTTAATGTCAAAAAGTAAAAAAGGGTTTTTAATATGTGATTGGCCGATGGTACTGTCTTAAATACCCCTTTAGACATTCATCAAGCTGCTATTGAATACTTTCAAAATTTGTTGGGTCAGGGTAGCAGTCGTGTTTTGCCTAATTTAAGCGATCTGATTTCTCCTATTATTACTCATGATGAGAATTTACTGATTTGTAGAACCCCTTCTGTTGGGGAAATAAATGATGCATTGTTTAGTATTTCTATTGATAGCAGTCCTGGCCTGGATGGGTTTGAGTCAGACTTCTTTAGATCTTGTTGGGAGATTGTAAATGATGATTTATTGGAAGCCATTTCTGAGATTTTCCAAACTCATTCAATTCCTAGATTCTATATTGCTTCTTACTTTGTTCTAATTCCTCAGGTTGATAAGCCCACTGTTTTTTATAAATTTAGGTCTATTAGTTTTTGTTCGGTGATTTACAATATTTGTGCTAAGATTATTGTGAGTCGTCTGACGAGTATGCTTTCCAAGATAATTTCTCAAGAATAAGGAGCATTCATCCCTGGTCGCAATATTTTTGAGAATATTAGCTTAACCCAGGAGATGGTTCATTATATCCATAAAAACTATATTGGTGGCAATGTCTTAGTTAAACTTGATACGTCTTAGTTAAACTTGATATGTCTAAGGCGTATGATAGAGTTGATTGGAATTTCTTACTTCATGCCTTGTCTAACTTTGGTTTCTCTAATCAAGTATGTGATCTGATTAGGGTGTGTATTTTCACGCCTTGGTATTCTATAATAATGAATGACACTCCATTGGGGTTCTTTAAAGGCGAATGTGGTTTGAGGCAAGGTTTCTCTTTCGCCTTATCTGTTCATTATTATACAAGAGGTGATCTACCGTCTTCTCAATAAATCATTTGATAATGGAAAAATTGGGTAGTTTACTCAAGCTCAAGGTACCCCTCTGATCTCCCATCTTATATATGTTGATGATATAGTTATTTTTGTCAATGGTAGCAAGAGTTCGATTAAAGGTTTGATGCAGGTCCTGACCACCTATGAAGCTTGGACGGGTCAAGTCCTTAGTAAAAAAAAAAGTACTATTTATTTTTCAAAAAAAATCCCTGTTATCAGGAAAAACTCCTTACTTCGCATTATAGGGTTTTTTTTTAAGGTTCTTTTCCATTTAAATACTTGGGTGTGCCTATTGTGGTTGGTAGACTAAAGGCTTCTATTTTGGTGAGCGTCTTGGAAAAGTTAATAAGAAAATAGCCGTATGAAAAATGAAAATGCTTTCTACGGGGGATAGAACTATCTTGTTGCGGCATGTCTTGTCTAGTATGGCCACTCATCTCCTTGCTATTTTACAGGTCGCTAAAATTGTGCTTAGGGTGCTTAGCAGGACATTGAGTTATTTCTTTTGGGGTGAGTCTGAGGGCAAAGGTAAAAAGAAATAGGTGGCTTGGAATAATATTTGTCGCCCTATTGAAGAAGAGGGGGTTGGGGATTAGGGACTTTGGGGACATTCAACGGGCTTTGCAAATGAAACTTGCCTGGCGTCTCATAAAGGGTCACTCTTTATGGGCGGATTTTTTCAGAGGGAAGTATGCTAGGGGTAATCACTTATCTCTCGTAGTGCCTAATAAGGGTACTAGGTTTTGAAGGTCCATTGTTCATAGTATTCCAGATGTTCTAAATCACTCTAAGTGGCTTGTGAGAGAGGGAGATATTTCTTTCTGGTTTGAAAACCGGGAGGAGGGGGCCCTCTTAATGGCCATTATCCGATGGTCGAGAAACCTTTGATTAAGATTAAAGAGTGATGTATTGATCATGGGTGGAATATTCCTCTTTTGGAATGCCTAGTGGGTCAGCAAAAAGCAGGTGATCTAGTCCAACTCTTTGCTAGTCATAACGAGGGACATGATGTCTTAATCTGGTTGAAGGATACCCATGGTAAGTTTACTACTAAAAGTGCTTGGGACTGTATTAGGATTCGGGCGCCGCCTTTACCTTAGGCTCAATGGATTTGGCACACCAATCTTCTTAAGAAAATTTATGTTATCATGTGGAAGGCCTCTAATACTTATTTGAATGTTGATGAAAAGATTAAAATGGTTGACATTCCTATGGCCTCTAAGTGTAACTGTTGTGATACGGGTCATATTGAATATCTTAATCATGTACTTTGTACTAGTGATTTTGTTTGCCAAATTTGGTGTCTAGCTGCGGTTTAGTTAGGTATGCATATGAGTATTTTTCGTACATGGCAGGAACAAATTAATTTTTGGTTTCGTTGTGCTGGGAAGTCTTTTCAATTACAGACTATATTTGGTCTCTTTCCTTCAATTGTTTCTTGGGAGCTTTGGGAGAGGCGTTGCAAAGCTAGGTTTGATGATAATTATGACACAATTGAGTCTGTTTGGCATGTTATCAAATTATGGCTTTGTTAGATTATCCATATGATCGTGAAAGTACTCAAGCTTCCTAAGCAAGATGTTGCTACTTTACATAGGTTGGATATCTCGATCTTACATCCAAAACCTAAGAAGGTTCAGGTGGTGAGATGGACTAGGCCTCAACATGGTTGGGTTAAATTAAATACGGATGGTACTAGTTTTGGAAATCTTGGACCGATTGGAGCCGGGGGTGTTATACGCGATGTTTATGGAAATATGTGTATGGCCTACTCTGTTTTCTTAGGTCATGGCTCTAATAATTTTGCTGAAATACGGAGTTTGCTAGAAGGGGTCAGAAGGTGCTATCAGCTTGGATTCAATCGAGTAGAAATAAAGACCGACTCCCAAATCCTTATTAACTAGATCACTAGGGGTGACTGTAGCATCTAGTATTTAGAGGATCTTTGGGATGAGGTTCGTGTTTATTTTGCATCCATGGAGTACCGTGTGAAACATGTTTTTCGGGAAGGTAATGCGGTGGCGGATTCTCTCGCCAAGAGTGGAGTCAGATGCTTAAATATGGATTGGACTAGTGATAAAGATAGGTTGCCCAACAATTTAAGAGGTATTCTACGCATGGATAAAATTAGCATTCCTTACTTGCGAATCTCGTAGTGTTTGTTTTTGGTAAGTTGCATCGGATTTATCATTTGGTTTATGTGCTTACTTTCTTGTTTCCCTTGCCGGTTTGTCTTTTGAGGTATTTGTTCTTTTTAGGTTTTTTTGTATTGTGGCTGGTAGGTTTAGGTTTTTTAATTCCTGGGTTTGGGCTTTCTTGAAAAATTGTATCCCCATGTATCTATGTTGTAACCACGGTTTTCCTCTGCTATAAGTAAGGGCTTTCAATAAAATTTGGGGTATCGTCCTATTCTTGAAAAAAAAGTAAAAGAAAGGAAAATATACCAAAAAGGGCATAAGCATGCAGTGACCTTTATTCCGGGCCTCAGATAAATATATATATAAAAAAAAATACACCTTATGACAAGGATATACTGACGTTGAGATGAGTTGAATTGAGTAAAATTTTGAATAGATATTTTATGAATTTTATTGAGATGGATTAACTTTTATAAGTTGAGATGAGTTTTAAATTTTTTATAAAAAAATTAAAAAATATTAAGTCTCATTAATAATTAATTTGAGATGAGTTACAACCAAACAATGCCTAAATTAGAGAATTTTGGCAATCATTACTTTGGAGAAGGAAACAAAATTAAGAATGTGTTCTGCAGACACTCATGGGTTTACTTATTTTCTAACGAGAAATGATACTTGCAGTCGTGAATGTGTAAAAGCCGTACAATCGTTTTGAAAAAAGTGAATAAATATGAGACACACATGAAAATAAATTAATTTTTTAATAATGAATCTCACTATTTTTCAAAGTAACTGCATGGTATTTACGCATTCCACGACTGTATATAACATTACTCCTAACTAACATTACTTAAGCAAACATCTCTTTTTGGCTTAGCCATCGTTTGTATAAACAAAAACAAAACATCACTTTTGGCTGCGTTAAAAAATATCCATAATTTTAAAACAAATGTTGAGATTATAAAGTCGAAAGTTTTTTATATTGAAAAATGTCGAGATTATAAATTTTTTTAATGAAATTCCTGAAATTCTAATTGAGATTATAAATTTTTCAGTATCTCTGTAACAATTAGGATTTCAGGAATTTCATTAAAAAAATTTATTTTGCAAATACAGAGATACTGAACATGTTTTTATTTTATATTAGCAAACTGGGCTGGACAACCAAATATATGTATGTAGTCAACCCATGGGCCATGCCCAATACTGGGCCCTCAACTCGGGCTCTTATGACCCAACAGCTTTCTAGGACAGGGTTTTCAGTCTATAAGCTCAGCCCATCTCTTTTATAAGTACCCGAATCGCTGTCTTTCCACCAATTAGGGTTTTAGGTTCTTGTAATTACTTGGCCTCTCCGGATTCTGCTTTCTGAAGCGAGCGCCTCCAAAGCGAAGGGAAATGGTGAAGGGACGTCAAGGAGAGCGAGTCAGGTCTGCCTTCCTTTTTTCCCGCACTCATTTGATCTTTTAAATCCCTAGATCCAACTTCCAGACGCCTATTTTCACTTCATGCCTATAGATTTTCTCTAATTTTCCATCTTTCTGTAATTATTATCAGGCTTTATGTAAGAGGAACAATCCTCGGCTACAAGAGGTACTAGACTTCATTTTCGTCTGTGTATGCTGTTCGATTTTATTTCTTTCTCGGGAATGATTTTCATGGCTCTTCTGGATTCTGTTCGGCCGCTCAGAAAACCGGGAGAAAATCACTATTACTATAATTTTAGTTGGAGTTTCTGTTTCCTCGGTGTCCAAATCCTTAAAAGTGAGGATTTTCTTGTATAGATGGGTTAGGTAGATGGTAATTGCTTTATTTTAGCATCAGTTTGTATGCTGAGAAATATAGGAAAAGAGACGAGGATTTACTGGGTTGATTCTTTTTTCTTTTTTATTCCAGAGTCACAAAGAGTGAAAGCGGTGGACTTAAGATTGTTTCTGTAGTTTTGTTATTTTCACATGCATTTACTCAGCTGGTCTTTAAATGTTTGATGGGAATGATGGGTCCAGGTCGAAGTCAAACCAATACCCGAACACTTCCCTCATCCAGGTTGAGGGGGTGAACACCAAGGAGGAGGTTGCATGGTACGCTGGTAAGCGCATGGCTTATATCTACAAGGCCAAGGTGAAGAAGAATGGAACTCACTACCGCTGCATTTGGGGTAAGGTGACAAGGCCTCATGGTAACAGCGGTATTGTTCGTGCTAAGTTCAAGTCGAATCTTCCACCAAAATCCATGGTATTGTAAAAGAAGAGATTTTTTCTATGGTTATAAATTGGCTTTCTATAAGGAGATTTCTCGTTTATTTTGTCTTTGGTTCTTCTGCAGGGGGCTAGAGTTAGGGTTTTCATGTACCCCAGCAATATATGAGGTACTTATCGATCCTTTTCTTCATTTAATTCCCTCGTTTATTTTCGCCCTTATGTATATTTTCAGTTGTGTTCAATATTATAATAAGTAGGCAGCTATGACATTGTACGTGGGCTACACCTAAATTCCTCACCAATAAAATCTTCAATTACTTATTGAAAAAAAAAGCCAAAGCATGGGCTCCGTGTTCATATTAATGCCAGACATAAATCATAAATGATTACAAGCATTTTCAATGATTATCGTATGAATTATTATCATATCATATCAATAATTACCCTACCAAAAAAAAAAAAAAATTAAATTACCCTACCAGCCTACCAAAAAAATAAATAAATAAATAAATAAATTACCCTACCAGCTGTACTAATGGGGTTTAGGCTTTTTTCTCTTTCTATATTTGGAGAATGTTTATATACCCTGTTGTGTCTTAAGATCCTTCAGCAATGATCATATCATTCTACATTTCTTTTTCTCCATCATAATTTTGCTTCGAAGGGTTATGTAGTTATAATGTGTTTTGGGTTTCCCCTCTCTTAGAATGGGTATTAGAGTGTTTTGCATCCGTTTATCAGTTTGAGGGGGAAAGAATAACCATGTGTATGGCATTGATTTTGTCTTTTCTAGCACGGTTATTCACCGTGTCTCCACTATTTGTAACAACCATTTGAGATAATGAGAGATCCTGTTGTTTGTTGCCTCCATTAACTGATCTGCTTGACTTAAACTAACCATACATAAACCAAAATTAGGTGTAACCACAAGGATGACTCGTCTCTGTCTTTCTATCCCAGAATTTGTTAACTCTTTTGGTGAAAATTTTTCAAAATATTGAGGGATATTATAAGTGTGTGCTTGCTATTAGGTTCTTGTGTCCATCTCATGTAACTATCGTGTGCATGCATACGTGGCAATTAATTGGTTTTGTGGTTGGACTGGCTTCCTCTGTTAATTCATGCTTCATTTTTTTTTCCTTGCAGCTCTGAGGTTGTGTAGATGCCAGATTGAGCAGGTGACTGAGAGTTATGCAGTTACTTCTTTTTATCAGCTAAATTTATGTCATGTTTTGGATCCAAATCGTTTTTGTTTATTAAGATTAGTGGATGGAATATTGTTTGAATTTTCTAGTTTCGGAAAGAAGTAATTGCCACCTGTTTGTTTCTTGATTTATTTTTTGAGAAAAAGACTGTCTTTTTCATTCTCTTTAGAGCAAAAAATGAATACAAAGGAGGATAATCCTCTAACTGAATACTCTCCTCAGTCCTAGTGCACTCTTTCCTTAATACATGTGCAGCATTATTGACATTTCTAGGAACATGCCTTACATACCACTGGTTCACTATTTCTAGCAGTTTCTTGACATTTCATAGGATTCGTTTGGTTGAACAGGTGAGATTAGATGAGATAAGAAATATGTAAATAGTAGTGTAATAATTTGTAAATAGTAGTGAAATGATTTGAGTTAAGATTTTTATAGGATTTTGGAAAAAAAGAGAAAATATTGAATTAAAAATTATAAAATTAAGAGAGGGTAGAACATAATTTTTTAATATTATTCTTGTTTCGAGATTTGAAAAAATTGAATTGTTTTTTGTATTTTGTTTAGAAATTTAAAAAAATTGTAATGATTAGATAATAATTAAATGAAAAAATTAAAAATTTGAAATTGAATATTTATATTTGAATGATGTTTAAATGATGTGATGAGATGAGATTGTTTCAAAAGGTTGTGAAACCAAGCCATTAATGGCATAACCATTGAATTCCATCTCTCCTCATAACCATTAATGGCATTAACCACTTTCAATGCAACTCCTTCAAAAATATGCTGCAAGCCCAGCCCACTGCAGAAAATGGTGGCTTTGAGAACTGCAATGGCTTCACCCGGAAGAGCATCAGGATATATCTCTCGAGTGGATCTCAATAGTGGCTTTGTTTCTTGATTTGGCTAGTTTGTGTAGTGGAGCACTACTATTCACTATTATTTAATATTTTATTATTATTTTTTTACTATTATTTATAGAATATGTGACATTACCTTACTATCCAAACTCAACCTTAAGCATTGAGACTATTTCTATTTCATATAAATGGATATTGAGCAATATTAGTCCTAGGTATTTATGAATTTGCTACCTCTTTTGAAAAGTTTTTTATTTTTATTTTTTTAACTTGCTCTATGCTTGTTTGATTGCTCTTTTCATATTACGTTAATTGTAATATGAAAAATTGTAATATGTTTTTTTTAAGAAAAAATTTATTCATCATTTCTACATCATAATTTTAATATTTTATCTTTTTATTTTTTTTTCTTAGTAGGTGTGTGGGTGTATAGATGATGAATAGAAATTTTTTTTTTAAAATAATAAAATAGTTACATTGGGTGAGAAAAACTATGATCGATATTGGCAGGGAAAATGCTAGATGCCCCACTGGGTGCTCCCGTTGGGCTCTAGTATTTTTTTATGTGTTTTTTTAAAGTTTTTTTATATAGATATTTTTAATAATTTTAAATAATTAAAAAAATAAAATAAAATTTGTAATATTATTAAAAAATACTTCCTTAATCACGAAGTAAAATAAAAAATAATATTTATTCTACTTCGTGATTAATGAAGTATTTTTTAATGATTTTTTTTTTTTTACTTTCTATTAAGTATTTTTTAATGATATTTTAAATTTATTTTATTTTTTAAAAATATTTAGAAGTGTAAAAAAAATCTATATAAAAAATAAATTAAAAAAATACACATAGAAAAATACATGCTAAGCCTAGCGGGAGCCCCCAGCGGGGCTGTAACATGACCATTTTAAATATTATTTTTTTAAAAAAATTATAATATTATTAAAAAATACTTTCGTGATTAAAATACAAAATTATAAAAAAATATATTTTTTATAATTTTTTTATTATACTTCGTGATTAAGAAAATATTTTTTAATATATATTCTTTTTACTTTCTGATTAAGAAAGTATTTTCTTAATGATGTTTTAAATTTATTTTATTATTTTAAAATATTAAAAGATCAATATAAAAAATTACTTAAACAAAACACATGTAAAATAATACTACACCCAGCGGGGGCTGTAGCATCACCCGCTAAGAGCACTCTCATTGGATTAGTTAAAAGCTAAATCCAATGAGTATTTAGCTATTAGAGAGTAAAATATGCTCACAATGGATTAGCTAAATTCTAAATATTTAGAATTTAGCTACAGTGACTTTCAAAAGTTTTTCCAAATTTGAAAGTTACTGTACATACATCAAATACATATTTTATTAATTATTTCTCTCTCTTTTTATCACATATTTTATCACAATTGGTATATTAATTTGAGTTAATGATATATTAATTTAATAAGAATATGATTATTAATTAATATATAATAGGTAAAATAGTAAAAAATGATAAAATAAAATAAATTAATAATTAAATAAATTAAATATTTTTGAAATTATTAGTTATTCATAAATATATAATCTAATGTGGAGATTTGATGTGAATAATCAAAACTAAATTCATCTTATATTATTTTATTGTTATATAATGAAAAAATAATTATTCCAATGTGGAGATTTATGTGAATAAAATAGCTAAAAGTTAAATTTATCTTACATTCATAAAAAATGTCCTTTAATTTTAACTAATCCAATGAGAGTGCTCTAAGTAATTTGTTTGGTTATCGAGCCTATTAAACCACCACGTCAGCACTTGGATTAAAGTACCGTAAAAGATGAAAGATAAATTTTTGTTTGGATAGTGACTGTATTTTATCTCATCACATCATTATAATTTTTTTAAATTTTAATATTAAATATAAAAAATAATTTATTTTTTTTAAATTTTAAAATAATAATAATATTAAAAAATAATATTTTATTCAATTCATCTTATCTAAATTCACTATCTAAACTGTACCAAAACGGTATATGAACATCCCTGTATAATTCGGCTTGCTGTGTTATATTATATTTTGCGTCTATTGCTCTTCATCAGAAAATATAGCTAAGCTCTAATCACCGTTGCTTATAAAATATATTTTGATGATACATACATATATGTTAACAAGTACATATATCTCTTATGGGCGATGCCTATTGTTCTATTGTTCTATTAATTAAACTCATTGTTACTTATTAAAATTAGAACTTATTTGGATAAGGAGATGAGTTTAGATGATTTCTGTATTCAAATGAGTTTTTAAGTCTATATATTAATTGACATTGTTAGTGCTTTCGGGAAGTTATGGTTGTAATATATTTTCACTTTGGAGTTGGATTGATTGAGTTTAACATAATAAATGGTATTTAGCAACCAGGTGGGCTTAAGGGGATATTTTGGAAATAAGATGAGATAAGAATTTTGTGAAGAATAGTAAGATAGTTTGAGTTAAGTATTTATTGAATTTTGGAAAATGAGAGAGAAGATGTTGAATAAAAAATATTATAAAATTTTTGAATATAATTTTTGTTTTGAAATTTGAAAAAAACTGATTTTTTTTTTTTGTTTGAAAATTTTAGAATTTTGTAATAATTAGTTTGGAAGTACTTTTGTTTGAAAAATGTTTGGTAAGAAAATAAGATGAGATGATATGAGATGAAAATTATTTCCAAACATCCTCTAAGGGGGAAGATTGGTTGGGATTTTGCTCTGGGAAGAGAGTTTTGACATATATCTTTAGACAAGTTCAAGTCATATTCAGTGGGAAAATTGTCAAACAATTATATGTAAAAAATTATACAGACTAAATCCAATTATTTACTTGCATTAATTAATTTTGAGAAATAATATTTGCAGTTTTAAATGTGTAAGTCTTGCGTACTCATTTCGTAAAAAGTGGATAAATCTAGAACTCACATAAAAAAAGAATTATTTTAATAGTATACCTTACTTGTTTTTTGAAATGATCGCCGAGAGTGTAGATCGAGAGATTCTCCCGAGAAGGCCATTTGGATTTTTTTTTTTAATTTTTTCTTCATACATTTTTTATACCCTTAAACATTTAAAAAAAAAACTCACAACATCATTAAAAAAAATACTTTCTTAATCACTAAGGTAAAAAGTTAAAACAAAAAACTCAATCGGGAAAATGTTTTGGGAGCATTTTCCTTTTTTGAAATGTAGTGTGCAAGACTTGAACAACTTAGACTATTTTGAGCATTACTCAATTAATACTTGTACTGAAGGGGAATAAAAATAGCATGCCCATATATACCAAGCTCAGTCCATCAAATGACCACCGTAAAAAAGTAAGAGGAAAAAGATGGGAAAGTGACAAAACTAAAAGCAAAAGGTAAGGCAGAAATGTAAGTTATACACCGCAAAGAATAAGTGATATAAATCTGATTTCCTCACCTATAGAGTCACAATAAAAGAAATCTGAGATCTGAGGGAAGAGGACTTGGAGACTTCAGAGCGACTATTACGAAAACACAAAAATCATCTTCAACCTCACGACGAGGGTTTCAGAAATAGGGTCTTCTCTAGAAAAAGAAGTCTTTGACCTCCATTATACATAGAGAAACAAGAGATTATAAAATACTCATTTTATAGTAGATTTATCCTCCAAACGATATGTGGACGTAGATCCTGTATTGAACTACATATATTTGTGTATCTCCAATTTTGGTATCAATTAAATCGAAGCCAATACTAACAGAATCGTAGGTACATAATAAGGTGTCATTTGGCTAGTGAGTTGAGATATGATAAAAGTTAAATAAATTATTGTTATAATATTATTATTGTTTTGAGATTTGAAACAGTTGAATTGTTTATTATATTTTGTGCGTAAATTTAAAAAATTTATAATGATGAAAAAAGATGATATGAAATATTTTCACTATCTAAATGAGCCTAAGTCAAACCCTATTGATGATCCTTCATTTCCAAAGTCCACTGATGCAGCTTAATATTGGGAAATTGTTTACGGACACGATCAAACTAAATTTTAGTGATATTGCGTGCATGATTTCGAGGAAGAGGCAATTCATTCCTATTGCTATTTATTTTTCAATTCCTGTTTTAAACGCATTAAAAATTACATTTCCAATGGTGATTTGAAAACTGCAATAAATAGAAGTTGCAAAGGACGGACGCCCGCTTTCCATTAGTCATGGTTATTTCACTTTGCCCTCAGCTGACAGCAGTTAGCGATTGTATATTACATCTAGAACTAAGAACAGTGATGGTGTCGTCTTTTTACCGATTGAATCCATCCTCTGCTATGAAACTTTATCGAGTAGTGGGTACATGGCGCATGAGTACGCAATGGAGGGACAATTCTCAATAAAGTTTGATGTTTATAGCTTCGGAGTTCTAATGCTAGAAATCATAAGTGGGAAAAAGAACAGTGGTAGGCCTCTCTTCCTTGTCTGTATCTCGAGCTCAAATATAAAGTTTATACATGAGATAATGAAAAGCAATACAAAACAGGCATGGCGACTTCGGAATGAAGGCAAGGGCGTAGAGTTGATAGATCATATCGCATTGTTGTGAGTTCAGGAAGAGTGATCAAGCTTGCAAGCAGATGGATATACGTAGAGTTGATAGATCAGTACATCTGTTTTTTGTATAATAAAAAACGTCACTTTTTTTGGCTGCGTTAACAAATATCCATAATTTTAAAAAAATGTTTAGATTATTAAGTGATTTCAGGAATTTCATTAAATAAATTTATTTTGCAAATGCAGAGAAACTGAAACGTGTTTTTATTTTATATTTAGCAAACTGGGCTGGATGACCAAATACATGTATGTACTCGGCCCTCGAATCGGGCTCTTATAGAAGGACAGGGTCTTCAGTCTATAAGCTCAGCCCATCTCTTCTATAAATATACCCGAATCGCCATCTTCCACCAATTAGGGTTTTAGGTTCTTGTAATTTACTTGGCCACTCCGAATTCTACTTTCTGAAGCGTGCGCCTCCAAAGCGAAGGGAAATGGTGAAGGGACGCCAAGGAGAGCGAGTCAGGTCTGCCTTCCTTTTTTCCCGCACTCATTTGATCTTTTAAATCCCTAGATCCAACTTCCAAACGCCTATTTTCACTTCATGCCTATAGATTTTCACTTCTCTAATTTTCCATCTTGACCCTGTATTTATTATCAGGCTTTATGTCAGAGGAACAATCCTCGGCTACAAGAGGTAAATGGACTTCATTTTCGTCTGTGGTATGCTGTTCGCTTTTTTTTCTTTCTCGGGAATGGTTTTCATGGCTCTTCTTGATTCTGTTGGGCCGCTCAGAAAACCGGGAGAAAATCACTTTTACTATGATTTTAGTTGGGGTTTCTGTTTCCTCTTTTCCCAAATCTGAAAAGGCGAGGATTTTGTTGTATAGATGGGTTAGGTAGATGGTAATTTCTTTATTTTATCAACAGTTTGTATGCTGAGTTGGGCATACAAACTCAGATCTACTGACATCGTGATTGCTTTATTCCAGAGTCAAGAGTGAAAGCGGTGGATTTAAGATTGTTTCTGTAGTTTTGCTATTTTCACAAGCATTTTCTCGGCTGGTCTTTTAAGGCCTGCTTTGGTTACACGGATCAACTTAGCTAATCTCATCTTTTATAATTATTATAATTTTTTTAATTTTTTTAATTTTCTACACAAAATATAATAAACAATTAAATTTTTTCAAATATTAAAATAAAAATAATATTATAATAATATTTTATTCTATTTATAACTTTTATCCCATTGCAATATTTTGTTTAACCAAATGAGACCTAAATGTTTGATGGGAATGATGGGTCCAGGTCCAAGTCAAACCAATACCCGAACACTTCCCTCATCCAGGTTGAGGGGGTGAACACCAAGGAGGAGGTTGCATGGTACGCTGGTAAGCGCATGGCTTATATCTACAAGGCCAAGGTGAAGAAGAATGGAACACACTACCGCTGCATTTGGGGTAAGGTGACAAGGCCTCATGGTAACAGCGGTATTGTTCGTGCTAAGTTCAAGTCGAATCTTCCACCGAAATCCATGGTATTGTAAAAGAAGAGATTTTTTCAATGGTTATAAATTGGCTTTCTATAAGAAGATTTCTCGTTTATTTTGTCTTTGGTTCTTCTGCAGGGGGCTAGAGTTAGGGTTTTCATGTACCCCAGCAATATATGAGGTACTTACCGATCCTTTTCTTCTTTTAATTCCCTCGATTATTTTCGCCCTTGTGTTTATTTTTCAGTTGTGTTCAATTTTATAATACGTAGGCAGCTATGACATTGTTCGTGGGCTACACCAAAATTCCTCACCAATAAAATCCTCAATTACTTATTGAAAAAAAAGAAGCAAAAGAATGGTCTCCGTGGTCATATTAATGCAGATATAAATCATAATTGATTTACATGCATTTTCAATGATTATCCTACCAGCTGCACTTATTGGGTTTAGGCTTTTTGATCTCTTTATATTTGGAGAATGTTTATATACCCTGTTGTTTCTTAAGATCCCTTATCAATGATCATATCATTCTACATTTCTTTTTCTCCATCTTAATTTTGCTTTGAAGGTTTATGTAGTTATAGCGTGTTTCGAGTTTCCACTCTCTTAGAATGGGTAATTAGAGTGTTTTGCATCCGTTTATCAGTTTGAGGGGGGAAGAATAAACATGTGTAGAACATTGATTTTGTCTTTTCTAGCATAGTGTTTCACCGTGTGTGTACTGTTTGTAACAACCATTTGAGATAGAGAAACTCTACTTGCAACCGGGCTGGGTAACCCCCACCTAACCGGGCACTTCTTTTGATGAAAAATTTTATTTTTCTACATTTATTTCCTTTTCATTTCGTTCCCATTCTCTCTCTCTATCAATTTTTTTCTACCCTCTTCTTCCTCTCATTCTCCCTCTACATTTCTCTCCTCTGCACATAGCAAACATCCGATTGTACATCGCAACAGTTGCAAGACCCCACTCGGTTTGCTCCAAAACAACTGCTACCGGGAGTAAATTGTGAGCTTTGGTGCTAAAAGAAATAATGGGTGCTACAACGACAAACACAGATCCCTTTTGAAACCTTTAATGATTTGTGATTTTCAGTCTGGTTGTGATTTGTAGCCTGTCTTCACTGTTTTATCAGCCTTCACTGTTTTCGGTTTGGTTGTATTTTTCTTTTTAAACCATATTTCGTGCTTCTCTTTCGTCCTCTCTCTTTCTGTTCAGAAGTGTTCATCTAAACTAGATTGACCTGGAAGCTTGAATTATTTTGGGCTAAAGAACCTGCATTTTGTGCAGATCCAAGTATGGTCATCTGCTTTCAAGAGCAGAGGTGTCGGTTTTGAACTTTCATTCCAAATGTGTCGTCCGAAATCCAAATGTGAAAATGATTTAAGATTCAGAGTCTATTAGTTTGCTTTTCTTCTCTTTCCTACTTTTTCCTGCAAACCAAATAGAGCATTTGCGAAAATTTCACGATCATTTGCAAAACTTGTTTCACGGTCAAACGCAAAACTTGGACTCTTTTTCAGCATTGCAAGTTCACTCTCCCAGAACTGAAAATGAATTATCACTCTCAAACTGAGAACGGAGAAAGAAAACATTACTGCCGCCATTTGTTTTGAATTTACTGAGAAAGAAGGAAAGAAAAGAAAGAAAGAAAGAAAGAGAGGGATATAGAACGAGGAGAATGGGAAGGGGAGGACTGTTTGAATGTTGGGATCAAGCGATTCAGTATTTTGTTTGTTTTAATATATCTCGACTGAGCCGATTCCCAGGGTTCCCCCACCCCCGATTGCCTGGCACAAAACTCTTTGAGATAATGAGAGATCCTATTGTTTGTTGCCACTAACTGATCTGTTTGACTAGACTCCGTTTGGATAGTGAAAGTATCGTCTCATCTCATCATTATAATTTTTTTAAATTTTCACACAAAATATAATAAGCAATTCAATATTTTCAATTCTTAAGACAATAATAATATTATTTTTAATATTTTATTTAGCTTTCATCTTATCTTATCTCAACTTACTATCTAAACGGCACCTTAGACTAAACCATACATAAACCAAAATTAGGTGCAACCACAAGGAGTTTGTTAACTTTTTTTGTAACAAATTTTCGAAATAATGAGGGATATCATAAGCGTGTGCTTGCTCTGCTCTTGCGTTCTTGTCATCATCTCATGGAACTACTGTGTGCATGCATACGTGGCAATTAAATAGTTTTATAGTTGGACGGGCTTCCTCTGGTCATTCATGCATCATTTTTTTTCCTTGCAGCTCTGAGGTTGTGTAGATGCCAGATTGAGCAGGTGACTGAGAGTGATGGCAGTTACTTCTTTTTATCAGCCAAGTTTATGTCATGTTTTGGAGCCAAATCGTTTTTGTTTATTAAGGTTGGTCGATGGAATATTGTTTGAATTTTCTAGTTTCGTAAAGAAGTAATTGCCACCTATTTGTTTCTTGATTTAGGTCCCGTTTGGATAGAGAGGTAATTATTTCATCTCATCTCATTTAATTTTAATTAATAATCGTATTACTATTCATAAATTATCTCAACTCGTTTCATTTCAGTCCCATTTGGGACGGGCTTCCTCTGGTCATAAGCATTCGGACTGTCAATATTTCATAGAAATGCGTGTCCAGCATAGTGAGTTTATGGTGGAAGTGAAACACGCCATAATTTCGTTCAGTTCATTCTCTCTCACAGAAACTTGGTTCGTGCCCTTGTCCGTAAACTCTCTCTCTCTTTCTCGACCATGACGTGCTGGCCTTCTTAGAAACTCTCTTTCTTTCATCATTAATCAAAATCGTTGTTACCGATCCAAAAAAAAAAAAAAATTCAAAATCGTTGTTGTGTGATTTAGGTTATGTTTAGTCAGTGAGGTTATCTCTGATGATAAAGTAGAAGTGGTGGAAATATTGATAAAATATTTAATAGTAGCAAAAAGTAATAATAAAATTATTGAGATCACTCCAATATCTTAAAGCCTTCAACTTGGGAGTTGTTTGGAAGAAGTTTCATTTCATTTCCAAACTTCATTCATACACATTTTTTAATTTCAAATATTTAATTTTTTTAACTAATCATTACAATTTTTTCATATTTTAAAACAAAACATAAAAAATAATTTATCGTTTTAAAATTTCAAAATATATATAATATTGAAAAATTATATTATAATAATTTAAATATTATGATATTTTTATTTAATTTTTTTTTCTCATTTTTCAGAACTCGATGAAATATCATAATTTATTAGTAAATTTTACTCTTTTTCAGAGTGATTGCACGGCGATTGCGCACTCACGATTGTAACTATAATTTCTCTTCTTCGTAAATCTCTCATCTTGTCCAAGCATCTCATTGATCAAATGTAAAACCGAATCAGCAAATCCATTTTTGGATGTTCTTATTATTCCGGAATCGTAAAGACATAATAAATAAATTAAAGACAGAAGGCTAAACACGCACATTAGCAAGAAGGGACTTCCTGCAAGGTCCCCACAAGAGTTACAGAAGCAACTCCATGAAAGCTTGTAGCTTATCCTATTGTGGATTGATTTGAAGTAGTCTTTCCTCATATTGAGAGCTGATGTTTGTAGTAGCCAACTGCATCCATGAGTTTTGTTTTGACGGGTATAAACCAAAGGAAAGTAGATTGGAAATTAGTTGCCAGACACAATGGAAAACAAAACAAATTAATGATGTTTTGGAAGCGTTGTGTGATGGGTTCTCTGTTGTATAAAGCATGCTCCTTCTAGCTAACTTGCAACCTGAGAGAGAGAGAGGAAAGTAGTTGCGACAGAAGGGTGAGAGAAAGGAGAGGAATGGTGAGGACAGTAAGGGGTGAACGGATTGAGAGCTTGAGAGAGTGAACTTGAAGGGACAGAGATCAAGGGCTTGAGAGCTTGAAAGAGTGCTTTCGAAGAGAGAGGGAGGAACAGACTAGGCCCCGTTTGGTTGTTAAATTGATTTGAGTTCAACTCAGTTCAGTCTAATTTTAAGTTAAGTATAATATCCAAACATTTAACTCTTAAATTACTAAATTCATCTCAACTCAAAACCTTTTTACACGTTGGACCTACAACCTTTTTCAATTAAATACTTATTTACACATGGGACCCACAACCTTTTTTAACTTTCCATAAATATATTAGGCTTCGTTTGGTTATTGAACTCAACTGAGTTCAGCTAACTTCAGTCTAATTTTAAGCTGAGTCTAACATCCAAACACTCAACTCTTAAATTATTAAACTCATCCCAACTCAAAACTTTCTTACACATGGGATCAACAACCTTTTTCAACTTAAAACGTTTTTATACGTGGGACTTGCAACCTTTTTCAATTTTCCATAAAAGGTACTAAACTCATATTAACATCTAAACATACTTTAAATTTAGTTTAGATGAGTCCCACATAATTCTTTTTACTATTCAACTCATTACTATTTATAAAGAACTCAATTCAGCTGAGCTCTGTTCAACATTTAAACGCAGCCTTAAACTCATCTTAACATCTAAATATGTTTAAACTCATCTTAGATGGACCCTGTAAAATTTATTATATCATCTCAACTTACTACTATTCATAAAAAATTCAAATCATCTCAACTCAATTCAATATTTAAAAGCAACCTAAAGAGAGCAGCATGTAACGTGTGAGGCATCCCATAGTAAATATCATGGATTAATGAGGTGTTACCCTCCTATTGGGGGTGTAAAATGCCCAAAAGCACCACATCCGGTTTTAAGATAAATTCAAGTAAACTCATGGTTAAAATATGTATTTGTATAAAAAGGTGTAAAAGGAATTTTATGTCTATTATTTTTTCTTTAAAAAGAAAATTAATAAGTCCAATATATAGACTGACATTGTTAGTGCCTTCGGGGAAGTTATGCATTACGATGTGGTATATATTTTCACTTTTTGAGTTGGATATATATTCAGTGAAAAAATTGTCAAACGTGTAAATGTTAAAAATTAAACAGACAACCCAATTTTTTACATTCATGATCCAGTCAACAAAACACGTTTAGCAATTTGTATCAGAATATAAGCCACGTATTGGTTTTGAAGATAAGGTCGAGCGAAAGTTACGGGTCGTTTTCTGAGTCAATGAGCGAAAGTGAAGTAAACATTGCATTAATGAGTCAATGGCAGGAGGATTCCATGAAATTTATTTTTTGGAAAATAAAATACAAAAGGTAAGGGCTGCACATACTGATGTGGTACTCTTTTTTTTTTTTTTTTTGTTTCCTCTTCCCTACTCTTCATTTTCCTATCTTTCTCCCTCTCGAGGTGGTTTCCAACCACCATAGACGGTCAAAGGATAGCGTCTGTCGACCACACAAGCCGTCGGCTCACATCCCGACCACCCCGACCACCTAGCGACGGCTACGCAGTGATCAACCACGCAAATAATGTGCGCCCCTTTTCCTCTCTCTTTCTCCCTCCCAGGGTGGTTCCCAACAACTACAGATAGCCAAAAGATGGCAACCGCCCACCATGCAAGCCGTTGGCCCAAATCTCGACCACCCAAGTCACTTAGTAGTGTGTGTAATTCTTTTGTGAGATTCATTTATGTCTATAATATTTTCCTTATAATAAAAATTTTATTATCTATCAACTACTATTCATCTCGCACCCCTACACCACCTAATAGCCTTTTTTTTTTTTTTTGTAAGGAAAAATATTTGCATCTGCCTACAGCCGACACACACTCAATGCATTGAGTGTAAAAAAAAAAATCATGTGAAGTGTGTGCCGGCTGTAGGCGGCAGATGTATAGCATATCTCTTTTTGTAATGTTAGACCGGACCTCTCTCGTCAAGCTCTCTCTCTTTGACCCCTCTCTCTCTCAAGTTCTCTCTCATCAGACACCTCTCTCTTATCAACCTCTCTATCTTATCGGATTCGATCCCTCTCTCTTCGAGTCCTCTTTCTCTTCAAAAGAGGAGATGAACCAGGTTCACATGTAAAGTGTGGAGTGTCGGGGAGTGGCCGATGAAATTAGCTACAATAACATATTTGATTGAATTTAGCAACAACAAAAAAAAATGATTTTCTTTCACAACTCCAGAGCCTTCGTTTTCCAATCATTTGTAGTATGCGTGCTAATCAGCCTCGTTAATTGCAAGCCGATCGATGTTGCGCACTATTGTTTCGAACAGTCTAGTGGAACCTACACTCCTAATCAAGAGAATCTGATCATCGGCCTGTTAGCTAATTTATCCGACGGAGTTTCCCAAAACCAAAACAATGGCTTCTACAAGGATACCTCCGGTGGTTTCTACGGCCTCGCCCTCTGCCGAGGTGATGTTCCTCTTGATACCTGCCGAGGCTGTGTCAACCATGCCACTCAAAGAATCGCCCGTCGGTGTGGATCTAATGCAAGTGCCATCATATGGTTCGATGAATGCATGTTAAGGTACTCCAACAGTAACTTTTTTGGAAAGGTACAGACGATTCCAGCGATTGCCCTGTTGACCGCGTCGAATAACGAGAATACAACGGACTCCCCTGATGACCCTAATTCTGTAGCATTATTGCTAATGCGCAAACTAATAGCCGAAGCAGAAACAAAAGATTTGTTGTTTGGGGCAAACTCCAAGAAGTCGGATAATGGGACTGAGAGATATGGGATGGTGCAGTGTACTAGAGATCTCAATCGTTCGTCTTGCGCCAATTGTTTAGACGCTTTGGTAGACGTAGCTACACGGTGTTGCATATCGAAAGTAGGGTGGCAACTTTACTCCCCGAGTTGCAATATAAGGTACGAGCACGACCCTTTCCTTCAGCAGCCACCTGTACCGTCGCCCCAACCCGTGCCTCCACCGCACGTGCCCCAACCCGTGCCTCCACCGCCCCCCGGTAAGGCGCCCTAAATTTGAAAATTTTCCGAGGATTCAGATACCAGCTCAAACTATTCTATATTCAAATGATAGCAATGATTTTTGCATCAGGGGTCGCGCATAGATTTGCCTTATTTATCATATTTTGAGCTATCAGGACATGTGCTTATATATTTTTACGTGTTTTGTTAATTATCATTCTTACACACCACATTTTTAGTTTTATTTTTATTTTTATTTGTCTTAAATTTATTGAATTATTCTACTCATTATCCGTATATTACACATTTAGTAAGACAAAATAAATAAATAAATAAATAAAAAATAGTGTGGTGTGTGAAGATGATAAATATAATTTTTCTATTTTTATTGATCTTTCGTTGATTTAAGATACTTTGTGAAAACTTACAGTTGTGTTGTATGACGAGACTGCAGGAAAAAGAACAGCAATGATTGTAATCATTACTATATCCTCAATTGCAGTAGTAGTAGCTCTCTGTGGTTTATGGTTTTATTCATTCCATGCCAGGAGGAAGGCCAGGAGGAAGAGACGAGGTAGATTAAGTGTATTTACTCTATTAATTAAAACACGATTGTAGTTCTAGATTGCCTCTAACGTTTAATCTATTTTGCTACTCAGAACAAGAAATTCTATTCCAAGAATTTGAAGGTTCACCATCAATGGACATAAGTATGCATGTCGGGGATCATGACAAGAGTGGAGAAATGCATTACTTCAATCTAAATACCATTCTGACTGCCACAAACAATTTTTCTGACTCCAATAAGCTTGGAGAAGGTGGTTTCGGCCCTGTTTATAAGGTTGAAAAACATCTAGTTTTTTACATATCCATAGTCAGAATTTTATTTGAACATTTACATTTGAAAATAAATGATTGCATAACATATAGAAATTTTAGAAATTATCGGAGATCACTGGTATCTGAATAATTGTTACGATCACTTGATTTTAGAAGAAGACATGTTCTGCCAGTGAACCTTAGGACTCTTTGGATATTAAGAATATTTCAAAATATATTTGAATAGTAATGAATAGTTTATAAATAGTAATAAGACAGTGAGAATATCTTAGAACAGTTATATTTCCAAACAGGCTAATTTCGTAAGATATAGAACTTGTACACATACCATCTACCATTACTCTGCGATAAATTTTTTTCTTCGGCTGAAAAATGTTACCAGGGCAAGCTAATGGATGGAAAGGAAGTAGCGGTAAAAAGGCTTTCAATCAAATCCAAACAAGGTATTGAAGAGTTCAAGAACGAAGTGATGTTCATTGTGAAACTTCAACACAAAAATCTGGTGAGGCTCTTGGGATGCTGCCTGGAAGGAGCTGAAAAGCTTCTTGTCTACGAGTACATGGCCAACACTAGTCTAGATGCCTTCCTGTTTGGTTTGTTCTCCCTCTCTCTCTCTCTCTCTCTCTCTCTCTCTCTCACGCACACACACACAGAGGCTCACACGCTAACGTTTAGCACCTGTTCATCATTTGCCAATTATTTCTCTAATGCTAAGGCAAAAATATCTTATCCGAGTGAAATTTGCCTTATTATTACAATGCAGATCCAACAAAACGTAGAGACCTAGACTGGGCTAAACGCGCAAATATTGTCAATGGGATCGCAAGGGGTGTTCTATATTTACACGAGGACTCCCGTCTCAAAATCATCCATAGAGATTTGAAAGCAAGTAATGTACTATTAGATGATGAGATGAACCCAAAGATATCGGATTTTGGTACTGCTAGAAATTTTGGTAGCAATCAAATCGAAGCCAACACCAACAGAATCGTGGGTACATAGTAAGTCAAATCCCATTCACGATATTCATTTCGACAGTCCACTGATGCTGCTTAATATTGAAAATTTGTTTGCGGACTCGATTGAACTAAACTCATCTCAATTTATCATTATAATTTTTTAAAATTTTAACAAAAAATAGTAAAATGATTTAAATTAAGATATTTTTTTTAAACTTTGGAAAATGAGAAAAAAAATTGAATACAAATATTATAAAATTAAAAAAATTATTTGAATATAAAATTTGAATATTATTATTTTTTTAAATTTTAAAAATTAATATTATTTTTTGTGTTTTGTTTATGAGTTTGGAAAAGTGGTAATGATTAAATGAAAAAGTTAAAAAGTCGGATTACTCTGCCGCCCAGAGTAGCCTGCTCAAAGTTACCGCCCCTTCACTTTTTGGGTATTTTTTATTATTTTTCTTTTCACATTTTTTTAGTATATTTAAATGTTTTAAAAAAATAAAAAAATACATCAATATACTTAAAATCACTTCTTTAATCATTAAGTAAAAAAGAAAAAACTTAGCAAGCGGTCAAAAGGAGCGGTACAAATGGGGCAGCAGAGTAGTCTTTTTCAAAATTTTAAATTTGAAATTTAAAAATGTTTTTTTTTACACGAAAATGTTTTGTATTTAAGTGATATTTGAGAATGAAATATCTGAGAATACTTAATAACAATTGTGTTGTCATACGGATCATTAGGGCTCGTTTGGGAAATGAGATGACATGAGAATTATGTGAATAATAATGAAATTAGTAGTGAAATAATTTGAGTTGAGATGCTTTATTGGGTTTTGGGAAATGAGAAAAAAAATAAAAAAAATTATAAAGTTAAAATATTGTTTTAATATAATTTTTTCAATATAATTTTTGTTTTGAAATTTTAAAAAAATAGTATTGTTTTTTGTTTGGGAGTTTAAAAAAATTGTAATGATTAGATAATGATTAGATAAAAAAGTTAAAGATTTTAAATTTAAAAGTATTTTGTATTTAAGTGATATTTGGGAAGTAAATATTTGAGAAAACTTAAGAATAGTTGTGTTGTCAAACGGATATGGTCGTTTAGGAAGTGAGATGACATGAGAATTATGTGAATAGTAGTCATAGATATTTCACTTTTGCCCTTAACGATAGTATTTTACATCTAGAACAGTGATGGTTTCGTCTTTTCGGCTTTTCACTGATTGAATCCATCCTGTGCTATAAAACTTTATGCAATAGTGGGTACATGGCGCCTGAGTACGCAATGGAGGGGCAATTCTCTATAAAGTCTGATGTTTATAGCTTCGGAGTTCTAATGCTAGAAATCATAAGTGGGAAAAAGAACAGTGGTTTGTATCATCCAATTCCAGAGCGTGCACAAAGTCTTCTGCCACAGGTAGGCCTGATCTCTTCCTTATTTGTTTCTCGAGCTCAAAAATGAAGTTATATGTTGAGATAATGAAAAGCAATACAAAACAGGCATGGCGACTTTGGAATGAAGGCAAGGGAGTGGAGCTGATAGATCAAACATTGGTCGCCAACTGTCCTTTGAGTGAAGCTCTGAGATTGATTCATATTGCGTTGTTGTGCGTTCAGGAGGACCCTAATGATAGACCTACCATGTCATTGGTAGTTCTCATGCTTGCTAGCAGATCGATATACCTACCTCAGCCATCCGCACCTCCGTTCTCTATTGCTAGATTTACCTCTTCTGATCAATCTATAACAACTGGGGCCGAAACAAGATTTTCCATTTCTGATCAATCTTCAACTATTGGGGCCGAGGCAGGAAGGGTCGTGTCTGATCAATAATAACATGCTACATGCTGATCAAGATTGTTTTTTTGTAACGTTTTCATACCTTTTACTGGTTGTTTAATACTGTTTTTTGTAATTATTTAATCGAGAGAATTTATATCTGTATAGGCTGGTTTGGGCACTTTGACTATTTCAGAATTCTATGAAATTGTTTTAATTAAGATACTTCATTTGGTTTTGGGCACTTTGACTATTTCAGAATTCTATGAAATTTTTTAATATAATTTTTATTTTAAAGTTTAAAAAAGTTATATTGAAAAAGATAGAACGTACGTGCCCTATCATATCCTATCAATCTTCAACTCTTGGGGTCTGTCATATCTGATCAATAATAATATGTTACCTCCCATGAACATCTGTTTGCTAAACATAAGATCGAATAAGCACATACACATAACAAAAATTCATTTTAATATTTCTATTTAATTTGCAAAGCCAGAGACACAGAAAAAAAGAAGGCGGCAATTTTGGTTTGTGGCATATTTCGTCTAGTTTGGATATTGAGAATACCTCTATTTCACAATAAGATATCATGAGTAAGATGAAGGTGTGGTATATATCTTTTGTTTGTCTATATTACACCCCTATCATATTTTCATCATATTGTATTGTAGTATATACCTAAAATCCTTATTTTTTAAATGGTCTTTAGTTCTATACATTTCATGATGTGTTTGTGATTTCAGTTGGTAATATAATAGTATTTATTAAAAAAATGCAATAAATAAAAAATTTGTATGAGTTTCAAACAGATAAATTCCGGACTCTCTTTATAAAAAGATAGATCACACTTAAAAAAGTATTAAAAAAAAAACTATGTATTTTCAGTAGAATTTAAAATTTATTTATTTGAGACTTTCAGGTAATATTACTCTTTATAAATACTATCATTGTATATGTTACAATTAACGCAAAAAACTTCAGGTCAACACGCTAGAAATTAGGTTGAAGAACATTATTTTCTCATTTATATCGAAACTCGAAAGTACCATCTGATCCGATTACTTGTACAGACGAGTCTCTGGCTGCTGCACCCAATGAGATTCAGACGATCTCGTGATAGTAAATGGCGGCATTTGGACCGGCCTTTGCCTAACCCTTTCAAAAAAGGTTTTGAAGTTTCTAAGCACTTTGACTATTATCCGCTAATTACGGCACTTTGACTAAGTCATAATAGTATGCATTTTTCTTTTTTTCTTCCTCTTACTTCCTCCATTAGCTAAGGTCAACGAGAACGTGCACCTGAATGGTTATTTGGTCATAGACCAAATCACGAAATAATTTCCAATTTTTAATTTATGAATTTTTTCGAATTTAGATTGGGAAATTCGGGATTTGCAGTCATTTATTTGTGGGGTTTTGGAATTGAGGTCAGGTTACTCCTTGAATGGGTCCTTGCATTTGTTTTGTATGAACCCACAAATAGATAGAAGGCAACAAAGTGCAAAAATAAAAAAGAAAAAGAAAAGTCCTCTTATCATGTATGTCTATGGCATGCACGAAATGGGACAAAAATTGGTATAAAAATTGAGATTGACATGTTGGTTTGCAATTCGATTACACCTTTTATACTCCTAATCATCCTCTTATCATACAAGTCTCTTTTTCCAGTCAAATAGGGTATTTTGAAAGATTAAGGTCCCGTTTAGATTCGAAAATGAGATGATTTGTGAATAATAATAAAATTTATGAGTTGAAATTTGTAAATAATAATGATTAGTAATGAGATCAAACCGGCTCTAAATAATTAGGACTGTTAACAAAAATGTCTCTTAATACAATAATAATAATAATATTGTTATTAATAAAAGTCTATGCATTCTTTTCTAATTACGCTTATGAAACCAGCAATTTCTTAGTAAAATCACCTCTATAACATGAGTATTACTCAAAGTCCTACTTTCCTTGAACTGTACGGCTCTATAACATGGTGACAACAAATTAATTACGATTAAGAAAAAAAATAATAATACTAAATGAATGCAATAAGACTACAAGTCTACGACTAATTAGCAATAAATTAGTGGGAAATGGGTACGAACCAAGCACCCCACCCCGTACGCGTTTTTACCTTCTCTGCTTTAAAACTCTCTCTCCCTCTCCCTCCGTCTGTCGGTATCTTTTTCCCCTATTTGCAGGGGTACATTGATCGTCGATCGTGTTCTTGTCCTCAAAATACGATCCCAAATCCTTTCCAGCCAGGCCCGCCTCTGTTTCTCTACCCGTCTATGTCTCTTTCTCCCTCTCTCTGAAGAGAAATGAATTTCGATTTCCCTTCAGATCCATGGAATCCAATCCATTTTTTCTCTGCAATATTGTCTTGTGTCTCTCGTTTTTACTAAATTCATCAATGTCCAGATCTTGACACGCCCAAACCCTAGCAGATCTGTATCCAAGTTCTTGTCATAGTACAGCCCAACTTGCCTGAATATTGCCTCTTTGTGTTTTTTCCTTCTGCTTGGTTGTTGATAAAATCTCATCTCATCTCAGCCGTCCGATCAAGGCCTACCTCTGAAAATGAAGAGCTCAAGTCGATTTTTCACGATCGGGCTCGTGGCCTCTTGGTACTCCTCCAACATTGGGGTCCTCTTGCTCAACAAATATTTGCTCAGCAACTACGGCTTCAAGTACCCGATCTTCCTGACCATGTGCCACATGACCGCTTGCTCTCTGCTCAGCTACGTCGCCATCGCATGGATGAAGATGGTCCCCATGCAAACAATTCGGTCCCGGGTCCAGTTCTTCAAGATCGCTGCACTCAGCCTCGTCTTCTGCATCTCGGTCGTCTTTGGCAACGTCTCGCTCCGCTTCTTGCCCGTCTCCTTCAACCAGGCTATTGGGGCCACGACGCCGTTTTTCACTGCTGTGTTTGCCTACCTCATGACCTTGAAGAGGGAGGCTTGGCTTACCTATGTGACCCTCATTCCTGTTGTCACCGGGGTGGTCATCGCAAGCGGGGTATGGCACTTTTTTTTTTTCTCTCTAGTTTGTGCCAGTTGATCAATAGTATTAGGAGTTAATTTGAAATGAGGATTCTTGTTTTTGAAATTGAAGGTGGGCTGCCTTTTTGTTTGTGTGAATTTTTTTTTTTTTTTTTTTGGGGGGGGGGGGGGGGGCGGCACGTGTTGAGCTACTTTGCTATGCAATTGGCTCAAGTTTTATTTGGAGTTGCTGCAAATTGTGGAGATGGGTGGGGAGGAATGTATAAAAGAATTAAGTCGTGGTTGTTCGGCTGGAAAATCTAGGAAAAATTATCTTTCAGTTTCTCCCAGCTGAACCTAGTTCAATTCTTAGCCTGGATGCTAACATTTAAGGATGGAGCTTTGTTTGACTGCATCGAACTTAATACGTTGCTTTAATCTCACTTTCCGTTTCTTTATTTTAAATAATCTTTGAGGTTGTATGTACTTGTGTTGTACCATAACCTTGATTTCAAAACTTTACAAATCATTCGTTTTCTGGTTTGGAATATTTATATTTGGTTGGTTGAATCATTAATGGATTTTTGGTTACAGACACTCCCACTATTAATTACCCTGTAGTTCTTTGACTGACAGTTGTCTCTTTTCTAGCGAGACATCATTAGTATGAGGTAGATGCCTTCTAAATTTTGTGTTTTTTTGTTTTCTTATGGTCACAGGGTGAACCGAGTTTCCATCTGTTTGGGTTCATAATGTGTGTAGCAGCTACGGCTGCGAGGGCGCTCAAATCTGTTCTACAAGGAATTTTGCTGTCTTCTGAAGGGTAAGGAACTCTTATGCATCCATCATGTCGAGACTGAAGTTAATGGGATAAAACTTTGTTCTGTATTTGGGCTTTTGGAAATTTAAAGTTTGGATTATTTTAAAACTGAAAACGGTACTGAGAGGCCTGCAATATTATTTTAGGGAGAAGCTGAATTCTATGAACCTCCTGCTTTACATGGCTCCAATAGCTGTTGTCTTTCTGCTACCCGCAACACTTATTATGGAAGAAAATGTGGTTGGCATCACCCTGGCTCTCGCTAGAGATGATATAAAGATCATATGGTACTTACTATTCAATTCGTCGCTGGCATATTTTGTGAACCTGACCAACTTTTTGGTCACAAAACACACCAGTGCTCTCACTCTCCAGGTATGGCCTCTTAATACGGACTAATTTCCATTTGTTATCCTACATTTTATGGTTGCAGTTAATTACTTGTATTGTCCTTGAGCTGTAAGAAATCAATATTCTCCTTCCCTATATAGTTATGACTGTTTAGGAGGAATGGTCTTTACTTTGCCAATCACCCAAATTTAGCTGCTCCATTGCCAATAAGATATTTCCTATTGGGATGCCTTGGATATTTGCAAAATCCATGCGTGATATGCTCAGAAATTGGTGAGAAATTACAATGGATTTATGTTATTACCACGAGATCATCTTCTGATGCTACTTGTGGTGGTTATGGAAGGAGTTAACAGTTGAAGATAAGCAGTTGTCTCTTATGTTGGTGCCCATGGAAACTCAATTGCAGCAATTTGTTTTAAGCATCATTTTTGTATTTTTGAAAAAGTATGGAGATAATAGGGATAATAATAAGTTGGAGCTCTAGGCATCGCCAATCAAGAGCGTGGTGAAAGAATCATCTAAGATGGTTTTGCTCATGGATGATGGGATGCAATAGATTGGTACCATTGAGGGGGTGCTTTGGTTTAAGCCAAAGGCAGCTCTTGGAAAGATGGTTAAAATTATGTGGGTTGAAGATGCAGGGAACAAAATCCATGTTACCACATTCCAAGTGAGGAGGATAATGCTTTTATAGAATTTGTAGATCTCATGTTGTATATCTTTACGTTGGCTATTTTTTACTACTGAATCTTACTTATTCAGAGCATAAGAACTTGCTGATAACACACTTTTAAAAATGTTTAGCAGTATATTTTGCCCTAAAGCTGTCCCAGCCGCTTTGTTCACTTTCCCTTGTTCAATCTTGCTGCCCCCGTCTATTTGTGTTTCAAGAGGCTCAATGAATATAATATGCAATGTTGCCATATTTTTCCTTTGATTTATTGCTTCTATATGATTTGGAAGTTTGAACTTTGTAAAACGAGAGTCCTTGGTTGCTTCAGGTACTAGGAAATGCAAAAGGAGCTGTTGCTGTGGTGGTTTCAATTTTAATTTTCAGAAATCCTGTCTCGGTTACTGGAATGCTCGGTTACTCGCTCACAGTCTTCGGAGTTATACTCTACAGTGAAGCCAAGAAACGAAGCAAATGATATCATTATGGGAGAGGATGAAGTGGATGTTCCTATATTTTGATTTTCTAAAAGCAAGTACAGCATCAACGCCAGTGGAGGAGGGGGGATTTGGGCCACATGCTAACAATTGGTAGCATGGGCATTATATTGCCCTCTAATTTTTTGCCTGGAAGCCCAGAGATTGGCTTCCACCTGTATCAGCAACAACACAGATTAGCCAAAAAGTAGAAAAGTTCAATAAGTGACTTATATGCCTCTATTACTCCCTGTTTGGGGTTTTGGAATGCCTTTTTTTTTTTTAATTATTGATTATAATTATTCTTTCAGGAAACGGCTGTAGATCGGGTCTATACACAATCGATATGTTAATTAACATTTCACATTATATTGATTAATTAATGAAAATCATTCATGATCTTGCCATTCTGCGCTTATACATCGCTGCAATTAAGGAATTTCTTCAAAATTCATAGTGCACAAGGATAGGGCTGAGTACAGACAATGTCAGAGTTGGAGTGTGACTGCGCCTTTGTCAGGACACTCCGACAGTCCGACTCAACTTGTTGGAATGGTGTCGGATTTAGACTTTTTTATTTTTTTAGCTCATTTAAAATTTTAGACATACTAATCAGATTTGGGCTTTCAAATTTTAAATATTTTTTCAATTTCGATTTTATTAAAAATAACGAAAATTGAAAAAATAAATTATTGTACAAATTACATATTATTATATGTTAATGTTTATACATTAATATTACATATTATTATATATTAATTATTATACATTACTAGTATATGTTATTTTACTTTAGTTATTATATATTAGTATTACATGTTATTATAAATTTATGTGTTTATACACAATACATTAGTATTAAATGTCATTATACATTAGTGTTTATATATTAATTATTATTATACAATAGTATTACATTGTAATAATAGCTAATAGTATAGTGTTTACATATATTAAACTATTATTAGTAAATTTAATCTATTTATATTATAGTATAAGTATATTATTTTATAATAATTTGCTCATATTAGTATATTATTAAATTTAATTAACTATATAAGTTATAGTTGTATAAAATATATATGATTAATATAAAATATATATTTTTATAAAATATCTAAAATATCAAAATAGGAGTCGATACATCGCCACTTCCAACTTTCTTAATTAAAAAAACTTTAACTCTGATTTCGACTTATTAGAATCAAAGTGTATTCAAAACAAAATCGAAAGTGGAATTAAATTTTTAAATTTTTGCTCAAGGATATCAAATACATGTGTGTGTAAACAACATGAAAATTAGCTAAGAACCAGTCCACGGCTCGATTTGGCGATGCAAAGAAGGTAATTGGACCTTTGCTCTCCGGAAAAGTCAACAAAGGACGCCATGGGACGGATAGTGCTACAGCCCCCTGGGGGCTGTAACAGATATTGTATGTGTTTTTTTTTAAGTTATTTTTTATATAATTTTTTTTTTATTTTTTAAAAATAAAATAAATTAAAAATATCATTAAAAACACTTTCTTAATCAAAAAGTAAAAAAAAAAAAGATATTTAAAAATACTTCCTTAATTACGAAGTAAAATAAAAAATTATAAAAAAATATTTTATATTTTACTTCGTGATTAAGTAAATATTATTTAATAATATTATAAATTTTTTTATTTTTTAAAAATATTTAAAATCATTAAAAACATTTATATAAAAAAAAATTAAAAAATACACATCATAAAATACACTGGAGCTCCAGCGGGAGCCCCCAGCGAGAGCTCCAACATTTTCCAAATCAGAATGCATGACATCACTTTCAGAGGACCAAGTCAACCATACCCTTTATAAAAATAAAAGTAATACTACATACAGTCATGAAATGCACAAATGTCATATAATTGTTTTAAAAAAAGTAAAATTTATTATTAAAAAATTATTTTCTTGTCATGTTGATCTTATATTTATTCATTTTTTTTAAAATGACTATATAGCACTTGCACATTCATGACTTCAAATATCATTTCTCTAAAAACAATAGGGTGGCAAAAATCTAACCATTGAATTAGGTTCAGGCATTGATACGTTAGATGTTAAGAGGCAATGACACCAGATGAACTACTCATCATCCATAAGATCGGCTTCATCCTTGGTTTCCACCACCATGCTTTCCACTTGAGGCTCCCTCTCCTCTTCGGACTTGATCTCCAATTTAGGTTTGGTCTCTACTTTAGGCTTGGCCTCCACTTTGCGCTTGGTTTCCGCTTTAGGTCTGATGTCGACTTGGGGCCTGGCTTCAACTTGAGCTTCCATCTCGTCTTCTTCTAACTTGGGAGCCAAGTAGAACCTTATATAACCCATCTCTGCCACTTTGTACTCAACTACCCCAGGCAGATCTGAAGACAGGCTGATTGTCACTTGGTTTGCCAAAGGGGTTGCCTTTGTGAATGAGTTCATATACCTCAGAGCAAATGTCAATGTGACTGGCTCCTCCATTTCTATGACTGTAGCTTCTTCTGGCTGTAAATACCAACATCAACATGACAAAAGAACCCATAGGTAAGTCCGTCCTGTGACAATCTCTCAATTCTGGAGAAAACAGAAGCAGGCATGTCTAGAGCCCTACATTGCTGAGAGGTATATAACCAAATGCCTAAATATCCACTTTCCAATGGTTCATGTTGAGTTTCAAAATTACAAATAGCTCTGTTTTATACAATTAATTTCAAGACTACAGAACGTCACTAACCTTGTCCACAGTAGTATTCTGCCTGCAAACAATACTGGCAGTCCCAATATCACCTCTGGTGGAGAACTTCACACCTTCCTTTGTCACGGATATAACAACTGCAAAAATCACCATTACAACCCAGAGTGAGAGTTCTGAATTTCTGACACGTCTACACTGAAACAAATTAACTATTTTCATTAATAATTATAAAGTAACTGTAACAAGGAAGAAAGTGAGAATGCAGAATACCAGTGTCACCAATGGTGCTAAGGTCCTTGCAAATCCTTGCAAACTCAGCCGATGGCATCCTAACAATGGCTTGGAACTCTGCTTCTGGGATCCCAAGGTGCTCACTGTCTATGTCCATCAGCTTCATCTCGAAGTCAGAAATCTTATCTTGAGCTTCATACCAAGAAAAAGCAGCAAGCAATCAAATAACTCTCCAAGGGAATAAAAAGCATACCACATTCAGTGAAGAGAGTCCCAATTTCATGTAGCAAACTCATGCATCCGGACAAACAGCCTAAGCTTAAGCACAGTACATTTTTACCAAATCGGGCCAATTTACAGACCTGCGCGCACTTTTTTTCGTTCATTTATTCCAATAACTAACGGAGCAAAGATAAACTCAAAAAATTTATTAAAAGATTAGAAGCCACAAAAATGATATATCATGAAAGGAAACTAGAGTCTAGAATCTTCAACTTAATATCTCTGTAGTAGGAGACCATCAAAAGAAAAGCCTCCAAAATATTGGTCCAATGCATTCACAAAAACGCAGAAAAATAGATCGTTTTCCATTATTTTTGCTCACTCTCAAATCACACGAGACCATATCATAAAGAAGGCATTCAGGATTTCACCTTCAGAACAAAGCTACTATCAATTTTCCTTTCCTACATTCTTTCAACAAACAAAAGGCCTAGAGAACCACACAGAAAAGATAAAAGATTAAAAAAAAAAAAACGGAGAGAGATTAAAACTTTCAAACATTAATAGAATCAAACAGAACTGATTTGCGCCTTTTCTTCATGCCTTTTCTCCCACATTTCCTCGGAAACCACCAATGTTACAAATAGAATTTAAAGGAAAGGGAGTGAAATCTTACTGGGGCTCTCGAACATAAAGGTGACAGAATCGGCGCCGTCATCTGCCTTGATCGTGACGATGTCGTCGTTGCCAGCACACTTGAGCATCTTGGCCATGTTGTTGAGGTTCATGCCCATGGAGAGATTGCGGTCGCAGCGGTAGTGCTCGAAACCCTCGGATCGGAGAAGGAGGGCTACCAGGGCGACGTGGCTGGAATCCATGGCCTGAAGTGAGAACCCCGCGGGCGAGCAGTCGAAGTTGGCGTCATTGACAAGGTCCTTGATTGCTTCCAGAACCTTCTTTAGAAGACCGCCTTGGACCAGTCTAAGCTCCAGCATTTTTCTGTGTCACTTCGACAAGTTAGAACGCGAACTCAATTTTACAGTGTAATTTGGATTTAGTTTTCTTTAGAAGATCTCCGCGCGCGCGCGCGCGCTAGAGGGAGAGCGTTATTCATGTGGTTGTGGCAATCTCTTTGGCGGGAATTGGAAACAGTCCCGCCAGAATCAATATGGAAACGAAACCGTTTTCGGAGCTGTCTTTACTCTTTCATACTCTTTCGAAACAGGTCAAGCGAGACAATGGCTCATATTTTTCTTTTTTGCCAAAAAAAAAAAAAAATTACAAATCGTTGCAATGTCTTAGAGGTTCGTTTGGATAGTCAGATCAAATGAAAAATCTGTACATAATAGAGAGAAAATTTGTGAATAATAATACAATAATTTGAGTTGAAATTTTTATTAAATTTTGAGAAAGAAAAGAGAAAAAAGTTAAATTAAAATATTATATAATTAAAATATTGTTAAAATATAATTTTTATTTTAAAATTTAAAAAAAAATGAATTTTTTTATATATAATTTGAGAAAATTATAATAATTAAATGAAAAATTATGAAAAAAAAAATTAAAAAATATTTATGTTTAAATATGGAAATCAGATAAGACAAGACGAGACCAACTTCATATTTGTTATAATTGAAAAATATTTGTTATAATTGTTGTTCACGCTACTTGCGTCTCTGAATACTTATGATGTATTGGGCCA
This sequence comes from Juglans mandshurica, assembly GCA_022457165.1. Classification (NCBI taxonomy): domain Eukaryota; kingdom Viridiplantae; phylum Streptophyta; class Magnoliopsida; order Fagales; family Juglandaceae; genus Juglans; species Juglans mandshurica. Next base: position 1,341,646 of record CM039619.1, on the reverse strand, counting down.
TGATCGTGATCATTATAACAGTCACTAGATCGAAGCACCAACAAACAATTAACGTGCGATTTGAATAAGTTGAGATGAAGTTAAAAGTTGAATTCAGAAAAGAAATAAAAAAACAAACAACCAATTAATTAATTTGATTAACTTTGCATTGCACGGTACTTTTCTTCTTGAAAATTCTATTAAACAGTGTTTTTATTTTTTATTTTTCTTTCCCCCCCTATGCTAAAGTCTATATTTCTTCCAATTTGATTGATACAAAAAGAAGATTAATTTTTTCAAGAAATCCCCAACTAAGTGAAATAGAAAACGGAATTGACAAATGTTCCCAAGGTAAATCTCTGGCAAATGAGAAAGCAGCAAGAATACGCGGCCTTTTCACACTCCATATCTTTGTAACAAGCCAATCCAAAAAGTACATAAAGCTCGTGAAGTTCTGCAAATGGGTCCTGCGAATCATTTTACACCACTTGGATTGGCATCCCATATATCATCAAGCAAACACAACAGTATGCTCAACACTGACGAGCAAAAAGGGAACACGGAGAAGAACCAAGTTTTGCCAGTTCCCCACCCTTGAGATCAGGAATCAGAAGAAACACACACAATAATAAAAAAGAAAGGAATGTAATCAAACCCCTTTCTCCTTGAATGTAATCTTAAGGATTGGGACTTTAAGCCTCTGGAATGGAGGCTGCTGCTGCTGCACGTTTAATTGATGCAGACTTGATAAGATGGTTGTAGCTCCCTTTCTCCTTGAAAAGCTGGGAAAAATGGTGTTTGCAATATAAAATCCCCTCCAGGGCTGCATAATTAGATGGGGTTATAGGACAACCGCCATGCGAGCACTTGAAACATGACTTATGATAGGCCTGGCTCTCCACTGTCACCTGCAAATTTTTTGTTTGAAAAACCCATTTGTAATCCACGTTATCAGAGGCGTAAAACACGATTGAATCTAATTGGGGTCAAAATTACATACAAGGGGGATCGTTTTAATTTTATTTTTATCAGTATATATCACCCTGGTAATGATGCCAAGCAATTGCAGTACATTGTATGCATCTACCTGCATAACTTTATGCATGTACAGCCAAAGTGGATTGGCTGGGAACTAGATTCGCACAGCTACCTATAAAATAAAAAATAAAATAAAAATAAAATAAAATAAAAAAGATCTGCACGTATCACATAAAAGTTTTAGATGCTTTTGGATTTTATTGGTAAAATACCCAACGGACAATTTCCCTTATTTGCATTTCGCTATTATCTGCTTTTGTACATATAATTCCTACTTTTTTTTATAAGTATATATAATTTTATATATACTACTACTAGAGTTTAGAACTAGCAACTTTGGGAAAGGCTTCACTCATAGCCAAAGAAAACTCGACCGAGCCAAGCCTGAATATATGCTATCTTCTTCTTCTTTTTTTTCTCCTCGTTGACTATATGCCCATCTTCATTAGTCTAGACTTGGCCCAGCTTGGCTCCTATATGACTTTTATCTGTTCTGTTCATTCTTCCACACATAACTACCAACCTGATCCCCAAGCAACATTCCACACTTATTTCCTTACTCTTATTTTATAGGTAAAAACTTGATTACCTATAAAAAAAATTATATGTAAAAACTTATTTTCTTATCATCAACTACAACATTAAAAGGGTCATCCAAACTGCCACCAGGAAAAGAGGAAAAAATATGCAGTGGAAAAAACACAAATGGAAAAAATATGCAACTTAATAAAACTTCAATGCAACCTCCCATGTAGCATGTAACAACAAATCTGTTAGAAATTTATAATTTTACCTTCTCCAGTGGATAAGCAGTTTTACCACAGGTAGCACACTTTTCTTGTGTCCCGGAAAACATGCTGGCAGCTTTGCTTGGTGACCTAGTCTGAAACCAACTCAAGCTTTTGAGAATCAGTGACAACATCCAAAAACAGATTAGATTCCTTACAATGAATTTGTCCACTCATAATAGAATCATAAAAACTTGCAGTGCAATATGGAAAATTACCAGCTTGGGAGTTAACTTCTCAGCTGACTTTGCAGCTGTTAAAAATGAAATCCATGGCAACTTAAGTATGCAAAAGAGAAAACCTCAACAGAAAAATAAATATAGAACTTCTCTGGTAAATGAAAAGACGTACGTGACTGAAAATTCTTGTTGAAATTACCCGTCTCCTTGAATAGCTGTTCAAAGTGAGGCTTACAGTATAAAACCCCTTCCATCGAAGAATAGTTGCTGAGCTGAAAAGATAAAATTTACACACCTTAATAGCCTATTTGAAATCAGCCCACAAAAACAAAAGTTGCTAATCTTCACTAAACAGGATCAGCGTTAATGCAAACCATTCTTGCTTACATTATGAACCCGTATAGTAGCAACATAAATAACGCAAGTAATTCTCTCAATAGTTTATTTATATAGGACCAAAGATTTATCATTCTATTCTTTTCAAATCATAAAACTTTCACAGTCTAACCAAAGTGGACTCTAATTGGAAGGGATGTTTACATCCCCTACCAGGTTGGGCCTAACTTATCCCAGGAGGCCCAGTGACCAAAGCGTAGTCGGCGAAAGGGGAAAGAAGCCCAGGGCCCACGCGGGAAGAAAGTAGACGTGGAATGATGGGATGCCGACATTTCTGACACTGCCCTGCACACGCATGTAGTGGTAGGGCCACGACGCTCTTAATGACAAATACAAAACGCAGACAGGGATCATGGTAAGGGCCCTTGTCCTTGACAAAGTGCACGACACAATCCCCTGCCCCTGATAGAGTGCACGACGCAACCCCCTGCCCCTGACAAAACGCACGAAAGGTGGCCACACTCACCCACCTGCCACAAGGACATAGCCCGGGGAGGCCACGCCGCAATAAAGACGACAATGTGGTGTCCCATACGGAAAATAGACACCTCTGACACGGGATACGGAGGACCGACCACCTCGACAGGCAGTATAAAAGACGGGTACCAGGTCAGAATTACTATCTTACGTTCTCTCATATACTGAAATTCTCTCTAAAGAGTTGAAAACTGACTTAGGCATCGGAGGTGTTTCATCAACCCGAGCCCCCACTTTCCTCATGTTGCAAGTAGTTGAACCCGGTGACGGGTGTGCGAAACATGTTATTAACACTAATAATTTCAGTGAAAGCATAACCAAAAAGGTGAGAAAATAATAATAATAATAAATTAATTTAAAAAAAAAAAAAAGGAGAACCATAGTTGCCACGGGCGCTGATACATGCATGCATACTATTAAGCCAAAAAAGAGCCAGGAATAACGATAGATATACCTTTAGCGTCCCTTTGCAGTGGGAGCACTTGAAGCAAGACTTGTGGTAAACAACCCCATCGGCAGATAGCTGCTCTACCGGATAAACCGTCTTCTCACAGACCTTGCATTTCTGTTGGGTGCCAGTGAAAGACATATCTCCTGCCTCGGATCTAGCTCTTCTCTAAATGCTTAAATTACCGCCAACCCCAAGGAAATAGATCGGTTCCAAAATAAGGGAAGTAGATTTTCTTTCCAGCAACAAACTTATCTACCAAGAACTTTAAAAAACAAACAGAATCAAGAACGTAGCCAGACTATGTCAAAGAAGGGAAAATACATCATTCGTTATGATTGGTTTCGGAGAAAACTAGGGAATAAAACTGAAAGACAGCCCCAAGATTTTAAAATTTTTAAGTGATTTATTTAGATGGGTTTTCTAAGAAACCTAACATCCAACTTAATAGAACCAAATACAGATATTTGACTTGGATTGAGAAAAGTGTTCATCCGTTATATTGAAAGGACAAAAAATATACCCAGTTTCATTATATTTTCCCCTGCTTTCTCCGAAATCGATTGGGGCTTGTAGAAACACGTAATGGTAAAATGTAGGGATCTCTAGGAGAAAACCCAAAGAAATGCGAACATCTATTTAAGCACAGGAGATATTTAACAAGATCTGATTCCTTGGGAGATTAAGTTTACCTCGAAAAATAGAGCAATTGTGGATCTGAGAGCTTCACGGAATTGGGCTCGATCTAAAAGCTAAGAAGGTCGGAAATGGGGATTGAACGCGAAGGGTCAGAGAGACGTTTTATGCAGCGAAGTGGAAAATATAGATAAATTATAGTATCATACCCACGGGAGAGAGAGGTTAATGATACGAGAGTAATAATAATACAATTTTGAAATAAATAAATCTAATACAAATTTTTTATAAAATAATAGGTCTTATTAATAAATAATAATTTTTTTTAAACTTTTTAAATTAGGTTTACTTTTTTTTACCGGAACTTATATGAAATTTATATTCTTATATAAATTATATTATTATATAAACAAAAATAATAAACATGCCAAAATATCTTTGTTCGACTCGATTACGCGGCTTTCCCACCCGGAGAACTTCGTTGAGGGCATGGTAAACATTTCGCGCTCACTCTTTATACTTCCGGTGGGCCAGAAGTTATTTTATTTCTTTCGTTTTCAGCTCTTTTTTTTTTTTTCTCGAAAAAACCTCATTCCATTGATCAACAGATACCGAAGGCAGTGGGGTTTTTGATCCACTATACACTCTGAAGTCTGATATAATTTTTATCTAGTGCATGTGTAACTACATTGCCTTCTCTATGGATACGTTTAATATTACAAATATCAAAACATCTAATTCTTGATTTGATATATGAAATGGTCATCCCAAAATAGCTTTTATTTATCACTTGTTTCTGAATTTCCTTTACTACTCTTTTGGAATCACCTTCTAGAATTACTTTTCTCATTCTCAGATTAATACCAAAATTTACTTCTGTAATTGTAAGTGCTCATTTCGCTTCTACTAATAGTGCATCAGGAAATATAACTTGCTTCTTCCTCGTGGTGGCTAGAAAGTTACCTTCCACATCTCTGACAGTAATCCCAATTCCAATCATATAGTGCTTCTTATCAACTGCCACATCCCAATTTATTTTACAAAAACTTGGTGGTGGATTCTCTCATGTGTCACTCCTTACATTATTACTAGTAACTTGGTTGGAAACCTTGGTTTCAGATGTTGTAATGTCTTGTAGCATTTGATGGACCCTGTGTAGTACTGACTTGGTATCAACGTGATTTTTTGAAGACATATTCATTCATTCTCCACCACAAATTTCAAGGAATTAGAGACAATTATGTCATCTCATCCTTTAGTAGCTTCCTGAACATGTCTTCTACTAATGCCTTTAGACTCTTACATAAGACCTTAATTTTTTGAATTTTCCTTGAACATTATCCCAGGATATCAGTTGCAGAAATATATTATCATGGAATATATTTTGTGGTTTCTAGTTCCATTGAGCAGAGAGGGCAAGTTTGATCTTCTAGTATCTTCTTCTTGCACAGGTTGACCTCAGTAGGTAAAATGTTGAGGCAATCTCTCCACAATAAATTCTTTGTAGTTGGAGGGATGGCTAGTCTTCATATTCTGGTCCAGTCTTCACGATTATGGGAGCTTTGTGAGCATTGGCCGTCTTTTCTGTATTGAAGTTCCCCTTGTAGGTAGTAAGCACTCCTAACAGTGAATATTCTATTTGATGTGCTTCTCCACATCAGTTTGTCTGGCCTGTTGCAGTGGCGGATTGGAAGTTGGCTTATTATTTTAGCATCTTCCTTTGAAAAAACTACTCTTATGAGATTGAAATTTCATTCCATTGTTCCTTCATTGATAAGAACTCTACTTTAGCATCTGCGCCCAATGTGTTCTGTCCACTTTGAAGTTTGAATGCAGTTGGTTGTGGCAACCATTTATCTAATCATATTCTAACTGACTGTCTATTCCCAATCCTCCATATAGTCCCTTCTTGAAACAAAGATATAGTAGATAAGAAACTTCTCCAAATATAAGATGGATAGCTACCCAACTTAGCATGGAGAAAGTCAGTATTGGAAAAATATTTGTAATGCAACACTTGTGAACCTAGGGAATTTGGGTATTGAATCATCCTATATCCTTGTTTTGCTAACAAAGCTAGGCTGAAGTTTTCAAAATCTATAAACCCCAAACCCCATTTAGCTTTAGATTTCCTTATTTGATTCCAATTTATCCAACTAAGTTTTCTCTCATGATTTATTTGTCCCCATCGGCAACCTTTCATCAGTTTATTAAGTTCTTGCAGCAAGCCTTTGGGTAATTTAAAAACTCCATAGAATAAGTAGGAATGACTTAAATCACTGACTTGAGCTATATTTATTTACCTGCTTTCGATAGGAACTTCATTTTCCAGTTATTTAGTTTGCCTTTAACTTTGTCAAGAATATTGTTAAAAGCCTTTATTCTGGATCTTCCAACCAAACATGGTAATCCAATAACTCTCATAAGAATTTGTTGTTCTTATCCCAACAATACTGATGATGATTTCTCTTGTAAAAGCCCTTGTATTCTTATTGAAAAATATAGAGGATTTTTCTTTGTTCAACCTCTGGGCTGATGCTGTTTCATATTAGGCTATCAAGTGTAGCAACCTACTCAATTCTAAAGAAGAAGCTTGACAGAATAACAAGTTATCATTTGTAAAAAACAGATGATTTATTGTTAGCTGTCCTCTTGCCATTGGAAAACCAGAAATAACTCTCACAAAATTAGAGTCCAATTTCATCTGATAACTAAAAAATGCAGGAATTAGTATTCATATTTATCTTTGTAATTTATTGAATCCACGTGAAATTAACACGGATGAGGGTCTTATGCAAGTAATGTTGGCAAGGAAAGATTGTCAATTACACATCTGGTAAAACAAATCCATACAGAGATTATATTATAATTTGAAAATGCTATTTTATTATATCATTTCATATTACTTTCTAATATAAATTGAATAGAATAATTTTAGAAATAATATAACATTTTTTCATAATTTTAGACACGTAGTCTGTTTTTTAATAATTTTTAATAATCTCATTTCGAGAAGAGGACGATTGTATACAATTTAAAATGTTAAAAATTAAGATTTTTAATGAAAAACTAAAATTAGAGGCAGAGGATGGATGACCAATGACCAAACCTGGGTTGGGTCTAGACTTCTAGTAAGTGCACGACTTTCACAATGAAACGACGGCCCGTTTCGTAATACCTCTACGAGCAAATGGAGAGCATCTTCGTTCCCCAAACCAAACTCCGGAACTCCTTGAATCGTAACGAGCGAGTGAAGATCCGAACCGAGTCAATAATGTCGAAATCGTTCTCCGACCTCCATCACCTTCTCATTCAGTAATCTCTCTCTCTCTCTCTCTCTCTCTCTCTCTCTCCATGTTTTCCTTCTATTAATTTCATTTTAATTTTTTGAAGGTTATCGGAGCCAATAACGGAGTCGCTCTCCAAAATCCAATACACTCCACCAGAGGGCTCCTACATTTCTGTCAAAGCCCTAATCGAACCCCTCCTCCCGCACAAAGCCTCCCTGCCAAACCCTAGCATCGCCGAGGCCCAAATTCATGCTTTAATAAGAGATTTTACCTTAGCTTGCGCCTTGATATCCTCCTCCCAGTCCTCGACCCACGAAATCCTCTCGTGGATTCCCCAGCACCTTTCGGTCTCTGCAAACTCGTCCTTTCTCAAGCTCTCCGAAGCATACTGTGGCGTTTTTGGCGAAACAAATGCAAAGAGGATCGTTGAGTTGGGTGTGGATATTGGTTCGATTCCTGAAGATAGGAGACTTGTGGTGGAATTGATTCCGGAGGTGCTGCCATTGTTGAAGGAGAGGATTAAGGAGAGCTCGATAGATAAGTCGGACGAGAGCCACGAGGTCTCGGCCGCGTCGGCTCGGGTTCCAGTAGGGCTCGCCATCGTAGCAGCTTATCAGTTTAGATGGTTTGTCACTCAGGTTGTGCTTTGGATATTCTTTTTTAGATTTGAAAGGGTGTTGACGAGGAAAATGTTGGTTTTTCACGTTCATGTGAGCTTATTTACATTTATTTGCCTGATAGGTTGGTTATCCTTATTTGGGACAACTGTGCGCTTTGTTGATTCCTTGTGCATTGACTGCGCTTGATCACTGGTCAGCGGAGGTGAAAGTATGTGCATTTTTTTTGTCTGTAGTATCAGCTTCAAGTATTGTTTCAATGATATATTTTCAATGGGAAGCCAGAGCTTATTTTGAGTGAATTTGTGCAAAGAACAATAGCGGAGCTTCAGAACTTTTTTCTACACACTTTACTCCTATGGCTTTCAGCTATTGTCCTTAATGGAAACAATGTGCATGATTTCTTATCTTTAATGTAGTTCTTTTAGAATGTATTTAGGCGTTTTCTTTTGTATACTCCCTGTATACATGGGCTATGCCTATCTTTCATTCATATCAATGAAACTTACTTCTTACTTATAAAAAAAAAATTATGTCCAAAGGGCACTTCCTTCCCCCATAAGAATGGAGAGTGAACCTAATGGATATGTGCTTAACTTAAAAATAAAAGAAATTTATACTGGATAGGTGTCGCATTGGGTGCATGATACTCTCTTTTCCTGTTTTTAGGGCCAGGGCATGATTAGCCTTACACATCTTGCAAAAAATGTTGATGCCACAGATCTGGGCGGGTATGAGGATGTGATTCTTGATGCATGCTGCCAGAATATTGCTTCTAGTGATGATATATGGCACCATGTAGTTGAGATGTCAACACTTCTTGTGACTTGTACTCAGAGGGGCAATCCTCGTAGCCCATGGTATGCTTATTTGTCTGCATTCCTTCACTTCTTGACTGTTATTTCTGATGAGTTTTTGTAGGTGTTATTTTGAAAAACGAATGAATGTAATTATGCATGTTATAATCATGGACGGTATTTCTTCATGGGGAATATTATTTATGTAATCAAGTACTAACAAAAACTTTGAATATGGATCATGATTAAAAATAGTTTCAAAAGGAAACTTTCTCTGGTATTACTCTTGTCAGTACTCTAGTCAGTGATTAGATAGAATGAAAGGAATCTTTTATTCTTTTCCCTCTGCAAGTCAAAAATGTTATATAAGGTACCTGATTGTGTTGACTTTTATCACCCTTTCTGGATACACTGCATCAGAGACGGGAATTCTAAGTTTTGTCTGGCTGATTGAATATCACTTATAATTTTAGATCAGTTATATAAATAAATTTTGTAGAGTTCAGTGTGATTATGAATATATTACTCTAGGCTGCTGCTTGATGCATGCTTAGAGATGTTGTCTACATGCCTCTTGTTGTCCAGCTATTGCATATTTATGGAAATTGTTGTTTACTCATTATTGTGTCCCATTGTTTAGGTTTGAAAGGATGTTGAATGAGATGTTAAGTCACTTGGAGCGGCAGCCAAGGAACAAGGAGCGTCGGATTGCATGGCTCAAATATATTGAGCCACTTTTAAGTAGTGTTGGTCTTGTGTTATTAGCTCATTTTAGGCGTATTTTTCCCCTTTTCCTTAAGTGGATGCATGCCGATGATGATGAGACTGTTCTACTGGTGAGAATAATTTCAAGTTCTTTTTAAATTTAATATAATATTTCACCACCTCACTGATGAAGTTTCATTTTTTGTGCTTTTCTCATCGAAAAATTAGTCTAGGGAAAGCCTAGCATAATTTACTGGAGCTGACGTTTGTTGGATGTAGTAACTGATATACAATTTTTGAATTTTTTTAATTGCATGCAGGTTCTGGAAAGGATCCAAACTATCTTAAGGTTAACATGGATAAGGAACACACCATATGTTGGAAGGTAAACTGCTAGGTAATCATGCTTTATTATCCATAGAATGTACAGTTAGGAAGCATTTGGAACTTCTCTGGAATGTTATTCATGTTATTGTCTTGCATGCATCTGAATATGTAGTTGATGGTCTAAAGGATCAGAACTTACATATGTCAAATAGAATGAGGTAGGAATCTTTTGATCTTCACTTTACCTAATTGAGCAAGTGTTTAGAACAAGAATCAAACTCATTAAATGCCATCAAGAAGGAACATAATTTATATTAAAAAATTCCAGCAAAAGAGAAAGGCATCTGAACCTTTATCTGTGTCACCTTTCTTCACGTCCAGTTTGTGGTCAATGCTGTTTCTAAGTTATGGCTGTCGATGGATTTACCTGTCATTTCCCCATTTCTCCCGACTGAGACTTGATTCAAGCATGTATTTTTTATGAAGCCAAGTGTATATTCCCAGAATCGCTGCATCCTGTTGTGTTTACAATTCTCCATGCTTTGGTGTCAGGTTGGTCGATGAACTCACTATGTTGTATAAAGAGGCAGCATTGAAGAGGACTCGCGAAGAAGTTAGAGCACAAATTGTTCAGATATTGATCTTACTCCAACAGTAAGGGTTATGTCATGATTTCCAGGATAATAATGAAGTTTAACAGGATTTATTCTTAGATGATTTGTTGTTTTGATATTCTTCCTGTAATCACAAGATGTAAAGGTATGCAATTCGAAGCAGCCTGGGGCAAGCACAAGGATGATCCAAACTTGACAAATCTTGAGGCATCACTAAGTAGAAAAGACACAGCGACGGTAAGAATTATGTTCTTTGTTGCTGCACAGGAATAATAATTGCAGTGTGGTTGGTTCAATTCAAAGCCCTAAGAGAGTTTATTGGGCATGGCATGATGTAAACTGTAAGCAGCACTTGTAAAACAATTTCAACAAGGGGGGAGGGGATCTGAAGCGAGCTTATCGAGTTCCATCTCCTTTTGATGCTGTTTCTATTATTAGGCTACCCCTAAAGTCCTATTGTGATTTCATACATGTTCTGTTCTTTACCTATTTAACATGTGGTATGTGATGCAGGTCATTCAATGATCTTTCGGAAGCCAGATGGAATGCGCTATTGCTTAAGATATGGTGTAAATAGCTTATTTTGGGATCCGTGTACATGTAATTATGAGCACCATATAACTTTCCTTATTTTATGTATGGTGTTGCCATATTTCTCGAGCATAAGCCCACAACCGTTGGTATGTATATCACGTAATACAAATAGCTAACTAAAGATTAATATAGAGTAGAAAACTTTTAGGCTCAGCATTTCACAAGGTGAAGGCTCACGTGTTTTACATTCACTGCTTAAGAGTGTGATACCGTGTTTGGCCAGATAAGTAAGAATAATCCCCAAAAGCTTGAAAAACCTAAAGGAGTTCACCGCCAAATGGTTAGTGGAGTAACTAAATTAGGAAAGAACCATCCAAAGCCCCCCCCCCCCCCCCCCCCCCCCCCCCCCCCCCCCCCCCCTTTTTTTTTAATTCTTCTTCTTTGTGCAGCAAAAGCCTTGATTGTGTTGGGGGTTCTGGAACTAAAGAAAGAGCAGGAAACAAGTGTCTCCAAATGGGAATTTAATTTTTTGCGCAGACCATGGAGCCATTTGGGCAATGCTATCTTTATTATTTTCAAACACAGAATATTTTAAGTAGTTTGAGTTTATATAAAAAAAACCACCTAAATTATATCATAAAAATACACATGATTATAAATAATAAAGTCTCTTATGAAAAGTAAGATTCCAGCTACGGCATTGACCAGACTTTTTGTCAAGCTGATTCGCCAGACGTTAGCCTCCCTCCCTCCGTTCCTACAAAACTTAAATGAGCAATGTTAGGTACAGTCTCCATTTGGAAACTGCAATGTAAGTCTAGGCTATTTTAATTTTAAATTTTTTTAAAATTACAAAATTATCCCTCCTAAAATTATGTTTTCTCCCATTTCATAATGTGCCTGCACATGCAGTCCCCACTTGAGGATTGTAAATAAAATTTCTCAACTTAATAACCGCCTTTACTCAACCGATCCCAACGGCCTAAAGTAACCTCCTCCCTAGCTCTCTCTCAATTTCAAAACCCCAAGAAAACCCTCCAAAACTTCCTAATCTAAAACCCCCCCCGCCTCCCGAACCAACGGCATGGCTTCTATGGGTCCTCCTCCACTCTCCTTCTCCACTTTCATTCTCTCTCTCTACCTCTTCTCTCTCCTCCTAAGAACCACCTACTCGCTTCCCACTACCCTCGGCGTCACCTACTTCACCCCCGTCCCCACCACTACTCAGCCAAAGCCACCTCCACCTGTCCACATTGCCACAGCCATCTCCTCCCTCGGCTTCAACTCTATCCGCGTCCTCAACCCTGACCCAACCCTCACCCGCGCCTTCACCTACACCAACACCACCCTCTTCCTTACCATTCCCAACCCCTTGGTCCAACCCATCGCCTCCAACCGCTCTGTGGCCCTCCACTGGCTCTACGTCCACGTCGTCCCCTTCTACCCACGCGCTCGTATCACCACCATCTCCGTCGGCAATGATTTCCTCTCCGCCTCCCCCCCTGGCTGCTACTCCTTCCTCCTCCCCGCAATCCGTAACGTACACCTGGCGCTTCGCGATATTGGCATCCGCAAGATCTCCGTCTCCACCTCCTTCTCCTTCATCAACATCGTTTCCACGCCGTTTCCTCCCTCCTCTGCCGAGTTCCAAGGCGTGGCTTCGGATAATCTGATTAAACCGCTGCTTCAGTTCCTGCGTGACACCAACTCGTCCTTCTTGATCAACATCTATCCCTACAACGTGTACAGGTTGAACTCCGAGATTCCCATTGGCTTCGCTCTGTTTCAGGAGCACCCTTTTAATTTCCGTGACGACTTGATCACCGGCGTTCGTTACCGGAACCTCTTCGACATGATGGTTGATTCCGTAATCAGTGCCATGACAGCGGCGGGCTTCGTGAACATTCCGGTGGTTGTGGCCGAGACAGGGTGGCCAAGCTCGGGCGATGCGCTGGAGGTTGATGCCAACTCGGCCTACGCCGAGATGTACCTTCGAGGCCTCGTGGCGCACTTGAAATCCGGACTCGGCACGCCGCTGAGGAAGGAAGGGGTGGCGGAGGCTTACATATACGAGCTATTTGACGACGAAGTTAGGCGGGGAAAGACTCCGCATGAACGCAGTTGGGGAATTCTGTTTTCCAATATGACCAAGAAGTACGAGATCGAATTCTCTGGATCAGACAGCGCCGGAGGGAGTCGGGCTTTTCTTTGTCTTTGCTCGGTTGCTGTTGCAGTAAATATAATACGTGGACTTTTGCATTTGCTTACCTTGTGATGCTCTGTTTCTTTGGTGTTGAAGCTTCTTTGGATAACAAGATCTTGAGGAGATGTGGTTTGAGCTGATATGTCTCTTTGTAGTAGAGAATCAGAGATGATAATTCTTTGGCACAGTTGTTATTACGTGATTTGAGGCTCAGGGTCGAGATTTCCGTTTCTCGTTGAAGTTGGCGAGTTAGGCTCAGACTTTGTACTGGTACATTAATGGCCGAAAACTCTCTTCAAGTTGACGATGTACATGAGATCTTTGATAAAAACAAAATCAATGAAATGTGGCTTATGTTTCACCTAAAATCTTGTCTGCTGGTATGTTTTTTTTTAACCCAAATTTCAAAGCATTTTGTGTGCTTGTGTCAGCAGTTAAGTATGACCTATTAGTACTGTTGAAATCTTCAACCTGAAAAGGCAAACCCAGAAGCTGCACAATTTCGATTCTAAGGAACTGTAGCTTACTTACAAATTAGAAATTATATTGGATGGGACAATAAATGCTGGATGCATAGAAGTTTCGACTAGGCATAAGAGGAACAATGGTAATTTGACCTCCCTCAAATTCATCGGGACATCACCAAGGAACACAGGGAAATCTGGTCTTAAGCTAATCGGCACAAGAAGTATGAAGCGGGGATCCAAACACCGAAGATAGATGAGAAAACCGAACGTCTATGTGATGCTTTTGAATCAAGAGGTACCAATGACTCACGGAAATGCTCAAATTGTTCCATCTACACCGTTCAGACTCAGTTATAGTACTGGGGAGTGCATAAGTGACCTCTACTTGTTTGAATTAGTAGATATATATTATTAAAAAAAATTAGTAGATATACTCCTGCAGAAGGAATACAGGGAAGTTTTTCTTCAACTGAAGAAGCCCAGTGAAGGATTGCATGGTTGCAGCGCCTGCAAGCACCTGGTCCATCCTTTTGACAGAATGCTTGTCATGTTTTGTTTTCACCTTTTCTTTCATACAAGTAACAGGTTGTTTTTAGATATGCAGATGAGCCTCCAACCACACCTCCTTGAATCCCCAAGCTAGTGCGGGCGGCACAGATTCACCTCGACTCATCCAGGGGATGTTATTTGCACCACTGGTGGTCAAACCTCTGCCCTACTTCCAGCCTCAGGTGCCTGTGTTGCTGAAAATTATTGGGTATTCTAAACCCTGTATTTTCCAGGTTGTGTGGAAAGTACTGTCAACCATGCCTTATGGCCTTCTTTCTTCTGTCATCAGTAACTCACTCATCCATCAACATATTCTTCTGGCTGAACTTTATTGTTCTTCAAGTCACTTCATTTATAATATATGAAAAGATAGAACAAATATATACAAATATCTGATAATAACAATTATCAACTAAATTGGAGATCTCTGAATCGAGTTTACAATCGGAAACTCCCAAAGAATTTTTAGCCATGAACTCATCTATTCTGAAATAGATGTGCTCTCAAAATTGTAATATAGAGCATTTGGAAGCTTAAAAATACGCTTTCCTAAATATGGGCCAGTTAAAGCATCCATGCGGCTGCTTATCACACCTGTTATTCGGAAGCCATCTCTTTGCATTAGAGCCCTTCGCGTAGAGAAGTACTGACAGGTATCCATTTGCAGTTCATCGTCTGATCTGCATGGATAATGAACATTTTAGCGAAGAGCATAGGCGGCATAATAGAAGACTATTACAGCATATACTTCATAATAATAAAAATAATTAATACAGAAAACATTCGTTAAAGTTTAAAAGGCTCGCAGTTCACCTATAGGGTTAAAATAAAATAAAGCAACATATTAACAATACCTCATAATCAATGAGGTCCAACCACTGTATCCTGCAGAAATAAGATACCCTACAGTGGCATTCTTTTGTATCAAAGACCTTCTTGATAACAAAACCAAAGGCCACCCGCCAGCTTGAAGTTTCATGTATAATCTAAATATAAGGAGGTGCTTCAGATGCTTAGCCTCTTCGACACAATCACGACAACCGAACTGATCAAATCTGTACCAAGGAGAATCATTTTCATCTTGATAGGATGATGAAGTGCTAAACCAATTAATTCAGTAAATCCAGATTGGAAGAACTCAAATGTGACTTTTTTTTAGGAGACTTATGACTGCATGAACAGGCACTTTACAGAAACCAACCTAACCATACATGAGGACTATAAAATGTCAAAAAGATTTCAGCAGATTCAGAGATCCAATCTATGAAGCCCACTCAAAACTCTGCCATGAAATGGAGAAAAAAGCCAAAAAAAAAAAAAAAAAAACAACATAAAAAAGTGCAGAATGTAATTAGGAAATTACCTGTGGATTAATAGATTAGTATGGCGAGGATCTGAGGAAAGAATGTCATCTATGTCCATCAATACGACATCAAGACCATCATTTGGCGGTGTAATGCTACTGAAGTAATTCTCAACCATCTGCATGGTAGCATTTAAATCTTTGGCATATTGACCAGCTTTAATATACCAAATAGCAAAAGCCTGGCAAGTTGAAGGGATTTCATCCGCTTCCAAGATGTTGAGCTCTGCATACAGAGCAAAAAACTTGCAACCATTGTAATCATCGACTGTTTTCTGAATCTCAACAACCCCTGAACTCTTACTCTGACAAGATTGCAACATTACTGTTAATGCAATCAGCAAAGTGATTAATAAAACCCCTACAGTTACAAGTGAAGCAATGAAGATCGTTGCAGCAAAAGACGTCATGTAGAACCCTGATTCCATCACATACCGGCTTCCCATCTCTGTGCCCAAAGAAAAAGAATCAGATAGGAAGTATATCAAAATTAATCCCAAAGATAATTAAAAATGTATTCTGGCTTCAATACATGTCAAATAGTCTACCAAACAGGCCACTACATGCGACACATGATGATAGGCACAAACGGTGTACCACTTGAAGGCCTTCTTTGAATTAACACAAGAAGTTCCATTATCCAAGTTTACATTGTTCGTGCCTAAGTTTAATACAATTTCAACTTTGCAAACAAATATAAGAGGGTAACTTAATGTTTTAGGAATTTGTTTAAAACATTTCGCAGATAAAACAGTTGATGATAACACAGTTCCACAACAATAAACAGATTTCTATGAATTGGAACTTGAGAGAGTTTCTAGATTCTTGCAATAGCACTTGTATACTGCCCTAATGAACATCAAATGGCATAAACTACTTGTACCCCATAAGATAGTTAAAAAGTGGCAAGTAAGAGAAGGTATCACGTACCAGAATTTCTACTGGAGAGACTCCGGGCTGAGATCTCCCGCTCCATTTCATGGGCATACGAAGACATGGTTCCTAAATTAAAAATCAATGGCAAAAGCAGTGCACACAAGAATCTTCAAATCACTTCCGGATGATAGAACCTGTAATACAGTGTTCAAACTCGTCAAACACCAGCCTCATTTGGGTTTACATTATTTTAGAGTCATATGCACTCCTATGACTAAAAATATTAACATTTGAATAAAGCCATAACTTACAAGCAGCTTCATTTACTACGTTAAAAAAAATCATCTGTACCACATCTCAACTTCTTTGTCTATCACACTTTGGGGTTTCATTACGACACTTAAGTAAGTTCTTATTACAGTTTGTCTGCCGAAAGGGTGCCAAACTGTAGTAAGATTCTATACTATATTGTGACGATGGCTCCAAACGGTACCAAAAGCCCGAGGGACTTCGTTGAATTCAGGACAAAAAACGGAAGGGAAAATGGCTTTTAGAAAAAGAAGGGCATCCCTTACTCCATTCATACTGAATGGCGGGACGGGAGAGAAAGACAGTTAGTAATACACTTCGTGAACAAGGACAATTACAAAAAAGTAAACAGATAATGATTTTTCTAGACTATCATGTATTTATATTAGAAGCGACATGACTTCTGATAAAAAAAATCTTGTTTTATTTTTGAAAAATAGAAAAAATAAATATAGGAAATTGATGAGGAATGAACATGAATTTTTTTTTTTTTTTTTTAATTTCGTATTTTTTAAGATGGCCTAAAAAATGAAAGGTTATCCTGACGGAGGGGGTCAATCAGTGGAGGTTTTTATTGACTTTCTCATGCTCCTCCGATTAATAAGATACAGACCAACTACAATGATCCCCAAAAAAAAAAAAATCTTCCGATAATATATATTCTTCAGAATTGCCCATTCAAAACTGTATCTTGTTCATCATATGCCCATCAGTGTGAATTCTAGCAGCAAATAAAGACCCGGAAAAAGAAAAGGCATTGAATCTTACAAATTTAAAACTATCTGATCAGCCATAATGATGCAAATAATATAAAATCATTTATTGGGTCCATAAAACGCTAAGGTGATCGGATTGTTGGAACCGTTCAAGTTTCAATTGGTGTGGTCGCATTAGAAACAACATAATTGGATTAATCATTTATTTCCTTTTTTTTTTTTTTAGCGAATATTCTTCATAAGTCATCCAGCAAAGTAAATACTTGAAGCTAAACGAATCAGGCAAATTTGATCCGAGAGAAAGAGAGAGTACCAGAGAGAGACATTGAAGAGAAGGTGATTTCTGGAAGAGGGCATAGGCTAAGATGAATTAATAAGCTCTAACAAACTCCAGGGCTTATATTCTGCTACTCTCTGCCTATCTCCAGACTCCCACAAGATCTGTTCATCTCTCTCAATGACGAAGCTTCGTTCTTATTTGGAACGAGAATGATTGCTGTTGTGGGGACTCTCGGAGATTACAAACGGAAAAGATTTAAAAAAAAAGAAGAGAACAAAAGCAGCGAGATATTTGGCAAGTGATTCTTTTTTTTTTTTTTTTTGAAAAAAAAAAAAAACCTAATATAAAAAGTATTTTTTTAGTTTTTTTTTTTAAATTCTTGTTATTGAATTTTGTAAAAATTGGTAAGAGTAAGGAAATTTTTTTTTGAAAGTTTTTTTTAGATATGTATTTCTTTTCTATAAAGTGTTGGGCAGGTAAAATGAAAAGTTATCGGATAAAAAAGTCTTGAACTGATTTTCGAAAGTGAGTAACTAGGAACTTTGGATCGAAAATTGTTTAAATAAAACATTTTAACTATATTTCGTATTAGAAATTAAGAATTTATTTTTATTTTTTCTTGAATCAGATGATCTTTTTTATAATTTAAAGTATGTGTGGTCTGGAAAGAAAAATATTTTTAAAAATCAATTTAAAAAAATTTAAATCGATTTTGAAAAGAGTCTAGCTATAATATCACTTGACGCGATTGAGATGAAGACGAATAATAACGGATAGGGAAAAAATGATGTTCAATATTCAGATTGATTAGGGGAAAATGATGATGCATGAATTTCGGCAGAATTATACATATAATGACTTCATTTATTTGAGAGAAGGTACGTACCGGATAGTGGATATTATCATATTAAGATTATAGTTTTTAATACTTATCCGTCTGATTTATTGGTTTTTAATATGATTGGTGCTACTCTGCCACTTGCATATGCCTACTCTATATCGTCTAGTGTAAATTATATTTTTTTGTTTAATTTTTTTTTCAAATATTTTTAAAAGATACAAACATACTAATAGTCATTTCCTTAACTATTAAGAAAAAAATTAAAAAAAAAAGTTAAATGAATGAGCAGTTAAAATAAAAAGATAAATTGAAGAGAGCCGAGACATAGTAACATTATTCTTGTAATATTTATTGGTGTTTTTTGGGCTAACTCTAACAGAGCTGGGCCCATGGTTTGGGTCGGAAAGCAAGGATAACGGGGAGTTATGGGTGTTGTCTGGGTTGGATGATGGGCCCAACAATTGTGCAAAATTGGGCCCTGGCCCTTCATATTCATCCAAGCGCTCAGATTATTTTTCCTAGGCAAATGAGTTTTTATTGGTACCTCTGTAATTTTATTACCTCCAATATGGACACAATCCGTTTTACTGTAACGGCGGCTGAATCTTAAGAGAGTAAAAATTGATCTCTAAACCTAACAAAAACTGATAATAGAATTAAATGGCTAACTCTATTATATATAGGGTGAGAGAAGAAGGGCTTCCTCATGTGTTAATATCTTGGCCCATTGCATGTATAGAACAGGAAAATGAAAAGAAATATATTGAAAATCTATTTCCATTAATTATTTGTTATTGAAAATCTTGGCCCTCGTACAGACCTATTTATGAAACAAGTGCGACAAACATTAATGGAAAAACAATGTTATAGAGAAGTCACTATAACAATACACACTTTGCAATCACTGAGTTGCTGCTTCTAGTTGATTGTTCCCAACACCCACTTGGGAAGATGTATGGTCTAGATGATGCCACATCATGTGTACAAAATAAATACTTCCAATAATGACTTCTATATATATTTATTCATAATGGAAAATCTGAAATAATAATCTATTTGTTAAATATGCCATGCATAATACTATTTCATAGATTAACAGGTCGCAGTCCGACAGCATTGTGGCATTGAGTGAGTACGTAGCTAGTAATCCTATCTGTCTAGCATCTGCCACTAACAAACTAAATAACAATACGTATGCAAAAGCAGAATACCGAATACAGGCCAGGCCGTCAAACGCAAGTGGGGCGTTTAATTGTGTCTGTTTATAGGACCAGATCGAGCAGAGCCACATAAATCTGAGCGGATACTTGATTAACCTTAGCCCATGCCACATTATCAGCTATCTTTGTAACATCTACCACGTGGCTGACGGCTATTAACCACTCATCTGCTATCCTTCACCATTCCCCAGTTTCCATGCGAAAGACGAGATGCAATAACACACAACCCAAAGACATTACTACAACCTAAGTGGCTGGTTGTAATTTGGTCTTTGCTTTGAATTACAATCTGCACTTGTGAGCATGGAGACTGGCATAGCGTGCTATACTCGTGGGGCATTCTTGCCTAGTACACTTCCTTCTCAGCATTCAACTGCTCTAGTATCTCCACCATCCATCTCTTCATCTTTCAGCTCCCGGGTATGAAAAATTAGAGTTTTAATGCCACATATGGGTGCAAATATTCCTGTTAACCTCTCTATATTTACTTTGTTTTGAATGAAATAATTGAATGGTTCATATGATCATATATAGTATTTATTCAATCAAACTTATATACTGTATCCAATTTGTAAAAAGTGTTCTGAAATGCATGGCAGAGTTTGAAATCAAGCTCACTCTTTGGAGAATCATTAAGAGTGGTGCCAAAATCATCACTGAAAGTTTCCAAGACAAAGAACTCTTCCCTTGTAACAAGATGCGAAATCGGCGATAGCTTGGTAAGTTGCATGGAGGCTAATTCTATTTCATGAGCCTAATCTGTTAAAAACTGGACAACCTGTGTGAGTAATACAGGTTGTGAATTCCACATATAGTGAAATCTAGCCATGTAGAAGGAGGGAATTCAGGAAGCATGGATAAAGTATGATTTGATATGACTTTGTACTTGTAGGAAGAGTTCCTTGCAAAGGCTACCCCAGATAAGGGACTAATCAGGTTGATGACGTGCATGGGAGAAGCGTTAAGAACCATATCTTTCAAAGTGAGGACAGCTTCTTGTGGAGGAACAGCATGTGTGAATTCCTTTGGAGACGAACAGCTTGCTGTGGATATGCTAGCCGACAAACTTCTTTTTGAGGTTGGACAATTTCCCCATTCAATGTGCTCTAACTTGTTCTATTTTCTACTCTAATCCTGTTTGATTTGTGATTGATGGAAACATTGATAAGTATTGATCACTAGAATGAATTTTAAATGGACTCATCTTCATGCGACTTTCTCTTTGTTGTGAAAAAGGGTGCAGTTGATATGTAAAAACTTAATCTCAAAACTAAGTTCTATGAAATGTAGATGTGACATTTCAAGTGATATGAAACATTATAATAAACAACGTAGATCTTTGAGCCTTAGACATGCTTCTTTGAACGAAGCTTCTGTTTCAAGTACAAAGTGTAGCATTTCTAACCGTTCCAGCTACCTACTTGTTTATGAGGAACCCTACTACAAACATTCCTTGATGCTATTGGATTTGAGATATAATCTGAAATTCTCATAAGAAGATACACATCATTTTCAATCATAAGTGATTTCTCCCCAAATTTACTCCTGTTTCCTGAATAAATTCTTGAGTTCAGAATCAATGTCGCTGACTTTTCTTGTGTAGGCCTTAACTTACTCGCACTTCTGCAAATATGCTTGCTCTGAAGAAGTTCCTGAACTCCAAGACATGGGAGGCCCGGTTGAAGGTCTGAAAGTCCTTTCACCTGTATAGAAATTCGTATATTGGAAATTTTAGTACTTAAAAGGACATATTAAAATACAGTTTCATGAGATTTTGCACTATGAACAGGTGGATTTAGTGTTGCTTTTGATCCACTTGATGGCTCCAGTATTGTGGACACAAATTTTACAGTAGGCACCATCTTTGGGGTGTGGCCTGGAGACAAGCTAACTGGGGTGACAGGAAGAGATCAAGTCGCTTCAGCCATGGGCATTTATGGTCCCAGAACTACATATGTTCTTGCTCTTAAAGGCTTTCCCGGCACCCACGAGTTCCTTCTTCTCGATGAAGGTCTGCTTTCCACAATATAATCAAATTCCAAATTTTTATCTGGAACTTCTTTTTCTAATCTTCTCCACATCATTTTATGATAAAAGCCTGGAGGCTCCTGAATTGGTGGAAAACATGTTTCCTCTATATAAAAAATTGCTCTCTAAATGATTAAAAGAGGTTCCCTACTTGCCAAGGAATGAAGGGTTCCCTGGTTTTAAAATGTAAGGATCTCTCTCTCTTCTCTCTCTCGTCACATGGTGCATTTTGTCAGGAAAATGGCAACATGTCAAAGAGACAACAGAAATTGGTGAAGGAAAGCTATTCTCCCCTGGAAACTTGAGGGCCACATTTGACAACCCTGACTACAACAAGGTCTCACTAATTACTTGGTTTTAATATTATTGATATTTCATCATCGTCTTAAGGCAGACTGCTAATTAGATATTTAATTTGTGACCCAACAGCTGATCAACTATTATGTAAACGAGAAGTACACGTTGAGGTACACCGGAGGCATGGTGCCGGATGTTAACCAGGTTTGTCCTTTGCTTTCAAACATCCTGTTGCCCTGTTTTGTTTTTGTGGTTTTTCAGAAAAGCTCAAGCATTCTGACGAGATTCACGATTTCCATGTCATGCAGATTATCGTGAAAGAAAAGGGTATCTTCACTAATGTGATTTCCCCATCTACCAAAGCCAAGCTGAGACTGTTATTTGAGGTAGCCCCTTTGGGATTACTGGTTGAGAATGCTGGAGGTTACAGCAGTGATGGCCATCAATCTGTACTAGACAAAGTGATCAACAATCTTGACGACAGAACCCAAGTTGCTTATGGATCCAAGAATGAGATTGTCCGATTCGAAAAAACTCTATATGGATCCTCCAGGCTTGAGGCTGGGGTGCCTGTTGGAGCCGCTGCATAGTTGAAATAGTATTGTTTTGGTTGTTAATTTTGAACCAAGTTTAAGCCATTCCGTATGAGTGAGTCTTCTACGAGTGAAATACTCAACTTATGGTGAGACTCCCGAAATTGAAGGTTGAATTCCTGTGAAACAACAATAACACTAGTTGAAAATTATTGCTAAGCCACGCGTCATGTACATTGTTACGTATCTTGATTTCCAGTTCAAAAAACTTCCCGATGATCCTATCAAATCCATATATTAAAAGAAAATTGCTATTTGTATTTATAATTTTTAATTACATAATAATAATGGCTGACGTGTCAGTTTTTTTTTTTTTTTTTAAGAAGAGGATGGTATTCCATATTTATTGATAGTCCTCACTTGTGACGGAGGAAAACCGTGATTACAACAAGACACCTGAGGATACATAACAAGAAAAACCAAACCCAAATATCAAAATGATTAAAATATCCTGAAAACAGTGTTTTAATAACATTACAATATTCCAAAACTATATATATAACAATAACCTTAGAGAAAATCAATAAATCCACGTACAAAAGACATGCAAAGAAAGTATTAAAACAAAATAATTAAAACAGAAAAGAAGGACGTATCAGGAAACTCCTTAGGAGATCCGTAATTAAGGAATATCAATTCTATCCAGTTGAAAGAAACCTCTCAGAATACTAGGTAGCAAATGATCGCCAGACTAATCCAAATTAGAGCCACCAACTCTCCACTTGGCAAGAAAGTCGGCCACAGTATTACATTCCTGAAAAATGTCTTATTTTATAATCCATGCAATTATAAACATTATTGATATGCTAAACATTATATGAACGTAAAATCCATATATCAAAATGAAGGATTCTTCTACTGTGCAGCCCAGCTATTATCGTCGGACATGTCTCTAGTGCAATCTCATTTTTTTTAAAAAAATATTTTTTAAACATCTTTGAAAACACAAAGTCACTATTGTAACTTTTTTAAACATTTAAAAAAAGAAAATAAAATGAAAATACAACAGCGGTCAAATAAGAGAGTAAACTGGCAAAGAAAATATTATTTGTATTTATAATTACATAACAATACGTTTTGATGCGAGACACATCGATAAATAATATTTTGTAAGTTCATGCCTACTACTCGTGCCAATGGCTCAAAATACTAAAATGGTAAAAAGACACGGGTTTCATTGGTAGCGCGCCAGGTAGGGGTCGAACCTACGACTTTCTGCTTCGGAAACAGACGCTCCATCCACTGAGCTACAGGCGCAACAATAGTAAAAAGCAAGAGGAGCCGTTATTTAAATGCGCAATCAGATTGATTTTTTTAAGTTTAGAATCAGGAGTGCCGCGGCAAACTATTCCAAACGGTCGAATTGATCGTATAACTATCCTTGGACAACACACAGACAATTTGAGTATTATACAAATCCTAATGATGGTTTTTCATTCGCAAACTATTCAACAAAGTGTCGTGCTGTTCAAATTTTCATTTTCAGTTTTGCTAGGTACAAGCGGCCCAAGCAAGACGTGCAAGCGGCAGGTAACCGGGTTCTTACGTGGAATAAAAAAAAAAAAAGTAAAAAAAAAAAAATCAGACCTCTCTCTTTTCAGCTTCTTCAACAATGCTCAACATCACAAACTCGAACCCACGACTCTGATCAGTCTCCCTATTGTAAATAACTTCGGCAATCTCCACCGTCTCGGCCTGCTCGAAAAGCACAGCCAATTTCTGACTATCAACGTCATAAAGCAAATTTTCAACAAAAAGTTTTGCTTCTTTTGGAGGTTCTACAAATTGGTCTTCCTGTTCTTCTGTCTCCTTAAAAACCCCATCATCACTACTCTCTGCCTTTGCTTCAACGCCCTCAATGACCAAATCCTCTCCCTCAGCTTCCCAACCCGAAACCGCGGTCCTCGGTTTCAATGGTGATGGTGTTGCTTTCTTCTTCTTGTTGAACCCAGTCTGCTATGGAGGAAGATTGGGTCTTGTTTGAGGTCTGGGCAACAAAGGTAGCTATGGAGGAAGATTGGGCCTTATTTTTTAGGGAGAGACGTGGAGAAAAGAGTGAAGAGTGAAAGCACAAAGAGGTTGAGCTTGATAGGTTTGGAGGGTACAGAGAGAATCCGATATGGGTTTTTTGTGGTGGTGGTAAAGAGTGAGGGAAAGGTGGTTACGCAAGATGAGTTGGCCATTGACAAGGCCTTGAAGACTGACGTAACTGTAGCAGCCATTTCAATCAAGACGGAGAGAAGGGGCAGGGGGAGAGGTTAGAGGAGACTGAGAAGTGAGACCTTGAGTTCGCCTTCACTCCCTTAAGAGAGATAGAACGAAATTAAGAGAGAAGGAAAAATAAAAACATTGGCGTGACTACGCCGATTGCAAGCCGTTTACACCATGCACTTGCAAGTAGCATTTTTCTTTCACTTTTCTAACATCCATTGCACTCGATTTTTGCATGATCTGCTCCCAAAATGCAGATAGGCTTTCGAGGAAGTATTCGGATTGTTTTTGATAATATGACAGAAGTACGTGCAGTTCTGGATTGTGTAGAATTAAATAGTAAGCTCCGTTTTCAATGCAATTGAAATAGAGTCTTAACTGTATGGTAGTGGTTAACTGGCGGTTGGGAAAAGGTGGAGTGCCTTGGTCTATGTTTGAGGTTCTGGATCAAATTTCAGTTTGCTGCCAAGGTTTAAGTTTTAATTGTACAGGTGAAACACATTTACAGAGTAGCAAACCAAATTGCTGATTTCTTTAATCAAGGTGGGTGCATCTCGAGAGTCTTTGTTTTTTGAAGACGTTCTAAGAGAGATTAAGGAGTATTTATGTGTTTGAAAGATCTGATTTACCTTTCTCCTGATCTCTCTCTCTTGAAAAAACAAAACTAGATGTCGCCTTTATTAAAAAAGAGATTAACTACAAACTGAACTAAATGAATAAGGGATTTTTACTTTTTACACCCTCTAATAAAATTTTGACACATAAGCATTTTAAAAGAATAATAATAGAATCACACAGACAAGCAAATCCACTCTCTCTCTCATTTCCCCCTTACTCTCTCTCTCTCTCTCTTTCTCCCCCTCTCTCCACTCTCTTTATCTTATTTTTCATGTGCCGAGCTAATTTTCGACATATGCACCCAAATTTGTGTGCTTTCCTTTATGAATTTGCAAATATTTATGGACAGGCAACAAACAACCAAAAAGATTGAAGCACCAAAAATCCATATTCGCGATAGCAAGCTCTCTCCTAGTATACAACCTCTCCGTAAACCCTCCAAATTTGGGTAAGAAGGGAAGGGTGAGAAAATTATATTCCTCTTTCTATTTTTCCCCATCTCTGTTTTTTTTTAAAACCCTTTTCTTGATTTGTATTTCAGACCTTTTTGTAATTTCTTGTTTGAATTTGGAGATTTTTGGCCAACAATGGTAGAGTGAGGAGAGAGAGAGAGAGAGTGACGAGAAAAGAGAGGGAGAGAAAGAAGAAAAGAAAAAGTAGGTTTTACTTGCATGTTGTACGGTTCTATTATTTTTCTCTTAGAATGGTTATATGTCAAAATTCTATTATTAGAGTGTAAAAGTCCCTAATTCACCCGTCCGGCCCCTAACCTATCCCTTAAAAAAAAACTAGTTATGAGTGACTTATCATTGGCTTCAATTACACTAAAATCATGAAGTTCCTATGCACTTTAAGAAAAATTGTTGTTTTTTTTCTTGGGGTTCTGGATAATTGAGTTTTGAGAGGGGTATAGAGGGTGAAACCCTTAATAATTTGAAACTTGGGAAGAGACCAACATAACAATTTACCGATCAAACTTACCTGATTAAACATCGTGAGGATAGTATCAATTATGAAAGCCTAATTTGGCCCATTGGAAAAGAAAAGAAAGCGAAAGCGAAAAGATGAGAAAAATCACGACCCTTTTTCTTTTTTGGCGGAGGAAAAATCATTATCACACACCCTACAATAATAACGCTGGGCCTGTTCTTCCTGTCTCAACTTGCCACATTTCATGCCCCCAATTCTCTGTCCCGGTTCTTCTCTCCTTTGAATTCTTCTACAACTACCGAGAAATCTTAACTGGTTTTGATTAATTGATTCTTGACTTTCTCACTGATCTTTTTTATATAGATTTACCTTTCTCTTGTCAAAGAAACCAAGAAAAAATATATGTTTCCCGCCTTTTCCTCTCCGGATTCTTCAGAATCCGTCTTTTTTCTCCACTGCTTTGTCCACCTTTTTTTACGATCTTGCTCCTTGGTTCTTCGTATTTTGCTCTCTTTTCATGATTTTCTGGAGCTTCCGAGTAGTTTAATTTTTCACTTTTGAGCTTCATTTCTTCGAAAGTTTTCGGCTTCTTTGCTTAAAAACAAAAACAAACAAAAAACCATCTGTGTTTTGGTTTCTCTCTCTAGGGGTTTATACCAAACCAACAAAATCAGATTGCTCACGTTTTTCCAAGATTCCCTTCGATTCTTAAAAGGTGGGTCTTTTTAGGATTCTTCAGTTGATGCTATTAAGAAAAGAAGATTCTTGATTCCCAGTAAAAGATTCTGAATTCAATGAGTTTTAAATCATTGTAAAGATTACATTCTTTCTAACTTCTGTCTCTGTTTCTAATACTTCTCTCACTTTCTAAGTTTAATTTCAATGCTACTTAAACGAATTATCGGGCTATTGTTGTAAATCAGTACTAGGAATTATGGAAACTCTCTATCCAGCTTCGTTTATGTCAAACTCCAATTGGTTTGTCCAAGCGAGCCAGAGCACAGAATGGACTAGAGAAGAAAACAAGAAGTTTGAGAGAGCGCTTGCTATATACGACGAGAACACTCACGACCGATGGACAAAAGTGGCGGAAATGATCCCGGGAAAGACGGTGTGGGATGTGATCAAGCAGTACAAGGAGTTGGAAGACGATGTCAGTGATATAGAAGCAGGGCGGTTTCCGATTCCCGATTACCTTATCTCTTCCTTCACAATGGAGTTGTTTGATGATCGCAACTTTGATGCCCATAGAAGAAAATCTTCAACAGCTCGTGGTCCTGATCAGGAAAGGAAGAAAGGAGTGCCATGGACAGAAGACGAACACAGGTGAGTTCCCTTATATTTCGTTGGAATCTTTAGAATTTAGCTTCTAAGTGTGAGAACACATGAGGTTTTTGGTGACTCTTTTTCTTTCTTCCATTGTTTAGAAAACTAAAAGAAAAGTGAGTATATGGACTCTTAAAAACTCCGTTTAGTTCCAATGCCCTTTATCAGTTACTGTGGAAACCAAGGAAAAGAAACTCTCAAATTGGTAGTCTTACATGATGCTGTTCCATTATAATGTTAAATGAAATTAAAGCTCTAACCGATTTAATCACACGATTGTGCTTGGCTTACTTGAACTTCTTTTTTCTTGGTCATCGATTTGAGAAAAATAACCAAATAAATGTCCTTTTCAACAGATTGGTTGTTAGCTAAATAAATTTTCAACTATGCTACATTGTTACTTAAGTAGTCGTACTTTTTAAGTTTTTCTAATAGATGTTTACGAAGTGGTAATTTGAATTTTGAAAACCCAAAATACGAACAAAAGAAGTTCAAAGCATCCATGACATCACAACTGTTTTCGACTTAGCTCGTGGAAACCTTTTAATGTCATCTCCATGGAGATGAGTTGGTATAGTCTCAAACTTGTTGGCATTCTGAACTTCGCCTTCATCTTTAGATAATTGTCTATTCTGCAGTTTGAAGTCTTTTGATGTCATGCTTTTGTTCTTGAAGTTGGGGCTGTTTTGTAATGAATTACAGGCGGTTTCTGATGGGGCTTCAAACGTACGGTAGAGGGGACTGGAGAAATATCTCCCGGAACTATGTAATCACCAAGACTCCAACTCAAGTGGCAAGTCATGCTCAGAAGTACTTCATAAGGCAGCTTTCAGGAGGGAAAGATAAGAGAAGGCCAAGCATCCATGACATCACAACTGTCAGTCTCACAGAGACCACACCGGAAAATAATAAACCTCTCCCATATGATCAGTCTTTTGTGCTTCCACTTCAGCAAAAGCCAACCAGCGCTCCAAGAATGTCACTTGACTGGAATCAACCTCCCAATGAAGCAGTCACGGTTTTCGACTTAGCTCGTGGAAACCTTTTAATGTCATCTCCATATGACTTTAAAGCACAAGGGCAAAGTCTGTATGGCAGTGCTCATTATGGAACTCATACCAAGCCACACAATTCGATGTTTCAATTCCAATCCTCAAGACATCAAATACCTGGATAAGGCAGCTATCATGGTTTAACAAGTCTAGGCTGATCATGTTCAGTATAGTTTCACTGTCAGTGCTTTTGTGATGGTTTTTCTGTGTGATCGCCTGATTGAGGGCTTGAGTTTCATTGTTTTTGAACGATGCAAAAGGAGAAAATATTATAATGATTCAAATCTCAGTCTTAAGTATGAAATCAAATGACGACGCTTCAATTTATGTGCATATATATTCCCCTCCTCTTGAAGAACTAATTGTTTCCTAGGTATCAAATTATCAATCCCTGTGGATGCTTTGACTGAGTTAGCATTACGTACTAAAATGGATTGTAGGCAGTTCCAGGATGAATTAAACATAACCCGTTAAAGACATCAATAAGGTTGTTGACTTGCACAATTGGCCGTTTCAGACAATCATGTTAGTTTGTGCTCAGTAATCTTTAGTCCTTCTTTATTGTCCGCTTTTTTAGACAGATCAAAACCTAAATATGATGGCTAGCTACCCAGTTCTGCAAATACGTGGTCCCATTAATCTGAGTCTATAATTCAAAACCCTGGATTTCTAGGTTTGTCTAAGATCAATAACGATAACTTGCTGTGAAGGTTTTATGAAGCTATTGCTGCATTCAGGGTCCGTGTACACATGATTATGCTTTTACCTGTGAAGTAGTTTTGTGATTATTGTTTCACACAAGCAAATATGTTATTTTGGGTGAAGTAGGTGTAAGGGGATTTTCCCCCACTTCACAAGCCCACTGGATTTCAACTCGATACCTGGCCCCAAGGTTTAAGCTTATCCATGAAGCAAGGTGCCTACAAGGAAAGTAAACAATGATTGCTGATAGAATGGATAGACCTGGCATTGCTAGGCCATACTCCGATTATGGGGACTTGTATATGACAAAACGGGAAAGACGGAGAACCCTTGATTCTCTAACATGGGACATTGACGGTCTGTCGAAGATAAAACAAATCAGAAAACCACGCCGCATTAATGATACCACTACTCGAGTTACACGTCACATTAATGACACTATTACCTGAGCTACACGCCACATTAATGACGATGTCGCAAAGGCACGCCGTATTAAAAGACTCTAACAACAGGAACAGTGCAAAGGACATGGGCTCCATGGGGGCAGACACGATCTACTCCCCCTCTCCAAACTCCTAGTATAAATAGCAACTCTCATGTATGAAAAACTCTCTCTAATCTTTAAACTCTTTCGTTTATTTACAAACTCTCAAAAGAATATACTAATTTTGACATCAGAGACTCTCGAGCCCCAAAGCCACCCTCTCTCAGTTGTTTTTTTCTCTATTTTTGCAGGTTCAGTTACGAAGAACTGAGTTGTTGGAACCAGACCTAAAGACGTACAAAATACGATGTTAAACAGTAGGCAAACCGGCTGACTCACTTATCACTCTTTGGACATTCCACAGTATCTGATCGCTTACTTTTCTCTCAGTACACTTGCCGCCAGTCTTACCTTTATCAGGTATAATATGGCCAAGTTGACCATGCTTCATCCGTTCATCGCCTAGTCGAAGCTGAGTTTGCATTCCACTTAAAAGCATCCCATGCTTTAATCCGCTGTAGAACATTGGAAGATCCACGTAAGAATGCCAATGCAATGGGATTTACGTGTTTTCTAATCATCTTTTTTTTTTTGGGGGTGGGGGGACCTAACCAATTTTACCGTTTATTTGATATTTCTGTATCCGCCAATCCAATTGTCGATGGTGGCAAGAATGTTGCATCAGTATATTTGCAGCTTTTACTAATCTCTGGAAGCATCATGCTTTGTGGTGATTCTTTATTTTACTTGCAAATCCAACATGGAGTTATAGTTGCATGCGTTCAGATTATGTGCATGTTTTGACCCTATTCATCGGAACAGAGAATCAATCAAGCTTTGAAATTATGCAGAATGAGGTATTGACTGTTTGGTATAATTTCCTATTTTGGTTTGGTATAATAGCTTAAGTTGATCAGTCTATGAGTTGATAATTCGAGTAGATAAACAGGGAACTAATGCTTATAGTTTTATCCGCGGAATGTTCCAAAAATAAAATTCACTTAGATATGCAAGGCAAAATAGTAGAGTATTCTGGAATAATCTTACTTATTTCTGAGAAATTAAAAAAGAAAAAGAAAAAAAAGAGAGGGAGACGAAACTATAGGGATACTTCTTTGGGTTTGGGGGCCCATGAAATGAGTGATGGTGGATCACTATCTCAAAGGTAAGGCATTCCACAAAAGTCAAATGAAATAAACAAATCATATTTCCTGATATGCTGTTACTGTGTTTGTTTTTCTTTTATTAGTTGCCAATGTTGCTGCTGCAACTATTCTGAAAAAGGCTTAGTGCCCACCCAAGTCACTTTGCATATACCAATCCCTCAGCCACACATTTAGCATTAAAATCTCCAATGCAACATGAGCAACTTGGTTATTCATGTCAAATTTTCTTCTTTTCTTCGATAAATGACATAACTATCGACTTTGTATTACTTCTCAAGAAAAACAGTCTTTCTGCAACTTGCATCAGAAAGCACCCTGGCCACTTCATCCCGATTTTGATCAAACCTTTCAGGATGGTTAATCTTACACTTTTAGACATCTTTTATTGCGTTGAAGCTCTAATCAAAGAACAAATATTTTAGGTTGTTCTTCAAAATCTTTTTGAGAACCATGCAAATTAAGCCCATATTCCATGTTCAAACACATACTTAAATAAGTTAAATCATAAGAAAATATATTTGTAACTGTAAATTGTGCAACTGCCGTATAATCATTTTGAAAAAAGTGAGGAACCCACATGCCGCATAATCGTTTTGAAAAAAGTGAGAAACCCACATGAAAAAAATTAATTTTTTAATAGTAGACTATATTCTGTTTCAAAATGATTACGCAACGTTTATGCACTTTACAATTATATGTAGAATTACTCGAACAGCTGTACACATCTCTATTATTAGGTAATGACTTGTCCATGTAGTGCAGCATATAATATATATATATATATATATATATATATATATATATATATATACTGTGCGATGACAAGAAGTGTGCACATAACTCTGATGGTCTTTTACACTCCTAATTGGACATCACAAAATGGTGAAAACAAGCATCTCTGAAGAATGAGGACAAAATCAATGCAAATAGGTTCTCTTCGGGAAGAAGTACCTGTTCTATTCAGAATGGGAATTGACTTCATCCATGGAGTCGCCCACTACAATTTTAACTTTTACGTTGAAAATAAAAAAAGTCCAATCGCCTTTTTTTTTTTTTTCTCTTTCTTGGTTTAATTATTGAAGTATTGAAATTTATACATTGAACGCATATGATGATGACTTCTTTAACATATTTGCTTCATGAACACCCATTTCACTTGTGTCCCTCTCCTCTTCCTCTTCCTCTACAGCTTTGCATGATTCTCCACTTCTATTATCTACACATGCCGACAGCATTGAGGTGCCACACACATCACCTCATTGATAAATACCCCCCCCCGGCTAGTAAAACTGAATTAAGTTGCTTTGAACAAAATGTTGTTCTACAGAACAGGCTTTTCTTTCAAATTCTACTGTTTGATGAAACCAATGACAGTTATATATATATATATATACATATATATAAATAAAAACATCAGTGTTGATGTCGTGTTTTGCGGCTCGAGCAGTACCACGGTAGCCAAACTCTCAAGACCTACAGCGAGGAAGAAGGATGGACTACGGTGATGTCAGAGGTCCCTCCGATGCCAAAGTCAGTAGAGATTATTTGAGTGATAAAGAAAGCTAAGTGAGTCAAGAAGTAGAATAGTTCAGAAAGCCTTCCCTTGAGAGGGATGGCTGCATTTATACTTGGCTTGGACTCGACTGTCGAGGGAGATCGTGAGATGTCAAGTCGTGCTCGGGTCAAACTTGCCACCACCCTCTTGTCGTGGCAGTATGTCAGGTCGTGGTTGTGCCTTCGTACGACACCTTTGACAGCACGTCGTTACGTGTTCGGGCTCCCTAACATGCATTGAACGCGGCGTGTCTCTGGCCTGACGTGTCCATGATCAGACACGCCCAGCTGCTTGTGCTCTGCTGCGGTTGTCTGCTGCGTACCTTATTGCAGGGCTTGACCACCCACCGAGGTCCTAGGCGATCGCTGCCTTGTGGATGGGCAGGCGAGTCGTGGGCTCTGCACATGGCTTCCTGGCTTGGGCTCCTGGCCTGCTTTGGTTCCCACCTGAAGGGCATGGAGCCTTCGCGGCTTGATCTCTTTGGGCCTGGGCCACTCTCCGGAGGGGCCTCTCACAACCAGTACCATACTCTTTTTATGCTAACCTTATCTTTTTTTTAATTGAATCACTGTATGGTTGCATTTGATTTCCTTCAGTGGTGAACAAAGGTGCCATGTTAGTTAAGTTATCATGTGTGCAAAAAGAGTAAGCTACGTCTGTCCCTTACTCATATGCTTACTTTTTAGGGATTGCAAGTATTGATGTTTCCCAATCAGCACTAATCCTGCCCTTAGCGGGGGCAACATGGCACATGGAAAGTGTAACCCACCTCTAAGTCCGCCAACACTGCACATGGGAAGAGTAATTTGTTGAGAGCTTTTTTTAGAAGATCAGAATAATTAGCTTGTTCCACTTGAAAGTCTTGATCGTTTTCAAGATACTGATCAAACATGTTTCTGATTCTTTGTCAAATCAGAAACTCCCACAAAAAATTTCCCTTAAAAAAAAATCAGTACGTTTTTAAAGGGTCAAAACATTTTGAAGGCTAGTCTTCCAAATTCTACTGAATGACACATTATTTACACGATACCACCACAAGATTTAATGCAATAAAACCTGTTACAGCTTCTGCGTCTGCCAACGTGAATCATGCATTTTTATTAGCCCTCATCAAACCTTGACCTTCAAATCTGGCCATTTATGGGTTTAGAGCTGCTTTGGTCAAGCTAGTTACCCATTCTTCTGTAAGTGCTTAAAATTATGTATTTCTTTTATTGAAATAATAAATATAAATATAAGTCGTTTACAATGGGACCATATCATTAGTAAAAAACTTCAAAACATATTTTTTCATGCTGGCTGACATGGTGGACTTCAACATCATGTAGCCGGTGTATTTGGTGTGCAGTTGTACAGTAGTCGAAATGAAAAATAAAAAAAGACCATGTTGTATTATGGTATGAGGTAGTTGATCCCACCTGAACGATGATGAAAAAATTAAAACTGTAGGATCGTAAGTCGGGCATAATCCAAGCAAATTACTATGACTAATAGATTATACACCAGGATTAAACTCCCCGTCCTTGGGGAAGATGAGTCAAGTTCAGCTACTAATTGAACACATGAGGACGAGGTGACACAAGAAGACAGACCCATTAAGTTTAGTGTATGGTGGGGTTCAGTGGCAGCACCAAGTACCAACCCTTCTGGACCAAGTCTCGATCATCAAAGTTATAATTCAAAATCCGGAAAATCCAAACCTCATCTTTAGTATTTATTATTATGCCGTCTCATTTCATCCCTTAATTCGTTCATGTATTTAATTTTTTTTAATTTTTTTTCTTTTATTGATTAAAAAAGTGACTATTAATATATTAGTAATTTTTTTTAAAATGTTTAAAAGTACTAAAAAAATATGAATAAGTAAAATTAAAAAAATTAAAAGGAAAAATTTTGCCTAGGGGCAACCTAGCAGCACTCTTGCTATAATAATTATTTGCAAGCATTGCACGTATCTGCGAGTAGTGAAAATATATTGCAGGAGCACAAAATCATGGCTAGTAAAACCACACTTACTATCTTTTTATTCACAAACTTGAAACGTCCCACAACATAATACCGAGAAAACAACAATGACTTCCAAAAAGATTGACTCAGGATATTAATACAAGTCACCAAAATGTCGAAGTTTAGGCCAAACTGTTCCCCAAGCGGTGAAGTGAGACGGTAACACCAAGGATGCAAATGCTTCCAAATTACAAAAGAAAACCCCAACTTTATTACAGGACTAATGTCTAGAACTAGGGCAGAAAAAGATTAAATTAAAATCGAAAACCTCTTACCAAAGGAGAAAAAAATTTATGAACAAGACATGAAAAGGAAAAAAACACCTTAATAGATAGAAGAGGTATATACAGCTCTAAGTAACCAAGGATTCTGGATCCAAAGCAATGACAGTATCTGGAAAATCTGTTCTTGGTCCAGCAAGGGAGTAATATGCAAGTATATGGGCGGGATGCTCAACCAGAACAGTCTCCCCAAGCTGACCCTTGACAACAACTCGTCTAGAAGGAATTAATTCAATATTCCAGTATGGGCGAGCCATTGCCAGAAGGTCACAACCCGTTGCAGAGGTGGCTCTATATCCTTGCACCCATAGGTACCTCAGAGAAGTCAGCTGCAATACAGCAGCAGCCAGTGCGCGCTCACTGAAGCAGCAGCCCCTCATTTCTAACTTTTGCAAGCTGGGACAGCCTCTAGAAAAATCCAGAAGCCCCGTATCAGACTCCCCAACATAACCTAGAAGCATCCATCTTATATTTTTGCTGTACTGCCCAACATAACTGAGACCCACATCAGTCAAGCCCCCAGGTCGGAGATACAATGCAAACCTTCTAAGCTTTTCACATCCCCTCAACAGATCTCGAACCCCATTGTCCAGAGGCAAATCCGTTATCCTCTCTTCTCGGTCAAGCAAGACTAGGCGGAAATCACAGAGGTTTTTAGAGTAGTTACCAATAGACTCCAAAGAAGCATTTGTGATATCAGAAACATAAACAGCCAAGTATTCCAGTTCTAGGCAGCCCTGAGCCAAAGCAATCAAACCTCTTTGTGAAACTACACCTTCTTCATCCTCCATGCCCTGCTCATCAGCACCTCGCTCAATTCTAAGCCTCTTTAGTCTCTTACAACTCCGAGCAAGAACTTCCAATCCTCTATCTCCGATAACATCCCTTGTCTGTCCATAAGAAAAACAGATGAGAATATATAAAAAACCAAAAAAAAAACAAAATTCAGAAGTAGTTCGTAGTCCAAAGAAGAACACATAATACCCATTCCCCTCAGTAGTAATAACTTTCTAGAATATCAGAATTTGAGCATTTTGTATTGTCCTATTGTCCTCGAATTTGTAAATAGTATTTTTCCAATCCATGGCATTCAATTACCCAGGTGAACAGTGAATTTGATTTTTTGTTTTTGGTTTTACAGGTAAAATGAAAGTTTTAAATTGACATAAACAAGCTAAACTCTAGAAATCTAGTCTTTTAAACCCAGACACCAAGGTCAAATAATACATTATCAAGAACTTCCAGACATTCTTAGGGAAGAACAGAGATCCATGATAAGTTAAACGAACTGCAAAAAATCTGGACAGAAAAAGCAGTAACAAGAGCCTGTTCAGGAAGATGTACACACATATAGAGCAACAAGAACAATCTAAAGATGATTCTGACTGAAGGAAAAAATGATAAGAAAGGTTAAAAGAAGAAATGGTTTTACCTCAAGAATTTCTAAGTTGGGGCTCCTTTGGATTAACATACAATGGTCCTCTGTGTCAAGCAGAGCATATAGGAGATCCAATTTTTTGAGTAGGGGCGCACAAGGGAATACAATTGGCATTTCAATCGTCCCCATGTATGTTAGCCCCAAACGGCACAGCTTTGGAGGTAATGATACACTTAAGTACTTGTCTGGCTGCTCATTGAAGGAACCCCCACAAAACTCTTCTAAAGCAGGGGCAGCACAAAAGAAATGCAGGAGGCCCAAGATTTCACAATCACTAACTTTAACGGAAACTAAGGATGAACAATTTCTGGCTATGAGTTCAAGGTCTTCAAAGCTGACTTCAAGATCCGTCATATAAAAGTTCAAAGTTTCAAGAACCGTGTTGTTCACAGCAAGCTCATGTAGCCATTCACCACCATTATTAGTTATTGAGCTCTCCTCCAAAAACAAAGTTTTTAAACTCCTGAGGAAGCATATAAAGAATTATCACATCAGTCAATAGAAAACCCAGATACCAGGCTCCAGAACCAAAAGCACAATTCATTCCGACTGACGACTGTCCTCCCACATCCACAGTAACAAAATTGCATAGAAATGAAAAGGAAAAAAAGAAAAAACTCATAAGAATATATAATATACATCCAACCCATGTAAGCTTTAAAATTTTTAACATGGTAAAATCTTATTTTCAAAACATGACTCATGTTCATACTATTTATGGCCTAACTACACAGTTACCAACCTAGATATAATTACATGATCAGTTAAAATACCATATTCATCACAACTTTTTTAAAAGAAAAGGCTTATCTGAACCAATTCGCGGCACCACCGTACAAGTCCTGTTTCTCCAAATATATGACATCGCCTTTAGTAGGTCATAATTTCTCTTCCACTCTCTCAACACCTTTTTTTCTTTTTGTTCTTTAAAGGCCAGGCTCACCATCAGCAAGACATACACAGGGAGCACAGATTTTCCACACAATTGAAATGCATAGAAATTTCTAAGATCTACAGCAAAAATAAAAGCAAAATGAAGAAACGAAGCATAGAGAGAGCTTTCAAGGGTGTGAAAAATTTTCTGAGTGCAACACAATTCTCCACATTCAACTTGTATTATATTCCAATCTAAATCAATACTAGTTGTTCAGTACAATTTAATCTATAAATTCTACAAGAACAAGCGCATTCATGCACTATGGAATTAAGGCCGCAGCTCTAACCAGTCAGAAGTTTCAAGATATAGAATCTAGGTAGTTTACTTGAAAGCAAAAGCATAAATATAATTCACTTTTTTCCATTCAAGAAAGGACACCTAGATGCAGTTGCTTAAAATGAAAAGCTTGGCATCATTGCATGAGCAACCTCTCGATCTCACTCAAATCATCATGCATGTATGTTTCACAAACGTATGCAGGTCAAAAGTATTACTTTTTAAGTTTTTAGTCTCAGTTCTACATTTGATGCATTTGCATTAATTAATATTGAGACTCATCAGCTTTTTTTTGGTATAAGATTCATAATCAGTCTATGAATCAGTCGTCACTATTTACAATTTGTTATGACATTATTCTTAGTTCTATTCCATCCTTTCTCCAAGTATTCAGGCAGAATGGCTTTGTATTCCTAATATATGTGTATATTTTTTAGCAAGTAAAAATAATATATTTTTGTATATTGCCTTGGTTAACTTTTAAAGATGTCTATTATTCTAAAAAAAATGAAAATACCTTCATTCCCCTTTTTCCATTATCTAATTATTTATTCAGTGCTGAACCTACCTCAAAACCCAATGAAAGAATATCTACAAACATACATACATACATATATATATATAGGGAAATACTTTAGCTACAAATGAATTACACAAAATTTAACCCACAAACTAACATGGTTTGATGTGGTACATCAAATTGTAAAGTTATTTTTATTGTAAAATAGATCTAATGGATCCTAAAAAGCCACGTCAGTTTGTAAATTTATTTTTATATAATCTCTTTGTATCTATAGCAGTTTTCATATATATATATATATATGTATATATATATACATATATATAAACTTTCCATTAGTCATCCAAGTCAAAAATAGGGTTGCCAACTTGGCACAGTTGATCTCAACACCATAAAACCAAGTCAAATTTTCATTGCTCATTCCAAAACATGATAGTCTTTAAAACTGCTCTTCATTCCCTCCAAAGTCTAACAACATACCTCGATAAGCTTCAAGAAACATTAATTAATGCAACTTTTTTTTTTTTTATGTCGGGGAACCTCTCCAAGGCAGGGCCCTTTGGACCCACCACTGCAGAGTAAACTCTGGTCCCGTGCACCGCACCCTCGGAAGTTTTAATTAATGCAACTTTCTGGTCATTGATTGACATCTTCATCAATATGTTTTTTTTCACTATTCATCTAATGATTTCACCGGCTTTAGAATCACAGTGTCTCGTAGACCATTGTCATACACAACCCAGAGTTTGAAGGGAAAAAAATTGTGGAAGTTTAATTTAGATTATTTAAGGCATGAGATAAGCCAACCCCAGCTACCTGAGCAATCCTCAATATGATCTAATATGAAATGACAACACAATGAATACTGCCAATGTCCAAGTATTCCAAGTACTTGGACATTTCTGGATCTTTGAATGCTGCATCATTCTTCTCGATCACAAACCACCAAGACATTGTATCAAAGCTTTACTCCTGAGTGAGCAAGCTATCAATTCACAATTATAAATTCTTTCAAACCACAACTTCCCGAAGAGAAGTGAGACATTATTTCTTTGGCACAAGCAAGTATATGGATAAACACTTAATGATAGTCTAATGACTTTTAAGTTCTGGCGAATCGTTAAAACAACTAGTAGTAACTAGTAGTTTATTCGACATTCAAGGATGAATAGAAAAATTAGCACGTCAACCAATAAAGGCTCAACCCCTGAACAAAAATTAGAACCCTGCGCCGTTTGGATAAAAAATGATTGAAAAGGAAGTAAAAACTAAATGAAGATAAAGGAAAATCATAAAATCTCACTCTCACAAAGAAAATTAAGTCTTGCAGACCGTATTTAACATTTAACCAATCCAACAAGAAGAAAATCGCAATAAAAAATCAAATTGGCGGATATTTTTCCAAAAATTAAAGAGAAAACCGGCTAAGCCATGCTATCGGAAGAATAATTAAAATAGTTACACGTACAACAGCATCTATTGGTCATAAAAAAAAACGCAGTCACGTCTAAGCAGGAAGAAAGAGTTAAATAAGCAGATTGATACACCTAAATAAGCTGTTCTACCGTTTATTTCTCTTCATAAAGCATCCAATATTGTTAGATTCATACTTATAAAAAAAATATTGTTAGATTCACTTTCACTTGATAATTAATATTCGCTACCGACCTAAAATTTAATACAATCCTTAAATTATATATTCTTATTAACAACAATTATAGAATCCAAATCGCAAGTAAAAAGGAAAAGAAAATTACCTGCAGGACCGACCGATATGCAGAAGACCATCCGTAGAAAAGCCAGAACATTTATCGAGCTTGAGCGCCTGAAGAACGCGCCCGCGAGACCGAGCAAGAAGCTCGAGATCGGAGTCCATCACAATCATTCGCCGGAAGTGAAGCGACTTCAAGCAATTGAAAGACTCGGCCATCTCGTTTATCCAGGGAGTGACGTAACCTCCCCAATCTTCAGGTATCAGATTGAACATCGCGGCCCTCGGCTTTCCCTTCAGCTTCAGCGACTCCAGGTGTCGAAACCTCTGGCGCAATCGATCGGGGCTCGTCGTGTAGCATAGAGCGATTGTCACGTGCTTCCGCGTCAGCGCGTCAAGCTCGTACCAGAGCCGGCACACCCGGGAAACCGCATCCCGGTCCTTGGGGTCGTGAATATACGGTATCACGCAGCCGATAACCACCTCAGACATTCCGGGACGCACTCTGGAGACTTTTCGATCCTCCATCGTTACCAGAACACGAAATATCCCCGGGGAAACAAAATTATCTTCTGTTTTTACTTCTTTAGGAAACAATAATTCTTCCTCTCCCACTGGAGAAGCTGGAGAAAGTAAAAGATAGCCTCAGACGCTACCAGAACCCTCAAATCTCGAGACCGAAATCCGTCAAACGAATCAATTCAAAAAGCAAAACCCGAAACACTTACCAAAGCCGTACAAAGCCCAAATCCGTACAACGCCCAAATCGACAGATGACGCTTCATCTGCGACACACGAAAGAAGAACATCTCGGAGCGAAGTAAAAGTCGGCAACGCCGAAAAGCGGCTCGAACGAGACCCACATGGTGAGAGAAAGATTGGAGGGTAGGGATCCCCGGAATAGGAATCCGACGGCAACGGTTGGAAAACAGTTAAGGTGGGGGATTGGATCAGAGCCTAGTGAGTAGTGTGGGGCGAGGGGTGTTGCGGGTAGGGGTCTATCATGCGTCTTGTAAAAACAAAAGGGGGCTGATTTTGGGTGTAAAGAAGAAAGGACGAGAGGCGGAGTGGGAAAAAATATCAATCATAATAAATAAATAAATAAAAGGGAAAACGACAAAACTATATTGGGCGCAACCAATCAGACGTCATTATTGAGAAAATGGAATTGAGAAATAATTATGTTTTGAAAAATTTTGATCATTATTTTCACGTCACATATTATATATAATTTTTTAATTTTTAATTTATTTTAATCAAATATGTTGTATATAGATAAAATCAATAAAATAATTTAATTAATTTAAAAAAATAAATTAAAATAAATATGATATGTAGTGCATAAAAATAATAAGTTGTGTATTTTGGTGCGTCATGAAATAAATAACAACTTTTTATGAATTATTGTAAATTTTGGTGCTGATCGTGACGTGGTGGATCATGATAGGCAGGTTATGCTTAAGCTTTCTGTCACTTTTCTGCACCTGATGGTGACCGGGAGTGCTTTTATTTTAGACCAATGATATTTTATAATATATTTCATATTATATATTTTAAAATAAGAGTATTTTAATAAAATGACTTTATTTTTATAAAGTATTTAATTAAATTATCTTTTATTTTAAAATATAATTATATAATATGTTGTAAAAAGTTACGTGTTTATATTTTTTTTATTTTAAGGGAGTTTTAACAGCAAAAATATGAAAGGGACATGTCGAGAATAGTACGGTTGTTTTTTCCATTTTAGATATTTTATAAAGAGTTTTTCTCACTGTTCATCAACATGTACTCCCACACTTATATTGCTGTCTTTATTTTTTTGATGTTTTATTTTTGCTAAAACTACAATTTGAAGACAGCAACCCCATTTTTGAACCCATGCCACTCTCGCCCAGACCATTGAGCGTCGTTGTCCCTGTCGTCGCCCTACCTTTGCCAATCGCTGCCCAACCTATTTTCCCCATTGATCATTTCAAACAAGAGGGAGGAGTTCACGGGAACCACTCGTCGCCTAGCACCCACGTCACCCTCCCTCCACCAGCGCCATCGTCCGACGCAACCTCGACTCGTCATCGTTCATCTCGTCGCCCAGCACCCGCGACTCGTTGGCCTCCCTCTGGCCATCGCCGCCCAACACTCGCAACTCCTACCTCTGTTTTGCCTCCCATCTATTTCGTGTTAGACTTAAATAAAATTCTCTAATGCGGAATAACACTTTAGAAATGAGAATTAAAGGGTTTAATGTCAGGAAATCTTACCTCCAGCCATTGATGCAATTCACTGTAAAAGTTTCAGTTCTCACTGTGTTTGGCTCTTCCAAACTCTTCTCTACTCTATTTAGATGGTGTATTACCGAAGGGAATTGAGTGAGTGAGTTTGGGGACCAAACACATGTATTTATAGCCGAAATCCCCATCAAATTTCGGGTTTACGTGTCCCACGTGATCCTATTTTCATGGGATCAGTTTAAATTGATGGAGGAGTGTTTGACCACTTAAAGGACTCTTAAGATGATAGACTCCCACTCACGAACGTCTTCATGAGCAAGAATCGGTCAACATTCTCCCACTTGGTCAACACTCCTGATCTTAAACCCATCAATAATCTTCATTTAAGTAATAAATACATGAATCATGGCGATAGGTCCTCTAATGACGAGTATTACTTTCCATGTATTACTATGTATTCATTCTTTACAATTTATGTGGGAACAATTTCTTAATGAATAAACCCTATGTTTATTCTTGGTCCAATACAGATAAATTTTCTCAAAAATAAATTAAGGTGCACATTAATATGAGAAAAGAACATCAAAATGATTAAGAATTTCATTAAAAATAACATTGTTCATACAATGAAAAACTACATAATGGAACCAAGTCCCATATTCACTATATGATCCTTGAATTTCAACGGTGGCATGCCCTTAGTCAAAAGATCAGCGATCATTAGTTCAGTGCTTACGTGCTCAATGACCACTTTATTTTCTTTAATACGTTCCCTTATGGCTAAATATTTAATGTCGATGTGTTTACTCTGACTCCCACTTTTGTTGTTCTTAGCCATAAAAACAGCAGCTGAATTGTCGCAATACATTTTCAATGGCCTAGAGATTGAATCCATAATTCTAAGCCCATAAATGAAACTCTTAAGCCATACACCATGTGAAGTAGCCTCAAAACAAGAGACGAACTCGGCTTCCATAGTAGAAGTGGCAGTCAAAGTCTGCTTGGCACTCCTCCATGATATAGCTCCACCGGCCATCAAAAATATGTATCCTGATGTTGATTTGCCTGAATCAACACAGCCAGCAAAGTCAGAATCTGAGTAGCCAATTACTTCCAGATTGTCCGTTCGTCTATACATAAGCATGTATTTTTTGGTCCCTTGAAGGTACCTCATTACTTTCTTTGCAGCTCTCCAGTGGTCTAAACCTGGATTACTCTGATATCATCCTAACATTCCCACAGCAAATGCAATGTCAGGTCTTGTACAGACCTGAGCATACATTAGGCTTCCGACAGCAGAAGCATATGGAATGTTCTTCATTTGTTCTCTTTCAAGGTCATTCTTTGGGCATTGATTCAAATTGAACCTATCACCCTTCACAATGGGAGCTACACTTGGTGAACAATCCTTCATCCGATATCTCTCCAAAAATTTATTAATATAGGTTTCCTGAGACAGACCCAAGATGCCTCGAAATCTGTCTCTATGGATCTTAATGCCAATGACATAAGATGCCTCACCCATATCCTTCATATCAAAATTTTTAGAGAGTAATTGTTTCACTTCATGCAGCAAACCCTTATCATTGGTTGCTAGCAAAATGTCATCCACATATAAAACAAGAAAACATATTTTACTCCCACTGACCTTCTGGTATATACATTGATCCATAACGTTTTCTACAAAACCGAATGAAGAAATTACATTATGAAATTTCAAATACCATTGGCGAGATGCTTGTTTTAAACCGTATATGGATTTCTTGAGCTTGCAAACCAATTGCTCACCATCACTAGAGGGGAATCCTTCAGGCTGCTTCATGTAAACCTCCTCCTCTAGATCTCCATTGAGAAATGCTGTTTTCACATCCATTTGTTGCAATTCAAAGTTAAAATGGGCTACTAATGCCAAAATAACACTCAAGGAATCTTTCTTAGATACGGGAGAGAAAGTCTCCGTGTAATCGATTCCTTCTTTCTGAGTGAATCCCTTAGCAACGAGTCTTGCCTTGTATCTCTCAATGTTGCCTAATGAGTCTCTTTTGGTTTTAAAGACCCATTTACATCCAATGGCTTTTACACCATTAGGCAACTCAACAAGATCCCAGACTTCGTTACTCTTCATGGAATTCAACTCTTCCTTCATGGCATTGTACC
This sequence comes from Juglans mandshurica, assembly GCA_022457165.1. NCBI lineage: Eukaryota > Viridiplantae > Streptophyta > Magnoliopsida > Fagales > Juglandaceae > Juglans > Juglans mandshurica. The sequence continues at coordinate 1,297,477 of CM039619.1, read as the reverse complement.
ATAATTCTGATTCTTTGCAACTCATGGCTTGTGAAAATAACTCGGGATCATTTTCGGCTCCAATGTTATAGTCAGATTCTTGTAGATACACAACATAATCACTAGGAATTGCTGATCTTCTTGCTCTAACAGATCTTCTTAATGTTGCACCATCATCTTCCTGAGAAGTAGTATGTGGTTCAACTTGTTGTTCAAAAGTTGTTGGCAACTCTTGAACTACCTGATCTACTAGAGTATCGTCAGCAACTTGTGGAACATCAATGATTGATAGTTCAACACCAGTTGGTACTTGAGGAGTGTTGTAAACAATAACCAATCTATCACTTGAAGTGGAAGGTTAAGATTCTGAATGATCATTCTCAGAAACGATGTTCCTAGTTTGATCACTCCCACTGATTAAGTCATTCTCAAAAAACTTTGCATTTCTTGATTCCACAATCCTAGTACTGTGAGATGGACAATAAAATCTATAACCTTTAGACCTTTCAGCATATCCAATGAAATACCCACTAATGGTCCTTGGGTCTAGTTTCTTCTCTTGTGGATTATAAATTCTCACTTCAGACGGGCATCCCCAAACGCGCATATGTCGTAAACTCGGTTTCCAACCTTTCCATAATTCAAATGGCGTTTTAGAAACAGCCTTGGTTGGAACTCGGTTTAATATATACACTGCCGTCTTAAGTGTTTCAGCCCACAATGATTTAGGAAGATTGGAGCTGCTAAGCATACTCCACACTATGTCCAATAATGTTCGGTTTCTTCTTTCTGCTACACCATTCTGGTCCGGTGAACCAGGCATGATGTATTGGGCAACAATCACATGCTCTTGAAGAAATTTTGCAAATGGCCCAGGTGCTTGTCCATTCTCTGTGTATCTACCATAATATTCTCCACCTCTATCTGATCTCACGATCTTAATTTGTTTACCGCATTGTTTCTCTAATTCAGCCTTAAATATTTTAAAGGCATCTAATGCTTCGTTCTTGTTATGAAGCATGTAGAGATACATATATCGTGAGTAATCATCTATAAAAGAGATGAAGTATTTCTGACCATGTGAGTCCATGTCTGGACTACATATATCAGTATGTATGATCTCTAATATGTCTGAACTCCTATTGGCACCTTTCTTTGACTTGTTGGTCTGCTTTCCCTTTATGCAGTCCACACAAGTCTCAAAATCAGTAAAATCCAGAGTATTAAGTACTCATTCATTTACTAATCTTTTAATTCTATCTATGGAGATATGACCTAATCTCCGGTGCCATAATTTAGAGGAATCCTCATTAATAACACATCTTTTAGTGCCAGTATGAACATGCATTGAATCATAAGTGGTATTATCTTGTAAATTAATGCAGTAAAGACCATCAGACAAAGTACCATTCCCAACACAATCAGATTTATAAAATAAACTGAATGATGAATTTGAAAATTTAAAGGAATATTCAAAAGGTACAAGTCTTGAAACTGAAATCAAGTTTCTAGAAAAACTTGGAACATAAAAGGTCTTTTCCAACTTTAAAACAAAACCACTAGATAAAATTAAATAGCAAGTTCCAACAGCTTCCACATGTGAGCCCATCTTGTTTCCTGATAAGATGCTTCGCTCACTTCCCACTGACTTCCTTAGGTTTTGCAAACCCTGTAAGGAATTCGAAATGTGGATTGTTGATCCAGAATCAATCCACCATGTGTTAATATTGACATTAACCATATTAGATTCATAACAAACAAGTGAGGTCGAATTACCTTTGTCTGCAAGCCATTTCTGGAATTTGGCGCATTCCTTCTTCATGTGTCCCTTCATTTTACAGAAGAAACACTTGGAATCTTTCTTAATACCACCTTGGGGAGGTATTTTGCCTTTTCCCTTCAGTTTGGCTTGATATTTGCCATTTCCATGCGTTGCTAGCATTGCACTTTCACCCTGTTCCATCATCAGTCTTCCTTCCTCTTGAACACACATGGTCATAAGTTCATTAATTGACCATTTATCCTTATGTGTGTTGTAAGAGATTTTGAAAGGTCCATATTGATGCGGGAGGGTGTTCAGAATGTAGTGCACCAGAAAGGACTCCGACATTTCAACCTCAAGTTTCTTCAATTGAGCCATATTGTCCATCATTTGCATGATGTGCTCACGCACACCTTTCACACTGGTGAGCCTTAGGGATGAGAACTTCATAATTAGGGTGCTTGCTAGTGCCTTGTCTGAAGTGACAAATTGTTCATCAATGGCTTTTAGCAAGTCTCGGACCTTTTCATGCTGATCGACAGAACCACGAATACCAGCTGATATTCTAGTCTTAATGAACATCATGCTTAGGCGATTAGATCGCTCCCATCGCTCATAAAGTGCGATAGCTGCTGCATTGCTGGTATCAGTTATAGCTGGTGGTTCATCTTTCCTAATAGCATAATCTATGTCCATCCACCCTAAATGAAGAAGAATTCTCTCCTTCCAGACCTTATAGTTATCTCCCTTAAGTTCAGGGATTTCATAACGAATATCAGAGAAATTTGCAGGTTGTGTAACTGCATACAGATTACATGCTTACGTTAAAAAAAAAAAAAAATTGAGGCATAAATAAATATTCATGTTTTACCAATGTAAATCATGCTTAAGAATTGAATCTAATGACATAAAATTGCCTGTGGGCTAAATTTTTAATTCAAGTAGATCCAATTAATCTATATGATAGAATTTTATCAATTTACTTAATTCATAATTCTAAGGGTATACTATGATTTGATGTGTATTCTATCTTAAACTTTTATGATAAAACTATCAAATTATTTACTTCATTCATAATTCCTGTGGGTAATTTATGAATAACTTGATATTTTATCCTAATTAATAATATAAATATAATAAAAATTCCTGTGGGATAAAATTTATTATATTTATGTATAATTAATTACAATTAATGTCTAATATTCTTTATGTGATCCTAATCAATCATTATAATTTTACTTAATTAAAGATGCTGTGGCTATTCTCTAATTAACATAAAACTATATGGATCACTAGACATTTAAATTGCATAAGACTATCTTAATATTATGAATTACATAATTTTAACTAATACTCACATGTTATAACTATGCACAAAAGATTCATAATATAAACATAAATATTGCACAATCTAGATTATAATATTATGCATAACATTTAATCTCATGCTCTAAACTATATACTCATAAAAAATTGCATGTAAACAGCAAAAAAATAATCAATTTATGCAAACTAAATATGAGCATAATAAACAAATATCCTCATTGCATATAATTAAAAATAAAAAAATATAAGCACAAAGGGCATAGACCCAAAAACCCACTATTCAAGCCATTTAAAATGAAAAAAAAAAATTCCTTTTTCTTCTTTTTTTTTTTTTTTAAATACACTGCACAAAGTAAACGACATGTCGTTTTTCTAGAAAGAAAAAATGACGTGTCGTTTTTGCCAATTTCTTAAAACACAGACAGCCTCTAAACCGACATGTCGTTTTACTGAAACTCAAAACGACATGTCGTTTATCATCAGGCTTGATAAACGACTACCGAATAAAACGACATGTCGTTTTCATCAATTGAAAAACGACGTGTCGTTTTTGTCATTACACACAGAACGGGCTCCGAAACAAAACTACATGTCGTTTTCATTAAATTGAAAACGACGTGTCGTTTAGTAGTATACGAGAATAGATACTTATGCCAAACGACATGTCGTTTTCATCATAGTTGAAAACGACCTGGCGTTTAGCAGAACCGAATGAAACAAAAACTGCTAAAAACGACATGTCGTTTTCAACATGCCTGAAAACGACATGTCGTTTTCAACATGCCTGAAAACGACATGTCATTCGCGTCGTCTCCTACCTCCAGACACAGCGCGATTTTCGCATTTCACAGTGTTTTTCACGTCAAAAAACATGTTTTTAATCACAGAAAGCTTAGAAAAAATATTTCTTTATGATTTCTAAACTTCTTTCAAAACGTCCAAAAATCAAAACCCAAAAAAATTTTCCAAGTCACGGCCAAAAACAGAGGAACTCGGGTTTTTGAATTTAAACATCAAGACAGAGGATTTTAATTCTCTGATACCAACTGTTAGACTTAAATAAAATTCTCTAATGCGGAATAACACTTTAGAAATGAGAATTAAAGGGTTTAATGCCAGGAAATCTTACCTCCAGCCATTGATGCAATTCACTGTAAAAGTTTCAGTTCTCACTGTGTTTGGCTCTTTCAAACTCTTCTCTACTCTATTTAGATGGTGTATTACTGAAGGGAATTGAGTGAGTGAGTTTGGGGACCAAACACATGTATTTATAGCCGAAATCCCCATCAAATTTCGGGTTTACGTGTCCCACGTGATCCTATTTTCATGGGATCAGTTTAAATTGATGGAGGAGTGCTTGACCACTTAAAGGACTCTTAAGATGATAGACTCCCACTCACGAACGTCTTCATGAGCAAGAATCGGTCAACATTTCGTTGATAAGTCAGTTTATATTTTGGTTTTCTTTTTACTTTTTCGGAAGTTTTTTTTCTTTCATTTGAAAGTAAAATGTTTGCTTTTTGAAACGCAGTGTGGGAACTGGAGAGATGAAGTTTGTTGGAGATAAGAGGGGGGGGGAGATGAAGATGTTGAAGAGAAGAGGGATGAAGAGTTCAAACTAAGGAAGGATGACGCAGAGAAAGCTGAAGCACTCAGTTGAAGAGAAGAACTAATAGAGGGGAGGAGGGTCGACAGCAATGAGGGTGTTGAGTAGAGGGAGGGTCGATGGCGACGGGACAACTTTCTAGAGGATGGGTAATGGGGCCTTGGGGAGAGGATGGGCGACGCGGGGGGTGAGGGAGAGGATGGGTGACAGGGCTCAAAGAATTTGAAAAGGGTCCATGAGAGAGAAACGTGCGAAAGATGGAAAAAAAAATTTCAAAAAAAAAAATGAGCAATTCTACATATCTACCTACACTCTCCACACACCATGCACTCAAAATTTTTTATTTTTTTAAACTCAATACACTAAGTGTGTTGAGTGTGTGATAAATAGTAGAGTGTGAAGAAGATTTTTTAAAAAAAAATACTACTTTTCATGTAAGGCTGATGAGAAACAGTGGCTAATGAGTAGCGTTTTTCTTTTATAAATATATATATATATATATATATATATATATATATATTTAGAATCTCAAGACTTAGGTTGCGTTTGGAATATAAACTCCTTTCAACTCATCATTACAACTTTTTCAAATCCCAACACAAAATATAATAAACAATTCAACTTTTTTAAATTTTAAAATAATAATAATATTAAAAAATAATATTCTAATAATATTTTATCATCTCAACTCAACTCACTTCAACATCCAAACTCACCCTTAGAATCAATGGAGAAGTGAGTTTCAAATTTTCAATAATCACTTCATTCAATTCACAAAGTTAAAAATAAATAAAATATAAAAAATAGTCTAATAATGTTGACCCAATCCCATTTTTGTTTCTCCATACCAAGATGTAATCATTGACTTTTATGACAATTAAGTTGTGGGGTTACTATGGAATATGCTTTTGCAACAATTCGTTTTCTGGTAATGGTCTACAAATTCCTTTTTCATGTTGTACTACAAAGGAATGCGAGGATTTAATTCAATAAAAAAAAAGAAAAATAATTTGTATAAGTCTTAATAGATAAATTCCACGTAGACCTTTTGTAAAAAAGTAGACTTCACCATAAAAAAGTATAATTTTTTTTAGTAAGAATCACTTTTTACAAAAGTCTTGTATGAAACTTATCTATTTGAGATTTGTACCTAACATTATATTTTTTTAAAGAAAAAGACCCAGAGCTCAGCAGCAAGTGAAGGCCTCATGCTTGCCAAAAGTGGTACTGTTCACGGTTAGAATGACGGAATTGATCTCCGATACTACCGATTCATTCCATTCCATAAGAGTAATAGGAAAATTCTATATATCATATTTAATGGGATGAAAGTGGGATGGTAGTATTGTATATAGAATTTTTTCTACAAATATCCTTTAATAATTGAAGGAAAGCGAAAGCAACGTGGGGTTTTTTTTTTTTTTTTTTCCCACTACTACCATATATATGTAGTATATTATCCACTTGTAATGAAAATCCAAAAAATCTCACGTACACAACGTTTAAAGAAATAAAAAGTATACTTTCAATAGAGTCAATGCTGAGCAATTAAAAATTAAAAAACTGTTACTGATTTTTTCATGTCATCCAAAATGTAGGTACTGTTGAAATTCATGTATAAATCAATGAAAATCAATATTTTAAATATCGTATCGAACGTCGTATCAGTCAAGACATTGAATATCGTTTCATATATCATTTCAGAATATTCGATATATGAATAAATTATATATATAAATATATATAAATTATATTTTAAAATAATAATTTATATATGAATAAATTATATATAAATATATATATATAAATTATAAATAGTCTAGTCTGAATTGAGGATAAAAAAATAAGTTTATAATTTGAAAAAAAAATAAAAATTAAAGGCCGAAATATCGGCAGTACAAGCTGAAATATAAATCGGTATGACCGGTATGACTGGTATTTAAGCTAGTATGAAACATATATGATACCTGTATAGGTACGGCAAATACCGACCGGTATAATACGAAATGAAAAATACTGATAAAAATGCTTACAATAAATAGATTGAATTACTTAAATGATTTGATTGTGGTTTTCAATGCTAAATACATATAGAGATATCAGAGGAAAAATATTATGCATGGTTCAGAAATTTTGATAAATGAAAAAATAAAAATAAATAAAAGAACTGAGAAAATGGCAGAATGTGATGACAAAATAGAAGAACTAGAACCGCGTACGCAACTTGCGGTCTAGAATGTGGTGTCCACTTTTTCTGTTTTGCACAAACCAAAAAGACAACAAATTATAACGTAAAGTATGCCAGATGATGAGTTAGCTAGCTAGCAACTAGCTAGTAGCTAGTCACTTGGTACGGGCAAAACTGGCTCAATCCATCCCCTCTTCCTCCTTTCCGTCTCTTGGGTCGATATGTATAAGAAACAACAAATTAACCTCAATTTTGTTTTGTTTTTGTGTTTTTGTTTTTTGCCCAGATCATCCTCCTTTGTAAACTCCTTCCCTGCCCCATTGATTCTTTGGCAGCTCAACACCTGTAGCCTTTGTCATCCACAAGATTACTAGATCTTGTGCTATCAAACTCAACATTCAAGACCTGATCGATGACCTGTACGTACGTTTCTGAAATCAGATTCAATGATGGTTTCAAAACAAAGCTTCCTTGGAGGTACAATGCACCGTGGGATGATATTTTACAACTTCTTTTCCAATGCTCTTTGTTTGTTATTATTGTCAGGTAAATTAGAAGATCAAGGCATGGATTGTTTTGTCAATAAAAATGATAATATTTTTATAAAATATCTAATAAAATTAATATCATTTTTTTAAAATATCCTTATTTTATAACATATATTGTGAAAAATATTGTATATTTATCACTACTCGTTTCGTGAATACCTACATTTCTAGACTGGTTTGAATTTAAATATGAGATGAGATGGTTTTAGATGAAATATGAAAGTTGAAAAAAATATTATTTTTTAATATTATTATTATTTAAAAATTTTAAAAAATTAAATTGTGATTTAAAAAGTTAAATTATTTATTATATTTTATGTAAAAATTTTAAAAAAGAAAGACTTTCTAAATTTAAATATGGTCGTATCTTTGAGCGAAATTCATAGAGTTGAAATTCAAAGTGAAATTCTAACGTGGCCCAGTCTCCAGTCACATCTTTCTTTTGGCATTACTGAACTCTAGTGTTATCTCTAACCAATTGCATAGGGCGAGCAAAAAGTTACAAAATTCATTATATAAAAATAAAAAATCCCGATGTATGTTTTTTTTTTTTCCGCCTAAATGAAAATTGAATGGTCTTTAATTGGGAATTGAAATTCGAAAGGATTTTTAGGCAACAAAAAATGTCTTTTAAATTTAAATAGTAATGAAGAATTATAATAAATGAAAAAGTTGATATGGTAATTAAGAAAATTGCAAAATTAAGAATCTAATAAAAATGTAAAAGAATTACAATAAATAAAAAATAATGAGATGTCTCGATAAGAGCAAATCAAATACTTGAGAAATTATCCAGGTAATGGATAGTATTACTGCGAATTAAATAGAAGGTCAGCCAGAGTTTAGACTATTGCTTTTTTTGGGTTTTGATCTTTTAAATTATTGTCTAAAATTTTAAGACGACTTCATTTGTTTTTATAGATGAGATGAGATGAGATGAGTTGAAATTAAAGTTAAAAGGTTAAATACAATATTGTTACAAAATATTTTTTAATATTATTTTTGTTTTGAGATTTGAAAAAGTTAAATTGTTTATATTATTTTGTGTAGAAATTTAAAAAAGTTGTAATAATTAAATGAGATGAAATGAGTTGAGATGAATTGAACAAACAAGACATTAGGAGCGGAATGTAGATAAAGTGGGATCACAATATTTATTGTTATTTTAAAAAAATTACTCGAATAATTATAAATGTCGCAAGATCCAATATTTCATACGTCTATATATCTTTTAAACTTGAGATAATATGAATACATTGTGTTTTTAATTGCACTAATGATCCATACAGACTTAACAGTGTTAGGTTTTATTTATTCTTATTTAGTAGTGGAATACAAATATAAATAGGGTGAGGAAAAGTAAAACCCAAAACCTATTATCTGCCAAGACTGATAATATCGAAAATTACACGTACCTAGCAGCCAAGCCGGTGAGTTTTGATATCTATTTAAGACAAAACCAATCTGTTTTTATTTGAGAACTAGTTCATACAAGATCAACCAATTCATTAGATTCTTATAAATATTTTAAAATAAAAGATGGAATACAGTCGATGACTTGTCCAAGTCCATCATGACCCATCTTTTTGCATTAAAAGATGGAATACCACGTCTAGGAAAAACAAATTTCGTGAAAGAGTGCTGACACACTCACCACTTCCAACTATCGCTTGAGTTACCACTAGTTATTGGATTTTATTTTATTTTTTTGTTTTTTCATATATGTATTTTTTAACATTTTAAAATATTTTTTAAAAAATAAAAAATATTATAATATTATTAAAAAATATTTTATTAATCACTAAGTAAAAAAAAAAATTTTAAAAAATTAAAAAGGTAAAATGGAGAGGGAAGAGTAATATTATCCTTCGTGAAAAGCATTCGCTTCTTAAACTTGCGTTTTTGTCTGATAACTTGGTTTAGGTTAAATATAATTAAAGATTGTGTAAACGTTTTATATATTTTTTTTAAAAAAGTGAGGTTTATTGTTAAAAAAATTATTTTTTTATATGAATATCATATTTATTTACTTTTTTTAATAACTGTGTGCGGCCCTTACGTACTTTAAGATTGTAAATATTATTTCTCTGCATATTAATAGGAGAAAAATAAAGGAAAATGATTTTGATAAATAAGAAAGTGGGACTTACTCCAAAAATTCATTTTTTGTAGCTGGTCTATTTTTTTTAATAGCTTGCATAAGACTTACACATCTTAAATTTGTATCTTCCATTGTTGTAAAAAAATATGTTAATGAAATGGATAACCACCAGTAGGGGTGAATTCGGTCCGATTTGGTCTGGTCGATCCAGATGGTGTTTTTTGGGCTGGACCGAAATTCGATCCATAGGATCTAAACGGCGCCATTTAGATCCTACTTCACTCTAAATGTACATAGTAACACGTGAGTTCGCTCGAGCGAAGATCAACCTGTGAATTCGCTCGATAGGCGCTCAACACACCGCTCGAGCGAATCACTAGTGTTCGCTTGAGTCTCGCTCGACATACTGCTCGAGCCAATAAGAAAGAAAATGAGGAAGAAATGGAGATAAATATAATCAAAGGTCCCTATGAGACTCTTCATTAAGTATGAGTGTGTAATACGTGAAAAAAATAAAAATTAGCAGTGAATAATTAAAATTTAGGGAAAATGTTTTGTGGAACTAATATTTATTTATTACTATTGTCTATTTATATATAATGACATAAATTATCACATGATTTATGATATATTATTAAATGATAGCATATATTATTTAATATTTTATATAGTTAATGATAATAAATTAGATAAAAATTACATCATTAACTTATATAATTACTGTATAAAAATAATATATTAAATTATTAAAAATATTTTAAATATATATATAGTTCGGTCCGATCCGATCCAGTCCAAAATTTATGTATTTTGGTTCACAATTTTTAGGACCGAGACCGACCCCTCTAGTATTCGGTCTACTTTGATCCGGACCGAAATTTTCGATCTGGTCAATTTTTTCCGGCCCTGACTGAATTTTGTACACCCCTAACCACCAGCACATGTCCTCACTGTGACGAGGTTGCACCGACTGTCCAGTTCTATAGAGTGAATGAGGATAGAGATCAGGTAATGTAAGAACAGCAACGGTGCTTGTTTGCAGTGGACTGTCTACAACGACAAGCCCAAAGTGACTAGGTGGTCCTCCGCTATGGTCCCTCGGTTAACCCATAAATTAGCTTCGATATTTGCACATAAAACACCAAGACAAGTTGACATGCACTACTCCTATATTGCTTATAATTCCAATATATCATCCTCGTAATGCTTCAAAAAAAAAAAACCTTCAAAAAGGTGTCCAATTTCTATTGAATGCAGTCATATGGCCACTTGCTTTTGTTCAAGTTCGTTGCGGCAAAATCATTTACATGGTGGAATGACATGAAAACATGTTTTGAAGTGGCTGAAGATAGGTAGCTGAGGATATATATATATATATCTGAGATTCTATCTTGTCTTGTCCTGTCTGCTAGTGCATATTTGTCCCCCCCGTTTTGGGGATCCACAAACAATTGCTCGTTTTCTTGAGTCATAGCAAATGTCAATGCTGTGAGTTGTTTGAATTATTACACTTCACTCAAGAATGCAATCTATTCAAATGAAGAGAACACTTCCATAATATTTGACTGCATCTTCACAATATAATTCTTCCTAATTTAAGGTATTGTGTACTGATGGAGCAACAAAATATCTATGAGCGGTACTACCTATAAGTCTCACACTCCATACACTCACTCTAAAAATATGTCATTTTATATTTTTATCTTATTTTATTCACAAACATGTTTGAAATCATTTTTATTACGTGGATAAAAAAATAAAATGACATGTTTTTAAGTGAATATGTAGGATGTGAGTCTTATGTCTAATCGAGACTTCAAAGTCTCGAGGGGGTGGCGGCGGCGGGGGGACAACGTCGGTGGACTTTTTGCAGCAGCGTACTCTATAGTCTAAGTTGGAGTGACTAATGTCCATTGTCCACCCAATTTGAAAGCAACATATATGCTGTCCGGAATTGCTTTTATTGTGCATTGAAATGAAAATGCGATGGTGGTACTGGTATTACGTATCTCAATGCATCGCTTTAATCCGATTACTACACCTTCAAAAGCCTCTGACTTGATAATCGAAAAAAGGAAGAAAAAACTTCAATCTGACCCTTTTGAATTGGGAACAAAACACTAGTCGAGGTTGTGACAATCTTCTTGTAAGTTGCAATAGCACGATCAACACCAAAGAAATAGGATCATTTTATGGACGTAGTGCTCAAGCTGCCAAATCACTTCTTTCTATTTTCTTGGCTTGTTTTAAATGCAACGAATAATTCAAGCACTTCTTTGTTCTTTCTGGGTTGGGAATCTTTACCATGGGCACCAGGAATGACAAAAAGGATGAGAAATTGATCCACGGCGGAGAAAGTCTTGACAGTTATTCTTTAGGTACTCTGTTCTATTCCAATCACTGCACCGCTTTGTTGATGTTACGCTTCTAATTTTTAATAGATATGTGGATGTGAGAGGAATTTGAGAAGTTGCAGTCCAGCTTTTCAAACGATGACCAAAAGTATCGAACAAGTTTTGCTTCCTTAGTCAACCAGTAAAGCTAAGTAAGTGGCTTTTTTTCGTATATTAGAGTCAATTTGGCATTCACATGAAGATGGGATTCTTTTGAAAATGAATTCTGTATTGTTTCCGTGCAGTTGATTTTGCCCATAGAATTGAATTTTTTTAGCTAAGGTTGTTTCTATGTGGAATATTATTAGATGACATGCTACCATATAAAAAGACCAAATATCAAATAAGACAACGTTATATGCAGAGGCCTCAGATCAAGGGCACCGACTAACTTTATTTAATGAACTCTGTTGCTCTCTCCCATGTGTTTTCTAGCAATACACTGAGGGATATCTTAGCTGGCTCATTCAAATCCATTTCTCATGCACAAAGAACTCTTTTTATTCGCTTTCAATCAGTAATCAAGAGAGAGGGTATCTTTGTTGCTCTGAGAAACATCCTAAACATTCTGATTCCTACTGGCAAGAGTTATTCCAATCAGACATCCCACAAAAAAAAAAAAAATGACCACGATTTTGACAGGAGAAATAAATAAATAAATAAATCAAGATACGATGCATGTGATTAGCTCTTGTTGGAATGTAAACATATGGCAGACAGCTTGGAAATACCTTGGCATTTTAAATGTTTTAAGCTCGATCTGATTCAAAACATGTCTATGGTTGAATTGAAGTCTTGAATGCGGTTGAAGAAAAAGCTGATTTAGAGAGCAAAGACACTAACTGAATAGGGGAACTAGCTAAGGACTGAGTTATGGTACGAATACAATGAATGCATGTGAAGAGGATCAAATATCCAGGCCCAAGACCAGCCCAGGCCACTACTAGGAGATAAGAGAAAAATCAAGAAAGTAAGAGAGAAGAGTGTGTTAGGAGGCAAGGGGGACAGTGTCAAGATAAAGTGGGAAAGGGAGAGATGGTCAGACATGTAAAACGGATGTCCCTCACCACTACTGAGGCGCACATAAGAAGAGGGTCAGATAAAAAGCAAACGGCCAGACGAGTTTGACTTCTTCTTCATCCTCTCAAAGGGGAGCTCTAGCGAGGTGGTTTCTCCAACAAATATATTCAAGATATTCATTGTCCAATGAGAAATTAGAGGTTATGAAAGACTGTAAACAAGCATGTTATAGTGGATTTTCCCTCCACAAACGCCTAGTGGACGTAGGTAATATGTCGAACCACGTAAATCTGTGTTCATCTTTCTTTACTTTCTCTACACTTATTTTCCTTTCACCGCTATGGATGTATGCACCGACACTGTACAATCGTACCAGACCATTGTCGAGGGCTTCAGACCACACTAATGACTGATCGAGGCCCAAACTGTTATAGCGGGCTGGGAATGACTCTTTTTCCCATTCTGGCCTGTTGTGTGGTTTTTTATGCATCAACAGTTGGTATCGTCTGTGAAATCTGATTTACTCTCTATACCGGAGGTGGGAGAATGACGATTTTCCGGCCCGCTGAATAATTACCAGATGAGCAGATAACATCCTCCATATAAGTGTTCTTAGTTTTTCAATTTTTACGTTTATGAAAAACACTGCTGCAAAGAATGGGCGAGTAAATCTTTTCTCGCCCGGAACCCAAGCTCCTCGTCATTGCACTCAGTACACTTTGAATGCACTATGCAAAACGGGAAGTACATGGTGAGCACTATTCACGTAAAAGGCACATTGCCCAGGCACATATACTTCCCGAGTCACTAGCACAATGCATTGCACACATCAGGGGTACTGTACACTTAAGTGCACAGTACAATGCACATGGGAGTGTACAGTACCATGCACATTCCCACCACCATGAACAAAGAGGAATAGGAACATGGGCGAATGTGCACTAAGATGCTTTCAAGCGCACTGTACACTTGCACTACAATGCATGTACCTGCCATGCATGGCAACACGACGGGTGCACATCCTGTGCACCCAAGCTCCACCTCAGACTCATGTCGTGGACCCACTGGAGGGAACTCCTGGCCACCCAAAAGGCCACTGGAATTCTCTGTCGTGACCATGGTGATCACCGGCGATGAAGGCCGTGCATAGTGGGCAGCGACTGGACATTGCCCCACTCGACCTAGGGGCACATGACGGCCAGCTGTGAGCCTGCCTAACCCTCTGGTGGCCACCACCTGGGCCGTCAGAGGTTTCAGTTCTTGATCGTCCATTTCCTATGAACGGGGAGCAAGCCGAGCGAGGTATTGTACCATGCTCGACGCATCATAAAACGTTATGCATGCGGTGGGCAGCCACGAGCCTGATGACCTTGTCGACGGCCATGGCGTGGCCCACCGGTAGTTTCTGTCTCCAACTGGCTCATCCCTGCAGCTGGATATCGAGCATAGTGCACCTAACGGGTGCACGACAACGTGCACCCAAAAGGCTCACGACAACTAGTTGGATGTGGCCACCAAGTGGTTGTGCACTGCAGGAGGCAATGGGGCATGATGTCGTGCACCAGCCGGGCCCCCTCCCACAAAAATGCCTTGCACTGCGAGCTAGCGAGATCATCGCCTGGAACTACCAAGCACGACAGTGATTTCGGTTGTAGGCAAGATGCTCGACGAACTAAGTCCCCCCGCCGTAGTGTCCGCGTGCGCCCGAGACACACGGTGGGTAACAGATGCACGCAACAGGCACCCAACAGGTACCTCCCCCGTGGCCACCTCAAGCTGGTGGGCAATGCCACCTTCCACTAAGACCATCGATGATCTTTATCGCCGATGGAGTGCTCCACGGCTTGGCTGGGTCTCCCAGCTCCCACATGCAAACGAGCATCAACATTACACCACCAATAACACAGCGAGGGACTCATTCTCAAGTGTGGCGCCCTCGACCCCCACGTGTTATTTTTGTGAAGTTCATGACACCTAAATGATGACCACACGGATCACGCACCCCAACGACCAGTGCTCAGAGTGTGTACAACATACAATAAGTGTACAATATAAAATTCGCAGCAGCGAAATAACAAGGTCTTTCTTTAGTAAGTACCAAAATGTTCAAAAACAGTAAAATATCTTTACAAGAATTATACAGTCATCCGATAAATAATTTAAAGAAAACAAATAACATAAGGGAAACAAATCCCAAAACGCTGAATAACATATCAGCAACTCAAGCCTCTAGCGGAGTCAGCCCCTCAAGTTCATACTCGAGCTCTGCCTCAAAATCTACGGTACCATAAGACAGAACCGTAGGGTAATACACGACAATGAGATTATGACATCTCAGCAAATAATTAACCAAAACAAACATCCAAGAGATTTAAAAATATATTAATACAATCACACATTTACAAACGGTCAAATATGAAGGAAACAATTCCACATTTCTTTTTTTTTTCCTAAAAAATATACTTTTAATCACTCATGCCAAAAATCTCATTTGACCCAATCATTACTATTATATTATTATGCATGCACCACGGTCTCTCCTATGGACTGTCTGCACACCCTGGCTCTCATCGTCACATCATGGGTAACGTCCGTGCATGAGACTTTGTAACGAGTGATGCCCAGTTCCGCGCCCAGCGCTTACATGGCCAAGCATCCTCTAACCTCGCCAGTCAAAAGGTCACGGAATCGGTACGAGAGTGTTACCGTCTCGTCTGTTCTCGTCGTCACCCTGCGACAACTCAGGGGACATCACGTCAGTTTGTTTCACTCTCGAGTGACTAAAGGAGCTCCATCGAGATAATGCCTCATCTCGGCTTGGGGTCGTGATACACACGCACCCACATAATCAGTCTCATTTCTAAACAGACAACGTGACATCATAGCACAATTTATTAAAGACGATAAATGTGCATTTCAACATAAATTGGATAACAAGGTAAATTTATTCATTCGTAAATTCACAATAATTACAATTACACAGTTTCACAACCAACTACATGCGTAATCCCATCCTCCAATCCGGCCCAAGGCCCAACACCAACATCAACTGTAATAATTCCCAACACTTCAACGGCCCAAGGCCCAATTCCAACAAACCAACAGTTCATAAAAAAATGCCATTTATAATTTCAATTTAAAACTCATAGTTGCGATGGAAAATTACTCACACGAAGATGAAAAAATTCTTGAAGATCGCGCGAAAGGGGTGTTGCCAAAAGTGGCGGCACAGTGGCGGCAACAGTGATTCAAGGGCAAAACAGTGGCCTTTTTGGTGAGTTTCTCTCGAGGAAAATTCGAGCTAGGTGAAAAATGGATGGAAGACTCAACCCATGACAAGGTAAAAATTCACCAAGAACCTGAGTGACAATTCACATCTTTTGGATAAAACAGAGCACAACAAAATTTTCACAAACTCTAAGTTCACCAACAAAATTTACAGAACAAAACTCAAAACACCAAGAGATGCTAAAAGCTTATACGAGAGAGGGAAGATGAGGAGCTTGGAAGATTTTATTTGAAGAACCCGTGGCCTATTTATAGGCCAAGTATGGCAGTTTGAGGCTCACGGGGACAACATGCGAAAGAGGAACAGCAGTACAAGCTGCGGAGGAGACGTGTGGCAGTGAATATGGCGTGGTGAAGTGGCGGGTTGACATTAGTAGAGGGATGGCATTGCCGAACGACACGGGGGCAACCATTGAAGCTCGAGGTGGAAGGTGGTGGCTGTGTGGAGAGGCAGCTGGATAGCAACCCTTCGAAGCCACTACTGAACGACACGGAGCTACCATGAGGTGGAGGAAGGAGGTGGTGACTCACGGCAGCTGCTGGAACAAGAAGAAACCAGAAGGAAGAAGAAGAAGGTAGAAGAAAGAAGAAGGAAGAAGAAGAGCAGTGCGGCGCATGGGGAAAACGATGGGATCCCTAAGGGTACCCATCAAAACGACGCCGTTCGAAATATGGGGAGGGGCTGAGTTCAAAAACTGCACGGGCTGGGCCCTTTGCACACGGGTTGGGTTCAAAACTCCTATGGGCTGGGTTCAAGACACGGGCTGGGTCACAACACAACACACACACACACACGACCCAAACAAAAATAAAAACACTACAATTCAAAAGCCCAAACCTAAAATACACCAAAATAATAACATAATTAAAATAAATAAAATAACACATTTAATTAAATAAAAAGGGAATTTAAAACACACGAAAATTTAGGGATCTCACATCAGGCATCTGTGGTGGGTACCTCCTTGCCTGGTCACACTCGTCGGCCACACAGTGGCGAGGAGCCAAGCTGCCCGATCACTCTTCTCAACCACACAGTGGCGAGAAACCAAGCTCTGCTTCTCGCCCATTTTCCTCAGGCCATGTGTATTTCAACCACGGTCCTGCCACACACACAGGCAATTATGTAGCAGGCGGGCCACTCACTTCCCTTGGCCACCACATGCAATGTACCATGTACTCCACAACAACGAAGACAACGGTTAGCACTGCACACGACCAGCCTCGCCTAACACGTTGCATGGCCCATGCTTGCCTAACACACTACACCAACTTGCTTGTCCAACACGCTCCACTTGCTCGCCCAACATACTCCACTAATCTGCTCGCCCAAGTCTGCTTGTCCGATTTCAGTCAAGCAAAATCGACTACAGTAACCAAAAACTCTCCGGTTTGTCTCTCTCAATCAGCCCGCCTCCAACCTTCGTTGTGCTCTGACATGGCAAGTCAAGTTTGCCACCTCACTTTGTGATTTGGGTTGTTTATGATAACCAAATTGATCTTTTTTGGCACGGACAAGCATCTCCTTTAGCAAAGTTGAGTCCCGCGACACAACGATCAAAACACAAGTCTTTTGACTTGTCGACCATCGCGCTAGCAAAGCTGAGTCCCTTGACTTAGCACGACACAACGGTCAGACACAAGTCCATTGGCTTGCCGACCCTCATGTCAGCCAAGCTGGGTCCTTTGACTCGCCACGATGCATTGGTTGGGCTAGAGCCCTAAAGCTCGCCCACGCGACCAATCGGACACAAGTCCCTTGACTTGTTGACTTTCGTGACACCTTCGCCATAATGCATTGGTTGGGCTAGGGCCCTAGGTATAGGTGTAACCGGTCCGGTTTGGTATGATTTTAGACAAAATTTAGAACCGAACCTGTATGCACCGGTTTTACATTTTCAAAAACTGATTACGCACTGGTTACCCTCCTAAACAGGTACCTCCAGTTTTACCGGTCCGGTTCGGTCTGATTTTTCGATTTTAATAAAATGTAAATTTTCCATAAAAATATGTTTATAAAAATTTAAAAAAAACTACTTTAAAATAATCTATTTTATTAAAAATATATTACTATTTACAAAAATCTGTTTTATAAAAAAAATATGTATGTAAAAAAAACTGCTATAAAACAAATAAGAAAAAACTGTTATAAAATGTAATTAATATATATATTTTATGTTTAAAGCATATGGTTAAATAAATTTTCATGTTTAAGCTTAAAATTTTATGTTATAAATTATAATAACATTATCTTATATATAATTATAATTTATATAATAATATAAATTATATATAATATAAAACATATTATATATAATATTAAAATAATTAATTTAAAATATATAATATAGTGAACCGGTCCAGTCCAGTCCTAAAAAGCATAGAACCAGAACCAGACCGATACCGGCCGATTTTGGAATTAAGGAAATCGGCCTCTAACCAAACCAATCCAAAACCGGACCGGCACCACCGGTTCAGGCCGGTCCGGTCCGATTTTCTTGTTTCCCAATTAATTTTTACACCCCTGGCCCCAGGGCTCGCCCACACGACCAGTCAGATGCAAGTCACTTCACTTGTTGACCTTCGTGTCGCCAAGCCGAGTCCCTAGACTTTTGGCAAAATTTAGGCTAGGCACTAGTCCTAGGACTTGCCCAGACGGCCATTCGGGTACAAGTTCCTTAACTTGCCGACCTTCATGCTGATACGAGTCCCTAAACTCGCGTCGATTGTCACACTCGAGCCATAACCATTGCTAAGGTTACCTCCGGGAACGAACCTTCGTAGTTAATGGGCCTCCAAGCTCCACAATCGCCTTGCGTGGGTTACCTCCAGGAATGAGTCAACGGGCTCGACAACCGTGTAAGGTGGACCCAGGGGGTCGACGAGCCCTCTGACCATTTTGCGTGAGTTACTTCACACAAATTCTGATACTAACAGTAAATCCAAAACAAAAACATCGGACGGACATACACTTTTCAATAATGACAGACATACATGCAGACGCACTGACGTACTACGCATCTTATGCAGTTGAGCACATCTCTCGCCACATCCAAGCTCCGTGCTCACATCATGCGCGGTCGAGTACACCTCCCGCCTCGTCCGAGCTCTGCGCTCGCATCTTACGCGGTTGAGTATACCTCCCGCCACATCCGAGCTCCGTGCTTGCACCATACGTAGTCGAGTACACCTACCATCACATCCGAGCTCCACACTTGTATCATACGTGATCAAGTACACCTCCGGTCACATATAGCTCCGTGCTCGCATCTTACGTGGTCGAGTACACCTCTCGTCACATCCGAGCTCCATGCTCGCATATTATGCAGTCGAGTATACCTCTAGTCACATAGAGTTCCGCGCTCGCATCTTACTCGGACTAGTACACCTCCTGTCACATTCGAGCTCCGCACTCGCATCATACGCAATTGAGTACACCTCTTGCCTAACTCCATGCCTGAAAGTCTTTATCGCTTAACGCAAGTGAAGCGGACAACCAGGGAACAACTCCCGAAATTTATTTTCTCACAAATTTCTATGAATAACCTCGGTTGCATATTTTATCTTAAGGATTTTCAAGGTCTTTGTCGGAACAAATTGCTCTTAAGAATCACGGGCAACTAAAAAGGATAAAATATCCCGGCCCAACCACCAGGAGACAAGAGGAAAAGCAGGAAGGTAAGGGAGAAGAGTATGTTAGGAGGCAAGGGGGACAATGTCAGGAGAAAGTGAGAAAGAGAAAGGTGGTCAGACATGCAAAGCGGAGGTCCCTCACCACTTCGGAGACGCACGCGAGAAGAGGGTCAGATAAAAAGCAAGGGGACAAACGACTTTGACTTCTTCTTCAACCTCTCGAAGGGGAGCTCCAGTGGGGGGTCTATATTCAATATCTTCATTGTATAGTAAGAAATCTGTGTCGAATCACATAAATCTGTGTGTTCATTTTTCTTTACTTTCTCTACACTTATTTTCCTTTTACCGCCATGGATGTACGCACCGCGACACCGTACAGCCACACCAAATCACTGTCGGGGGTTCCAGACCACACCGATCGAGGCCCGAATCGTCATAGCAGGCTAGGAATGACTAATTCTCTCCTTCCGGCCTGTTGTGCGATTTTTTATGCATAAACAACATGCATTAAGTAATCCAATATTAAAGGAAAAAACAAAAAGTTGCTTAGGCCTGGCCCGAAAGAGGTCTACAGGGATGCAATTAGGATGGGTAGATTTCACACATAAGTTCATATCCTTTGCAGGTCCGTTGTTGTTCAGTGTATTCTTAATGTCATACCAAAAACCCACGTGGCTGTTGGGCAGCTTCGATTCCAATCAACCCAACTGGCCACATTAATGGCCTTGAAAATTATTTCACTTTGGTCACATTGATTAAAACATTAATGTTGTCGTATTTCTAATCAATACTAGGAGATGGGTCTGGTTTTTTTATGAAAATTGGCATGTGATTGATACAGGGATCACCTCTCATTCGCTTAGAAATTCTAGGTGGCTTTTCCAGCTTTCATAGAGGCAACTCTTGATGGAGATAGGACATCACTAATAGTTGGCAAAAACCCGACCTTATTATTTGTGGGTTCTTAGTTATCGAGACTGTTGTTAGAACATCACTTATTGTTAACGTTTGCCCGCCCGATAAATAGAAACAGTTCGAGTACATGGAGAGGATCTCAAATCGAAGCCTTCAAGTTACTCGACAAAATTGATACGAGATCAAGCCTCAAGGAGAGGTTTTGCCGGATATCGACTATGGAAAAAGCTAAACATAGTCAAGTTGGCGCACAAACTGCACACCCCATCTATATGGAAAAATAGGGCATTTTCGTTTAAAGGATGTGGGGCATTTTCATTTAAAATGAAATGATGCGTTTCACCCTTCCTCATCCTTTAATTCTGGGCATATTTGTGGGCAAACAGAAAGAGACATGTCGGAGTGGAGAATATCTTTGACAAGATAAGTAATGGGCTCGATGTCTCTGAGGATCTCGACTTTCCACTTGCGCTAGTCGGTGTCCTCGTATCGACGGTTCTTAGAAAGGTCTACGGCACTCCAATTTGCAGTAGCGCTATCCATAGGAGATAAATTCTCATCTGACTTAGTTGGTGCAACAGCGGTGCACTAGAGACGATGAGGAGTTGTGAATAAACTAGCAGATATCTGGTGCTGGTAGTGGAGTCGGAGGTGGATGATTGGAATGCCCCTTAGAAGCAGAGGAGCTGCCATAGAATGCTGGTGATAGCAATGTGCATGTTGCTTGTTGGCAAGCTAAAAGGGAAGAGAGGTTTCCACTCAATTTTCAAAGTTTGCGAAATTAATCCAAAGATTAAACAATTTACAACAATTTTTTTAAAAGTGAATTTGATGTATAATTTTCAAAATAAATGCACAAACGATGGTTTGAAGTGAATTTGAGCTATGAAAAAATACAGACGAAAGAGGCAAATTTTGTAATATGAAAATACAAATGAATTTGCACTCCTCCGACAAGTGGGTGGAACACAGCCGAATAGAACACAGGGCGGTCTTTTTACTTCTAACAAATAATGGGTGGCGGAGGAGTGCAGCGCAACCGAGGAACAATGGCTTGAGAGAGACGTCGATGTTTAGGTTCTCACCCTGCTATAAAAATGATGAATAGTTCGTAGCACAATCTGAGAGAGACGTCGGTGTTCAAGTTGGCAACTTCTTTTCAGGTTCTCACCCTTCAGACCATTCTTCTGTTCTCACCCTTTCTTGCCTCTTTGTTTTTTAATAATATAAAACGTACACGTCGGTAGGCGTGCACAAGGGAGTGCACCAACTTGTCTGCATGTATAAGTACTGATCTACAGTATACAAATGTTGAGTCAACAATGTTTTCATCTAATATTTTCATTTTCAATTTTACCCTTACTTTTTAATGCCTTCTTTTGATGAAAAATAAAAAATAAATAAGTTTCTTTATTTTATTTATTTTTATAAAAAAATCTTTCATAAATTTATTGTCCATTGGCCGGTAGTAGTCTTCATCCATCCATAAAACAAAAAGTTTAAACATTAATACGTTTCACAAAACATGAATCGTCCTATATATGAAATTAAGGTTACTGATCGTTTCAAATGTCTTGCTAAGTTTTGAGTCCCAAAAGCAACACATCTAAAATAATTGAAGAGTAATTCTACTAAATAGTGCAGAGCTACTAAATAGAATAACTCAAAATTATTGTAACCCATGAATATCAAACAATTGTTTGCAGTTTCATGTTTGTAAAATTAATAAAAGAGAAAAGATACTTACAATCGTGAATTGCGTAATCGCTTTGAAAAAATGAATAAAATATGAGACCCACATGAAAAAAATTAATTTTTTAATAATAGACTCCACTCTTTTTCAAAGCGATTACGCGGCGGTTATGCACTTCACGGTTGTATATAGAATTACTCTTAATAAAATCATGAAGTCATTACAAAAAGCTCCGTATATATTTTATGTTAACAAACAATTAGATTGATTATGGTGAACTTGAGGATTGAAATAATGGTGATGAATCGATGATGATAATACTTTAACAACTGAGTCTACGGGAATAAAATGCATGCATACAACACAGGTCCTTGATCTATGGGTGTGCACAAAGACCGGATTTATTCCACCCTCTCCTCTACGGGAATAAAAAACACAGGTACTTGAACTTTATTCCACCCAGTCAAACAATTAAGGACTTCAAAGTGTGTCTGATTCAAACAACACAGAGATCATTTCTTGATTCAAATAGCCCATTTATATCTCTTGATTCTCTTGCACATTTTATTAAACACATTGCATGCATACAACACAACTTACAAACACATCATATAATTCATCAAACACATTTCCTTACTACAAATTTACAAAACCAATTCACAAGAATAACAATAAAATACCAATTCATAAAATGCATACAACACAGGTCCTTGATCTATGGGTGTGCACAAAGACCGGATTTATTCCACCCTCTCCTCTACGGGAATAAAAAACACAGGTACTTGAACTTTATTCCACCCAGTCAAACAATTAAGGACTTCAAAGTGTGTCTGATTCAAACAACACAGAGATCATTTCTTGATTCAAATAGCCCATTTATATCTCTTGATTCTCTTGCACATTTTATTAAACACATTGCATGCATACAACACAACTTACAAACACATCATATAATTCATCAAACACATTTCCTTACTACAAATTTACAAAACCAATTCACAAGAATAACAATAAAATACCAATTCATAAGAGACGTGTACAGAAAATTAAATTGCTTGATTTAATTTTAGGGCTCGGAACCCCTCACTCTCATCGTAGACGGAAGCTGAATCTCGGATTGAAATCGCATGGAAGGAGCAAAGAGGAAAGGCGACATGCCGGCAACAAAGACACGAGACGTGAGAGAGATGCGAGAGAGAAGGGAGAAGGAAGAAGGAAGACCGAAAAAGGAAGAAGGGATTCGGGAAGGGGGTTCCTGCATTTTGGACCTCCCGTGTAATGAAACAAAACCCAACTGTAAAACGACATCATTTTATATCTGAATTTAAAAAAAAAAAAAATCAGAATCGGAGTTCGAAACTTCTTAGAGCTCTGATTCTAACTCCGACTCCGATTACCTATTCGGAGCTACTCCAAACTCCGACTCCGAATTCCACCGATGAGCAAATGTCAGGCGAAGCCGAAAATTTCAAAATTTTGCACACCCTAGTTTCCTTTTATACAGCACACAACACAAATCCTCTCTCTCATTATCGGCTCTCTGACTCTCCCTCCAGAGTTCTCTCTCTCAATTCAGAACCTCTCTCTTTTCTCTCTCTTCGCCTCGCGTGACTTACCGTTGTTCGTAGCCACGGACCAGGCCGGACAGAAGCCCTCCTTCAAGTAGCAGCAGTTCTGTCTCAATCTCTCCTACATTTCCCACTCGCAGCCGCCGTCTCGTCCAATAAGTGTGAATCAGAGATGAATAGTAGTTTTCCCGTTATTCTTTCAGAAATTTATACTCGTGTACACGAGAACAAAGGAAATTAGAGAAATGTAATTTCTGTAAATACAAAAACAAGAACAACTACAAAAATTCTTCATTCAAGAACATTACACCCAGATTTAAAAAAGAAAAAAATCAACCCCACCGATTTGAGGAGGAAGATTTCGAAATTTCTACAAAATCACTAAAACACTATATCCATATACACGAAAGCCAAACAAGAACAAAGCTAGAAACAAGAACACCCTATGTGCACTACTGTTACTGCTTCTTCCATTGTTCATTTGTATTTCCCTTAGCCCAGATTACATCACAAGGTGCAGACCGTTAACATATACACGATTTGAACAAGAAAAAAAAAAACTTCAGATCTCAAAGAATCTTACATTCAGATTTGAAAAGGCAAAAAAAAAAAAACTCAGATCAGAAGAAGGAAAAAAAAAAACTCCACCTTTCCCATGAAGAACAACCATGTTCTTCGTTGGCTGACCTAGGCTGCAGTTTTCTTCATTTTCTTTAAGACCAAACACGGGAAACGTCTGTAGAGAGGAGATTTGAGAGACATAGTTGAATAATCGTGAGGATAGAGAGAGAGACCTCTGGTTTCCAATGAAAAATAGATTACAAAAGTGAGAGGTGTGAGAGAGTGAGTTTGAGGAGGGTCGAGAGAGAGAGAGAGTGGGGGTTTCTGAGAAGGAGAGAGAGAGAGAGAGAGAGAGAGAGAGAGAGAGAGAGAATTAGAAGAGGGGGAAGAAGGTTCGGGAAGGGAAGGCCGGAGGGGGGAAGAAAAAGGAGAAAAGGATGAGCTGGGCTGACCGAATGGGAAGAAATAGAAAAAGGAAAAAAAGGAATGGGAGTGCGGACTGGGTTTATAAGATTTTATTTGGGCTTTACAAGTGCATTTTAGATCTTATTAGAAATAGTCTTGAATATTATTTTCCGAAAATGATAGCAAATTTTCATAAAATTCTTAAGGAAATAAATACTCTAAAATGATGAACTTTAATGTTGTGCAGTATTTTATATCTTTTAATTTTGAGTCCTGTAAATATTGAATTGAATTTTTGTGTTCTACTACAAATATGTAGTTAGCTATATAATTTCCTCTGTTTCTATTAATGGTTTCTTTTTAGTGATTTATTAAAATATATACTTTTTAAACCTAAATGTTTCTTCCGTTTTTGGATAAATTGAAGATTTTCTTCCAAAATAAATATATTTCTTAGTATAATTATAAATTTCCATCGGGGAATGAATTATAATTTTTTAATAATTTAAATAAATCTGTATATTTATTAGATCTCTTATTATTCTTAATATATAGTTATTTAATAAATGTAAATATAGATGGAATGACTTCGGACTTAACTATTAACCTATAGTCTGTACATTGTTTTTAAAAATTATTATACCAATTGCTCATAAAATTGTAATAAGAAATTACAAGACCACCTCTCATATTTCTAAAATATTGCAAGTCAAATTTCAGAGAAATAATGGATGATCCATTTAGGCGCACAAATAAATGAACTTGGGTAGTTGCGCCAAAACAAGCTGAACGTGTTCTCCATCAATGTTGTAACCGAAGCAGCATCATAAAATGTTGTATGGAAGTGAAAATGTTGGATATAAAAGGGTGACCATGTCCGCGGAAGAAGAGAGAGAAAAAAGCAGGTGGGTTGGGGGTAAAGGAAAAGAGGAGGGTATTTTGAACTTTTATTCTTCACACGTGAAAAAGAGAGAACTTGATGCATGTGGATTGGGGGGAAATGAAAAGAGGTGAAAATAATACATAGAAAAATAAGAGAGAAAAAAATAGATAAGAAAAAAAAAATATACTAAATTTTAAAATCAAATTTTTTATTTTTGATCTAAAATTAAAATTTGTTATTATAAAATAAAATAATGAGTTTTAATAAATATTTCTTAGGAGAATAAAATAATCTAAATAATGAGAGTTCTTAACATAAAATAAATTAATGAGTATTAAATAATATTCTTAAAATAATAAAATCATTTAAATAAATTAATTTCTTAAAAATATATTATTTTCAGAACTCCAAAATATAAAAAGATTTACTTAAAACTTAGTCTTTGTTCAATAACACCACAAATATCTCATTTAAAATGATTTTGGTAAAATATATAGAAGATTTTAGAATATTTGACTCAATTTAAAAATCATCGACTAGATTTAAAATAAAGATATTAGATTTAAAATAATTTTTTAAAAATAAATGTTATTCATTATCTCCACACCACACACCAATATGTAATTTCTTATATTTTTTTTCTTGATGCGTAAACACACAAATTTAAACATTAATATATATACATATATATATTTAAATTGAATGGAAAAAATGAGAAATCACATGTTACTGTATAGTATAAGAGATAATGAGCTGTTTTTTTTTTTTATAATTCATTATTTCTACTTGTTAAAGTAATTTCTTTGTTTAGAAAACAAAAAATTATGTAAAATTAAACTGGACACATGTAGAGCACGTTGTCCTTTCGCAATATAAATATTAACTTTTTAAATTTGTTATGGCTTATGCTAGCAAGTAGCAACATATTTCAATAAACATTTTCATTACACAGTTTTTTTAAAGAAAAAATAAAAATAAAAAGTTAATATGGCATTTTGAAGTTGTATGACAGAAAAAGTTAAATAGCGTTGTGTAGATCCTAAATTTTACGCGAACTTTTGAAGAAAATATCATATTAAATGAAACAGAAATACATAAAAGTTAAGCTCAAAATTAGTTAATCATCTTAAATCAAACAATATCGCTCATTGCAGTGGTGACTCCCAGTCTCGGAGTTCAACCGAAAAATACATGGCGGCAGATCAATATTAAAGTCAGAATTCAGAAACAGGAACGAAAATAACGAATGGGGAAAATCAACCTTGAGAACAAGAATATACACCACTTAAACAAAATCCAAATTTCATTCACATTCTAATCCAGAACTAGTACAATTATGGCTCAAAAGAGAGCCAAGAAACGGTGGGATTTTCACTAGTTACAACTCAAAAGGGCAAACCTACAGCCACTTATCTACACTTGTGGGAAAAAAAACAGGTTATACGGAGGAATTAAAAAAGAGCCCATGCGAAGGAGTGCACTCTGTCAATCAGTTTCTTCCCTACAATCTGAACATGAAGTGGTTCCCTCGTCATCTGGAAAAGATCCACCCAAGCCACTAGATCCCGCCTGTTGTATATCCGTATTCTCATAGCTGCCACCACCAGATCTCCCAGACAGTGAAGCCAGTAGTATATCCGTATTCTCATAACTGCCACCACCAGATCTCCCAGACAGTGAAGCCAAACTAATGGCGGCGATGCCCTTTGCAATGACGCCGACATCTGTGGTTCCACTGTATAGACCTCGGCTACCAGCAAGTAGTAAGCCTTGATTCTGATCTGCTTTTGTTAGAACAGCAGGCAATACCTCCATCAACGGTGGTTTTGTCATCTGGGATGATCCACTAATAAGCAGACGCAGAGTCTCTCTAGCACCCTTTTCTACCATGGTGTCAGTTTCAGGAATCAATGGGTTCACAAGTTTTGGGTGCAATGGAGGAATGACATTTGAAATAGCAGGACCGGCACTAACTAGGTAGCCTTGACCAGAAGAGCAAACATCAATAACTGGAATGTGAACAATTGGGTCACACATTAAAGGTATGAAAGTTGGTATCTGCTGAGAAGTTTGAATTGGCAACCGGACCAATTGGTCTGACCGCAATGCTGGGAAATTCACTGTGGAAGCTTCGTCTAGACCCAGAGGTGGTGTGGAAGTCAACAAACTGGATGGCATCGTATCAGGTAATAAAGAAGAAAGTGAGGGAAATGGCAGTGATTCATTTGATGATACAGGAAGTTGTTGAGGTGCGGCTGAGAATTGCAGAGTCGGCATACCAGGAGGGCACCAACAATAGTAAGGGGAGAAGAGAGGCGAGCCTACACAAGAGATTTGAGTTGTGGGGCTAAGAGCTGGTACGGCAGCTAATTTCCCAAGTGACTCTAGAAAACTCAATGGGGAGTACGACATATTCCTGGTGATTTCTGGGAGCTTGTCACTCGAAGAATTGTTTGATGAGGATGCTTCAAATGCAGTTGATGAAGTAATGGTCAGATTGTCAACTGCAGAAACATGACTGTCCCCTCGCCGTCGCAACTTTTCCCTAGCAGCACTCCTTAGAGAAGACAAGTTTCTTGGTAGGCCCTCTTTAAAGGAACTGGATCTTGGACTCAGGCTACCCTGATGAAAAGAATTTGCTTTTGCTGCTTGACTTCCAGAGTGCCGAGATCGCAAAGATTTTGTCGACATTGATGAGGACAGTCCATTCTGAGATGTATCAAATAGTTCAGTAGTGGTACCCAAGGAAGGAATGGGTGATCCCGGAGAACTTGCTCGTGAACTACCCACTGTTGCCACCAGATAGGCACGAAGATGAGTTGCAAAGCAGCTGAGGCGTGACTCACAAATTCCCGTTAATTCAGCAATAGAAGGCTTCCTCATGAGTAAATCCCTCATCTGCTAGAAGGGAAACGCAAAAAAAATAATTAGCAACCACTCTACCAGAGAAAGTAGCATGTAAAATAGTTTGAGCAGATTCTTTTTCTTCTCAAATCGATTTAAACTTGCAAGTAGTAAATTTCAGAGCCAAGGCCCACTCAAATTATCATGACAGTGGAGTGTGTGGACACGTGCATTCTAGAAGTCAGACACACCTTTGCAAGCAATTCAGCTCCCAAAAGCTTCGACTTCTCAGAGCACCAAAAGAAGAAAACCTGGCCATCTGGGATCTTGATATGGAATGATCGGCCAGAATCATCTGCTGGGATCTCATCCACTTCTATAGAAGTGCACTGGGATTTACTGATGGTAAATAATCTCTCGGTAAGACCGTCGTCTCCAGTGAATGAGAGACGCAGATCAGATGTAGGCAAAACTGCAAGATTCAGATTTCCCCTGCAAAAATGGAGAGAAGAAGAATGACTTAGAAAAATTGAATACTGAAATGACTACCAAAACTACATCCAACAAAGTAAATAAGTAGATATTACAACGTAACATTTGAATTGTTATCAAGAGCCAATAAAAACAGAAAATGTAATTAGAAGTACTGTCCCGTCAAAGATTTTCACCTATTCTTCAGTTTAAACATCAATTCTACCGCATTTTTCCACGTTTGGCAATTTGTACTAAAACTCTTTTCGGTTTATCAAAAAGACTAATTTTCACCTAATTCGTCTATTAATGCCTTTTAATTTCTTTTTTGATAGGTATATACTAATGTCTTTTTTTTAAAGGTATCTATTAATGTCGTTTCAGATATGATTTACAGGATTTCCTGCAAATTGTTTAGTGCTAAATATAATCCCCAACTCAGTAGCAAAGAAACGCTAAAGCATGTCATGTTCTATACATTTTCTCCGTTGGACAAAGTCACCAAACAAACAAAACACATGTAAACAAATCCAGTACCTGCTTCTCCAGTGGAGAAAATAGTCCTGGACAAGGTCAAATTAACTGAGAATGACTACTAAGTTTCACAAATTATCCAGCACAGAGAGTTTTCTTCCTTTTTCAGACTTTCGACCCCAAACTTATTAAAAATGGCAATTACTTAGTTGTACTAGTTTAACTTTTGCCAAACCTCCTTCAATGTATATGGAGTTGAGCATTAAGTTCAAAATATAGCTCTTCATATATCACTTTTTTCTTTTGGGTTTATGCATTGACCGGCTTCAAC
This sequence comes from Juglans mandshurica, assembly GCA_022457165.1. Taxonomy (NCBI): domain Eukaryota; kingdom Viridiplantae; phylum Streptophyta; class Magnoliopsida; order Fagales; family Juglandaceae; genus Juglans; species Juglans mandshurica. Next base: position 1,267,488 of record CM039619.1, on the reverse strand, counting down.
AATGCATTACTTATGGAACCTTGTTAGTTTATTCAAACCTCTCGAGCAACACAGTACAGATGCTAAAGAAGTCATTGGCAAAATGAATTTAAAGAAGACAAAAAAGATATATATATATATATCTAATAATCACACGTATCCTCAAACCAAGTGACAAATTCATGAAAGAGACACATAAAGCGAAACATCGTTTTCAATGAACAGAAGGAAAACGTTAACATGTATAGTGCAGAAATTAGACTATCCAAGTCCAAAAATAAATCTTAAGAGAAAGGTACACAGACAGAGACAATAACAGAATCAAGAGCATATAAGACAACGCATTTTACACTCAAATTCAATTCAAATTACAAATGTCAACCCTATAAATCCAAAAGGCAGCAGCAGCAAGCTATATATAATACAGGAGCATGAAACTACCTTTACTTCCTCTTAATTCAGAGATCATAATAGAATACGCCCACTTTACCTACAAGTCAAAAGATATATTTATTTGGAATAATGAAGATTTTCACCATCAATAAGCTAAAATATAGATTCCTGATATTTCTATTTATCACCAACACGGATACGCTTTCCAGCAACACTGTATACACAAAACGTAACAGTAGAAGAAGAGTTCAAACACTCAATCAAAACTTAATCCCCGTCCCCCAAACGAAAAAAAAAAAAAAAAAAACTTCTAAACAAGATGCCATGGAAGAATACAAGAGAAGGGTAAGGTGACTACCATCTAAAAGATAATTAACATAAAAAAAAAATTTAAAAAAAAAAACGATATTCACTAAATTGGAGTAAACAGAAACTAGATTCACAAGTGAAGGAAAGGTAAGATCAATTCTATCATTGAGCGGACTCCTTATGTAAGAAAACTCAAGCTACCTTTATTTCACTTCATTCTCTGGGAAGGATGAGAAAATGATACAAGAACTAACAGTTGACTTTTAATCTTATAACCAGTGAAACTGGGTATAATCATCAAACTAACCTCCATCGCGTCGCCCATGTGAAAATGCAACCACAGCTATGCAGTGTCATATCAAGATGCAGCAGTCTATCAAACAAGAAAATAGAATCTAGCATATGCAACCATTACATGATTGCAGTTAAAATACTTTCTAGACATTGTAACATGCAACCCCAACATGTAACGAGTCAAAAATTAAATGACCTCCCTGTCCGCTTGAGTTAAGAGGTAACCCATCATGAACATATAAAAAAAATAAAACTAGCAAAAATCACTATCAACTATATTCAGAAACAAGATCAACTAAAAGGACCGTTTGAAAGTATGGAGACAAAAAGAATCTTTTCACAAGGTTAAGAGTCAACAAGAAGATTACAAACAAAAGTTGTGCAAGTATCTGCTGAAATCCAAAGCACGCAGAAGTTCTTAAAACCAATATATATGTATTTATATACATTCATGAGCTTTAACATTTATAATCACAGACAAATTAAAAGGTATATTGGCATGTGCTATATTCTGTGAAATATCAGAATATTAGTAGCATGGCATATTTTTACACCGGCTGCCTGCATGGAATATTCATAATCAATTACATGAAATAGCTACAAAATGGCCCAAAACATTGTCCACATATGTGTTCTCACTGTAAGGAGGTAAAAGAAACATCAATGGCATTGTATTTGTAAAACTAATGACACGGATGCAGAACACCAAAATGTAGAGAGGTGCAACAGTGATTGACCGTTAAGAATTTATTCCTCATAACAACAATCTATTGATGATGCATGTCAAAATGAACTTCTAGAGCTTGACATCAAAATTATTGCCCCTCCTGAGAGAGGATCACCAGTTTGAGGAATCACAAGAATAAATGATGATTGACCTCTACTGCAGCAAGAGATGAATCATACAGTTATTTCAGATTGTTATTGTCAATATGTTTTTTTCTTTTTGTAAGTAACTTCAGAGATCGTTATTTTCGTAGAACGCTAATCAAATTAAAGGTATACATGGGGAGATTTCAGAATTATAACAAAGGAAAGCCGTAAGAGAGACGAAAAGAAGTAGAGCTTTCAACTACTTTTGAAACACGATGACTTGGAAAAGGTACAAAACGTCATATGCAATGTTATCAAACACGCCATCGCACATCTCAAGAACATAAAACATATAGACATGCCGACATCCATGTTACTGAAATTACCTTGTACCAGTTGGGCACAACTGATTTCCTTGCCTGCTGATCTTTCCCACACGAAGAGAAACTAGAGGTATACAGAAGCACCTCGCTAGCATACCAACCTCTGCTGGCTCGAAATTCTGTTCATTAAAACAAAATAGAATCCATCATTTAAGTATAGAGATGTATAAAGTATAAACAACAAATAAATATGCATGAGAGAGCTTCTGCGGACAAAATACATATATGAAAATCATCAATTCAACACGATGCACAATTAATCATGTCCATGTTTTGACTCACGGCCAATTCGTGAAACCGTGCAACCATCACCGGCCACCACACCAATTCCTACATAGAATCGCCAAACAAACTTCCACCACAGAAGCGGTGAACTCTTTGATGAAAAAGTATCCAAATCTCAGAGAATCAAATTATCTTCAAATAAGATACATACCTGACTTAAATGAGCCAGCAGGCGATCCTCAGCGATTCCATTCGAAGCGTTCGTCTTCAACAAAGGCTTCAACCTCTCATCGGCTCGACAAGCCCCCATCACTTGCATATCCAAAGCCTGTAGCCACCGCAGAACCCGGTCTTCGCGATCGTTCAGCTGAAGCAACAGATCTCCATCTCCTCCGTCCACAAGAACATCCGTCAGCCGCTCCGTGAGCCCAAGCTCGCTTGTCGACCCACCGCTCTCTCGCGAGCCACTCGAACTCGCAACGGACCCGACGTCACAGGAAGAGAGCGCATCCACCGACGACGAATCGTCAAAGTCCTCGCCATCGTATCGGTTCGAGCGATCAAGATCCTCGATCTTATCGTTACTAGTTGAATCTTGGTTTGTAGAGTTCGACATATCCAATCTCAGACTCAACAAAGTCGAACAATCAGCAAGCAGATTCGAAACCCTAGCTTCGGAATATAGAAAACCGAATTAGAAACGTGGAAACAGACTCAAATCCTCAGGAAATCGATCGCAATAGGGAACGTGAGATAGAGAGAGAAGGACCGAGTTTTAGAGAGAGAAACAAATATCTCCCACAGGAATTGTGTGCGCAAAAATGGTAGGATAGGACGCGCCCGGGTCCATTAAATAACAGGCCGCGGAGGAGCGGAGAACCGGGGGGGGGGCCTGGCGGACTTGAAATCGGTTTATGAAATGCGATTTTTTAGGGTCGCTTTCAAGTCCGAGCATGATTGTATTCCACGTCATCTTCCTCATAAGTTTGTCCCGCTAATGTTTTTGTGGGACCAAGCGACTGGACGTTTTGGGAACTGCCACGTCATAATCGTAGCCGACATTTGCTTGTAGGGAAGGAACGAAGGAAGGAAGCGCAGCGCCAAATAGGAGGGTTATGTAGGTACCGCTGGTGGATAGCGTGCGCGTCGGAGAGGGATTGAGATTAAGGAGGATTGAGGGAACAACAAAGTACGAGCTGGCCGTTTGGTTAATAATGAAGAGTGTCCCGAAAGTGTCCCAACAGGTAAAAAATTTTTTATTTTATGTATTTTTTTATTATTATAAATATTTTAAAAAAAATAAAAATTTACAATATCATTAAAAACTATTTTTTTAATTATTCTGTAAAAAAAAATTCATTCGATATATATTTTAGAGAGCAATGCTAGGTACAATTCTCATCTGGATATTGCAATGCAAGTTTAGGTTATTTTAACTTTAAAATTACAAAACTATCTCTCTTAAAATGATATTTTTTCTTATTTAATAAAAGACTTGTACATACAATCTCTAAATAAATATTATAAATAAAATTTCTCTTTTTTAAATTCTAAATTTGAGACATAAAGCATTTCTCAATAATGAATAGGACTTCATTGACCAATTATTATGGATCACTATTTTTCTTACTTTTTTACTTTTTTTGGCATATTTCTTTTGATGAAGGGATTTTTTTTTTTAATTCTTTATTAGTTTGGAATTTCGACCCGTAGATTAATGATGTGTCAAAGATGCGGACCCACCTCACCGACAGATACCTTCTTTTGTTGGTCCCACGTACTGAAATGATTGTCTTCGTAGTTCTGCTGCCCATTCGGATGGCGAATCCGAATAATACTTTCAAAGAGTTCTCACTTTCACAGCTAGTTATTTTTTTTAATTTTTTAATTTATATTTTTAAAAAATAAAAAAAATATATTGATATATTTAAAATTATTTTTTTAATCATTAAATAAAAAATAAAATAAAAATTATTTTTTTTTCCAAACGATCAAATAGAGTGATAAGAATTAATGGATAAAATAATTTTTTCTTACTTTCAAATAATAATAATATCATCAAATTATATATTTCTTTTCACTTGCAAAAATATATAAAATTGAGACGTTTTTCATGTATATTAACAGGTCATATTGTCATAATCCGATGTTGTCTTATCATTATACAATAACTTCTTTAAGGCTTCATTAAACTACTCGTTATGAATGGGTGTAAAAAAATAGAAGCCTAACATAGGAGACGAGAGGGCCAGATGAGATTGGACTTTATGGAGCATATGCCGGGTATATGCCTCTGGATCATTATCAAACTCATCCTCTTTATTTGTTACCGTGACGAGGTCTCTTTTTTTTCTCAAAAAGATGGAAGCTAATGTGCATCGAAAGGACCCTTAGTATCATGGATGAGTCAAAATTAAATGATATTTTTTATAAATATAGGAGAAATTAAACTTTTAACTATTTCATTTACATAAATTTATATTAGAATAATTATTTTTTCATTATATAACAATAAAATAATATAAGATAAATTTAGTTTTAGTTATTCACATCAAATCTCCACATTGAATTATCTATTTATTCATTATATAGTAATGAGTAACTAATAATTTCAAAAATATTTTATTTTTTTAATTATTAATTTATTTAATTTTATCATATTTTACTATTCTACATATTATATATTAATTAATAAATATATTCTAATTAAATTAATATATCACTAACTCAAATTAATATATCAATTGTGATAAAATATGTGATAGAAAGAAAGGGAGAGATATAATTGATAAAATATATATTTAACCTTCAAATTTAAAAAAACTTTTGAAAGTCATTATAGATTGTGAGCATATTTTACTTTCTAATAGCTAAATTCTTAATGGATTTAACTTTTAATTAATCCATTAAAGATTCTCTATGATTGTCCCATTTGATACATAAATGAGTTAAGATGAATTGAAATGATTTTAAATAAGTTAAATAAAATATTATTAAAATATTATTTATCAATATTATTTGAAAAGTTAATAATTTATTATATTTTATGCAAATAAAATTGTAACGATGAGATGAAACGAAACTTTTTTCAAATCCAAACTGGCCCAATGTACATCGACAAGGACCCTTTTCACCCGCTCCATCTTCAATCCTTTAATGATTGAATCTCACAAGTGAGAAAGGATCAAAGGACGTACCGAGGCACGCATAATTGTTATCGAAATAATACGTTCCCTATCAAATGACCAGATTCAAAAGAAATTTGCCTGATACAATGATTTTTGCACTCTTTGTACAAAAAGCATAGCTAGGAAATCAGTATCGAGTAAAAATAGAGAAATAACCGCTTCCCTGTAGACAAGCCCAAGTCTCGAAGTTTGTCTTCTCCAGAACATTGGCCAAAGAATCGGCGGCATCGTCAAAACATACAATAAGAAATCGTAACAAACCAAAACTTGGATCTGGTAAAAGACAGCATCAAACCAACACACGGTACACAACGGACAACACCATCACATATTTCTAAGTTTTAGGAAGCAAGAAAAAAGCCAGATGGAAAGAAGGCGTACGATTTTACTAACAAAAAATCTACCTAGCTATTGTGCATATGATCCTTATCTAGATCCATTCTCAGCATTGGATTGGACGTAAAATTTTCAACTAGAAAGAAATACCTGGTTAGTGAAAACGATCTAACTCATGCACCACAAACGGCCATTTTAATTCAATTTGTTTGGTTGTCTCTCAATGCCAAAAACCATGATATCACTGAGGAACATCTGGATTCACGTCAAAAGATGACTAGAGTTCTGAACCAATGCCCGATAAGACAATGTCTGAAGCTTCAATTCACTTGCTCTTCTTTGGTTCTTTTGCATATTCATTAATTAATGCTTCAACATCTTTCCAGAATAGACCCTCCACCAAAACTCCATCCTTTGTGAACCTATAACATCACAAGAGACCAGAAACGTAACAGAGCGTATATTGATGTGCAGTTCAATGAGTATGTACAGCTAACATGCATGTGTGCATGTAATATAGATAGATAGAGAGAGAGAGAGAGAGAGAGAGAGAGAGAGACCATTGAGTAACACTTTTGGTTAACTGTACTGGTTGATTTGCAGAAATAGATTTAGGATCTGCACTCACTATGCCAAGTGTGTACGTATCAGAAAATCTCGGCAGCTTGGAAGACACCACCAAGCCTGTGCTGGTAAAGGATCCCTGTCCAGAGAAATTGCAACTAAATTAGATAGGAGAACAACTAAATTTCGTTGTATCAGTTTGTATGATGTATGCACGACAAATTTGACCGACAAAGGTAGATAATTCAACTGCTGGAGTCTTACAACATATTATTTTTTATAAGTAAATAAACAAATGGAGTCTTATAAAATATAAAATAAGCTGGAAGATCCTTTTTTTCTGTCAAACCACCCCCGATTTATGCGCACAGAAAATATTTGGAGAGGTTGCATTGTGTTTGCTTCTCTTCGAATCAAGCAAGAACAAGTTCTTAGCCTTCAGAAATAGAGAATGCATACTAAGATTTCTGAGCTTACATGTGCATTTATGAGACCATGATGGCTAGACCTCCAGGGGGGTATTAAGTTCATAATGGAAAGATCGAGAAAAAAACAATAAACACGGCCTAACAAAGAAAAGTAGTTTCCTTTCTCCCCACCCACACCTTATCATTCTGATAAGTTGAATTCAATTAAATTAGGAAAAGAAAATGATATGCTCTGCACACAGAAGGTATCCAAAGGTCTGGCCTTAAAGACAGCTTAGATTTAAAAAGATCCAAAACCTCCAAAAAGGAACTCTTTTTCATGGATAAGTGCGATGATCACAAAATCAACATCTATGTAAGAAATCACATTACAAGATAACATTTAAAGCTTTAGCAAGACTGGTCCAATACTTCAAAGATTTTTGTATTATATGTTTCCTTCAACAGCACCAAGCTGCCCTGCTACTCTTCCTTCCATCTTCCACCCCTAACCACATAAAGACCCCTCATGAAGGCAGGGATAAACAATCCAACCAGGTGTAAGATTATTAACGGAAGATCAAGGCCCCAGAAAGCACGCAATGATGAAAGATAAGATTTTACCACTCCCCATTACACTTACTCTTAGGACACGCTGCCAAGCAAATTATCCCCCATATTGCCAATGACTAAAGCTGGTATTAGAAAAAAAAAAAAAAAAAAAAAAAGAGAGAGAGAGAGATAGAGAGAAGAAGTAGAAGAAGATACACATCTGAAGGGACGTGAGTTTGCAGAGAAACCCCACAATCTAACCCAACATATCAATCTTGTAAAAATATTATGGAATGACTAAGCTCAGAATTGTGTATCTTGAGAGCTGTCTCCAGGTCATTGTATATTCCCCAAAGCTAATTATGCTATTGTCACTCTAAAGAAAAGCATGGCTACTTCTAAACCCCCAACCATGGAATGCAAAGGCTCACATGAACAAACTCGAGCAATCTTCAATAAGGGCCTTCATTCATAATTTTTTTAATACTTGTAAAAAAATTCATATATAATCCAGGGCCGTTTTTCATCAGCAAGACCCATGAATACAAGTAGCCATACAATATGCGACTGATGGTTTAAAATAAAATAGTTTGAAGCATGCAGTATTTCATCCATTCATCCAGAAAACTAAACCCTGATGATTCGCCACCAATACCTTGAGTCAACTATCTTATGCAACCAGTGTCGGTACTATTAAAATCAATTATGGAAGGATTTAGAATCAAGTCAAGAACTTATGGCTTACATGAGGTTCTCTTTAGAGCAATTGCCACTAGAACATAACCTATGATACCGGAAAGAATGCATTATATTCGTGGAACATTTTAACCAATCTTACATACATAAAACCTCGTCCAACAAATTTTGCAGAAAATTACCCAAGGGGCTGACTTGACAACTCACTTTCCCTTAACTCCATCAATAATCTTCAAATATCAAACATCCAGCTATCTCTTTCCTAACCATAAAGCACACTCTCTAGCGCAAGCTTTGTAAATCAGAGAGGCAGATCTCCTAAAACTTTGTTACCATAGCTCACACTCCATCCCTTCCTCCCTCCACGAAACTTGGGATAGGGATTAACTTCAGTGCTGACGAAAGTAGCCATACAGGTATCGAAAAAATGTATGGATATTTATGTTGTAATATAAGTCACTTGATCCTCTTTTCTTTCAATAAGCAGATTGTATTTCCAAAGACAAACACAGCGTCTAGAATTATTGCTAAGTTTCCATATGGAAAGAGATATTACCACAGGGGGATAGGTAAACAGAATTTCATTCTTCTCCTTTGTGTAGATGATCAGCTGCAATAACCCATTGAAGACTATATACTTGCCAGAGTCAAAGATCAAACAAAGTTGAAAACGAAAGCCAACGCATTATCAACACGAGCTAAATATTTTGAAAACTCGAACCGGAAATATTTTGATTCCCTTTCCCTATCCCGCATTTTGCCAGAAACGAGACGGATTTTCTCATCAATGAAACAGAAATTACCGGTAACAGAGAGAAGTCACACGGAAAAAAAAAAAAACCAGGTAAGAACAAAGGATATAATACGATGCAGCCGATGAGAAAATTCCTGCTCTCAGGAAACTTTTTCTTGTAAAACTGAGCCGCCAGAGCAATGATGATTATAATCGTGCCCATCAACAATCGTATATTGCTCATCCTCACGTCTTCTACATATCCACGACTCGTTACAATCTATGGAAAAAATTAAAGAAGTACACATATTTTTATTATAAATAAAAAAGAAAGAACATGATCATGGATCTATAAAAATAAAAAAATTTAAAAAATTTAAAAAAAAAAAAAAAAAAAAAAAAAAAGAAGAAGAAGAAGAAGTAAGTTAGGGTTTTCTGTTCTTTGGATTTACCTCGGAGACGGACTCGTCGAGGATGTGCTTGATAGAGTGGTGGTCTGAGAGATTGGCCTTCTTAGAGTTTTTGGTGGCGATTTCGGGTTTATTGTCTTGCATTTTTATTTTCGTTTTTGGGAGGTCCGGGTGGGGTTTTGCTTGAGAAATGGTCGAGAATGCGGGGACAGTTCAGTCAGAGCCTCGCAGTGGTGTGTTAAAACCTTCTTCAAAGCGCGGTCTACTGAACGATGACTGAATAAAAGCCATCCAACCGATTTTCGGGGCGAAATACATATATCTTCATCTAAAAAATCTATTCATCATCTTAATTTCCATCATCCTCCCATCATTTTATGAGCATTAAATGATAGGTTTATAAGTGAAATATAATAAATAATTTTCAATCTAAAAATCTATTCATCATCCTAACTTTCATCATCCTCCCATCATTTCATGAGCATTAAATGATAGGTTTATAAGTGAAATATAATAAATAATTTTCAATCATCTAATGACACATCATAGAATGATGGGAGGATGATGGAAGTTAGGATGATGAGTATCATTACTCATGTTAGGCGGCACATTAAATATGCATGTTAACGTTGTATTTCGTACATCTTTAGGTCGGGTTCTAGCAACTTGAATCTTAATTTTCGCACCTACACACTTAAAAAAATACAGGGAGAGGGAGGCCTTGGTAGAGGCTAGAGAGTCTCTGATGCTTAAATTATTATGAGTAATGCTACATACAGTCGTGGAATGCGCAAACGCCGTGCAGTCACTTTGAAAAAGAGTGGGGTCCACTATTAAAAAATTAATTTCTTTTCATGTGGGTCCCATATTTATTTAATTTTTTCAAAGCGACTGCACACTCACGACTGCAAGTATCATTTCTCAATTATTATATATCCTTAGTAATTTGTGCAAGAGCTTAGAGGAGTCAGAAAGAGTTCTTCGTACCTATAGGTTAGCTTTTATACTTAGTTTTTGGGTAGGGGACAATCCATACCTTGCCTCAGGGAGTTCATGTCTTTCAATTGTTTGCCATGTCAGAATCCTTTAATGCAGCGTGGCGCCATTAATGTGGCGTGGCATGTAAATGTGGTGTGGCTCCTGAAAAACCATAGTTCCATTAATAGAGTTTACATCTTTGGCATGTAAATGTAAATTACAAGTTATAAGCTCTTTAACAATAAAACTTTCGTAGATGCTCGACGTTTTAGGGGTATGGTAGCTCGTTCCCTTGGGAGTTTTGGAGCCAGTAGGAGCCCAGGCAAATGTTGGTGGTGACCACGTAGGGGCCCTGTCTGTTTTAGCACTTGGTCCCCTATCTTGAATGTCACTTGGACGTACCCGTTTGTTGAAACATCGTTATGCACTCCTCTTGTTGATGGTTGTCCTTACTTCTGCTTCAAACTTGACCTCCTCCAACAAGTCAAGTTGTTCTTATAGTCGTTCATTGTTGGAGTTTTGCTCAAGTGTTGTACCTTGTAGGTAGGGATCCCGACCTCGACTGGCGGCATCGTCTCATGTCCGTAAGTGAGAGTGAAAGGAATTTATCTCGTCGGGGTCCTTACCATGATTTAGTATGCCCATAGAAACTCCAAGGAGTTCCTCTGCCCAGGTGTTCTTCTATCATTGAGCTTCAAGCATACACATCAGTGTCTTGTTGGTCCCCTCCACCGGCATATTGGATTGAGCATGTCCTGGAGACGAGTATAGAAATTTGATCCCCAAGTCCCAGCACCAGTCTTGGTAGTGGTCAGAGTCAAATTGCCTTCCATTATCCGATATGATGATACAGGGGATGCCAAGTCTACAGATGATAGTTTTCCACAAGAAACGAGTGATGTTGCTTGCCTTGATCGTTGCCAATGCCTCGGGCTCTACCTACTTAATGAAGTAATCCACTTCCACTACTACAAATCTTACCCTTCCTTTCCCCAGGGGGAGGGGGCCCACTATGTCAATTCCCCACTGAGCAAAGGGCCATGGTGAGGTGATTGATGTCAGTTCTTCCGGTGGGCAATGAGGCACTTTAAAGTACTCATGACATTTCCTACATTTCCGCACGTATACCTCGATATCCTGAAGGGCACGAGGCCAGTAGTATCCCGCCCTCATCACTTTGCCTGCCAACACCTTTCCTCCGGAGTGGTTGTCGTAGATTCCCTCGTGTACTTCTACTAGCACGTGTTGGGCCTCTTCGAACGAAACACACCTCAGGAGAGATGTGGAGTACCCCCTTCAATATAGGTTCCCTCGAGTAAAATGTAACATTCGGCCCTGTTCCTAATCTTTCTAGCTTCCCATTTGTTGCAGGGTAGCTTGTTGGCATATATGTACTTAATAATATCCAACGACCATTTCGGAGCTCCCAACTTTACTTCTACCACTTCTATTCCCACAGCGGGTATCTTGACTGTCTTGATCCCTGTTTGTTCTGGCAGAGGAGAGTCTTCCTGCTCAGACGCCGCTCGTGCTAACTTATTTGTGTTTTGATTCTCAGCACTTGTTGGATCTAAAAGTATCTAAAGTGGGCGTGTTCGCCTTCTATCAGTATTAGATACTTATTCAATTTTTCGCTCTTCGCAGCGAACTCTCCTCGTACTTGATTAACCACAACCTGAAAACCAACTCGCAACTCTATTTCTTTGGCACCCAAAGACCTGCGATCACCAGACTAGAGAATAGTGCCTCATATTCTGCCTCATTATTTTTTATTTTAAATGCTAACTTAATAGCGTAATCATGTTTTTCGCCCACGTATGTAACAATATGTACCCTCATTCCCCTTTCAGCCCAGCAGAATGAGCCGTCAACGAAAACCTACCAGGGCTTCACAGGAGGTGCATGTTCGACCCTTTCCGGGAAGCCGGTGAATTCTGTCACAAAACCTACCAATACTTGCCCTTTAACAAAATTTCAAGATGCGTATTCGATGTCGAACTCGCTCAATTCAACCCAGTTCGTAAGGTTGCCTCAGGTGTCTAGTCTTTGAAAGATCTTATTCAAGAGGGTCTCGATGAGGACCCTCGCTAAGTGAGCCTGGAAATACAAGCGAAATCGTCGCATGGTCACCACTAAGGCAAAGACGAGTTTCCCTATGCATGGGTATCTAGCCTCTGCTCCTCTATAAGCCCAACTGGTGTAGTACACGGGTTTTTGGATTCCCTATTCGTTTCATACCAGGGCCAAGGAAGCTGCCTGTGGGGAGACTGATAGGTACAGGACCAAGGTTTCTCCACATCTGGGTTGGTCGAACAATGGAGGGCTTGTGAGATATTTCTTGAGAGCCTCGAACGATTGGTTTCACTCGTAATCTAAAGCTCGTGCTTTCTGCAATATTTTAAAAAACGGTAGACATTAGTCGGTGGACCTCGACACAAACCTGTTAAGGGCCGTTATCCGTCCGGCGAGTTTCTGCACTTCGTTGATGTTTCAAGGAGGGGCCATGTGGAGTATGGCTTCTACTTTCTCTGGGTTAGCTTCTATCCCTCGTTATGAAACCATGAAACCTAAGAATTTCCTGGAGCCTACACCGAAGGCAGACTTCGTGGGGTTCAATTTCATCTGGTACTGCTGCAATACTGTAAATGATTCACAGAGGTCGTTGAGGTGTTGCTCGAGAGCTCCGCTTTTGACCAGCAAATCATCCACATAGACCTCCATGTTTCTCACGATCTGATTCTTGAACATGCAGTTGACCAGCCGGTAGGTGGCCCTTGCGTTTTTTAATCCAAACTGCATGGCAAAGTAGCAGTATAGTCCCTGATTAGTGATGAATGAAGTCTTCTACTCATTGTCGGGGTGGTTCATGCAGATTTAGTTGTACCTGGAGTAGGCATCTATAAAGTTAAGCATGCAATGACCCACCATGGAATTGACGATAAGGTCGATGCAGGGTAGGGGAAAGCTGTCTTTCGGGAAAGCCTTATTCAAGTCAGTGAAGTCAACACACATTCTCTATTTGTTGTTTTATTTATTTACCAGCACCACATTGGACAACCAGTCTGGGTAATGTGCTACCCTTATGAAGCCTGCCTCGAGTAATCGGTCAACCTCTGAGATAATGGCGATATTATTCTCCGTGCTGAAGTTTCGACATTTCTTCCTTACTCCCTTGGCTTTTGGGTCCACGCCCAGGTGGTGTTGTATGATCATTGGGTCGATTCCAAGCGAATACATCTTGGTGTTCCATGGGGAGATATTGCATGGCGCGCCTCATTTCGAGTGTCATCCCACTGCCAATCCTAACCATGGCATCCGAGAGGCTTGGGTTCAAAGGGATTAACTTCAGTGGCTCATTCGGCTCTATTTTCCTGAATGCCTGTTCATCTCGGATCTCTCCATCGGTTGTGGTGTATTCAAGCTGGGGCAGGAGAATGTGGTCATCGTCCGGGTTGTGGACTACATGTACCCCACCATCCCTTGGCTTCAATTACTGCACGTAACAGTCCTGTGTCAGGACTTGTTCTTCCCGTATTTCGCACATTCCTCAGGGGGTCGGGAACTTCATATTCAAGTGGTAAGTCAGCGTCACCGCCCTTAGGTTGTTGAGGGTAGGTCTGCCAAGTCTGACGTTGTATGACGATGGAGCTTTTACCACTAAGACAGACAGTGTGATGGTGCCGACCAGCTGGACTATATCCCCCGAGAAGCCTTTCAGCGGCATGGGAACTGGTTGGAGTCGACAAGGATCCTCCTAGTTGTGAAGTTGGCGACAAGCCTCTTTCAAGAAAATGCAATCTTACATATTATAAGTGTTGGACTAATGGTAAGTGCAATAGTGACAACTAGTGCTCTTGCAGCTGTCTTCTTGAACGGCTGACCAGTCATCTTTTTGGATGGTGAGTGTCGTCCGATTAAATTGAAACCCCAAGCCTCTCATAGGGGCTTTCTCCCTCTTGTTGTCTCGTGATTCTTTTTCTAGCTTCTCGCGAGCCTTGCTCTTGGTTGGTGCCTTCCCTTTTTATCTGTCTGCTCCAGTTCTTTTTTCCTTGGCTCGATCAGGGCTCGGAGTGTGTCTTTGGCGTTGATGAAATTGTCAACTTGACCCATAAATTCTCACAGCGTGGCGGGAGTCTTCCTTGCCAATTCTGCCATGAATTGAGATCAGAGTCATACCCCTCCTAAAAGTGCTGCCTAAGTTATCTTCTCATCTTGGTCGTCCGTAATCATGTGCTATTTGTTCAACCTGGATAGGTATGCTTTCAAACCTTCTTCTTCCCCTTATTTGATGGAAAGGAGATACATCGCGGGACATCTATTTCTTCTGCTTGCCATAAATTATGTGAGGAACAAACGAGCCAACTCTCCAAAGTTGTCTATGGATCCGGGCACCAAGGATCCAAACCATACTCTCGCTGGTCCTTTCAAGGTTGGCAAGAAAGCTCTACAAACCACTTCTCCTGGGAAACTATACAAGGTCATGTGGGTTCTGAATGTTTCTAGGTGTTCAAGGGGGTCCCTAGTCCCATCTACATGTCCATAAGGGGAACTCGAAACTTCGGTTGTAGGGGCACGACCATCACCTCCACACTGTAAGGTAGGTCCGTGCTAGTGAGAAGTTGGTCTACTGATGACGACTTGCTCATTCTTTTTGTCATTTCTTCGTATTTTCCTTGGAGGTTACGCATTTCGTTCTACATGTTTCTTCTCTCTTCCTTCGCGTCACCTCTTCCTCCAGCATTTCTGGATTCTACATGCTCACTGTTGCTCGGCCCCGCATCATTTTCTGGTCCATTGGTAGCTACTCTGAGTGTCTCGTTCTCTTTTCGGAGGGTCTCTAATTCGGTGGTTAGTTTTTCCACTAGTTGCTCCATCACTGTGAACCTTGCTTCCATGTTCCATGTTTGTTGATGTTGCTTCTTCTTGTCCCCGAGTTGTCTGAGAATAAGTTGTCGCGGGCATTTGAAAGACACTTGAAGTCTACAGAGATCCCACAGACGACGCTACTGTTAACATCATGTTTGGTACATCTTTGGGGCAGGTTCCAGCAACTCGGGTCTTGGTCCTCGCACCTGCACACTTAAGAAAATACAAGGAGAGGGGGGGCTTTGGTGGAGGCCTGAGAATCTCCAATGCTTAAGTTAGTATATCTCTTTAGTAATTTATGCGATATCTTAGAGGACTCAGAGAGAGTTATTTGTACCTGGAGGTCGACTTTTATACCAAGTTTTTGAGTAGGAACAATCCATACCTTGCCTCAGGGAGTTCATGTCACTTCAACTGTTTGTCTTGTCAAAATCATTTAATGTGGCGTGGTTCTGGAATAGTTCCATTAATGTAGCATAGAGTTCGGGGAGCAGCGTCATTAATGCGGCGTGGCTCCCTGACTCATTTTATCCCGTAGATGTCCATTGTTAAGCATCTTCATGCCTGTTGTCAGGAGATTGAGAGTTCCCTACATCTTTCACCCACGTGCCTGCAGGGGTTCCCGAGAGCTAGGTGTCATTGGGGAATGTTAGAGCGACGA
This sequence comes from Juglans mandshurica, assembly GCA_022457165.1. Lineage (NCBI taxonomy): Eukaryota > Viridiplantae > Streptophyta > Magnoliopsida > Fagales > Juglandaceae > Juglans > Juglans mandshurica. The sequence continues at coordinate 1,251,701 of CM039619.1, read as the reverse complement.
GTCCTATCTGCTCCTACCGTCCGTCTTTTCCACTTGAGGGTTGCTTCATGAGTTGGTTTTGCTCATGGGTCGAGTACTCTGTAGAGATCCAGTGACTCTTTTTAGGAGAGGGTTGTTGGGCCTAGTTGGGCTCTCTCTCCCTTCCCCTGAGGGGTCCCTAATGGGCTTGCTATATGGACCAACTGGGAGGGAAAATTTCCTTACAATGCACTTTAAATATGTATACAGGTACAAATAATGTTTTTTTAAGCATTTTTTTTTAACATACTTAGCTATTAAGTAAAAAAATATATATACAAATTCACTAATGGTCACTTCCTTAACTATTAAAAAATATAAAAATAAATAAAAATATATGAGTGAGCATATTTGGTGAACATATTTGAGAGTCATACTAATATTTTCTTTTTATTTTTCCGCTTTGATAAAAGAAAATTTCTATTATTGGTGGGATTGCAGTTTAACGGAAGAAGTTGGATTTAAATTTCAAATAAATTATGATTTTAAATTCAATATATTGAAAAGTCAATAACATTGTTTCGGTACAAATTCAAATCCATAAAGAAAAAATCTTCTTCACACTCTACTATTTATCACACACTCCACACACTTAGTATATTTGAGTAAAAAAAAAAAAATTAGTGCATAGTGTGTAGAGAGTGTAAGTAGATATGTAGAATTGCTCATCCATAAATGATCTAAACTCTAAAGACTCAAATTAAAATCCCCCTACTTAAATCCAGCTATCCAAACGCACTATAGATGCAATACTTGTACAATATCACCAACGTAATAAACAACCAAAACAATTACACTTACGAGTACGATGATATATGTCACGCCAATGGTATTTCGTAGGTATTATTAGGGCTCTAGGCAGCTCTTTCGCCCCCGTCCTCATCACGTCTCGATCGGGCAGATGGATTTCCCAACCCATTATCTATAGAATAAGGATAATGATAACCGTATTACTTTATATTATTCTTTTATTATAGTGTGTTTAAATTTTTTAATTATTTTTTAAAGTATTTTTTTAACATTCTTAATCATTAAAAAATATATAATTTTATTAATAGTCACTTCCTTAACTATTAAGTAAAAAATAATAATAATAAATTAAAAATAAATAACGAGAATAGTAAAGAACTGTAAAGAATAATAATACAAATAATATAAAGAACTGGTAGGAAGTAGTAAGTCTATCATTATCCAAAGAATAATAATACATATAATATAAAGAATAATGATACATATAATCATGAGTTGTGCATGCATCGCCACACTTATTTTAAAAATGAGTGGAATCTATTATTAAATATTAATTTTTTTATGTAAATTTTATATTTATTCATTTTGTTCAAAATAAATGTATGGATACTTACGCATTCTATGACTATGACTATGACTATTATTTCTCTATTCTAAATCCTTATCTAATCAAACATTTCTAAGAGCAATGTTAGATACAGTCTTCATTTGGGGACTGCAATGCAAGCCTAGACAATTTTATTTTTAAAATTTTTTAAAATTACAAAATCATTCCTCCTGAAATGATAATTTTTCTCATTTAATAAAGGACCTGTATATACAGTCCCTACTTGGAGACTGCAAATAAAATTTCATTTCCAAACCTATATATGTGAGAAAGACGAAGCTGAAGATAAGTATGAAAATAGGGAGAGAATCAGGTACAATTTCAATAACTTTCCAAGTCACCTGTTTAAATTTACACATATAAAATAGTCAAATAATTAACACGACATAATCTATATGACACACCCTTTTTTTAATGCACCCAACAAACCGCTGATCGCATCAATTTTTTTTTTTTTTTTATATAAAGATGGATTCATGTTACTCTAAATTTTATTGATAATTTATCTCTTATGGTAGATGAATAGCTTTTATAAGCAGTAGAAGTAGAAGGGCTTTGAAGATTACATAAATTCCACTAAAACCAAAGCCGTTATAAAATCATGTATTATAAGAAAGAAAAAATTATACTCAACAGCCTATACCACACATCTGCTTAAAGAAAAAAAATAAAATCTACAGGTGTGATATAGGGTTGTTGAATAGAATAAGTCTCTAAAAAAAACTAATACGTAGATGAACTATTGCAAAGTATCTATTACAATAAAAGAGATAAACCAAATATTCAAAAGTATTATTTCCATTTAAAGTTTGGCAAACTAGATTAAGAAATAATATTTGCAGTCGTAAGTGTGCAAGCGCCGTGCAGTCGTTTTGAAAAAAGTGAATAAATATGAGACTCACATGAAAAGAAATTAATTTTTAATAGTAGACCCCACTATTTTTCAAAGCGACTGCACGGCGTTTGCGCATTCCATAACTGTATGTAGCATTAATCAACTAGATTTATCTATAACAAAAAGTCCACACAATTGCTTTGTAATTGTAAAATAGAAGAAAAAGTTCATACAATTGCCTAGCTTTCTACGTCAGTAATGCTAAAAAATTATTAGTGTTTTAGTTGTTTTAAAGTTAAAATAAGTCTCATTTAATTAAGATATTGGTTTATATGTAGCAAAATTCCTGACACATTAGCAAGTATATTAATTTGTTGTGTATTAGAGTCGTGGTATATACATGGAAGAAATCACGAACCCAAATTTCATTCTTGGCTCAAGCACTTTCCTGTATATTATATTGATTCATATTGGAACCGTTCTTGATTCATATAAAGTCACAAATAAATAAAGAATTACTGAAACCTTTACAATAGTTATTTTACATGTTGACGTCAATTTTATTATAAGTTAATATTGGTTGAAGTTTCCCAAGGTAAAGCTTCAGCAAGATTGTAAGGGGATTTTTCCTCTTTGTTGATCCGTATAGCAAGCCTATAAGGGATCTCGGGGGAAGGGGGAGAGCCCAACCAGACCCACAACTCTCCCTAAAAAGAGTCACGGGACCTCTACAGAGTACTCGACTCATGAGCAAAACTAATTTGTGAAGCAACCCTCAAGTGGAAAAGATGGACAGTAGGGGCAGATGAGATACACCGCCCTAACACTCTCCAATGACACATAGTCCTTGGGAACCCTTGCAGGCAGATGGGCAAGAGATGTGGGGGACCCTCAATCTCCTAACAGCAGGTATGGAGAGACTTAACAATGGACATTCGCAGGATAAGGTGAGTTAGGGAGCCACGCCGCATTAATGGCGCTACCCTAGAAGCCACGCCGCATTAAAAGATTCTGACTAGGCAAACAGTTGAAGTGACATGAACCCCCCGAGAACCTGGTATAAAAACCGACCTCTAGGTACGAAGAACTCTCTCTGATTCTTCTAAGATCTAGCACAAATTACTAAAGAGATATACTAACTCAAGCATCGGAGGCTTCCCGCCTCCACGAAGGCCCTCCTCTCTTTGTGTTTTCTTAAATGTGCTGGCGCGAGGACAAAGACCCAAGTTGCTGAAACTCGATCCAAAGGTGTACGAAACATGACGTTAACAAAGATCATCTGAGGAGCAAGCATGGAAGTATTTATGGAAATTAAATGTGCCAGGAACTGTGAAACACTTTCTTTGGAGAGCTTGCCATAACCTGCTTCCTAAAAGATTTAACATGTTTAAAAGAAAAGGTAGTTGAAGGGCCTTGGTGCCCTATCTGTGAAAGGGAGCAGGAGTCAACTACTCATGCCCTTTGGTCTTACCCAGCTACGAGTGATGTGTGGAGAGAGGAGACTAGTCTTCTTAAAAAATGATCGAGTGAAGTTGCTAATGTTTGGGATTTATGTCAACGATTAAGCAAACAATTGAAGCTTGAGGAGGTTGAATGTGTAGTATGTATTATGAGAAATCTTTGGACTAGAAGGAATGCACTCATTTCTTATAATAAATTTGACAGCCGACAGGCGGTTATACAAAAAGCAATGAAGACCTTGGAGGACTATAAATCTACTTAGAAGGATTATTGATCTTTTAGATGGTTTTGTGGAGTTGGTTGCAGCCCTAGCATTTTTAGAGAGAGAACCTCCAACCCCTCTCTAACACCCAAACCGAAATCAGCTAGGTGGGAGCTTCGGCTCTTCCCCCTCCCTCCTTCTAGTCCAGTGTTTTGTCTCTTCCCCCTCCCTCCTTCTAGTCCAGTGTTTCGTCTCTTCCCATATTTGTGTTTTCTGTTTTGTTTATTTTTTTAGGTCAAAGAAAGGAGAAATGCCGACTTGTGGTTTTCCGGTGTCCAACGTCCTACACACGCTCCACCATGGATTTTCTCAGTCGCCGATCTTCTAGACTACCAAATACGGCGCCAAAAGGAGCGGCTCGTAGTACACACGTGCGGGTTATCGTGCATGCGTGGCTTCCACGCGTCACCGCAAGAAGGCTTATGCTGTCACCACACGCGACGTTTTTGGGGCCAACGACTCCGATATTCTCGAGATCGACTGTCCGGCATTCTCCTACAGTGGCGCGTGTCCTTCACACGCCACTACAGCCGCCTTGGCTAGTGTATTTTCATTTTTTTACAGTGTTTTTAATTGTGTAGTTTTGGTTTTTGTTAGTGTTAGGAAATAAAAGAAATATGCTATTGAACTTTTGTTCACAGCAGGAGAACCCCCTCCTCTTTTGGAGGAGGGGGTGGTCTTGTCCTTTTCCTCCTTTGGAGGATGGTGGTGGTTTGTCCTTCTCCTCTTTTGGAGGATGGGGTAATTTTTTCATTCTCCTCATTTGGAGGTAGGGGATGGTTTTTTTTTTTTTTTTTTTTTTTTTTTTTTTTTTTTTTTTTTTTTTTTTTTACAGAGAGTGATACTCTCAGACAAACCAATTTTGTCATTAGAGAGTTTCTACAAGTTAAAATAATGTCCGTCGCAAAGAAATTTGTGTGCGGGGAAGCTTCCCATAGATGAGTAGTTTGGCGTATAATTTGAGTTTTTTCTCTATATTGACCAGTTACAGCTGTAACTTCGATTTTATGAATGAAATGATGTATATTTCCTATCAAAAAAATAAATAGATCTACTCAAGCTATATTTAGACTACTGGTTCTAGAAGGAAGCAAAAGAAATGGAGAAAACCTGATGTGGATTATATGAAGATCAATTGAGATGCTGCAGTGGACACTAACTCGAAGAAGTCAGGATTAGAAGTGATTGTTAGAGATGCCGAGGGAGAAGTCCAAGCTTCAATATGTTGCAACATAGATGCTGAATTACAACCTGCAGTTGTAGAAGCAAAGGCTTTGAGAAGAGCACTGATGTTCTGTTATGATCTAGGCTTCTCAAAGGTTGCCTTTGAAGGAGACTGTCAGGAAATTGTTAATGCAATCAACTCTTCACATGAAAGCTCGGCAAAAGCAAGTTCATTGATTCATGACATTAAAAGACTGCTGAAGTACAGAGTAGGATGGAAAGTGTCATTCAATTACAGGGAGACAAACTTGGCTGCACATCAGTTGGCTAAATTAACTATTTCTTTGTTAGGAGAGAGGAACATTCACATTATGATTGTCATAATGCGGTGTTGCAGGAAAAACTTTGTATTTAGAGATATTTATATTAGTAGTGTTATGTTGATTTAAAAAAATATAGGAAAATATTAATATGTTGCTTGAGTTTGTCTTCTTATTTTGATTGCTTATGTATTTAATGTTTTTTAATTTTTTTTGTATTTAATAATTAAGAAAATAATTTTTAATGTATTGGTATATATATTTTTTATTTTTTAAAAAATATTTTAAAAAATGATAAAAAAATAAATAACTTTATGCTAGCGGACACATCTAGCAATCAAAGCTGAACAGCACGCTAGCACGATTAAAAAATATGAGAAATGATAGTTACAGTCGTGAGTATGCAAGTGCCGCGCAATTATTTTGAAAAAAATGAATAAATATAGTATTTATATAAAAATAAAATTAATTTTTTAATAATAGACTCTATTATTTTTTAAAATAATTACATGATACTTACGCATTTTACGACGTAACATTACTCCAAATATATATATATATATATATATATATATATATATATATATATATATTGAAGTATTTTGCTTGCCTTGGGCCACGGTCCACGGACCGAAGGACAAACCGACCCATGAATGGCAAGAACGTCAACTTTATACCCAATCACTTCGGCCTTTAGTAATTAGTATCCCAGGCAAACAACAGTCTGATTTTTATCTCCCTCGTTACCACAGACAGCCATGGCCTCCTCTCGCCCTCAGCTACCGAAGCCTCTGGACCTGGAGCTCACCATCGTCTCCGCCAAGCACCTAAAGAACGTAAACTGGAAGATCGGCGACCTCAAGCCTTACGCAGTCTTCTGGGTTGACCCCGACCGCCGACTAGCCACCAAATCCGACGACGCCGGCTCCACCCGCCCCGTTTGGAACGAACGATTCACCCTTCCACTGGCCATCCCTCTCCAAGAATCCGTCCTCACCCTTGAGATCTTCCACTCCAAACCTTCAGAGACCCCCAAGCCCTTGGTCGGCACACTCCGTGTCCCGCTCAAGGACCTCGCCGAAAACCCCGACGAATCGACCGGTATCAGAACGTTCCATCTCGTCCGTCCGTCCGGTCGTCCCCAGGGCAAGATCCGCGTAAAGCTCGCCGTCCGTGAACGCCCTTTGCCTCCAGATTACCATATTGCCCCTCCGCCGACCTATTTTTACTCCAGTGCCCCTGTCATTCCACCGCGCGACTACAGGGGTTACTCGCAATCTCCGTACAGTTCACCACTGCCCGCCCCGTCTCCATCGCCTTCACCGTCGCCGCCGCCTCCGTATCCATATAGTTCATATCCTGATGCGTATTCTGGGTACTATCCAGGGTACTATTCCAGTGCGCCACCACCACCGATGCCACCCAGGCCGTTCTTCGATCGGCCCGCGAACTATGGTGTGCCTGCCGGGCCCAGTGGGCCGTCGGCACCTGTGGATTACTCGCCGTACGATCAGAAGCCGAAGTCCTCGAAAATGGGTTTGGGGACTGGATTGGCTGTGGGCGCGGTCGCTGGAGCGTTGGGTGGGCTCGCATTGGAAGAGGAATTGAAGTATGAAGAGGAGAAGATCGCTGATAGGGTCGAGAATGACTTGGCTGCGCGAGACGATTACAGCGATTACCGAGGCGACTATCGTACCGATTATTGATATATTGGGAACGAATATGGTGAGCTTCTACTTGGGAAAATGCTAGTTATGCTAATTTAGAATATATATATATATATATATCTATACGTGTGTATATTTTGCGATTGAATTTGAGTCCAGTTTAAAGCTTTGGATGGTTGCTTTTATCGGTTGAAACCTATTTGGTGTTATGAGTTTTCTTCCAGTCAATAAATGGTCCGTCCGTCTCGTTCATGAGGCTTGGCATATAATTCTAGGATTTTGTGAAATTGCATGAATACTGGGAGTCAACCAGTATACGTATTAAGGTTTGTTTGAGGTGGGGCAATTTACAAAGCTAAAGTGCCTGATAAGTGATAAGCTCTAGCACCTTAGGTTGGGCCTAACTCATCACTCTTATATGAATTCCGGAAATTGGCTTTGGCAGTGGGCTTTCCGTACGAGTTTACAACCCAATGGTTCTTTTGGAAAATGGAAGAAGTCTGATATGGTGGACAAGTGTCCCGTCTTTGGATTTGGATTAATGAGGAACAAGTAGAGTGGATTCAGTGGAGCATTTTTCCTGGTTAAATATTATCCTGGTTGTGGGTCTTGTATGCTAATCCCTTCTCTCAGTTGGAAGACTGGAAGTGGGAGACATACTTCCACATTTATTTTGTGTTAATGGAGGAGTGATGGAATTTAAACTTGCATCCCCATGATGAATTCTACTTGGGTAGAGTATTTTTCCAATAACCTGTTAACCAGAGTCCATAAGGATGGGAATGCCTATATTCCGGAGCCACAACATTCCAATAGCAGCACTAGGCATTGCGTCAGTTACTTTTACGATTCTTACTTTTTTATATTGGCTCCGGGTGTCTGCGAACAATATCCCGACTAATTCCGGGGGTGCACAAGCCTTCAACAATGAGTTTTCCACAAGTGCACATCGGGTAATTCAATGATAAAATTCCTCAGTCTGATGGCCTCTAGGAATTGTTTGCAGTTTGCACCCAAGAGGATTTGAACCTTAGATCTGGAGGGAGCATACCACCAAGACCAAAGATTTTACTTCTTGAGCCAACCCTTTGGGGGTTCTGTTAAGATTCTTCAAGGGTTCCCTTTTCCCCCTGTTTTAAGTTAGATCCTAATGGTTTTCACGGGTATATATTTTGCAATTGATTTTTTTGGTCAGCATTTAAACGGGACGTTTCAATAATAACTAAGCCATTAATTACTGCTTTTGCATTGCCCAGATCACGAGTCCTTGAAGAAAGTGACTCTTGACCTGTATATTGGACTGCTTAACGTCTTACTGGATTTTCTCCTTCAGATTTCACATTAATATTTTCTTGATCCCAAAGAGATCTTTTCGAGTGTATTTTTGCTGCATTTGAGTTTTTATTTGCTCTTTGGTGTTTATGTGTTCGAAGCACGCTCAGGAAATTTCAATTAGTACATTTAGCTTTCTTGTGCCAATGTAGAATTGTCACCTAGGAACTCAACTTTGCGATGTCCTAGATACAGTTATGCTTGTTAAAAAATATCCTAGTTATAGTTTTGCTATATTCTGCCCCTTCACCCTATCTTTCTCTCCTCTTACTTCTAGGCCTGTTTCTATTCTACCTCAAATGTTTTGTTGATAGCGTTGGATTCTTTGACAGGGATTAGTAATGTTGGTTTTGTGCCATTCGTATGAAACAAATGTTGGTTTTATGGCATTTTTTGTACATGCATGGCTGTCTAGAGAATAGTTTGTTTTCTCATTCGTTTTCTTGCAAGAGTCGGAAGTTTGTCGATACTAGTATGATGATATGAACGGTGATTGTAAACATTATTTAATCAATTGGCTGGTATTTGCACCTAGTGGATTTTTATTTTTTTATTTTGGGGGGGGGTTGAAGATGGACAGAAGTGTGAATTTGAAATCGTGCGGAAAGGATGAAACCTGGTTAGTTCTCAATGGATGGTATTCATTTGTCTGAAGGTTTAAGTTGCTGTTATTGATCGTATTTGTCAATCTGAAATGGAAAACTTTTAGCAGTCCAACAATGTCTGTAGAGATTAATCAAGACTGTTCTGGACACCGCCAATAAAAAAATTGGGTGGTGGTAGGGTAGTTTATGTGAGTGACAGCTTTCTGAAAGCTTGTGGTGACCTGAGCTGTTTATAATCTAGGATTCAGCACAGGCACGTACTTGGTTCATGGTTGGCATGGCAAGCATCCAAAACCTCAATTCACAAACCATATAATCTTGATTTCCTTGTTAACGAAGGATTTGGTTAACGCTGTAGTTATAGAGAAGTTGTTTGGTTAGGCCAGCGTTTGACTTAAAAAATTTTGGTAGTTAATACTGATGCTAGCATTACATATTGTTACCCGTCAGGATCGGCTGGGGCTGAGGTTCTCCCCTGTTCATAATGCGTATATCTCCAGCCTGAGTTATGGTTATCCATGGGTGACTGTCCCTAAACCTGAGAGCATGCTAGTTGTGTAGCAATTGCATAACTTTGGCTAGCTTCCTTGGCGCCTAGAGATTGCTCTCTTCTGAACATCGGTGATTTGCCTTTCGTTTACATACTCCAGCAATGTTTGAACTTGTATTCAGTTGCTAGGGTTGGGTACCTCACGGCCTTTTAAAAAAAAAAAAAATACCGAGAAAGTACTTCATGCCTTCTTGACCTTGTAGTTGTACTTTAAACTTGGTTGCATATAGAATTTTTGTTACTGTAAAATCTTTCTGTCTGACTCTGACCCATCAAAATTGATGATACTTCCTTCGTCCTAAAATGACTTAATTCTAAATTTGTTAAAATTGTACAAGCGCTTCCTGACGTGATTTCACAAATGCAAAATATAACGTGAACATAATACTCTAAAGAATAATAGACAGAAAATTTATATATGAAACAAAATGTATGTGTATAGTCATTTTGTCAAGCTAATTAATCACTGATCTAACTCCACATGTTAGTATTAATTGATTAAAAAAAGTCTTAAAGAAAGACAAAAAAAATATACTTTTTACTTTCAAATTGAAGTATTTAATATTTGCATTCCAAAATATCACACAAATATATATATATATATATATATATATATATATATATTGTACACACGAATTACTAAAACCTCATATAGCACAAATATTCATGCCAGCTGTAAAATGAATAAATTGTATGTAAAAATAAATGAAATGATACAATATCGATCATTAGTTTTAGATAGATTATGTAAATTGTAGCTATTTAGGAATTTAAAAGTGTATTGATAAGTATACTTTTCCTTCTTATTATTAGATGAGCAGTTGTATTAGGAATTACCTTTCACTTGAGTTTCTGGGAATTATTCTGATTTGTTTTGTTAGGAAACTTTAATTTAATTAAAAAAAAAAAAGGAAAAAGAGACAAAGAAGCAACACAGGAGTTATTTTACGAACACTGAATTTAGCCCACTGCTTTTAACTGGTCACAAGTGGTCAAGTATAACTGCGGGATGGGCCACCAATTGGTACTTGACGTTTCGGTGAAACTATATGAATATAATTGGGAGTAAGCACAGTAATGACACCAATAATCCAAATTTCCGCATTATCTGAAACTTTTTCTTGGCACGTTGAACTGATAAAGACGAAACGAGCAAAGTTCATCGTCCCAAATTAACGTAGGAAAATTCTAGGCACTAATCCCCATGAGGGGCCACAAATAATGGGGAAATTTATTTATACGAATTAAGATGATAGTCACAAGAAAAATCATGTTTCTACAATGGAAGATCAATGTGGGTGACCATCAAATTTCTCCAGTATCCAACTATGTCTAGATCATGTTTGTACTCCACGATCGACCTAGCAGCGTATACGACGCTGTCCAATGTACTTTGATCTCCCGCAAGGGAGCTTCCCCCTGAATTGCAAGATTCACCGGGCCCCCATCGAGATTATGTGGGTTTCGGCTTTTCAGCTGAGAGCCGGATTTATAAAGGAAATTTTTCGGCCTTTTCCAATCTACACATATTATATATGCTAAGTACTTTGTTTTATCGCTTCAAGTACTTCAAGTTCATGATCCAGCACACAATGCCAGAGAGATTTTTAACGAGACAATTAAGCTATGAGGGGGAAAACTATATGGCTCTGAAGCTTAATTTGCATAAATATAAGATATATTACTAGCTAGCTAATACCATTCTTTATGCAGACAACAACTTTATTTTCCTAACAGAAAGTAACTGTTTTTTAGTGGAGTTCTCTTGGGAAAACCTACGTAAAGGCAGTAAGTGCCACGACCATATGGCATAGGTTCCGCGTGCGTTTGGACGACATGAAACCTGACATCACACCACGTACAGGAGAAATATTTCCAGTGTGCAGTTGAGAGCCAATGGCCCGTTGACATGTCTCAGATAACCCAATTATCACTTACTAGTCCTCTCCTCTCCCCTCCCTTTGAAAAAAAACAAGAAGCATATATCAATCATAATTGGGTTAATGGTGCCACTTTCAGACATTTTCTGAAGCACCAATTAAATGATAATGGCGTTCGATCTTTATATATGAAACCTGTACTGTTTTCAACTTTCTTTGGTGGATGTTTTAGTGAATGGTGGGGTTCCAATTGCATTTAAAATATCTTGGAGTGGGATTGCTTGGTTCTTATTACATTCTTTCCCGTAATCGATTTTCCCCCACCAAAACATGTTACGTACGTTTTAAGCTAAGCCCCGGTTTGGCGGTTTGGATTAGAAATTCATCTTATTTTATTATTACAAAATTTTCAAATTTTCATATAAAATATAATAAATATAATTCAACTTTTTTAAATTCTAAAATAATAATAATATTAAAAAATAATATTCTAATAATATTTTATTTAACTCATTTAAAATATCTCAACTCATATCTAAATTTTTACGTGGCTTAAAACACACGTCAAAGTTTATTAATGTATAATATATGAAATCTCACGTCACGTTAAAATGAAAAGTACGAACAGGAGAGTTTAGTTTTAGGCTTTAGCATTTAAAATCTCACTGAAAAGAACTCAGGTAGTATTTATAATAGAAAAATGTTAGGGATCCTGAAAATAGATCTCCAAGATTTTTTCTTAATTTTTATTTTTATTTAATAATTAAGAAAATATTTTTTAATGATATTGTAAATTTTTTATTTTATTAAAAAATATTTATAATGATTAAAAAAATACATAAAAAAATGAAAAAAAAAACAAAAAAATAAAAAGCACCATTTGAGACATCTTTCCTAATAAATTTTCGGTTACCGTAACACCATTCTTTATAATATCAGGAACATGATGACATGCAACGCTGACCTCATTCAACATGGCACTAAAAGCCAAATACTCGATCGTGGTACACGTACAGAAGGATCCACACTGTCCCCAGCTAAAACAGGACAATTATCGTTGTCAATTATTGAAAACATGCATGAATTTGGTTGAGTTACGGAGTCCTGGACGACCGCAATAATCATCATGTTGTCCTAATTTATTCTACAGTTTGTTCAAATCCGGCGTTAAGTACGTATGCATTGATATTACTGCTCTACCGTCCATCCATCCTATACTTTTGGCAGGCAGGCATATGCATGCCTATCGGGCTTGAAAGTCGAGGGATATGCTTATTGGGCTATACGTCTCAACTTTCAATGAATCAGATAGCATTCCCACGAACCAAACAAGAAAAAAGAATGGCTTCTTCCGTGGCATTTAGGACTACTGCTGCATGATGCTAAAGATTCGATAAGATCTGCAAAAAGTGTCTGCTAGTGCTGATTCAGAATTTCATTCTTCGTACTTTTCTTCTTTTTCTATTTTGTTTTTCCCATCATATCTTTAATTTCCTTCGGTCATGACAATATTAAGTTGAGGGAAGGGTAGCCTACTTAAAAGAGAGAGTACAGGATTATAAAGAATCTCAAAGTACTCAAGCTTTTGAAACACATTTAAAACGTGATATATATTAACATACGACATTGACTATATATCGATCAAAGTAGCCTGCAAAAGCCAAACATGAAAGCCAACTATGAAAAAATTGTTGAGTGTCGAGAGTGTTAAGGGGATATATTGATAAACTGAATCTCAAACATGTTGTTGAATTTTAAACTTTTATAATTCATTATAACACAATGAATTGTGTGATTTTATTGTAATTGAATGAGTAAATACATACATTCTTATAAACTCAAGCTTTTAGGCCAATTAGTGAGATAACATGATTTCAAGATAGTATATATTCATGAATTTGATTCCACTAATTAATTAAGGAAAGTCTAATGATTAATATTTTTTTGGATCATGAGAAGTGTACACTATTATGATTCATCTCCCCTGATTAATTGTATAAAAATTAGTGCAGCACGGTTGAGAGAGATATTTGATGTAAGTGATGATCTATAACACTAAAAGGAAAAGAAAAGCACTAAATATTAATAAAAGGGACAAAATAAGTCCTTTAACACCAAAAGCAAAGGACTAATGATCACGAAAAAGAAAGGAAAGGATTAAATGCACATATTTTTATTCATAATCATTGATTGAACGTATTTGGATGTTTGTGGAAATAATTACATGGCTGAGTCATTTTTGTGGGTTAAAAAATAGAAAAACGTTAAATATAATTATGAGTTGATTAAATGTGATGTATTTATTTAAAAAAATGAAATTTATTATTAAAAATTAATTTTTTTATATAAATGATCTTATAATAATTATTTATTCTTTTTTAAAATGAATATTTTACCCTTTCTATAACTATAAATATGAATATTAAATTCCAATGCATGTTAAAAACAAGAAAGTAACTAAAACAATAAATAAATAAATGCAGAGCTTAGCCTTGGGCCTACGACGGCGGTACTTGATGATCGGTGGATATATGTGTGCTTAACGACAGTTAACAGTTTGATGAGGCGACGGGAAACGAGCACGTTCAGGCCATCTAGATTCTAGCCTAGCTACTATATATTAAATTCTATAAGTGGGGGAATCTTATCCTGGGAATGTCAATTTCTTCTGCAGTTGACCGGACAGTCATCAACCCTTCCACTCCCATCATTCTACCTTCTAGCAGCCTAGTTAGTGTATATTCTAGATATAATTGTGAAATCTATAAACACCACATAATTATTTAAAAAAAAATAAATTTTATTATTAAAAAATAAAATTTTCTTTTATAAATTTTATATTTTATTCATTTTTTTAAAATGATTATATAACGATTATATAATTTACAGTTATAAATATATTTTCTCTATTAAATTTTCTCCAAATTAAAGCTTAATAGGAAATTGACATGTTTTTATATATGAAGCATATTAGTGAAAATCAGCTCTTCTTGTTAAATAAAAAACAATTGCCAATAAATTACTTAGATCCCGGTGCTACTTCTATTATTATTATTTATTATTTATTATTATTTATTATTTAATATTTTATCATTATTTTTTTACCATTTTTTCATTACTATTAATCTTATTTGAGATCACTTCACTACTTAAACGTAACCTAAATCAATTCATATTATCCGTCACGAGAGTTAACAATTAAAGAGATTTTTTTTGTTGAAAATAATAACCTTACAACTATTTTCCAACTAGTTTACAACTCTATATGAAATGTAGGGTGATTTTGTAATATTAAAATTTATTTTTAATGGAGTGGTATGATTTCATTGGTTATATGAATATTAGTTGTAAAATAATTATAAAAGAGTTGTTGGTGTATCACTGTTTTTTTAAATAAATATATTCTCTTTTCTTATATAGACAAGTGTAATTTTTAATGAGATTAATTCTTATGTTTGCGAGATACGTATACATATATATATAGATGTTTGCCATGTGTCGGACTTGAAACGGTTAGATTAATTTAAAGAAACGTTGTGAGTGAGACCCATTAGTTAAAAAAGTTGACAAGTGTTATATTTATAAAAAAAGATTTTATAAGATTAAACTTACAAATTGATGTGATTTGATATAATATATTAGATCTATTTTATAATCTAACGTATCATGTCAAGCCAGTTAGACGTACCACTCCTATGGTGCAAAAATTTGTTATCAAATATTGTAATGTTGAGAAATCCTGCACGACTTAGAAACAAACTCATCTTGGTCTTTATAAGGAGTTACCCTGCTCCTTCTATTAAGCCTTTTATGAGAATAAATAAGTGTTTTTATATGGTATCAAAGCAGAGGTCTTGAGTTAGAATCATGACTCTACACTCTATCCTATTTAATTAAATATTCTACGTGTTGAACCACCTATTGAGAGGGAGTCTAGCCCACACGTGATGTGAAGTGTTAAGATATAAAATAAATAATAAAATCTATATTTTCCTATCAACTTAACATTTTGGGATAAGTAGTGATTTTACATGGTATCAGAGCCAGGTTAACCTATGACCGATGATGGGCTCCTGCGACCTACCCACGATAATGGTACCGAAATTACCGGCCCACACGTAAGGGGGAGTGTTGAGAAGTCTTATACGACTTGATAACAAACTCATCTTAGTCTTTATAAGGAGTTATCACACTCTTCCTATTAGGCTTTTTATAAAAAAAAAAAAAAAAAAGTATTTCTACATGTAAGAACAGGTCAATTAAACAGATCAGTTTATAATTCGGGATTCGTTTCGGTTGGGATGAATTTGGTCGTCTGAACCTGTCAGGAAAGAGGCATGCATGGATGGCCGGCCTTATGCCTCATTCAAAGAACGTCAACGGGAACACCCAATTAGCACAGTCCATATTCTGGTGCATGAATATTCACCCCGCACTATAAACCCAAACTACCCAAATAATATATATATATATATAGTTTAGAGGGTCAAAGTTTTGACTTAAGCTTGTGCCGTCATACGGAAAGAGATTATTGGAGATGAAGTATGCCATTAACGCAAGAAGGTAGTAGCCAGTAGGTACCATGCATGTATGGGGAAATTTTGTTAACTTTCTTCGAAGGTTCATTGCTTCGGCCTTCATGCTTGTCATCTATCAATTAAGTGGCAAAATTCTAAAATTCTTTTGCTCTGAGCCCATGATTTCTGTCTAGCTAGTGACTATATCATTTAAATAAAATCTATATACTATATTCTAACTCTATTATGATAAGATGATATTGTTTACGAATTTTAAAAAGATAAAAGATAATTCGAGATAATAAAACCTCATATTTCTAAAAGTGAGACAAATAAATGAAAATGTATATATAGCATTACTCATTATTAATCAATGAATCTTCCCGCTTATTTTTAATGTCCAAATTCCGTTCTATAAGAAGCAATACAGTTGAGAGCGCATAAATGGTGCATATCTAGTTTTGGTTCTTTTATTATATGATGGTTGTTGTTTGAAGTGGAATAACATTAATGAAATTTCTGTTTACAATAAATTAATAGCTGATTGGAAAGCAGTAGTATACATTTTGGCTACAAAGCAATAGCATACATAACAAGTAGGGCTGAGCAAAAATTCAAAATTTTGATTCGGAGACCTGCTTCACTCCGACTGCAACAAAACGGAGTTGGAGTTGGATTTCTTTTTAATTTTTCAGTCGAAGGTGTCGTTGGACCGACTCCGATCCAATCCTACTCCGACTTTAACTCTGACTCTGACTTTGCCCTCTAACTCCAACTCGATATTGTATATATGTTATAAAAATATGTATCTAAATATTTATCATAAATACTAGTATAGTTATATAACTAGAACGACTTATATAGTTAAATTCAATAATATATTAGTATGAGTTAATTATTATAAAATAATATACTTATACTATAATATAAATAGACTAATGATAGTTTAATATATGTAGACATCATAGTATTACTACCATATATAATCAAGTATAGAAATAAATTAGACAATAGTATTTAAATAAGTCTAGTATAATAAGTTAATAACACAATAGAAATTAAGTAAAGTATTATAACATGTAATTAGACACTAGAAATAAGTCTAGTATATAAATAAGTCAGACTCTAGTATAATATAATAACATGTAATATTATAGTATAATAACATGTAATTGGACACTAAAAATAATATGTAATACTATAGTATAATAATATGTAATTAGACACTATAGTATAAATCTAGCATAAAAACAAGTTAGATTTTAGTATAAAAGAAAATTAACAGTAAATGATTTAATTTAATTTTTTAATTTTTCAAAAAAATGATATTTGAAAGCCCACAAAAAAATCTTTTTTAAACCAGTTAAATATGAAACTAAAAAAGAAGAAGTCTGAAGCTGAAAGTTCAAATTTGACTTCGCTCCGACAAGTCGGAGTTGGATCGAAGTCTACACAAGTCGGAGTCGGAGTCTGATTTAGGAGAATCCAACTCCAACGAAGACGGTGCTCACCCCTAATAATAAGGAATATTGAAGGAAATAACTAGGTAAAACTAATCATCATCAATTGAATGTAGTAAGACTGGTTGTTAATTAAGTTTTGCAAAAGATTATTGAGCCTTCTCTTTTTGAAATGAAAATTTACTTCTACTACAATATGGCAGATTGCAATTGACTGATTGAGGGTTCTCTAAACGTTCATCGCTTGATCAGCCTTTTCTTTATTTCTTTTTTTCCATTAGTTGATCTCTCTCCCCCCAACCCCAACCCCCCACATAATTTATCCTCTTTTTTTTCTTTTGTTTTTTTTTTTAAATCTGCCCATGCATGCACCATTGCACTTGACTCATCTCAACCCTTAACATCCCATTCTGTTGGCTTCATATGAAGGTCATGCATGCATATATACATGCGCCACCAACCACGATGTGTGACCACCATGCGCCTCCTCATTTAATGGTTTCAAATCTAGAGTTGACCCCATATTTTAGTTCCAAATGATGTGCTCCTGATCCATAGGTACTCCATTTACTAGCCATATTCCTCCACGAGCAATGATTTCTACACAACACATTTTACAACATATTTCACAACACATATTTTAAACTGAGGTTATTTTTGTAAAGTGATATTATTTTTATAAAGTATTTTACTAAACTATCTTTCATTTTAAAACATAATTGTGTAATATGTTGTAAAAAGTGATGTGTGTTTATCATTTTTCATTCCTCCATAAGGCACCAGCTTCCAACGCGTTCGAACTTTGTAGCTCCATCCTTGGGTGCTTAGCTTTCCTTTGACATTGATCCGACACATTGATGCTCTATTTTCTCCAAAAATAGCTTTTGTTTGTTTGCACCTTTCCAAGAATATTGCGAGCTAGGGGACACAAAATTGAAAGTATTAATTCAACAATGTTGAATAATATTTTACGCATACATATAATTTAGATCCTCTCACGGTGTATGTCTCAATAAAATCTGTATATATATAAGGGATTACTCCAATTAACGTTAGCCTCCTTAATTCACTTTGGCCAAGTAGTATTATGGATCGAACCGTACAATTTAATTGGTACCATTTTCCCATTTATTATTTGATGGTGCAAAAGGGGCTGTAAAACAATAAATAGTGAGAGAAAAGTTTGCTTCAAGGTGCATTACAATGTAACTTTCTTTAAGACAATATTCGCTCCCACCAATAATGGTATGCACACGAGTTACAAGCGATTTTTCCTCCAATATACAATGAAGTCCAGAACAAGTCTATTTGTCTAGCTGCGTTATGCACAATTGAAATTAGATTCCGAATATCCTCAGATTTTGCTAATCAACCAAGAAATTAGAAATATGTTTTCTCGAGATCAAATAGATTCTAACAAGTTTTGAATAAGTGAAAAACTTGAGAGAGAGAGAGAGAGAGAGAGAGAGAGAGAGAGAGAGAGAGAGAGAATTAGAAATTTAATTATGGGATTCTCAAATGGCAAACTAATGGATATATTTATAGATGACCAAAGGTTGTGAATGAAATGTAATAACTTTTCATTTTTCTGAAAACTGTTCGAAATAGATATATATATATATATATATATATATATATATTGTGTTTGTTGCCAAACAGTGAGACTTAGTCCAATGGTCACCTCGTTTCTGTTCCAACTAGCTGCCGCTGGTTTGAGTCACACAGGGCTTGCATTGGGAATTTAAATTTAGTTTTCCTATGCGTGGCAGGGCCTCGCGCATGGAGCCCCTCCTGTTGCATTGCTACGCCTCGTGCACGCCCGCACGCAGTGCATCGCTTGAGCTCATACGTTGCATTGCTTTAATGCGCATGCCTCAATGCTGACCGCATGGAGAGCCCTCTTCATAATTCATTTAAAAAACCCATCTTCACATGAGGGTGACTCAAACTCCATCCGTCTGGGTAAACCAGAGCCATAAGTACCACCAAGCCATCTAATGTTCTTATGGTAAGCAAACAAATAGAAAATAATATAACTGTCATAAACTTTCTATATCTTCTCTCTTTCTAAAATAATTCACAACTTCCAAAATCAACCCAAAAATATTATTAATAAATAGAATATATAATTAATTATTTTAAAAATATTTCCACAACACCTCACCATTTTCAAAATACATCCTGCTTAAAATAGGAAAACATATACATAAATGAAAGTATCTTTTGAACTTGAACCTTAACAGAGTAAAAATACATCAAAGCTAACCAGAATGACATAGTAGACATGTTTTGAACAAGTGATTCTATACGATTAACCGGATATATCTCACATATAAATTTTCTTCTTTTTAGGTAGTTCATAGAAGTCGACACGTGGATTGACCTTGTATTTATATCCTGGTTTCATGAGCGCTCTAGAGACAAAGTCTAATTCGCATAGGAGGCGGTACCACCCCCGACACTCATATATGTAAACTTATCGAAAGTGTCCTGTAACTAAACACTTTAACATAACCATGTTATAAGTTTATTAAGAGCTTATTGCTCAACCTCTCATTTTCATTATAGTACCAACCACTTCAAACCTTGGGATGATTAAATTAGTTTGGAAACTAATTTTAATATCACAGTGCTTACAAATCACGAACATATAATGTACTTTGCTCATTGAACTCAAGTCTTGATATGTTCAAGAGTTAAGTTGAGTTTTCATTATTAGTGATTTTATTGTATAGGCTTTAAACCCATCTCATTTAATGTCTTCCACATCAAATCCCTTGCAAGTCCTTTAGTTAACGAATCTGTCAAATTTTGACAAGATCTCACAAAATTAATTGTAGTTACTCCATCTGTGAGTAATTACCTCATATAACTTTGTCTTAATCCAATATTCTTAGACTTGCCATTATATATATGGTTATAGGCCCACGATAGTGTAGCCTGACTGTCACAATGCAAAGATATTGGTGGTATTGGTTTTGGCCAAATCGAGATCTCTATTAATAAGTTTCTCAATCACTCTGCCTCTTTGCTACAAGAAGCCAATGCTATAAACTTTGCTGCCATGGTAGAGTCAGTTATGCATGTCTGCTTCTTTGATCCCCAGGAGATTGCTCTTCTACCAAGGGTGAATATCCACCCACTGTTTGATTTGTGATCATCATGCTCAGTTATCCAACTGACATCCGTGTATCATTCTACTACCGAAGGAAATCCGTTGTACTCAATACCATAATTTATGGTATTTCGTAAGTATTTTAAAATTCTGTGTATAGCTATCCAATGAATATGACTAGGGTTACTAGTGTACCTACTAAGTTTGCCCACTACAAATGCAATAGCAGGTCTAGTACATGTCATAACATACATTACACTACCAATAATTCTAGTATATTCAAGTGGATCCACTGCTCTCCCAGTATTATGATACAATTTTAAATTTGAATCAAAAGGTGTAGCCATGGGTTTGCAATCAAAGTGATTAAACTTCTTCAATATTTTCTCAATATAATGTGATTGGGTTAGAATTATACCATTATTATTTCTTATAACTCTAATACTCTAAATCACGTTTGCAATACCCAAGTCCTTCATATCGAAATTAGAGGACAAAATTTTCTTAGTACTTTCAATGCTCATATTATCAGTGTCGAAAATCAACATGTCATCTACATATAAGCATATTATAACACGTTTATTTCCATTGAACATGTTGTAGACACATTTATCAGATTCATGTATCTAAAATCATTGTTCACTACAGCTTTATCAAACCTTTTGTGCCATTGTTTTGGTGCTTGTTTAAGTCTATAAAGTGACTTAACCAATTTACAAATTTTATGTTCTTGGCCAAGCATGACAAACCCCTCAGGTTGTTTCATGTAAATTTCTTCTTCTAATTCACCATTCAAGAAGGCAGTCTTAACATCCATTTGATGGTTTTCAAACTTGTAGATGGCTGCTAAGGCAATAAAAGTTCTGATAGTAGCAATCCTAGCAACTGGTGCGTAGGTATCGAAATAATCTAACCCTGCCTTCTAGGTAAAACCCTTTACTATTTGTCTTACCTTCAACTTTTCAATTGTTCCATATATTTTCAGTTTCTTTTTAAAAATCCATTTGCAACCAATAGGTGTTGAACCAGAGGGTAAATCTACTAATTTCTAAGTATTATTACCCATGATTGAATCCATTTCATCATTAATAGTTTCTTTCCAAAAAGCTACATCCTTAGACTTCAGAACCTCTTCATACGTCAAATGATCATTCTCAACATTGTGTGTAATCATGATTTGGTTACAAGATGAATCTCTTGTACCCTCTACCAAGTACACAACAAAATCTGGTCCAAATGGCTTTTCAGTTCTGATTCGTTTACTCCTTCTTGGTTCAAATGGTTCACCAGATTCACCATTATTTTCAAGTAATCTGTCTAATCCTACTATTTTATCATTATAAAGTGGAATTGTCTAATCCAAATAGTTGGACTTGGTCCAATGGTCATCTCGTTTTTGTTCCAACTAGCTGGCGCTGGTTTGAGTCACACAGGGTGCGCATTGGGAATTTAAATTTAGTTTTCCTATGCGTCGCAGGGCCTAGGGGTGGGCTCCGACTCCGACGGAGTCGGAGTTGTCATTTCCGACCTCCGACTCCGACAAAAGTCGGAGCCAAAGTTCCCCTCCGACTCCGACTCCGAACGTAGTCGGAGTCCGATTCCGATCGGATGTCGGAGCTCCGACCTCCGATCGGAGTTCCGAACGGAGGTCGGAGCTCCGACCTCCGATGGTAACTCCGACTGGAGTTCGGAGGGAGTTCCGAACGGAGGTCGGAGCTCCGACCTCCGTTCGGAGTTTCGAACTCAATTTCAGATTTTTTTTTTATTATTATTATTTAAATTTTGTTGTTCAATTTCTTTTCAGATAGTAGGCAACATATATTTTTTTTAAAAAAAGTGAACCATCTACAAATATTTGGTTTATTCAAGAGTTTTCAATAATTTAAATATTCGTTCTGATTTTGTTACTGAATTTTGATTATATATTTAATTTGTTTTATCTCCGCCTGAAATTTAGAAAAGAATGATGGTAAGAATGATGGTACGAATTTGTATCACCTGATTAATTTCAGTTGGATAATAAATTATAAACTTTTGAGAGAGGATGGATAAGTACTAATAGAAATTATAGAATAAAGAGTACTTATCCCACGTCTTTGCTCGGGATATAAGTACATAAATATAACTATATAAATAGTTTAAAAAGTAAATAATATGTATGATGCAGCCATAAGTTATAACAGTCTCATTTATAACGTAATAAGTTAATAACAATATGACTCAGTCTTGAAATATAACTTCATAAAAATTAAACACGGGTTTCACTCAAACCCCAATGTTCCATTGGTCACGCCTGAAATGAAGATAGAAAGTAGCAATCAATAGACGAAAAAAAATTGATAATAAAAAATTATATAAGGTAAAAGAATAATTTGATTCTTACCAAGAAATGTGGTTCTCTCAACTCCATCACAACTCTCAAGTAGCGTCCGTTCCAAACTCTCAATCATCGGTAATTATGTTAGGGTTCACAATTAGATCTATAAAATCATAAAAAGTAGAAGTTAGAAACATTAAAAATAATTAAACCATCATTTAAAAGCATATAAACTTACCCGATTCTAGCCTATAGCTCTCGGCATCAATGCCAACGGTATCTAGTCCAAGGGGCGTTTCACTAATCCAATTCTGTGTGCAAACGAGGGCCTCCACGGTTGACGGTGACAATGAACTGCGATAAGCATCCAACACGCGACCTCCAGTGCTAAATGCCGACTCTGAGGCAACCGTAGTGACAGGAATGGCTAGCACATCTCGGGCCACACGGGAAAGGACTGGATACTTGGTGGAATTAACTTTCCACCAAGTTAATAACTGAAATACATCACTAGGTGCCTCGACAGCTTCCATAAAATATCGTTCAACCTCAGATGTACAATGCATAATATTCCTTGTTGACATGAGTTGATGATACTGCCGTATAACACGATTGCCTCTAACCCCTACAGATGGCTCAGTATCACCTGAGGGAACTGTCGATCCTGTCGGCCTCGAATGTGAGGAGCTACCAACTGCGGATGAAGGCTGAGCACTAGTACTGTAGTGATGATATAAGTCATCAACATCATTTTTTAGCAATCTAATAAACTCTCCAGCCTTCACTGCCCCGAGGACGGAATTTACCCAAAATTCTAGAACGGCCAACTTAACTCGGGGGTCAAGGATCACAGCCACAAATAGCAATCTATTTATCTTCTCAATATTCCCCCAATATTTATCATATTTGATCTTCATCCTCGTAGCCATATCAGATAACAATCCAGCAGAGTCAGTACAACTATTTTCCAACTGGAAGTGAAGCTCCGAGAGCTCACTAAAAAATGAGTTCGCAGTCGTATATTTGGATCCAGATAGTCGCATGGTTATCTCATAAAAAGTTCTTAAAAATTCAACAAAATAACTCACACTGGTCCAATCATGTGCGTCTGGCGCACCGAGCCCCTGTCCTGCTGGCTCCAACAAAGCATACCTCAGGCCCCCATCCTCGACCTCCATCCGCTCGAATGCTTTTTGGTACTTCTGTGCCACATCCAACATCATGTATGTAGAATTCCATCGAGTCGGAACGTCCAAGCACAGCATACTAGAACATTCAATCTTCAAATCTTCTGCTATTGCCTTAAACTTGGCAAGCCTTTGAGGGGAACCCCTCACATATCGTACAATGTTGCGGACTCGGGTTATGGAATCATGAACCTCTTTTAATCCCTCAACAACTATGAGGTTAATGATATGAGCACAGCATCGAACGTGAATAAACTCGTGGGCCCGAATGACATCATCTCTCACCGTCGTGTTCCGCTTAAACCAATCAATTGCTGTTTCATTCGCACTGGCATTGTCAACTGTAATACACAGCACTTTTCGAATTCCCCAGTCCTTTAAACAATCATCCATCTTCGCCCCAATGGATGCACCTTTATGATCCACAATTTCTTTAAAACCAATAATTTTTTTATGCAAAATCCACTCACTGTCAATGTAGTGTGCTGTGATACACATGTAGCAGACGTTCTGTATGGAAGTCCATGTGTCAGTCGTAAAAGACACTCTCTGGCCAGTGGTAATAAACATCTTCCTCATCTCCTCCTTGTCCTTCGCATGCCTCTTCATACAATCTCGCATCACTGTATACCGTGATGGAATGGGAAATCGTGGCTCAACAAAATTTAGAAACTTTCGAAAGCCTCTTTTCTCGACTGTGGTAAATGGCATCTCATCAGTAATTATCATCTCTGCAAGCATGTTCCTCAACATCTTCTCACTGTATTGAGGGATGACCAATTTCTTACTCTGTGTACCATCAGTGGCTGTAGAAGTTTGGTAACTGAGGTTGGTCTGATCAGTGGCTTGCAATCCCTTCGCTATCTTATATCGTTGGCAACCATTTAGATGTGCTATTAACACACTGGTACCTTGCTTCTTCGAATGACATCCACAAAGTGATCCACAGTAATGGCATCTTGCCACTGGGTTTGCAATTTCACCAGGAATTTTGGTGAAATGCTCCCATGTCCACGACCTCTTTTTAGAAGGTCGTGGTGGTTGATCTTGCTCAATGGGCATCTCCTCCTCCTCGTTGAACATATCTTCATCCTCTATATCAACTGGGAATGGGAGTCGACTACTCGCACAAGATGTAGCTGCTCTAGATGTAGCTGCCCTAGATGTGGCTCTAGGGGTGGAAGTACCCACCGGTGTAGGAGTTGTAGCATTGGCATCCGCCACATCCCCTTGTGGACGATCATCTCCACTATGTCTACGATCCATATCACAATCAATGAAGCTGAAAAAATTAAATTAGAAGCAAAAAATTAGTTTAAAAATAAACTAGGCTATTGTATTATACAATAGGACATGTATTATTATGATACAATAATACATATATCGATGTATTATTACATTGAGGTTCGGTTGATGTGCGCTTGACTCAGACGAACCCATCCAAATGAGTTCGCTCGACGTGCGCTCGACGTGCGCTCGAGCAGAAGCCATACAGAGAGGTTCGCTGGACGTGCGCTCGACGTAGCGCTCGAGCAGAACCCATCCAGAAAGGTTCGCTCGATGTGCGCTCGAAGTGGCGCTCGAGCAGAACTCATATAGAGAGGTTCGCTCGACGTGGAGCTCGAGCAGAATTCATCCAGAGAGGTTCGCTCGACGTGCGCTCGACGTGGCGCTCGAGCATAATCCATACAGAGAGGATCGCTCGACCTGCGCTCGACGTGGCGCTCGAGCATAATCCATACAGAGAGGATCGCTCGACCTGCGCTCGACGTCGCACTCGAGCAGAATCCATACAGAGAGTTTCGCTCGATAAGCGCTCGACGTAGCGCTCGAGCAGAACTCTTCTAGAATCTAGAGAGGTTCGCTCGATGAGCGCTCGACGTAGCGCTCGAGCAGAACTCTTCCAGAGGCGTTCGCTCGATGAGCGCTTGACGTAACGCTCGAGCAGAACTCTTCTAGAGAGGTTCGCTTGACTTCCGCTCGACATATCGCTCGAGCAATGTTCAATACAACGTGCGCTCGACTTGCGCTCGACACCTCGCTCGAGCGCAAGTCTTCAAAACAGTGTAAAATTCATGTTTTTGAGCGCCGTGTTGGGGACTATATTGAATATTCAATACACAAGAATCACAAGAATCACAACTGCTGGCTCCAATTCACAAGAGACGTGCTTGAATTAAATTTAGGGCTCATAAATTTAGGGCTCACCGTAGGTGGAAGCTGAACAGAGGGACGGCGGCAGGGAGGAGCAACGACGAACGGTGTTCTGAAGAACGCGAGACGGAGGGTTCACTGGTGACTGGTTCATGCACTGGGACGGGAGACGCGAGAGAGAACACCGTGGAAGAAGAACTGAAGAAGTGAAGAAGGAAGAAGAAGAAGTGAAAACTGAAAAGTGCAGAATAAGTGAAGAAAGAAGGAGAAGAAGAAGTCGTTCTGGAGGAACGAGCCGAACGACACCGTTCCATATTAAGTGGAACGGTGTCGTTCAAACGAATTTTTTTTTTTAAACCCAGTTCCAAAACGACGTCGTTTTGGAGCTGAGTTTTAAAAAAAAAATCGGAGTCGGAGTTCAGAGCTCCTTTGAGCTCCGAACTCCGACTCCGACTCCGAAAATTATTCGGAGCTACTCCGAATTCCGACTCCGAATTCCGACAACTCCGACTCCGTCGGAGTCGGCATCGGAGCGGAGGTCGGACGGAGTCGGAATTCTCGGAATTCTGCACACCCCTAGCAGGGCCTCGCGCATGGAGCCCCTCCTGCTGCGTTGCTACGCCTCGTGCACGCCCGCATGCAGTGCATCGCTTGAGCTCATGCGTTGCATTGCTTTAATGCGCATGCCTTGGTGCTAACCGCATGGAGAGCCCTCTTCATAAATCATTTAAAAAACCCATCTTGACATGGGGTGACTCAAACTACAGCCCTCTAGGTAAACCAGAGCCATAAGTACCACCAAGCCATTTAATGTTCTTATGGTAAGCAAACAAACACAAAATAGTATAACTGTCATAAATTTTCTATATTTTCTCTCTTTCTAAAATAATTCACAACATCCAAAATCAACCCAAGAATATTATTAATAAATATAATATATAATTAATTATTTTGAAAATATTTCCACATTCTTATTTTCTCATGTACTATATGATGTATTAATGTTTGTTCTTAGGTGGTGCTACTCTCTCTGAGGGGAGCCACCGAACGGCTATTTTTTTAAATACTTTAAACATTTTAAAAAAATAAAAATCACAAATTCATTAAAAAATATTTCCTTAACCATTAAACAAAAAAAAGTAATAAAAAATCTAATCGGTGAGACTGTAGGGGTGTAAACCAGTCGGTCCGGACCGGAGAAATTGACCGGACAGAAAAAATGCATGGTCGGTTTCAGTCCAATAAGTAGTAGAATTTTAGTTTTCGGTCCGGTCCCGGGGTGAAGATTTCTCGGACCGGACCGAATTTCGGTCTTTGTAGTAAAACCTTTTATTCAAATTTATTGTATATTGATTATTGACAATTTTTTTTTTTTATGATTATTTTTATTTTCCTTTCAAGTTTTTTTTTTTGTATTTTTTGGCTTCAAATTGGATAAAATGTTAGTGGGCTTTCACTATTGGGCCGAAAAAAATATAAGAATAAAATTGGGCTTTTGGCCCATTAGGTATAGGGTTGGACCGACCAGGCCGGACCGAATTGGACTAGACCGGACCGGTCCTTATGCCTATTCGTTCCGGTCTAGGGTGAGAAAACCCTAGACCGAATTGATCCGGTTCGGTCCACAAAACCTCCTCGGGACTGATTGGACCGGACCGTATTCACCTCTAGGTGAGAGTAGTGTTTTCCTTGTTCTTACATGTTTGTTGGGTGGTTCACTCCCTAGCTTATGTGTTTTTCTTTTATTTAAATTGCTCATTAATTAAGAGAAATGGCAGTTGCAACTGCATGTGTAGATATTTGCCACGAACCATGCATATGGGAGGAGAAAATTTTGGGGGAAAAACCTCCTTTTGAGACCAGAAACAAAATTCATTTACTACATTACAAATTCAAAGAAACTTTTTTTTTTGAACGAATTCAAAGAACCTTAAACAAACACATCAGAGATGGATGTGGTTACACTAGGTAGCAACGACATGATATAAAAACTGATCATATGGATCAGTTTCATGGCTGGACTTGAACTGGAAGACACGTGGCCGGTGCTAAATTTCAGTTGAGTACTACTTCCTGATTAGACGAAGCATGGCTCGATCGATCCCGAATACCTGTAACTCAAGTTGGTCTTGAACTGTCATACACGTGGAAAATGCCAAAGGTACACACACTGCAACGACTTCTTATTGGGACCTAGTACTTGGACATGCACCATGGCCGCGAGTTGATAACTAGATTTATATATAGAGTTGTGCTACAGAGCCGACAAATCAGAAATGACGGTTTGCGGGAGATTCTCTCGAGTTAACCGACCTTTTCTATGAATCAGATAATCCCGTAAGTAGCTAGCTAGGCTGTATTTTAAATGGATTTTTATATTTAGAATAATTTTACATATAATCGTGAAATGCGTAATCGCTTTGAAAAAGAGTAGGGTCTACTATTAAAAAATTAATTTTTTTCATGTAAGTCTCATGTTTTATTTATTTTTTTCAAAATGATTACGCGACGGTTACACAATTCACGATTATAAGTATATTTTCTCTAATAAATTACATGCGATATTAATAATATCGGTTATTAAAAAAATATCCCAAGTAGACGTAATTAATTTTCCTGATCAAGACAGTTAATGAGTATTATAAGCTAAACAGTTAAGATTCTAAACGCTGGCCATTCTTGGGATTTGGAGAATGATTGACAGCCAACATACAGAACGTTAAAAGTCGGCGTACGTTCCTAATTATTTATGAGTAATTAAATCTTGCATGAGGAAATTTGGTTTGTCGTGGAATCTTCTCTAACCTTATTTTATACGGTTCCAATTGACAAAGCATACTGCTTGATTACGCAAACTTTAATTTGCTATTTAATCTTATTTTATTTAATTAACGGATCATATACATATATTAATTAGTAAAATGCGAAAGATATATAGTACGTAGTACCCAAAAGCCATATCGTTTAAATGATATATAGGTAATAATTTTGTCCCACGTTTTTTTTAAATGATTTGCCATAAATCACATGTTTTTAATTAAAGCGATTGAAAGATTATATACTCAAGTAATAGTCTTTAATTAATTTTATCTCATTCAGCACTGCAAATAGAATTTCTCTATATATTTATAGAAATTATAAGGTGGTCGTAATATCTTATGCCATTGCTATGTAACGTGATGTTTCTTTTTAGTGTATTCCATAAAAAAAAAAATGGTAGTCAGATCAGTACCACTACAACAAATATGAATTTTTTCCACGAATTCTTTTTTCAAGACATATGATCGTGACAAATAGTAGGCTTATGACACGAAAATTGTTTGAGAAAAAAAATACAAGCCTTTTGCCACGAAATCACGTTGGTAAGTAAAACTTTGTGGGAAAACTAATTTTTTTCCACAAAATAAATTTTTTTTTATGCAGCGACTAAAAGTCACCGTAAACAAATTTACAAAAAATATGTTCCTTTCGTGGATTATTAGTTTTTGCCACAATGTTATTAGTTTTTTGCGGTAACATTGTCTCGCTGCAAATAGTCTTACCATAATTATTTTTTCGTCGTGGGTTATTAGTTTTTTTTAAGAGATTTTTATGTTTTGCGGCAACAATTGTTCGCCGCAAATAGACTAACCTTTTTAATTCATGTTATTAGTATTTGCGGCAGTATTATGAACTTTGTTGACAATAAAAAGCCGCTGCAAATACTAATAAAATTAAATCCCCCGCTCTTTTCTCCCCCTCCAAAAACACCCATGCGATACTCTCTCTCTCTCTCTCTCTCTCTCTCTCTCTCTCTCTCTCTCTCTCTCTCTCTCTCCCTGCGATTGTCGAGCCTCTCCTCCCTGCTACGCCACTACGAACGACTCCCCTTGTCGTCAAGCCATCGTGGGTCTTCCCCCTCAGCCCCTCGTCCTCTCGCCGATTCTCTTTCTCTCCCTCTCCTTCTCGGATCATAGCAGATCCAAGCACCTCCGTCGTCTCCAGCCATGGCCATTGCCACCCTCAGCCGCCTTACAGTTCTGCCAGTCACCAACCGTCTCTCCACCCCAGCTCCCACATCTCTCTCCCTCGCACTGTCTGTCTCTTTCACTGGTCTCCACCGCACACCCCTCACGATTTTCTGATTATAGTGGCCTTCCCCTCCGCCGTGAGCCACCATCGCCACCTCCAGCCAAGACGCAGCACCACGACGAGCAACCCATGGACGTAACAACACCTCCCACACGCCTCATTCGCTGTCCAGCCCTTAAG
Organism: Juglans mandshurica; assembly: GCA_022457165.1. Lineage (NCBI taxonomy): Eukaryota > Viridiplantae > Streptophyta > Magnoliopsida > Fagales > Juglandaceae > Juglans > Juglans mandshurica. The sequence goes on along the minus strand of CM039619.1, from coordinate 1,221,249 downwards.
CATGGTAAAAATCCTACCTTTGTGTCTCAAGTGCATTATTTTAGTGTATATAGATGCGTATGGTGTGGTGTTGAGGGCTTAGGCAGATTTGTATCTATGTAAATTACTATTTCAAATGTTTTCAACTACTCAATTGCACCTCACATGGTTTTGAGTCTGCTTTGAAAATGGTTTTGGGCTGGTCATTGATGAAAAGAGAGCTGAGGAGATGAAAGCACTTCATGGCCTTAGCACTTGGAATGAAGAGAGTAGAGTTCATGTGTGTTTCTTCTCTGTTTTCCAACTTCTGTTAGTTCTACTTATTTTCTTTTGGGGAGGGGGATTGATTATCTTGTGTTTTCATAAGTGAAAACTGAAGGTGTACGCTTCTTTGCTTTTCAAATCCAATTGTTGTGTTTTTGTACTGCCTTAAATAATTGTGCTGGTATGGAGCGCCGTAACTAAATTAGCTACATGCCTTGTTAGTCTTAGATTTATTTTATGTAAGATTTTTTAAAGGATTTGAAGTTTTTCATGGATACTAACTTGATTGGTATATGTACATTCCAAGGAAGCTCAAACTGGAGTGAGGCAAGTAGAGAGGTGTAGGAAAGTGACATACATTGATGTTTGGAAATTTCTAAAGTTCTCTCTTCACTAACTTTCTACTTTGTCTTCATTTCAAATTTACTAGGCAAGAATTGATAAGAAACATGAGGTCTTTGATAGCTTGCATGCTTTACTTTACAGTTGAAGAGGTAAATTGCTACCCTAAGGATGTGTCAATTGATTTTGTAATAGGTTGTGGTTTGACATGTTTTGGAAAGCTTTTCTTTTACTTTGCAAAAATGTGGATGCTCAGTCTTATGTTTTTCAATTTTATTTTTTTTTTGTCCTAGTAATCATTTGTTGTAATTTTATGAACGGCTTTTAGTGGCATGTGTAATGTATAAATTCTTTTTGGGTTCTCGGCTGCTTCTCTACTCGGGGATGAGTCCCTATGTTTTTCGGTGAGTGCATTATGCACGATTTTTATCTAGAGTAAAGTTTTAGTTTTGCTAATGGATTTAATTTTCATTCTTTTTTAAAAGAAGATAATAACATATATTATCTTCACCTAAATGAGATTTATCTCGTTCACTTTGAAAATAGCTCTTATAGATCTAGAGGATGGCTTTTCCATAAATTTACAATTCTACATGGACTATGTCATAAGGTATCTAATACTAGTCCATAAATTCTATGCTTTTGAGAATAGCTGGCATTCTATTATATTTTGTCTAAGAATTTGCATTCTTTAGTTTCTTAAAGATTCATACTATTCTAGACTTTTGGATACATCATTGTATTAAATTTTGTGATACATCATTGTCTTCTACTCTCTACTTTGCTGCTTATCCTTTTTGAATGCTTCGGAGGCATATAGGCTTGTCGGACGTGTCCTCTAAATGGATGATATTTATGATCCTTGCTTAATCTCATAGCTTTTTGCAATATTTTTTCCTGTACCTTGTAATATAGAGGTTGCAATGTCTCCCTTGATTCATCATGTATTGCGTGCCCTTTTTCCTTCCCGACTTGATTTTTTCTTGTAATTGCAATGGTTTCACATAGAATTTTCTATAATAGGTGGCTTGTATATATTTGTTTGATAAGTTGGTACGTTGTGTATATATTGTGAAGAATATTGATATGGCAAAAACCACATCAGGGGAAATTTTTTTTGGGCAAGGTAGAAGTATATTAAATAAGATAAAAATTACAATGGTGTGGGAAGGGAACCTCAACAAACACTTTAATGCAGCTAATAAAGAGCAGAGAAAATATATATTAGCTGGTCTTTGACATACATTAGCTGCTTTACTTTTGTGGTTTTGCAGGCTCTTGCGAAGCTGGTATCAGTTTGTGGTCCCTACCATCGGATGACAGCTGGAGCCTGTAGCCTCCTTGCTATTGTTTTATATCACACTGGAGATTTAATCATGTATATTTTTGCTTCTTTTTGTTTTGGTATTACTGGGGCATCTCTGTGACAGTATAATGTTGTTGTTATCATTAAAAAATAATGTTACAATATTCTTAGGAAATGCATGTAATAAATCTGCACTATATGCTGGTATAATACATACAACTAAATATAAAAACAATGTGTTTTCATTTCTTGGTAATAAGGGTTTCAATTCAAAGTTAATTAACTAATTTATCCCAATCACAGGCCACAGCTTATCAACAGAAAGCATTGGACATCAATGAGAGAGAGTTTGGTCTTGATCATCCATATACAATGAAGAGTTATGGGGATCTTGTTGTATTCTATTACAGACTTCAACATACGGAGCTGGCTCTCAAGTGTGGTTTATTCTTGTCTGATGTGATGGTTAATGTATAGCGCTGCATAAAATTTCATAGGATTTCATGGTTTCTACTTTTCATGGTTAGATTTTACTTAAATACAATGGTTTATAGATTGTAATTTATATGAGGACCATGAGGTCCAAGAAATTAACCGATTTGAATATGTTGAGTGTATTATGCATGAACAATGGATTGTGTGATGGATTTAGGTTGAGCTCGAGTGATAAATGAATTAAAACCCTTTTTTGTTGAATTAGACAAGTACCTTGGACTTTGTATCTAATAAAATAAGCAGCATATGTTTTCATAGGCCTTTTTATGTTAAATCTTGAATATTTAATATTTCTATTTCTATTCTCTTTATATTTATGTTGATATTTCTTTTTAAACCATGCCCTACTATTTTATGTATTGTACTTCTCTTTCATATTTTTGTTTTTATGAATGTTTAATTTGGCTGCACTGATTAGAAGCAATCATATCTATGCATTATTTTATGGTTCTAAAGTGGATTTTTTTTTTTTTTTTGTTGGTTGGGCGATAGCCTATTTGGATTGGAATGGAGTGGTTGAACTTGTGTTGATGTTTGAGCATGGAATGGAGTTGGGATGAAGATGAATTGTTTTGAAGTGTTGGGATTAAGTGATGGAGTTGTAGTGAGTTTATAAAGTATGATGATGATGTTGGTTTAATAGAGAAATTTGTGTATATTAAATGTATTGGGTATGGATGAAACTTATAAAAACAAATGAGTGCTTTGAATGAATTGTATGCTGATCTTATAAAGCTTGAATGGATTATATGTATTGTATGATTATGGAGCCATGAATTGTAACTTATAAAGTTTTGTGGTTGTGTGGTGTATGTGTATAAATTGTATGGACAGTTTCATCTCTTGGGTTCTCATTAGAAGTTTTTTTTATGAATGTTAGCACAATTTTACATATATTTTTGTTTTTAATTATTATAAGCGTGAATTTGGATCTCCAAGGTTCAGATATATTTATTTTAGCCTTATATATTAAATTATTTGTTATGATTATTTTTGGCTCAGTCTCACTTTTTTATTTTACAATTTTTATTCCTGAAATCTCTTAGCATTTGCCACAAATGCAACTCGTGCAAATACTTTTTTATTTACGGGAAGTGATTATTTCCCGCGATAATATTTCTTCGTAAATAAGTATTTTGTAGAAAATATATATTTCCCAAGAAATGACTCATGGGCAAACATTTTTTGCCACAACCTTTTCCCATGGGTAATGAGAATAGTTTTTTCCCACCACATCATACTAGATGATTGTGGTGGGAATTGCTTATTTCCAACAAAACTGATCATTCGGAATAATTTTTCGCCATGATCAAATTGGTAGGTAAAACTTAAAAGACACATCTTTTACCACGAATGAAATTTATGGATATATTTGTTTTTTCACGAACTTCTTCCATGGATAAAGGTATTAATGCTGACCACGAGTTGATGTTAGTGAACTTAGTTGCCACGAAATTAAAATGTTTTATCCAATGTTCATGTCGTGGCAAAAAGGATGACTTTTCCCATGAAATCAGGAAAAAAAAATTTCCGCACCAGTTTTATTTCACGAGTCTCCCACGATACAAATTTGTGAGAAACATATAATTTCTTACGAAGTCTACACTTTTTTCGATCACAATCCTTCCGGAAAAAAATGAGATTTGTTGTAATGTGCGTAGGTATTTTAATAATTGTATGAAGATTAATTGTCGCATTATGGCAAGAGATATGGTCTCCCCAGTATATATCAGAGGGCTACAATATGGAGACAAGTGGCAGGCCAAGTGGAATTCTGTCATCACTCTTATATATATTTTGACCCGCACGTAGATTTTTCTCGACATTTTGGGCAAATGACATCCTTAATAAGATTGTAACATACAGAAAATATCAAATTTAATGCTAATAAAATAAGAAATGGATGCGTATAATCTCATGATGGTATGTACGTTAACGTTATATTGTGTAACTCAAAAGGCAGACTTTAGTGGGATACTCTAAGATTTGAAGAAAAAATCTTAAGAGATTCTGTATTAATCTCCATATATACTACTCATCATGTATGTATAGTACCATCATAAAATCTGAGTCACTCTCACAATATTATAAATCTCTAGCTCGATCGGTCTAATTAAATGATCAAGACCATGATTTCTATAAAATGGCCACTTGTACGTTGCATGCCTGCTGCCCCCCACCATTTTCGTCTGAATGCCATTTTCCACGTGGATATGTGAATGATGTTAAAGGTGTCATCAAAATATAAATTAAGGCAAATAAGACAAATTCCTGGTCTCCTTTTTCCAGCTTGAGGATAACTGTCCCATTTTTCCACCCTTTACTCGGGCAATATTCTAATTATTAGATTCAGACTCTCGTCTTCCTTATCCATGCTTTCCATGATTGTCAAAATAGATCTGTTTATATTTGATTTTGGCCTAGCCAGGCCGACCATATCTTATAATATTATATTTAGGGAGCTAATTTTTTTTTTAGAAATAGACTTCATTTCATTCCATAAATCGAAGTTACAACTGTGACTTGATCCATCATATGTAAAAAATGAGATAACGTTTGTAGATATATATATATATATATATACATATATATGAATTAATCTTTTCATCAATTATTATTCATTACCCCACACCACATATCTTATTAAAAAAAAACACTATCAGGAGTATGAGGTGAATAGTACTAGATGACGTATAGTGTATATTATATATATATATATATATATATATATATAATCGTGAGATACTTGCTAGCTAGCTAGCCAATTTGATAACATTTGTCTCCCTTAATCCTCGACTTCTTGTATTCTACCCCTCCTATTATAAAAAGAAAGAAAATCATCTAAATATTACTATCTTATTTTACATAGATTTTAAATCTTAGATAATACGTATATATATATATAATTAATTAGAAATATTAATAGCGCGCACACATATATACATATAACTATGATTTCTTTTTATCATTTGATAACCTGCACATTCCTCATCCATTCGTTATTTATCTTTATAATCAATAATATCTTACAAATATGAGTTCTTGCCATGCATTTGGAGTCAAAATATCCATGCATCTTCTGGAGTTAATGTCTAGCAATTTCTACAGAATGATGATGATCATGGCTTTCGTAAGTAATATACATGAATTGAAGTAAGTGAGCTAATTTGCAGCGCATTTTATTCACAGCTATTTATACTTCACGTTATATTATATGCAGTATAGTCCAATGCACAAAAGAAATAATTAACTTCCGGCCAATTTTAAACAATGTGTATATATATATATATATATACACAAAATAAATTAATGCGATACATAAATAAAAAGCATACCGTTGCGTACAGAAGCACAGGGTCACGTGGTGCCAATTATCATAGCCTACGAATAGCGACCATCAAGAAAATTTCAGAATCGAAGTACCGGATTACAACCCAACACCAAATAAATCATAAAAGAATATTATAAGGAAAACAAAGACAATTCAAAAAATAGAATAACAAAGGAAAATAGTATACCATTACCCCCCCCCCCCCCCCCCCCCCCCCCCCCCCCCCCCCCCTCGATCGGTAAGTGCATGAACCCAACCTCACCTTCGCCCCTATATATACCACTCCCGACTCCTCCCTCCTTCCTCACTCCTCACTCGCAATTACACCCAGCGAGCGAGAGCCAGAGGCAGCCGCATTCTTCTCGATCTATTAATTATAAATACCCACATTCTGAAAATGCCTTGCTCTACAGGTTTCTCTTCTCCTACTCTAATATCCAAATGCACTCTGTCTCCGGACCAAAAGTCCACGCTCGGAGACTTCATGCTCTCCGTCTCAGACCTCCCCATGCTCTCCGTCCACTACATCCAGAAGGGTGGCCTCTTCACCCGCCCTCCTATCCCCATTGATTCCCTTATCTCTCTCCTCAAACTGGGTCTCTCTCAAACTCTCTCTCACTTCCCGCCTCTCGCTGGTCGATTGAGGACAGACTCCGATGGCTACGTGTATATCACGTGCAACGACGCCGGGGTCGACTTTATCCATGCCACCGCTACTAGTTTGTCCGTTCGTGACCTCTTGGCTCCGACCCATGTGCCTGACTGCATTAAGGAGTTCTTCGCTTTTGACCGAACCGTGAGCTACGAAGGCCATTTCAAACCCCTATTGGCTGTGCAGGTCACGGAGCTCGCTGATGGCGTTTTCATCGGTTGCGCTGTGAACCACGCGGTCACCGATGGCACGTCGTTTTGGAATTTCTTCAACACCTTCGCTGAGTTGTCTCGTGGGGTGAGGAGGATCTCGAAGCAAGCGGACTTCAGCCGTAGCTCGCCATTGATTTCGTCCGCGGTGCTGAGATTACCAGAGGGTGGTCCAAAGGTCACCTTCTCCATCAACGAGCCGTTACGTGAAAGAATTTTTAGCTTCAGCAGAGAAGCACTTCTGAAGCTGAAAGCAAGGACCAACAATCGGAAATGCATCGATAACGTCGATGTCGACGCAGTAGAGCTGTTGGGAAAGCAGAGCAACGACCCTTTCCTAAACAACAACGGCGGCAAGGTGACGACGATTCTAGAGAACTGGTTCAAGAACACCGTGTCGAAATCGATAAACGACGCGGAGTCGAACAAAAACAAAACCATGGAAATTTCAACCTTTCAGTCACTCTCTGCACTTCTCTGGCGTGCGGTGACGCGTGCGAGGAAATTGCCCTCTAACAAGGCGACGACTTTCAGAATGGCAGTGAATTGCCGTCACAGGCTGGAGCCGAAGCTGGATCCGTACTACTTCGGGAATGCAATTCAAAGCAGTCCGACTATTGCGTCAGCAGGTGACGTGTTATCTCGGGATCTGCGCTGGTGCGCAGAGCAACTCAACAAAAATGTGATAGCCCACGACGACACTATGGTGCGCCGCTACGTAGAGAATTGGGAGAGCGATCCGAAGTGTTTCCCGCTAGGAAACTTTGATGGTGCATCAATCACGATGGGTAGCTCCGCGAGATTTCCGATGTACGACATCAACTTCGGGTGGGGAAGGCCTTTGGCGGTTCGGAGTGGTAGGGCCAACAAATTTGACGGGAAGATATCGGCGTTTCCGGGGAGAGAAGGTGGTGGAAGCGTTGATCTTGAGGTGGTTTTGGCGGCGGATACGATGGCGGCGCTCGAGTCGGATTCAGAGTTCATGCAATATGTGTCCTATTAATCTAAAAAAAAAAGGAAAAAAACCAAAGATAGTTTTGGCTTGGCAAGCTTCATGGTATATGCTCTGGATATGACAAAATCATGTCAACTTTGAAAAATGCAAATATATGGGTCTCGTCTCATGTTGTTAGGGGAAAAAGAGTTATGTTGGGGTACTAAACGATCAAATGCGTCAAAAATGTGACTGATGGGTCAAGTAAGAGTACTACGGGAGGACAAGGTGTGGGGACTACTTGCCTAGCTGTAGCGTTTCGTTTGCTTGTTTATTTTGTGACATAAATTTAGTTTCTAATTAATGTTCTGTACTTTCTTGCCTTTTTCTGTTTTTTTGTCTCAAAACTGAATTTATAAGAATCGGTCCTCTTTAATTACTCTAAAAATTGAAGAAAACCTGTCCTCCGAGTGATAATCTTGCTTGGAATTCTTATCCCATGACATGATTTGTTTTTGACAAATTTTTTATGTAATTATTGAGGCTTTCATTAATTAAAAAGATATTTATTTAAAATTATTTTTAAAATATATCATTTGTTCAAATACATAAAAAACGATAGGAAAGTAAAAGTTTAAGATTTTGTACGACTTCGGTTTTGGTAAGACATGCTACCCCAAAATTTATTCTAAAAAAATCCAATTTCCACAACAAGGCCTAAAACGAATACGTACACAATAGACAGCCCAACCATATTTAGCTTGGGCCAACTGACCCCAATTTAAAGCCGTCCGGTGCCAGATCTATGCCGTGAAATACGAAGTCACGGTGAGAGGATCGACGACGACGAAGACGAAGACGACTCAGATCTATGCCTTGAAAATACGAAGTTACGGATCTCCCCTCCACCCTCTCATCAGTCAACACAATATCTGCCCTGGTAACAGCCCGTCCCGTCTTACTTTGATCTTTAAATTATGTTGACCATTGATTTAGTCCTAAGCTTTGGATTCGTTTTGGTTTCTTATGATATGGGTAGTTGTGATGTTTAGCTGACAATCAACAATTTGAAATCGTTGAGGTAAGTTGTTTCTGTTTTGGTAGGGGGGTTTTGCATGCTGTTTAATGGTTGGAGTTTGATCAAGAATGCGATACCTCTTCAAACTAATTGCAAGTTATGGAACTGTCAAAGAAGATGAAGAGGGGGTATCTTTTGAAGAATTCAATCGCTTTCGTGTGCGTTGTTGTGTCTGTCTGTTGCCTTTTTGTTGTTATCATTTCGATGCTTCGGGTTCCTGAAGTACCAGTTGAAAGTAGGGCAGTTGGGTTGTACCGAGCTAAGAAATTGGGAAAACTTCCCGAGAGTGAGAAGATTTTAGGGAGGTTTGGGGAGATGATGATGGAGATGTTGCCTGAGGATCTTGCTTTTACTGTCTTTGTCCCTTCCCAGAAAGCTTTCGAGCGTGATTTGAGGCTACGGGTGAATGATAGTATGGTGGGGGAGAAGATGAATGATACGTATGCTATAGTTTCTCGGATATTGGGTTTCTCAGCTGTTCCACGGACTCTTTCATCGGTTACGGTACCATTTGACAGGGAGGTCTCTTATGATTCAATTTCTGGGTTTACGTTGTACATTTCAAAAGATACAGATGGGATGCTAGTTGTTAACAGGATTCGGTCAGAAAGGGTTGATCTTAGAAAGGGAGAGATTGTTGTCCATCTTATGGATGGAGTCGTCATGGATGCTGAGTTCGAGCAATCGGTTCGAGCTGATTACAATGAAGAAGAATGAGTGGAAATGACCCATCAAAAATTTGAGAAGTTCTAGATACATAAAGAGTAAATTCACAAACTGACGTGGTTTTATGGAATCTGTTAAATCTATTTTACAATAAAAGTAACGTCATAATTTGATGTATCATATCAAATCATATCAGTTTGTGATTCACTTTTATATAATCTTTTCGTGGTTAAAGTATTTTCCTAAAAATTTTATGTCAAGGAATAGGTGATTCTAGGTTCACCTGAATGGAAAAAGATCAAGCAAATAGGTTTCTAACTCAGAGAGATAAGTATTAGCCGGACGAGGATAAAACATTAGAATTTAGAATCACCAAATGCCATTCTTTTTATTTTCTTGTCAAAAAAGAAAGAATAGGTTCAGTTTTTTTGGGACAATTGTTATTTTTTAAAACTATTGAGATACATGTTTTATCTTTTGCAAGTAAAAACTAATGTATGATGCATCTTATGTTATATTTATCTTGCTGATTGATAATAATTTCAATTTTAGGCGGAGCTTCTGGGCATGGATAAGAAAGTTCTCTTCTTTTTCTTTTTCTTTTTTTTTAATTATTATTAGTTATTATTATTAAAGTGGTAGCATCCGTTGAAAATTTCTAGCATCAATTACTATTCACAGTCCAATCGCCATCTCACTCTGTTGGGGATATACAGGAGTGAATCTTAGAAAGAAAAATGAATTAGTTCTAGTTTCTTGGTAGGGAAAGCTTCCCGTCGAGTGGGATCAGAACGATCTTGTGTTGGCTGCTTAGTAACTCTTGGATTAAACTTTGCCAACAGTTATCATACCTATTACATTGGATAAGGCATGACCTTGAAAGCTATGCGGGCTTTCTAATCCAACGGAAAATATATACTACGTGCGAGCTTTCGATTATGGGCGACATAACCATCAAACAAAAATGATATGGATTGAATTTAAACAAGTCTCAAATAAAATAGTCATATTTTGAAATTATTTAAATTTGATTTGATTTTGGTGGACTTGAATTAATTTAAAAAATAATAATATTTTATTTTTGAGTCGTGTAAAAATCCTATTGAAACGCAATCTCCATGCCAAGTAAATAAAGGCAGTTAAGAGTCTCTGAAAGATAGTGTAAGGTAAGTAACAACGTTAAGAGGGCTTCTGGGTGAGTGTAACTATGGAATTGAGAGGGCATCAAATCTTCTACTTGTAAACCGGTGTATGAAACAGACCCTCACCTGTTGTTTCATTCTTGGGATTCTTAGGGTCAGTGATTTCCCTAAGAAAAATGTTATTCTTATCACTCATTTCTACCGTTGTGATTTTTTATTTTTTTTTATTTTTTTTTTACTTAATGATTAAGAAAGTATTTTTTAATAATATTATAATTTTTTTATTTTTTTAAAAAATATTTAAAAGTATTAAAAAATACATGTAAAAAAACAAAAGAAAAAAAAAAATTTTACCTAACGGTTGCTGGGAGTGGTGGACTCTTTTCCTAATGCTTTTACTTGGTGGATCATGAGATGACAAGACTTTATTTGTAAAATATTTAAAATTTTGAATTCCTTTTTATAAAGCCAAATCTTGTCATGTCAACGACACACAGAATGTGTGCTTTACGTATAAATAGAATTTTTCTTATTCAGGACGTCTATTTGCTAACAGATAAGATTTATGTCATAATTGCAAAAATCACAATTTCTCTAATGACATGAGAGTCGAGGACGAATGAAATGGAAGGAGAAGCAATTTAAACGAAATAGCATTCGAATGTCCAATCAATGAACATCTTTGTCATCAACCTGCGAATTAAGACGGCATTGAAGTACACAGGAAACACTGGCTCATCAGGACCCTAGTAAACCCAAGGAAGGACCAAATTAGATAAATGTCCATGTGTACCCCAAGCTGGCCAGCAAAAGTCACCAAGATTCGGATTTTAAAATTCATTCAGTACTCAGAAATAAACAATGAATCCCCCTCAAAAATCCAAGCACCATCAGATCTATATATTTAGCTTCCAGCTGTAGCTGGTACGGCAACTGGCTTTGAGTCTTCTGCTTTCTCTTGTTCTTTATTGAGGATCTGAAATCATACAAGATAAGTTTAAGCCATCAGGGCATATATAATCAAGATTTTGGGACAAGAGATGCTAATATTAAAATAATGTTTTAAATTCTAATATTAGACTTAGGAAGTGTATCTTGCCTTGTTGTTGATCAGGTTGTGGAGAGCGATCACGCTTCGGATAAGGGAAGAGAGATATATAACCAACATCATATCATTCGTTTTCACTGCACATTAAGGGCATCACTCAACAATCTAAAGATAAAAATGATTATAAAAAATAAAAAAAAAATAAAAAAAGAAAAAAAAAAGAAGAAGATAAAAATGAAAAACGCAGCACTCCAGCAAACAGTTATAATCAAGAAAACATGGGATCGGACCAAATATTTGCCCTTGTTCCCCTTTCATTTTATTTTTCTTTGATGCATTGATCCCCTCCTTTTGTATCTTTAATTCTCATTAAGGCAAATCTTGATTAAAAAAAGCACCCAGTGAATTAAACAGGAGAGTGTAAGTTAACCTGAAAAACCCTTGATCAACTCAGCCACATTGAGATTTGGCAGTAGATTGAACACATCCTACAAGTATTTTGAAAAGATACAGACAAAAGATCATCATTCACTGCAACAGAAAATCATAAAATATGCAGATCAAAATAATTTCATCAGTAAAATTGATTGGTGGTGACCAGTAAAAATGTAGGGCGCATAACAAATTGCGGTAAGGGCAGAGACAAATTCAGAGGATCAAACTTAGAAGCAGCCGGCCACAAATTCCTAAATAAGTTATATGGGATTAGTTTGAGTCAATCCTATGGTACTCAAGATGAACATATGTTGCCAATATATAGCATAAAGCACACAAGAACCATAAGCAAATGTGAAATGGTAAGTGCTAACTAAAAAAAACACAATATATGGCATTGAATTCAGGATAAAGATCATTGAACTAAAAATCATGATGATTCACCCAATAATCAATGCATCGGCAACAGAAGAAAAGTGGACAAAGCAAATATGTCAAGAAAATAGCAAGAACCCCAGGTTCATGGTCTATTGCTTTTGAAAAAATCAATATCATATTGTAAAAGGTAAATATTCAAAAAGCACAATCAATAGACACAGGCAGTTATGGCCCTGAATGAACGTAACATATACAGTTCATATACAGTTTTGACAAGTGAAGTCTTCTATCTGGTTTTCTTCACTTGTCAAAACTGTATAAATACCATATACAGTTTTGACAAGTGAAGTCTTCTATCTGCTCTGGGTTTACTCCCTAGTTGGGGGGGGGGGGGGGGGGGGGGGGGGGGGGGGGGGGGTCCAAAGGGCCAGGGCCCTGCCTTGTGAGGTTTCATGTCATTAAAAAAAATAAAAAGTTTCACCATGACTTTATAACCTCCATCCTGCACTAACAGAAGGGGAAGGAGCCATTTGGATTACCCATTTTTATGATGAACGATTTTGCTAATATATTCAAACACTATTTAGAGTATGTGTTGATCAAACAAGTCCTAGATCAAGCCTATCTCAGGAAACTAGGAACAAACCTGTAAATGGTAAAGAATCTCGTGGTTTAGTGGGATCTTTCCATCAATAACAAGGTCAAGATAACCCTGGATCTCTCTAAGCCTGGCATCCAAACCCTTCAGTGCTGCTAGCTTCCCAGTCACCTGCACAAAACAAAAGATGCTAAGATTTTATCCCCTGCCCACCCCGCCCCCACGGGGTTGAAAAAACAAGAAATGGTAAAAAAACACAAACAGAGACATAAAAAGTGTGCACGCACACACACAACAGAGAGAAGAGAGTCAAGATAAAACCTCTGTCGCAAGGGTGCTAATGGTGGTATCTTTCACATCCCTAAGCAGGTGTTCCACTCCTATGATAGGGACAGGTAGAATGTGTGTTAATAAACTTAAAAAAAAAAAAAAAAAAAAAAAAAACTTTTTTTCGTCATAATATACTTAATAAAATCAAAGCAGCAAAAATAAATGCAGCTCGCTTTATGTTTAATGACAATACCAATTTCCTCAACTTCATGGGCAGCAATTTCTGAAGGCACATGTACAAACACCTTCTGGCTTTTCTGTGTGGCGTTCTGTAAACATATAAAACTCTCGGATAATTTTCGTAGAACATATGAATCGAGTCTTAAACAAAAGTTTCTTTGGCCATTAAAGGAAACGGGTATACTAGAGCTGTGCTGATAGCAGCTTAATATGAGAAGACATTTTTTATAAGTAATATATAATATGACAAGACCTACAAAAAATAAGTTGTGGATTACCTCTTTAACTTCTTCAACAGCATAGTAGGCTTTTGTTGGTATTCCCAGTTCCTTGGGTTGGACATCAATTATGACCAGGACAGGATTCGGAACATAGCTGCAATACAAGAAATTGTTATTAATGCTGGATGGAGGAAGAAAACCTATGGAAAAATATAACTATTTACATAGAGAAGAAAGGCAAAGGGTCTTGCTCGAATGCGTGACTGCGGGGCGCCTATCTCCCCAGCATGGCACTATAAAATGTATGCAAGGAGGAAAAAGGGGGATATAGAAGCTCAATTTTCTAAGATACAGATGCTACATGGAGAAAATCTGAGGAAGAAAGAGTACAGAAACTCATATATCCAAGATTGAAACGATACAATTATCAAGCAAAGAAAATATCAACTAGTGATCTACTTGCAAATTAAGGGTAATAAATCCTTCTAACTAGTTGTGAACCATATTAATTTGTTTTTTTTAGTAAGAAAATTTATTGATCCTAATAATTAGGCATAGCCCAAGTACACAAGTGGTATACAAAAGATAAAAACCTAACTACAGACTACAAACAAAAAAAAGCATACAAGTCATTAAAATTAGCCCCCTCTAATACAATTGCCTTAGCCCAAAGTAACAAAGATTGCAAAAATAAGTCTCTAATCGCCCCAATGAGCGTTCTCTATATTAATTTGTGCACGAACCATAATCAGGAGAATTACAAGTCAAAAAGAAAATCGATAATTAGTAGCTCCGCAACCTTCTAGGAAGATCAAATGATAAGGCGCATTCAAAATAGGTAAGGGCATAAAAGGTAAAGGGGAAAGAAAATGCAAAAGTTAGGGCACAAAAACGTAAAGGTGAAGACGAACAAAATGCAAATAAAAATGTGAGAAACACGAACAAAAATGTAAAATTACTCGGGAAATTACAATTTGGTAATCTTACACATTAAACAATCCATGAATATCCAGGTCATTTTCCCGCAGCTTTGGACCAGTGCTATACCATCCTACAACATGCTCCTTGGCTGTGAAAAATAAATTAATAAACCTTTAACATACTACTTGGGGTATGCCTATTCCTCATCAATAAGATCCTTAATTACTGATTAAAAAAACTACTGGTTATCTGAAATAACCGGACCGAAAATTTAGATTAGAAGCAATACCATTTATTCTCTTGAACATGGAAAACATTGATTCATGGTAGTTGTGGTCAAGAAACCAGATGCTTGGATCCTTTTCATCTTCTTCAAATGGTACTGTTGATAAAAATTTACATTAGCAAAAGGTTCAGAAAACAAGACAATCTAAGCAGCAGTAATTATAGCCATTATTTTCCATAGACTTAAATATACGAATTTGAAAATCTCCAGATCCAAGGAAATTGAATAAGAAGCAGGTATTATAGAGAAACCTGCCTGCATAGCTGTTAGAGACATCGACGGTGCCTTTGAAGGTGGAACCAAGCAAAACCCCAACTACGCGTTTACGAGTGTCCTTGGCGACCCTGTTGTAGTTGTCGACGATGCTGAGCAGTACCAGAGGATGTACTATCACCTTCTCTATGGGTCTCGCCGCTATTTGCTGCGTCTTTATCACATCCATTCCGCTTCGATTTCGAGTTTCAAAGCTTGCTTCTTCCCCAGGAAACCCCTGCAGCACTCGCCGTATAAATTGCTTTTGATTGCCTTGTCGGTTGCTCCTTCTCCCTCAAAGAAGACTTCAAACATAAAAGAACTCCGATCGGGTTATTGGTTGGGCCTAATACATGGGCTGATCTTTTGTAAGCCCGAGGCGTGGATTAGAGCCCTAATCTGGCTTTTAGCATGGGCCTTATAGAGAAAAAGTTGGGTTGGATCTTTTCTTTTTTTTTGAAAAAAGTTTGACTGATTCGAATAGAAGGCCTGATATTAAACTTAAGAATAAATATAGATAGAAGTCACTATTGGGAGCATTCATTTTGTACACATGATATGAAATTATCTAGACCACACATCTCCCCAAATGAGTGTTGGGAACAATCAACTAAAAGCAGTCACGCAGTGAGTGCAAAGTGTACACTGCTATAGTGGCTTCTCTTTAACATTACTCTAAACTTAAATCACTATGAGATGTCAGCCGAGACAAATAAAAATTTGGGCATGAAGAAAAGGGATTTCTTCTAATTTTATTCAAATTCTTATATAATCACCGTACTCTTTTTAGTAGTTGCAGTAGTGACTGTATAAGTATCATGCAATCACTTTAAAAAAAAATGAATAAATATGAGACTCACGTAAAAGAAAAAAAAATTTATTAATAGACCCCACTCTTTTTTAAAAGAGTAATGCTACATACAGTCGTGAAATGTGTAAATGTCGTGCAGTCGCTTTGAAAATGAGTGGGGTCCACTATTAAAAAATTAATTTATTTTCATGTGGGTCCTATATTTATTCACTTTTTTCAAAGCGACTACACGGCACTTGCACACTCACGACTGCAAGTATCATTTCTCTAATTTTAATCATCAAGTAGACGAGACCACGTGGTTAAAAGTCAAATTCACATGATGATATATATATAGTACGCTGTCGTCGGTGGTGCATCCTGATATGTGTTCTCTGATCTGCGAATTAAAATTAAAATCGAACTGGGCGCATGATCACGTACGTGTATCAAATTATCTGACATTACCGAAGCTCAATAGCAGACGTAGTTCGTACAATGCACACCACGTTTCAAGTATTAATGTCTATGAAACTAATTAGGAACAGTACTGTCCTTAATTAGAATTAAGATTGATCAAGGAATTTAATAACGTCGTCGAAGAGGGAGATAGACATCTAATTATAACAGATTCAAAGTTCAAACATTAACGTTGGTGATCTCAATGTTGACCTACGGTTGGCAAACGCATAATATATGTTCTAGCTCAACGACCCGTTTGTACCATTATATATGTTTATGCACCCCGACAACACTTTTCTAATGACGAGAGGAAAACTCCAATTTCCGAGCGTACAAATATCCAACAGAGTAAACACAGAGAGATAAAACAATGTTTTTACGAGCATGCAGAGAAGAATGTCGAAGCATTTTCAATAATTTAAAAAAGAGAAGAATCTATTGCTACGTAAAACTTTCATCAGCTACAACTTTTGACCGTTTATCCATTTCTTTCCCCCTTCTTTCTAAACCTAAATATTTCCCCGGAATACACGACCAATGATTCCAAGAGAACATTTTCCTTTCCCCCCCCACATGCAAAGATTCGAAGCTTGTAATTTAAAGAAAACTTAAACGCAGATCCAATGGTGAGTGCTCCATTTCTGTCCCAATCTTGTATGAAAAGCCTGTAATCTCCTTGTAATCATTTGCATGTAGTCTCAGCTTCTCGGACTCAGGATCGAAAGAATTTAATGGGAAAAGTTGGAGGGTCTCAATCACTCTTTCGGGCTCGGAATACCGATTCATGTCGGTGAAATCTGCAAAATATAGTGGAACAAGATGAGTAAATTAAACATAAGCACAGGTTAGACAGTACTGGTGCATATATACAATAGTAGGATCATATAGACGGATAGACCTAAAAGGAGTAATGAATGCTGAGTTTGTTTCTTCAAAACAATGAGTACTGAAGAAAAGAATTGCTTATTTTGACAGATAGACAAATTACTTCGTATTCCTAGATCCTTAAACGTACGTTTTACAGATGAAATCTTCTCGTCCTGGAGGATCAAATCCTTTTCATCGATGCAGGATACTCTACGCCGCTTCTGTCTTTCCCTAGCCTTATGGTTCTGGAACCAGTAAAAGACGTTCTTACTCTCAATCTTTCCATAAAAGCTAAGCTGAGTGGATATCTTCTGAATTTGATCAGTGCTCGGGGTTCGAAGTCCGGACCTGAACAGATCAGTCAGAACTTTAACCTGTTCAGCGGTCGGATTCCAACGCCCACACTTAGTTCCAGTAGTACTTCCATTACCACCACCACCACCACGAACACTTCCTGCTTTAACGCAAAAGGCTGACATTCCGGCCTCCTCCATCTCTCAGCTTCAAATGCTTTTAAGCACTTCTGTCTGATCTAAACTTTCGCTCTGAGCTTCTGAACTGAAAAGAAGCGAGTACTTCGTGTGCATATATAATACCATGTATGAATAATTTATTTGAAACTTCCTTTGTGTGGTTTGTTTTCTTTTGTTATTCATGTATCAGAGATCAATGAATAGCTGAATTTATCCATTGTTTATTCCAGTTTGCTTTGATTTTAGGGAATATGAGATTGTATTGTTCGGATTTTTTCCGTGTGTTTTCCCGGATTTTTGTGCTGAGTGATAGAAATAGAGAGACAAGCGTAAAAGCTGCCACTGTTGAACGTTTCGGTCTGCGAGCAGACAATATGTAAGTTTCACTAGTTATGATTAAATTATTTGTCGTATATTAAAATCTGTGAACTCCTTGAGTTCATACATATAAATTTGTGTATATATAGATAGGGTTGTTTGTGTTTTTCAGTAAAGTTTGCACTTGCTTCTATTATATATGACTCAATATGTATAAAAAAATATGGTCATGAGTAGACTAATCTAGTTAGTCCAACCCCACCAAGACACCCGAGTAATCCAAGCTTTGTTTTTAAACAAGTGTGTCTGCTAAAGATCATATAGAATTGTTCAAATTTCATATAATATCTTAAGTGGGTGTTAGCCTAAAAGAGATTGATGCAAGTGAAAGTCAAAGTTCCACACTGTCCGATTTGGGTTGGACGGTTGTGATCTCGACAGACTGACAGAGATACTCATTTTGGTTGACCATGCAATGGGTACAGCTCAGTCAAAAATTTAAAGGTTGGGTTAAACCTTCTTTTAAGAATATGGGAACATAAACTAACAGACAACAAAGCCACCAAATAGAGATTTGGGATAGACAACTCATGACCAGCCAAAGGGGAGCAACTCGGCTTTTCTCATGTCATGTGGCTCCTGTCTTAGGCCAACCACATGCATTTTTTTAAGTCATCCATCTTTTGGTTCGAAAATTAGGCAACTTCTTTAATTTGTTTAGATAAAATTTTGGGAACCTAAAATATTTAAGGATATATATATATACTTTTTTATTTTGATTATAGGTCATGAGTACTAGCTTGGTGAAGTGATTTTTTTTTTTTTTTTTTTAAATAAGCTAGGGGAAGTGATCTGATTGTAAGTGGCAAGTATATTCTATTTCAACCATCTTGTCCCTTAATTAAGGAAGAATTAGTTTTAAATAAAGTTTTTGAGAATGGTGAGGTACTAGACACCTTTTTTTTTTTTTTTTATAGAAACTGTTATCATTTATTTATCAAGAAACTTACATCCATAAGCGGATACATTCTGAGATGTCTCCATATCAAACATGACATCATAAATTATTAAAATAATATATTTAGAGTTCTACCAGTACATTATTTCCTTTTATGACTGGTTTAGTATTCACTAGTACTGTTGATACTCTCTACAGATAAACGTTTAAGAGACAGTTCAACCTCACTCTTCATAAAAGGAGATGACTCAACCTCTATAGATAAAAATTCAAGAGACAAACTCTTGCAAACTCATCGCACTTGCAATAGCTTATGCGGGATGTGAAATACGAACATTCGGAAACTTTGATCTTTTCATATGAAATTAGGCTAGTTTAATATGTCAGTACTCAAAACTATCATAGAGTTAAATAAATAAAGTCGTGTAGAAGGTTTTTTGTTTTATTAAGTGTCGTTAAAGAAAATGTTTTATTTGGAAACTGGTGCATGCATGCATGGGATATATTATACCGATATATCTTCTACATACGTGGTTGATATGTTAGATTAAGAAAATTATAATTTTATAATATGTAAGATGTAAATTGGAACATGAGAAAATTTATTTAGAAATCTTTTTTTTTTTTACACATCCAACACACCATTGAAGTTGAAACTTTCTACATGATCAAATATATTATATATATGCTAAAAAATGGTCGGTATTTTTTTTTTTTTAATTATAATAGATTTCACTATAAATGATATGTTAAGACACTGACTTATGTATAACATGAGAACTCAAAGAACATATCCTCCGCACCAACTTATATTAAAAAATAAAAAAATACAGCGATAAAAGCTATCGGTAGAAATCATTAGTAAGAGTAGTTACTATAAAAAAATAAAAAATAAATATCATAAAGAATCAAAGATATATATTGGGTTCACGAAAATAAAGTACAGTGGGAAATTGTTGTGCGCACAATTTCTACAATTCCCGAGGGGTTCTTATTCACGGGCGTGAAATTTGTCTGCTTGTACTTTGGCACGACGCTTTGCTATTGATCTAACGCCTAGCTAGGACTTTGTCTCAATAAAATAAGAGAACCCATTCTAAAATTATTTTGCAGGTGGCCGTATACCCAATTCAACAACGCAGCATCTGTTTGTGAATTTCCTTATTATCCGTATCGCTTTATAATAATATAATAATTTGTCCGTCTATTCACACTCATTTGGTGCTACCAGCTCATACAGGAGGTTCCGGAAACTGAGCTTCTTGTGTTTTTTTATTTAAGAATAATGTTAGAAAGAATGTATTATAGCAGTACATACTTTATACTTACTGCATGTTTCTAGTTGATTGATCCCCACACTCACTTGGAGAGATGTGTGGTTTAGATGATGTCACATCATGTATGTAAAATAGATACTCCTAATAATGACTTCTATTTATATTTATTCTTTATTTAAACCAATCATTTATCATATTGCTTAATTCACATCTGATTGTTTTTACAAATTATGATAATCTGAAAATAATTATCAATTAAAACTCCATCCGTGAAGTATTTTCTTGGTTATATTTTAAATAAATTCAAAGAAATTAATTAAATATCAAATTTTCATAGGGAAAAAAAAAACCAATCGCAGATTGCCTGGTCGAGAGTGAGAAAGGAAAAAAATTAAGCTATTTTAATTTATAAATTTATTAATTTTTTTGTGATTAGAATATTTTTCAAAACATACTGTCGTGTTTGCCTGTCCTTACTGGTTGTCCACGTATCATCTCACTGCATCTATACATTTTCTTAACGTTGAGAGAGAGAGAGAGAGAGGTGGGGGTTCCGACAGGGAAGAACGAGGAAAATGTTATTCAGTGAGATTCGAGAAGTCTAGGCTACAAACCGGGCACGCGTGAAATCTAGGCCGCCCCATATTTCTTGTCTTCTGCAACTTTTCTTGTGTCTCCACCACGTTTGTCTACTTGTACATTAACAGGAGTTAAAGTTTCCACTTCCTCCGTCCGGACAAAAAGGCAAAAGCACTTATCATCGTCCCATCCATTCATCCAATGACAGCATGATCATGGGAAATTTCTGAAGCACCAATGCTAACGAACTCCCAATCAGAATAAGTCGAAAGACCTAAAGAGTGGGCAAAACATGCAAATATTCATTTAATTGTAAATAAATTTTTGAAATTCCGCACATGTTATATCATTATTATGTTAATAGTACGTTTAAAAAGTAAAAACTACGTAGATGAGTGTATTTTATTCCCTTATTAGGCCCCGCCCCAACCGGAAAGTGCATCATTTGTGTAATATATATATATATATATAGATAGTTTTATAGTTGTGTGATGATGAGTAGTTTCTATCAGTTTCACAAGTGATGACACTTCTTTTCTATTCAATCCGGTCCCATTATCAACCATTTTCTTCAATTTCTGGTCGATCCTCACCTAAAATAATTAGTCATCTATCTGCCATTCTCAAATTTCAAAAGACGGATAACTACCAAATTCTACTTATCATCTTCAATATCTCGTTATGTAATTTATCTTTTATCATTCTTATTAATTAAACACATATATTGATGTATAAATATATGTACTTAAATATAAAAAATGACAAATGACATATCAATAATGATAAATAAGATTTCTCTTTCACAAAATCATTTGGACGATCTGTACCATACCAGCTACAATGCCAGAGAGCACTCCCTACAGCAGTAGCTACTTGACATAAACACACCCATCTCTGGTCAGGCTATACGCCAAAATTACAAGAATAACGTTCAGGTTTAAAGTTTTAATGATACATGACCCCTTTTACAACCCTTTTACCCTCGTATAAAAGTTTTAATGTTATTTTTATAAATTATTTAATAAAAATATCGACATAATTATATAAAAACTTCTAAAAAAAATTATATGTCTATCATTTTCCTAACCCAGAATTGCCAAGCAACTACGAAAGCATATCAATTAAACACGACGTCAAATACGTGACTAGGTTTCTCGTTAACTGCAGGAAAGCAATTGTACATGTACGATAGAATTATAGATTTGAGTGGTTTTGTGGAAATAGTCCCATCCACATTTAACATTCTAAGAAACTTACTAGTATTTAAAAACCCAATGAAAAAATAAATAAAGAAAATCTCGGGAGCATTCTTATACCAGAAAAGAAACAATAGTACTTGATCTCGACCACAAAAATTTGCTCCAGAAATAATTCAACCGCCGCAAAAGCACTCTTCTTTTCTCAAATCAATGATACCCCCGCCTATTCAAAATCATGCAACAGATCATGACTCTCTCCAAATAAAAAGCCAGCATCTTCAAAGTTGCCATAGATCACGGACGGAACACTTGGTAAATTAAATTTTCTTGGCACATGGGTTCCTTCAGACAGATTCGCATTACAAAATCTGAGCAGCTGTGTTCAACTTTTCGGCTAAGCTGAGCTGCGTCCTGGTGATGCTTGACAAATAGAGCAAGAGCAAATTGTCCTGCAAGGGAAAAGAAAAAGGATTAAATTCACCATCAGAATAACAGCCACATTGGATAATCAGTTGAATAGTCAGTTAGTACATTTACTTCAATTCTAACTTTAATGAAGGTATTAACCTAATATATTTAATTACCTGTAGACTGTTATTTACAAGTTTATCCAAAGCTGATGGTGACAGTTTGGGGAGGAACGATACAGTTTCTGATAAAAATCTCCCCAAACTGTTATCTGGAGCTACATGCCCATCCTGTGAAGAAAAACATTTATAATCTTAAACAAAAAGGAGGTGATCAGTAACCTCAAGGGGTGGTGTAGTGATCCTGAGGCAAGCCATACAAAACAAACTCCGCATTCACACTCTTGAGCCATTGGGCTGGGAAAATTTTTCATTGAATTACCCAAGCTGCACTTGTTGAAAACTCCCAAGATTATTTAGGACTTTGTTCCGGGCACCCAGTGCCAAAATAAATAAATAAAAGACACATGATCAATAATTGAGAAGATATTGCAACCTTACCATAACATTGTCAACATATGTGTAGACATCATCAATTAGAGCTAATAGCCTTTCCATTGAAGCTTCCATCCCTTCTAAATCATTTGGGAGTTTGTCAACCGTTCTTGACTTTACGATATCAACTGCCATCATGAAATTTATTCTTGATCAAAGTTGCATCAAGATTATAAGTCCAATCAATCACACATAGATTTGCATCAGACTACAACACATTATCACTCAGATGATAGACGAGCCCAAAAAAATTCAACTGAATCCCTTCATTTTTTTTTTTCATGCCTACAACGTACTCTGATAATGGTGTGCCTTTTAAAAGGAACAAAGAGACTTTTTCATCAACTATGAAGACTTTCTCAGCACATGTAGACATTATGTTAAGGGCTTGTTTGGAAAAAGTTTTCATCCCAAAATTTTCATCTCATCTCATCTCATTTCATCTCCTTCCCAAACATCACTCAAACACAAAAAGTTTCAAACTAATCATTAAGATTTTTTCAAACTTTCAAACAAAAAATAAAAAGCAATTCAACATTTTCAAATCTCCAAACAAAAATAATATTAAAAAACTATATTCTAACAATATTTTAACTTTATAATATTTTTTATTCAATTTTTTTTCTCTCCTTTCCCAGAATCTCATAAAACATTAACTTAAACTATCTCACTAATATTCACAAACTATCTTACTACTATTCACAAAATTATCATCTCATCTCACTCCCCAAAGCTTGTCAGGCTTCTGTCATGAATCGTTTCAAACGGAATGAGGAACTAAAAGTGAATTCTTACATCCAACTCGTTCAGCTTCAACCATACGAAGATCAAGAGGAATTTCCTGGAATTGCGCAGCAAGATGCCGGTCTCCAAGAGACAAAATGAAAGAAACATACGCTTTGATTGTTCCCTGTCCATTCCTGAATCCTGTGTCAATTGTCAGATGAACAGGATTGGGAACTTCTCTAGAATAAAACTCGTGTATGAGTGCACTACCACCAGTGACACCAAGACCAGTTGAATACCTGCATACATTCATTGTTTTTATAAGGTACCAAAGAAAGATTGCAACCAGCTCATACAAATCAAAACTCCTTTGGCATAAACCCCAAATTAATCCAAAAAGCAGCCAAGCAGGAGTCAGTTCCTGTCCATTTTCAAAACACGAGAAACCTAAAGCTCAAAAGTAGCTACATTTTAGTTGATATTTTGATATTAAGAGGATTTCCCAAGCTTGGGGGTGGACAACTTTTTTTTATTCTTTTTCTTTCTAACAAGTTGTTAAGACATGAACTTCATTGTGACCTTTGTTAACGGTTCACATCGATCTGATACCAAGTAAATTTCCCCGTATAAAATCCTCCTCCTCTTGCACCCCTTTTGTTAATCTGTATTTTGCAGCTTTGAAATAGTTCCTAGTATTATGAACTACTAAATATTAAAAGAGTAAAAACGTAACGTGCCATTTACCATCCAACAATGACTTCCTTCGGATTCACTTTTTGGTGCGATGCTAGGATATTGTGATGGTACTCGATATCCAAAGCAACCTGCAATTCAAAGTTGTTTTAAAAAAAAAAACAAGGAAAATGCGAAAGAGCAGGAGAAAACATGAATATTGTTGATGTGTGGGAGCATTATCAGTGACTATCACAAGCATAGATATGCTGTACAAGGTCTTTAAAACCAAATACTGAATCGGCACTTCTAATTTGACAGTTAAGACACGCTAAGTTGGCATAAAATCAAGGCCAAGACGAGACACAATTAAATTTCCCAAAAATAAAACCTTCAACTGATAAAATACGGCAAATTCATTCATCATCCTAAGTCAGGTCCCAAATAATCAATTTTACCTTTCTGATTTTGTTTTTCTTACAGACCAAACAGTAATTATATAAATCTTAAAATCCAAGATAAATATTATAATAACGCAAATTCGATGTAAATCTCATGGGGAGGGAGGGAAACCTGGTCGGAGGACTCGCTGTGTGGAACGGCATAGGAGTTGCGGATTTCGACCGTGCCGTCGGAAGAGACCGAGCCAAGGAGGGTACCGATTACACGCTCGGCTTGGTCAGGACGCCTCACGTAGCAATCGCAGATGTTGAAGATAACCAGAGGGTGAACCCTCGCGGAAAAACTCGCCGAAGAAGGTGTGAACTGCAGCACTGTGTGCTCGCTCGCCGCCATTCTCAGCGCTCGGATTGTCTGGGTTCGGTTGGGCACGCGAACTGTGCACAGCGGGAGCTAGGGTTTGCGGAGAGTGCTGAGACGTTGAGAGTAGAAGAGATTGGAATTTGGTGCTAAACACAGAACACTGTTCGGTTATTATTGGGCCACGAGCGGTGCTACAATGGGTTTCAGCCCATTACACATGATGTGATGCCCTGAGATAAAACTCGCAAAAATATGTCCTGAATGCATGAAATTATGGTACCCAAAGTTTTAGTTAAAGACGAATAGAAAAGATTTTCTGGCCCAGAAGTTTTATGGGATTTCTCTGAGTGGGGAGTGGAAAATCAAATCAAAATGTTTTGTTTAATAGAATAAATATAGATAAAAGTCACTAGTGGGAGTATACATTTTACACACATGATGTGGCATCATTTAGACCATATATCTTTCCAAGTGAGTGTTGGGAACAATCAACTAGAAGCAGCCACGCAGGGAGTGTAAAGTGTGTATTGTTATAATGACTTCTCTCTAACATTACTCTGTTTAATATTAGGTTAAAGGGGAATATTGTTCTTCATTCAAGATTTTGTTATTTAATTAAGTAATAGAGATATAAAACTGCTAAATATAAATGGAAAAGTAGTTGTGTATCATGCTACCATTAGAATGAGTAGTAGTATTATCATTTTCAATTGTCCTACCATTTACTTTGTAACAATGTTTTATATGCTAAGGGCAAACCCGAACCATATTAACTGCTACAGCGTGAATGGTTTATGGTGTGACACATCATGCATTTGCAAGTCAATTGAAATGCAACATGCTCATTCTAACTCCCATTTTCATTAACGATCCTACCTACGTTTTACTGTGTTATGGGACTATGGCCATTTGCCACCTTGACTCATTACCTTTTATGTATGTAGTCCCTCGGTTCATTTATGTTGAGAAAGAAAACTTTGTTCCTTTTGTCAATAATCCGCATCTTGCATTAATATGTAAGCAGCTGAATGAAGCCGTTTATATATAATATAATATAATATTTTTACTCCAAAATTTGGAAATGAGAATTATTAATTGATGCGTATTTAACATTCATAAAAGTGAGGAGGAAAATGGAACTGGGTAAACGAAGAGATTGGACTTCTTTATTTTGACCGGGGGGAATCGAAGAAAAAAAAAAATTGTCATTAATTAAGAGATGGTAGCTAGTTGCGGATTTAATAAAACTATATTTTTGTCAAAATTTAACTAGATTGCCTAAAAATTTATTGTAATAGACTCAATAAAATTACAATATTTTTAATTTTAATCATTTTCACTGATCAAATCTGTTAAATCCTAGTGGCCAAATATTATTTTAACGTAAAAAATTCCTCTTTTTCGCACCCAAATCCCAAATCGTCGTCTCCCACGATCCATTTTGTAATTTCTTTGCAATGTCTCCCACGACTCCGTCCAAGTTTTCAAATCAACCAAATTCAACATCAATCATATCAAGAAAAATATAAAATAAAGGTATTTTTTTCTCTGCAATTACAAATTCTTATCTGAAAATGTAAATGCCATTTACTACAACTGAAGACATCATAGGAATATTCAACTCAAAGGCAATAGTCTGTAATCCCTTTACTATCTTTGCAGAGAACTCTATGAAATTTCACTCCCAGATGCTTCCAAATTTTTCGAAGGCAAAGTCGAAAATTTAAAGTTCAAACTTTAGAACTCTAGCTTCCTATTAATAGAGAGAGAATAGTTTTTATAGACAGTGTTGTATATTCGTCAAAATTAGAATATTAAAATTATAATTAGAATTAAAATAAATGAAAAGATCAAAAATAATATTTTAATGGAATAATTATATATTTAAAGAGTTTGTTATTTTGTATTGTTAAAAAGTAGTTAGTTAAATTTATAAATAAAAATAAATTTTCTAATTAAATTTTAGTCAAATTTTATTAAGTCCAGTAATGGGTGTTCTAACCCGTCAGATTTCGTAATCCAAAAGTTATTCAAGTAATTACGTATGCCGTGTGGATGCGGTTGTTTTGTACTATTTGAATTAGTAGGTACTTCTTCGGATTTTAATAAATACTACAATATTCATATTTAAAAGAATCAGCTTTTTATATCAGTTTTTTTTTTTTTTTTTTTTATAACAAGAATTTCATCCATCAACAAAAACATTACAAAACAATGGCCCAATAAACTGAGGGAAAGAATCTTCCCATACACACATCTCTTCAACATGCCATGCATATCGTGCTAGCTTGTGTGCAAATCAGTTAATGTAATAGTTATAAAAAAAAAATCAGTTAATGTATATAATAAGTGGTGATTATTGTTCCAATAAACCAACTTTCAAATAAAATTGTGATACATTAATTGTCGCTTCCTGTTTTGAATTGTGATAGAATAATGAACAGTGCTACTATGTGTTCAGAATAGCCCGTTGCAATTTACTATTAGATTAAAATCATTTAAAAATATTTATTTTATTTATTTTTATTTATTTTTTTATTTTTTTATAATTTAAAAATATTTTTAAAAAATATAAAAATATATCAATATATTGATAGTCAGTTCTTTAACTATTAAATAAAGAAAAAAAAATTAAAAAAAAAATATATGAGGTGTCATAACGAGTGATAAGTTAAGTGGACAAAGTAATATTTTTCTATAATAATATTCATATTCTCGCGTCACTATGCTCAAGACTTGTAACCATCCCGTCTTATTTTTTTTAATTTCCTTGATTTTGATATTTGATCTAACGATCTAGATTAAGCACAATGGCAATTATTAAATAGTAAAAAACAAAATGGGCTATCTATATCACTACAGTAGGTGGGAGCAGGTAAATGCCCTTTTAGATTAGAGAAAATATATTTACAATTATGAATTGTGTAATTGTCGCAGAATTACTTTGAAAAAAATAAAAAAAATATGAGATCCACATGAAAAAAAATTAATTTTTTAATAATGGACTCTACTGTTTTTTAAAATGATTACGCGACGTTTATACACTTCACGATTGTATGTAAAATTACTCTTTCTCACTATAAGACAATCGAATGGACAGTGGCCTAAAGAAAAGTAATATAACTCATCACCCGCGACCGCGAGCTAAAATGTACATTAATTACCCAACAGCGATGAGTTATATTACTTTTACGAATACTAATTTACGAGCTTATTTTTGCCTTTTCTTTTTGTTGGTTATTATTTCAAGGTTAAATATCAAATTATCTATAAATAATAACGAAATAATTTTTAAATAATAATGAATAATTTGTAAATAATAGTGAATTATTTATTGAATAATAACCAAATAGTCTGAAAATATCTTCCAGATTTCCAAACAGACCTTAGAATGAGGCCGATGACTAACACCCAACAGTCACGATGAAAATGGTGCATGAACGAGCATGAACTCAGTTCTGGTAAAGCAGTACACTGATCTGATTTATATTAGTTTGGAACATGATGAGCTTTGAAGCAGTTTGGTCTTTGTTATTCTGCATTGAAAATACACAAGTTCACAGCCGAACAAACAAAGCCCGCCTACTAGAAACGGGGCCCATCAACAACCTATTCCCCTTTGAAGAAGAAAGACACGAAATTAAGAGGGGAGTTTGAAAGAAGCATGCCACTATTACATATCTTATCTTTCCCCACACATACACACAGAAATGACAGACTTGGCTAGAGTGGTCTTTTAACTTGCAACATCAATGGCCACAAAATATAAAGCATCACGGATTGTGCGCAGTGAAGCGTCACTAGCTTCACTTTGACTTGAAGGGAATGGCTCTGATCACAACCTGGTGGTATAGAGCTGCGAGTGCTGCCCCAATGAATGGTCCCACCCAGAAAATCCACTGCTCAAGGAAAACGGGAATAGGTTATAGATTATTTAATATATATATATATATATATATATATATATATATATATCAAGAGACGGGAGAAATCAGATGGTTTACGTGGTCATCCCAGGCGCGGTCCTTGTTGTAGATGATTGCAGCACCAAGACTCCGAGCTGGGTTGATACCGGTTCCAGTAATGGGTATGGTAGCCAAGTGTACCAAGAATACCGCGAACCCAATAGGTAGAGGTGCTAAAATCTGATCAACACAAAAATATATCAACTAATCATCATATTGAAAGAAGGAAAAAGAGAGAGAGATCAGAGCCAGAGGGGAGACTGCTTACAGGAACGTGGGAGTCCCTGGCGCTACGCTTGGCATCAGTGGCGGAGAAAACAGTGTATACAAGAACGAAGGTACCAACAATTTCAGCGCCAAGGCCATCACCTTTGGTGTAACCATGGGCCACAAAGTTGGCCCCACCATTCAACCTTACGTACTCGCCCTTCAAGAACCCCCTCACAACACCAGCACCACAGATGGCACCTAGGCACTGCATCACCATGTAGAACAACGCCCTCGTCAGGGACAGCTTCCTCGCTAGAAAAAGCCCGAACGTTACGGCTGGATTTATGTGACCTCCTGCCGCAATTAAAAAAACACAATATAATCAACTAACTTATTCACCCAAAATAAACGTATCAGCCCGTCTAGCTCAGTTGGTAGAGCGCAAGGCTCTTAACCTTGTGGTCGTGGGTTCGAGCCCCACGGTGGGCGCTGTTTTTGTTTTCCAGCACCGGGATCCGGATCTCAGTCCAATTTAGATTTTAGAAGGCAAAGAAAAATAACTGTAAAAATACAGCCGCATAATGTCGAACCTGAGATGCCAGCGGTGCAGTAGACGAGGGCGAAGATCATGCCGCCGAAGGCCCAAGCGATCCCTTGGATCCCGACATTTGCGCACTTATTTTTACCTGGGTCAACTGGCTTAACAACGCCCATCACCGTCAAAATCGTGATGTACAGAAACAGGAAGGTTGCCACGAACTCGGCAATCCCAGCCCTGTAAAAAGACCAAGAGCTCAGCTCCCCAGGCTCAAACAGTGGAGCCGGTGGCGGCTCCTTGTAGTCCTTGCCATCGTCCTGGCACTGAGCAGCAGTCCCGATCGGTTGCCTCTCCGGGAACTTGTTGGCTCCCAATCTAACATCCTCTTCTTTACCTTCCATTTCAGCCCCGACTCCAAAGCTTTAGCAACAAACAAGTTGATTAGTGAGTGATCGTTTGATCTGCTGCGCCCAACGAGAGTACTAAGTAGGTTGTGGAATTATATATAGCAAAACGGGACCAGCGTTGCTGATGTGAGCAGGAGAGGTGGTGGGACATCGTGGATCTTTTAGAATGAATTTATTTAAGAGTAATGTTAGAGAGAAGTCATTATATCAGTGCACTTTTTGCACTTACTGCGTGGCTGCTTCTAGTTGATTGTTTTCAACACTCACTTGGGGAGATGTGTAGTCTAGATGATGCCACATCATGTATGCAAAATGAATGCTCCTAATAGTGGCTTCTATCTATATTTATTCTTTATTTAATCATAGCATTCAGCTAAAAGTTAAATTTATTAAGTATTTAGTTATTAGAGAGTAAAATATGTTCATAATGAAATTTAGCTACAGTGACTTTCAAAAGTTTTTTCAAATTTAAAGGTTACTGTGCATACATCAAATACATATTTTATTAATTATTTCTCTCTCCCTTTATTTCTTTAACATATTTTATAACAATTGATATATTAATTTGAGTTAATAATATATTAATTTAATAAGAATATGATTATTAATTAATATATAATAGGTAGAATAGTAAAATATGATTAAATTAAATTAAAAAATAATTAAAAAATTAAATATTTTTAAAATTATTAATTATTCATTACTATATAATGAATAAATGTATAATCTAATGTGGAGTTTGATGTGAATAATCAAAATTAAATTCATCTTATATTATTTTATTGTTATATAATGAAAAAATAACTATTTCAATATGGAGATTTATGTGAATGGAATAGCCAAAAGTCAAATTTCTTTTATATTTATCAAAAATATTCATTAACTTTAACTAATCCAATAATTGTGCTCTTAGGCCGACCAATCATTTTCACTACCTTTCAAATAAAAGTCTTTTTTTTTTTTTTTTTTTTTAAGGTGGGTCTCAGCAATACTTTTAAATATTTTTTAAAAAAGAAAAAATTTATAATATTATTAAAAAATATTTGCTTAATTACGAAATTAAAAAAAAAACTAAAATAATAAAAAAAATTACCGGCAGAGCCCAACGATAAGCATGGCTTTTTCCTTTTTGAAAATGACATTACATTATTTTGCACAAGCTCGTCCATACACGTGCCGAGGTTGTATGAATAACTCCACCGTCCATGCTCTTAAAAATGGAGAAAAATTGTTAGGTTACTTTTCATGGACTACCAGTTAATCCCTCCTCCCTGTGACTGTATTATCGGCTGCATCTTCACATTCGCCTCGAGGAGTCATAAAAAGTTCAAAGATAAATATTAAATCTGAATACACATTTCTATATTAATAATATTTATTTGTTAATAAATAAACTTATAAATATATTATACACTGTTTATTGTTGTAAGATGAGTTATTTATATAACATTAAATATTTGATAAATATTATAGAATTTACCGTATTGGGTCATGTTACAGCCCCCGCTAAGGGCTCCCGTTGGGAGTGTAGTATTGTTTTACATATATTTTTTTTAATTTATTTTTTATATAGATTTTTTAATATTTTAAAATATTTTAAAAAAATAAAATAAATTTAGAACATCATTAAAAAAACACTTCCTTAATCAGAAAGTAAAAAAAAAAATCATTAAAAAATACTTCCTTAATCACGAAGTAAAATAAAAAAACTTTTACTTCGTGATTAAGAAAATATTTTTTAATAATATTATGATATTTTTTTAATTTTTTAAAATATTTAAAATTATTAAAAAAATTGATATTTAAAAATACACTCTAGACCCCAGCAGAAGTCCCCAGTGGGAGATCCAGCATTTTTCGTATTATAGAATATTTGATAAATATTATAGAATTTACCGTATTTCATGTTCAATTTTAATCCGGATCTCTTTTTTATTATTATTATTATTATTATTATTATGAACCTAAATTTTAGGTTCAACTCTCTTTCATTGGCCTAGCTATACGTTAGAGCTTAATATTTTTTTGAGTTTCATTGTAATTTGAAAAAGGAATAAAATCCCAAGGTGAGGTGATGAACAAGGGGATAATCATTACAAACATTAATTATTTTCAAGCTTATCTAAGAGATCGATGGTGGATATACGGTTTTTTATACCCATGTCAATTAAGAGGTTACTGAGTTATTAGTACGTGGGGCCAATTGTTATGGGCAAAAAGATAGTGATGACAAATAGGTTATCGTTCTTTCTTTTTTTCAACATGGCTCGTAATAATTAATTCATCATTTGCCTGTTAAAATGATCATTGGCCTTCTAATAGCCCTATTAATATTGTTTTTTTATACATATGAGCAGAGGAGCTCATGATTACTTGTTCACGGTAACGTGTTTTTTTTATTTATTTATTACGGATGACATGTCCGGATGGATAAGAAACAAAAAAAAAAAAATTGATGTTATTGTCGCATGCCAATGTCTTCGAATCTTCTTTCAAATTACAGTCGAGACTCGCACCACAATTCGCATCTGAGTTAGAATCTGGATGGCAAAGCCGCCCCCACATTGGTGTGGCTCAAAGACAAGATGCACTTGTGCGAATTAGTACAAACAGTATAGGGCCAGGGTTCTTTTCTGGACCACAGCACTACAGCAACACTTCGATGGTTCGCTTCATTTGGGGACTGCCCCAGCCCCAACTGCTCAAGTGCTCCACCAGATTTTGTTTTCCCTTATCTGTAAGTGGAGTAGTTTATATTGATGCATTGATCATATTTCATAATAAAATAAATTTATTTTTTTATTCTTTTAATATCTATTATTTCATCATTTATAGATATACAAAATTATTAATAGCACTATTATGTTAAAAATTGTAAATGAGACTTCTATTAGATTACCCAAGTTTTTATAACATTATTATTCAGTTGTATGGCAATTTAATAGTCTGTAATGGTCTCGGTTTGTCGGTTTTGTCAGAACCTAATTGCATATTTATAAATACTGAATTTGTTTGGTAGCATATGAATTGAATAGTAAATCAAGTTAGGCAAGAAATAGGTGGATGAGATTTACAGGACGGACAAGTATTCCCGAGTAAACAAAGAGAAAATTCTCAATCATTATCACATGGTGACGAAACACATCATAAAGTATATAGCAATTATATATTTATTATTCTACGAAACAACCGCCTATTTATGCTAGACCATAGCTTCTATCTGATACGGTCAAGTCGCGTTTGGTTTGGGCATTCTGGTGTGCGAATCCAAATGATTATCGATACTTTATTTTGAATGCTTACGACCTACATGACAAATAGATTGAGGCACATTTAATTTATCACAATAAATAAATAGCCCTCTTTAAAAAACAAAAAAAGCAAAATGTCTCTATACATTACCACCGCCCATGACGCACAGATTGAGAAATGTTTTTTTTTTTTTTGTACTCTAAATCCTATATCACAATAAGAATGATTTTCTTTGAATGATTTTCCGAGATTGAAGATTAGTGTTATAATCTTCACAATAAGTTTTATAATTGAAGATTAGAATTATCACAATAAGGATGTTTTTTTTAGAGATTAGTTTATATTAGGTTTTGTAAATGATAAGTGTTATAATTACGAAGAGATAACATAAAAATAAATTTATAAATTTATATGACTTCATATAATACATTAGATTGTAAAGTAAATGTAACGTATTATATTAAATCATATTAATTTATAAACTTATTTTTATATAAAAAAAATGTTGTGGTTAAAGTGTTTTTCTTTTTAAAATGTATACTCGTTGTCGTTGCCAAGGTAATTCAATTATTGCCCGAAACCGGAAACTTCCCCCGTGACAGCAATGTCACCTTGCACAAGGCCCACTCGACATACTACTACATAGTACATACACTCCGTGCCAGATGGGTTTGTAGTGCAGGCAGCCCAGTTGGTCCAAGGAGCCCACAAAATTATTAGTGTGGACGTCCCAGCACTGGACTTTCAGAGCCGAACATAATTTAAGTTCAAAGTTCTGACCCTTATGAAACTGATCGTTGAGTTTGGTGTTATTCTGAAATTGAGTTGCAATCATCTGTCCACGCTATTAATTTAATTCACTCGTGTCCTTGTATCCACTAACCAGTTATTGTCGTGAAACTCCTCCGAATTATTTTGTCCTGGTCATCCCTCGGACCCTCGAGTGGTTATTGACATGTTCTGTAGATTTATGTTATTCTTGTGGGATAGAGTAGAGACCAGTTGGAACGGCCCAACAACTAAATATACATCGAAATGAGGAGGGAGGTTTCAATCTAGTTGTGGGCTCCTGACTGCTAATCTGTTTCTGGGCTAGACCCCGTTAAATATACGATCTTTGAGAGGCAAACTCATGAGACCATTTAGCATTTTCCTATTTAATATTGTTCTTTATAATTTGAATAGTCTAAATTGATTAAATTTGATCTCTTTTTACTCTATATATTGTGATCCTAGTGAATGTTAATCATATTGCCGTACTTGTTATTGATTATAGTATTTTGACAATCTCTAGTATAATGTTTGTGGAAACGAAAAGGTTTTAACGGTAACATGTATAAAACAGACTACCAACTAGATTGAAAGAAGAGTACATAACAAATTGGATAATGGATAATTCCAGCTTTATCAGAGCGACCAAATCTGTACCTCACTACCAACAGAAAGAGTCGAAAGACTTACGAGACGATTCGATATTAATTTATAATAGACAAGTTTAGTACAAAATTTTTATAAAAAATTGGATTTTATTAATAAAAAAATATAAATTTTATAGTTTTTAAAAATAAAGTTTACATTTTTACAAAAACTTATATAAAATTTATCTATTAAAAATTTATACAAATTATTTATTCTATGTAAATATCAAGCGGACTCTGAAAAACAAAACAAATATAAAAAAGAAAGAAAGAAAGAAAGATGAAGCTATAAATATCTGAGATTGGGATGGGATGGGATGGGTGCCAAGCCCAAATGCCCAAGCGGAGTGTACGAGTGATCCAACCGCATATGATGATATATATTCAATGGACGGTAACACCGTTTTCACGTCCACTTACCACACACTAAATAATCTCCGTTCCTCTCAATCAGTGGAAGTGTGGAACCTTGATCCCAGTTGAACTTTAAGAAGAAGAAGACGTGAGATTAGGCCGTGTCCTTCGACGTGAACGAGTTTTTAGCCCTACGCTTCACCATATTATTCCCTTTTCTCTCTCCAATCACCGGACGGCACCGGCGGGTATAAGAACGGGCCGGTTGTAATCGTATGCATGGATCTTTGTTTTTCTAAAAGAGCAGTGACGAGGGAGGCCGAGTCGACTCGTCCCTGAAACCGCCTCGGACGCGGAGGGATCGTGGTGATGAGAGGAAGCTTTTTGAGCCGTCGCACAGTACAGAGGCTCCGGCAACTGGCGATCGCCACCGTCGGATCGGTCAAGATCGAGCTCGTCCTCTGCTGCTGCATCGCCTTCACGGTGATCGCGCTTCTGAGTCGTGCTTCGGGTTTTACGGGATGGACCAGTCCCGGTGTTACTTTGGAACGGTTATCTGCTCCACGGTTCGTACAACTAGATACACAAAATACTCTCTGATTAGTAACTTATAATTAATTGACACTGGTATTGATAACAATTATATATCTGGTGCGTAGGTATATATATATATATAAGTTTATCGTGCATAAAATTTTTGTTTGTATCCATGTTTAATGAATATCTTAAAGAAACAATTCAGTTTGACCATGTCTTGGTGTTTAGATTGGGGATTCATATGGATTGTTGCAGTTCATTTAGCTTAAGCAGACAAATTTATTCAGTTTTTGTAATAAACTCTTAAGACTGTCACCCAAAAGGGAATAAAAGAAGAAGAGAAGGACATCCTTGAACATTTCATGTAAAATAAATACGAAAGTTCTAGTTTGCTTTAAAGCAGCTGGTGCTGGTGTAAAAAATCTAAAGCATTCTTTATGTAAAATAAAGTAGGAAGTTTCTAATTTTGCTGTAAAGCAATTGGTGCTGGTGTAAAAAAGAAAAAATGCTCAATTTTTTTGCATGATTTTTTATCATGTAGCCATGGAGTGGGTGGGGGATTGACAGCTGAAAAGAGAAAAGAAGAGGAAAGGTTTTTTATGCATTTTATTTTGGAATGGTATAATATTTTCCAAGGGAACGATTCTATATAGTGGTGAAAAGTAAAATATTTCTGATAGAATATACACATCATTAACCTTGCGTTTATTTTTAGTCATTTAGATCTTTGTCAAGTACTTACTTTTAATTTGCTCCTCAAAGAAGCATAAAGTTGAGAGAGAAATATTCACACTTCATACCCGCTACTGAGAGGACTCGTTGTATTATGAATCAAGAAATCTTTGTAGAAGAATATATTTGTGTAAGAAAATGGAAAGATTGGAGCTTAATGCATGATCACAAAGTTGTGTTGGGGGACAATGTATTAATAGGTGGGTTTAACAGGCATATTTGTTTTTCTGGAAATTGTTGACCATATCATTCCTTAAACAGAATACCAGTTCGTATTATGTATTAATGCTGGATGTATATTTTCTCCAACAGGAAAGGATATGCTATTGTAATGAACACATGGAAAAGATATGATCTATTGAAGCAGTCCATTTCTCACTACTCATCATGTCCTGGACTTGAATCTATTCACATTATCTGGAGTGAGCCCAATCCTCCATCAGATTCTCTTAAGAAATTTCTAGACCACATTGTACAGTCTAACTCTGGGAACGTGCAACATGTTGAACTAAAGTTTGATGTCAACAAGGAAGACAGTTTGAACAATAGATTTAAAGAGATTAAGGATTTGAAGACAGATGCCGTTTTTTCAATTGATGATGACGTGATATTTCCTTGCTCCTCTGTGGAATTTGCATTTAGTGTATGGCAAAGTGCACCTGATACAATGGTGGGATTTGTACCACGTATACATTGGGTTGATCAATCGGTATGCCTTTATCGTATATCTATTTCCTCTCTTTCTTGAAGCCCCTTATTTCAAATTATTCCTTACCCTCAAGCTAGTTAATCTAAGTTCTTGCCTTTCTATTTATTTGATGTTCATGTTCAATAAAAAAAATATGTATTCTGGTAGAAATATACCTGATTCTGGTCACTTCCGATTTCACCACCTGTTTCACCACCGCCTCTCCCTCTCTTTGGCAAAGCCATTTATTGTCCACAGTACGGAAGAATGTATGTGAAACATATGCCTTATTTGTCACCATTGTTTCTGCCCTACCAAATGCGATAAAGTACATTTTTTCATATAGCACACAGAACAATAAGGAAAAGAAATTTGACAAGTTGTTATAACTTAACTTGTGGATCAATCTGCAGAAACAAACTTTTCATGAAGCTGTTAATATGGCAGTCTATGACTTATGACTCAAGTGTCAAATCCTGAGCTAAGCCTGGGATTTGAATTTCTGTATCAATTGCATTTATATTGCCCCCATTTATTTTCTGTTGGCAATACCTAGAAGGAATCAAGAAGCTACCTGCATGTTGAATATCTGGATCTGTCAAAACTTGCCATTTTAGTAATTCCATCTCTGTGCAGAAAGGTAGCAGTGATTACTACGTATATGGTGGGTGGTGGTCAGTTTGGTGGACGGGTACATACAGTATGGTACTCTCAAAGGCGGCCTTCTTTCACAAAAAGTATTTGAGTCTGTACACAAATGAAATGTCAGCATCAGTTAGAGAATTCGTAACAAAGAACAGGTTCTTCTCCATATGCTTAATGCATTACTTGGAATTTGTTTCCCCTGCTTTTGTTGATAGTATATTCATACCAAATCTTGGAATGGATATTCCAGGAATTGTGAAGATATTGCAATGTCTTTTCTTGTTGCAAATGCCTCAGGTGCTCCCCCTATATGGGCAAAAGGTAAATGCCATACCTGATGCAAATTTGGTTATTGTCATTGGGTTATTTCTCTTTTGCCATTTTTTTTTTTTTGATAAGTAAGAAGAACTTTATTTAATGAAACTAGGTGAAGCCTATGTACACAGGAAGTATACAGAAGAAGCACCTAATTACATTCTTTTGCCATTTGGTTGATAAGTATTGAAATTCTTATTATAAGCGTAGAGGAGTGGAGCCCAAGTTCAACGGAAGTAGACAAAATTACACACCCAACTAGCTAAGTTTTTCCTTTTGAGAAACTAGTAGTATTCAATGTCATGCAAATCATAGGAGATATTCATATTATGATAATGAAATCTATTTAGGATGAGAATGTTAAATAATGTTTTTGATGAAAAACATATGCAGCAAACCTCAGATTATTGTTAAATAATATTACTTGAAATCTCATGTGCCATGAGCAATATGTAGGGAGCAGTGGAATTTTGATTGTTATTACACAATGATTATTGCAAATTCAAATATGCTGATCACGTGATTACTGGTCCAAAGTCCCTAATAAGAAGGAAGCCAGTGTTAGAAATGATCATATGAAAATTTTCCATTGTTATTTGATCAGTCCTCCATTGCCGTTGCCAGTGGAAAATTTAGGTTAGCACTGGCGCCACTGAGCTCTGGCTCAAATGGCATTTTCTCAACCCATAAGAATGTATGGGAGGGAGAAGTCATGAATTCAACATCCACCAGATACTAGTATACATTACCTTACCTTTTTCATTTTTTAAACCGAGGGTTAGAACTAGTATCTTGAAAAACAGAATTATTTCATCTTTTGAGGGATTATCATCTGTTTGGGGAGCAGGTGGGCTGGTCTGGGAAGAGAAAAAGGAAGGGGGGGGAGGGCAGCACAGGAATTTTTTGCCTCATATCTCTTTTTGCCAATAAAGAAAAAGAGGACCGACTCTGTGGTGCTCAACAGACTATCTTTGTCTTAACCTACCAAAACCTCTTTAGTACTTTGATTTGGTACAACACCACATTTCTTTTTTGTGCAATCTAGTGTGTCAATATTGAAGCTCAAAGTTTCTATTTTTTTATTGCATTGTTCTTAGGGTGGATCTTTAATAGCGAATGCATCTACATAATGGTTATCTAATTGCCACTTTATAGCGGAAACTGCAAAATATAAGTCAGTTATTTTTCCCCCCCTAAGAACGATGTAACTAATACTTGGAAAGGTTTTTCCAAGATATTCCTTTCTGCTTATTCTTGGTATTTCACTAGTTTTTTAACATATCATTTTTGTATAAATTATTTCAAATTTGTTGGTGGTGACATTATTGAAGGTAATATATTTGAGATTGGTTCAACTGGAATCAGTAGCATGGGAGGCCATAGTGAAAGAAGAACCCAATGCGTCAATAGATTTGTTGCAGAGTTTGGGCGAATGCCTTTAGTGTCTACTTCTGTAAAGGCTGTTGATAGCCGCAATGTCTGGTTTTGGTGACACAGCAATGATCCTTCATTTCAATTGATGAATTTCCACACTGGTTTAGAAAGTTGAGTTATTATTACCTATCAAAAAGAAAATTGAGTTATTCCTAAGACAAAAAAGTTTTTTTTTTTTTTTTTGAGCCATTCCACTTCTTATGGGATCCTAAGTTGTAAAATATTGAACTTTCGCTTAGTGTATCAGTATGGGCAATAGAAGTCATCACATCCGTTGGATTGATTTCATGTATTTTGATTTTGTAACGTGTGGCAGTTGCTGCCATGTGAGATACCTACTAAGATCAACCTTCTGAACAGAATGAAAGACACTAATGGTTGTCTTGTTTTGCTTAAATTCCGCAGTCAACTTTTTGATATTCTTAAGACCGACATAATCCCAGAGGCGTGATTTAGTTGGTCTTATCTTTTCTTTCTTTCTGACACCTAGATTCAACTTTCCTTAGTGATGTGAAAAATGATACAAGACAAAGCTCTAAAAGGAACTTCTGGATGTGATTTGATGTCATTAATGTATTTCAATTTCACACTTCTGAGTCCTGGCTAAATTACGCATAAAAACTATGTTACTTGGTAGCTATTAACTAGTCTAAAGAAGGACACGTACTTAAAAAGGGTGCTCTTTAGAATACCACCAAAGAATACTTCATAAGCCAAGGACAATTCCATCTCTGTCCAACGGAATAAAGTCGCACAAAGAAATTTCCAAGTCTAAGTAAGGATCGATACCTCTTATTCATTCCTTGGTTACACGGATCAGCCTGTCTATCAAATAGAAAGACTAACTAAATTAAGGAACCACAAAAGATCATATATAAAACATTTATCTAATAATAGAAAGCCATAAAAGATTCAGAGGTGCATCTGGGGCTTTCTTTGGCTTTGCGTTTAGGAATTCTTTTCATATCCAGAAAGTGAAATAATACTTATAATCGTGAGTGTACAAGTATCATGTAGTCATTTTAAAAAAAGTGAATAAATATAAGACCCATATGAAATGAAATTAATTTTTTAATAATAAATTTTATTTTTTTTTAAAATAACTGTACGACGATTGTATATTTCATGATTATATATACCATTACTAATTTTAATCTTTTCGAGGATGGAGAGTCGAATACACCTCGATCTGTTCCGTTTGTTATATGAATGAGACTGACAGTGATGCTTTCACACGTAGGGTACCACGTTTGCAGCTGACTCTAAAAGAAACTAAAGATGGTACCACTGTACCGGCTTCTTTGTTCAGCTTCATATTAATTTGTCGGCAACCAATAAATATGGTAATTGAACACGTGAGTGACGGGTGCTTATACTCTAGACTCTACACGTGGCCATCCCTGCAAATTTTAGTACAATACACACCAAATATTCATAAAAAATAAATCTAGATATAAGCCATTATTAGTAGCATCCATTTTACACACATGATGTGACATCATGTAGATCACATATCTTTCCAAGTGAGTATTGGGAACAATCAACTAGAAGCAGTCACGCAATGAGTGCAAAGTGTGCACTGCTATAGTGGCTTCCCTCTAACATTACTCATTCATAAATTATCATTCATTGTCTAAATTAAATACTTACCTTTTAAAATTATAAGAAATTACAATTTGTTTTTTGCTTTTTCAATTGTTTTAGTTTTAATAAAGAT
Organism: Juglans mandshurica; assembly: GCA_022457165.1. NCBI lineage: Eukaryota > Viridiplantae > Streptophyta > Magnoliopsida > Fagales > Juglandaceae > Juglans > Juglans mandshurica. Next base: position 1,179,945 of record CM039619.1, on the reverse strand, counting down.
ATTTATTTCACTTTTTGTGTGTTAAACTAATTTTATTATAATGAATGAAAGTAAGATAAGAATGTGATTTGTAATATTATTTTTTGTATAAATAAATATGTTAATATTCAGGCAAATAAGTTTGGCTTGCGGGAGATATCTCTCAGTTTTCTGCCACCTTCTATTATTCAGCTCCTTGAGCATCTTCAGGACATCTATTCTAATTTCTATTGATAAGGTGGTATTCCTTATTTCAGACGACAAGGAACCCTTTTTTTTGTGTATTTACTAAATCACTCATAGAACTTGTTCTCTCAACAAATTCCAAGACAAAACTTTATATGATTCTTTATTAAGTTTGGGAGATGTTTTTTTTTTCTATGTATAACATTTTTATTAATACTAAAATATCTAATTCAAAATCGTTCAATTGTCACATTGAATTAATTCCTGCTCCATTCTGAACTCGACTTTGGTCTTTAAAATCAAACCTTGGTCTATTGCTTTGTCCATTTAAAAAGACCAATGCACAATAAATTACAAGTTTTTAGGAGTATAATGGAAAAAATTGTCACCAAGGATTTAAAAATTCAGAATTAAGCCAAAAACAGTACAAAGAATTAATTTAACTTTTCACTTCCCACGTGTGTCTAAACCTAACACTTCCCCCTTGATTTCTGAAAACCCGGGTTAGCAACACGAAGGGTCAAACAATTTGACTCTCGAGTCAAGCCCAATAAGACTCGCTGGGTCTTCAGTTAGTGTCCATCTATCCAAGTCGCGCTCCACGGTGTTCATGGTTCCAAAAATCCCCCAAAAACGTCTTTGCCGCATCCAAACTCGGGAAATATGTCGGCTCAAGGAAGATCTGACTCAGCGGGTCACACGAATCTGAGCTCACTACGACTCGGTTCGCGCTCGCCTCCAAGCTCCCCATCACAACCACGAGCAGTTGCTTGTACGCGTAGAAGAATCTCTTCATAGCCGACTCGATAGACTGCAAAGCCTGAAGCAGGTGAATCTGCTCCATCTTCTTCTCGCTGTAGATCTTCATCGCCGCCTCCTGGACCCTGGGCCCCCCCATGGGGTCAACCTCAACGCCGAGAATGTACGGCACCTTGTCCTTCAGATCCTTGCAATGCCTCGCGATCTCCACTAGCCCCTTCGATCTGAAGCAAAACGGTCCCTCTTCGTTGGAGGACTTGATGCTCAATTGGTTCTTGAGCCTGAGAAAATCGTCCGGGTCCATCAAGAGGTGTAAATCCTCGATATCGGCCAGAAGCTTCCAGATCCGTTCGATCAGATAGCAATCGCTCGCGGCTCTTTCAAAATCTTTGTTTTCGATTCGCTCTGTGATTCGCTTCAAGAGCTGTTGCGACACGTAGATCCACGACTCCAGGATTTGGTGCGTGGTGTAGAGCGTCTGGTTCTCGTAGTTGTCGATGTGTTCGTACGGATTCTTCTTTAGAGAGTGGAGTTCGCTCGGCTTGCAAATCAGATCGTACTCGAGGTTCGGCTTACTTGCGAGGTTTGGCTCTCCCAAACCGAGAGTGTATGGACAATTGTGCATCTCGCACTCGATGGAGTAGAGGATCTTCTGCGCGATGCTCTCTGATTTATGCCACGTGGCAAGCCGAGGAAGCAAGCTGGCCTCGCTGGTGCGGCTCACCACGGTCGTCTCACCTGGAACCTTCCACACCTCGGCGTAGCTCCCATCGCGAGCCAAGACGCCACTCGAAGACCTCAGATCGACGATAGGAGCTGTTCCACGTGTCGCACCGTCTTGTTCGTCATCCTCGCAGAGATTGGCAATGATCTCTATCTGAGACGTTGCGAGCGACTCGAGCCTCCGCCTCCACTCGCGCCGGTTCGTATACGGCCTCGGATCCGACAAGAACGTCGAGACGAACCGGAACGAAATCTCTAAAGCCTGCAAGGCCGGTTTCAAAACAGATTCGTTTTTCCAACTCGGAAACTCTTCAGAACTCCATAGCTTCCGAAGCTCCGGGAGGCGAAAATATTTATCGTAAGAGGAGCAAACGACAGCATTAGCGGCGGATATTTCGGCAGCACGAAAGGATGGCGGAACGGAGACTTGGAGTTTGTTGGAGAGTTTGGGGGATTTGGCGGATGAGACGGTCTTTGCCTTCCACTCTAAATCAACCATTTTTGAACTGCGAAATCGAAACCAAAGCGGAGTAAAAATTTGAATCGTAATTTATGATTTTGTGGGAATTTAAGGAATTGAGAGACAGAAAGGGGTATTTATAGTGGATGAGGAAATTTGAACAGTCAGCCAGCCAGCCAGCCAAAAGGCGTGTGGACTGAAGGTAAGAATATGAATACAAACATTAAAAAACGAGGAATTTGAAAGACGCGGGTGGTCTACTACAAACATTAAAAAACGAAAAAAAAAAACGGCACATGTATGTACCCTATCCATTTCACCTAACGTAGAAGGTGCTCGAACGAGCGCGTTGTACGCTTAAGAAGGAAGCTGCCCTTTGTTGTAATCTAGGAACAGTATCGTTGAAGTTGGACCTGGGTCATTGTACGTTGTGGTTCGATTATTAAGTCCGCGTAGGAGGCTAATGTTCTAGATCCCACAGCTTTAGCATTTCTCGGTGTAGAAATTAGAATGCAGTCATGTTTAGCCACGTGTTATGATGGGCTGGACCAAGTAACGTTGGGGTTTGGGTCTAAAGGAACGACATTTAGTATTTTCCTAGGATGCTTCGTCAGTGTTCTTTACCGAGTCCATTGTTGATAAAAATGTTTACGAATGTATTGTCGTCGGTTGACCAGGTATAGGAAACTCAGGAATTTGTCCCTGTCCCTGTCCCTGTTTACAGGGGAAGAAAAAAATACTGCAGCGGTGCAGGTGCAGGTGCAGCCTAGCCAGGTGATTAATATATTAATTTCGGCCCTTTGATATACGGAAGGTGCAAAGATTTTCTAAGATTTCATGCGCCCGCATCGGGAATAAAAGCTGAAACTAAATGGGCTTTTTTGTCGGAATTAAATTTATGGCAAATACTGATTAAAATCAAAAGAAGCGATAATGATAACGCCGATATAATGGAGCTAGTCCATTTAGATTCCACCTTCTCCGATGTTGAAACGATAAAGCAGATTAATATACATCAGCAACTTGATCATGTTTAGGATAAGATAAGAGGTTAGAGCAGATGGATTTGATTGTACTTTCTTCATTAAACTACTTTAGTCCAAAATATTGGCTCCATGTTAAAAACCAGAAAACAAAAAAAGAGTTTTTTTTTTATTTTTTATTTCCCGTTGATTGTTAGGTTCGTTCCATCAATATTCCATCTTGTTAGCATGAAACTAAGGATTAAGACCCACCATTACGAAACCATAATGCAAACATATTCCTCCATCCAAAGTCGACGAACCTGCTCAAACAAACAAACCAAGCAACAAAACTACGAAACTCTTCCTTTTTTCTTTTGGGTTCTTTTTCCTTATACCCCAATTATCAATTCAAGGGGTTCACACAATAATCGCCGTTCCTCTCTCAACCTTTTTAATTGATCCCATAGTGTTTGTCAAAATCATGCGTAACTTCATCCAGCTAGCAATAATGAAGAGCCATTGTTCAAAATAAAGGGATCGATCAAATAATCGAATTCCCCTGTGAAGTTACTAGCGTCTTGTTTTGGTGTCAATACAAGGGATGGTTTTATTTATTTTTTTATTTTTGGATGTACTAGCGTCTTGTTTTGGTGTCGATGCAAGGATGGTGTTATTGATTTATTGATAATTTTTCTTGGATCTGAACTTATTTATCACGGTATTCTTCCATCATAAATAGAGATTCTAAATAAATTTGGTTGGAGTCGCTCTAGAAAAATATATATATATATAAAACGCCCTTCTCTCAACCACAAAAATAACCTTTTTCCTACAAAATCCACAGCTATGATTAACAGCGTCAGGTTAGTATAACGAGTAACTAATGTCACGTTTATCGTATCGTATTCTCTCAATAGTTATGTTAACAAGAAAAATTAATAATTTTCAAAAGCCTCCATTTCAGATCATTGGAAGTGGTTGACGTTGGTTTTGGTCTTTAGGATAAAAGCCTAAAGCCTCCGTTTCTTTTGTCCGTTTCTCACACTGCCCACAATTCAAAGGTTGGCGAAAGAAAGAAGCTTCACTTAGTTGGACTCGACCCCTCCGTGTTTTCCGCTTCAACTCCGCCAATCCCACTGCATTTGATTGGTACACGTGTCGGTCAATATATGTGCTTACCTCCATTGAGGCGATGACGACTCCAGACGTGGTAGTAGTTAGTGGCCTATGCCTGGCTTGGCTCCAACTCGGCGATTCTTTTTTGGCCAACTAATCACGCGGGAAGACATGTGACATGGCCCCATTCCCAGACACGTGGCATCTAAATCACGTGCGCCACCCACTATCATCCACTCTACCTGTCTGACATATGTGGACAGATCGAGTCCCATTGGCGGTGCCAAACCAGCGCTCCCGATCATGACGCGTGGCATGTACTGTTGGTCATTGAACGGTTAGTTGGCTTGCACGTCTAGCAAGGGACATGCGTCGTTGAACGACGTGGCCACTTATTTGTATACTAAATAAAACATTTATTTTTAATTTGTTTTTTTTTTTTTTTAATTTGTTCTTTGAACTTAGGAAGAATGGCAACCGATCAATTATGTTTTGAGTTTCTTTTAGTTGACTTTGAAGGGAGTCAAAGGTGATGTTGCAGAGGTTTCCTGGCAACGAAGCATGTTTTGGGGCCGATAATATTAATGGGGCATTACCTACATCATCCATCCAGAATGCGGGATTGTCCCATATGCACGTTTTCTCGTAGATAGTGATGAATCTGAGTTTCTGGCATATGCTTGAGCTCTTGTTTCTCTACCTTATCCGGATTTTAAGTACATGTTTTTTTTTTTTTTGAAAAAAATAGATTTAATATATAATATTAATATTTTTTTAATCATTTAACTAAAAGACTATAATTCAAATTTCAACCATCCTTGTCCAAAGTATCTGATCAAGGAAAAGAATAGATGATGCATTGAAGGAGAGAGAGAGAGAGCAGTGGTAACGGACTGTTGATGAATGTGCCATTGGATTGAAGATCACGTCGTGTTAGGCTAACGGAAATTTCTATCCATTTGATTTTGAACAATTTGAGTTCATATCTACACCTGCACAAATAACGATGATTATACAGATATTGCTATGATTTTTGTGTCCTCTTTTTTGGCCCTTTAGACTGTCTAATTAGTGGTTGAAAATACTTTGGCTGCCTTATAAATTATATTAATGTGATCTACTACTACTACTATTTTGTTTCCATCCAATACAGTGAGATGTTATAAAATAATGAAAATAAAAGCATGAATCCGATAGAATTAAAATAAGAAGACTATAGATAAACTTCAAATGTCAATATATAGTAGCATAGACATAAGCCAAAGCTTGTTATTAAAGGATGAGACTGACTATATATATTATTTCTTGGTCATCGAAACATGATCAGGAGTCCACCTTATTTATGCATATATTAGACCTGGACTTCCTAAAGTTTAAAGATGGCAAAGACGTTATTTAATCGAGCTATTCTAGTATCCCAATTAGCATCGTATATATACCGATCAGATGCGAATACAAAGATTCTCTTAAGTTTTAAGAACAAAAATCCTACCAATATATACATATATGATCGTGTCCCAGTTGAATTCATTTCGTTGGATTCTTTTAGTGGTCTCAATCCAATCAATCGATCGAGGTGCATTTATGAATAGGAAAAAACATAAAGTAGTTAACCAAATAATAATTAAGTTAAAAACATCGTATATATTTTAGCATTGGTCCTGCATGCGTACGTCATGCTTATTCCTCTTTAAGATAACTTCAAATTTTCACTTCCGGCACCGAAGTCAAAAGTAAGATACGAACAACGGCATATGTCGGTGTTGCAGTAGCTATAATAATGATAGACAATTCATGCTTAGGGAAATTAAATTAATAAAGAAGAAATATATATTCACGACCAGGCCTAGGCTGCCTGAATGTTCCTGATCAACGATCATGATTTAGTGGATGAGAACAAATATATAAATATATTATATATATTAAATACGAGTGATAAGACTAGTTTGCCTCCTTTATTGGAAGTCAAACATGGAAAATAATTAATTTTGAATGGGCCGGTTCTTTAGAAAAGAGATCTACTCGGTTCTTTAGCATTTCGTTATTATTTAGCACTTCCGCACGTCATGTTAGCTCGTGTCCGGTTCAAATTTAAAGACTACGTAGCTAGAGACACATCGAACAAATCCAACAAGGACTTGGTCAAGTTAACTGTTAAACATGTGTCAAATGCACGTGATTAGAATACCCTTAATAGATTATTCTTCATATTCTTTAAAATATATTATCAAAATTTATTTTTTCTATTTTACATACTGACTTTTATAATATATCAGATATCAACTTGTATATTTTTTTCTTTATATCATTTAAATATTATATTTTTTAATATTTTTTATTTATTTAAAATATTTTTTTTAACTACTAATGATATTCTCATATTTTTTTATATTTATAATATCTCCTCATATACAATGTCATATAATTATGTTCTATTTTAAATTAAACTAAATTTATAAGTTAAACCAAAATATCAATTAATTCAAAAAATAAAAAGAAGAGATGATATAATGAAAATATCGATAATTGTAAAAGAATATTCTTAAGATATTGTTTGATATATTATGTGAATATCCATTTTCGATAATTGTAAAAGAATATTTTTAGTATATTATGAGAATATACATTTGGTTTTCTCAAAACTTCAAATATAAACAACACCATTTGTTTATAAAGTTTCACCGACATCTTCATTTCCACTTCTTTGCACAATTCTTCCAGTTTTTCTTTTTATATAGTTCTTATGGATCCCGTCTCAAAACAAATACTTAAGGATTGCAGAAAATACAGCAACCGAGTGTTTGAATAAATTTGTTAAGGCTGTCATTAGCATTTTCTCCAACAAATACTTAAGATCACCAAACGACATGGATATTGCTAGATTGCTCGTAGTTGGAGAAAGTCGTGGGTTTCTTGGGATGTTAGAAAGTATTGATTGCATGCATTGGAAATGAAAAAATTGTCCAAGTGCATGGAAAGAAATGTATTGTGGTCACATTCATGAACCAATGATAATTCTAAAAGTCATAGCGTCATACAACCTTTGAATATGACATGCATTATTTGGATTACTAGGCTCTCATATGATATTAATGTCTTAGAACATTCTTCTGTTTTTAGAGAATTGGCTGAAAGACATGCTCCGAATGTCAACTACTCAATAAATGGAAATGACTATGCAATGGAATATTATCTTATTGATGGTATATATCCTTTGTGGTTGAAGTTTGTCAAAACAATCCATGCTCCACATGGAAATAAATAATAAAAAAATAAAATAAAATTTTGTAGCTCAAGAATCAGCAAGAAAAGATGTAGAACGAGCATTTGGAGTACTTTAAGCTCGATTTGCAATTGAATGCAGATCTGCACAGTTTTTTGATCAACAAACGCTAAAGGAAATTATGATAGCATGCATAATTTTGCATAATATGATCATAGAAGATGAGCGACATTCTTATCTTCAAGTAGAGAATTTGTCTATGAACAAAACGATGAAATATCCCAACTGCCAATGTCCCATGAGCATACAGATGAATTTGTAAACTTCATTCAACGTCATCATCACATTCGAGATCAATGACTTCATTCTCAACTCCAGTCGGATCTTATCGAACATTTATGCCAAACATATAGTCAATCTTAGGTACTTGTATTTTACATTTCATTACGTTTAGCCTAATATTATATTCTTGTTTCGTACAAGATGTAACCCTAACTTCAAAAAACTATATATGCATGTATGGCTGTGTTATTTAATTTCTAGTATGGCCTACTTGTCATTTTCTTAAATAAGTGTTATGTTAGACTCAATTTTAATTTTGACCGGTTTATACATAGTACTTCCTGCACCAACCTGCATTTAAACTATTAAGACATGTATGATTGTGCAGTAGCATGATTAAAAATTTAAAGCACTTGGGTGGATCACATACAACTGGTTCTATTTTTCCCATCTACTAAATCACAAGTTTCAAAATAGGAGGATTGTATTCATTCCGTGACATTTGCCTAGACGAGTAGAAAATGAAAAATGCTATACATTATGACATTATCCCAGAAATTTGGGAATGGAGAAGCCTGCATTATCCTGAAAAAATGCTATACATTATGACATTTCTAATTGAGTAGAAACAGGACATATACTCTAACACTTGAGCATATAAAGAACTAAGTAAAACTAAGACAGAATAAGCATGCAAGTTGACCCCATAGAAATAGGACATATACTCTAACATTCAACGTTCATCCAAGAACTAAGTAAACTAAGACAAAGAAACAAGACATATACTCCAACATTCATCCAAATAATATTCATTCCATGATCCATATAACACACGAAGCAACTCATTCATTCACATAATACTCATTCATGCTCATTCATTCACATAATACTCTCAAATCATTAACAACAACACTTTAGTTCCCATAAGAAGTCATAGTTTAGTGTGCCACCATCATAATTTTCCCAAAAGAGAACATATTAGACTATTAAGACAGTTTAGTACTATACCATACCAAAAAAAAAAAAAAATCAAAATATAACTATCCACTAGTTGCATTGTGGCTTCAGATTTGTGCTGTATTCTATACAAAAAACTATCAAAGTAGAACTTCCAAAATGTGGCTGCATTGTTGCTTTAGGTTTGTGATGTGTTCTATACAAAAAACTATCATAGTAGAACTTCCAAATGGACAGTGGTTGCAATTGTGGCTTCAGGTTTGTGCTGTGTTCTATACAAAAAACTATCAAATAAGCATTTCCAAAAGTGGCTGCATTGTTACTTTTCAAAAAATGTTCATTTGCAGCCCATACCAAATCCAGTCATGGTTTTGTAGACTTTTGCCTCTCAAGTATTTCCAATTGAAGGTTACGAAAATACTCTTGCTGCATTGGATGCAAACTTGAGGTGTCCATCTTCATAGTTTTCTTATCTTCTCTCCGTTAATTTAAATCAAGCCTCTCATTTGTAAGGCAGATAATCTCTTTCTTATTTTCTCCCTTCTCAACATTTACTGCTCTTCTTTTCCTCTTTCATCTCAGTCACCAAATTAGTAAAATTGGAAGATGTACTATCTTGCCTCTTTCGCTTCTTTTTAGCATTCTTTCCAATGGGTCTCTCCAGACCCATATTTATAGATGGAGATAGGGTGTCTTCATCTAGACATGTCAACTCTGACACATGAGCATCTAGGGTACTAATATTCTCTTAGTTTTCATTGTGCCCTCAGCCACAATCTGTTTCAATTTTGGATGGTACCTTAGAATAGTCCAACAATGAAGAAAGTTAAATGTTGCGGACTGATTACTTCGATAGAGCTCCTTGCTTGCTCAATCTAAAAAAAAGTAAATGAGATATGAAATATATCTAATACAATATCATTTAAACGATGAAATTAAAGGATATTGGTTGTGCACCTTATCTTGCTTCGTAACCCCACTTGGGGACCTTCATTCGATTTAAGGTAAAGCCTCACAAAACTTATTTGGAGCATATTGGATGGTTGACCATCTATTTGTGAGAGAGTTAGAACTACATTCACAACATGTGGATTTTTTATTCTTCTCGTAATATTCATGTACTCTAGTCCAAAATGAATGTTTAGATTGATCGACCCCATTGATCAGGTCCAAACTAGTATTAAGTCAAGCTGACACTAGTAAGTTGTTCTCTTCTGGAATAAAGTTTCATTTTCTAGATTTTTTTTTTCTAGCAGTCGCTTGTTTTGGGTTGGGAGGAGTAACTTGGGATTCTAAGTCATTCAAAGATGTGAGGAAGTAGTTATTATAGCTTTATTTCCCCTCTTGTAAGAGGATAGTGAATGAATGAACTCCATGGAGTCGTGAATTTATCATTCAAAGGAAAAAAACAAAAAAACAAAAACAAAAATGGAATCATGGAACTCAATCAAACTCAATTAAAAAGTTTGTGAAATTCTAAATTTTGATAAGTACCACTTGTTTTGATAAAAAATAAACAAAGTCAGACATTCTTTGTTACCCATCTTATCAAATGGGGATAGTAACACGGCAGGATAGTGGTGGACAAAAAAAAAAAAAAGGAAGTTGAGTACACGAATTGTGCTAATACTTGGATATATAAACCTTGTTTCAGGAAAAACTTAGGTTTTAGTTTAGGCATATTTCCTTCTATGTTAAAAAATGACATCACCAAAATATAAATTGATTCAATAAATAATAAAAGAGTATATTGAGTACTATTAAGCATGGATATGTGTTATTTAAATTCAATAAATTTCACTAAGCCAACCATTTTTGTTAAGACAGTGCGGCATGCCTTGGATATATTCTATCCACTTCTATTAAATAACATACAACCTTGTTGAACCAACCACTTCCATTGCCATATCAGAGCAAAAAGGGTTGAATCACAAAAATAAGTTCTTTTACGACAAAAATAAAAATTATGTGATGCTAAAAATAAGCTCTTTTGTTTAAGGGTTGAACAAAATTAAATACAATTCTGTGATGCTAAATTAGCTCTTTAACCACAAAAATAAAATACCTTAAATTAGCTCACCCATTACATTACTTAAATTAACTCTTTTACGACAAAATAATAAATTTTGGAAACTCCTTTATGATCTTTATTTATATAAAAAGATTATAAACATTTTGTTCAACATGCACCTGTTCTTTATTTTATTGCCCTGAACAGCATAAATTATTCAATATAATCACACAATTTCTTGCAAGAGTGCTATCAATAAGAAATGAACCAATTTTGGGATGTATTCCAAAGATGCAATGTGAGAGTAGATATCACAATTTGAGGACAACTTGCACAGAATTTTGATAGATACCTGTTTTTGCTCACAAATGCTAACAACAATTGAGATCCAACTTTTTGAGCTTTTACATCATGCAGATGAAGTGCATCCTTCAAAGTTGAGTTTATCTAAATATTGAAGCAAAGTTTTTTGGAGTCACAAATGGTCAACATTTAAGGCATACAAATAAGCACCAGTACAAAGTGAAAGAAAGCAAGAAAACTCATATTGTGGACCTTGTGGACAAGGCTCTAGTGGATGGGAAAGAACGATGGGTCTTGGAGATCACAAAATTCAGGAGCATACAAACAGGGGAGGTACAACACACATATCGAAATTGCATTTTGCCACACAAATACAACAAATAGAAGGGGGTTTTTAACTGAATGCAATCAGACCCAACAAGTGCTGCGAGTTTGAAGAGGTAGAAGCTGCTGTCCCAAGCAAAATCTAACAAAAAACCCTAAATATGCGACCATCCCCAAATTTGAAGAAGAAAAAACTCCAAAAAATACCAACATGCTAAAAAATCTAAGATCTCATCCACTAAAAATTATCACATAACTTAATGGAAGGAGAATAGAGAGATTGAGATAGAAGAGGTTGAACCATACCCAAAACTCACTCGGAATAGGAGTTACGATGGGGATAATTTTTTCAAAAGCTTTGCCTTGGGCGGACGACAGGATGCTTGAACCAGAATTGTAGCGGTTTAAAGTAGTAAGCTGTGATTGTTGTATGGAGTGGGGAGAGTCCTCTTTGTCTGGCTTTCCCAGTTCCTTTTAATTTGGCTGGAAATCAGCAAGCCCCAGTTTCAGAAGTTCTATGTCGTGCCAATGGGATGGTCACTTGGAATGTCACTTTACGAAATGCTCAAGACTGGGAATTAGAAGAGCTTGCAGATTTTTACAGTTACTTGTATTCAGTAAAGCTAGGGGCCAATGGGGGAGACCGTATGTTGTGGACTCACACGAGGAAAGAAAAATTTACTGTTAAATCTTTCTATAAGGTTTTGATAGTCCTACAGCCCACTTTCTTTCCATGGAAGAGTATATGGAAGGTTTTAGTGCCTTCTAAAGTTGCTTTTTTTACTTGGACAACTGCTCATGGGAAGAGCTGCTCATGGGAAGATATTGACGGTTGACAATTTAAGAAAACGAGGTATGTTGATCATGGAGTGGTGCTACATGTGTAAAAAGAGTGAAGAATCGGTAGATCACTTGCTCTTACATTGTGAGGTGGCTGGGGAGCTTTGGGCTGGTATTCTTAGTAGAGCTGGGCTAAGTTGGGCTATGCCCAAGAGTGTGGTGGACCTATTAGCATGCTGGAATAGACCTCATAGTAGTGTCCAATTAGCAGCCGTGTGGCGGATGATTCCTTTGTGCTTAATGTGGTGTTTATGATTGGAAAGGAATGACAGGTGTTTTAATAACAAGGAGCGTGCAATGGGGGAAATCTGGAACTTTTTTGTATTCTCTATTTTCTAGTGGTTTTCTACTATTGTATTGAAGGGAGAAAATGTTCATGAGTTTTTATCTTCTTTCTAGTCTACTAGAATGTAATTATGTGCCTCTCTTAGTATATTTCCTATGTACTTAGGCATCGCCTAATTTCATTCACATCAATAACGATTATTACTTATAAAAAAAAAAGTTGTGATTGATGGAAGACAAGCAGACCCCAACTGTGAGGAAGGGAAGACGCGCGCGCGAAATAAATAGATGGATTGAAAGGGGATAAAATGAAATAAAGTGAATTTTGATAGTGGAGAAGAAAGTACACGAGAGAAAGATGATTTTAAAACGAGATACAATGGTGAACAATGCAAGCTAAATGTAGCAGTAATACTGTAGTAAACTAAAAAGATCAATTCTACATATAATCATGAATTGCGTAAACGCAGCGTAATTGTTTTGAAAAAAAGTGGGGTCCACTATTAAAAATTTAATTTTTTCCATGTGGGTCCCATGTTTTATTCAATTTTTTCAAAGCGATTACGCGGCGGTTGCATAATTCACGATTGCAAATATATTTTCTCAACTAAAAATTATAGATGAAATACATCATCCGTCGGATGGCACTAAGACTAATTTCTTCAAATTTTACAGAAATATGAGTTTGTGAACATGGATGATGAGAGATGATAAAACATAATTGGAGTTTGTTTTGTGGACCATTGAAAAATCGAAATTGTCAAACATTATATTCAAAATAAGAGTATTTTTATATAGTAATTTAAAAAATAATTATAAAGATATCTTTATTTTAAAACATAATTGTGAAAAGAGTTATATAAAAATTATTAAAATACCCAAATTCTAGTGGGGGATACCAAATAACATAATTGGATTTTGCATTCCAAATTGTAAGGAATGAATATTGAACCGAACGGAGCTCGTTAAACCGGCCCAACACTTATCGTATAGGCTAGCCCATGATGAATAATACCTTTTCGTTTCTTTTTTGGGACGGGACACAAAGGCTCCGAAAAGCCTTTAGGAAAACAAAGTCCTATCAGGCACCGACGTTGTTTATTGCACTCTAGAAAACAACCACTGTCGACAGTACCGTAAGGGACACCCATTTCATTAGCCTGAGGCTTTGCATCGAAATAAATCATTTGGGTTAGCTCATCATCTTCCCATTATAGATTGGTATTTCCGTAAGTCATTGGGCCTTTTATATTACAGCCATCATATCTTTGGGCCACCGCCTGTTTTCTGTTTAGGGCCCGCTTTTGATTTTCTAATGGAATCTTATTTTACTTTATTTTATTTGCTTCGAAGACCAAAAAAATACATCCACGAGTCAATTAGTCAACGAATGTACAGGGCAGCATGAAACTCATACGACACGTTCCGAAGATTCAGGTTTTGTCGAGATTTTGGTTAATAATAAAAATCACATTGGAATTTAAATTGCGAGTAACCATAAAAGATACAACAAATGAATTTGGTGAGACTCTTTAATTATATAAACATGAAAAATTCTATTCACCAACCTCACGTTCTACTTAAATGAGATGACATTGCCCATCAATCATACAGAGATGAAAGTGAGAGATATGAGTATTGTGTACAACATTGCTCAATAAACATAAACCGGGATTACTAGTACATGGCAAGGTGTGGAGTTAAGTCAACAACATTGAGCCGTCGAAATAGAGAGATAAACACGCACATGAACCAACAAATTGCAAAATGTAATCTAAACTTAACTGAGATAGTAGAAAATAACTAGCTAACAAAAAAGTAGAGTAATAGTAAAACTTGCTGCCAAGTAATATGGCCATTTACACTTGATAGTTGATACTTCTAAGAACAACTCAATAGCAAAAAAGCATATTGAAGTGCTAAGCAAAAAGGCATACTCAACTTGGTGATTTCCCGGGAAAACAAGGTCAACAAAAGAACATAAAACATAAAGTCCAGCACTTAAAAATCCAAAAAAAAGGTAAATGAAAGGATCTCCATCCTAAAGTAAAAACATAAAAAACAAAAACTTAATCGAACAAACTAAAACCCATGTCATCATCGGACTCCTCAGCCGGCTCCTCCTTCTTCTCTTCCTCCTTAGAAACAGCAGCCGGGCCAGCACTCGAATGAGCTGCTGCGACGGGGGCCACAGCAACAGCAAACTTGCTAGGATCCTGGATTAATAACAAAAATAATTAATTGAATGGGAAACTTAAGGATTTAAACAATTGTCAGAGTAAAAGAGCCAGTCCATTATAACTGAAGAAATAGAAAACAAGAGTCAACAATAGTTTGGGGGATGAAATACCTCCAGGTACTCCTTAACTTTCTCCGCCTCGGGGAAGGAATACTCAGTAGTGACAGCAATTGCTAGAGCATTCTTGTAGGCATTGATGAACATATGTGGTGCAGAAGCTAGGGTTGGGTATGAGAGAGCCAGTGACAATGAGGTGACCATGGATACACCAATGGCAAACTTCTCAATAAGGTCATCCTCGGTAAGATCAAGCACCTCAGGGCTGAAGACTGAGCCATTATCATAAACAGATAGGACAATAAGACCATAAGAGAATGGCCTTATTCCAAGCTTTGCAAGCAGAGCAGCCTCAGAGGAGCCGACCTTGTCACCCTTCTTAATAAGCTCCACAGGGGTGATAATTTCAACAGTACCCTTGTTAATCTTCGTTGGGATGTTAAGAACCTGAAAGGCAATGGCATAAGACACCAATGTTTCAAGTAAGCGAAAATTGAAAAGACTTCCTTTGGAGATCACAAACCTGGAAGAAAGAGGTCTGTGAAGGGTCGAGTCCAGTGTTGCCGGGAGGGACAACAACATCAATTGGAGCAACTAAACCAACACGAGCAGGTGCTCCAACCTGTTTAAGTATGAGAGTTATATGAACACCAATGAAACTACATAAAGAGAAAGCACATTATAGCCACAAAAAAAACACCAAATTTCAATCTACCAAGGCAAATAAAGAAAAATTTAGCAAACACATGCCAAAATTATGGGTGAATGCTTTAGAAAACAATTGTATGAAACCAGGGAAACCACACTTATTTCGGAGAATATTATTAATGTAAGCATCCTACAAGTAAAAAATAGGCACCACAAACACAATCAGTGTCAGTCAGGTAAATGGCCACACTCTGGAAAATATTCTGTCTAATACACCCTCAATTAGCCAAGAAATCTGTAATGCACATAGAGAGAGAAAAAACATGACTAGATGTCGTTTTTCAAAATTTATCCTAGTATGATCAGGATATGATCTTTACCACGAACTCAGTAGTAATACAATATACAAGAATTGACATAAATTTCTATTTATTCATGAATGTTAAAAAAACGAAGCACCGTAAAAAATACTTCCTCTATTTCCTAGCTTTCCCCAGCAACCTACCACATTTACAGAGACACGCATGGTAACAACCCGCATATATGTCAATGAGCGACCCTATGGGTTCTATTATCAAAATACCACAGGAAAGAAAACTTCGGATTCTCAGACAGCCGTTTCAGCCATGGTACTAGTGTATAACAACAATTAATTGAAGCAAGGATTTCTCCACCAAGTGAACCGCATGGAAATCATAAACGTACTAAAATAAGTACCAAATCATATACACAAAAACCAACACCGGAGGGTGAAAATCTCGATGCGAATGAAAATGAAAGGTAAAGGGTTTAAACCACCGTACCTTGTACTTGGCAACCTCCTCGCTGACCTCCTTCAAATCACCCTTAGTGAAAATCAGCCCGACGTTGCCCTATGCAAAAAATAAATAACGTTAAAAAAATCATGTTTTTCCCGTGAGTTCAAATTGTTCCATTTTAAGATAGTCCGAGAAAATTTAAGAAACCAAAGAGCGTGACGTACCACAAGAAGGGGAATGAGGTTGAGGAAGGCTTGATTGCCGGTATTCTCAGCATGGATCCGGACCGAGCGCTTCATCATGGTGTTCTTACCCATGAGCACCACGGAGTCGCCACGTAGACCCTTGCGAATGTTCTGTAGCTGGTTGGATCCGACATTGTCCGCCGCCACCACCAGGATTTGAGTGTACTCGTCAAGCAGCTGGCACAGCTTTGTGTCGTAAGCGACCTTCTTTTCCGACTTGGTGGGTTTCACCGCCATTTCTACGATGCTATGGGTTTCGAAGAAAACCTAGAAATCGAAATATAGAGGACTGCGCTAAGAAATATAGCAAAATCGAGGGCCAAGATGAAGCTGAGGGCTCAGTCAAGGCGGACAGCGAAACGGTGCCGTCTCTTTAACCTCTCCTGGCTGTACTAGGGGTCGAGAGTTTGTTTAGGACGACCTAGAGGCGGAGGAGGCGAATAGAAGAAGAAAGACCATGGGCGGAAGCCATGTTTATACTGGTGGATGGGGGTAACAAAATCATTAGGGTTTTTCAAGGAATTCCTGTATCTGACGGCTCATGTTCAACCTCTCTCGTTAATCTGACGGTGAGCAGGCGTTTCCGTGGGGATTTGTCTGGTTAATCTCTACAACGGGCTTGTCAATCCTGTACCAAGATTTATCGCTTTTGAATAATCTCCCACATCAAACGATAAATATGAAAATATCAATAATAAAAAAATTTTAATCATTTTATAACATATTAAAATGATGAAATAATGTGAATTAAAAAATGAAAACCCTACTTGAAAGCGAATTGGTGCACCCATGCGCAACAAATATGACATGGAATGCAGCGTTTAATAAAACGGTGCGTGTTGAAGAGGCGCATCCTCTCTTTCTTTCTTCCATTCGTACAAGATTTTCATCACTAATAGTGGAAGCAATGGTGTGAGCCCATCATTTTCAAATTATTTTTTATCGCTCAAGGTAGTAATTTTCCAATTCTGACTTTCTTTTATCCAAAACCTCCCAAGCTTTAAAGAGATAAGACCTTGAAGTTGTAGATTCATCAACAACATCTTCTTTCACACATTTATTCCCAAATCTGAAGCCAAGTTTGAATTCTCATCTTCTTATGAGAAAACAAAGCCAAGTTGAGGATCTATGTTTGCTTTTAAAGTCTGACGAATTCTGTATATTTAGGAGTTGTTTCTTGAAGATTTTGAGGCAGTACAAATTTCTCTGGGTCCGCCGGCTATGAAGGAAAAAATATAAGGATTTTTATAGTTTATGTACAATAAGAGTCCCTGTAAATGCGTATGTACCGGGAAAACCCTACTTGAAACCGAATTCACCAAATACATATGGGAGGCTAAGGGAAAGTGAAAATGGTGAAACTGAATTGAGACGATACATAAAACTCTTCTTCTTCTTTCGTATTTTCTTTTTTTGTTTTAATTAAAACTGACTGTCATGTCAGCTTCGCCAGTTGGATCGGTGCGCCAAAGCGCCTGTATCTAGGCGGACCCATTAAAATATATCAATATCACCTATAGAAAGAAAAATCGCCTAAAGGGTTTGGATAATGAAATTGTTTTTATTATTATTATAATATTTTTAAATTTTTATATAAAATATAATAAATAATTCAATATTTTTAAATATTAAAATAATAATAATATTAAAAATAATATTTTATTTAATTTTTAATTTTCATCTCAACTCATATTTAATCGACACCTTAAAGGTTGGGCCAATAACTGGGTCGAAAGTGGTATTACAGAAGCCTGAACCGAGCCCATGAAAATAAGTGAGACGGAAAAGGGGGTTGTTATGAACTATAAAGTGAAAATTTTCACGATTAATGTCCGTTAGGTTAGTTAGGAAAAGCCCAAATCCGAGTTCTCCGTAAGCATTCAGAGCCAAGTCAGGGTAGGTCGCGGATCTGATCCCAGCACAGCACCCGCCAAATCCCCAATTCTCTCTCCGACAACGTTTCCTATCTGAGCCCCCCTCGATTCCCTTATAATCACGGAATGTCGTCCACCTACAGAGATCGGACGTCGGAGTTCCGTTCACTCTCGCAGACTCTGAAGAAGATCGGAGGAGTCACAGTCGTTAATCGATCAGAAAACGACCCATCTTCATCGGAACCATCGGTACCGGCCCCTTCTAGATCCGAATTCAACAAGAAGGCTTCGAGAATCGGGTTGGGGATCCACGAGACCTCTCAGAAGATCGCCAGACTCGCCCAGCGTAAGCCCGTCCCTACCCTCCCCCATTTTTTTAATCTCTACCATATTTTGGTGAAGCACACCGAGTTAATATATATATGCACTGAAACGCAGTGGCAAAAAGGTCATCCATGTTCGACGATCCGATCATGGAAATACAGGAATTAACGGCTCTGATAAAGAATGATATAACGTCGCTGAACGTAGCTCTTTCAGATTTACATACTATTCAAAACATCGAAATGGCAGACGGGAATTATTCCGACGACAGAGTCGTTCATTCCACAGCTGTTTGTGATGATTTGAAGAGCAAACTTATGGGGGCGACAAAACAGCTTCAAGATGTTTTAACCACAAGAACAGAGGTTCGTTCAATAAGCAATACTTTAAATTTGATCCATTTGTAACTCCTAACTATTTTTTCTCCTCACAGCATATTAAGGCTCATGAGAATAGGAAGCAAATGTTTTCAAAGAATGCATTAAGGGAGAACCCTTTTCAGCATAATTCGAAAACTGTGACCGAACCACTCCCTTGGTCCAGTTCATCAAATGGAGCTGCGAGTCCACAACCATCAGCGTGAGTATATCCTATTTAAGTTGATGGTTTAGTAACCTCACTAAACACTATTTTTATGAGGCATTGGACGTGACGGCATTCTTTAATGGGCTATAAATTGTTAACAAGTTTTACGAGTATATTCATCTGTTTGTGTTAGTGGCGAAATGTTATTGGTTTCAAGCAGACTGGTTATCTAACTGTGTTGAACACCGATTGTTGATTGTCCAAGTAATTTTGTAACATAACAAACGGCATGTGAGCATATACTATTTTTTCCCCTCTTAAGCTAGATTGGACCTAAAGACTTTCTAGCCTTATCCCAGCCCACTCCTTTACCCCCTCAGTAAATTCCCTGGGCATTATATATGATCATTTTGTTATAGATTTATTATTTAAAAATGGTATGGGTAGCTTGCAAGAACATATTTGTTGGCTGGTACTTGAAACTGTGATAGCAGCTTAAGCCAGTACTGGGCCTCGTGTTTTTGCACCTTTTGAAGCGGTCATTACCATCTATTGTTTAGAGATTCAGTACATGGTTTGCTCTGGGTCCTGGTTAAAAAGTAATTCAATTACGTGCTAGTGACATCTTAAAGATTTAGTACATGCTAGTCTCTAAATTAAAAAATCTTTTAAACCTCTGATGGCTTGTACACATGAACATCAGTTGTTGTGTGGTTGAGATGGCTGGATCCAATTTAGAAAGGAGTTGAAACCATTTGTAAAGTACTTTTTGTCATTGTATTTTTGTTTAGGTTGAAGCTTGTAGAGTAGGTTTATTTACAGTAGTCCTGTATTTCACAATTCACAAACTACCTGTGCAGAAGCCTTCAAGTAATTGTTTTCTTATATATGGTATTTTAGTCATATATGAGATATTAATTGATGTCACACAAATTTAACGGACTTCAAGTAGTGATAGGCCTTCATGGTTCACTTACTGATAATGATTCTTCTCCCTCTCTCCCCAACCAGATTGCCTGCAAATGGAGTGCAAGTTGGCAACCAACTGAGGTGTGTTTCATGCAATCCTACCACGCGATCAAGTTTGACTCTTTTTTTTTATAACTTTGCTATGCATGCAGACACAGAACACATTTGTTAGAGATAAAATCAAATCAAAGATTTGGTTTGATTAATATCTCTAACAACATTGATACACTTTTTTTTTGTTTGTTAGCCTTTTTGAATATGTGGTGAACACGTTCTGTGTGGAAGAAATGTCCATCCCAGCTAACCTTCCTTTGGTGATTTGCGTTCTCACAAGTTTTTAGATTGTCTGATGGTGAATAACAACTTGAATTTTACCTTGCCAAGCCAGACGAAGGTTAGCTGTTGATAACACTCCATCCCAGCAGATGGAAATGTCCATGTTACAGCAGGTAGTTCCACGGCAGGAAAATTACACACAAAGTCGGGCAGTTGCTCTTCACAATGTGGAATCAACTATTTCGGAACTCAGTGGGATCTTTACACATTTGGCTACAATGGTTGCACAGCAAGGGGAACTCGCAATCAGGTTTGCTTGTTTTGCTCCAATATGTGATGCTTGCATTTTTCGTCTTACAATCTGGAAATTTTATTTTGTCTATCTAGATTTAGATGGACTAGGTATTAAAATGAAAACCACGGAAACCGTAGAACTATTTCAATTTTGCTCTCATATATCAAGTTGGCTTTCACAAGTCATATAGTATCTGATCTCCCTAGTTGATATGAGCAGGATTGATGACAACATGGATGAGTCATTGGCAAATGTTGAAGGTGCCCGTGGTGCTCTATTGAGGCATCTTAACCAAATATCATCAAATAGGTGGCTCATGATAAAGATATTCGCCATTTTGATATTTTTCCTCGTGGTCTTCATTTTCTTTGTGGCATAAACGTAATTAGTGAAATCCAAAAGTTTGACTTCTTGCTGCTTGGGGCATTCAGGCTTTCTCCCTGTCTGTCCATCGGCTAACTCCTCGGGAATAGGTTATGCATGTGGGAGCAAGTAGCGCTTATTGTGTAGCTTTACTTGGCATTCCCACTTTACAATTTTTTGGCTGTATCTTGTAGAAGCTTGTAGCAGTGTCTAGAGAAGCAGATATACATCAGTATGTGTTTATGGATTGTGAGTGGTTGGGCTTGGAATTGTATTTGAGACTCTGTAAAATTGATAAGAAGTTTTGCAATATTGTCTTGAGAGACGAGCATCCCTTTTCTGTTGCCTCCTTTATTAAGGATTCTGTCTCTGCAATACACTCTTGATAAAAAGGCGTATATGAATTAAACTGTCTTCTTTCCATTCGGAGAATTGTGTCTGCAAATGCTAATAATGGTATATGTAGGGGCAGTTTAGATGTTAAATCTATCAATCTTGCTTAAGGTATTTGGGTTGGTGGCGGGTAGCGACTTGGCACTGCAAAGTGAAACTTTTGCATCTCAGCTTTTGAAATAAAAGCAAGGATAGCAGGAAGAAACTCTTCCAATTCTTCAGGTACATGGTTCCCACGTGGAGAAGTTTAGCGACCTATTTCAATTAGGGTTGCCTTTGGGTTTTTCAGGTATTTTGTGAAGGAAAATGATAGGGTTACTACCTTCTTACTATTCATTTACTATTTTTTTTATATTTGATTTTTTTTATAATTTTTTATTTTACTTAATAGTTAAGAAACTGACAATTAGTAAATTTATATATTTTTTTATCTTTTTCTTAATGATTAAGGATGTTAAAAAAATACTTAAAATAGAAACACTACAAGTAGTAGATGGGTTAGTAAGCCTATCACTACCCTTTTGTGAATAGTAGTGAAAAGTATTTTTGTGAATAGTAGTGAAAAGTATTTTTGTAAATATTGAATAGTAATAAATAGTTGTGAAAAATATGTGAAAAATAATAATAAAATAATTAATAATAGAAATAAATAATAATAATAAAATCTGAGAAAACTTCACTACCCAAAGTCCCAAACTAGCCATAAGTCTCTTAGCCAAAGTGACAAGATTACAGCGGTGCTGATAAAGTTCCTTGAGAGTTTTGAATCTGTATCTTGGGCCTAAGAAGCTGACCTTCTTACACGGTGCGGTTAGTACATTTATGATGCCGCATGCATGAGGAAATCGTGTTCTTCAGATGCAAAGATTCTCGAGGAACTAACTTTGTAGCTTACACTCACCCCCACGCCAGCCCGATTATTTTGCTTCCTAAGCCCAAGTTGATCCAGTATTGCATGGCATGGTGGGCCGGACTGAAAACTTGGTAAAACATAGCGGGGCACCACTGCATTACATTTATTCTAAAGGGAAGGACTGCGACCATGTTTTCACATATGATATCGGTCCTTGAGATATATCCATAAACAGTAATTTTTAAATGTTTCAGGTATATATGAATCAAACTTTTTTGAGGCGAGGCGATCTAATCCGATAAATTAACTTCTATTTTTTTTTCCCCACAATTTCAGATAGTGGGGTGGTGTGATAGGATTGCTTCTGTGCCTTGTGTACGGGAAAGAACTTTCTTGGACGAACCAGAGTACTTTTGTTTCCCACCCAATACAAAGATGTTGGGCGACATCTTGTTGTGTTCTCCATATGTGGCTTAGGGATTGACATTTCTTTCTGTGGGCTAGTGATATTTGAGTTGTGTTTTCATCGTCTGGGCACGTGTGCATAGGATCTGGCTAGCTACGGACCCTAAAGCTAGTGAACCTAAATAATAATAATAATAATAATAATAATTCAATCTTCCCATTCTAATTATGAGTAGCTTTAGTAAGAGCTTGTTATACATAAAAATTACTATATTTAGGATTACAAAGAGATCGATGAGGAAGATTCGCATGTTGTATCCGTTTAAGCGTACTACTGCACGATTCCAAGTTTCTAAAAGATACAGTAGAGATGGTGGAGGAATCCACTAACGTATTTGCTGCAGACTTTTTTGGTTGGATTATTCTTTTCAACGGAATGCCTTGTACATCACTTCTCTTGTTCCCCACAAAGTAATTAGTGGAGAAATGAGCTAGGAGGAAAGAAAAGGTACGTACGTGCTAGACAGACAAGCCTAGCTGCTTACTCGTCTTTGATCACTGCATGGATCAATGTTTAACCAATGCATGATCTGTCCTAGTTGAACATGTCTATATAATAAATATACTGATCATCCGCTTTGACCCGTTAAACAGAATTCACCGGTCTGACCGACCCGGGTTTGATAAAGTTTGTGATTTTGAGCAACTGTCTATTGCTCACGCTAGGAAGGATAGTCATGCTTTTCCTACGAGGACATGAACTGAAAAGCTGGATATAAAGGAGGAAGTTGATTTTGTGAGTAGAGTGCAGAAAAGGTAAAAGAGCCGACTTTTCCTTCTTTTGCAATATACAAGATAAGACTTTCCATGTCACTGACAATCTTTATTTGTACTAAATTTCTGAAAGAGTTAAAAAGGTCAATACATTTTCTTGGGGGGAATACATTCTCTTTCCTGTTACATCTTTCCATTCACTGATTACATCTCTTGGTTTTGTGGGTGTAGGTAAGGACCCTAATTCATTACAAATTTGGTGAGATGGAAGTGTAGAAAAATGAACCTTAACAAATACTCCACTAATCTGTCTCAAATACTTCTAAACCCCAACAGAAAACAGTGATTGAAAGACTTTTTTTTTTTTTTATATTTTATTTTAACAACTGTATACTTCATTGGAAGCAAAGTTACCAATGGTAGAGGACTATATATATATATATATATAGAATAGAGCGAGAGAGAGAGAGAGAGAGAGACGTAAGAAGTCAAAAATTCCAAGTCTTGATCAAATCCATGATGATAGATTTGGCAGATGGTGCATGCATGGAAGATGCCCATTGAAAAGACTCATGGATACTGATACCATATATAAATGTACTTTTTCCCACTATGCCTAAAGAACAATATATGGGCTTCTGCAGCGGCTGATAATGACGCATTAGATCCCCACTATCAAGCCAGACAAATGGGGGACAAACCCTTCATTTATTATGATAGTGCAGGAAAAGAGTAGTTGTAGTTGCAGCAAAGGAGCTGGGTGGTGTTCTTGCGGTAGGCAAGTGAGCGGTGGGATATTGAGATTTTGTTATGACTTTTCATCATTTTGATGGACCTTGCCTGCTTTGATTTTTTCTCTGTGCGTATCAAATTTGATATAACATCTCCTTGATTTTGGTGGTATAATGATGCCACTGCCGATCGAGAAAGAAAACAGATTAAAAAAAATAAAAATTAACAAAAAATTAAAGAGGTTTCACATTATATGTATCTTCCCAAAGTTTGCCCACTTCATGAATTTACACCTCATATGATGTCACTGATATAGAATCATTTCCTTTTCTTTTCTTGACATTTACCAAACTAAAGGTTTCATGACAATCATTTTCAAAGATATTTAACAGGTACCCAAAGGATCAATTGGTTCAATATCGACAACACAGTAATTTATGAAATAGATCTTATCAGAAACATCAAACATGCATGCAATAGTGCATGATATAAAATCATTCTGAAAGCTGATTAATTATGAGAACCGGTTTACATGCGTGGTTTGCAATTTCCTTTCTACTTTTTTTTTTTATTAGATTTCTGCTAGATAACTATTTGATCTGAACCTTTGAGCTTATTAAAGTTTATTGTCAATGCAAAATATTTAAAATGATGCAAATATCCCTTTATATATACACTTTCAGAGTTAAATGAATATCCCTTTTGTTAGGTATCCAATTCCTAATTAAGACGTCTTTGAGTTACTCAACCACAAGAATCATCGATTGCTTACTACGTAGCGTTCTAATTCTGTTAATATAGTGTCCCTTAAGTTAAGATTTCTCACAGTTTTTATCTCAACTTGATTTTAAGGGTCTAAGTGGGAGCACGATTAGCATATAAAATGAGTCCTAGAGTATTTATTGTTGTCCATATAAATTCTTTGAGTTATATTAAATACGTAATAAATACTAGAACAACCATTTTATAAATTTATCTCTTCAGCCTCGTTTGTTTTCATAACTATTTTTATCTCAACTCATCTAATTATTACAATTTTTTCAAACTTTCACATAAAATAAAATAAACAATTTAATTTTTTTAAATCTTAAAATAAAAATAATATTAAAAAAATATATTCTAATAATATTTTATTCAACTTTTAATTTTTATCGTCTACTAAAACAACGATAACTTAGTCGGTATTAACATGGTATTCCCGGGTTTGGCATATCTTAAATGGGCCCTAAGCCCAAAGTTCGGATAAGGCATATTCTTGGCCCCATAGCAGTGATGGCTAGACAGTCATGCTGATGGAAATTAATGATAGCCTGTGACCAGAAAAAAATAAAAAACAAAACAAAACAAAAAAGAGTTGGACTAATCGTACGTATAGGTATACCAACACCACATGAATGTAAAATAGTCAATGCTTTAAATCCAACGTATATTTTTTTGGGCAACTTTAGCTTACTTTCTAGTGGTAGCTATGGAGTGAGGTCCTAAGACGCATCACCATTATATATATATATATATATAGATATATGTCAATGATTAATGGTAATATTTAAATGTGTATTGAAGATTTGAAATTGAAAAAAATGGTAAAGCGTTTGGCATGCCCAGCAATCAACATTTTTGGTCCTATGTTCATAATTCTCCCCCCACTGCCGTTTTATTCATTCATAAACCAAAATAATTTGGGGCATTTTGAAATGGTACATATATATATATATATATATATATATATATATATAATGAATCCAATAATGACACTAGTACATAATGATCTGTTTCGTGTTAGATACAAATAATTGAACTTTTAGTAAATTAACACAATTGTGGGGACTTGAAGCTAAAGCATGTCCTAGGATGCTTGTTCAGTACTGACCCATAATCAAAACAGATTCCCAGTGGGGGGAAAGTGATAGAAAAATATACCAATTGGGTAAGCAATATATATATAAAGATCGTAGCTTGCAGCACACAATTTTTAATGCGATCAAGTTCTAATAGATGCTTTTTGAAGTGTGGGGAAAGCGAAATAAATCCAGTCTTTTTTTTTTTTTTTTTAACCTTTCCAATGGTATTTCAAACAATATTCTTTTCACTTGTGGGCATCTAGAAATTCCTTCTAATCATGATTATACGTTTAGACCCCTTTTTCCTACGTATGGAAATCGAAAGAGCACCACTACCAAAAAAAAAAAAAAATGCCATCCAAATCGATCGTCATGCCGATATCATTCGGGAAATAGTGGTGGTTGCATAAAACCACCCCCCAAAAAAATCTTTAAATCGTTTTGAAATAAGCATATATGCTTGTGTAGTTATGTTGTTGCATGTTTTAGGGGTGAAAAGAAGGGGAAGAAAACCGTTGACATCAGTCTCGGCATAATTCCGATCAATTCGTCGGTGTCTTCAGTGGCGATGGAGGTGGCTGTAATTTTCGAGAGAGAGAGAGAGAGAGAGAGGAGATGATTGCGTGCGCCGTGAGACACTGAGAGAGATGGTTGCGGTGCCGTGAGAGAGAGAGAAAGAGATTGAGAGAAAGGAGGGGGCGGCGCTGTGAGTGTGACTTGTGAAGTGAAATCAAAAATGAGAAAAAAGAAACAAGGAAGAAGGGTGTGTGCATTTGTTTAAACCCTAAAGTGAAACAATGCCATTTAAGCCAAAACATATCGTTTCCTTTATATTTTTTTTAAACACCAAGTCCCAAAACGACGTAGTTTCAATCACTTAAGTAAAATGACGTCGTTTCATATATGTATAATTAAAAAAAAACCTTTAAAGTATCGGTTGATTCAACAATTCGATCCAAGCTCAAACCGAAACCGAACCGCTGGACATCGGTTTTGGCCAAATTCAACCTCCTTCCGACTAGTTCTATGTCGGTTTCGACTGATAACAAGCTCTGGCGGCCGATCGATTTTTCGATTTCTTGTACAGCCCTAGCATGTTTCATCATTTTGACACCATTGTTGCATGAGAATACCCAATTTAATTGTGTTACTATTAACATTAGGGGTGACAATTCGTTTTCGCGGGTCGTGTTCGTGTAATGTCAAGTCATGGATATTCGACTATATGGCTCAACTTGAACCTGACGCATTAAGCTAAACGTGTCAAATCTTCAAATCCTAACATGATCTATTTAAATAACAGGTCATGTCATATCACCGATTTTAACCCGTTTAATAATTAATTAAAAATTAATTAATACGACATGACTCATTTCAACCTATTTCATATAAATGAATTGAACTAATATGCATAATCCATTTGACTTGATTAACATAATTTCACATAAAAGTTAAAATATGTATTTATTAGTAGTCACAATATCTAAAAATAAATATATAGACTATCTACTAATAAAAAATATCGATATTTTTTATATTTGAACTTATAATAAAATCAATATTACAATCTTGATATTAACAAATAGAGTTTTGCTATGTACAAGCAAGTTTGCATACCAATCTGCGTACTAATGTTGTTGCCTTCATATTTTAAATTCAAATTAGTATTGTTTTCAATAAAATTTATTTTCTGACCAATAATATTGAATGAGTACGCGTATTAGTGCACATAATCGTTTACAATTAGATTTTTCTGAATATAGGTTTGGAATTATAATCTTAACAATAAAAATATAAACATATTAAAAAAATAGCAATTTTACAATCCAACAATAACAACATTATGATTATGAGTAAAAATTTAAACGGATCATAATGAGTTGGTTTCATGTTAAGCAGGTTAACTCATTAATGATTCGTTTTATAAATTATGTTTTAACGGATTAATCTGTTTTGATCCAAATCCGTTAATATTAAATTTAAACTCATTAATTTTATATCGTATTTATATTCAATTCACGAAATGTATAACATATTTCGTCTTCTAATTAGCCTATATTATTCTCTCCTTAGGGTGAAAGAAAAAAAAAAACGACCTTAATTTTGAATGAAGTGCTAGGTCACCTACCTACCTATTGAGTCACTTTAATTTTTGTTTTAAATGGTGTTTTAAAATTGCATGGAAAAGCGTAATCGGTGATGAAATGGATTTGATGGGTGGAATTAGATTTAGGATAAGGGTCCTGTAAAATCACCAGTATGGGGGGAGAGAACCTGCATGCAAATTAACATGGGATTATTATTATCATTAGTCAAGAGTCAGAGGAAAAGGGAGACAGGAAGCATATTAAGGAAAAAGTAATAAAAATAAAAATAAAAATAAAAATAAAAATAAAGATCAAGAAACGAGTGAGAAGGCGGCCCCTCCACTAATAAACGTGTTTATTAATCTCTCATGATAAGGGGAAACTGACGTTAATGGAGAGATTTTTTTTATAAAGATGAAAGACATCCAATAAAGGGATGCACAATGCATGCATGCTAACTAGCTAGCTATCTGCATTTAACTTTTGACCGCTCTGACTCTTTCGTACTCCAGAGTGGTTTATCGAACCCAACGTTTTAGTCAAAGTTCGATTCTACATTATCTGTTTAGTAGTGTTATTTAATGGTTTTTATCTCATTTATCATCTATTGGATATATTTGATTTATCACTGTCAACTTTTCTGTCACTTGGGTTGGTGTTGGGGGCTTAAAATGCTGGGTTTGGGGTTGGGGTCAGCATCTCTTTAAAGCCACATGGGTGGGTGTCCCAACCCACAAGCAAAGGAAAAAGGAATGCACATATGGTGAAATTTTCACTGACAATATGACAATATTAATGTACCAAAAAGCATAGTAGTAGATGGTCACCAGATTGGACGCTTTCGTTTTCTTTTGAACCCGTCTCTCTCGAACCAGACTCTCTCAGCGTTTGATACAGGTTTGTTTCGAGGGCTCGAGGGGGTGGGAGCTTCGGCTCCTCCCCCCTCTCTCCACCTCCGTCCGCTCTGTGCACACAGTCGTTCCGTTTTTATGTTGTTTTGTTTTGTAGGCTAAATAAGGGGAACATCGGCTCTGGTCTTTTCGGCGACAATAGATCAGCACGCGCCTCTCCATGGTGTTGCCCAGCCGCCAATCTTCAAGTCTACCGAAGGTGATGCCATCCGGAGTGGCGAGTTGCTCGCACGCGCGGCCAAAATACTCGGAGGCGTTCGGCGAGTGGACTTCTCGCGACGTCGAGAGGCCCTCTACCGTGGCCACGCGCGGCGCCGCTGGGGTCTGTGAGTCCGAAACTTCCAAGATCGGTCGATGGTTTTCTCCCAGGGTGGTGCGTGTTCTGCACGCGCCTCCGCAGCCGTTCGGAGCTTTTTCTTTTGCTGTTGGTTTTAGTTGTGTTCTATTGTATTTTCTTGTGTCCCGTTTAATAAAAAAAAAAAATCAAAAATAAAAAATTTAGTCCCTGCGGACCGTGGTCCGACTGGGGGTATGTCCCAATCTCCGCTTTGGCGGTGTAAGGGTTTGGTGCACCCTATCTCGCGTAGTCGGGGTATGGGTTTTGTTTTACTCTGTCGGGGACAGAGATGTGTACGACGAATCTCTTAGACTTCGGTCTTTAGAGTTCTGTCGTCTGGGCTAGACCATGTCAGCCATGAAAGTGTGCTGATGAGCTATTAACGTTTGTAACTGACTTTTTAAGTCATAGTTGTATGTCTTTTTTATAAATGGAATGTGATCCTTTATTATCAAAAAAAAAAAAAAAAAAAAAAAGATGGTCACCAGATTCTCCAAGTGAGAGAAAAAAACTGTCACATGATTAAAGCTACAAATGATCTTTCACTTGTTTCTATTTTTTTAACTCTGTTTTTCTAAGTATTCGATTTCTTGAAGTATGATAACCTTTTTTTTTTTAAAGAAAAAAATTTAAAAAAAACCTGATTTTATTTCTTATATAAAAATATATTTTATAAAATTAGTTTATTAACATGCAAATAAAATGTAGAAGCCTTCCATATCAATTAACAAAAAAATATTAGTATCTTGTTTTTTAATATATAAATATAATGATCTTGCAATAAATAATTCGTCTATTTGTAAATAATAGAAATTTTCATTTTCGTTGTAACTCTATAATTTCTATCCGGGAAGTAATTATAATCTTCACATAAACAATTACTCTAATTCCATTATTTATTCCCGATAATTATGGACTTCAATGGAAATGACTGTTCATAATTCAACTGCTTTTTTTTTTTCAAACTTTATTCAGTAGGAGCTGTTGTTCAACATCACAATCCTGGAATAATAGAAACGAATTACAGTGACTGGAATTCGGAATTAGTTGGGAAATTGAATGATCAGAATTACTTTACTGAGAGTTGGATCTGCACTGGCGCACAGACTCGTCCAACCATTTTAAAAAGCCCTGACAGCACAATGAGAGAGAGAGAGAGAGTAGAAAGAAAATAAAACAAGTACATTGACAGAAGCTAAGATCTCTGCAACCGTTAACAGAAAACAAAGTGGCAGAGGAAAAGAGAGAAAGAAATAAAAAGATTTCGTGCTGTGGTGTTCGTTTGGTATGGCTCTGGTTCTTAAACACTAACGACCAGTGCTCACTGTTCTGCAAAAGTTCCTCCTTAATTCCCCCTTACAGGAGGTGGTGCTCTTTTTTGTCAGATCTCGACTCTCAAAGCCCAGAATCAAGCCCCAAGAAGCAACTACTGGGTCTTGTTCTTCTACGCGGAGTCCAACTCAAAGTTTCCCTTTCAAGAGAGTGCCCCTGCAGTGTTTATTGCTTTATTTTCTGTCTTGTTTTTTAAATCATGCCTATTCTTCGGATAAAGCTACAATTGATAGGATATTAGGTGAGTGAGAGTGAGAGTGAGAGTGAGAGAGAGAGAGAGAGAGAGAGAGTGACAACTAAGGCACTGCCAATCTTGGAATTGGGTGAACTTTTTGAGAGTTTAATACATTACAAAATTGTAACTTCCTTGGGCAAAGCTGTAACTGACGGCCTAGCCAATACGAGTGGCACCGTTGCCGTCCTTTGTTCGAAAGGGAAAACGAGACGAGCACTTAACTCTCTCTTTCTAAGGAGTTAAAGAAGGCAACGGATTGCGGACTGTCATACATTTGTCACGAAGAGTCTCTTGCTTACTCTGCTTGTGCTATTATAAATCCCCTCCTCAAGCCTCAAGTGCAGAGCCAAAGAGACCGAGATTTGGTATCTTTATTTGCATGGCAATAAATGATTTCTTTCAAGAATATTCTTGAGTTTTATTTTTGAGATTTTCCTGACTTATTTATAAGCTGTATGTTGCAGATCTACTTCGTCTGTAAGAAATGTTACCTCAGAAACATGCGGAGGAGGCCATGGTCTCGAGCTTCAACTTGACTGAGCGTGATGACAGAGAGGAAGAGAAGGCAGACGAGTCGGGTTTGGGCCTCAAAAGCTTTCTCTGGCATGGTGGGTCTGTCTATGATGCATGGTTCAGCTGTGCATCCAACCAGGTATAGGAAAAAAAAAAAAAATTCAAGTCATAAGTTGGATTCATAAAATATTTTTTCAATCAGTTTTATCTGAGAAAAGATTTTAGTGATTTTGGTTTTTTGTTTTGGTTTTACAGGTGGCTCAGGTTCTGTTAACGCTGCCATACTCTTTCTCTCAAATGGGTATGCTTTCAGGGATTATACTGCAGGTCTTTTATGGTCTGCTTGGAAGCTGGACTGCTTATCTGATTAGTATTCTATACGTCGAGTACCGAAGCCGAAAGGAGAAAGAGAATGCCAGCTTCAAGAACCATGTCATCCAGGTAAGCATTTCAAGAACACCGTCACACTGTACAATTTCATGCAACTCAAATTTATCTGAATTTCAGTATAAAAAAGAAATGAATTGTTCTTTTGTGTATCTATGGACAGTGGTTTGAAGTGCTCGATGGTTTACTTGGTCCGTACTGGAAAGCCGTTGGGTTGGCCTTCAACTGTACCTTCCTCCTCTTCGGATCTGTTATCCAGCTCATAGCTTGTGCAAGGTCTTCTTCTTTCTTTTCTCAAACTTGGCTTTCCATCTTTGCCTATGGATTTGTAGTTTCAAGGCGATAATAAGATTTGGGTTATGTTTATTACTAAAAATTCGTGCTTTTACGTGTGATTAATTATACAGTAATATATACTACATAGACGACCATTTGGACAAGAGGACATGGACATATATCTTTGGAGCTTGTTGTGCCACCACTGTGTTCATACCCTCATTCCACAACTACAGGATTTGGTCCTTCCTTGGGCTGGGAATGACCACCTACACTGCTTGGTATTTGACCATTGGAGCCCTTGTTAATGGCCAGGTACAAAAAATTAAATGAAGAGCATTTCCCATGACCCTCTTCCTTCTTTGTGTGCGCTTTATTTAATTAAAGCTTCCCTTTTTCACTCTTATATTATATTTATATTTATATATTACTGGTCTACAGGCAGAGGGTGTAACGCACAGTGGCCCAACAAAGTTGGTTTTGTATTTCACAGGCGCCACCAATATACTGTATACTTTCGGCGGGCACGCCGTCACCGTGTGAGTTTGACCATATCCTGATTTTTTAAAGTAACCCATGCTGCTATATTCTTCTCTGAACATTCAGAGAGCTTAAAAAAGGGTAAAATTTATTGCTCGGTGATCTTCTGCTCGAAAGCTTCTAATGCCATAAATGGGTCTTGAGGAAAAAGACAAAATCACGATCGAATTATTTTATTAGCTCCATTAATGTCCTACGTGTAGTTAATGGGACGCAGGATTTGTCAGTTAAGTTAACCTAGATGGTTATGGTTATGCAAGGGAAATATTTTATTTTTTGGTTGATTTCCAAAATGATGCTCTGTTGTTTCTGGTAGGTAACAAGAGTGAGTTTGAGGTTCCCTCATTTTATAAACGAAGTAGTTCTAGCATAAGTTTTGGTTACTCTATACTTGGACCATGTGGTGATGTACTTGTCTTTCACAACTAAGTCCGTCGGCTTCCATTTACTAACTTTATGCACTTGGTCTTCCACTGTTCTGACATGGTTTTCAGTGGCTTCCATTAAAAAAATGTTATGTCAGTACAATAGAGATTTGAGGTAGTGGGTTCATTTAATAGGCATCCCAAAATCTTCGTCTTTATTTCACTCAAGTTGGGATTATGTATGCTTCTTTCAATAAATGATGTTCATAAAATAGTGCCTTGCAATTGTCCATTGCACCCGGGTCGTACTTCAAGAGTCCAGTCAAGTGAAGATCCCTCCGAATTTGGGGTTTTGTTTCGTTTTTCCCTTTCTTTCTATGCAAAGTATTGATTTTTCTGCCATACTTAGTGCCTCAGAAGTGTCAGAGGCCTTTTTTTTTTTTAGTGAAAAGTAAAATTTTTGTATATGATAAATGGGAATTGAAATTGATGCGTGATGGTTAGTAAAGTTTATAGGATCATTCATATTGCTTACAGGGAAATCATGCATGCAATGTGGAAACCTCAGAAATTCAAGTTCATATATCTCCTGGCCACCCTCTATGTATTCACCCTTACTCTTCCATCTGCGATTGCCATGTACTGGGCCTATGGCGACCAACTTCTGACCCATGCCAACGCCTTTGCGCTCCTTCCCCGGAATGGATGGCGTGATGCTGCGGTTATTTTAATGCTCATTCACCAGGTCCATACACTTTCCCTTTAGACTTGATCATCACATTACCAATGTATATAGCCGGATGCACCAATGAAATAAGAGTAATGCTACGTATAGTGAGAAAAAGAGTGAGATTTACTATTAAAATATTAATTTTATTTTTTATTTTTTTCATGTAAATCTTATATTTACTCATTTTTTTTAAAGATATTGCACGGCGTTTGTGTACTACACGACTGCAAATATAATTTCTCATTAAATAATACCTGGGAAATTGCTTCATGTTATTGCCAAAGCTATTTAGTCAGGGAATTGTTGTTTTCAGAGCTTTAATTATTTCTTTGAGCAACACTAAAACATGTCGATGCTGTTTCACAAACTCCGTTTTTAACCAACAATATTTTCCCTTAAACAAAAATTAATTTACACGTTTGAGCTGATCATTTATTTGATATCTTGATTGGCAGTTCATAACTTTTGGGTTTGCTTGTACGCCCTTGTATTTCGTGTGGGAGAAAGTTATAGGAATGCACGACACGAAGAGCATATTTTTAAGGGCACTGGTGCGTTTGCCTGTGGTGATACCAATCTGGTTCTTGGCCATTATATTTCCTTTCTTTGGCCCCATCAACTCGGCTGTGGGGGCTCTTTTGGTCAGCTTCACGGTCTACATCATCCCCTCTTTAGCACATATGTTCACTTTCAGATCTGCCTCCGCAAGACAGGTAAATGGTTTAATCTCCCCGCGTCTTATCTTCATTTTTTTTGGTTGTAGTACTCACATCCAACTGGCATTGTCTAGTCCACCATTGAAGTTGTTAATGCATTACCACCTGCCTCACTTCCATCCATAATGTCGACTATTGCAATCTGGTGGACACGCATGCTTATATCTGGTGTGTGTGGTGGTCGAAATAGTTCTTATATCCATATTAGCCAGCATATTGCTCATTTACACAATCTTAGTCACTGTTTAGTCAATCTCAGCTATTGAATTATTAGAGAGAAGGGTGATATTCTGACCCCCGAGCAATTTATAATTGGCTTCCTTGCTGTTGTCAAGTCTTTAAGCTGTTAGTGGTGAGCCAAGAGCGTACCTAATATTAATCTGTTTTAAGGTCGTGTCTACAGATTTTCTGGTAGCCTGTCATTTTGTCGTTCTGTCAATGTTAGATTCAAGATTTGTTGATTTTGAGAAGCTTCAGGATCTCAATATAAAATTCCCCTTTATCTTTCTTTGGGGATGAAATTTCAGAAACTCATTTTGTGAGCCCCATTGATTTACCTTCTTACAGTCACTTGTAAGCATTTGGGTTCAGAACACAAGGATGCACCCAAATTTACATGGGCACAAAACTACAGGGTGTTACAGCTATACTTGCCTCTTATGACAAAATAGAAAGGGCAAGGTCTTAATTGTTTGAGCATATGGATCCAGCTTTTTGATTTGGCTTGGAAGTGACTTTCAATCCCATAAACAAATATAGCCCCACAAACTCTTCAGGAAATTTATGAGAAAGAGGTGAGGTTGGTGGCATCTCCTTGTCATTCAGTTATTTCAGACTGTCACATTTCTACTCTTCTTGTACTGGCCACCTCTTGGAATGCTTTGGTCCAAGCCAACTCAACTCTAGGAGTCGACCCTACTTAGTTCACCAGTCTTAGTCTTGGACCTAACTGCGACTTCCAATGACTTTGCTGAGCCGAAGCATTGAGCTTACTCTGCTAAATTATACTAATGAAAATGAAAAAGGAATCAATTACACCCATCTTCCTATCTTATTGCAGATTTGGTTAATTTTTTGACTGCATGTACTTTCTCTCCCTACTTGTTTAAGCAAAACTGAATAGTATTTCAGCTTCGAAATTAAACTGTGACTATGTCTACGTAGCAGAACCGATTTATTTATCCCTGACATTTAGTTGTGTAACTCTGGTGTATGCAGAATGCAGCAGAGAAGCTTCCATTCTTCCTTCCGAGCTGGACTGCCATTTATGTAGTGAACACGTTTATAGTGGTATGGGTGCTGGTAGTCGGATTTGGCTTTGGAGGGTGGGCCAGCATGAACAACTTCATCAACCAAGTTGACACTTTTGGCCTCTTTGCCAAGTGCTATCAGTGCCCGCCCCGAGCCGCAGCCGGGAAAAATCACTAATTTTCTCAGGCATATTACATAAGGAGCATCAGCATTTCCCCTTGTGCATGTGGTGTGCTGTATTTTCCCTATCCTTTTGTTACGTCTAGTATTGTGAAAGGTGTTCTCCTTTTAGTGATATATCAAAGCAATGCTTACATTTGGATATCTTTTTCCCCAAAGTATACAAGTAAACAATATTATTCAGTTGATCATGCCAATTATAAAGGCCAAGGGCGCCAACCAAGAACACTTATAATTTGATTTGGAATGCATGCAGCAATAGTCATTATTAGTATCATCTTGGCTAAATCTGACAAAATCTCCCATGTCTGTTTCTATGAGTTTTGGTATATGCTTCCGTGGCCATTGTATTTGCTTCACGTGCGTGGCTTTCAAACTCGGAAACTTGTGTCTAGCTAGCTAGCATATTCCAGCTCCCTTGCATGTGAGTTCACGTGAATATTACAAAACAGTGTAGTCTGTATTATTATGATTAATAATCTAAATTAAGCCACCTCTGACTGGCTCTTGTTTATTTTTTCTCACTCACATGAACACAACGTTATACAATATATATATGTGTGTGTGTGTGTCGTTTTGCGGCATAATCACGTTGTCTTATACGCTGACTAGTCAAATGCAGTGGATTAAACATGGGTCCCTCTCGTTGATGTGGATGGTTTCATGTAAAGGTGCATGGTTTGGTGTTTGTAGCTAATTTCAACTTTACTATATACAGAACTAGCGAACAGCTTCCGCTCAAGCTTTCGTTCTTCTTCTTCTTCTTTTTTCCGCATTTATGCATTATGATAAAGCTTCGGCGTGGGGACGTCCAAGACAAAACTAGAGATGATGAATTTGCTTTTTTAAGTTGCGCAGGAGCAAATTGGTCCCTATAATAGTTTATTTAAGCATTTAAGTCAACGAAACTGAGAAATTGATTATGCTCCACCAATGCACAACCTGTCCTGCATCCTTGAGATAAAAAAAAAGTTAAGTCCTCGTCTCAAATATCAATCTTTTTTCTGCTCTTCTTTTCTTTCTCACGTATAAGATGATGACAGAAACCAGCAACTTTAAAGAAAGTCTCTAAGAAAAAATGAAAAAAGAGGGAACGGGCTTTATCAAATAAAAGACGCCATTACCTCATCAAATCACACGTTCCCATTCTGTTCTGATCCTTTTTCTTTCTTGTTTCCATGCAAAAGCATATTTCTTTACAATACAGAAGTGTGAAAACAACATCTCAGTCTTTTTTTTTTTTTTTTTTAAATTGTTGTGAGGACATATACTCGTTATTGGGTAATAAATAGCGACAATGTGATTTGGTGACCAAAAAATGGTTGCTTCCGCTCCCCCTACTTAGCATTGGAAATGGTTTATACATTTTTATATTCATCTTTATATTTGTATAATATTTTTCTAAATTAATCTACATTGAATTATGTATCTTCAAAATTTTACATAGCTGTGAATAGTATTTCTTCAAATCTCCAAACTTTATTTTACTGTTTTTTCTCTCTCATACCCATTAAAATAAACTTTGTAGAATTTGTATTAAGATGATTTTGATATATGAAATTTGTATTAAGTTGATGATATGAAGTGTTTTTTAGTACATATAATATTTATTGATAAAATTAGTCATTTTGACATATGAAATTGGTAATAGTTAGATATATGAAATTTGTATTTTTGAGCACATGATGCTAATTGTAAAATATAAAAAAATAATATAAGAAAAAAATAAAAAATAATATTTTATTCTTATTTGGTTCAAAGATGTATAATCCAATGTGTGAGTTTTTCTTAATATGCAAAATAAATCTCCAAAAGATGTGATTTTGAAGATGCATATAGAGAAACCAATGCTAATGCTCTTAAACTTTTGGTTCACTTCATCTATCAAGCATAGGTAATTGTCCTAAATAAATAAAGTGGTTAACTCTTACTATTTTTTTATGGATGAAATAACGAGGGTAGCCCAAAAGTTGTAGGAGTACTAAATAAGGGTCCCTAGTCTTGCCTATATAAAGGAACTTGTGTTTTCCATTAGACTCATGAAAAAAAAAAGTTATAAGACAAAAAGACTAGAAGTCCCTTCCCTACAGTAAAATTTCTACTATCTTTTGTAGATTTTTCAGTTCTTAAATCCGAATGGTCGGAGGTGAAAGCTCATATAGATCTCTTTTAAGAAGTTTACACTCACAACCGGAAAATTTCCCTTACGAATAAAGGTTTGCTCCTTTGTTTGCGATTTATTCAAGGGTTAATTAGATATGAAGCTTTTGGTACTAAATATTGTCATTCTCAGCTGTACTTGCTAATGTTGTACATTTATGTAAATTCATTAATTAACCTTTTAAATATTAGCGATTTGAAATGTGCCCCACAATATATATATATATATATATATATATATATATATATATATATATATATATATGATTCAAAATCTATCAGTCAGGATGACAAATCTTATATTAAAAGTAATATTAAATATGGTTCAAAAATG
Source organism: Juglans mandshurica (assembly GCA_022457165.1). NCBI lineage: Eukaryota > Viridiplantae > Streptophyta > Magnoliopsida > Fagales > Juglandaceae > Juglans > Juglans mandshurica. The sequence continues at coordinate 1,141,607 of CM039619.1, read as the reverse complement.
GAAAAAGCATATTAATCCTTCTCTTTTTCGAACCGTCTAACCCTAATGTAAAGTAAAATTTTATTTCTAACCTTCCATGACACCCAAATCATGCCCATGAAATAGATTATGTCTTGCTTACCCAAAATCATGTTTAAAGATAAGTAATTTTATCTTAAATTTTGTCATCCTATTGATATAATAGATCATTTTAATTGATTTTTTTTTTTTATTTAAGTGGTAGACAACTACCTAAAATGTATCATATTAACAAATATGATTAAAAGTGATAAAATTTATAATAAAGTGTAACATTGCTCATTTAAGAAATAATAATGATAGACTTACTACTTCCTATAACTCATTTATTACTCATTTTATTTTAATTTTTAAAATTTTTTTTTTCTTAAATGGTTAAGAAAGTGAGAAGTTGTATATTTTTTAAATTTTTTCTTAATTATTAAGGATGTTAAAAAATACTTTAAAAAGATAATAAAAAATTCAAATATAAAAGAATAGTAGGAAGATAGTAAGCCTATCATTATCTTTTAAGAAATAATTTAAAAAAGCGAATACCTTCTTTCTAGGCTTAATGCAGCATTAGTTGAAATTTTTCTCGTACAGTTCATATAAAAATTACAAACGGGGCTCTGTGCGGCTCTGTATTAGCCCTTTGTTACATTCAACAAAACCGAGATCCAAGAAAGCTCTAAAAGACCCCCGAAAAGCCCAGTTATAGTGAGAGGCTGCACCCCACTTAACCACTAGCGACGGAGAATTCTAGACTACATGGGTTCGATGGCTAACGCAGCAAAGGCACCATCAAATTTGGGCGCGTCTATTTCCATCTTTGTCACCTCTTCCAGCATTTCCACTGAATCAGCCTGCTCTCTCTCAGCACTTTTCTGTAGGCCCAAAATCACACTCTCCAGCCTGCACTTTTCCATTCTATGAGACTCGGCCTTGCTCTTCAATCGCCGAATCCACATTTTGTACAGATGGAGCTCCTCCATCACCTTGGTTAGTTCCACTAATCTTTTCCTCGGCCGAAACACATTGTATCCCAAACTCTGAAGCTCCTCCATAGTCTTCCACAGCTCGCTGGACCTAACCCATAAATCATTTGCAGTCAGAGTATGGATTTCTTCGACTGTTTCTTCAAATGCTCGATCCCACCCGGCCATCAAACTCTTCCTTGCCACTTCAGAGTAGCTCCGAAGCTGAAGAAAGTGAGGACTGTGAGGGATGCCTTTCAGAATTCGCGAAATGGGTATCAGTGGTAAACGTCGAGACGAAACAGATTCAGAAGTTTGTTCCATTTTCGGAACCGTCTCGATCTCTTTCTGAATTGTTTGCTGATTGGGTTGAGCGTCTTTCCGTGAATTCTCTGCGTTATCTGAGCTCAATGGCATGACCTTTTTATCTAAAACAAAATTTTTAAAAAGATAGTGGAATATTATTAGACAAATTAACTTGGATGTACCGTGTACGAAACGAAATACACACGAAACAACCAGAAGTTCGATCCACGAACAAGGTGATCACTAGCCACCAGGCACAGTGATTGGTTTAGCATTTGTAGACAATGACCAAAGTGTTTTACCGTGGGTGACAAACGAGCTGGAAAATGCATGCACAAACACCGTCAAATTCATACCGTTACAAGACTGCAATCCGGAAGAAATCGAAGCAGGGAAATTCGTTGATGGAGGATGTGATGACGGGAAGGGGTTGGAAAACGGAGTCGTAAGAATGGAATTTGATAAATTTGAATTTGTTGCAGAGGACTCGGTGTTGGCCCCGAAAGAGCAACGATTCCTACCACCTTTCGCCACGATTATGGGAAAACGGAGTTTGGCTTTGACATCAACTGTTCCTGATCATGGGAAAATTGTAAAAATGCTATTACAATTAGTTGGATCACTAGCGAGTGTGCGTTTGAGAGAGAGAGATGATTACTGCAAGAAAAAGAAACAGAAGAAGTTGGTAATGTTCCAAAGACGAAGGAGTACTTCGAGTCGGCCATGGCCTGGAAGCTGGTGATTGAGAGAAAAAGAGAGGCCACTGGTCTTAGTTGAAGTAAAGTAAAAGTAAGAATAAAGCTGGATTAGCAGTCACCGTCTCCGTCGATTTTTGACACTTGGTACAGTACGGTGCTGAATCGTTCCCACTTCCCAAGGCTTAGCTTTACATATAAGGCTTAGCTTTATCTTATGATTTAAAATATATTATTAAAATATATTTATTTTATTTTATATATTAATTTTTAGAATATTTCATATATTAATTTATTTATTTTTTCTTTATATTATTTAAATATAGAAAATGCTACAATCTCTGTTGGGCTCCCGTTAGGGACTTTCGTTAGAAGCTCCTGTTTGGTTGTAGTATTATTTTATATGTATTTTTTTTATATTATTTTTATATAGATTTTTTAATACTTTTAAATATTTTTAAAAAATAAAATAAATTTAGAATATCATTAAAAAAATACTTTCTTAATCAAAAAATTTTATTTTACTAATTAAGAAAATATTTTTTAATAATATTATGATTTTTTTAAATATTTAAAATTGTTAAAAAAAATTATATAAAAAAACGCATAAATATACATTGCTAGACCCTAACGGAAGCCCCAGCAGAGATCTAACATTTTCCTTTAAATATTATACTTTTAATCTTTTTTATTTATTTCAAATATTGAATTTTTTACACATCATATATTTCAAATATATATCTATATATACATCATATATTTTGATATTTACAATATTTCTTTATGTATAATGTAATATTTTAAATTACTTAAGAAAAAGAGTAAAACGATAAAAAAATACCTACCTTATTATTAATAATATCAAAACTTTTGCATGCATAAAAGTTGAAATGACTATAAATGAAGTGTTAGAGAGTAGATGATAGATAAGAGAGTGGGACTTGTGCAAAAGTGATAAAAAAATTCAAATGAAAATAAGATAAAAATGAAAGAGGATGAAATGAGAGAAAAATAATAAAAAATTGTTTAGAGAAATGAACAGTAACCTTTACATGTAGAGAATTTACTGTAACTGAATGGAAAATACAAATAGAATAGATAATCTAATAGAAGAGACTTTTGGCCATCTTTCTTTATATTTTAAAGAAAAATATATTTTACAATAGTCATTAGGAGTGCTCTTAGCTATTTCAAAATTTAAAATTCGATTACATAACTTTTTGGTTTTTCACTAATCATTTAAAATTTGAACTCCATATTATATTAGTCATTACATTTTTTATAATAAAAAAATATTATTAATTTTTATTTTCATTTTTAATGTAATTTTTTTTTATTTGTTTAAATACTTTTTTATTTTTATTTTCATAATCTCCAACAATCATTTTCATTTTCACAATCTAACAATCTATACAATTAGCATATCTAGTTGAGCAACAAATTGTGTTATTTTTATTTTCATTTTCACAATCCAACAATATAGTTGCTGCCCAAAATTATCACTAAACACATTTTGCTCACATATAACATTCTGTCAACATATAACATTTTACCCACATATGACATTATCACATATTATCCATTATTGATTCTTCACATTCTGCCCACATATGACATTATCACATATTATCCATTATTGATTCTTCACAAAATATATAGGAGCATATTATAGTGTCTGCCCAACTATAACACAAAACACATTCTACCCGCATGGAAACCAAAAAGGCTGATCTTATGTGTAACATCTATCCTTGTGGTGGGATCTTTTTATAAAATGATTTTAGAAATGACGACAGAAATTACTGTTCGATTTAAAACTTGTTATTTCTATACCCAGAGTGCAAGACTCTACTTTATAAAATAAAACATGTTTTGAGAATAAAATAGGTTTACAGTGGAAAACATCAGACTTAAAATAAAAAAGCCTCTCATACATTTAAAACTCTCATGTCTAGACTTTCGTGCTCTTCCCCTTGGGCCGTGTCTGTCCTGTCGCGTTCTGCTCATTTAGTTCCTGAGAGGGGGGGAGCATACATAAAAACTAAAATGAATCGAATACTCAGTAAGCATTACTCAATACCGTAAAGATATAGCAACATAGGATTTCAGTCATGCATTCATCACTTATACGTACCTACATAGAAGACAATAGGCATACATTCATTTTGAAAACATCACTAGGTGGGGATTTTATTAAAAGAAATGATTTTCTTTTCGTAAAACATTTCTTCCGCCAGTGCCTTCATTTCTTAAAGAGTTTGAAGACTCGTGCATTATCTTATCACTTTTCATTGACCGTTAACGGATCTACCTTTGGACCTTGATTCCACCCATGATCGCGGGTTGGGAATCCATCAGTCCAGGGGCAGTACTGGGTGTACTACTAGCACTACTTACCCAGCATTGCAATCTATCCATTCATTAGTACCCTCATGCATTCGTTCGTTCATCATGGTCGTTGCATGTTTTCATATATCATAGCATTCATTCACTAAGAAATGAGAATACCTGAGAAGTGTTGAGAATGTTTATGAATAATTATAAGTATAGATTGGAGTGAGTTTGTGGGTCCCATTGAGAATATTTTGAATTGTTTGGATGTATGAAATATGTTGAATTGTTGACTTTTGAATATATTATTGAAAAGGGTGTGGGTCCCATTAATAATTGATTTTTTTAGTAATGATGATGATATGATGATTTTATTTATATATTATAGTGATAAATATAATGGCATAATAAATAATCCCCAAGACAAATTAAAAATCAAAAGTTGATTAAAAAATGCAAACATTTCTGGTAACGTAGTGAAATAAAAAATTTGTATATTTTTACAAATTATAAATTCATGATTTTCGATAACGTGTTATTACAAATTACAAATGCATGCTTTTCGGTAATGTATTGAAATACAAATTTTGAATTTGATTACAAATTAAAAATTCATATCGCATTGAAATACAAATTTTATATTAACGTAGTCTAAATCAAAATTATTTGAATGGACGACAGGGGCAATAACGTATTCAAAATTCTTATGCATTTCATAATTTGTTTTGTATTAGAGGAAATTATTTAAATAAAAATTTATAAAAAATCAATCTTTGGCTATATATTATGATATGTTTTCAGTGCGCTATTTCAAAATTTTTGTTTCACTCCAAAACTTTTTTAATTAAACCCATTTGAAATTGCCGGGACGTCCTCATGCTCCCCCTATTATCAATTTTTTCTTGTATATATGCTCATAAACACGATAAAAGCTAATATACGATCTTCTACATATATTCCTACCCAACTTCAACATCACTTGCATTTCTCATTTAACAAGTATGATAATGATGAATTTTAATTTAAAAAATTCTTTCTACCAAAATTTATTGTAATCAAAACTTGTAAAAATCAATTTTGGCTATATATTATGTTATGATGACAACTCGCAACTGTGCTATTTTACATTTTTATTCACTCCGAAACTTATTTAATTAAACCCTTTCGAAATTATAATAAAAATTAGAATTAGTTCATACATGTGAAAATCCCAAAACATACAAAACATAAGAAATTCCAACACCGCAAACACGTACAAAAAAATAAAAACATACAATACAATAAAATTTAAGCAAGTATCAATAAGCCTCCCTATGTGCCCACATATTTATTGCGATAAGAGTCCCTGGTTCCAGCCATGGCTTGTGCTGAGGTAGATGACATGTAAGGCATATGCAACAAACGTTCCAGGTTATCCTCAACAGTCTGTCATTCATAAAGATTCGGATTGTTAAATTTACGCCATATCTTATCATTCGGTGTAATTGATATAATAATATTATGCATGACACAACATGCAATGACAATATACCACTGTCGTGTCACCCTGTATGGGTTCATTGATTTCAAAATTTGAAATCATTTTTTTAGCACACCGAATGTACGCTCAATCACATTCCGGATGGAAGAATGTCGATAATTAAAATAATTTTGATATCCAGAAAATGAGCTATTGCTATACCGGTTAGACCTATGATACCGCACCCTGGGTACGAGGGCATAAATCCAAGTGTGCAAGGAAAGACGAAATCAACCAAGTAATAATAACCTAAAAACCAAGTAACAAAAAAATAATATGGGATTCAAACATTACGTCAGGACAAAAAATCGTTCCTCAATAAATTAATGAAAAACAATTCTTACCCTCAGGAGGCAATGGGAAATTGATCCCTGGACGACTCAATGCATCCATAAATAAGCGTGCATCATGGGCAGTGCCTTCCCAGCCAGCGTATATGAATGTGAATTTCATGTCGAAATCACAGGCTGCCATCACATTTTGGCTAACTCGTTGATGACGAGATAGATAAACGTTAGTTGCCTCCGCTAGCACACATGCGTCGATATAAGTCCCATCAATTGCACCATAACATTTCTGCAATCATATATTGTAAAATTGTGAGCTCTCCCATTTTTAATAAAATGGGACTGACCATGGTCTCTTAATTTTCAACCACATTTCATTTTCTTTAAACCAGAGTAAGAAATTGTTATATCGAACCATGGATAATGTGTTGGATTGTCTTGAATATAAGGCACCACCCGAATAGTATGTGTAGGTGAATCACATCATGAGCAAGATTACATAGGGCAAGCATCACTGCATAGACATGTCGATTAACGGTTTCAGTAGAGTGTTGAAACCGGTCACCTGTGATTCGTTGAACTTGGGCATGTGCGACTGTATATGTAAACATTGCCAAAGCTTCCTCCACAGAAACCTCTCTTGTCGATGCCAGATATTCATTCGCCCGCAATGTATTGCATAACGCTTCAAATGCATATATTTCCATCCGAAACAAGTTCCAACAGTTATTCGGATGTCCGTTGAGAATTGCAACTATATAGTCTCGTCCGCGTAAGCCGATATTATGTTATGGCATTTGCTCAAACACTGGTAGTGGGCTTTCCTCTGATGCTGCTATTGTAAGCATAAACATGTTATCCCACATCGAATCATCACGCATCCTCGAAAGTAGATATTCGTCCCACATTGGAGGCTGGTTACTACTATATATATCACGCCTCCTCCATGCTTCGTAATCGTCCCACCTTGGAGGCTGGTTACCACTTGATCCAACTTCGGTAGTGTTGTTTGCCTCTACTTGCGACTCATCATCTGACCCACTTTGAACATCCATTATGTGGTGAGAAAAATCATTATAAAAAATAACACATTAATAAGCTTTTCTATGAATTTTCCCGCAAGATGTCAAAAAGTATAGAAAACATTTTGTATATGACATGTCTCCAATATGCCAATAAATAATGGTCTCATTGATCAATGCTAATAACTAGTAATTCTTTAATGGAATAACAATAAAACACTTGCCAAATAATGCAAGTTAATAAAAATAGCAGCATTCATAAATTGTCAATAACATGTTCATCTGATACAGTGTCATAAAATCAAACACACAACAAGCGTAATAAATACTAACATCCTAAACAGCTCATAAACAACAATGTCAATGAAAATAACATCTGCAATAATGAACGTAAGATCAATTAGATAACAGACATGCTACGTTACTGCAACCCCCAGATCCAATCAATTTTGCGGTTCGGGGCATCATTAAGAACATATCAACTGCCTTATCATGCATAAACTTTTCTACTGCTTTGTTATATTGATGTGCAGGGAGCGCCGGGGTAATCTCATCCAAAAATTTCATACAGGCACCCAACTTGCTATATGATGCATTCGAACCAAACTCAGTCCCATCGCCTTTGCTGAGCTTTCTACTGCATTCTTCTAAAAACTGCTTATCTAACTCATTTCTCATTGCGGCGCTGGCGGCCATAACTTCCAAAGTTTTGCTAAATTCTGGGGGTATGCTACCCCAGACCGGCTCCCTTCTTCGACGACGAGCTTGTCTCTGTCTCCCAGCTAGCCCATCTATGTCTATTTGCGCGTCCGTGGCAGTTCCCAGTATGGGCCCCGTGCCCTCACCTCCTCCTCAAGTTGGTCCTCCTCCTCACTCGTAGGGGGTTGCTGCGTGAACGTAAAATGGCAAACCCCCGTCGCCACAGACTGGCCGAAAATGGTGCTTAGGAGATCGTAGTCTCGACAACCATTAGTCTCGAATTTCCTCCATTGGCTACGCACCTAGCCCAATGAGAAAACTTGTATTAGACTTGCTATATACATTAGAGAATGAGAAGAAATCAATCCCAACATATAACTCAAATATGTATTACAAATTATACTATAGAAAACATTTTTTAACCTTTATTGTGGACACCCAATGTTCCTCCATGGCAATTACAGTTTTTGTCTGTGGGTTCCAACCCATTCCTGTTTGGCCCATTAAATCTGTGAATAGTCGTAGCCTTTGCCTCAGGCGAGTGATTTTCCCCCTTAATTTGTGACGCATCAATTGCCTTCCTCCCAACTCGAGACAACTGTTCTACAAGTCTCAGATGATCTCGGTTTGTGATATTCGACCCAACCAATTTTCCTTCAATGATCTCTTGGTAGAGGATGTCTACCAACATCTCCTCCAATCCATCGGTCCACAGCTCGTGATCACGCTAGACCTCAGACTCATCCATGGAGTGCTGGTCATTGCAAACATAAGTATGCGGGCAATCCAATAAATCAGTTATTCTTGGGGTAGTAGTTGACTAGTTATAAGAATGTTCATAATATTTCCTTGTGTAATAATCATAAATATGGTTAACTAACATGGTACCAATATCAATTAAAATAGTAACATAGAAGTTTAACTAACCGCACAATAAGTATGGTAAAAATCATGGGTAAAAGTAAAGGTAAAAATCATGAATATTCATACCTCCCTCGAAGCACGCATAGAAGATCTAAGGTAGTATCGTTGTAATAGATCAACCGGGAAAAAAAATAAGGCACAAAAGTAGCAATTTGAGTCAATTGAAATCAACGATGATGATTTGAAACAATAAGGAGTTGGGGAGGTAGATGGACTTGAAACAATAGTATCGCTGCAGTTTATTTTTGTTTTCCCAATGCCAATAATGCTTTTTAGCATAAATCCTTGATTCCAAGGGAATAATACTTCCTTTGGAAATTATCCTCACAATGGTTTTCATTCAAACCAGCATTTCCCTCCTTTGAAAATCTGGAAGTTATTAAAAAAAAAAACCTCATACCATTAAACGTTCCGAAAGGAGTATAAAATTGGAGGGAAATGCTTATTATAAGATATAAGCAAAATAATTAACAAAAAGGTTCAGAAAAGATATAGCAACCTGCTTCTCCAACCCAAATAATTAACAAAACATGTGTTGGTGATACATGTAAAGCTTAACTCAATTTAAAATACGAAAACAAATTAAACCAATCTAATACTAACCGCAACATTTGCAGGAGTCAACTAGAAGAGCACTTTAATGCTGACAATTTTTCCAAGCATAGCATCGAGTATTGCCTTGAAAACATAATGAATTAACCGACGATAGAGAGAGATAATATAACAATCATGGCAAGAGAAACCACAATGAATAAATTGTAACTCTGTTATTCAATGCCAAACTTGTTAAAAAGAACATCAAGTTGGTCAGATGTTTGCAGGAATGCTTAACATTTCTGTGTACTAGTCTTTTGATTTTTTCAGCGTACTACATTTCTAAGCAGCCAAACATAGCATTACGCACATTAAATAAGTGATGCAAAGATAAGAGAAGAATGCAACAATTAGAGAAGTTTATCTGCTTTTGCTGAATATGTTGAAGGAGTTACTCATAGAATTGCTAGTAATGAAGATATTATCTTACATATCCATATAACAACTCGTATATATTTTGCTTGTAAGAAATGTTGGTTTGTACTTAAGCAACAGACATATGAAGGTAAATAATGTTGTGTTTCTCTGAAGGGTTTGGCTTTGAATACCTTATCGGTTACTTGGATGGAAGTGTTTTACAAATATTCAAACACTCATTTGGATGGAAGAGTATTTCTATCCATACAAGAACTATCAAGAGTACCTCAAAGTAGTTGGACACCCAAACGTAGTTAAACATTCTTACAAACACGTATTGGGCATGTCGAAACGGACATGATATATACTGGCTTAGTTGAAGAACGTATTGAGATCAGAAATACGGTGAATCTGGTGATGTACCGAGTTGGATACGGTACTGCAATACATTTTGACTCACTAAAACATACCAAGTTACTCTTCCAGATCACAAAGCACATGGCTTTCTTCATCTACCCGGCCCGCACAAGTTCAATTTCTAGTGCTCTTGTTAAGATAAATACATTAAACCAAAGGTTTCCATCTTTTATTTAAGATTACAGGCAGTTCTTCCTAGGACCAAAACATCATGCTAAAGTCTCCCTACCTCATTCAAGTCCCCATTTTCTTTCCCTAGTGTTCCAGAGTAGGAGTCGTTTTCGTTTCTTGTATAAAGCAATTTTCTAAAGGATTAAATACAAGTTTGAGTATTGTGGTTTGCGTTTCTTCCCATCTTTTTTATAGGCTTTTGGACAAATGTTAGGTGTCTATCAAATGTGCTCACGAAATATGCACGTTAGTACAAATAAGTTTTTATATTTTTCTTTAAGCAGTTTTAAACATATTTAACTATTAAGAAAAAAATATAAATATAAATATAAAATCATTAATAGTTACTTCATTAACTATTAAAAAAAAAAAAAATGATAGGGGATCCAGCTCATGCTCCCACTCACATTTTTTTTTATTTTTTTTAGTTTTTTTTTTTTTACTTAGTGATTAAGAAAATGTTGTTTAATAATATTGTGAATTTTTTTCTTTTTTAAAAAATATTTAAAAGTCTTTAAAAAATGATGTGAAAAAAAAAACAAAAAATATTTAAAACTTTTTTTTTTCACATAATTTTTGTAACACTTTTAAATATTTTTTAAAAAAGAAAAAAATACACAATATTATTAAGAAACATTTTCTTAATCACTAAGTAAAAAAAAACTAAAAAAAATGGAGTGGAGCCCTAGCATTACCCTTAACAAAAAATAAAAATGAAAATAATATATATATATATATATATGAGTGGGCGCATTTGGTGGGTATATTTAGTAGTCATACTATAATTTTTCTAAATTTTTTACTCCCCCTACTTTAGAATTAATAAAAGAATAGTGATAGGCTTACTATCTCCTACCACCCGTTCACTATTCCCTTTATTTTTTTAAGTTTCTTTCTTTTTAGATGCATCACCCATCTACTCCTCTGCACGCAACTGCTCGAGATTTTTTTTTTTAGTTTTACTTAATGGTTAAAGAAGTGACTATTAGTGAAGTTGTATATATTTTTTAATTTTTTTAATGATTAAAGATGTTAAAAAAATTTAAAAGAAAAATAAAATAAAATAAAAGTTTCAAATATATGGGGGCACGCTAGACATAAGTAGATGAGTGCATAGGAGTAGATAATTGTCTGGATTGATGCGGAGAGCTTCTGAGCTTTAAAATAAAAAACTAAAAAAATAATATTAGTAAACGAGTGGTAGAAAATAGTAAGCATTTCATTATTTTTAATAAAAACTTGATTTCTTAAATACTCGCATGTAATATATCAAATCATTTTATAAATTTATTTTTATATAATTCTTTTAGCTAATAAGATATGAAAAAATGTCTTTTTATATAACTGTGTTAAAAATAAAGAATATAAAACTAAAAAAAAAAATCCTATAAAAAAAAAATCTTACTCGAAATTTGGTGTGCAAAATATAACCTTTATTTTATTAACATTACAAGATTTAATTTATTAAATAAATTTAAAATTAAAATAACCTACGAATTAAATCTTACTGTAATAGATAGTGAGTTCCTCTTCAGAATAGCCCGATTGCTTTTATGGGTTTAATAACCCCAATTAGAATGAGAACGTAGGGGATTTCATAAAATGTAAAGTATCTGATTACACCCATCTGAGAAGAGGAACCTTCACTCGTGCCTCATTGCCTCTAACGAAAGCAAATCACTTTCTCCTATCGGCAAAACTAGACCACTATCGCACCTTGAGAAACTAGACACGTCGCCTCCACCAAGCTCAGACGCCGCATCACCTTCAGCAACATGAGCAATCTCATCCAAACATAGTCTTTGTTTCAATGAAAATAACATTCTTTGCTTAGACTAGAAATATTTACATATTCATCTACTCAGACTAGACATATTACTACATGAAGAAAATAATATTAAATCTACGAAGACTATGAAGATCTTTTGGAACCACTTAACCAAATCCAAGGAAATAAAAATAGACATAGTGTGATGGGGGAAAAAGAATCATTAACTTGGGCCCAAGATGGCAAGGAGTGTTCATGGTGGGAGTTGGGCCGACAATGGGGCCCAGCCCAGTCACATAAGCCCGGGCTAGGAAAGTAAAAGCCCAAATTGGAACTTGGATGAACGAATCGGGTTGGGGCAGGAGATCTGGAGGAAGACTAGGGAAAAAGGAAAGAAAACTGTGCCATGCATCACCAAACGGAAGGGATGCGGAGCAGATGTCACATCACATTTAATGCAGCCCAGAGCAGAGGCTACTTCGCATTTAATGCGGCCCAGAACAGAGACTACATCACATTTAATGCGGCCCAGCATAAAGGCCACATCGCATTAAATGCATCCCAGGGTGCAGAGTATGCGGCATTGAATGCAGCCCAGGACCAGAGCTATGAACAGAGAAGGCCCGAGTCATCGCTGCTCGGTGAGAGAACAACGTGAAGGCTGCCCGGTAATGAAATATAAAGGGCGAATCGCCCCTCACTACCTAGAGCACCACCATGGAAAAATTCAACACGGTAACTATAAATAAGGGTCAACCTAACGACAAGTATAGAGAGGTAGGAAAAAAAACACTATCATCCAGGTTGATGGTTCTTGCAACCCCACTTACTTTTTCTCTTTCTAGATACTGACTCAAGCATTGGAGGATTAACGGACCTCGAGGTCCCTCCTCTCCGTTTTGACTGTGTAGGATCACGCTTGGATACCGGGAGTGAGGAGTTGCCCAGGCCCGCGAAACACGACATCAACACATAGAATCTTTGTTTCAGAGAGATCAATCCACGACGAAGAAGGAGAAACTTGGGAGCCGGTCCGTCTGTGGGTTTTTAAGAATTCATAGAACAACAGCCAACGCAATATCTAAGAATTCTTCCAAAACTACAGCCAAAAACTAACTCTCACATACCTGTCTAGCAACCCCAAAGCATCGAAGCCCTCTTGTCTTACATTGCAAATCCTTAAGTATATCTAAATCCTTATTAGTCTATCTATTCATATGAAAAATATAATGTATTTCTAAAAATATTAAAATTATTTTTTATAATTAAATAAACAGGTTGCATTTTCATATTATCAAGTGTGGACAGGTATATGGCGTATGAAATAGAGAAGCTACGTGTGGGTCTTTAATTGGATGACTGTTATTTTGGAAGGAAGAGACGGACCCGCTATTAAGATATTGTCTTGGATATTTTGCTCACCGACTTTCAAGTAAAAAAAGAGTCTTAAGAAAAATATATGAAATTAAATATTAAACTCATGCGCCTCATCCTCTAGGACAAGCAGTAGTAGCTGAGAGGAATCGCATGGGTTAACGTTCGGACCCATAAACAAACAAACAGAGAATAGATCAAAGAAGCGGATAGATTCTTTTACAGATATGAAAAGTTTGAGGGGTACATTCGCAAATTTTCCAAGAAAATAAAATAATCTAAAATCAAATAAATCGAAAGTAAAACATAGAAAAAGAACCGTAAAAGTTGTTCGGTAGGGGTTTCCATTTCTGATTCCCATTCCAATTTAGCTTCACCAGCGATCATCCATCGCTTTAACCCGAACCCGACACAGAAAACTAGGGTTCGATGGCGAGCCTGTGGCGGGCCGTGACGGGCCAGTCCGAGAATCCCGACAACTACGATGGCGTGGAGTACTGGTCCAACCCGGAGCGAACCGGGTGGCTGACGAAGCAAGGCGAGTACATCAAGACATGGCGCCGTCGCTGGTTCGTGCTCAAGCAAGGCAAGCTCTTCTGGTTCAAGGAGTCCACGGTCACCCGCGGCTCTATTCCACGTGGCGTCATCCCGGTGGCTAATTGCCTCACCGTCAAGGGCGCCGAGGACGTCCTCAACAAACAGTACGCCTTCGAGCTATCCACCCGCTCCGAGACCATGTACTTTATTGCCGACTCCGAGAAGGAGAAAGAGGATTGGATCAACTCCATCGGACGGTCCATAGTGCAGCACTCTAGGTCAGTTACCGACTCGGAGATCGTCGATTACGATAGCAAGCGGTGAGATTTAGAAGTCGACTAGCTGAGCTTGATCTTTGTATCTTCGCACATGGATAATTTGGTGGAATTTTGTGGGGTCTCTAAGTTTTTGTTTGTATATGGATTCGGATCGATCCGTGTTTGTGGTCTTTGTAAGGATATTCTCTTTGTTTGGTGATGATCAGTGTTCGGTGATCGGATCTTATGTTGCGGTAAATTATTTATGCTTTTGTTTTCCTTTCAAATTTTTGAATCGAGGGTTGAATTTTCGATTTTGTTGCTTATTGTTGGGGGCTTCTTTGTTGGGAGCTTCTTTGTTGGGGATTTCAGTATGATTTTTGTGCTTATTTCATGCTTAAATTTCCTGCTTGTTCTCTGGAAATTCTGACTTTTGTTTGGTTGGCAGTTTTATTTCATACTTGCTTGTGTATGCAACTGAATTATTTGTTCATGTTTATGTTCGTATGATATATGCATGTAATTGTGTATAGGCATAAACAGAGTAGCTGATTTTAACTTGAAATGGGAATGGAGGAGCGGTGATACTCTAGCAAGTCAGGGACTAGAGTAATTGGAACTAATAGCAAGGTGATATCTGTTGCGGTATTTGTTCTTATGCAAGGCCTAATAGCATATGTTGAAGGTAAAGGAATGAGCTTTTCTTAGTTTAAGGATGAGGGCTTGTGCATCGAGCAATGTGGCATTTCTGAATATGTCCTGTTTCAGTCCTTGATGGTTGTTCCTGTTTTCTTCATCCTGAAATGCCTCTTTCCCAGGTTTTTAACCTTATTGGTAACGGATTGGCAATAGGAGATTAGGAGGAAAATGGGATCCATAATATGTTAATTTTCCATCTATTATAAGATTGAGATGCCATGGGGTGGATATATGGTAACCACATCATAGATGATTTTTGAATGAAGATATTCGCCATACATTCGTTTCCCTGATATCTTTTACCATCCAAAAATAGTGGTCCTATAAAAGCTTATAAGATTATAGCAGTTATCAGCAAAAGCATGAAGGCTCATTACAATGGGATACTTGTACAGCATAACTCAGTCCATGGCTGGTGATATCATACATATGGCTTTGCGTTGCATTACCAATTTACCAGCATAGGACTAAACTAGCATGAGAGCATATACACTTTCTTAACAGGGGAGTTCTGAAGGAGATCTTCAGCAATCTGATCTCATCAAGGGTTTCATACTTGTGTTGTTCAAGTAATTCATTGAGATGAGTTAGTTTTGTTTGCCAGTTTTGGGACTCAATAAAGGCCAAGGGAATACCATGATCCCAGAAACAGGAACAACTTCTGCCTGGAAAACATTCACAAAATAGTATCTGCATTTGCCTTGATCTCTCTCTACGGATGCCAACACCAGGAAAAGCGTTCTTCTCTTTGTCAAATGTAGAGTTCATTGGTGCTAACCCTCGTATTCATTCTTTCTGCCGGTGTTTCGGTTGAACAAGCAAGCCCTATCTAAAGGACGGAAAGTATGCACTTTTCCATACCAGAATTTATATGGCTCGTTCTTTATCGTTATCTTTTCACTTCTGCTTCCATTTGGCAGTCTTTCTTCACCATGCCACAGTACATATATATGTGCGAACAGATTTTGAGGGTTTATGATAGACAAACTTAAATGGTTGTATAGGACGAGTAATTACTAGATAGTCTTTAGAATTATGGATATATGGTACTCTCGCAGTATCATTAAAAAACTGGATCTAGGAAAAGTACTTTATTCTTCACCTGATTACTTGATGCACGAAACTTTCAGAAGTGCATAGTCTCGCCACGTTATGCACGGTTGACATTGTAAAATACGAGGGAAAAATAGGTGACTCGCAATACGAATTGTTTGGTTCGTAACTGGGAGCTGTAAATAAAAATAAGATCCTCTGAATTTTAATTCATTAGCCAGTGATATCTTTTAATATAACGAGTCAACATCCCATCAGAAATAATTCTAGCCATTTTAAGTTGATTATGATCCAACGGTACATTTGGCCGTGGGTGTTGTTAATGCTATGCCTTTCATATTGTGGCAAGAAATACGATAGAATTTCAGGCACAAAATGAGAAAGTAAGTTGAGAAGCTTTACCTTCACTAGATTTTATTGAGAAAGCAAAAATTATTTAGGTGGGTATCCAACATCTTCTTCATCCACATAATTTATGAACAAAAGTGGATTCGGCCAAGTCAATGGCACGGGCGAGACCAGCTGCCTTGTTCTGACATTCCTGTTGTTCGTCCTCGGGAATACTGTCAGCCACTATACCGGCACCGGCTTGAAGGTTAGCAACCCATTCCTGGCGCCTGGTTGCATCCTTGTAGAAGTACATAGTGTCATATCGGCTTCCTGTGGGAAATACAATGGTCCTGAGGGCTAGCGCAATGTCCATGTCCCCAGAAAAAGAGACACTTCCGAATCCGCCACTGTATGGCCCACGCCTTGCTACTTCCAACTCATCAATTATTTCCATGGCCCGGACCTGAAACGATAACTAATGACAACCAGAAGAGAGAGCGAGAGAGAAGATCTAAAACTAGCGATCTACTTTGCTCGAGCAGCACGCATTTTTTTTTTTTTAACAAGTACTTCGTCATTGTTTAGAAACAAAATAGGCGGAAGAAGGTAAATGAAGAGAAGTGAATCGAGCAAAAAAACTCCGAACCTTTGGAGCTCCACTAACAGTTCCAACAGGCAGTGCGGCACGCAGGGCATCCCAGCAAGTGAGATGATCTTGCAACTCTCCCGTAACCTGCACCGTGATGCTTTTGATACTGTAGTGTCACATTGGTTTATAAAGCTTTTCAAAGCAATTTTAACGTGACACTTGAAATCACATGGAAGCAGGCATTATTATCTATCACCATAATCAATATGAAAATTTAAAAAAAAAAAAAAATGGAAATTCACCTTTTACCTCAACCTGGGAAAGTCAACAAAGGAATATTATACAAACGCTACATATGGCAAAACACTCATACTGCCAACAAAAACCAAAACAAGCTGATTTCAATTCACTTGATATTCGAATGCCATACCTAATTCCATTAACCACAAACCAAACACAGTGGAAGCAAGGTTTTTCGTCCACATAAACTGAAGTAGACATTTATATTTTATTACTGTAAACAAAGTGCAATAATTGTTTCACCTTAGGGCTGAGAGTATTCAACTCGAAACTGGAATACACATCCCCAACGTTTAAGTTCTGCAGTTGCTCACTCATTTATTTGAGGCACCAAATATATTATATATATATATATATATATATATATATATCATGTGTTTCCTAACTCAAGGTTTCTGTCCTACTCAACTATCAAGTAATAGAGCAAAACCAGGACAGATGACACAGTTCATCTTACCTATGCAGATAATCACAACATTTCATGTTACAATTTCAAACAAGAAGAGACACAAAAAGAGCAGATCTTACTGTGGAGCTTATGTGCATCACATGGGAATACCGTTCAACATTCATAAGCTTTTCCACCTTCACAGAACCATATTTGGAGACCTAAATCAAGAATCCATGTCAGAAATACCAGTTTTTTGCAACTAACAGAAAAGTCATTAATAAGAAGTTATGCCCTTTCTACTGCAGCATAGAAAAGAAGATATGTTTACTCTAACAATTTTCACGATCCACGGACCACAACCATGGGTCCATTCATGAAGACAATAAGCGATTATTCATGGGAAAGATAATAAGAGATTTGTAGCTTTAACAATGAAGCTTCAGGTTTTATATTTCCTCTTTAATTGACGAAGGCACAACATGATATAACTAGCAGCTTCTAGAAAATAATAAGGAGAACTAAAACACAAGATATCCAACAAGAAGCTTTTCAAAAGCATAGACTAAATTAAGCACAACTAATTGCTCTTAGCAGATGGATATTATACAGGATAGATACACAATGGAAACAACTATTGTACTACTTAATGGCTTCAACTGATTACAACTTCAAATATGTCATTTTAGTGACAAAGGAGTAAATTTAGTAATGCAGCCAACACAAACAAGTTAGAGAGTCTAGAGCTTTAAAAGTTGCAAAACTGTAGATTATTAGGAAAAGATTTAGCAGAATTAGAAACCTTTCCAACATCATTTCGACCCAAATCAACTAGCATGATGTGTTCTGCACATTGCTTTTCATCATTAAGCAGCTGAACTTCTAACATCTGATCTTCATTCTTTGTCTTCCCCCTTCTTACAGTTCCAGCCAACGGTCGGTTGACAATCTTATTCTGTCATGCATTATAAAGATGGATATCCTTGTTCGTAAATAGTCAGAGAATAAGAACAATATTGGAGTTAAGAAAGGAGCTGGTCCTTTTGTTTGAGGATTTCAAATCAATGAATTCCCAAATGATTTGTGATAGTTTACCTTCCTTGCACGTGTAAGAATTTCTGGACTTGAAGCAACAAGAATGCATCCTCTAGCCTGATGGGGAACAATATAAACAAAAAAGAAAGAAAAAGTTCAGAACAACTTAGCAAACTCATAAAACCAGGATATTGCAATTACAAAAGGTTTAAGAGATACAAACTTGTAAGTAAGTCATATATGGACTTGGATTCACAACTCTCAATGCTCTATATACTTCAAATGGGTCTGCAAATGTTCGGCGCTCAAAACGTTGACTTAATACGACCTGGAAGATATCCCCTGCCAGAATATGTTCTTTGGCCTGTAGTACAGCCTTCTTAAATTCTTCGCTTGTCATGGTTGACTTATTTAAAGAAGGACCAAAACGGTGAGTTTCTAATTCCACAAAACCCGAAGCAAGCCTTGGGCTGTAAAATTGGGAATCAAACAAAAAATTTATAAGGTAACTTTACTATCTCCAGTATTTTATACAAAGAGCAGCAGTCACTCACGGTTCGGTATTTTGTACTCTGGACACCAATACTTCCAAGCGTTTTACTCCATCTTTATAAGCCTTCTCAACAGAGGTGTATCGATCCAATCTTACCCAGTGAATAACATATGCTTTCTAAACATGAACAGAACACCAAGAGGGGCTAAATGGTTATGTAAGTGACATTTCTGAGCAACATGGAAATCTTAACATAGAGTTTTATTAAAAAAGGATATGAATGTTACAAAGGGTTCAAACGAAAGTCTTAAACTTTTAAATGGCGAACAATGTATAACCACAAGTGGGGTACTTGAAACATGATACACACAGAAAATCAAAACATATAATGGGTATAACTGGTGAGAGGTCACATCATTAATGCAAAAAAAACAAGATACCTTCTCAATGTGATCAAAAACAATCACATCATCATACAGGCCAAGATGTATATCAGCAAGGTTTCTATCATCCTTTGGAGCCTTTGAGAAAGGCAGCTTTTTTTTCTCCATGTAACGAACTGTGTCATATGAGAAGTAACCTACCCAGCCACCTATTCAAGACAGCAATTAACCACTAAGCAAGGTAAAAAAAAAAACCATTAAGCAAGGTTTGCCAAAAAGAGGAGGAATGAGCAATTGCATCTTACTTCCAGTGTCGGACAACCAAGTGAGTCCCAGCGCTAGAATTTATAACAAGATGAACTAAACATATGTTCAGTTTTTAATATATGCAGCATGCCATGAGAGAATCTTGATTAAAATATGAACAGAACTTGCATATTTATATATCTCTAGCACTTGGGGATTCATTATTACAACTATATGCTTCTATGCACATACACCCACCCACTTGGTGCATCCCCTTACATGTACAAATGATGATGTCTATATCTTACATATTTCAATGATTTGGTACAATAAAGGAAACCCAATTTGAACTCAAGGTTCCCCATAAATGACAAAATTTAAGCAATGATTATACAGCTACTTGATCCTCGCTCTCTTTTGAGATTTGACCAAACAAAGGGTTTCAAGTTATACACATTAATTCCTCTAATGGAGACTATGCCATATTCCTTGGAGCTTAGTAAATTCAATGGCTACTACAGCCAGAAGTTGCCAAATGACACTTCATAGTCATAGACCCCAAGGACAAATGTTCAGCACCATAATGAGGATGCGACAAACATGCGTTCTGGAAGAACTAAAAAATTTGTCGTCACAACAGAATATTACTTTTCTTAGAATATTCTTTCCTTTGACCAGCCTAAAATGATTGCCAGAGCCGATAACTCCAAACCCTGAGGACCCGACAAACCAAATATATGTTTTGGAAGAACCTAAAAGATCTGCAGTTTCAACCGAGTAGTACTTTTCTTAGCATTTTCCTTCTTTCTTTTGAACTGTCTCAAATGATTCCCAGTGCTAATAATTCCAAAACCTGAGCTTGCCAAAAAGCAGTATGGTCGGCCATAATGGAAAGTTTTTATTCTTTCTTCTGAGAACCTGATTTTACTCCTACATCTATCCCGATTTGGTTATTGACTTCGTTAGAACAGGTTTATCAGTCATACATGTGCATGCATGTATATACTGTATGCATATGTTGTAAGCTATGGACGTTACAAGAACAAATGCACCGCACTACCATATCAGTAATAAGCAAAAACTATTTTTCTGTGCACTTCCATTTCAGCTCAAACATAGTAAGTCCAAACAACCAACTTTCAACCTATGTGAGTAATGTGGCTTCCAGCAAAATCTTTTTCTTTTTCTAAAGTAAGATAATTTTGTTAAAATCCAATAGGAGTTACCAAAAAAGTCACGATCCGGTCATACCAAAGATTTTAATTTTATGGAACACCAGTCATCAACAGAATTTTGATAACGCTATGTATTTTGAAGTTCATCAATAAGTTGATTATTGTGGACACAGATTATAGACAAAGTTATCTTCTCGTACCACAAAATGTATTTGGAAGTTCATCAACAAGTTGAGGTTTCCAGTCCTCTGAGATTCTTTTTGGGATCATCATTGGATCTTCAACAACCTCCTCAGTCAATCGCCCTTCCTCATGGTCCATTATGGTAACGTTATTTTCTTTTGCCACTATTTCCATTGTTGGCTGAGCTCCAATTACACTATAACGACCCTAGTACAACCAATGCAGTTGTGATTTGTAATACGATATGGAGAGACTCGTAAATTCAAGACCAAGAAACAAAAATTTAAACCACAACTTACAACAATTGAAGCAATAGGATGGGGCTCCACCGACTCAAAAAGAAAGCTTGGAGCCTCCCGATCATCTTCTTTAACCAAGCACCGATAAGCTATAACTGGAGTAAGCTGATCCGAGAATATGGTTCGGTGAAGTGGAATTAGATTTGCATGTTTAGCCACTTCCACGAATTTTGTCTCATTGTCAACTGAAATAACAAAATCAAATTCCTTATAACTGCTTCTTTTAAAAAAGAAAAAATTTTCTATACTGAATTCTAAATTCAGTTGCTTCTGATGTTTGAAATTTGTATAAATGTGATTCAGGATAATCGACATCGCCACTCCTCCAGGCCTATTCAAATTAGCAAATCAGTTGAACACTTCTCTTCTTACTAAGTATTAGCACAAATTATAAAAACCAAGAGTGTTAAATAACCAATTGTCCAAAAGCTGAAACCGGTAGGAAAACGTGAACCAACTTATTTAATTTATATTTCAACAAAGATAAAACATAGTATCGATTTCAAGATGTTTGATTTGTTTCTTTTCCGAGCTTTTTCCTTATATGGATAGCTAGAAAATATAGTAAAGAATATAAAATGAAAATCCTCAATGTTACTTTTTATAATTGCTGAAACATTGAGACATAAGCTGCTAAATTACTTTTATCATTGAAAATCCGAAAACAAAAATCGGAATAATTGATAGATAAGAATACCAAAAAAAAAAAACAAAAGAGAAAATGAAACACGCAATCACTTATAACTAAAAAATTTTCAATAACGTATTTGAATGTGTCCTTGTTTTTAACCAGAAACTCCAATTGATAAAGCTTAATAAAAATGACTCGCTTCGTTCAAGCAATATTTTCCCTTTTCCAAAAACAAGGGTAATTTCATTCCGCGGCAAGAAGCTCGGGACAGAACCTTTCCGTTCCTTCCTTTAATTTCTCGGCGACCAACAAGAGTTTAAACAACACCGGGAAGCGTATCAATTACCTAAAGACGAGGACGAGCTTGTTAGAGAGCAGCATTTCAGTGTAGGGATAAATGCAACTAAGCTTGAGCTTCTTCTACTGACAATGGCGGGGACGGGTAGTGGGGCCAGAGAGCGCCCGCGGCTGGACGGAAGCAAGCAGTGAGAAAGACCGGGGCTCTGCATTGTGACGGAAATCCTCGAAGAAACCGTAATAGCGACGGGAGGAGGAGAGAAGACGCTTCAGAAATTGGAGTGGTGCTTTGGGGCTTCGCTCCGACTTTTAAACTGAAACGCTCGAAAACGTACAGAAGAAACTGAAAGCCTGCCTGCGAGGCATCTGTAGTTGTACCCCTTGGTGATTGGCTTGGGACACATATGTCACATGTGCAGTCGTCAGTTGTGCATGATCTCGACCTTTATTTCTTAATATGTCCTTTTATTCTTATCAATATTTTCTTTTTAAAAAAAATAATAATCTCTTTGTTTTTTTCAACAGAATTCGTAAGTTTAATATAATTTTAAGTTAATTTTAATATCTAAATACTTAATTTTTAAATAATTAAATTCAGTGTAATTCAAAATCTCTTTACATGTTGGATTTATAACTTTTTTTCAATTTTTCATAAATAAATTTAAAATCGTTTTAATATCTAAACGCATTTTAAGTAAATTCTACAAACTTATTTTATTATCTCAATTATCTATTATTTATAAAAAAAAATTCAATTCATCTCAATTCAACTTAATATCCAAACCGGTGACTGATTGGTTCAAGTTTTCTTACCATAAAAAAGGAAAAACAAAATCCAAAAATCTAATGCGAGTGTGAGTACGTTAGATTTTATTTGAATAGTTCAGATTTTGACATGTATTAGCATCATCATTTCAAGTACACATACATCATCGTACCCAAAGGTAATTTGCATTTTTTATTTTACTTTCAAGACGGCTGAAGCAACGATTTTACCTTTAATTTCTATTTTTATTACCATATAAAAATAATAGATGTAATTATGTAAGGATTTATGATTATGGAAGGATTGAGCCCTATAAATGAGTCTGACTCCAGCCCACATTGCCTAATAACAGTAATGGTCTCCTTACGTGGATATATCAGTTGTACTACTGAATTTTTAAGTATACCTCCACAAATTTGTCACGGTTTCCTTGGTTTCCATACAAGTTGGCCGTCTAAATATAACAAGACATTGAATGAAAAGCCCACGAAAGATATTTCAGTTCCTGAAAGCGTTTTACAAAGACCGTTGAAAATATATGTTTTACAAATATGAAAAGCGTGACCAAATATCCTTCACTTTTTTTTTTTCCAATGGAATAATATGTGTCATATTTATCAAATTTCAAACGTGTTACGTAATATAAATGGTTAGAGAAAATGTTAGATTGCTAGCTGGTTTTGTCTCTTGGATTTGATTTTGACTGTTCGTGTATTTTAATTTTTGTAATGATTAAAATGTGACTACTAATGATTATGTATATTTTTTTTAAATATTTAAAAATGTTTGAAAGAAAGTCAAGCTCCAGAACAGCCACCATCAGGTTTTTCCGATGCCATCACGAACAAAGTCGAGCTCCATATGGTATGGTTACTCGTCTTCCTTCTGCAAGGCATTGGAATAACAGTACCTGGAGGGATAGAAACGCACTGTCCCTTTAATAAAAATAGTAAATAATTCATAAGATGCAAGTTCGCAATACTTTTAAAAAAAGAAAGCACCTATCTTACAAAATATACAACTTCCTTCTAAAAAAAAAAAGCCATGACTCGGTAGTAGAAAATATTGCTCTGCCTTAGGTAGAAAACTCCTTACTATTTTGTGATTTTGATGAACCGCAACCATGTCTCGGACGAAGGAAAGGACAGTTGACTCGAAGAGATTTCCGACGGGAGAGTCAGATGAGAGGCAGTGACACGTTCAATAGAAGATGCTATTGATGTTAAAGCAGGATGAAATTGGGTGAAGCTGCGTCTATAATAAAATAAGGACAGTGATACAAGGATGAAGACTTTACTAAGTGTAAATACATTTTTTTTTTATTTAATTATTGTTTATACATCTTTAAATATTTTAAAAAATACAAATTTATTAATATTCACTTCCTTAACCATTAAATAAAAAAAATAAAAAATAAAAATTCAATCAATCACTTTTATCGGTTCGACTATCATTTTCCATAAAATAATGGGAGGCCGATGTGTCAAATGTTTTTCAATGTATAATTCTATATACAACCGCCCCTGCGTCCCCGCCGCGACATCGGCTCTCACGTGGCAAACAAAAACAATATCGTTTCGTTTATTGCCCATTCCCCTTCATTCCACGACGCCGTTTCATTTCGTTTTTATCATTCCCCTTCGTTCCCCCTCTCCCCCCATCGATCTCCACCTAGTTGACCCTGTAGTTCTTCATCTTCACTTTTAGCAGAGCTATATTTACTACTACTGGTTGAAAAATTATAGTCTTAAGAGGATGAACAAGAAATGGGTTTGTTTCTGTGTTCATTGCTATTGTGAATGCAAACACTTCTAGATTTGGGGTCTTTGAGGATTGAGACAAGGTTGGTGTTGGTGTTTTTTCTTATTTTTGTTTGTGTTTTTAGTGTTTCTTTAATCACTGTCGAATCTTAGAATGGTTGCGTGTAAATGTATGTGAGGGAGAGAGTTGTGTACATGTGCTTGTTGTGGCTAATGATTATTTATTTCACTAAATTTTTAAGTTTTTTGGGAAGAGTTGTTAGGGTTTTGATTTGGATTTGCGTCTTGCTCTGTTCGAAGATTTCGATTTTGGGTTAATGGGACCAAAGATTTGCATGAATGCTTCATACAGAGCAACCTCCACACATAAATGGAAGATAAGTTGGCCTCTGTGATACGGTGGAATCGCGGATCTCTGTCACAACTGCAGGTAGTTTTTGCTTTCTCCATCTGCTTATGCTCTTGTAATTCAATGTAATTTCTTATTGGGATGATTTGATTTTCCAAAAGCAAGTTTTGAGTTTATCAAGGTGTTGAATTGGTGTGTTATTGGGTGTTTTTTTTTCATATAGACGGCCTCAGTGCGTTGCTTTTGAAGTTTTTCTATTTGTGATAGAAAAGTTGAAATACTCGAGTCTTCAGGCAATAAGATCTTCCTCTCTATTTTCGAGTTTCACTCTCTTGCAAGCTTCCTCAAGCTACAGAGATTTTGATTTCCCTCATTTCCGCATACTTTTGTTTCGTTTAATTTTTTTTTTTTATAATATTAAGTCAGCAGGTGCCGCGGTGGGGACGCAAGCCAATTGTCCCTAGACTTGTTATTTTTCAATTAGGGTGAACTAAGCCTCGACACAATGCGAAGATTTTCTCAAATGATTAAGAAGACAAATGTTACCTCAATTCAAGTAACCAATAATAATGTAACAAAATTCAAACCTCAACTCCATTACATATAAGAGCAGTGGCAATGGTGTAGGCAAACACAAAGGTAAAATTTGGTTAAAATCACATATTTTATCTTTTGTCTTTGCCATTCAAGAGATATTTTCACATTGGGTTATCCATATATTAATCAAAATAATAATAAAATAATAATTTTTTAATAATAATAATTTTTATTTCTAATTTTGTTTTTTATATTTTGCAATTAAAACTCACTACATAAGATCTACAACAAGATCTACATGAAGAAACCCAATACATAATGATAACCTGCGTAAAAACTAAAACGTTAAAATGTTCATCAACTTCTCAATATTTTAAGAGTTGAGATGAAAATTGAAAGTTGAATAAAATATTGTTAGAATATTTTTTTTAATATTATTATTATTTTGGGATTTGAAAAAATTGAATTGTTTATTATATTTTGTGTGGAAATTTAAGAAACTTGTAATGATGAGATGAGATGAGTTGAAATCACTTCTCAATCCAAACTGAGCCTTAATTTCATCTGCTTATCTACCAAACAATGTACATGAATATAGAGAAAAGAGAAAGGAAAATGAAAGTTCATTTCAGCAGATGCTGTCTCAAAATCCATTAAATGAATATAGAACAAGTTTAGAATATATGTATTGTAACGCCCAAATGGAAGGCCCAAACCACATGGCTTATACTAAAGGACTAGCCAATGATACAATTAGAGTCACATTGGAACCTTATAAAGAGTAAGAACTTCTCCTTCCCAAACAATGTGGGATCCCATACACCACCTACCATTATCCATATCATATGGAGTATCACAATCTACCCCTCTTAAATTCCCGACGAGGACGTCGGGCCTGTTCATTATAGGTGGCACGGCTCAAGTCCAACATTTCTGGTTGGAACCTGTCTTTGATACCATTTGTGACGCCCCAATGGAAAGCCCAAATCACATGACCTATACTCCAAAAGGACTAGTTAATGATACAATTGGAGTCTCATTGGAACCTTATAAAGAGCAAGAACTTCTCATTCCCAAACAATGCTGGACCTCATACACCACCTACCCTTATCTATATCATATGGGGTATCACAATTTCACAAGTCAATGTACATGTTAACTATCCACCAATTAATTCTATAATTAATGAAGAGCAACACTTTTGGCAGAAGTTCTATCATAATATACTAAAATCAACATTTCTCCAAGAAAAATAACTATATCATATTGGCATTCACCATAGTTATAATCAAATTACCTGTACAATAGCTTGAGCACAAAGCTTTACTGACAGAACAACACCTTCCATTGAAGCTAAATACTTTTGTTTTGTGTAGTCACCAACTAAGTAGAAGCCCTCAACAGGAGATCTTTTTAAGGGACGACAAGGTTAACAATTTGGGACATTTTTGTAAACAGACCTAAGAAAATTCTCAGTTAGATTACATTAGGGAAATGGAGTAACTTAAAGTATGGAACCAATATTGCAACTTTGATTACAAAATTCAATTATCCAGATAAAAAGACGCTCATTCGGGACCAATAATCAACTTTGATTGCAACTTAAATTCTTTAGCACTTAAAGAAAACCTATTCTTATAATTTACATTGTTGCAGCTTATGTATGAAAAATGTTAGGGCCCTAAAACGAAAATCATGATGTTGAAGCCATTAAAACGATGTCCAACACATCAGTCAAAATAGATTGATATGAGGTATCACTCCCACACCCCCCCCAAAACAAATATGTAGATAAATCTAACTTAATTTTCTCTGCAACAAAACTAAGCTCCAGTTCTCAGACTTTCAACACAGCGATAAGAAAATGCCAATCCTTTATAGATTTAACATTGCAAATATGAGCTTGTACCCACTGAAACCAATGAAAAGGAAAATGAAAAATAACAAGTCAGGTATTCTCTCCCGCGGATCATGTTTTCCCAGCTTTTTTTCACTTTTCTCTGCAACCAAACAATAGGTAAAAGTAGAGTAAGAAATCTCATGTGGAAAATTGCCGCTCATTGCACCTCTACGACAGTGCTGCGTTAGCACGGAACAGAGATTTTCATCATTCTCTTCAACGACTAAAATTATCTTAAAATTTGATAACAAAATAATCTTGGATGTAGTCGGAAAAACCTAACCTTGTAATTCGTCCATGAAAGAGTTCTTCAAGGTCGAGCAGGACTATAGGGCAGAGATCTGGACCAGATGGCTTGAGTGGATATCGTGCGACGGAAACTGCAACGAGAACGGGCAAAGGCGATGGAAAGGGACCAGCTTGCTTTCTTCTTCTTCTCCTTCTTCTTACTCTTGCTCTTCCACAGATTCTTGTTCTTCTCCCCTAGCACGAATTACGGGAGGAAGAACAAACAGAGAAACTCGAGGGAAGAGAGAGAGTATTTGACCGTTAGCAGGAAAAATAAAGAATAAAATATTCGTATGGTCGAGCTACAGTATATGCCAAATATGACTTGGATGAGAGTATCTTACTGTAGCTAAGGTCAAAATTATTTGGATTTGGCTAATACAATGCAAAGTGTTTTTTTATTACATATTAGGATACCTAATCTAATGTTAGTGCTCTAAAGAGCATTGGTATTTGTTTATTTATATGTAAATGCAAAATTACATGTTTTGAAGATTATCTTTGTCATTCAATAAAAACTCTCACATTTAATTATGTATCTTTGAGCCAAAATATTATTATTATTGATTTTTTTCCTAAAATTATTATTTATATATATATATATTGCAATTAGCATCCACTACATAAGATATGTGAAGGAGAGTGGGAGGAGAGAAAAAAAATTAATCCCATTGGTGGAGACAGAAAAAATTAATAAAATAATATTTATAGAGTGAATAGTGCATCTGCAAAGATGTGTTGGCACTGTTCATAATTTTGAAAATATTTACATATACATAATCCAATATAGTCAATTTAATAGTCTTATTATACAAATATGTGTTTACACTTACATATAGATAAACCAATGCCAATGGCCTGAATATGAGGCCTTGTCCATAAATTTCATAAAAAGTAAACTTTTTTAACACTTTTTTCGTGAAAATCCCCATTTCTTGTATAAAACATTACTATGTACAAATAGTCTTAGGATGAGTTTGGATGTTGAAGTGAGTTGAGATAATAAAATATTATTAGAATATTATTGTTTATTATTATTATTATTTTGAGATTTGAAAAAGTTGAATTATTTATTATATTTTATATTAAAATTTGAAAAAATTGTAATGATGAGTTGAGATGAACTCAACTTCCAAACCAACCTAAGGGTACGTTTAGCTAACGAGGCGATCTCAAAATATTCGTAAACAGTAATAATAAAGTAATTATAAAATATTAAATAATAATAAATAATTATAAAAAATAAAAATAAAATAAAAAATAATAATAGAGTGAAGCCACTACCCAAACAAAATCTAAACGTGTTTGTAAGAATTTATTCTTATCAAGTACGTCACCAGGTTCATCACACGCAGCCAATACTGTTTGGTCAACCCAACAAAGTTTTGTGCTTGAGAGGTCTGACAAAAATGATGGGAAACCGAGACGTTTCAAGGTAAGGCACACTTTTTTATAAAGGACTTATTTGTGCTTGTATATATCATTCCACAATTTTGAAAGTAATCACTTCTGTGCATCAGCACTCAAAGCGCTAAGGTTCCTAGTCTGGATTCTTTCTTCTTCCGCCTCGGTATCGTTGTGATTATCATTACTCGAAGCTATCTTCTTCTGTTGCCTTTGCTATGTCATTTACTTCTCTTGTGAAAAGGTTTATATTGGAGGGGTTGGTTTTTAGACAAAATCGACGCTGATTGACAGCATAAGTTTTGAGAGAGAAAACCGGTCGAAACCAATCGATGAGGAGGAGAAATGCTGACGCCGGCCGATGCTTCATTTCTGGTTGGTTTTCAGATCGAGCTTTATCTGAGAGAGTAGAGACTAGAGAGAGAGAGAATTGGAGAGAGAGAAAACTGAAATGCGAGGAAGAAAACGAATTGATATCGAAACGACGCCGCTTAGTTTAAACCAAACGGCATCGTTCTACTTATTGTTTTTTAATACGTTATGAATAAAACAACGCCGTTTGGCGTCGTTTCAGTTGTGTTTAAAACACAACTCTAGGATTAAAAAAAGACGCCGTTCCACTTAGAACTTAAGTGGAACGGCGTCGTTTTGAGTACAGAATATATATAATAAAAAAAAATTAATTTTTTTAGTTAGCTAGTTCAACTGTTTGAACCAGGTTCGAATCGACGTCGAACTGGCCTATATCAGTTTTCTCAATTTTGTATCGCACACCGACCGGTTCTCCACCGATTTCGGCCGGTCTGAGTCGGTCCCGGCCAGTTCTTCGATTTGTTGTACAACCCTAGTTTATATCCAGAATCTGCTCCACTCTTTCTAGCAATGCCATCTTAACAAAGTTGTGGAGGTTGAAACCATCTTTAAATATTGAGAAATGATACTTGCAATCATGAATGTGCAAGCGTTGTGCAGTCGTTTTGAAAAAAATGAATAAATATAAGATCCACGTGAAAAGAAATTAATTTTTTAATAGTGGACCCTACTCTTTTTCAAAGCGACTGCACGACGTTTACACATTCCACAACTGTACGTAGTATTATTCTTAAACATTTTGTCAGTGGGTCTCTTTCCCGAATTCCGTGAACATCTCCAACATAAATATCCCGTAGGTATAGGCATCTCCCTGTCTTCACGCCTCACCACCCATTCCCGCACTCTGCAATTCATATTTTTCACTTGCATAATTAATGTGAAAATGATTTCTCATAGCTGCTTGACAAGTACTTCAACAATATACAAATTTTATGTTTTTGAAAATTCTAGTTTGCACCCCTAAACAACCACAATTTTTTCAAATTGTACTCAACAGCAACAATTTGTGTCCCAAACAATCACATTTTCTCATTTTGAACCCTAAATTTTTAAGTAGATTGACTAAATACACTTAGCACAAATATAAAATTATGTAAATACGCTGAAGTTATAATAAAAATATGAAAAATACTATAAATAAATAAAACAAAATAAAAATAATACACTAATGTAATATAAAAGTAAAAAAAGAAAAAGAAAAAGAAAAAAACAGGGTGACCTGTGTTACTGTGTAGACCATTTTTTAGCTCTCATATTTTTAAAATTTAATGGGTACATTTTAGGAAATGTGAGTGTAAATTTAGAAAATGTTTTACTTTGGAGTACAAATTTAGGAGTTTGGTAGTTTGCACTTTGTAAGAATACTATTAGTGATTCTTGTCAACTAGCTATGATCATGATATGGAAGATTTAAACTCTTAATAATTATTTACCTGTAGCAGTGTAGCCAAGGGAACCCTTTATTCCAACTCTGCTGGTTTGGTTTTGGGAAACATTATTGGTTGTAGAGAGGAGCCTTGCCAAACCAAAATCACCATCACGAGTAATCGTGTCATTGTCGAGAAGAACGTTGCTTGGCTTTGAATCACAACGAATAATTTGGTGTTTGAAGGTGGTCATGAAGATAAAAGTAGTGCAGAAGCGACATCAATTGCAAAATCTAGCCTTTGAAGAAGATTCAAATTTCTTGGTTGATTTCCATTGTTATCTGGATGCAGCCACTTCTCTAGGCTTCCATTTTCCTTAATTTCGAAAACTAGTGCATTGAATTCATTACCATTGTAGTCTACACTGGCGAAGCATGTTAAGATCTTAACGTGATTCCGATTTCGTGTATTTCTTTAACATATTGTTTAGTTTAGTTTTGAATGTTTGTCTCAGCTAAAGCATGAGAATAGTGATCTTGAATCAGGAAGGAAAGCGGTTGAGAAAGTAATTTGAGTTTCTAGTTTTCAATGACGAGGGTCCAAACTTTCCAAAGAAAGTACACAACAAATAACAGAATGCGTAGGACTGTTCAGTACATATCGAGTTTCCCTAATGGAACAACCATGAATTACATAATCTCTCAAATCCCAACAATTCCAATAACTTTACATTAATCGTAGAAGCATGACTTCGGTCAGGTCATTTGAGAAAGTGGATTCTCTTTAGCAGTCAGGATGATTCAGATTCAAAATGAAATGAGATTATAGGGAGACTACAATGCAGTTATATCTCAGGATAATAGGCCTTAGAACTATCACCTGCCGCGCACACTAGCAGGTGATCGACCACCTCGCTCACTGCCAATCTCGTCTTCTAGTTCACTCCCATCTAAACATAAGCCATTATTGTTCACGCTAACTTCAGAACTAGCATTGCTGCTCGTGGCAAGAGGAGAGTCTGAAACACTAATAGCTCTGCTTCGTGAAGGCCCGGACCTTACACTGTACATAGATGATGCTGGAATATTTGTCATCAATGGCCGTAAATTACCTGGAATGCTTCGCCTTATATCCTGCTCGAGTGAAACTTGAATCAGAGAATTGCTTTTGAAAACAAGAATGAACAAATGAACGAGGGATGAGCATCTCATGCCACGGAAACTTTTGTAATGACATCAGGGAATCTGCACTGAACTGATGCCAATGCAAATGCTCATAACATGGAAAGAATATACTTACCATATGCCTTATAGCCATATCCAGGGATTTCTTTGAAAGCGTTCTTCCAAAGCCCGAACTGTCAGGGGATGAGGATGACTTTCCTGAGAGATTACCACAAGGAGAATGCTTGTCATCCTGCTTTGGCGGTGCCAGTTTCCGCATGTTTATTACCCTTTCGACCATTTTCGTTCCAATTAAGACTGGGCTCACATTGTCATTAACTTTAGAATACCCGCGACTCACTGCAGGAACAGAGCCACCACTGGCATGTTTCGTGGGGGCCCGTCCTCTTGAAGGAGAGCATGATTGCCGTCTTGGTCTTCCATTAGAACCAGGCTCAATGGAGGAAGATCGAGAACTAGGTTGTCCAGGCCTACCCCTTGTTGCTGATAGTGGCCTTTCAGGAACTGATGTCCTTAAATTCGGTGGCGCATCAAGTGAGAAACCAGGCATCTCCGAGGGTTTCCATGGCCTGGACTTCACTGTTGGGGAAGTGCCACGTGATGGCACGGAATTTCTTGATGATGTTGGAGCTGGCTTTGAAACTGAAGAAGATGATTTAACTGAAGGAGCAGATACACTGGCTGTACTACTACTCGATGGTGTGGATGGTCGCCTAGTGGGTGTTGCCGCCCTTGATGTGGACTTGGATGGAGGTAAAGTAGGTCTGGCAGTTGGAGTTGAAGATCTTGATGTAGATCTGGATAAAGGTGTAGAGGATCGTGCTTGTACTGCGGGCTTAGCTGCAGGAACTGTGGACTTATTTGCAGGTAGCATTGACTTAGTTGCGGGAACTGTGGGCTTAGTAATAGAAACTGAGGGCCTAGTTGAAGACAAGGTCGCTCTTGATGTAGGTGTTGAGGATCTTGAAGGTTTTGATGTCATGGTCAATATGGGACGCCCGGTTGGTGTTGCAGGTCTTGATCCTGGACCCCCTGATGACGAAGGCCTGCGAGTCCCAGCACTTGAATTGTTCAACCCAGGGGAAGAAGCTGCTGGTTTAGATATTAAGTTGCTCCTTGTAGTAGGCTCTGGCTGTAGGTTTGCTAACTACAAAAAGCACAAAGGAATGACTTCCCATATTGGCTTCATGAATTCAAGCATAATGTTAACCTCGAAATACTAAATACCGAAATGCCATTAAAATTGCCTCATGGCCATTGAATTTCAAAGACTTGAGATATATTTGAGAAAAAACATAATTATTTCAGGGGGGAACTACAACAATCTTTAACTTCAACATAATTTTTTTTCTATAAGTATCAACTTCAAATGAAACTAAGGTCTTAAAATAGCTTAATATTCCTAAAACTGTGAAATTTTCAATTCAAGTAATCGAAAGAACACTGTCAGACAAGATATATATTTTTTGATAATAACAGTAGACAAGCAATATTTGAATTGGTACCAAGAGTTTGAATGTTCAGATAAATGCACATGTGAAATTCAGAACCTCAAACAACCATCATTCACTGAGGACAGAAGTGTATAAACTATGAAACTTTTATAACTGCTTACCCTAGACTTCAGCACAGTGGGGCGAGCCTTTGGGGTACCAAGCTGACTCATTATTGTCTTTTGCGATCCCACCTCCAATGAAGGAAATAGAGGTGTTCCAGGAGGGGTTAGAAGCCTGAAAATAGAAGAAAACTCTATTGATATTGGCTAAAATAACACTCATTGACACCTAGTTACATATATGTAAAAAATAAATAAATAACATCACAGTATGACATTACAAAATTTCTATGGCAGAAAAACTAAAACAAATTTTCTTTTTGAGGATCACAAGATTTTTTTCATTCTGATGATAGAAGTTAGAACCTTTGAAAATGTCTTTCAATCAAATCCACAATGTATCCACTTCCATCACCTACACATAAATATCAATAACTACAAAAAATGTTCTCTTCTTCCACGTAGGTTTCTCTAATGTATGCTTACCGTGTACTTAGTGGCACCTCTTGCTCATTAATAAAAATTGTCCTACATATCTTTTTTTTTTATTGGCACTGTGTGTCCAGGAACATCGTCCCGACTAATCCCGGGAGCGCACCGGCCCTCGGCAATGAGCTTCCCGCAAGTGCACCTCGGGTAATTCAAAGGGCAAATCCCCCAGTCCGATGGCCCCTAGAGATTGTTTGCATCCAAGGGGATTTGAACCTTAGACCCGGGGGGAGCATACCCCCAAACCCAAGGCCTTTACCACTTGAGCCAACCCCTAAGGGTTAATTGTCCTACATATCAAACAAGTTTCTTTTCTTCTTCATTTGGTTTGGGGGATGTAGATCCTTTTTTTTTTTCTTTTTTTTTTTTTTGACAAGGAAAAAATTATTTGGAACTACATCCCATAATTCAAGTTAATACTGCTTTTGAAACGTCAAACCACGAATTAGACCCAGTAAAATTGCGATAACAAGTGGGATGACAAAAAGCTAGTCCCAACTGACACTATGTTCATTTGCACAAGGAAGACTTAAGAAAAATTGTTTGCTCTCTGGAATCTATCTCAGCTAGTGATGACTAGAACCCACATGAGAAAACGGAAACTCAACTAAAATTAGCAAACCTTACAATACGAATGTAAAAGGAAATAAGCACGTTACCAATCATAGTCATTTTTGTCATTGTCAGAATTGAGGAAATCGTCAGTACTGGTCTTGCGTGGTGGCGCCAGCGCCGCCATCGAGGATGAAATATTAAATATTGGAGAAGTTCCGGGTTTTGATCCTGCAATAGGAACGACACCGAATTACAAACACGATATCAATCATCGAGACCAATTGCTCTCGCTGCATATATAAAAAGTTCACACAACTGCAAATATAGACCACGGTAGCAGCCTAATTGAAGAAGAATACAAACCCAGTAGAGAACCATAGTAAAACCTATCTTTTATGTAATTCGACGTTTTATGAATAGCATCGACATGAGAACGATCACGATACATTTTGTACACTTAAAGCCCTCAGAAGCGCAAAATTTCCCAACAAAGCTTGAAGAAATCTGTACCTAAAGGCGCATCGAAATCTTCGGAGTTGTTTAGAAGGTCATTCCGTTCCTTCTCGCGCTTCTTCATCTCAAGGAAAAGTGCGAGCTCCTCTTCCTTCTCATTCATTCTCGAGGCCCTAAGACCTCCCAACTGCTGCTGTCTCTGCCTCATCGCCGCTTGCATTTGCGATTCCTGAGCCCTAAAACTCCGATTCATCGCTAAAACCCTAGCTCACGACCCCCCGAAATTAGAAACAAAAAAAATTTCAGATCAAAGCAAAGAAAGCCCCAAATCCCTAAGCGAAAACCTACTTAGCCTATCATTTTCTGCCTCTAACCGCCGCAGGAACTTCTACAACACCAAACACTTTCTTTAAACCACAAGCAGCAAGAATTAGATCTGAAACCGAAAGCGCAATCTACACATTTTATAAGACTTTGTCCGAACAAGAACTTTGACCTCATCCAATGCCAGGGACTTGTCAAAAAGATTGAGAGCTTGAGAGAAAGTATCTTCAGCTTACGAAAACCTCCATCGTAGCGGAGTGAAGCTGAAACCTAGAGGAGGTAGAGATTGAGTTTGAAGGAACCATCAATGAAGCTGAACGAAGCCGAGGACAGATGTCTGAGATTTCACAGTAGAGAGAGAAAGAGGAGAAGTGGCATTAAATGGTAAATAGGTGGGGTTTGGAGTCCGAAAAGGGGAAAAGAAAGGGGCTTGGACCTACAGCTCTCGTGGTTTCTATCACTTAAAGCCTACGTTTTCAGGTTGGGCATTTGGTTGGACATGTGATGACGATAATACCCTGTCCTACTACTCCTGTTTTTCTTTCTTCGAAGCTCCTTTTGAATTTTGAAACGGTGGATTGCAGTTTTACCCCTGATTTATTCTATAATTCTGTTTGATACGCTTTTTCAGTTTTTTTCTTAACAAACTTTATTATTTAATAACAAGAAGTCTGAAGAAGACTTGCAAAGGGCGTTGGTAGAAGCTATGCAACAGCTAAACTGGAGCAAAAGGCCCAATACAATAAAGCCGAATTAGGCCGAAGACCCACGATGATAAAATGGCCCAAAACTAAAAGCAAGATGAATATGCCTTTCTCGCATAAGAGAGAGGTTGAACCTCAGATGAAACGACGGTGGTTGGTGTCTGCTCAAGACGACTATGAAAAGTGTTAGAAGCATTTGTAATAATACAGTCGTGAAATGTGTAAACATCATACAATCATTTTGAAAAAGAGTGGGATCTATTATTAAAAAATTAATTTATTTTTATATTAGTCTCATATTTATTCACTTTTTTCAAAACAATTACACACTCATGACTATAAGTATCATTTCTCGATCAACATATAGATAATAGATTCTCTCTAATGGCTGATTGTTGCAAGGGGTCAGTCTCAAGCTGAGGGACATAAAGAGGGTGACCGACCAGTAAGATGATGTCAAGACAAACTCGACCATCTTGGGATCATTCACATGTAGCCGGTCTATGAGTAAAAAACCAAGCCAACCAGGGGAGATACCTACAATTGCGCTCGCTCTCTCTCTCTCTCTCTCTCTCTCTCTCTCTCTCTCACGTGTGTGCAACTTTTGATATGATTTTTACTAGAGTGATGCTACATCTAGTTATGAAGTGTATAAATATTGTATAATCGTTTTGAGAAAGAGTGAGATCTATTATGAAATTTTTTTTTTTTCACGTAGGTCTCGTATTTATTCATTTTTTTTAAAATGATTGCACGTCGCTTACACACTTACGACTGCAATTATCATTTCTCTTTTTACTCTTATATAAAATTATTATTAAGAGTAATGTTACATACAATTATAGAATGTATAAATTTAACGTATTCCTTTTTAAAAAAATAATTAAATCTAATATGCACATGAAAATTTATTTTTCTAATAATAAATCCTACAGTTTTTTTTTTTTTTTTAAATTGCACCAAACTTACCTGCTCTATTATTTAGCATTACTTAAAAGCGCATTACTTAAAAGCGTCCGTTTGGATACTGAGGTTATCTCACCTTATCTCATCTCATTTATTTTTATCTAATAATCTCATTACTATTCATAAATCATCTCAACTCATCTAATCTCATCTCACTATTCAAGCATATCCTAAAACTGACATACATAGATCGTATGAAAAATTCTAAACATAAATCACACACTCATACACACCACTTAAAAATATGTGATTTTATCATTTTACCTCCATATTTCATAAAATAAAAATAAAATTATTTTTTTAAAGAGTAATGTTACGTACAGTTCTCATTTGGGGATTGCATTGCAAGTCTAGTTAATTTTATATTTAAATTTTTTTAAAATTACAATAATAATTTTATCAAAATGATATATTTTTTTATTTAACGAATTGTTAGTATATGTAATTCTTATTTATGGACTGTATATAGATTTTTTTTATTTTTTATAAAATGATATATAGAATGTGAGACTTCTTATATGACGACTATGATTGTATTATACACTTTTTGTTTGCATCTGCAAGTTGCGTTTTAATTTTGCTGACGTGGGTGTGGAGACTGCAGAGTAATATTTTTACAGAGAAAATAACAACAGTAAACAAGGGTGCGATCGAATCTCAGACTACTTTTGCTGGGAGTCTGGGACACAGAATTTTGACAGAAACGAAGGGTCTGGTGGTGTTCGCCGAAGTCGTTCAGTGGCGGGGAATATGAGGAGCGATGGCGTCAGTAGCAGTAGCGGTAGCGGCTTTAGTAGTAGCAGAGGGGAAAGCGTTGTGGCAGACTACGGAAGGCGCAAAAGCTCTTGCGGCTATTGCAGATGCCCCGGTCGCACCAGCATCTCTCACGGTCCGTCTTTCTTTCTATTTATTAATTATTGTTATTTCTTGTATAATATAAATATGCTGAATTGTTAGTTTTATGATTTGGTTGTGATTGAACAAACTGTTTATTTCTTAGTTATTATTCTGTGTTCATCAGGGGTTTATTCCTTTTTTAATTGGGAAAGGATGCGTTTGTTGAATTTTGGACGAATCTTTATTTAGTTTCCATGCGTGAAAGTGCGTACGCTTGTGAGGACTTATTGATATGTTAATTTTGCTCAACTAAGGGGGTTACTATGGGTATTTGCAAATTCACCCGAAAGAATTGAGCTTCGTGAGCATTCCTCTTCCATTGATCATTCTTTGACATAATACTGGGAAAAACTGGATCGGTGAGGCGTCTGTTGTTGTTGACAATTTAGCACAGGCAGTGACTCATGCAAAGGCGCTCATATTATGTAATATTGAGATATTGAAAGCAAAAGATCGTTTGTTCATATTGAATAGGGGTTGTCCTTAAAAAAATAGTTTCCCATTTGGATTTTGAAAAGTGAATAGACTAGTTTTTGCACCCACACACATTTTCAAACATACATGGGTGCGTGTGCATTTGTGTTGCACACACATACATGTTTATTTCACCATTCTTTGTCTAAAACAAACACGAGTAAGGTAAAAGGCTTCTCATTTAGATTTTTCTTCTTGTTTCTCTTTTCTTTTGCAGGTTTGTGGGCGAATAGAATCACGGTTGATGACTACCAAGGTGGAAGCAGCTTCTTGCTCTATGTTGCAAAGCAAACACTTGTTATTTGCACGTAGATATCAGTCAGTTGATTATTGTTCCAGAAAAGGGTCACATTTTTTCATTGTTACCCAACAGCAAACTTTGCAGTGGCATGTTCATGCAGTGCCACTGGGAATTTTGTGGTTGTCTCACTAGTCTACACTATATGTGATATATAATGGTGCCATGGCAATTGTAGTGTTACGTCTATCTATGAAGTCTTCCCCCAATCCCTGGAGGCCCTGGTAATACTACTGAGAGCCATCATTTATCTCCTTGAATGAGAATAATGTGGGCCTAGAGGAAAAACTTAGTTATTTTTGTTATGTTACAGATTTTATGTTTAAAAAACTTCCATGATGTCTGTGCCTAATTAAATAGGATATTTAGTGTGAGTAATGACATTGTGATAAGTGCCTCTAGAGCGTACAGATGAATATTGTGATATTGCAATGCATATCAAAGATTTTCTTTTATCAATGTCATCACATATGTCGGGGTTAAATGGTTATTTTCTCTTCTGTTTTCTGGTTTGCTGGCTCTCATTGTTCTGCAACCTTAATAAGATATCCATTACTTTAGGTTTTCAGCACTTCTGCTAGTTATGATTATGTCTTGACTGCCCTTTCATAAATCTATTAGCCCTTTGGCAGATCTTCTTGACCAAGGTTGGAGGAGATCTGGCTCCTTTCTCTACAAACCTGACATGGAAACAACATGCTGCCCTTCTTACACTATTCGTCTCCGGGCAGCTGATTTTTTTCCTTCTAAAGAGCAACTCCGGGTGTCTAGACGAATGCAAAGGTAACCTAAGTTTTTGTATGTTTAGTCATTTGCAACTCATATTCTTTTATTAGCTTATACTATATTATTTACCAGCTTTTATACTATGCTCTAACTGAAGATATTGTCATTAATTTAATATTATCTCTACTAGAAAATTTAAGCTACCCTGATTGCTGAGCATCCCTAATGACTTAAAGAGTTGAAAGGGGTGTATTTTGACCTTTATTAGAGGATCAAAATTGGGAAGTTAAGATGATCTCATCTAATGAGTATTTTCTTCCTACTAATATGTCAAATATTTTCTCACTTATTTCTCAGATTAGACCATGGGTTTTCTTTTCTATATGGGTTTTCCTAGGGATTTTAGTAGATTGCGATAGCTGGTGACATCCTCCTTCAATATCAGCAAACTGATTTGCTTGATGTTGCTAGTTAGCTCTTATTTCTAGGCACAGCTTATCTTGTTCTGAATTTTGTTCTGTTAGGGTACTGACAGCCTGTCATGCCTAGGTTTTTAGATGGCACATTGGATATTCAGAAACCAGTTAACCTAATAGATGATCCACCTTCTAAGGATACATCCTGCTGTGCTGGTAATGAAGTTTCAAGCTCGTCCACAAAGGAATTGTTGTCCAGTAACAATGAGACGAATAACAAAGCAGAACAACTACTGAATTATTTGTCTGACCAAATTGAAAATGCAATACACACATTTAAGGAAAGTGGAGAATATCATTATGATATTCAATTGCCAAAAGTGTCCGTCAAAGCGGTTGCACAAGCCAAAAGGAAGCTACTAATTAAAGGATCAGAAGATCTGCTGTACTCCAGTAATATTGCATTCAAAATAGCTGCTGCTATAAGGCGCGCACAGACATGTGATAAACATCAGCTGAAACTATCAAGACACTCTGCAGAAGAAGATGAGTTGTCTCCAAAATATATTGCAGAAAAACTGGCAAGTTCTTTAAGTCACCTGGCAGAAACTTATAATCTGTTAATCAAGGCTTGCAATGGACACATAAATTTTTATTCTGCTAGCGAGAAATCTTCATCAGATGGAAGTGTTGAAATTCATTCAAGTTCAAAATCTGGAGCAGGTTGTGCAAGTAAAAAGTGCTGTTTGAAGAAGAGCACCGAACAACCTCAGGGGAAAAGGCGGAGGCTTGAGATACTTTTGAAAAGGTCCAATTTCGATCCAGAAGAATTTGCTTTATATAGGCAATATCAGATTAAAGTGCATAATGATACACCAGATCATGTCACTGAAAGCTCATACCGAAGCTTTTTGGTCAACACTCCCTTAGTATTTGTTCCATCAACTGGTGATGGTATCATTCCTAATTGTGGCTTTGGTTCTTTCCATCAGCAATATGTGATTGATGGTAGGCTAGTTGCAGTTGGTGTAATAGATATCCTCCCTAGATGTTTGTCAAGTAAATACCTGTTCTGGGACCGAGACTTTGCCTTCCTATCACTAGGGAAGTACTCAGCCCTGCAAGAAATAGGTTGGGTCAGAGAAAATCAAGCCCATTGCCCTAGTCTTCAATATTACTATCTTGGCTATTATATTCATTCCTGCAGTAAGATGAGATATAAAGCAGCATATCGCCCATCCGAGCTTCTCTGTCCTCTTCGTTACCAGTAAGTTCTATATCTATCAACTGTTTCCCTTCTCTACTTTATCTATCTTACAAAGTTTTAACGCATCACCATTCATCCCCATCACTAGCTCTTAAGTTTTGGTTTGAGAAACTTCTGACATTCGTGAGTAAAACCAGAGTCGATGATCAAGAAACCCTTGAGAGAAAAATATATCGTATGTAAAATTCCTGGAGATTACTTATAAAAAAATACAAGAAATTTGTAATGGAGAATATTTGTAATGGAGAATATTTACCTAGAGATTTGAGAACGTGGTTGCACCATCCAGATATTGTTTCCCACCATCAAAACAAACAAACAAACAAAACAAGGATAAAACAATTTACTTCACCATTCAGATCTCAAAAGTGGATCTGTTTTGCTGCATTGAGTCCTAATAACTTTTTTGCTTGTCTATGTGGCGTTCAAAGTTTTAATGGACCGACACTCTTATACAAAATCCATTCAAACATCTTAACTCACTACTATTTACAGATAAACTCAGATTATCTGAGATACTTGGCATATTCTTGGCTTACAAAACTGAAAGCTTGTCTCTAGGTGGGTCCCCTTTGATATTGCCGGGCCTTTGCTTGACAGAAAGCCATATGTAGTCTTATCAGATTTTGAGATTTTACAAAATGGAGAATCCTCACCACCTCCCATTTCTCACAAGTCATGGAAACGCATCCTGTTGACATCCTTCACCAAGACTCGAATGATGTTTTTAAGGATGAGGAAGAAGAAACGATTGATACTGGATAGGAAAGCTCCGAGAATCAATCCCGGAAAGCAGTGATCAGGCTTCAACTGAAATGGAACTTGGTGACAGCTGTAATATTTTAATTGGGCCGAATAAATCTCATATGAGATACAATCATACAAGGTATGCATTGTCAACCTGGTGCATTGATGACTCTACGGCATCTTATTATTCTCATTTTGACTATGAAGTTTAATTAGGCAGCTCATATCATATTTACACATTTTGAAGTAATAATGATTGTTTCCGTTTGGATTTGGTAGAGGAAAATATAGAAGTAACAACCAAAGAAGAAGTCAAGGGAAAAATAATCTGGTCGTCTGATCACAAATTCTCACTAATAGAAGGCCGCTCCCACACTAATAATGAAATAGTTATAAAGAACTAAAAACTGCGTCCAATGGAAGAAATTACTAACCAGTTGAATTATGTTTCTTAATTCTCCGTGCTTTTACTCACCCTATGGCATTGTTTCTCTACTGAAGGATATACGACAAGCGTTTTGAAAGGAGTTATTTGGAGTCGCAGTTGCGTAGATACATGAATGTTGTGGGTGCAGAGCTGTTTGAGCGAATGGTCTATTCACTTGTTTGATTTGATTATTTTGAAAAGATCACTCCCTCGAATTTTTATCTCTAGCAAGGGATATTGTATGTTCAGAGTAGAAGCTTAGTTAGCTGCTCGTGTTCTCTGTTGATCATATATTGGGGGGAGGTCGAAAGCGAGATGTGTTGTAGTTTAACTTTTACTTCGATTGGGGATTGGTTTGTTTGCTCAATCGTCCAATGTCCAATAATGAAGAACAGATTACTAATCCAGGTTCATGTAGTTAGTCCATAAAATGAACTGGACTTCTATACAACCCCACGTTCAGCATGTTTGGCATGTAATTTATACTTTCTGATTAATATACAAATTCTTCTTATCAGACCACTACATGTTTGAGAACTGATTTGGGAATATGCAGAATCAATTTCTTTATGGAGGTAAGGCATCCAAGAACTGAACGCTGATGTGCAGAAACAAACTTCCACCGCAAGCTTTGAGAAGAAATTAAGAGAGGATGGATCGGATATTCTAGAATAGAGAACAAGGGAGCATTCTGCCCCACCGATTTTAAAGAGGGCAATCACTGGGCAGTACCTACGCCCTGCTCAAGATGCAGAATTTTCCAGAAACTGGCCCTTTCATATGTAACAACAGATTCAAACCATTTGTTTAAATAGAGAGTGGGGTGTATTTGTTTAAATAAAAGGTAATTAAGCATCATCTGCATCACTTCCACCAATATGTGCTCCATGGCTGACCCAGTAATTGCTTCCATCGGGACCTGAAACCTTGAATCTGCTCAAAATTGTCCAAGTCCACATGGGTTAGAATTGTCACTTGTATTTAACCAGCTTCCTATACAAAGTTCACACTATGCACTAAATTATTTAATGAACTCAACATAATAAATAAAAATATTAGCTTTCTAGTAGGGTGAAAGCAAGCCTCTAAGGCCAAATCATTTTAAATTCTTGTTTTCTCCTTAAATTCTTCTTCTATCAATATTTTGCCTACCTTTAAAAATGAACTCTACAAACATTATTGCCCCCCCCCCCCAAAAAAAAAAAAAAAAAGAAAAGAAAAAAAAACCCTTAAAAATGCAGAATTGGAATTTGATTTCTCCAAATATCTACTGACCTCTCAAGCACAGATTTTCCTTCCTTGTACTTCTGGCTTTTTTCATGGGCAGTCTCCTGGAAAAACAAACACCCATCAAAACAACTAACAGCTATCACATGGACAAATATAGACCCAAAAATTTTGAATTT
Source organism: Juglans mandshurica (assembly GCA_022457165.1). Classification (NCBI taxonomy): domain Eukaryota; kingdom Viridiplantae; phylum Streptophyta; class Magnoliopsida; order Fagales; family Juglandaceae; genus Juglans; species Juglans mandshurica. The sequence goes on along the minus strand of CM039619.1, from coordinate 1,097,643 downwards.
ATGCCTCTAAATCTTACATATGTCCACCCTACTATTGATCCACAACCAACACAAAATATGTCAGCAACAGTGTGCATCCCAGTCGTCATCACTCTTTCTTCTTTTTCACCGACAGACACATTCACTCTGTCAAAGCATTGAAGATGAAAATTGGAAAAGAAAAATGCATAAAAAGCTTATTGATTTAATTTTTCAAGCAAGCATGTGACTGGGGAAGCCCTTGAAATTCATTCTTCCTCTAGTAATCAAGTGGATGGACAAGAGATATAAAATGATATATGTAGATTGATGCCCATAAAGTAATAATCAACTGGATGATAAACTAACTTCACCAATGCATATATTAAGTAGAGCATAAAGATAACTGATAAAATGTATATCTTCAGCCAGTTCCAGAACGAGCAAGAGACATACAAACTGCATCTTGCTCGTGTCTTGAAGCATAAAACAGTAACTATTTTCACTGGCACAGGATTTTCTTGGTCAGTGTTAGTACAACTTTGTAACTAGCACCTTATGGCATTGGCAACTTTTTGGATTGTCGGTCCACTTCAAAGTTAGTTATAGCAGATTATTTGGTGGTGTTGTATTATGTTGAGGTTCCCAAAATCAAGGAAACTTACACCTTATTGAAGAGATAAGCTTTTCCATGCCTGCAGTGGAAAGACTGAATAAAACATGAGCAAAACATGTAGTCAGAACTCAGAACAATTGCTTCTTATAAACTCCCAATTAGCAATGGTTCGACAGTGGAAATTGAAAATGTAGACAGTTGAAATGAGAGCATTATATGCTAATTATCACCAAAATTGAATAGCATCATCCACGTATTACATACAGACTACTATCATCTGCAATTTCTCTTTACAAGTGCTGCATCCTGTTCTATCAGACTGGTGGCAGCATACATCCGTGCATGTATACACATGGACTTGTATATCCATGCATAAGGGCATGTATGTGTGCTTGCAATACAATTATTTTCAAAACGCTAAAGATGTCTCTCCCTCATTAGAAGTTCCAGAGGAAAGTCGTCCTTTGTAGTCCTCTGTATGCCGGCTGCTCATACAACTAGAATTTGATTAAGTTTAGAAGCACAACTTGTGCCCAGAATAAAAGAATGAATCCACTTCTCATTAACAATTAAAAAATAATTACCTTCCCGAGTTTTCACACCACTGGAGATCATTGATATCATTATACCTCATTAAGATGCTAAAGATAAAGAAGTGGCGTCCACTTATTGGGCTTTAAAATCCGTTTTCCATCAAAAGACATTAAATTAAATATATAACCTGCTATCGACAAATTACGAGAGAGGCACAAAGAGAGATCTTCCAAGCTTCCAGCTTACAAATTATCAAATCACAGTCTCCCAGATGGAATTATTTAGAAGCATCATCAAGTTCGCTTTCATGTGCACTTAGAAACCGAGCACATGTATATTAAAATGAAAGGCCTAAATCGACTTCTTGTTTATGAGCGAAAAGTGCTCTTTACTAGCCTAAATTGCCTAAGCAGCCTTTTTTTTTTCTCTAATTGCATAGATCGTACCTCACTTCTCCATATCTGACAACAAAAATCCCCAAGGGAAAAAAAACTACAAATTACAACTTGTTATCACACAACTCAACACCCGTAAAAGTAAAAACAAAAAATAAATAAAACAAACAAAATTCATTAAAAAAAAATACAAAAATAGCAAATCCGGCATAATCAAACAAATTAACAACACCCAGATGGAAATTTCCCAAGATTGTAACAAATTTAGAGATATCTAACTGATTAGAAGGAGGTAAGAGATGAAAAATGACCTTGGAAACGATGTCTTCACAAAGTGCAAGATGGGTCCGGCAGTGCTTGCAACTATAGATCTTCCCCTCGAGATTCACCACAAACAACCTCCCCATGCCTTCCTAGAGTTTTAACAAAACCTATCAATCAAATTCGGAGAGTACGCGAGAATTCAGATGGAGGGACGTTGAGAAAATCGATGAAAGACAATAGCTTGAATAAAAAGGCATGTCAAAAATCAAAGCAGATGAAGCATGCGTGAAGAAGGCGAAAAGATATGCTAAGAGGAGAACGAAAGAGAGAGAGATTCGCTGAATATTACCTCCGGTTTGTGACCTTCGGAATAGTCTTTAGTCGCAATAAAATGGGACGGAGTAGCAATCACGTTAATCAGTTAAAATACCACTTTGTCGCGAAAGTGGAACCTGATTGCTCCTAAAAAAACAAACGTGGAACCTGATTACGTCTGCGTTTACTTTTTTTTTTTTTTTTTTTTTTTGCCTTTTCAGTATTTTTTTTTCTAGTTTTAAGAAAAATACAATCCATTTTACAACTTTTTCGGTCATATTTTGCAATTTGTTTATAATTATATTTTACAACTCTTTTTTAATTTTTTTAAAGTTTAATAAATTTCACAATAAATGATATGTTAACACCCGACTTATAAATAACAAGATTCTTTACATATAATAATTATAAAAATACCGTCCTATTATATCTCCAATATATTTAAAAAATAAAATTGTAAAATATCCATATCTTGTAGATAACTACAGATATCCAAGTCTAATCTCACTGTAATGAAGCAGTTATTTAATTAATAAATAGATTAATTGTGAACTTTCTGTGCTTTATTTAAAAATAAAGAGCAAAAAAATATATATATATATAAATTTGCAAGATATGTATGAAGGCAACTTATAAAAATCCGATTATGAGAATTGTCCGATGACGCAATTTTTTACGTACGAAGAAATTTAATAATTGGTAAAGGTCGTTGTTGGTAGCTTTTAGTAAGCGAGCATTTGTAATAAATGCTGTTTTTGTTAATAGGAAATATGATTTGTTAGAACCTTCCTTTTTATAACCCTATTTCATATAGGAAAAAATGATGAATATGTGTATGCATTAGTTTATAGCTCGTTTGGATGGTGAGACGAGATGATATGAGACAAATAAAATATTATTATAATATTATTTTTTAATGTTATTATTGTTTTGATATTTGAAAATGTTAAATTGTTTATTATATTTTATGTAAAAATTTAAAAAAATTATAATGATGAGATGATTTCTATATCTAAATAAGCCCTTAAACTTATATATCATGTCCTTTTTGGGTGTGCAAATTCGTAAATATTGGATAAAAAATGACATAATATGAAGAGAAGGTTGGAAAAGGGTTAGGCGGGGAATATAATAAAAATAAAAATAAAGTGATACTTTACCACAAAGCAGAAGAAGGAATTCGGCCTTGAAGGGTGAAATTTAAGAGTGGTATTGAGTTGAAGTATTGAATGACAAGTTCCAAACTTGAAAAGAAACTAATCCCTCCACCACCTTAACGCGCAGGAGAAAAGTAGTTGGGCATAAATAAATAAAATGTGAATGAGAAAGTAGGTATGGAATATTACCTACCTACCATGTCCTCACCAATAATGCTTGCATTTGATGACAAATTCTACTAATTATTGTTCCCAATTGCTTCTTGTCTGTACGTGTCTCATCTTCTTCTTAGCTCAATCAATCATACAACTTATTATACCTTCTATTCTTCTAGTGCTATAAAATAATATTTAGCACTTTCTTTCTTTATTTCATTTTCTCACCTCTTTTAATGCATTGCTGTTACTAATGCGTATGGAAGCATCAAGCACGAAACCAAAAAAAAAAAAAAAAAAGGGGGTGATAGGAGGCTAGGAGCCATCAATCAACGAGATCGCCGGCCCTTGGGAGGTGGGGGTGCTACTTTGCTTGGTTTTGTGTCTCTCAGCTACGCTGGTTTGCCATTTCTTGGAAGTTGGAAAGTTGTCTACTTTGCTTGGTCTTGTGTCTCTCAGCTACGCTACTTCTCGTGTATTATTTTTACCCAAATGTAACGTTTTGTTGTTTACTTTGTCGAATTCCACTAGTTACTTATTCATCAAAGACAAATAGAAAACCCAACACGACCCTTCATTATTTTATAATTTTACTACTCTTGATAGAAAGTGAGGGAGATTTTCTCACATACATAAGATGCTATTGATGCTTATGAAGCTTATCTATTGAGTAGCACTGACAAATGGGGGAACTCCGATCCGGAGAAGATCAATATATATTTCAATTTTCAAAGATGGCTGCTTTGTGAAGGTGAGAGACGTCACTAGTCCTACTTGTTAAAGGTAGCCACAAAACTGATTGGTCCTTTGCCAGTTGCAGCAGCTTGGATTGCAAAGATGAGGAAGACCACCATAGCTAGCCTGCCATGCTTGATCTCTGCCAACTGAAGCCTGGCCTTCTCGTCGGGGTCGGCAGCCAAGCCGAGCGGATCGAAGAACTGGCCTCCGGGATATAGCCTTTTTTCAGGATCGAGTTCTGCGTTCCTTTGGATTTCAATGTAGCCAATAATTATTACCTCAATCCATATCAGTGTGGTCAAAGAGAATGGAAGCGGGAGACCTAGGTAGGACGATCCTTCCACCAACTCCACCTGATCATCACCACCATGATCATCAAAATAACCCCACGCACGAATTTATTTTGTTAAGTTCATGAATGGTGACCATGCAAGGAAAAGCTAATTAAGGGTAAGTATTAGAACGAGCTAATAAAAAAAACAATATTGCACAAAGTTATGTCTTTTTCATCATCGCTGACGTTTCTGTCGCTGCCCTTATCATCGTCATCTGCAACAACGACCGTGAGTTTTGAGTGGATTTACAATAAGACACGATGAGCAGAAAGCTGCGTCAGGTACTTCATCTCCTATATACAGGGGACCATGTCACTAGGTGACAAAGAAAACTTTCAACCGAGTGACATAAAAAATCAACCTCCATACGAGGGAATTCAGGATTAATTATCGGCCTTCAAGAGACATTTTCCATATTTAACTTTTTCGTTTCTTTCTTTCAACTCTCTTTTGATAAGAAGAAAATAAAATCAAGCCAAATCAATGCTAGCTATGATGCACTTCGAAGAACAATTAATAATGCGTTACCTTTCCTGCGTCCTGCCATGCAACCCCAGTGAGAGCCTCGACAGCAAGGGCACCAAGTGCGCCCAGCATTGCCCACCTACCATGGATGAGCTCGCATTCTCTAAACCTCTGCAACCCAAAAACCTCCGAGTATGGCTGAAAAGGTGTCGGATTCAGCTCCGCAACCTCGGACCGGGTCCCGATCACCTCACCGGCCTCGTTCTTCGCCAGGTTCTGGTCCAACGAGTCGAAGTCGAACTGCAAATACTCCGCCGGCTTACCGAGCCCGAAAGGGTCGAACCCACGGTCCCCCACCATGGTCCCGTCGAGCCACTCAGGAGGTTGTGCGCCGGGGAACCATACGGGACGGTCCGAGACCAGCTTTGGGGCAGGTTTCTTTGGAGCCGGAGGTGACTTTTTGGCGCCGAATGGCCCGAACCCGAAGCGGGCTTGGAATCTTCCGGAGCCAGGGTTTGGGTTAAGGAAACGAGTTCCGAAAAAGTAGGAGGTGGCGGCAGCTGTAATAGTGGTGGCCATATTTTGTGGAGTGGTGGAGCAGGGAGGAGGGACGGTGTCAGTGTGTGCGTACAAATACGAGGTATAAATTATATAGTAGATTTGCGAATGGCCACATCTCATCTTTTTGCCTTATCTGCTGGCCTGTGGTTAGGCTGAAATTGAATGGTTGGTCTCGCATTTACCCCTTTTTTCTTTTATTTTTATTTTTATTAGAACCATTTATTTTTATATATATCATTTTTATTAGAATCTTGTAGCTAAGTTATTTTGTAGATTTAAATATGAAAAATATATATTTTTATAAAAACAAGTAGAGGAGATCTAACATATTAAATTTAAGCACGTCAATTCATTTTCCAGAACACTCTATATTGAATCTGGCAATTTTTTAAACATATAAAAATCACTTCTCAATTGATGACTTCTTCACTATGTTCTCGGATTACACTCACGAGTCGCGAATTCTGGATGTTGAAATGGGATGGACTGATGAGAAATTTAAAAATAATAATGAAATAGTAGTTAAATTATTTGAATTAAAATATTTTATGATATTTTGAAAAATAGAGAGAAAAAATTAAATAGAAAAATTATAAATTTAAAATATTGTTAGAATATAATTTTTATTTAAGAATTTGAAAAAGTTGTAATGATTAAATAATTATTAGATGAAATAATTAAAAATTTAAAATTTAAAATTGTTTATGTTCGAATGAAATTTAAATGTTGAATAAGATGAGTTAAAATTATTTCAACATTCAAATATGATCTAAAAGATTTCGAATGAGATATAAGATATGAAAATACAATACATCACTCTATCATTTTATTTTTATCTTATTATGTAAAATGTTATAAATTTATTATTATTAGATAAAAATCGAATGGTAGTGTAGTGTATAGAATTATCACATGAGTAATTCTATTTGGGGACGGGGACTGTATGTGCATGTCAATGAAAAATAAAATATCATTTTAAAAGAATTATAATTTTAAAAAATTTAAAAGAATTGAAATTATTTAAACTTGCGATACAATTGAGAACATCACCTAACATTGCTCGGGTGAGGTGTCTAAAATTGGCCAATCCTCAGTCGGCAGGTTACGCAATCATAGCCCCCCAAAACAAAAAATTCTCCCTAAATAAAGTGACCACGTGTCGCTTTGATGGAAGTCCCACAAATATCTTCTCGGCATCTTTTCTCAGTATCACTGCTTTACTTTCGTCTTGGATTGCTGTTTTCCTGATCTCTTTGGTGTTTGCCTTGTTATTCCCCTCTCTTCTATCAGAAGAGGTACGTTCAATTTCCGTTAAATAGTTTCTAAATTTTAATCGTAAATTTGGGCATGCGATGCTGAATATAATCTGTCGTCTCTATCTTTTTTTTTTTTTCCTAAAATTTGAGCAAATAAAATGGGTACGTATTAATTTGTTCTTTTCGACCAGAGTCTTATGAATTTATATATATATATATATATAAAGTTCTGGACTTTAACTCTTTTAGGTATTCACTATTCAGTATTCTTGTTTCAGTTATTATACTTGTGATTTATTTTAAGCTATTATGAGCAACATAGTCACGTTTGCAAGGAAGAAAGGGAAAGAAAAAGCCTGCTGACATGTGCTTGCCCGATCGATTTTCTTTCGAAGAAGGCAAAAATATTGTAGTTTTATGGCTTTGCATGGAAAGCGAACATTTATTTTGCACACGAAAGCTTCAACATTAATATCTTATGTGATCATAGCTACTAAAGATCCATATATAACGCCAAACACGGCTTAAGATGTGTAGTCAGAAATTTAATGACAATGGCAATCACCTTTTGCGGGGACTGCAGCCGTGTCAATCTAGTTTTAGCCTATTTTAGATCAATTTCATTGTTTATCTACCACTTAGTTGATGGTGTACTGCATAGACTTGGCTTTAACTGAATCATTTTATGTTAGGGATCTTTATATTGACAATGAAGATTGCGAAGGGAAAATCGTCAACAAGGAAGGACAAAACAGAAGTATCAAAGCCGGTTGAAGAGAGGTAGTTCTGTTTCTATTGGATTTTGCATCCGATCATTTTTTACTTTTTGAATTGCTTACTTATTAATTTAAGGTTAATCATTTATTAGAGAGTCTAAGGTGGGGTTTCGATAGTGAGATGAAATGAGATGATTTTAGATAAAAGTTGAATAAAATATTGTTAAAATATTTTTTTTAATATTATTATTGTTTTGGGATTTGAAAAAGTTGAATTGTTTATTGTATTTTATGTGAAAATTTGTAAAAATTGTAATGATGTGATGAGATAAGATAAGATAGGTCGATATGGTTTTGTTATCCAAACTGAGCCAGGCATCCTTGCTTCGCTCATGAATTGGATGTGTTTTTTAGTGAATGCTAGTGTCATGTACATGTTTTCTTCTTCTATTTTATTTTTATTTTTATTTTTCAGAAAGGTTGGAAAGCGAAAGGCAGCAGTTAAGGCTGATAAGAGTCGCTTGAAATTGACCAAGAAAGCAAAATTGGACAAGAAAGATCCCAACAAACCAAAGAGGCCTCCAAGTGCCTTCTTTGTTTTTCTGTAAGTCTCTCCTAATCTCCAATGGTTTAGTGTGCTGCTCTCTCTTTATTTTTATTTTTATTTTCTTTTGGTGTGGGGGGGGGGGGGGGGGGGGGGGGAGGTTTGAAGAGCTGCTAAACATATACAATGGAATCACTGCAGAGAAGAGTTTCGAAAAACTTACAAGCAAGAGCACCCCAACGTGAAAGCTGTTTCAGCTGTAAGCAGCTACCTAAATTTTGTGTTTCTAGTACTTTCAAAGTGTTTTTTCTGAGTTTGATAACTCACTTTATCTGTAGTTGAAACTAATCTAGCTACGGCCTGCTGTGCTGCAGGTTGGAAAAGCAGGAGGCGCAAAGTGGAAATCATTGTCTGCCACGGTAAGTAATAGACTATTTTCCTTGGAAGGTGCTTGAACGGGTTGAAATGAATTAAGGACAAGTCGTGCAATCACCTCTTAAGCTGGTTACTTCAACTTTGAAAACCTATGGATTCTGTTTGTAAAGGTGCTGCGTAAACCTTTCACTTTTACTTCCACTGGACCTGGCTATCGGTGACTTTGAACTTCAATGGTGTGGCCAAGCAAATCCAGTCTGTTGTAGACTACAGATGTCCTTAATATTTTGTATTGCTTGGGCCTGAAGAAAGGACTGGATGGTGGAATTTGACATATACATCCCTTAATTGATGCGGCAAGTTGGAAATTTAGCACATATGAATTAGTTGATATAACTAGTTATGCACAGGGTATTAAGTATTTTAGTGCTGTAAGTTCTATTCTCCATCCATGGCTTGATTCATGCCAACTGAATATGTAGAGATTCTTGCATTTGTTAATTGATTTTTAATTGGACTGGATTTTGGCAGGAGAAATCTCCATATGAAGCTAAAGCAGCACAAATGAAGTCAGATTATGATAAGCTTATGATAACATACAATAAAAAACAGGTGAAATTTTTTATCTTTCTTTTGGAAGAATAAAGTGCTTCATACTTTTATGCTTCATATAGTACTTTACTCAACTGTTTATTCAGGAAAGTACGAATGATGATGATGAAGATGAAGAGTCAAAATCTGCTCTGAATGATGAAGATGATGAGGAAAGTGGGGAGGTAATAACTACAAGCTATGATTCCATGCATACTTAGGTGCATTGTCTTCCTTTCAAGTCTTGAATGTGCTGCAGTTTGCATCTAATAGTAAAGCAAACTTTCTCGTCTGCATAATTTTCTAACCATCGCTGACTTTTTTGGCTGTTAAGTTAGAAATAGAAGTTATCCATCGTAACATGAGCAGTATAATTTTAAAGTACTCTTGAGACTGAATTATTCAAGATTTCAGAAAGGATTTAATGTCAGCAATTGTTCTTAATGAACCCCCCCCCCCCCCCATTTTTTCTTTCTCCTCTCCGTCTTTCTCTGCATCTACATCAGATCACCAAAAACTCCATTATTCTGACCTTTTTTTTTTTTTGGGCCGTTCTTTGGACTTTTTGTTAGACATTTATTAGAGAAATCGTTTGACCTGCCATCTGCACACATACAGGGATTTGACCAAAAAAAAACCAAGAAGATAAATAGTTTTACCAAATGTATCAGACAACTACCCTTCTGCCTAGGTGGAGAGCTAAAAACTTGTGAACTTATCTAACCTATTGTTGGTAAATAGGTGCATTTGGTGTGTAGCAGCACTTGATTTTTTTTAAGGAGTTTTGGTGGGTAATAGGTATAATCATAAGAGCTTAGAACAAGTTTCCCTTAAACAATCAGTGGCTTGCTTGCCTCCCTTAAACCAAACGCACATTACTTCAACTGCGAAAAACTGATGCAAGCAAAGTTCCTCAGTACCTATAGGTCAAGCTTTTAATAAAGCAGCGCATATTAATTACCGATTGCCATCATCAACTATTGCTGCTTGCATTCTCATCTAAAGACGCAGCTGCAGATACGGGCTTTTTGAATAGAGTTTTGCTACACAACCTCCACCATACTTCACCCTCCACATTTTTTTAAATTTTTAAATTTTTTAATATTTTTTTTTAAAATTTTTTTTGAGTTTATTCTTTTTAAATTATTTCAAATTTACTTTTTATTATTCATATAATAAATATTTGATAAAAGAAAATAATAATAAAAATTAAAAAAAATGTGGAGTGTGGAGTGTGAGGAGGTTGTGAAGATTTATTCTTTTGAATATGTCATATCTACTGGCTGTCTATTCACCTTCCGTTACTTATCATATTGTTTGCATTTATACCGAACTTAGATCTCTCCTGACACAAGTTGGCTTTTACTTATGTATAGGATGAGGAAGACGATGAGGATGAGGATGACTGAATCCAGCATGCTTTCTATGTGTCCTGAGCGTGAGCTCCGGACCTTGTACTGTTGTACATTTGGGGATGTATAATATGATTGGTTTCCTGAGATGGAACATGCAGCTCTTTAAAAACTACTAAGTAGGAAAGGTTGCTCCCGTATGTGCATTGAAGTTACTCTCGACAGTTGAAAAGCTGACTTGGAAATTGTTACCTCAGAACTAACAATTACAGGCTCTTGTAGTTGTATCTATATTGCTCATCTGTTTCTTGTCTCTGGCAGTTAGAGTTTGTCTTCCCATATAAATCTAATACAGCAAGTAAATGCCATTTTTAAGCGAAAATCTCACACTGATCTGTGTTTGATATTTTGTTCGCTATTTTCAACCATTTTGTTATTAACGACTCTCTCTTTAAAGTTATCAACACCCCCTACTTGGATGCGCACAGAACCTCAAAGCACAAACAAAATTTATTCTAGCATCTAGATCCTCACACTTCCATATTCCATGTTTGATGCCTTTGTTCAAAACCAATGTCTTGTTTCAACGTCCATGGAGTCCATCACATTTGTATCCACGTCCGCAGATCATGGTAAGCGGTCATGGGAGGATTAGATAGCTGAAACCGACCTGAAATCCAGATAGGCCTTTTTCTTTTCAAAACTGGGGGAAACTTCAGACCGAAACAGTAACACAAGCATATGTCTCTCATCAGAGTCTTATACCTAGAGTTCAGAAGAAAACCGAAACAGAGAAGATGCCTATTTACTCCAAGCTCCCCATTTCCCTGTAAAAACAATTTGCCATATATCATTTAACAAACATTTCTTATGATTTGATTTCCCCTGGCTTATGGGATAGAATCACATAATTAAATTAAAAAGGAAGGTAGAAACATAATGATAGGTTGGGTCCATTGAGGAGAAAAATTAGTCATAGTGGACTCTTATCATTGTCCATGTTGGATCATGGGCCACTGTAAAGGAAAAAAAAAAAAAAAAAAACTTTTTAAAGCCCCTATTATATGCATTTAGAGTGCACAATTAATCCAACTTAGTAAAAGTCTGATCAACAAATAGGCTGTAAAGAAATGCATATAATGAGATTAAAAAAAAATTAAAGGATTTAGCAAATGATCATGAGGTGGACGCAGAGAAAACATGATTCCCACGTGCGGATGTGGGAACATGTTGCCGGAAAGCCAGAAGGGGGATGGCCACCTGGTCGCTTTAGAACCGTCAAAGTGGAGGAGTACTGCAAGTGCCATCATCGTCAATTAAAAGCTAAAGCGAAAAGAAAAAGGTCTCCCCCACATGAATGACAACATAAAACCATTAATCTTATTTTTCTTTCCATGTGTTTTTATGCTAATCATGATTTAGCCTATTATTCAAGCTTTTATCATTGTATCGCATAATCTCCAACATTAATCATTCCCGATGTCAGTTCCAACAACATTGATGGATTCTGTTATTAGCGTGAATCTGTTGTTTCACACCTTGATGTCGGAATTTTGTCGGTGATTCCAGCATTCACGTGTGGTATGGGTGAGAAATAAGTCTGATCTTCCTGTACGTGTTTGCTTGGTTTTGGCTTTAATGATCAAAAGATGTTAATACCGGATGACGCACTACAAGAAAATTGCTTATTTGCGACCAGTTAATTCCTGCGAAATGACTATTTGCAACTAAAATTGGTTGCAAAAAGTCTTTTAGTCGCAATAAATTAGTCGCAAAAGTCTGTTTTTCTTGTAGAGACGTGACTTAAGACAATATCTTTTTTGGTTTTTTACGCGAGTACATATTATTCATGTTGATGTATTTTTTTTTTTTAAGAAAACGATGGTAGGTAGCTCCATTTTATTATTATTCTTCTTCTCGCTTACAGTGGAGTAATACCTTGTGATACAAAGAGAAAAAACTTGAAGGTTATATGGATAGAAAGAGAGTCCAAAATTAAGTTTCTATAAAGTAACTAAAGATTATATATAAAAACATAACACAACGATCGTAAGAATTAATATAAATTAGGAGTCGACATTGGGGCCCTTCAATCCGTTGCCCCACCACTGTTCTCCCCGCCCCCGCATGGGCGAGACAGGGATCCATGCTACCAGATGCAGGGGGTGCGTGGCCCCGTCCGCATCTAGCTCCCTAGCAAAGACAGGGGATGGACTAGGCCCAACCCCACCTCAATTTTCCTCCACCCTGCTATATTATATATATATGTATTTATATTATTAAAAACAAAAAACAAAAAACCTCAGTCATAAAACAATGTTATTTTGTATATAACAAAACGACGTTGTTTTATGGTTGAAGGGTTTTTTAAAACAACCCACCCATACTAGAACAACGTCGTATTGTCAGTCTCCCTGGTGACTCCCTCTTTCCTAGCCCCTTCTCTCTCTGTCATCTGAAAAGTGAAACCTCTCTCTCTCTCTCTCTCCCCATCTAGTCGTCTACTTCGTCGCCATCTGTCAACGTCTCCGTTGTTGAAGGTAAGTTAATCAAATCGATTCACTTTATTATTATTTTCTTTAGTTATGGAAATTAGAGGAAGGATGAGATTAAATGGAAGAGTTGGAGGATGGTTTTGTGTCATTGTGAATTTTGTGCTGTGAAGATTCGATTTGTGCATGTGGATTTTGTGACTTTAGGGTTTTATATTGGAACCCTAAATTATTTTAGGGTTTCAATCAAAAACCCTTAATTATGTTAGGGGTTTCAATTAGTTTAGGGTTTACATAAACTCTAACTTAATTTAGGATTTCCCTAAATTAATTTAAGGAAACCCTAAGTTACAAACTTACAATGTTATAACTTCCAAATGATTTGAAAATTGGTTGGGTTGTTTGCTGAATATATTAAGCAATTTGAAATTTGAAAATTGTATTTTATATTAATTGCTGAAAATTTTTTAATATACTAAGGATTCACATATGTTTATCTTTGGTGTTGATGTTAGTGACATGTTTTCATTTCAGATTTTGACTATTTTGGGGAATCAAGAATGTCTACTTCAACATATTTTAGTGATAGCTCTCCTACCCCTACTCCAACACCTAACCTTACACCTGCCACTACCCCCACAGATCGTAGTCCTAGCCCTACGGAGACGGAACTTTGCCCTGCCCCCAAGCCCACACAAAGCAAGAAATCAGTTTCCTTAGTTTGGTCTCACTTTACCAAACTAGAGGGTGGTGACCCCAATAACCCCAAAACAAAGTATAACCATTGTGGTAAACTCTACGGATGTCACTATAGGAAACATAGTACATAACAATTAAATGTCCACTTAGAAAAATAATGCAAGAAGAGTCCAATATTAAAATTCTAGACTAGAGATTGAACTAAACAAAATGACGGATGGGAGTAGCGGGGGTTCAACGTTGAAGGGGTATACTAAATATGATCCTGATGAGTGTAAAAGAAAGTCAGCTCATATGATGATCATGGACAAGCTACCTTTTCAATTTGTAGATGGGAGAAGGTTCTAAGAATATTCTAATTAATTGGAAAGAACCTAGATTTAATATTCCTTCTCGCCAAACAGTAGCAAAAGATATTAAAAACATTACAAGAAAGAGATTTGTTGAAGGGCCAATTGGCGGGTCAAGTAGTTTACCTCACTACCGATATTTGGACATCCGTCCAAAATTATAATTACATGTATTTGACTGTGTATTTTATTGATTGTGATTGTACACTACACAAAAAAATTGTAAAGTTTTGTCAAATTTCTGATCACAAGGACGAGAGGGTTGAGAAAGCCTTGGAGGCCCACCAAAGGAGTGGGGGTTGGTACAGGTTTTGACATTTACAGTTGATAATACCTTATCTAAAGATGTCGCCTTAGAACATCTTAAGACCTATCTTTGAGAGACAAATAAGACAATCTTGGGTGGTGATTGTTTGCATGTTATATGTGTTGCACATATTCTGGATTTAATTGTCACTGATGGTTTGAAAGATCTTGATGAGTCGTTTGCACGAGTCAGAAAAACTGTAAGATTTGCGAGATCTTCTCCTGCTAGATTGGAGAAATTCAAGTCTGCTATGGGGAATACGGGCATAACATCCTAGAAGGACCTTTGTACTGATGTTTCTACAAGATAGAACTCAACATTCTTGATGTTGGAGGCGGCCCAAGAATACAAGGTTGTCTTTGAATTATTGGGTGATGAAGATATTCAATATGTCAAATATTTTGATGAACACAGGGGATTAGGAAAGCCTATTGATGATAATTGGGAGGTTGTTGCTATTTTTGTAGAATGTTTTAGGCTTTTCTACGAGGTCACATTGAGGCTATATGATTCTTTGTACCATACATCTAATGATATATGTTAGCAAATATGTAAGGTGAAAGAAGAATTAGATGAAATGTGTAGGGTGACCATATTAGGATGCGAGAAATGATATTGATGACGAGGATCAAATATGACAAGTATTAAAGATATTTGAGTAGGCTAAATTTTTTGTTATATGTGGCTGTTGCTCTTGACCCCAGCTCAAGATTGATGGCATGATATATAGTTTGAAACTTGCGCACTAGAATGCATAGGCTGAGCTAATTGTGACAATGGTTAGAGAAATTATTGGTAAATTGTTTGATGAGTTTACCGTGATCAAGGGTGGTAATGCACCTACACCTACACCTACCTTCTGCCTCCTCCAGAAGTCGGGACAAAGAAAAAACGTAGGTTGGCGTGGGGTGAGAGCCTCTCACATAACGTAGTCCGTCAATCTACGAAGGCAAAGTCGAAAGTTGACAGATATTTGGCAGATGATCTTTTTCCATATACACGTGACTTTGATATATTAATATGGTGGAAGACCAATGCCGTGAAATATGATGTCCTTGGAGAGATAACCCGCAATATTTTGGCCATCTCTATTAGTACTGTTGCCTCAAAGTCGACCTTTAGTACCGAATGATGCATATTAGATCCAATCCGAAGTTCATTGTCTGCTAACACTGTGGAGGTATTGATTTGCATGCAGAATTGGATAAACGAGATTAAAATTCATTTCTGAATATTCTTGACTTTAAGGAGACCAACGAAGATGAATGTCGTGATTAGCCTGGATATGGTAGTCGTTGATTTCACTTTATTATTTTGATTTATTTATATTCATTTCATTGAGAGCAAATGTCAAAGAGCTCACTTAGTTGTATTCGGTGATTCAATTATTTTTAATGTTGATACAATGTCCCTTATATATTTGTAACTTTTTATTTTTTATCCTCTTAATGTGTATTATTGTAATAACTTAGTTATAATTATTAATTTAATACTTTGTGCTTCTGTAGTTGGTTGCAACTTAATGGTATATTATTTTTATTATTATAAATTTATTTTTTTGTTAATTTCTGAGCCCAAAACTATTTGGGCTGTTTTGGACCCATTTCAACTGTTTATGGGCCATTTTAGGCCGAGAAGCATGTTCCGGGGGGGGGAGGCAGACAAATGGGGGTGTCTATCCTGACGCCCAAACGGGATACCCCGCCCCTACAGACCGAGGGTAGATTAAGGGGTGGAAAACCCCACCTCTCGCCCATGCGGGAGAAGGAAAGAAGCTACCCCGTAGGGTGGGGGTGGCACCCTTAATGTAAATATATTAGTGTCAAATAGAAAGAAGACCTGCACAATCTATGGAGAATAAAGAGCAATCATATATTTAGGAAGTTGAGATATATTATTCATGTTGATGTTAAACCCTTAGCTTTGAAGTATAATTTTATTGTTCTAATTATACGTTCCCTATAGTATATTAGTATTTACATAATTACACATGCATAGATATTCATGTGCTTGCAAAATTAAAATTATTACACTTGCGAAAAGGAAAGACGTGCATTGCATGCACCATGCATGCTTGGCTAAAATCAAAATGAATCGTATGTCCCGATTTTTTCTTTTTCTTAGTTCAGATATATTTATATATTTATTTATAGCATGAGCTTCCTAGATTTGGAATAAAAGGGTTTAGGTCGGTAGTGGGAAAGTGGTTGGAAACTTAGGGTACTATATACACAGTTGAAGAGATGTGAAAAGCATAAACACGCATATCTCCCGAAATATAAGAAAAGGATATACCGACAATTGACGATTCCTAAACAAAGCCTACCTGGATACTCCATTGATATAATTTTCTGGCTCTGTCCCCCATTTTTCTAGCAATCCGAACCAAAAAGTACTCTGATCTCTCCCGATCGATCTAAAGATGAATATACAGTAGTCGAAACCGCGTTTCACTTTTGCTGTTTCAATTTTTGTTGTTTTGTCAAGGTAAAAACACTCTTTGGTTGATTATTTTTGGGAAATTTTAGAAGCCCAAAGAACGCCAAGTCGATTGGGGAATGATTGGTGGAGGAGATCATCTAGAATTAGAAACTCTTGAAATTCTGCATGCAGTACTATACGAACAAATTAAGAATGGGGCATTAAAGGACAACAAAGAAGAATTTTAAGTGGGTTTTATCTGTCTAATTCGACTTGATTACAGATAAAGCAACCAAACAACCAAAAAATCAAAACGAAGTGGCCACCATTGTCCATCAAACTTATGACTAACCACCACTTTGAAGAGAGTTCTAAAGTAATTAACATCAAAAGCTCCCTGGGGTGAAGATTCCGCTATGATCCATCTCCAAAAAGAAAGCTGCCTCCAACACTTTTGGTACCATATATATAAACGTTATCTAGCTATATATGTCTTCTTGTAGTTATTATCTATGAAGTCTCGATTATGCATACATGGTACCATATAGATTAGTAAATACGTAATTAATTTTCATATGTAGTATGATATTTTATGATAAGATTAGAGTATAAGTTAGTAGATCATTGAAACCTCATGCTTTTCACTAGTTTTCATTCTCCCCAAGTTGGATGCAGTACTACTGCAATCAAACCAAAATACGTACTGCAGTGTCTTATTCTGAATTTTAACATGTGTTAGAAATTTGAAAAAATTATAATGATTAAATAAGATGAATTGAAATGAATTTAGATGTATTTAGTATCCAATCGTTGGCAAATCAGACTACGTCGATCCTGCTACTTGGCCTACTCGGCAACTTTGGCATCTTGCTAGAGCCTACAAGCAGGAAAAGCTGCCCTCCGCCTTCCCCTATAGATGGTCGATGACAGTCACCTAGAAAGAGTTGATTGATTCTTTCGTAATGCGTAGGGCATGTGATCATTTTCCTATATATATATATATAAGCAGATTTCAATGTGATAGACGCGACTTCGTGTGATTTATCTGTTCTCCTGATTCCTGAACATTAATATCCACGCTATCCGCCTACTTGTCGTAAGTGTATTGTTGAGTTCTTCGTGGCCAAAATGCTATCAAACTTGTGGCATACGGGGGGGACTTATCTTATTTGGTTCGAGTTTTCATATTTCAAGTTTTTGTTGTCACTGTAGTACTTCGTTGTTTTTTTTAACACTTTCTAGATAATTTGACATGACAGATCATGTTCCTAACCCCAAGTGAAAAGGAAAGAAGCACATGCCAATTGAGATTGAAGTAGATGATCTATATATATATATATATATATCCAGATATTTAATCACGTCTTATATATATGTAGCAAGCATGATCATGACAAAAAAAAAAAATTAAACTAAATACGTACACTCGTAACTATATATGATATTCCTAAAACCAATTGTTCTGTTCAAGCTAATAACCCTATGAAAAACATGTTAACTAAAAATCTCAAAAGTTCAATCAAAATACTTCAACGTTGAATCTGACCTCAGATTTTGGACACCCAGAAGATGGGTGGTTTTAACTTGCTGTCAATCCCTTTCGCCTGGAAAGCTAGAGGCCAAAAACCCAGAAACAGCCTGCAGAAGCAAGCGGACAAATACCCTTAAGGCGTGCATGTGAACTTGCCTTGTTTGAACCTCATCAGAGCCCTGATCTCTATCTCTCTCTCTCTCTCTCTCTCTCTCTGGCTCCGTGTCATAGTCATTAAAATTTCTGATAATGGTACCACACGTGCACCTCTGACGGACCCGTACGTTCGTTCGAGGAGCAGAACAATGCAGTACATTATCGAAAAGTGTACACAATATATAGCATAGCATCTCGTCTTCAAATCTTCATCAGAAGAGGGGCTCAGTCCACACGTGTGCCACAGACCTCGTGTCTCGTAGCTGACCAGTTGACTTCTGATGTCATTGTCTTTCTATGAACCTGATCTACTTAAACATCTATATTTATTTAATTTGTAAAAATTATGCAAAAAATAAATAAAATAACATAAAATATGAAGATCTTGATGGTCTTTCCATAGAAATGATTATGAAAAAGCAAATTATCCTAAAAAAGGATGGCATTCCAACTGCTCCACCGTCACAAGTTCAGTCAGAGTGAGCTATTAATTTAGCTAATGTCATCAATACCACATTGAAATAGTCAAATTGAAGTCATTTTCTGTATGAGTTATAGTAAAGAGAAAAGCTAATATATCGCCTTAATGGTACCGCTCGTGTTTAGAATTTCATTTTATTTATTTTTATTTAATAATTTAGAGAGTGATTTTAAGTGTATTAATATATTTTTTAAATTTTTTAAAAATATTTAAATATATTAAAAAAAAAAAAAACTCAAACATGAGTAGCGATAAAGTAGAGCGCCAGTAAATCTATCCCACAAGTCATCTACGACTTGACCGGTAGCAAAGTCTTATATATTTTTTATTATTTTCCACAATTCATATGTACAGATCATTGTTAGATTGTAAAGGTGAAAATGAAAATAATTGTTTAAGATTGTCGGAGATTGTGAAAATAAAAAATATTTAAATAAATAACAAAATTTACATTATAAATAAAAATAATAATATTTTATTATTATAAAGAGTAAAATGACTAATTCAAGGAGTTCAACTTTTTAATAATTAGCCAAAAATTAAAAAGTAAAATATTAGCTAAATTTTTTATATAGCTAGCTAATCCAATGCTAGTATATTCAGTGGCGAATTTCGTACATAAGATTTTTATACAGGGCTCGATTTTTTTTTTTTTTTTAATGGAATCAGGCCAGGCTTGTTCTTATTAAAAAAAAGTACCCTTTTATATATATATATATATATATATATATATATATATATAAAGGTACCTTCTGAGTGCTATCACATCTGACCCAACGTTCCAATTACACATGATTATGAAGAATAGAGGACAAACCGCCCAAAAAAATCGATACAATAAATCGAAAAAATAAAACTATATTAGTCACTCATGTACGTAAGTACTATATAATATAGTGGAAATAAAATATTCCAGTCAGATAGATACATGTTAAATATTAGAATAATTCTACGTACAATCGTGAAGTGCATAACTACCGCGTAATCGTTTTGAAAAAGAGTGGAGTCCACTATTAAAAAATTAATTTTTTTCATGTGAGTCTCATGTTTTATTTTTTTTTTAAAGCGATTATACGGCGATTACGTAATTCACGGTTGTAAGTATATTTTCTCTAAATATTAAATAATCTCTTTTGATCAGAATCTTAAAACGAGATTGTTTAAGTAATTTCATTCTTCCGATGATATCAATATTATTAGAGATTAAAAAAATAAATCTTTCATCATGAAACACTAGGAAATTCTTCGTTTGCCTGGCTATATCTATGTGGTGCATGCAACATGCATGAGTACTGGCAACTCAATAGTAGAATAGGAAATCGATCGACATCGTGAGCGATCCATTGAATAGCTTAAAACGGATCAATGAAAGGATCATGATTGGGCAATTATTGGCATGCATCGGCAGACATTATCGCATGAGGAGTGGCAACAAATTAATTAAATTATTTCATTTTTATTTTTAATTATTGTCTGTCCAACGCTAGTGCTTGATGATTGATCGAGAAATCGCCAATGGATGCATGCATGCCACGTACGTACCTGAACATGTATATATTATATATAAATCCATATAAACATGGTATTTGAGTCCGCTTAGGAACAAAGTACATCAGGCGCCTCAGCTTGAAAGCTACTATATATATATATATGTCGTAAAAAAGAAGCTCTACCAAAAAAATAAATAAATAAATAAAATGCAGAAGGAAATCGAAATTAAGGGATACTAACGGATGATAATGAAATAGATCATATTGACGGCCTCCCCTAGCCTTTGGCACCAACGTTAGTCGTGAATCATGTACGTTGCTGTCCAAGAGCGAGGGGATATTGTATCATATATATGTAGGTTCTACTTTGTAAAATATGTAATTATCGAGAGAGAGAGAGAGATCATGCGATAGAAAAAATTCCAATTGATATCATGCATGTGGTTGTTATATATCCTTTTCTTATCTCAAAGAAGAAGATATAGCCTTCTCTCGCGTACATAGAGGAAAGTGCGGTGCCATTTTTATCGCAGTTTAAACCGGGCTTGACGAACTTTAGATGAGCTTGAAATTAATTGGCATGAATCGGTCTCTGGTCCCACTTTACAGAGAAATAAATGGGTCTAAGAATTGATGAGATTTTGACTGCCACATTTGTGCACCACAAAATCTAACCAACTCGTATACGACCGGCAGGCCTTGTGGTGTCACGACGGTGCCGGAAAATTAAAATAAAGGATCTCGAATGTTTCTCATGATCATTTCAACGATCCCTTATCAATTCTCAGTTACAAAACAGAATAAAAAACCATATATATATTCTGGATAATTATCTCTCTCTCTCTCTCTCGGGAAAAAATAGTGTCGGCAAGCTTGCATGTACATAGATATTATCGATATCGAACGTTGATCATCATGTCCCACATGAACAAAGACGAGCAACGTCCTCTTCTTTGCACAAAAACAAATTGACCACACACAGCTTGCATGATTTTTTCCACGATAAATAGCTTTCAATTCATGAATGAATGTGCCATATTAAAAGATATATTGCTTTCAAAACAAGAAAAAAGATATTGGTTTCGTGTTCAACCTAGCTAGCCAGCCATAAATCTCATCTCTTTTGTCATGCCTAACTAGCAGCTTGATCAAGATAGATCAGATAGAGCACGGACCCGTACGTACCAACTAGTTGGATTCCCATAAATCTCATCAGGCTGTTCTCTCGATCGGTTAAGTGCACGTTCGGCTAGCTGTTACAGTGACCAATCGTGTTTCTAAAGTGGAAATTATTTATATGGGCCCTGAAAAAAATGGACGTAGATAACAACTAATTACAGCTAATTCCTCATTTGGCAGACGCCGTGATCAATTCGCACTTGGACAATATGGTTTGGCCGGGCTCTTCGTTACAATTAGCTAGCAGGGCCAACAGTTGTACGTAATTATATATGCACTTGGACCCTTAACAAAGAAAGAGCAACAAATCATAGTGATTGATCTTAATCGAAATTATTGTATTGGAGGATCATGATCAAGAACGTACGTCCCATATATATATAGTACAATATTAACTGTCAAGAATCCGTAGGCTAGCTGGAGATCATGAGGTGTGATGCGCGCGGTAACCTTGACAAAGGGGCCGGTTAGACTTCAAAGTACTGCATGATCCCATAATCCAGCATGCATCAAATTATTATAATTAAAGCATTAATTCTAATCCAAAAGTTCAAAAGTTAAAACTTATTATCATCGCAGAATTATAATCAATTAATTAATTATATATGTCGAAATCCCATTAATGATCGATGGTTGTAATTAATTTGTCTGGAAACGACCAACCTACCTACCTAGGAATATTAATAATTTAAATCCTTAATTAATTTAAATCCATATGGTACGGTGATCATGAGACGTCGGACGTAACATTAATTAATATCGATCGATGCTAATGGGTTTTTAATTAAGAAATAGAATTTTATATGGTATCATGATCTTAATTAATTATGTGTAGAGCGAAATTAGTGAAGGGTTTGGAGAGGGCAGCAGCAGGCTGAGACGTACACATGAGATGATGATTCCCTCTCATCGATCGATCTAATTATTGCAATAGCAAAAAGGTGGTGTGGGTGCTACTTGGGGATCATAATTCTTATGGGGCTGTCCAGTGGGTGGAAAGCTTAATGTCCCTTATGGGGACCATCATGTGGATCCACGAACATGCTTGCTTTCATAAAACTCATATTAAAATCCCTTCCCTATTATTGAACCATATTCCTCATTATTCATTATCAACACGTGTCCGGTTGTTAAGCTGCATGGATGATCATTTGCTTTATATATACCGTCCAGTACTACTACTAATTCTTAATTAGAAGCTTCATTTGTACGTGGGATCTCACCCATGAAACTAGCTAACTAGTCATTGCCTTGCCTGGGGCTCGACTCCATGCATCTGCTTAATTAATTGATCATCTCTATACCTAGCCATGCTAATTAATATATCAAAGCTACTAGCTTTAGTAATTAATAATTAATTAATTTGCGCGCATCAAAAGCAAGGGCTAGCTTGATCTATATATACATATGATCAAGATCATCAGAAAAAAGCTAGCTTTTCCTCATCTTTTCTTTGATACACTCTGATGATCATAAACTCGATCCTGATCAATTCCGATTAATGTATAAAACTTAAAAAAAGGAAAAATATAATCATACTTGGGTTCATTAAAAGCTCCTCGGTGCGCGCATTTCCTTGGAATTCTTTTACCCTTTGGCCTCCATATATATAATAATTATTTTTCAATTTATTTCTCCAAAGACTTATCTGATCAGAGACAGAAAGGGAAAGAAAAGTTTCTGCTGAAAAGAAGGTTGTCATGAGATACGAAAAAATATATATCGACCCAGACACGGCTTTATTTCCGACGACTTACGACTTTCTCCCCCCTTTTGACAGATCGCATACTCTTCTAGTACGTACTGTGTAGAATCCGGACATATTAATATATATTTCTCAATAAAATCAAATTTATTTCATTTTAAAAATAGTAATTACAATATAATGGAAGTTGGAACAGCTTTGAAAAAGTCCTATATTTGACTCGCTAGCTATATATGTCCATTTGAATTGGGATTCACCGGAATTATTGTTATATGGTTAATGATATATATACACAACACATTGTATATAACAATATTATAAAATAAGAGTATTTTTATAAAATTATATTATTTTTATAAGATATTTTATAAAAATACTCTTTATTTAAAATATAATTATGTAAAATGTTATAAAAAATATTGTTTGTTACATTCATATGAGACATCTTTAGAAATTTTTTAACCTCAAACTGATCATTTCAACAAACTAATCATCCCGAACAGGGACTCGGAACCCTCACCTCCTTTTTTCGCTTTAATTCTTTTCCATTTTAAAGTTAAACGTCATTTTTTTTCCATGTTTATTGGAAATCTCCATTCTATCTATTATGTTTTCAATGTTAATCAATTTTTTATTCAAAAAAATCAATCTTAATTTAGTAGTAAATGTACTAAATTAGCTGGGCAGATATATATATATATATATATATATATATATATATACAAGTTGATCTGTACGAACAAAAAGGATATAAGATATTAAGATCCCCCGTCCGTCTGATCTCTCTCTGCCCTTCCCTCTCTCCCCGTAAAACCCTGCATTCACATTTCACAGGCTCATGGATTACCTCCAGTGATTTCCTTGATCCAATCTCAGCGGCCCTGTCGGTAAACTTCATGGCGGCCTTTGTTTGTCTGCTTCTTTGTGTTACTCTCGCTGCTCTCCCTTTCTTCTTCCTGTTCCGTGCCTCTCGGTGCCGGAGGCGGATGCTGCCACCAGGAAACCTCGGCCTCCCTTTCATCGGGGAGACCCTGCAACTCATTTCGGCTTACAAGACCGAGAATCCTGAGCCGTTCATCGACGAACGGGTGAAACGGTTCGGACCCATATTCACGACCCACGTTTTCGGCGAGCCCACCGTGTTCTCCGCCGACCCAGAGACGAACAGGTTCATCTTGATGAACGAAGGGAAGCTTTTTGAGTGTAGCTACCCGGCCTCGATATCGAACTTGCTGGGAAGGCACTCTTTGTTGCTCATGAAGGGTAGCCTTCACAAAAGAATGCACTCTCTCACCATGAGCTTCGCCAACTCGTCGAACATCAGGGACCATCTTTTGGTCGATATAGACCGGTTGGTCCGGCTCAATTTGGATTCTTGGAACGGTCGGATCTTTCTCATGGAGGAGGCCAAGAAGGTGAAATCAATTTTAATGTAATTAGCATTCGGGACTAATTCATTTTTTCACCGAGGAAATTAAAAAAAAAAAAAAAAACTTATTGCCAAAATGTTCATTGAGTCGACTATGTTCTGTGTGATCTGATGTTACCAAGGTTCAGGCTTCAGGCTAGGGGTCCTGTGTCGCACATTAGAGTTGCTCAGCACTTTACCTTGGCTCGGGTTAGTAATAATTGAGCAGAGACATTCTTCCCTCTTAATTTGTCTAATTAATGGCGTGTGTCATACTTCGTGTTAAAGAAGTAGTGGCGATTAAGATTCCATGTCTAGTGGGTGACATGCATACGTGCCTGTGCACGTTGGTGTGTAAAAGTTTACTGCTAAAACTCAATTCTCTTTAGGTCATCATATCATATGCACACTTGTAATATGCTATTCTCTCTCTCTCTCTCTCTCTCTCTCTCTCATCATCATAGTTTTTTTCTTTTTTCTTTTGTTGGATAAGTTCTTTAATTTTCATAATAACCTCTCAAGAGGCTTGTTTTAGGTTATATAAGAGACCGCTTCTTTTTTCCCCCCGTTGCAGATAACATTTGAGTTAACGGTGAAGCAGCTGATGAGCTTTGATCCAGGGGAATGGACTGAAAGTCTGAGGAAGGAGTACGTTCTAGTCATTGAAGGCTTCTTCACCGTTGCTTTGCCTATCTTCTCGACAACTTACAGCAGAGCCATCAAAGTATATTGTTTCTCTCACTTATGTACAATAGATTTTATTGCCGTTTAGCTTTTACGTTGTCGAGAAAACTGCATGATCGAGTTTTGTTTTCTTATACTAAGGTTTTCCTAGCTAGCAAATAAACGTCATTTTTTTTCTTCTCTTAATCATCCCTATTAAGTTTGTTTTTGCTATTCTGTTATGAAGGCCAGAACTAAGGTAGCAGAGGCATTGAGCTTGATAGTGAAGCAACGAAGGAAACAGAGCGAAGCGGGAGAGAAAAAGAAAGACATGTTGGAAACCCTCTTGGCCGGAGACTACGGATTCTCCGACGAGCATATTGTAGATTTCTTGCTGGCTCTGCTTGTCGCCGGCTATGAAACAACCTCAACTATTATTACTCTCGCCGTTAAGTTTCTGACTGAGACACCTCTAGCTCTTGCTCAGCTCAAGGTTTGTAATTTTGTATACCTCTCTCTCTCTCTCTCTCTCTCTCTCTACCCTCGTGCCGTCACGTGCTCCTTTTTTTTATATTTATTTTTTGCTTGTTTTATATTTGGTCAATAATTCTGTCTCCTCGTAGACCTAGCCCCCACTGCCAAAGTGATGCCTAACTCGATAGGAACCTCATTTTCATTATCTGAAAATCCTCATCCGTCCACATTGGACGCGTTTACTACCGATATGTGGGTAAGATCTCATGGTTTGTTTTACTGTTTGTCATTGACAAATGAGATCAGTACTACTTGAGCACGCACGTACGTCTTTAACCTTTCTCTATTTTTATTTTTTACTTTTTGGTCTGTACATGTCTCAACTTTTTGGTAAAAACCGAAACTTTATGCCTCACTCAAAAGGTAATTAATTTCATATATTGTTGTGCAGTATGATCACCCTGCCCTCTCAAGTTTGCTACATTTTGAGGATAGTCTGCGTCGAACCATTCCAATATATAAAGTAGATAAATGTTTGTGATAAGAGGGAGCTTTTCTTCCGGTTGGCAGTAAAGTGTCTTTTAAAAATATTAAAATAGGAGTTAAAAGTGCGTATGCCGGGAAGTGTTACTACGTGGTCAAAAGTAGTAGGCAAGGTACAGACCGTAAAGTCAAAGTAGTAGGGAAAAAAAAAAAACAATTCGTTGAAACCAACGGACAAAATGATGGTCTTTCTTCCAAAACTGTACGTCTCAAGATGCGCTTAGACGTGTCAGATTCTGATTACACATGGTCTTTGACCACAGAGTCCCCCACGTGCAACTGTGTGAGGACTGAGGGGTATTTCTGGACCGAAGATTCCACGGTCTCCATGGGTCATCGGAAATCGTGTGGTTCAGAGTTCGAGGTCTGTAAAATGATCAGACGGTGAAAAGTGAAGGATGATGAGGTCATAGAGTCACCACCCTAGCGTGCCCCTCTCTATATTCCTAGGATTGTTTTTGGAATCTGTGCGCACACGTGATGGTTGAAGCGCCACCGTGTGATTGTCTTTTGAATCGATGAGGGGTGGGGCCAGTCAGTGGTACCCACCAAGTCATTAGGGATACCGCATTGTCCATCTCGGCTTCTATTACTGAACATTAAAAATGGGCTTAAATCCTCTCTCTCTCTCTCTCTCTCTCATTAGGAACACCAACGCCCACATGGTCCATGTTGGCTTTTAACACAATATTAAATGGGCTTAAATACTCTTCTAAGGTATATATATACTTTTCCTCGGCACTCTAAATGGTTTTAATCAGATATAGCTTCGGCTCAAAAAACTAGAGGTAGCGTGTGGGCTTTAATGCAGCAGGTTGACATTTTTTGTTTATGTTTATCCAAATTCTATAAAGCCAGAAAATTATATGAAAAAAACAACCCCATGTGTTGTTGCCAAGGGTACAGCTAGTACAGTTTTTACCAAATCCTTACCATTTTGTGTTGTTGTCTAATTGGTTGATGCGTATGGTGTGTATGGCAGGAAGAGCACGATCAAATTAGAGCAAAGAAGAGAGAGAACGAGGCTCTTGAATGGACTGATTACAAGTCTATGCCATTCACTCAATGTGTAAGTACATGGTTTAATGAACCCAACATCACTACAGATGGCAAAAGCTTGATTTTGATGTGGTTGCCTTGCTGAGATGTTCTTTGTATTTTTTTGTTTTTTCCCCCTTGTGATTTCAAGGTTGTTAACGAAACTCTGCGGGTCGCAAACATAATTGGTGGGATATTCAGGAGAGCAATGACAGACATCCATATAAAGGGTAAGGAATTCCTGAAAAGTTAAGGATAATTTTATATACAGATCAAGGGTAAGACGGTGTATTTATCTGATCATTGGAACACTAGGTTATACAATTCCTAAAGGATGGAAGGTTTTTGCATCATTTCGGGCTGTACATTTGGACCGTGACCACTTCAAAGATGCTCGCTCTTTTAATCCATGGAGATGGCAGGTAACTACTCTCTTTTGACTGTCCTTGATCTCCTTCAAATCTCTCTCACTCTGCATGTACATGTCTTGTGTTTTAGCTGGCTCCTAATTAAAAGAATCGTCACGATTTTGAATATGTGTATCTAAACAGGAGAATTCGGGAACAACAAGCGCAGGGAATGTGTTTACGCCATTTGGAGGAGGACCGCGGCTGTGCCCTGGCTATGAGCTTGCTAGAGTGGAGCTCTCCGTCTTCCTGCACCACCTAGTCACTCGTTTGAGGTTAGTGGAGTGAACAATTGGCATACATACAGTATTATCTTTATGATTCGATCCATTTATATAATGCATTTGTCGTCATTGGGAATGCAGTTGGGTTCCTGCTGAAGAGGATAAGTTGGTTTTCTTCCCAACCACCAGGACGCAGAAGCGGTATCCGATCAACGTGCAGCGTCGAAATCATGTGTCCAAGTTGTGTAAAGAGTAAAAGACAAGGCAAAATTAAAAAGAGAGACAATTTCTAAGAGCCGAGAGGGGTGTAATCCCTCTCTCATCGTGTCAGTAGGAATTAAAATCAAATTATTCGATTAGTAGCCGATGTAAATTAATTTTGTTCACATTGTTGTTTACTTACAGCAGCTGTATCAATGGCTGCGTATTATTTTTCTCCTCATACATCCAATTGCAAGCAACCTTTAGAACACAAGTCTTTAAGAACACCTGATATGTGCGGATATATTTCACACCTTGTGCTTCAGATTCCAGCTCCCAATGCATAAATTGCTCTCGCTTGTACGCAAACTTTCTTGTAAAAATAAATATTAATGAATAAATATAGATTAGAAGTCACTATTGGGAACATCCATTTTGCACACATGATGTGTCATCATTTAGACCACACATCTCCCCAAATGAGTGTTGGGAACAATCAACTAGAAGCAGTCACGCAGTGAATGTAAAGTGTGCACTGCTATAATAGTTTCTCCACAGTATTACTCAATATTAATATCTTCTTTTGGATTGGTCTGGAAACTAATATCTGGGAGATTATTAAGAGAGAAATTCTCAAAATTTCCTTTTCAAAAATTACTCAAATATGAAATATTTTTCAATTTCAAAATTTTAACATTTTCATCTAGTCATTACTTAATCATTATAATTTTTATAAATTACAAAACAAATTACAAAAATCAATACAATTTTTTCAAATTTCAAAATAAAATTTATATTAAAAAATTATATTCAAACAACCTTTTAATTTTATAATATTTTTATTCAATTTTTTCTACCTCTTTTTCCAAAATCCAATAAAATATCTTAACTTAAACCATTTCATTACTATTCATAGAATTATGAGTTGTGCTAAAAAAAAAAAAAAAAACTCAGAAGCCTAAAAAATGTGAACTCGGAAATTACGTTTTAAGGGCAATCAGTACTAGTAATGTTCCATATAAATCATCATTTTGCAATCATGTTTCTTTCATGTTAGCAATGGGAAGAGATTGACATTACTCAGCAGTAAAGACCAAGGAATTGTAGCACAAAGACGTAGTGCCTCCAGTACTCCCAAGAAGTGCATGTCAAAATATCACCCATAAGACATACCATGCAGACTCATATCATCTACCTCGCAGAACATGCAAAGAACCATCTCTCGAACTGCTCACACACACCTGGCATGCCCACGGGGCGGGGGCGGGGGCCGGGGTTTGCAAAGAGTTAAATAGGTACGCAGTCGCCAGGTGATGTTATGCAAAGTGCAAACCACCGAAGCTCGAAAGACCTAGAAGTGGCTCCCGTAATTCTTCTTCATACTCACTAGAAGGGTATTTCAATCGCCAGGTAATCCGCCATGTAAAGTGCAAACCACCCAAGCACCAAAGACAGAGAACTGGCCCCTATAATTCATCTTCGCAATCACTGAAACGGTAGGTTTCAGAATCTGCTGCTTTCCCGGATTTTTAATGCAGCCTCCACGAGCTTTGCTTTTTTTGTATTCTCACTATTGACAAGTGAAAGCTTCTCGAGCGAGGATTTCAGCTGGGAGATGTGGGTATCATGGCCAAAATCCTTCTTCGCTGATATTTGTCTTTGTCGATTTGATATGTTATCCTTTGGAGATTGTGTATGCCTTCTTAGCCTCGCAGCCAAAGCATCAATGGATGTGTGTAAAGCATCCAATTCAACTCCTGTGTAGTGGTCTACATAGCGATAACATTTCATGTAAATAAAGTGCAAGAAAATGCAAAATCATAATGATGTCTACAAGATCACGTTACGAATAATCTTGATAAGCATAGTCAATCATGGTTCAATTGAATTATATGAGCAATAATATTGAGCTACCATGCTAGGAAAATTTGTATCGTTGCAAAACTTTTTCTTTCAAAGGATTTCACCACAGTATTTATAATGGACAAGAAGTTCATTACCAAGCTCAGATTTGAACTGACGCTCTGCCCTCGACAGTGGTCTTTTGTGAGCCCCAGGCAAGTTTCTCAACCCTTGCAACCGCAGCTCCAGAAAATTGTGCAGCTGGATTGCTCGATCAATCCTCTCCTCCAACCTTGAGTGCTTATCCGCAACTTTCTGAAGCTTCTGCTGTGCCTCAACTAAACGTCTGTGCTGGTCGTCGATTATTCTCTTCAAGTGAGGCCCATGATGCTTGATCTCAAAGTGGACCTAGAAAAATAGGGGTAAAATGTTGATATGATATCATCTTAAATTCACAACAATCTGGTAGGTAGTCTGCCGTTCGTCTTCTAGGCAGATCAAGTTATTACTAGGTATGAGCAATGCATGACAGTGGTGGACATTCCTAAAATCGTAAGCCTCAGGATTACGGAACTGAGAAAGCAAACGTATTTTCACAATACTGGATATACTCCTCTGATGCATTAAACGCTGTTATAAATCCTGTATGATCATTTAGGCTACCCTAAAAGCAGATTCTGCTGAAAACATGGGACTGCTTTATTGACTACTTACAAATATTTACTTTCTCTGAAAGGAATCAAACTTTAACCCATGATAGTTCATCCAACTTTTGGGACTTTTTTTCCAGCTGGTTTAAAGCCAAACAAACTTTGGGAAGATGCTTAGTTCATGAGTGAGCAAATTCTTATGTGTTTTCAGCATTTTGCCCAAGATCTCGCCTAATGCACAACAAAAGTTAAAAATGAAAAAGTGAGATCTTGAAAGCTAATTATGTTAGCTGAGAAAAAGAAAGAAAAAAGGGGAACTTATTATCTCCTGCAATGACCGAAAGAGTAACCATATATGAAGAGGTCCTATTTTAAATATACCCTGTTAGGTATGTTCTCACCTTATGTGCATACTCCACATAATTTTCATGAAAAAGCTTGAAGTACTGATGAAGAGTTTGCCGACCTTCAATAGAATCAGCAGCAACAGAACGAAGATTTGGTGAGGCCTGTGGAAGAAGAATAGCCTTAGGTCCAATGAGGAGTTCTTTGCTTATAATATCCGGAACATCTCTCTCCTTCTGTTCTTCTGAGCTAATGGATTTCTTCTCAATATCAATATGAATAGGCAGCAAAAGATTCCAAGTTTTCATCTCTAGCACAACACATTCTTGAGAAAGAGTGACTCCAACAATCCATGAATATCCAAAAGAATCTGATAAAGATACAAAACCACAAAGCGGATACTGCATGGAGGTTTCCCCCTGGCATGTACTTAGAACAGGATGCACAGAGGGTGTTCTCATGGTCTCATCCTTGCCAGTAGACTGACATGTAAATGGGAGAAAATGCAACACTATTGAATCAATTCCTCCATCGTGAAGGCAAAACAGTCTTTCCGGCATAAGGGGATCAACAAACAGCATAATAAGAGAACCACTATTTGTTTTTCTTGGCAGAGCTAAATCCACTATAGCCAGTCTCAACAGAGGGGGTGGATGGCCCAACCAAACAGTATGATCAAGTGGTTGATCAAGCGGTTGATCAAGCTTCACTACAGGAAGCTTCCCTTTGAAGGATTCACATATCATAGCAACACCACAAATATGGTCATTTGAATCAACACGAAGATGAGGTGGGCTACCAACACTCCAGACTGGCTGAATTTCATCAGCTAATGCATCAATTTGCAGTTGCCCACCACTCCAGGCAGTTACCAAAATGGAGTCCTTGCTTACTATATTATAAAGAAAACTGACAGCACGGCCTTCGCATTCTACACCCCGAACTGCTGAATCTTCATCTCCACCATGACCTACTTTCCGCAGTGGACCCTATTAAATACAACAAAATGAGAATGTTAGCTTCACGGAAATGTGTAATAAACAAGGCCAAATTTCAAGTGGTAAAACTCGATGAACTATGTTACCACTAGTCAATTACACATTTGAGCATCACTATGCCATGCTAACTTGAGTGTAAGTACAGATTTAGACAGACTTCAGCACATACTAGGTAAATGTGTCTGGATGTCAGATCGGCTCAACCCAGCAAATTTCTCTAAATCTCCCAATGTTATACAGAGCAATACTAAGTATAATGGATGATTCATCCACAAATAAAAAAATCCCACATTTTAGAAACAGAAACTTCAAATCTTCCACTTCTGTGGCAAATCCAATAGGTATATGACAATCATCTACAGATATAGGCAACCATGAAAAGTAAGTTACATATCCCATATCTGGCTTCACATAAGTAATTTACACATCTCAGAACATCTATGGAACATGGGCAACTACCAGATCACATAGGCAAGAAAGTATAGGTACCTGCAAAGAAAGTGATGCATCAAATAAAGCATAAGGATGAGCTCTTAGCATAGAAAGATCTCCCCCTTCTGATTCTGAGTCTGCAAACTCGGGAAATGTTGCTTCCAGCCAAGAAATTGCTACATTAGAATTGCTAACGGCTGTTGAATTGGCCGATTGCAGCCCAAATGTATGAGCATCTGTGTGTATCTCAAGTATAGATTCCCACTTGTAGAAACTGTAGAAATTTAAAAAAAAAAAAAAACATTCAAACATGCTCACATTCAATAATATAGTCAGCCAACAAGCAAAAAGGCACGCTCAGAATAAACTTTCAGCAAGCCATCAAAGACACTGCAGCCTTATTGAACAATCAATACACTGAATAAGGAATCTGGGTGGATCATAAAACGATGCATCCAGCTTCCTCCATGGCATGCGACTTCAATAGTAATGAGCAAAATAGGTCTCTTCAGATTGAATCTTTATCATTGAAGTATCAATCAATAATTCTCTCAAGAAGTAACTCTAAAATATCAAGGAAAAAAAACAGAACAGGCAGATCATAAGTTATCATTACCTTCCAAATGGAACAACTGGGCAGAGTATGTAAATTGCACCATCAGTGTATAAAACAAAAACCTGCACAATGGCATAAAAGTGAAAACCAATGGATGAGAAAAAGGGCTACAGATAAACTGCTAATCACAAAATCTATTGCAACAAACAAGATTAATTCATGGAAGATTATATGAAAATAGTTCAAATCCAGATTTACTAAGTCAAGAAGTGCAAGAAACAGCATTTAAACGTGGATTAATTCTTAATTTCCAGAAAATATCAGCTGAGCCACAGGAAGAATGGAATGGTTTGATTTCCATGGAATGTCATTTGCAATTGTTCAGAGACAATTGCAAGCAAACACAAAGCGTGGTAATTTTTTTATAAGTAAACACAAAGCGTAGTATTAGAAGTACATTGATGTGAACAAACCTACCGTGAATGAGCGCACACATTAAACATAAAGAATAAGACAGATTCAGGTAAAAAGTGCATCAATGTATTATTGACATTGGTCACAGTTTTATTAATTTGGGATTTGGGGGGAGGGGGGGGGGGAGCAGGAATTTATTTTTTTATTTTTTTATAAGTGGGAAGCAGGAATTTATGCATTAAGAATGTCTCAAAAAGTCAATGTCATTGTGAGTTTCAACTGAACTTACGCTAAACCTGTCCCATAAGTGATCACCTCCAAAAGAAAAATCAACAGGGCAGATTGATGTGGCATTCCTGGATCGACCTGGTTCCACAGGCTGCAAATAATATTCTTGCTCTGGTAGCAAAAGATCTGAAGACAGATCAAAGATTCTAAAAGAAAATAAAAAAAAAAAAACAGTAAGACCAGGTAAGAAGTAACCAATGGTTCTCATGTATGAGTCTTAATACAACCACAAATCTTTTACAGAACCCATAAATTATTAGCAGCATAACACTTCACATGGAAGGTTATTTTTAAAAAACTAATCAAATAATTTATCAGAGAACAAAAGGCATAGTCCAAGTAATAGAAAGTATATGAGAGAAACCCCTAACTGGGAATAAAAAATAAAAAGAGAAACAACAAAATCACAAAAACTCAGCCCATTAAAACCTAGAGAAGCTGCCCAAAGGAATGCAGACTTAGAGAGTGTTGAAAAAGAAGAAATAAATGGAAGGTTAGTAATTGGGTTTTTTTATATGATGTGGCCATTTTGTTTTGAACATTCATTATTATACTATACTCCCCTACAAAAATAAGCCATTAACCGATCAATATTGTGATACCCCATATGATAAGGATAAGGATAAGCGATGTATGAGATCTCACATTGCTTGGGAAAGAAAAATTCTTACTCTTCATAAGGTTCCAATGGGACTATAATTGTATCATTGACTAGTCATTTTGAAGTATAGGTCATGTGGTTTGGGCCTTCCATTGGGGCATTACAAATGACATCAGAGCCTACCCTAACCAGAAATATGGGACTTCAGCCGTACTAGATACGACGGATTGGCCCGAGAATTTAAGTGGGTAGATTGTTATACCCTATATGATAAGGATAAGGGTAGGTGTTGTATGAGATCTCACGTTGCTTGGAAATAAGAAGTTCTTGCTCTTTATAAGATTTCAATGAGGCTCTAATTATATCATTGACTAGTCCTTTTAGAGTATAGGCCATGTGGTTTGGACCCTCCATTGGGACATTACAAATATGTAGTATAGTTTTGATGCAATAATATGCATGCCGGCACCTGTACTAAGAACCTGATAAGAACCTCCCCCACCCAACCCAAAAAAATGATAAACAAAACAAATAAAAAGTAACTTATACCTGAAAACTGAATCAGAAGAAAGAATTCCCAGGTGTGTGTCACTATATGGGTGCCATGAAACCTGTAGCATATGTATGGCATTGCTGCCATCAGAATAGGTTTGTGAACCGACGGTAACAGTCCTGTAAAAAAAAGGTACAATAAGAATATTCTCGATGGAAACACTATAAGCAATAGCATAGCAGATAATAACCAAGAAAATTGACAATATAACACATCAATACACCCATTATATAGTAAGTTAAACTTCCCCGCGGGGGGAGGGGGGGTACAGACATTTTGGATACAAGCGTTACAATCAGATCGGAAGGGTTTAAAAGTTTGTATTCTAAAGAGAAGTGCGCCCCAACTTGGATGCGAAAATAAAATTCAGTCACCAGTCAACCAGAGTAAGTCACATTTCACCAGGTGTTGCTTCCAGAGACGCCCACTCCACATGCAGAAAATGTGAAAAAAAATGGCATCATGTTGCTAGTACCTGCAAATTATTGTATTCTCTTCAGACGAATTATGCCCATAGAGGTACATGATGTATAAACGCTCTGAACCGGCAAGCAGTAGTGCCGATCCATTCCTATTGATGGAGATTTTATGAACTACAAAGTTGGGCTCCATATCTGCTTGCAATACCTATTAATCGATGATATAATTAGCGAAGCACTTCAAGCTAAAAAATGAAATTTGAATGTAGCATTCGAGCATGAGGAGAAGAAGGGGCTCAAAATAAATATAAAAGAGGCCAACTTTCAAAGCCTGTATGCTTGCTTAGCTCATGTGATAATACTAAGCCATCCAATTTTAGAACCAAAACGATGATTCTCAACTCAACTCTTCAAGAATTTATCCCAACTTCCCAGACACTCAATTTGGGCTGCAATACTACCGTAAAAACATATAGAACTAAAAGAAGATCAAATTTTAAACCACATTGAGTTATACCTTTCATTTACTAGCAAAGCAGGGGAAAAGAGCGTAAAAATTGTAAATTAGAGGGAGAGGAGAGGGAGAGAGAGAGAGAGAGAGAGAGAGAGAGAGAACCTTAGAGGGCGAAGCAGCAAGAACAGAAGTGGGTTCGGGCTCGCCCAGGCGAATAGAGATGCGATGGAGACAATTGTTGTGGGAGTCCCAGAAGTAGAGTCGGGAGGCACCGTCCCATGCCACCAGGTTCCCAGGAAACGAGGCGATAGACGCATGGGCGGCGGTGGAGGTGAAGACGGGGTGGTTGTGGAGGGGAACCCATTGCACTTCGTCTTTGGGCGTGACGGAACGCCTTTGCACTATATCCGAATCGTACAAGTCGAAATTGAACCTCATTTTGGTTCCCCAATATCTCTCAGGCTCTCTCCCTCTCTCGCTCACTCTTTTGATATGCTTCTGCTATGAGCCCGCACTGGCTGTTGGAATTTGTTTCCATGAAACGGTACGAGAAAACCTAGCAAACGCTACCATTCTTTATTTATTATTTTTTCATAAATAATTTTATATATAATTGTGAAATATATAAATACTACATAATCGTTTTGAAATAAAATGAAGTTTACTATTAAAAAAATATTTTTTTTATTCAGATTTTATATTTTATTCACTATAATACGATTATATAATTTACAGTTATAAAATATATTTTCTCTTTTTTTATATATAAAAATATTATTTTTAAAACTTTATTTATTTACAGAAATATTCTTTATATTTTAAACTTTTTTATTTTTTTAATTTCTCAAAGTTTATAACCAAGTCCTTCTAAGATCTATCTTAATACACTGAAATTAAAAAATCAGTAACTTTCTTTTTTACAAACGAATATTCAACACTGACTTTCATTCAATCCATTTTTATGAGTTGAATTTTGGAAAAGTGGGTAACTGCTCGTCTCTCCTGGCATGTTCTAGATGTCGCAAATATAGCAATACTCTCAGTTGAATAGATTTTCATATTATTTGAAAATGAAAAGTTTTTACCTTTACTTCTATGTTTTGATAGGGGTTTTATTTTTTATTAAATCTTCATAAATGATATCAAAGTCAAATAAAATTATAAGTAGGGGTGTGCATCCGGATCTGGATCCGGATATCCGGTCACAACCGAATCCGGATCCGGATTTTAAAAACCATGCGGTTATCCGCCCGGATTAATCCGGATTTAATCCAGGCAGATAACCGGATTAAATACCGGATATCCGGGATAAATCCAAAAATCGGATAATAACCGAATTAAATCCGGTTATAACCGGATTTAATCCTTTTTTTTTTTTTAAGACAAATTTATAGCAGGTTTTTTTTAAAACAAATTCAAATACCATGCTTAAATTGTCCATATTTAAAAAAATAATAATTTAAACACTTTCTAAAGTTAATTTATAAAAAAATTAAATAACAAAATAAATAAAAATACAAAATAAATAATATTGTTGTTTCAAAATAAATAATATTGTTGTTACAAAATAAATACAAATTGTATGATCCAAGACCTGATATAACACCCTACACTGCATCTAAGAATATTGAAATGGCAAGCAGAGGTGTCATTGCAGCAAATTCCTTGATGATTGTAGTGCTGCTACTGAACAAACCAGCCCATCAACCTAATATACCACACAAGGCAGCAAGACAACACATTACATCTTGATCGAGAAAAAGGATTGGAACAAAGATTTCATGAATCATTATTGAAAGCTCACTTAGAAGACGAAGAGTGTTCTGAACTTTAGTATTTTCTTGCCTGGTATGGCTTTATAGAAGCTTCTTTGAATATCTTCATGATGCTTAGATAGGTATGCAGCCTCACCCATATATGCAAGAACCAAAAAGGAATAGACCAGAAATGTGAAGGCTATCTGGGATTTGAAAACCAAGTATTATGCACTAGGTTTGATAATAATAAAAGGCATTGATGTCCCATACATGCACTGAGTTTCAAATTACCTTAATTCAGAGTGGAGAGAAATGACCTAGATTAGCAAACATTGCCTCCACACCTGAGACAATATTCCAAGTAAAACTAGTTCCAGTTGCTCCTTTTAGCCACAAATAAACAGAAAGTCATATTGGAATTGTGAAGGAGTTTCCTGTGATTGAAAGAACCACTCCTCCTAATGATAACCATCCTTCAACCCTTGTGCTTCTAAGGAACTTTAACATGTAAATCGGAGAAAGTGCACGATATACATGAGAATTCCACCGAAATATGTTGTACACCCCAATACTAGTAAGACAAAGAAGCCAAGATATGACAACAAGAGCAAACATGAAAGCTACTCTGTGTGTTCCATGGTGCTGAAGGGAGAAAAGCCCCACCAAGATGATGCATCAGATGTGGTTTTAGCTGTGTAGCTATAGTCCACATCTGGTTTAATTCCCTTCCCAGCAGAAGCTGCCCAAGCAATGGTTGAGTAACTGCACATAACACCAATATGCATTAATCTAACTGTTTCATTGTACGTAACTTCCAGATAACTATTTTATAAGTAACTTTAAAAAATTATATTTTCTATTCGAACTTTGATTTCTCATAAACATAAAGGGGAATTGGTTGTAACTAAATTTACCTGCACTTTGGTGCTCAAATATACTATTTTCTGCAATATGGGAAGTGTCTGTCCCGGGTATGGAGAAGTTTTTTGGATTCCATTTGACAAGCTATTCTCATCCGGGAAATTAGAATTTCCCTCAATTTGTTCTAAAGAAATATTTCAAAGCCATCTCAATTAATAAAATAAAAAACTATAGTCATTATTTTTTATATGAGGTCTGCAACTGAAATAGTCAGCAATACCCAGCATACGCCTCCAAGGCTTTGAGATCCGCCAACAATAAATCCATACCAAACAGTTCTGCCAACAAATCAATATGTGGGAGTACCATTACATTCAACTCAAGCTCAACAAATCCATTAAAAGTTCACTACCTCACCTCTTTGTAATAGTCATCCTTCTCTGACTTCCAACATCACAAGCATATTAAGCTGAAGTTGGAGTTGCTTAAGTTACTGAAGTTGAAGGAAGAGGATTACCTTAAGCAGAAAAAAATGTAAAGGTTAAGTTAAATAGATAAATTAATAATAAAAACTCAAACTTAACAAATCAAAGTGTTTACCTTCGATGTCAACGCGTTCTACATGCTCATCGACCTCCCAAGAACTAAGTGGTTCACAAGTCAACCAATTTTGCGTGCAAATTAGTGCTTGGACAGTCTCTGGAGCTAATGAGCTTCGGTATGGATCTATTACACGTCCACCGGTGCTGAATGCGGACTTGAATGCGACGGTGGAAATAGTGATGCTCAATACATCACGTGCGATTTCCGCAAGGATGGGATATCTAAATGAGTTCTTCTTCCATCAATCCAAAATATCAAATTCGGGTATTTTTGGTTCAATCACATCCGACAAATACCTATCCATGTCCGAGCTAAGTACTGAATTGTTTTGCTTCTCAAGATATTGCTCTAGAGCTGTATCAAAATCTTCACAGTCCAGATCATCACCAATAATACTTGAGGAACTTCTATGGCCCATATTTGATCTTCCACTACCTAGCCCATAAAACTTGTGGTATTGTTCAATCAAACGACTCATGAGTAATTTTACTTTGGCCTCAATTTTATCTCCGCATTCATCCCCTTTGCACTTTTTTAACCAATATGACAAGGCTGTAATCTTATATCGAGGGTCAAGGATAAAAGCTACATAAACAATCATGTTCATCCTATCTGTTTTCCCCTAATATTTATCAAACTTAAGTTTCATAGTAGAAGCCATCTTCATCAACATATCATCGTCACTCTGACCCATGTTGTTCAAAGTATTATCAATTGTATAAATTTGTTGAAACAACATATTTGAGGTCACATACAATGAGCCAGAGATTTTCAAAATGGCATCATAAAAAACTTTTAAAAACTTAATAAAAATACGAGCCATTTGTCAATCTTCAAACGGAGGAGCCAAAAGTTGTGACTCCTTCACTCCCATTAGTATGAAAGCTCTTTCGTATTTTTCAGTAATACTAATCATTAGGTATGTTGAGTTCCATCTAGTAGGAACATCTAGACACACTATTTTTTCACACATAATATTCAGCTCGTTTGCACACGTTTTAAACATATCAAGCCTTGCCGGTGAGGACCTCAGAAATCTTATTGCTTCTCTAATCTTATTTACAGCATCATGAATAATTTTTAAACCATCACATACAATGAGGTTTAAAATATGTGCAACACATCGCACATGTATGAACTCGCCTCCCAAAATTGTGAACTCATTATCTCTTATCTTCCTCCTCACATGATCAATAGCAACATCATTGGAGGAGGCATTATCCATGGTGATCGTACAAAGGCGTTTAATCTCCCAATCCGCCAAACAAGACTCTAACATCCAAGCAATGGTCTCACCCCCATGATTAGGAATCTTGAAAAACATTATAATTTTCTTGCGTAATACTCAACTTTGATCAATATAATGGCATGTAACACAAATGTAATTCTTGTTTTGCACCGATGTCCATATATCGGTGGTTAAACTCACTCTTTGACTACTCAACAATACCTTCAATTTTTGCTTCTCCTCCTTGTATAAACTAATACACTCTTTTTGGAAGGTGGTTCGGGATGGCAAGGAGTGTCTAGGCTCTAAATAACCCAAAAGTTTAATAAATGTCGGATGCTCTATAACCTTGAATGGCAATTCACACTGGATAAACAAATTGGAAATCATCACCTTTAATTTTTCACGATCATATTGTCCTAACACTTGAGGACTAGATCATTTACCATCCATCCTAACTCCAGTGTGTGATGGTGATTTATCTTTCCCAAGATTTTTATTCTCTCTAATGGGAGAGTTCGGACAAGCATATCTTAAGTGGGGTGTGACTTTGATGAAGTACTATTTTTATAATGGCATCCATAAATCTTAAAGCAATAATTGCATTGAGCTTTGGGTGCAATGAGATCAATAGGTTCAACCCTTGTAAAATGATCCCATACAAGAGATTGGTTCGTAGCCTTCTTGGCTCTTTTTGACTTTGGGGGGAGAGATGGTGTGGGGTTTTGGGTATTCATAGAGGAAGGCACTAATGGAGGAAGGCACTAATGGACTAGTGTTTTCCTCCATATCCAATGAAATAGGCGCTGATCCACCAACACTACCACTAAAACTATCTTCCATCTGTTTTAAACATAAAAAATAATGTATATACTTCAGCAAATATAATAAGAATCAACAATTACAGCAAATATCAAACAAGCTTGGCCAATTAGATCATTCTTAGGTAACAAAACAGACAAACCAGATTTAAGATTGCATCAATCTAGCACCAAACAGACAATAAACCAGATTCTGTCCCTCTAACACCACTACCCACTTTTTGGCTTCCTTCGTGCTATCAATCTATTTCTAGTCTAATAACAAAACAGTAGGAAATTATTGCATAGATATTAAACTAAGCCCACCATTAATACACTTTTCTGGTAATTTGGGATTGGGTATCTGAAACACAATACACATGATACTTTCTGGTAATACAAAATATTAATGGTACTTCTTGGGTGTTGAACATATAATCTGACTCTTATCTTCTTACAATTAACAGAATATGTTCTATGAATCTATTGTAACTGAAATAATAGATCAAAATTTTATCCTGTCTTGGTGCTTCGATTGTTTAGGTCCATTTTTCTCTTTTGTTGTTTCTAATCTTCATATGAATTGTTTTTATTGGAATGATGGAATGGGATTTTTATTCATTCAAGGATAAGAATTATTAAGATTACAAAATCAATGCGAAGAAGATCAATAATGCATGGTAAAACTTCTTAAACACGTGGATTCATCTAATATTGAAGATATTTTTTGGAAATTTATGGGATTTTCAATTTAATTTTACAAATGGGTTTTTTGGGTGGCAAGAGCCTGTAAAACATATGTTTGGATAGAGAGAGTTTTTTAAAGATATTTTATTAGAGGTTGAAAAGGTGGCTGGTGAGTCTATTCAAATATTAATGTTTGGAGTGAAAAATTTTAGTGAGAGGTTTTTTGGTTTTATGAAATTTATTTGGGTTTCATGTATTTTTTAGATTACGAAAAACGATTTAAATGATTAGAAGAAAACTATTTTTGAGAGATAAAATTTTTTGGTGTGTGAGACATTTGGATATATTGAAGGCAGTTTTTTTTTTTTTTTTTTTCCTAAGAAAACTGAGTGCATATATGTTTTCTGAAATTTCTAGTTCCCAAT
Organism: Juglans mandshurica; assembly: GCA_022457165.1. Classification (NCBI taxonomy): domain Eukaryota; kingdom Viridiplantae; phylum Streptophyta; class Magnoliopsida; order Fagales; family Juglandaceae; genus Juglans; species Juglans mandshurica. The sequence continues at coordinate 1,055,633 of CM039619.1, read as the reverse complement.
CAAGGCCGAAAGTTTTAAAGAAGTACTTAGATTTATCGTACTTTACATAAATATTTATAACAAATTTTTTTTTTAATAAATCTACCAATCCCTGTGAACACAATTTTTCTTTTTCTTTTTAGAAATACAGTAACATTTAAGCAAAGTTAGAAGATAATATTTCTTGTCCAGGAACTAAAATGAAAAAAAAAAAAAACAATTATTTGACGAGAATGTCATATATTTAAAGGCAAGATTTTGTATTGAGTATATGAAGTTGGTGAATAGAATTTCATTACTTGGTGAGGTAGAATTATTATTATTATTATTATTATTATTTTTTATAGTGATGATAAGTGATTCAAATTATACCTTTGATTGATTTTCTCGATTATGGAAGCATGACTTACAACTTTCTTAGCTTTTTAAATACTATTTTTTTAAATAATAAATTTGCAGTTAAACCTATAAATATAAATGTTTGAATTTTATTATACATCAGCTACTATTTATCCCTACACTTGATAAATTATTATTATTATTATTATTATTATTATGTTTGGCTCATCATCTTCTATGTCTCTCTCTCATCAAGTGCTCTCTCTTCGACCACTTTCTCTCCCCTCAAGCTCTCTCTCTCCTCAAGTTCTTCTCGGCCTCTCTCTCTCCTTGAGCTCTCTTTTTTTGACCTCTCTCCTCAAGCTCTCTCTCGGGACTGAGATGGAAGGATTGGGACAAAAACCGATTTATTTATTAGTAGATATAAAGTAATAAATAGTGACTAATAAGAAAATATATATTTAAAGCCCCCATTAACTCTAAAAGTGGCTATCAAAGCTTCACAATTAAAATTTTTACAAGCTGCTCGTGTTTGTCAACTGAAACAGAACAAGGCCCTTAAAACCTCGAATTCCACACTCAATCCCCCGAGGAGGAAAAATTGAACTGCACCACCGGCCTCGTTTGACCATGACCACAAAGAATTCATTTGCTTTTGCTTATTTTTGTTATTATTTCCCTTTCTTGGGAGGAATTAATTTTCTTCGTTGGCTGGCTGTAGAACTGAAGTGATCCCCTGTTTTGGCAGTGGCCTACGCTTGTTTGAATGAGCTGCATTTTGGATACTAAATTAATTGAGGCATGACTGCGTAAAGATCCATGCGCTGAATTTACAGGAAATCTCGATGCAGTGACACAGAGATAGCTCACTCTTTAATTTCTTGAGAGATAGTACCCTTCATTGAGTACCAAAGAATAATGAATATTGTACGGTTCAGAAGAAAGCCTTCGGCCAATTCTTTCACCCTTCGATTTTCATGTACAAATATTGAGTATACATCTCTGGAAAGAGAGAAGACAACTATAAGTTAGACAGACATGCCGACATCATAGCCAGCCAGCCAGCCTCTATAGTGACAAATAAAACTTATCCAACACTTGTTTACTACAGTATAGCCGATAGTTAGTTTCCCACATGTTCTTTCTCCAGGAGCCTGGTTTTCCTCGAATGAACGAGTCTGTACCAAAAAAAAAAAACACAAAGAGGCATAAGGCGACAGTTGGTTGGTTACTAGAAGTTGGTGAGACATAATAGATTAAGGAGTCAGATGTGCGTTTGGTGGTAGCACATGGACATGGGTTTTGATGAAATTTAGTTCAAAAAACCAGTTTTAAAATATTACCTGAAATCTCACGCCTCTGAAGATTTTATATGAAAAAAACATATCATAATGATATCTGCTTCATTGTTAGGTTCACTTCACCCTTTCTTTCTAGCAAAATCTTCTGATACCTTAGAAACCCATTCTTGCAAGCTGAAACCTGCGCACATGACATAACACCTGTTATTTCAAATCCTTTCAACATCATTATTCTTTATTATCAACGGTCACATTGTCCAAGCTGTTAAAGATTAATAATAAAAGATACAACAATAGTATTCTATTTTCCAAGTAGTGGTTGTGACTGTGTTGTCAAAAATGGCACATGGTCAACATACTCTCATGCCGTTTAGTTCCCCAAGGGCGGCTACCCATTAAGATTCGCTGAACATAAACAAACACGAGGGCGGGAGGAATAAGTCAAATCTCAAATTCTCAATATTATAATAATTACGTGACCACGCCTTTTTTTCTTTATTTTAAACACGAATAACATGTTTCGAGATCAATTTAATACTAGCTCATCTTTTTTCTTTTTTGTCTTAATCTTTTATTTTTCTGAGTATGTAAGATATTAACCACTCACATCCCAAATAGAACGAATTGTAACTAAGGATAATAATCTCTCAAAAAAACTTCAAGGATACGTGAAAGAAAGAAGGTAATCAAGCACATCAGCCAGAGGCAGTAGTAAATAATTCAAGTAAAAATTACGCACATAAATTCGGGACAAAATCATCGATGAAACGAAATCGAGCACTAGCTAGGTGATAAAATCAAGAGAGTATCGTGAACATTCAGGAGATATCTACTTGAAAGTTCGACATAATTTGTCCGACCCAACGAGGAATCCCCCTAAGAAAGCCGTTCTTTCTAGGTTAATGTTATAATCTTGACCTTCCAGAAGAACAAAAATTCAAACCTTGCATTGAAAGATTGCAGAAATTTCATTTGTTCTTTCATCTGTAATGGTGTGGGGCCAGATACCCACCAACTCATAACATATCACAGACTTTTCTAATCTTAATCAAAGAATTACACCCCTAATAATAATCAGCGCAGATTATATTTCCAAGTCATCTGTTAGAGAATAGAGAAGAGACTTACTGCTTCAATGTCGATTTTGTAAACCAGAAGCTTTCGTCTCTCCCTGCAACTTGTTCTATATGCCACAATGATATGCCCAACAGCCAGAACCAGCGAGCATATGAACAACGCTACTTCCGTGGTCCTAACATATTCACCTTGAGCGGTTCCCGAAACGCCGAACATATACGCAGCTTTCAACGACACAAACATTAGAGATAACAACGAACACATCGTCGTAATTCCCAAATACGGTCCCCGTGAAAGCCTTGGCCCATCACACAAGCTATAAACACCTGGAAAAATGGAAGAATACCGGGGGAAAAATCAATTATTTTAGTTCCAAAAGGGTAAAAAACGATTGTTACAAAATTTTCTTTTTACTATACTTACAGATTATGATTGCTGATCTTATGAAGGATATGAGAGGTATATCGATGAGCGAGTACCGAAAATCGTAGTCTTGGAAATGCGAAGAGAGAGTCTGAAAAGAGAGAGGGGCAGAAGAAAGAAAAGTAGAAAGAAGCGCCGAAGGAAGCACCATATCCGCTACAACCAAAAGAACCGGTGCCGAGAAAAGCAGCAAAGAAATTAGCATGGTGATCAAGAAGAACAGGGTCTTCAAAACCCTCAAAACCCTTTTTGATTTCTCGTCCTTTGAGAAACCCATTTCTATATCTCCCTGTTAAAATTTCCGATTGTTACAATTGAAGGCTATATATGTGCCTGTAAAAGGAAATCGAAGGCAGTGAACTGTACAGGGAAAGATTTGGAGAGGGAGAACGAGTTGAGAGAGGCTCGAACTATATGAGAAGATTTTGGGGATGCTAAAAGGAAAGAGGCTCAAACTTAACGGGGAAGGGAGACAGAGAAGGGTGGAAGGTACAGGCCAAGGTGCAATGTTTTGACTGGACTTCTCCACTCGACAAGTGATGACGAGGACTTTGGAACTTTACACGATGAATTTACCGGTCAAATAGTGGCATTGCCTCTCTCTCTCTCTCTCTCTCTCTATTCGACACCAACGGCAATACAATGTCTTTAAAAGACAAACAACGACATCTTTTTTTCCTCTCTATTTTTTGGTTCTTAGTTTTAAGGCGTTGGACATGTGACTCGAGTAGAGTTGATTCAAAGAATGTAGAGGTATCGATTGTCGTAATGGCAATATTGATGGAATCTCTTCTATTTTCGTATGTTTTCACAAGATTACGTGCAAATCAAAACATATATAGTTTCGTAAATATAGCGTAGATATCTAAATTTAATAATTTGCTTCAAGTTAATAATGTCGGATGACTTTTTATTTTACCTAAAACGATGAAAAAGTTAACCAACTTTATTACTTATTTGATTGTACGAGTGATTATTTGTAGGAATCGAAGGTTACAATAATTCATCAGTTCGTGGAAGTAGCTAATAAAAAAGCAACCAATTAGATGAAGTTGATTAAAACTTTACATTGCTTAAAAATTAAAACTGAATGAATAATGATACCATCTTATTATATTATTATTATTATAATATATAGTTTCAATCAAATAATCGATAAATATTTTATATATAATAATCAAATAAACGGGTGCATGCCGGTCTGTTTTTTTAATATTTACCACCAATCAAGCGGATATTATGGTGGAGCCGACGGATAGGACCATGTGATATCACATGCAACATTTGTCGTTATGAATCATTCGTGATTTGTTTTTTGGTACCTTGGCTAATATTTTTAAAACACTTCACGATTATCAAGTATTCATATTGGTTATTACTTTTAATTACATTCTTTGGTGGTTGATTTCACAAAATCAATATGCCGTTTATATTACTTTTGAGACAAATGATAATTTTATGTATACAATAATAATAATAATAATAATGTAATAATTAAATATATATCTTTCTATTAGCTTTAACATTTTAGGATATGTGATAATTTCAAGCAGAAAAGACAATATCATTTGGCGTCTACGATTGTATAATTCCAGTCTAAATGGAGAGAGAGCTGTTACGAAGTAGATTACGTTTTACTTCTTTGAATACGTAATATCACAAGTTCCCATTTGATATTGACATGCCACGCATGGCATGACAGTATCCCAAGTTTATTAAATTCATAGGATCACATTTTTTCTTTTTTTGTTTAGTCAAAATGAAAATTAAAAACAGTCATACAGAAATAATTATTTTACAACTTTTTTTCAATGACTGACATTTTTATAAAACAATAATACTCTTAAGTCTTATGATTATACTTTACAAAAATACTTTATTTAAAACAGAATTATAAAATAATGGTAAAAAATATTATGTTTTTATTATTGTGTAATGTTATATACAGTCGTTGAATGCGTAAACACCACGCAATCATTTTATAAAATAGCGAGATTCACTATTAAAAATTAATTTTTTTTTCATTTAGATCCTGTATTTATTTATTTTTTTAAAGAGATTTCACGATAATATTTGTACATTCTACGATTTTAAATATTATTTTTTATAAAAAAGGATTGGGGATGGGACGAATTCTATGTTAGTTGAGGGATGGTTGGGTAACTTGGGAAAATTGGTTTATTTCTCTTGGGTTATTGGTTGAAATGCAATTACGTCGTCAGTGCTTTTGACATAAACATCTAGAAGAAAAGTACGTATATGAATTTGATTAATTTTTTTATAGGTAAATGGTACAGACAAGTATGACCAAACGGTACTTATGGGTAATTAGATCGACGATTGGGAAATACCTACCTGTTGCTTGGCGGAATTTTGACCATATATCCGCCAATGTAAAATACGTATTTTTTTATTTTTTTTTTTGTTATTAGTCAAACCCCACGGGCGGATTCATAATAGAGTTTTGTTACACAATCTTCGTCACACTTCATATTCTACATATTTTTTAATTTTTTTTTTGAGTTTATTTTTTTAAAATTTTTTTAAATTTTTTATTAATTATTTATAAAATAAATATTTGATAAAAAATAATAAAAATTAAAAAAATATAGAGTTTAAAATGTGAGGAAGTTGGGAAGATTTTTAATAAATAATACTGTGCATGCATGTTTGGGGTTTACTAATTTGAAGCCGCCTTCGGCCGTCAAATGTCACGCACGCCGTGGCCAATGTCGGCACCAGACATCATGCATGGCCTGTGACCCCCACATACATAGCTGCCTCATTACATACTTTTCTTTCTCCGTATCATGGAAGCTCATTCTAGGATTACTAAGCCATCAATTAAAAATATATAAATAAATAATAAATATTTGTAATAATTAAATATTATATTAAATCATGGAAATTAATAGAATAATAAATAATATTACTTTGGATAATAGATAAATAAATTTCTTTAAATGGGAGAATTATTTCCAAAAAGATTTATAAATTGCAATATTAATTCAAGAACTTATTTTTTTTAAAAATATTATCTAAAATATTTTAAAATCTTCAAGTTTTCTAATCATTGATTGATACTTAAATTGTTATATTAGGTTTCGGCTGGTTTAATTGGCCCTAAGTGATATTGAGACTTTGTTAGTTATTTAGTCTCGTTTGTTTTCATAAATGAAATGAGATGAGATGAATTGAGATTAAAATTAAAAATTAAATAAAATATTATTAGAATATATTTTTTTAATATTATTTTTATTTTAGAATTTAAAAAAATTGAATTGTTTATTATATTTTATGTAAAAATTTAAAAAATTTATAATAATTATATAAGATGAGATGAATTGAGAATAATTATAAAAACAAACGAGAGCCTAGAGTCTTGGACGACACTACACGCGAAAACTTGTCTTTTAAGCTGTAACCATTATATAACTTGGCCACGCAAGCAACGAGAAAACTGTGTTGGAGCGTAGAAACGGATGAAAATGAGAGGACACCTCCCCTTCCTTCCCTTTGCTTATTAGCTATAGGAGAAAAGGAATCGATGGCCTTTGCATCAATCCAAACACGCGTACTACACGCGGACTAGTAATCGGGACACCACGATAAGATTGGTCTTGTTTTATAAATAAAGTAATATTGCTATATGTTTTAATTTCTTTCTAGAAACCAACCCTTTATTTATTTGTTTATTATTTTTTATTTTTTTTGGTGTAAAGGCATGTGTCATAGATTTTTTATAAAGCATGAGTCATGATAATGAACATTTGAATGCGATCAACAAAAGGCAGCCTATTAGCTTAGATCACTCTTGAGTAGTCGTGCAGGTCGCGACTTTTTATTTTTATTTTTATTTATGTGAGATGCTGTACTTTTTGGGAGTTATTTTTTCCTTTTTATCCATAAATTTTGTTACGCGGATCGTAAATGTAGCCGAAAGTTGTGATTTGGGGGGCTCTAGAGAATTTCTTCCTTCAATATATATCTGCTTAAAAGTTGCATTTGGCGTGTTCAGATTTCAGACCACGCTTGCCGCTTGGTGCAAAAACTTAAAGAAACCGATGGATGGAATCAATATGGCAATTGCGTTGCTTTTGACACGTACTTGTCGGTATTCGAAATCCATCTTTTGTGGGGTGAGCTGGGATGTCAAAGCATACAGACAACTTTAAAACCCAATTAAAGTGGTTTGGCGTATGATTTTGGATCCGATTATTAAAGAAAATTATCTTGATCTCCAGCAATCAGCCTTACATGTCTAACTTTTATTGCTTTATCGTCATGTTTTTTAAACATGAAGTACGCCAATCTTGTCTGTAAAATAAAAGCGACCGAGGTTTGGTTGGTTGGTTGGATCCCATTGTGATTGGTGACAAATAACTCCTTATGTTTATGTTAATTTACATGTAGCAATTGCTTTGTAGGAGCTTTGAATTTCAATATGTAATTTAAATATTGAAAAAGAGATCAAATGTTATTTGTACTTAAAAAAAAATTTAATTTTCACCTATTGATATTTTAAAAATGATAGAAATTTGAAATTCAACCACCAAACTGAAGTGCTTGACTAGTTTATGTGAAAATTTTAAGTTGTTATAAAATTAAATTATTATTATTGTTATTATGTCAAAACAAACATTACTTGGATCGATTTCTGTGACTCAGTCGAAACTCATCGGATATGTGAAGTTGAGTTTGGGCAGAAGAAGGTGGCCCCAACAGTTGTCTTGGGCTGAGCTCGTGTGAACTAGAATCTAAATGCAACACATCAAGGGAAAAGCCCGGCCTCATTTTTGGATAGGCCGACCGCTAGCTGCCATATGATGAAAACATGATATTTGGAAGGTGTGAATGAAACTAATGGGCAAAGGCCCAATAGCCGACCCATTAGCACTGGGTCCAGCCTGCTCCAATCTCGACCCTTGGGCGTGTGCTCGCCTTCTACACGGCAAAAACTAACTGGAAAAACATTATACAATTAAATAACCATTTGTATGAAGTTGAATAAAATCGTTTTCACGATTTGAGTATTTTATCTTTAATTTTTTTTCCTATATATATATATAATTTTTTTAATTTTGATTCTTTTAATTCTTTCACAGCACTCTTTCGTTAGTTATTGCACATATCCACCAGAATTTTTAGAAAGAAAAACTAAGAAAAAACAAATCATAAATTAAAAGCAACAAAATAGAGGTGACCCGTGGCCGCACCACCTATGATTTGCTGGGGGTGGGTGGCCACGCTGGTCTTATGCAAGTTTTTGTTTATTGTTTTTAATTTAATGGACATATATGGATGATTTATTGGTGTTGAAGAGTTATATACGATTAATTTTGTGAACCAAAATGTACGTAGAGAAAATAGAAGTTTATCTGTTGTGATCAACGACGACGAGTGCAGTTCTTTTCTATATCTGCCAAGATATACTATTTATTGCGCCCTACTATAATTTTCGGTAAATATATTCTTTTTTGCATATATTAAAAATATATTTGTGCCTATATTAAGATTTGATAATATCAGAATTTCTAGTGTAAAGTATAAGGTTTGTTAGAGCTGAATGTTGTTACTTCAAACAATGTACAAAACTGGAGTGTATTTTTCACCTTTATTTCGTGCGGCACTGGTTTCACTGTGCTCCAATTAAGAGGGAGACGCCAGGCAGTGGGCAGGGATCAAACTCCCATTTTGGGGAAAAGGAAAGTTGGTGTTGGCGTAGAGGAGAGTGCTTTTTCAATACAGAACCAGCTTTGGAGAGACATGGTGGGACCAGCGAGACCTCAGTTCGTTCTCTTCGGATCCTCCATTGTTCAACTTGGCTTTGGCCAGGGGGGTTGGGGTGCCATTCTTGCTGATATCTACGCTCGCAAAGTATCCCCTTTTTCTCCGTGTCTCTGTGTGTATGATCTGTTTCAATGTTGGTTTATTAACTTAATTTTGTGAATTTTGGTTGACGCTCCATTCCGATTATTACAAGGAAGTAAACCATGTTGAAGCCTATCTCTTTGTATGCTAGAAGGAAACCGGTTTTGGGTGGAACTGGCTATGATGCTATTTATTTAGGTTTCTTAAGAATTTGGGCTTGTTGGATGTTGAGTATATTTTTGTATTTTGCTTTCGACTTCGAGATTTTGCCCTAAAAAAGCAATAACTTTTTCCCGAAAGGGATCATGTACTCGGACTCAATGTTGCTTTCCATGTTGTGATTCTATCAAGGTTATATCTTTACTTATTTGTGATTAATGTTCGAGATTATCTCCAAAGGTCGTTGTAAGGAGTAGTTTGTATCATTCTTATAACATTTTTTTGGGGAGGGATAATCGGGACCAAACCCAGTAAGCTCTATCTATTGAATTTTGTCTCATCTCTTTATATTACTGTTTTAGATGCCCACCGATCATAATTATCTTCTTAAAACATTAAGCTTCTAAATGTTTTATATATCCTTCTAAGCCCATCATTTTTATTATATCAGTATACGTGAACTTCTTGTGGTATAAACTGGCCGGTATGTAAAAAACAGAACAAATAAAGAAGAAAATGTCATGTTCATATGACAATGCTTATCCAATTTATCATTTCACGTGCTCATTTTTGGGTGTATACGAATTTTCCTCCACCATGAGAGAGGGATAAAGTAAATAATACTTACAGTTTTTCAGTAAAAAACCAGTTCGCGTGCTCATGTGAGTGTGTACTTGATCAGTAGTTAGTCTTATGTTCCTTTGTGCATTATGTGGTATATTTGGATGGAAATGAATGATCGGTGCTTTGAAGATAGGGAGCGCACAATGGAGGAACTTCGGAACTTTTTTGTACATACATCATTGGCATTGGTTTATCTATATGCAAATGCAAACACATATTTGCATAACTAGACCATTAAATTGACTACATTGGATTATGCATATGGAACTATTTCCATAGCTATGAACAGTGTCAATACTTCTTTGGCGATGCACTATTCACTCCTCGAATGTTATTTTATTAATTTTTTCTCTCTCCTCCCACTCTCTCTCTCTCTCTCTCTCTCTCTCTCTCTCTCTCTCTCTCTCTCTCTCTCACAACCCTTTCCTCTTCTCCCTCCCTCAACAACACAACCTTCACCTTCACCTTCGTTTTATTATTATAATATATTATATATATTTTTTTTTATCATTTTATTATATTTTTAATATAATATATAAAAAAAATATATATATTTTTTATTATTATTATATTTGTATTATTAATGCCAAATGTATTTAGTGGGTGCTAATTGAAAAAAATATATATAAAACAATTAATTTTAGGAAAAAAATTAATAATAATAAAAAATAATATTTTATTATTATTTTGACTCAAAGATGCATAATCGAGGGTGAGAGCTTTTCTTGAATGGCAAAAACAATCTCTAAAACATGTGATTTTACATTTGCATATAGAGAAACCAATGCTAATGCTCTAATTGATTTGGTTTTCAGCCATTGTGCTTAATGGAACTAGTGTTCATGATGTTTAGGTGTTCTTTTGTATACTTCCTGCGTACACGGACTTCACCTACTTCATTCATATCAATAAAATTTTCATTTTACTTACAAAAAAAAAGTAGTTGGTCATATTTTTATATCTACGATGGGTTCTCTTACTAATAACTTGATTATTTTGCATCATAATTGTTGTATGGCAATCTTATTTTATTCATGATTTGCTGTAGGCAGATATTGTGTTGCGAGGGTATTTTGGGTGGAACTCACGACGTGCTATCCAGGTCCTTGATCAAGTTTTTCCCAAGGTACTATACTTCTAGCAGAAAATTCCTTTTGCCTTATAAGGTATTCAGGTGACCATATTATTTGCAACGAGACCTCAGATGCACTTTGGTAAAACCATAGTAGTTCCTATTTTTGTTTCTTTTCTTTTTTTGGTTTTGGGAATGCAGTAAACATCAATAATATAGGTCTTATCTCTTGTATACCATCTTGTGTACTTGGGCTTTGCCTATCTCTATTAATATAATATCGATTACTTATCAAAAAAAAAAAAAAACATCAATAATGCTCATATGGTGTAAGCAAGTGGAGATTTTCTTGTAAAAGTTTTGTCCTTTTCAAGGTAAACCTAAGGATAGACCTTACGTCTGTATGCCCGTTGATCTCCCTTTAACTTTGCAAACTGTGGGGTAATTCCATATTGGAATGTGCATGAACACACAGATGCTTATTAGTAGAATCGTGGAGTTTAGTGGCCATATGTACACAGACTCCCATACTCTTGGAGCCCTTGTTGCTTATGAGGGCCGAATTAATATTCCATCTTCTCCTGACCATAGCTGTCCCTCATAATTTAATAGAGACAGTGGAAGGTTGGTTCTAGTTGAACATATGCAGTTCATTGTTGCTGGTGACCTTGCTTTGATCGTGACAGCTCCCTATGTATCCTTCAAAATTGGTATTCATGAGGATATGCTTCTTCGATATGATGCCAGAATTCCAACTACATTAGTAGAGCTTTCGTTAATTAGGCCATCCGGTGTTTTTATCATTCAATTATGCTCTGAATCCCTACATTACATTTCTTGGTTCTAGGATGCTGCTTTACAGCCTTCTTTGGTGATAGTTTATTTCGGTGGTAATGATTCAATGGGGCCTCACTCATCTGGCCTAGGCCCACATGTACCACTTCCTGAATATATTGAGAACATGAGAAAGATTGCAACTCATCTCCAGGTACTTTCTTCACCTACTAATTTATGCAATGTTGCAATGTTTCATGTGTGAAGCAAATATACGTGTATTCGACTGTAGACCATGAGGGAACCTGACACAGTGACTTAGTGAAAGGTTCAACGAATAACTCGTCCAATCTGATTCTTGGGAACCACTGAAGATATTATTTCAGCTCCTGGAAACTGCTCTGGGAAGAAGTGATTTAGTTTCAACTTCATAATATATATCAATGGAATGAGATGAAATCTTCACCTGTCTCGTGTAAATTATATCCGTAATCTTTATTTTACTGTTGAGTAAGGTGGACTCATGTTGTTTTGGTTTCTAACCGCTGTGTGTGTCATTGATCATCCTTAAATTTTGCTGTATCTGATGCACATTCTATTGCAAATTTGAACCAGAGCCTTTCAGAGAAAACACGCATCATTTTCTTAAGTTGTCCTCCTGTCAATGAGCACAAGATTCACGAAAACACAAGGTGCTCTCATTGATATCTAACATCTATTTTCCTGGGCTTGCAATGCTAGTGTTAATTTTAACATGGGTTTCTGTCTTAAACCAGTCAATTTTTCAGCGAGCTAGTCAGAACAAATGAATTATGCCAAAGCTACTCAGAAGCTTGTAAAAAGCTATGTCAAGAAATGGGCGTGAAAGTTGTTGATCTATTTAGTGCACTTCAGAAAAGAGATGATTGGATGGATGCTTGCTTCACGTAAGTTTTCTTCGCCGAGTTGCTGGATCTTTTTTCTTTGTTTCCTCTGTAAACACCGTTAATTTTCACATTCACAGCTTAATCATTCATCGTCCTGTCTTATTCCTTAGGTCTTCTCATCTGTCCATTTTCACTGATAGTTAATTGAGTGCGGCAGTGGAACTTCTTATAATCATAGTAAATGCAAATATTATGTAATTATTCCCGGAGGACTCCTCGGCTCTAGATGCGAAAAATAATAATAAACTAATAACAGTGAAAAAAAAACTCCCCAGCTCCTCTTCCATTGGATTGTGAAGAATGTCCTTCAGGCTTTAGGTCATCACAGTTTTACGTTTGGTTTTCTTTGAAAGCTTATGCTTTAAGTTCAACCTTTTCGTCCTCCTTGTGTTTGTCAGAAGATGCCTAATGCATTCATGTTATGCAGTGATATATTTGTGTGTTTGAGAGAAGAGTCCCTTTGATCTTGAAACTCAACAACTCCCCCTTCCATTCACATTCTTCCCTAGAGATGTGTCATGTTAAAACAATTATTTGGTGCGTTGACCCTGTTTTGACTCTGGAAATTAGTGTCAAAAGAGCTGGTGCTAGTTTTATAATTATTATTACTTTTTTTTTTTTTCCAGAGATGGGGTTCATTTATCAGCTGAAGGAAGCAAGATAGTTGTTGGGGAGATACTAAATGTGCTCAAGGAAGCTGACTGGGAGCCATGTCTGCACTGGAAGTCTATACCGACCGAGTTTGCAGAGGATTCGCCATATGATCTTGTTGCTGCTGATGGAAAGACAACCTCGAATCCTTCGGAGTGGACTTTCCACTGGGAGAATCAGTGGGACTAGTTTGTAGAATCCTGGATAAACGATTCCTCTAGTATACATACCTATGTATAAAGTTTATGGACTATAGATCTAGAGTAATACTAGTTACAAATTCCAAATGTATAAGTTTTGTGCAAGTCTTTTGTAAAAATGTAGGTCCTATCAAGAAAAAGTGAATTTTTCATATTTTTCTATGGTGGGGTCATCTTTTTTATAAATTATTTGCATGAGACTTGTATATATGGGACTTGTATATATATTTCTCATAGATCTAACGCTGACATTCGCTGAATTCCATTTCAGTTGGAGCGTTACAATGTTAAAAACCATAAGCTGCACTGAAATCGGTTCTCCAATTTTTTTTGAGAATATTATCATAATCTTCTTCTCTTCTACTACGGCTGCCAAATAATAACTAAAGCACTTCATATAGCACAATCGCTTACGACTCGTTTGGATTGCAAGATAGTTTCATATCATTTATCTCGTTCTAATATTAAAAAATAAACACTTTTTAATTTTTAATTTTTTTTATTTATTTAGGCTAGGTTTGGTTATAAAAAACATTTCATCTCATCTCATATCATTATTATAAAATTTTCAAATTCTCACACAAAATATTAAACAATTCAACTTTTTCAAATAACAAAAATAATATTATAAAAATATTTTATTCAACTTTCATTTAAAACTATCTCATCTCATCTCATCTCACTATCTAAACCGCACCATAATCATTATTTAATTTTTATAACTTTTCCAAACTTCCAAACAAAATATAAAAAACAATTCAAAATTTTTAAATCTTAAAACAAAATTAATATTAAAAAATTATATTATAATAATATTATAATTTATTTTTTTTCTATTTTTTTTAAATTTCATAAAATATTTTAACTCAAACAATTTAATTACTATTCATAAATTATTTTATAAATTTTTATAAATTTTTTATCTCATCTCAACATTTTGAGGTTCAAACGGAAACTTATACCTCCATACGGTTTGGAATCCAAATAATCATAAAATAATTGGTATATATAGTTTAAATTGTTTGGCTGTTGAAAGGTGTGGGTAATTTCGGAAGTGAATTTTGTGTATATTAATCTTAAGAGATGTTATTTATTATTATTTCTATTTAATAATATTATTATTATATAAAATTATAGCGATTGAAAAAAAGATGAATAATTTTATTTTATTTTATTTTCTGCGTGAATTTTTATTCGAGGTCCGAAGATATTTATGTCATAGGAGATATTTTCTGATACGAACGAGGTAAAGCTTCCGCCGTGGCAAAACATTGGTTTCGCTTTTTCCCGTCTCTGAGATATTTATGGTGCTACTGCTCGGACGCGAGGCGCGTGTTGTGCTTTGTTAAGCGTAGTTCCACATTCCACCCACCCGCCTCATCCAAAACCAAACCCACCAAACCTCTCCAGTTCGGAAACTCTCGTGTAATCCACCTGCTGACTGCTCCAGCTTAGCTTCTCCGTGCACATGAGCACACCCGATTCCTCCATCTCCGCCGCCGAGTCGAGTATGGACCTCCCATCCAACCACAAGAAAACCCTAACTACCACCGGAGAATCGGCGGACGAAAGCGGCGACGGCGAGGTGTGGGATGCCTTTAACCAGAGTTTCCGGCAAGTGCAGACGGTGCTGGATCGGAACCGATCGCTGATCCAGCAAGTGAACGAGAACCACCAGTCGAGAATCCCGGACAACATGGTCAAGAACGTGGCCCTCATCCAAGAGATCAACGACAACATTTCCAAGGTCGTCTCCCTCTACTCCGACCTCTCTTCCAATTTCTCCACCTTGTTCCATCAACGCACTGCCAAGAGCGGCTCCGAAGACAAAACCTCAAGTCCCCAGGCCTGAAATTCCGTCCTTTGCCACAATCCTCAGTAATTCACATCTAATTTATATTTATTAATTGGCTTGGAATTGAAACTATCGGTCTGTCTGAGTAGCGTTTGTTCAGTTCAATACGCTCGTTGGTAAGAGTCTATTGGGAATAAATCTGTCTGTTTAAGGTTGGTGTGGTACTCTTGTTATGGACCAAAGTAATGAGTTACGTATGCTCTGTTTAGTCCATGCTTTTGTATTCGTTTTTCATGGTACTAGATTACGCGAGGAAGTTGGGGAAAGAAGCATATGAGAAGTTGTCCAGCTAATGTCTATGTCAGTGTGCGGATACGGTATGAGCTTAGGATGTTTGAAACGAGCGACGGAGTTGAAAAATATGGTATCCCGTTATAAGGACGATTGATTTGGAGAAAAAGATCCAAGCTGGGTCACTCTGCAAGCTTTCTTAGAGCGCTGGATCTTCTACTCGTTCTGCTTTCATGCCTGCTTAATTTTAGATATGTGGTGTGTCTTTTTGGAATTTGATTGTTCGCATAGAAGCTTGGAGGGATTGGAGGAAGTAAAGCGAGGAGTTTATTGGCCATACATAGTGAAGGGGAATGGGGGTCAACCTCTCTCAAAATTAGGGGACGTGGTGGGTGAAGATTCCCCTGTAGAGGGCCGGACGAGGGAAGAACTTCGCGTCCAGTTTGGAGGGTTGGGATATCCCGACCCTACTATTATTATGCCTTTGCAATGTTACTTGGGTCAACTTAGATCTCATAGAATTTCATTTCATTTCTCAACCCATAATGGATATGAGCTCGAAGCTTCCTTTGTAACTTTGGGAACTTCTTCATCTCCGTCCCATGCCTCATTTCACTGGGAACCTCAAAGTGACTCTATTTCAATATATTTCCATACATGTCCCAATTCCATTCATTTAATATTCCCTTGGTGTCATTGAGATAAGAGATACTTTTTAGTCTATCTGGCTCAATTTCTATACATTTCTTTCTGTCTTTCTAAACATCAAATGTCATATCTAATGTTAAATTAACTATTAGTGGTATTAATCATTTGACTGTTGATTAACTCTACATACCCCAATGTTATGTCAGCCGGTTACCCAAAAACAGAAATGAGTTAGGGAGTTAGTTTACCGCCCATAGGTTTGGTTCCATATATGTTCTTATTTTTTATGGGCGTTCCCCTTCTTCTACTGGTCTTGGGAAAGATCTATAATGCTTATTCAGTGCTCTGTTTTGTTTTACAAGGAGGATTAGAGTGGAATCACCTACTTACCTGTTGAATCCACCAACCTGATAAGGTATTTATATTTCATTTACTCATATTTCGTGCTTATGCTCCGTATGGTGAATAATTGCTTTTGTTTGAAGGTGGGGGAATCCACGGTTTTTGAATTTGATATCATCGTAGTCACCTCCATTACAAAGATGAGTTCAACGAAGGAAAGGATACGGCCTCAAATGGATTTGTTGTTGATTGAGCTCTTCTCTTGGGTGGTAAAAAGGATTTATGTAGCTTGGCACAAGTAGTTGGGAATTAGGGTTTTGCTAAGTTCTGTAGAAGTGTATCGGCTATGCCATGATGTGTTCAAAGATTTTTGTTGGCAGCACCAACCCCTTTGGGTAATTACCCTGTTACCTGCTTACGTTATTTAGCTGGATATGTCATAGATGTCGCCACAAATTCCATTCGCAGAATGTAACCAGTGAATGGTTCTTGTAGTTATTATCGGAGATCAAATATACTGGAACTTAATATTATATAGGCATCACAGAAGAAAGTCCTGGTTCAGTAATTTGCCGTTAAAGGTTCAGTACCTCGCTTATAAAGATATCCATTGGCGCCTATAAGTTGGAAAATGGCATTCAGAAAACTTTGATTATGTTGGGTTTCGGAAAATCTGAGTTTCCCTCCTCGCTAATTTAGCTGGGTTTGTCATCATGAGGGCATCGAACGTTGGAGTTATTTTTGGAGTTTTGGTATTCTTGGAACAGTTTGCGAATTTTGTCATCAAATATCGCAAGTGTACGTGACAACCACATGAAGAGCAAATACCAGGGTCGTAGTCCACCACCATGGAATGTTTATAGGATGAAGAGAAACAAAAAGAAAGACGGGGAACCGGAATTACTTTAGAATTAACGCAACGGTGACATGCAAAATAAGCCTATTTTTTATAATGCACTGAGAGCCTAGGAGAGGGAAACCAATAAAATAAAGTCATTTTACAGAGAAGAGAGAAGGCACAGAGCACCATTCGTGACAGTTAGCATTTATATATAAAAATGAGATAAATAGGGCGGTCACATGGTAAGTTCACCACTGTCCGAAATGACAACCTCGCTTTTGGGCACGCCATTCTGTCTTCCTTCCCCTTCAATCTTGTAGACAATATCCATTCCAGAAAGCACTTTGCCAAATACAACATGGCGCCCATCCAACCTTTAAAGGAAACCAAAAGCAGTCGCGAGTAAGAGAACTGGGTACGCAGAGATTTATAGCATATTTTACAGATCCCATGCAAAGTTTCAGACGACTATATATATACTACTAAATTTATCTAGTTGCAAATGTCTGGCCGAAAGGCGGAGCCAATAGACAATAGGACCATAGGTGACTAATAGATATGCCTCTAATACCCCTTGTCATGTAACAGTAAACATATCATATGGCAGGTCCTAAATTGGGAGGATTCATACCTACTCAAAATTCCCGGCTGCAACAAGTACTGTTTTTTTTTTTTTGATTTGGGAGAGGGAGGTTTCGAACTCCAAGGCTGTGTGATTATTTAGTGACTAACAATTTTACTGATGAACAACATTCTTGAAAAAATTAAAATTGCTATCCTACAAAGTATTTTACACATGCTCTCAAAAAGGACCATTACCAGCTAGTTTTGACAGTGGTAATGAAGAATTGAGATCCGTTGGTGTCTGGTCCAGCATTTGCCATTGACAGATTTCCTGTCAAGTGAAAAAAGAATACGGCAAATTAAAATTCTCTTTGCAACTTACATTTTTCAGTATACTTAGGAACCAATTACAAGATATTTTATCGGGAACATAACAAATCTGACATCAAGGAATTTAGCTTGCCTGGCCCGGTGTGCTTTAGTTTAAAGTTCTCATCAGCAAACTTCTCGCCATAGATCGACTCCCCACCTCTCCCATCACCACGAGTAAAATCACCTCCCTGTATCATAAAGCTCGGAATGATTCTATGGAATGTGCTCCCTTTGTAATGAAGAGGCTTCCCACTTTTTCCAATTCCTTTCTCCCCTGAAATGAAAGGGATCCTTAAACTTGAATGAAGAGCAAACGGTTATATAAGCCTATTGGCAGTGGAAGTAACTCCTATAGGATCATAAAAAGGCACGGCAAAATATAAGAAGCGGCCTTCATATGATAAGAGTTATAAGAAGAGAGCAAAAGTTACTTGGCTACCAGTGCAAAGAGCTCGAAAGTTGTCTGTGAAGGAAAAAAGTACAAGTTAGTAACTTCCTATAATGGTGAAAGATATCAATTGAAACATACACAAGGCAGCAGCTTCCATTGTCCTTGGGTACCATACCTACAGTCTTAGGAACTGTATTACCAAAGAGGCCAATGACTATGCGACCTGAAAGAAAAATAAAAAAATACTTTATATTATACTAAAAGAACAACCTTGCAGTATGTAGAAGAATGTTCAGACTAAATTCATGCAGCCAATCAACCCTATGCTCCTTCACAAATCCCATGGTAACAACATTTGAAATGGCATTTCGGATCACGTCCATTTTGTTTTATATAAAACTTCTGAGTCCCTTCACCTTCAAAGGTCATAAAAAACACTGCTCCTATTCTTCTAACAGATCAAAAGACTTTGTGACACCAAGAAAAAAAAAATAGATTTCACAGACAGATAGAATGTCAATGAAAGTAGAGTAAAGAAATAATTCTTTAAAAAAATTAATGATAATGCTAAAAAAAACCTGAGTTTAACCAGTTGCTGCCATCTTGAGATGCTTACCATTTAACTCATGCTTACCATTTGTTTTCACAACTCATCTCATCAAATCATTACAAATTTTTCAAATTCTCACACAAAATAAAATAAACAATTCAACCTTTTCAAATCCCAAAACAAAAATAATATTAAAAAAATATATTCTAACAATATTCTATTCAATTTTTAACTTTAATCTCAACTCATCTCATCAAATCTGCGAAAACAAACGAGGCTAATTTCAAAATTCTAGTTATCACGTGAAAAATCATGGTGAACATGTAAACATTTTGTCAAACACTTGGAACACAAAACTAACCTGGCCAATGCATATATGCCTAAATGAATTCCCCAACCACAAAAAACAGCAAAGCTGCAATACTGTGTAGAACTACTAACAAAGCACATTCATTCATAAAAACAATAATAGTAATAATAATAACAACAAAGCACATCCACATGGTCAAACACCCCCGCCGTCCCGAGCTACCAGGTCCATACTCCATACCCATATGTTTTCCACCAGTTTCAATATCAAAGAAAACTTTATTGGTAACTTCTTCCAGCTCCTCCTCCAACTTCTTCTCCTGTTATGCAGCATTCACCACTTACTCGAGTTAATAGTCATCTAAAGGCACCCAAAACGGAAAAAAAAAAAAAAAATTTGAGAAATAATTCGTAAGCCTCGGTTTACATGAACCAAAAAGTAGTTTCCAACCTCCTGGCGCTGACTTCTGGTAACAATTTGCTCAGATGAGGCTCCGGTATCGCTTAATCTATTCTGAAATTGACACCAAAACAAAAATTTATAAGAAAAACTACTTAAGAATATTTTCTGAATCTCCCGGGGGTGGGTAAAACCCGGAACAACTAGTTATGATTCTATGCAATTTATAGCATCAGATGCGCTGACAATCTGCATGGAATTAGCCACTTCAATGGGATCCTTTTATTCTGGTTGATCTCCATGAACATTGAAAAGCAGGGCGGAAGTACCTGAATGATAGCTAGGGTTCCGAACAAAATCAGGACCCATAAAAGGGCTAGTGTCACCAACTTTGTTGTGGTGGCCATGCCTTCAGGCTTTTCAGCTCCGAGGATGTTTGAGTTTAGACGATCGGATTTTGGGCTTTTATTCAAGCATTTTGATAATTTGACTGTAAAATAATTATGGTGCGTGGCTGTAGTTATAGCCAGCTGATATACGAGCTTGAAGAACCATCCAGTATTTTTGTTTTTAATTTTATTTAGTGAGAAATTATTCAGGTTGACCACTTTGTTATTATCCGAAAATAACTAATCGAGCATGAGAAATTTGGCATGAATAACGGAATTGTTTTTTTATGTTACGTGACCAACGTTTTATGTTTTTAGTTATAATTGCTATAAAATGTTTCATGGACGAGTTACGCTATTTATATGTTTAAACTGTAACATATTATAGTTATAATAGAATAATTTTTTTTTGTGAAATTTTTAATATTTATAAAACAATATTAATATTTTGAGATTTTTTTTATGAGTAATGTTAGAGAGAAGTCACTATAGCAGTGCACACTTTGCACTCACTTCGTGATTGCTTCTAATTGATTGTTCCCAATACTCATTTGGGAAGATGTATGGTCTAGATGATGTCACATCATGTGTACAAAATAGATACTTCCAATAATAACTTCTATCTATATTTATTCTTTTTTTATATATGCTGATATGTGTTTAGTGTGCAAGTAAACAAGTTATTCATAAATTTATTTTTCATAAGGTGAAATGTTGACTTAATGAAAATAATTACCAGTAAATGAATAAAAATAGTGTTAATAACTTAGTTTAAAATCTCAAGAAGTTGAACTGTTTTATACGGAAGTCTTACGTCCCTATATATTATTTAAAAATATGTGATTTTATTTTTAATTTAATATAAAATATGAAGATAAAAAAATAACACGTATTTTAAAATTATGTACAGGTATACGGGACTTATTTTAAAATTTTTCCAAGGAGTTTGTGGTAATCCACGACTATTTTTGCCAAGTATCTCTTAATATAAGAATCTATAGCACGTCCAACGATCCAGCTTCAAACACTCCCGAGTTATAGGCCGCCTCGTAAGTCACACACTTTCACCATCTCTCTCTCTCTCTCTCTCCCTCCCCCTCAATCACCTTGTAGAATTCTCCGAGGTCAAGTCTTCGAGACATTTGTAATTCTCCAAACGCATTGAAAAGCCAATAACAGAGTGGGAGAGCGAGTTTTTGCGTGTTTCAATGGCGAGCTACAAGTACAAGATGTTTGGGTTCAGTAGGAAGTTTAAGATGAACGAGGTGGGCCCACCGGCCGACGTGAAGAAAGCGTTCTCGAAGTTCGCCGAGGGTGGCGACAACATGTCCGCCGACCAGCTCCGTCGCTTTCTGGTGGAGCACCAGGGCGACATGGACAGCACCGTGGCCGATGCGGACCGAATCATAGAGCAGGTTCTACACGAACGCCGCGATGCGAGCGAAGGCCTTTCCCTCTCCGATTTCTTTCATTTTCTGTTTCACAGTGATCTCAACGGCCCCATCAAATCTCAGGTCATCTCTCTCTCTCTCTCTCTCTCTCTCTCTCCCTCTCTCCCTGTTGCTTTGGTATTCCTCTGTTTGGTCAACGAGGAAATTCGGAAAATAAATTCAATCTAATAGTGTTTCTAGTCATTATTCTTAACATTAGGGAATCTAGGCAAAGAAGATTAGTGCCTAATAAGGGTTCATTCGACGATCTCGTTTAGAGAGATTTTTTTTTTTTTGTTCCCTTCTTTCAATCATAACGCAGCAGTTTGGTGTGGAATGAAATTGATATGGTAACAGTAAGACCTCTAGCACATATCTAAAACTATCTCACAGATTGTTCACCAGTTTTAGATATAATAATAATCGTACTTATGCATTGAAATGGATCACTTATTGTTAAGGGCAAGCTTGACAAAGAAACTTTGATAGGTCCTTTTTATTTTTTATTAAAGCAACCCTATTGTTGGTAAATGTCAAATAGACAGTTTATTTTCATCTGAAGGTTTGTTTATCAGAACATGAAAGACCCCCAAACAACTTCTGTTGCTGGTCTTGGACACTAATGTGTTGATAAGAATGTATCGTTGTCTTTGGCACGTAATCATTTACTATCATTATTTGAAGAATTCAAAATAAGAACAAATGTAGGTTTGTTATTGACATATTATATGTGTGATTTCAGGTACACCATGATATGACTGCTCCATTGTCACATTATTTCATATACACAGGGCACAATTCCTATTTGACAGGGAATCAACTCAGCAGTGATTGTAGTGACTCACCAATCATAAAGGCATTGCAGAGGGGTGTGCGAGTAATTGAACTTGATATATGGCCAAATTCTACAAAAGATGACGTCCTTGTTCTTCATGGAAGGTATAAGTTAATACTCAAATCTCTCATTTAGTGATGTGATTGTTCTTGTGCGTACATTTGTGGCTGTGCTATAAGATGTTTAAGTATCTACGGGGACCCAAGTCCCAATGGCAGAGGAATTTCTTACAAAACAGCATATGTTACTATACTGAGGATGATGATCATCATCATTATTTCTTATCTTTCTATTTTAGCAACTCCCATATCTATCTTATTTTGCCGCACCACTTTCTGAATAACTGTAGGACCCTGACCACTCCTGTGAAGCTCCTCAAATGTTTGCAGTCCATTAAAGAGTACGCTTTTGTTAAATCTCAATACCCTGTCATTATAACTTTAGAAGACCACCTTACCCCTAACCTTCAGGCCAAAGTTGCGGAGGTTAGACCTCTCTCTCTTTGTCTCTCACTATTATTTAAATTCAAGGTGTTTTTTTTCTTTGTGACCGCAATTCACTTTGCATGTAGATGCTCATTCAAATATTTGGAGAAATGCTGTATTATCCCCAGGCAGAATGCTTAGCTGAATTACCTTCACCAGAATCATTAAAACATCGAATTGTTATTTCTACCAAACCACCAAAAGAATACCTGGAATCTAAGGATAGCAAGGATAAGGAAAGTATCTTGACTGGTGAAAGGGCATCTGGAGGGGAAACACCAGGTTTTATGGCTGAGCAAGAAGCGAATGAGAGAGTGAGCTGGAACATGATGTATAAGTTTGCAGTTTGAATCTCAAAGCATGCTTATTTACATCAACTCTTTTGATGTATGGCAGAGCGACAGCGATCAAGATGATGAAGAAATTAGTGATCACAAATCAGGCCAACGAGGAGCACCAGAATACAAATGCTTGATTTCAATCCATTCTGGGAAACCAAAGGGTAGTTTAAAGAACGCATTAGAAGTTGTAGCTAACAAAGTTAGACGTCTTAGTTTGAGTGAACAAGCACTTGAGAAGGCTGCCACAAATCATGGCACTGATGTTGTAAGGTATCTATTTAACTTACTTGACAGCAGATAGTTGCAATACAATTTAGCATTCTTATTTTTTCTCTCGCTTGGACAACTCTTTCTGGTATCAGATTTCATGCTTTGTAGGTTCACACAGAAACATGTACTAAGAGTATACCCTAAAGGAACACGTGTCACCTCCTCTAATTACAAGCCACATGTTGGGTGGATGCATGGGGCCCAGATGGTTGCGTTTAATATGCAGGTTAGGTTCAAATTGCATCATTCAAATGAATCTTGCTGTGCTGTATTCTACTAAGCTTCCAATTTTCTAATCAGTATTTTGTTTATCTGATAGCGTGGATGAATATGGGAATGCTTACAGTGTAATAAGATTTTCCTTTACCACATTTCTTTCATGCCATATGAGGGCTCTTTATTTACTTCTCACTTGAGTTTGATGGCAAAGTTTTTCTTCTTTTCTGTTGTCAAGTCATTTGCCCATGTGAATGTGAATTGACATAAGATAACTGTCACACAAAAGAGGGACAATGGTAAACAAGAGAACAATAAAGGTATTTGATTAAAGGATAACCCTTTCGTAAAGAAGGCTTTGGAAGGTCAATTCTAAATCAAGAAATGATTAGTCAGCATGAAACTACAAGGTCTTCCAAGTAAACCATCATCGTGATCCCCACCAGAGAATTATCATTAACTTGTGAGCTTTCCTTTACCAGGGATATGGCAAATTGCTTTGGTCGATGCAAGGGATGTTCCGAACCAATGGAGAGTGTGGTTATGTGAAAAAACCTGATTTTCTGATGCAGAAGGGTCCACATGATGAGGTGTTCGATCCTAAAATAACCTTGCTGGTGAAGAAGACATTAAAGGTGTGAAGAGTGTTTTAGCTTAGAACCGAATGTGGTTTGTCTAATGACCCTTTCTTATCATTGACGTTGATTATCAGGTGAAAGTCTATATGGGAGATGGATGGCACTTGGATTTTAGCCAAACACACTTTGACTCATTTTCTCCTCCGGATTTCTATACAAAGGTATAGTTATATTGTACAGTAAATATACGTGTGACATGCATTTTTTTTTAGATTTAATTATCTTAAAATTCATGACTTTAAAAATGCTGGTCAGCTCTATACATACTTTTTTTCATGGGTGGACTCTTGAAACATGTTGTACACGTACAAAGTGATAGTTGTTTTTGGCAGGTTCGCATTGTTGGGGTGCCGGCTGATGTTACCAAGAAGAAAACGAGGATAATCGAGGATGATTGGGCTCCTTTTTGGGATGAAGAATTCAAATTCCCTTTGACAGTTCCTGAGCTCGCCCTGCTTCAGATTGAAGTACGCGAGTATGATAGGTCTGAGAAGGATGACTTTGGAGGGCAGACATGTTTGCCTGTCTCGGAACTAAGACCGGGGATTCATGCTGTCCCACTTTATGACAAAAAGGGTGAGAAACTAAAATCTGTGAAGCTTCTAATGCAGTTTCAGTTTGTTTAGGCTTTCGGATGCCATTCATCCCGGACAGATGGTCTTGCTACGAGTCCATGTTACATTTTTACAGGGTTTCATGCTTACTTCTAACAGCAATCTTGTATTTGGGTTCGCGGATACTGAGTCATCACAAGTTTTGGCAGATGATTTTGGATTAGAGACCTCCACCCACTGGGAATCAAAGCCTTTTTAAACAAGATGCTTTCTTTATTGTCGTACTAATTTAATTTATACATTAAAGAAATATTAAAAGAAGGTGGGGGGCGGGAAAGAGAAGGCTAGCAACAAATAAGAAGTAGAGCGGGTCCGTAATAAATTCACCGACATAAATCACGAGGTCTTGAATCACACTCCAACAACCAACCTTTTGGCATCTAACTATTATGTATGACATGTGTTACTAAATTCACCCACCTAAAGTCTTCTGGAAAACTTTAATGCTCTTGTTTGGATTGAGAATTAACAGAAGCCAATTACTTCCTTTCAGATTATAAAAAAATAAAAAATAAAAAAATGTTTTCTAAATTGTACAATTATTGTTGTCAGTGTCGAGGTTATAATCTTTTTTTTTTAAGAAAGAGGATGGTACTTCAATTTTATTGATAATATTCACTTATATCGAAAGAAAACTGTAGTTACAACAAAAAATTTAAGGGTTTACACATATTCAAGAAAGACCAAAATCCAGACCTCAAAAATCATAAACATGAAATCAAAATTACAAGATGTCAAAAATAACATAAAGACCAGAAAAAAATAAACCTATAAAAAATAACATGTAAGAAAACATCACGCAAGCAGATAGTAAAATAATAATGAAAACAGAAGTAAATAAATCATACCATTAAGATATCCTCAAATAAGCAAGATCAAATCTATTCATCAAAAAAATATCTCTTAACTTATTGGACAAAAAAACACTATGTTCAATCCAATCCATATTCAGACCCCAGCTCCCCTTTTTCGCAAGAAAATCTGTCGAGGTTATAACTTATCTAAATTCTTTAAAGTAAAGCAAAAGTAGCACTTGCATGCAACTTTCCACCTTGTTCGAGTGACAGAAGTGTCGCAACGTGTAGAATATGAATATTTGTTGTTTTCTGAAAATAAACGAAGCCCAATCCCAACAAGTCGACAGAGGTTCCGTTGATGTTAGATATTTTATAAAGGATGGTGATAAATAATAAATTATTGTTTTCTAAATTGTAAATTATTGCTGTCAGTGCTCGAGTGACAGACGTTTCACAACGCGTAAATATGAAATTTTGTTTCTTGTAACTCATCATTGCAATTCTCGTTATCGATTTATTATTTTATAATATTATATTATATAATTAAAAATTATTTATTATATTTTAATTATAAACTTATCATTTAATATTACGTTATAAAATAATAAAAAAGAGATAAAAAAAACAAATAATTGAATAGATTTTTTCAAAACCATTGTTTATTTATGTTATGTCGACTGTGAGACTTTTCAAAGCCTACTTTTTTCGTTGATCCGACCAAAGCCTCCCGCGTGTATAAATATTCCGCTTGGGTCCCACACCTATCATTTCCTTTCCTCCTGGAAATATTAAACCGTCCTCATTGTCAAAACCATTTTCCTCACCTGATCAGAGTAAACCTGAGCTCTCTCTCTCTCGTCCACACTCCCTGTATCTAGAATTCCACTATCCCGATGTCGAAACAGACCAACAAACAGACCTACAAAATATGCTTCTGCTTCCGCCGGCGGTTCCCGCTAACCGCAACGGAAGCACCGGACGAGGTCAAGAGCCTGTTCGACCGGTACTCGGAGAATGGAGCAATGTCCGTCGACCATCTCCGGAGGTTCTTGATTGAGGTCCAGAAGGAAAATAACCTTACATTAGAGGACGCTCAGGCCATCATTGACTCTCTCGGCCACCTCCACGAGCTCCGGCACCTCAATATTTTTGCCCGAAAATGCATCACTATCGAGGCCTTCTTCAAGTACCTCTTCTCTGACACCAACCATCCTCTCCCGCCTCCTAAGGTAATGCTCATGCTCTTTATTTGTTGTTTTTCTAATATATATATGTGTGTGTGTGGATATAACTTAGACACTGGAATTTGTATTTGTTATATTTAAAGGCTCTGTTGGCTGTACGGAATTCTAATTCCACGTTTGGTGGTGAGTACAATATAAAAAGGAAAGAGAGGACAATGCTAACGAATTTGATGGTTTCTGCTGACTGCTTTGTTTGTTTTTGGAAAGAAAGGAAGAAATGGACTTAGCTTAAGTTAAGTTTATTTCTTTGAATTTACCAATTTGGCACTAGTAGAATTTCTTCCCCTCAGAAATCTGTCCCCAGCAGTAATGGACATATAATAAATGACATATGGAGGGACACCGCCATCATGCTTGAAAAACGAAGAGCTTTGGTAATTTCGATTAATCCCTTATCGCTGAAATTTAATGCAATCTCCTCTTTTTTTTTTAGTTCAAGTGGCATGCTGTGACAGATGATTGTTTATTCTATTTAAAAAATCTGTATTTAGTTTTTATAAAATCGATGGTTTTTACTTTTCTTTTTGTGCTTACAATTTGTTGTCTCACTTGTATATAACTAATAGTGAAGCAGATTAAGGACTCAATAATTAACTTGCTACTGTAAATTTTAAATAACAGCAATTTTTATGGTAACCATTGTTATATTCTAGGTACACCATGATATGTCTGCGCCATTGTCTCATTATTTCATATATACGGGTCACAATTCATATCTGACCGGGAATCAACTCAGCAGTGCCTGCAGCGATGGCCCCATCAGAAATTCACTGCAGAGAGGAGTGCGGGTAATTGAATTGGATATATGGCCAAACTCCAAGAAAGATAATGTGGAGGTTCTTCATGGAAGGTTTGGATTTAGGGTCGAAATTGTTGTGAACTTTGTAATTTCTGCAACAGGCTTAGCATCTTTTTGACAATGACAATCTAGTAATTGCCACCCAAATAAGTTGAGTTTAGATGAATGAGAATTTAAAAGTAGATTCCTATACAAGATTGTGCTTCTATGCTACGATAATATGCTTTTTCTAATAGTGCGTTCTCCCTCCCTCTCTTTTGGATACACTTTCACAAGTATCTTTAAATTTCAAAATAAGAGTTGTAGTGTATATTGCCTCAGATTGGGCTGGTTGTTGAAAAAATGATTTATGTAGCCAACTCCGCTTGGTTGGGATTAACCCTTGTTTGAGTTGAGTTGAACTAAGTTGATTATATGCTACTTAGTGTAAACCTAGTTAAGAGATAGGTTTCGCGTACA
This sequence comes from Juglans mandshurica, assembly GCA_022457165.1. NCBI lineage: Eukaryota > Viridiplantae > Streptophyta > Magnoliopsida > Fagales > Juglandaceae > Juglans > Juglans mandshurica. The sequence goes on along the minus strand of CM039619.1, from coordinate 1,027,217 downwards.
GGACACTGACTACTCCAGTGGAACTCATAAAATGTTTGAAGTCTATAAAGGAGCATGCCTTCACTGCATCTGAATATCCAGTTGTGATAACTCTAGAAGACCACCTTACTCCAGATCTTCAGGCTAAAGTGGCTGAAGTAAGTATTTAATTTTACGTTGGTAATTCAGCGCCCTTGTTCTAATAATTTACAATCTTTTCACCAATTTCTAGATGGCCACTCAAACTTTTGGAGACATACTCTTTTGCCCTGGCTCAGAATCCTTGAAGGAGTTCCCATCCCCAGAATCGTTGAAGAAAAGGATTATCATTTCAACCAAACCACCTAAGGAATACCTTGAGGCCAAAGAAATCAAAGAAAAAGAAAGTGATTCACAGAAAGGGAAAGCTTTAGGCGATGAACAGGCTTGGGGGAGAGAAGTCTCTAACCTAAAAGGCATACCTGTGGCAAATGACAAGGTGTGAAGCATAATTTCCTAGTTCGCTGATTTATTCAAGGTACAGAATTCTTATTTTTCATTTGCTGACATAACATCTTCTAGCAGAATGATTTGGATGAAGATGATAATAATGAAGGGGAAGATCTTGATGATGCAGATCCTAAGTCAAACCAACATGCAGCACCTGAATATAAACGTTTAATTACCATTCATGCTGGTAAGCCAAAAGGTGGATTACAGGATAGTTTCAAGGTGGATCCTGAGAAAGTGAGACGACTTAGCTTAAGTGAGCAACAGCTTGAGAAGGCTGTACAGATTCATGGAAAAGAAATTGTCAGGTATTATACGATTTCCTTTTGTATGTTTTTTAATTTAGGTGTTGCAAGAGATTTAATTTGTGCCTGTGGTGTGTTTCATTGTGTCGTGTTACTAGAATGCCACCATTTTAGTATTCAAGCAAAAAGCCTCATTCAGCTGGTTTTTTTAAGTTTTGTTCTGTACTGCTTGGTGCATAGAAGCTCAAAGCTATATGATATTCCGTATTGACAGACCTTGAGAAATAGTTAAATGACGTTTTAGCTTGACAAAAAAGCCCTCATCTCTTCATCAGATAGATCTTCACCCATGAAATTTTGACGTTCCCCTCAAATCTTCTCAACTTGGCCATTGGACTTCTAGTTTTTCTTTGATATGTTTATTTCCTGATTTTCCCTTACTGTAAATCTATCTAATTGCAAATTCACCAACATTTATTTTATGAGCACTTACTGTGAGGGGATAAAACTATTGGCCTTGGGCCTAGTAGGGGACAAGGGAGGCAGGGAGGCATGCAGAGAGTAAGGGCTAGGGGACGACAGAGACTTAGGGATGTCAAGAAGTAATGGGCTGTCAGGGAGGGCAGAGGGTATGGTGGGTGCTGGGGCATATCAAGGGGGGGGGGGGGGGCGGTTAGAAGGCGTGGCCTTACCTGTAGAAGGGGCGCACGCGGGAAAATGCATTCAGTATAAATAGAGGCTCTCTCTCCTTCGTCTGGGCGGGGTCTTCTTCATCTTCAGTGTTTCTTCTTCATCTTCGACTTCTCTTCCAACCAGAGAACAAAAAGCTCTAGCAAATGCCTTTCTCTAGTGAATTTATTTACGGCATCACCATTGTACAGTGAGATATGAGAGACCATGAGAGACTGTAAGCAAGAATATTATAGTGGATTTCTCCTCTCCAAACGTCCGTGGACGTAGATATTAAGCCGAACCACGTAAATCCATGTGTTCATCTCTTTTATTTTTCTGCACTTATATTTTCCATTCACCGCTATGGACGTACGCACCGTCGCCGTACAGCCACACCGGAACACTGACGGGGGCTCCAAACAACACCGAACGAGGCCCAAGTCGACCCAGTGGGCCAGGAATGACTCTTTCTATCATTCGGGCCTGTTGAGTGATTTTTACGGCATCAACAGTGGCGCCGTCTGTAGGATTTGATTTCCTCTATTCGTCGGAGGTGGGAAAAGGACGAGTTTTCGGCACACTGAATAAATCGCTGAACGGACAGATGACACCCTCCTAGATAAGTATTCTCGATTTCTTTAACGTTTACATTTATGAAAAATGGGCGGATTGTGGGCGAGAAATGATTAAATCTCTCTCGCCCAGGCGAGGGAATTAGTCAACTCCTTGCCCCTGCACTCGAATAGCTCTACCACAAAAAATATATATATACATTGTTCGGACACTTTCAATTCTGGGTCATTAGTGGCCAAATACTGTGCATCTAAAAGTACACAGTAGCCACGAGCCAGGGCACAGTACCCTGGTGGGCACTGTGCATTGGCCACGACCTCGCTGTGTTCGGGCCAGGGGCTGTGCCGGCGGTGTCCATGCGAACCGCCGGCGTCTTTTGTCCCCTTGAGACGACCCATGGCCGCCTGCCCGTGGCGGAGGCATTGCAGAGCCACCGGCAAACGCATCACGACTCGGGCACACCCCCACGGTCCTCCTCCACCTCCTCGGCTCGGCAAACATCTCCACGGTCCCCTTCCACCATTCGGACCGGCAGACGCACCACGACACGGGATCCTCCACAGCTCCCCCACCTCTCCTTCGGCTCGGGCATTACCCCCACGGTGTCCTCCACTGCTTGGCAGCCATCCCACGCGGGCCTTTCGCTAGCTCACGGTCCACAACATCCCTTTGGCTCGGCAAACACCCCACCTCCTCCACCTCATCTGCTCGGGAACACGGCTCGGGGTTCGGGAGCACCACACGACATCTCCTCAGCTCGAACCCAGCCACTCAACTCGCCACCATTGCTTGGCCACTGCACGGACACTCGGCTTGGATGCAAAACTCGGACATCATCACAACTCGGACGCCACGGCTTGGACACCCAACTTGGGGCCACTGGACAGCTCACCAACGACAAGGGACTCGGCAGCTCACCTGCACGGGCCCGGAAGTCACCAGCTCACAGAGGACAAGGTGAGCATAGGAAAACATAGCTCGGGAAATCGCAACTACATTCACGACTCAAGACTCGGACACCATGCACAGCTCGGGAACTCAGACACTGAGCCCTCCTCCACGGTCCACCATCGGAGCCCCTTAGCTCAGCAGCTCACCTGCACGGCCGGAAGTCACCCACTCGGAGGACAAGCGTGCACAACTTGGAGACCACCAACTCGGACAACCACTCAAGAAACAGCTGCATGCACGGCTTGGAAGACACAGCTCGGGAAACCAACAGTAGCATGCACGGCTCGGAAGACATAGCTCGGGAAACCAACAGCAGCATGCACGGCTCGAAAGACACAGCTCAGGAAACAACCGCACGCACGGCTCAGAAAACCAACACCATGCACTGCTCGGTTACGTAGGACTCTGCAATTCGTCACTTGCATAGCTTGGACAACACCCGGTCTACACAAGGCTCGACTCGATTCGGTTCGGACCAGCAAAAAGACTTGGCTTGCTTCCAAAGAATAAAAAAAAAAAGAGAAAAAGAAGGGCAAAGCGACAGACAGATGCAGACAATTTTTTGGCCAAGCAAGAACTGACTACAACAACTAGAAATTTCTCGGTATTATCTCACAAAACTTGTGTGAGTTTATTTTTACTAACGAAATTACTTCATGTGGCGTGGAACGCAAATCAAGAAGACGAGTCCCTTGACTCGTTGCGGGGTAAGGTCCCAAGTCCCAGAACTTGGCACCGACCTCCCGTCCAACAAAAGCTGAGTCCTTACACTCACAAGAAGACGGGTCCCTTGACTCGATAAGTCGAGTCATTACACTTGCAAGAAGACGAGTCCCTTGACTCGTTGCGGGGTAAGGTACTAAGTCTCCGGACTTGGCACCGACCCCCCGTCCATCAAAGTCGAGTCCTTACACTTGCAAGAAGACGGGTCCCTTGACTCGATAAAAGCCAAGTCCTTACACTCGCAAAAAGACTGGTCTCTTGACTCGAGCCACAACTGTCATGCGCGAGTAACTTCGGGAACGAGCCGACGGGCTCGACAACCACCTAACGTGGACCCAGGGGGTCGACTGGCCCTTTGACCACTTAGTGTGGGTTAACTCACACAAACTCCAATGCCAACAACAAACTAAAGACCTTAAATGAACATACACTATACGACTAAATGACAAACGTCCGAGCTCCACGCTCATACCATATGCGGTCGAGCCCATCTCCCGCATTAGCCAAGCTCCGCTCTCGCACCATACGCGGTGGAGCCCATCTCCCGCATTAGTCGAGCTCTGCGCTCGCACCATACGCGGTTGAGCCCATCTCCCGAATAAGCCGAGCTCCGCTCTCGCACCATATGCGGTCGAGCCCATCTCCCGCCCTAGACCTGCACAAGCTGCCTACCCAAACTCCACGTAATCGAGCTCACATCTGAAACCTGAATTCAGAAGTATTCATTGTTTGCGCCAGAGGAACAAATGAATGGGGACTGACCTCCGGAATTTACTTCCCTATGTATCCGGGCAAATCAAGTCGGCAATTACCTTTGAAGATTCTCAAGGTTTTCTTTTGGAAACAAATCGCCCTTAAGAATCGCGGGGTACTGTGAAGGGATAAAACTATTGGCCTTGGGCCCAGTAGGGGACAAGGGAGGCATGTAGAGAGTAAGGGCTAGGGGACAACAGGGACTTGGGGCTGTCAGAGAGGGCAGAGGGTATGATGGGTGCTGGGGCATGTCAAGGGGGGCGTGGTCAGAAGGCGTGGCCTTACCTGCAGAAGGGGCGCACGCGGGAAAATGCATTCAGTATAAATAGAGGCTCTCTCTCCTTCGTTCGGGCAGGGTCTTCTTCTTCTTCAGTGTTTCTTCTTCCTCTTCGACTTCTCTTCCAACCAGAGAACAAAAAGCTCCAGCGAATGCCTTTCTCCAGTGAATTTATTTACAGCTTCACCATTGTACAGTGAGATATGAGAGACCATGAGAGACTGTAGGCAAGAATATTATAGTGGATTTCTCCTCCCCAAACGCCCGCGGACATAGGCATTAAGTCGAACCACGTAAATCCATGTGTTCATCTCAACACTTATATTTTCCATTCACCGCCATGGACGTACGCACCGTCGCCGTACAGCCACACCGGAACACTGTCGGGGGCTCCAAACAACACCGAACGAGGCCCAAGTCGACTCAGTGGGCCGGGAATGACTCTTTCTCCCATTCCAGCCTGTTGAACGATTTTTACCGCATCAACACTTACAATCATTTTACCAATCAAAAGAAAAGTAATCCTTACTTGTTCCTTTTACTCTCTTCAAAGTGTTCTACCATGCATGTGGAGTGCCAAGTTGCATGAGAAACAAGATTATTTTGGGAGAATTATAGTGATTTGCTTGCCATTTAAGAAAGAAGATTGCCAATTTACCCATGTGGAGCACACTTTATGTTCTCTATGCCAACAACAGGAAGAAATGAGCTACTTCTTGTTCCAATTCACAAGAATTGCATGGTTGGAGAATAATTGGGGTTTCAGATTGGAACAATCCAAGCAAGACTCAGGCTTCTAGGTCCTCTTAACCCACAAAGACCAAACCAGTATTACGAGGTTCCTATGTTGTTGCAAAAGCTCTTGCTTGAATTCAAACCACGAACCCAAGGAATAATAAGATGACAAAGCCACCCAATTTGCATTGTTGGATCCCTCTGCTTGCAAATTGCATCAAGTTAAGTATTTAGATATCAATTACATAAGGACACAGTTGCTTGGTGTCATTGCTAGAGATCATCAAGCTAAAACACTGCTTACTTGGACTAGAATAATCGATTCTTAGCAGAGGCCCTAGCTGGGAGATAGGCTCTAGAACTAGCGCAACATGGGTGCTGGAGTAATGTTCTAGTGGAAGGTGATGCAGCACTTGTAATGGAGCCCATTCTGAAAAAGGAGTTGCTGGCTAATGGGAGTATTGAGACTACAGTTTAATATGTTTGGTGGATTATGGGTACTTCTGTGTATTTTTATATGTCTAGCATCAGAAGAAATTCCAATTCTGCAGCAGATGAGCTATGTCAATGTGCAGTATTGATTTGGTTTTTTGGTATTTTTAAGCCAGACCAATTCTCTGTGTCCCTTGATACAGCTCTCTTTGTTCCTTCGCAGTGCTTGATGCAGTAGATGTGATAAATGAGCCGAGATGAAGAACCAAATATTAGAGATCCTTCAATAAGTTGAGTCAATTTGGTGGCTAGAATTTTTTTTTTTTTTTTTGTATGACATAGTTTAAAGTGCTGATAGTCATGGTTAGGAAGGGTATCTTTTGGTGGGATGGCAATTATCCTGTTGAATGAAATTATTGCCTTAGATAGGAGGTCTCAGGCTTGATACTCAATGGTGGCTCTTATTTTTTTACCCTGCCGTAGCCATCATGTGATGTAGTGTTTTCTGTCTCCTGCAACTACCATATAGGTTATTTACAGTAACATATCAACAAGCTTTCATATGTAATAATATAAATTTCTATCTGCTTAGAAAAAAATAATAATATAAATTTCTAATCTTAATTGTGAAACAATCGAGTCTTCCCATGTTCTGATGATAGACTTGCTGTAGGTTTACCCAGCAAAATATTCTGAGGGTTTATCCAAAGGGTATACGCATTGACTCATCAAATTACAACCCACTGATTGGGTGGTCGCATGGAGCTCAAATGGTTGCGTTTAATATGCAGGTTTGTTTGTTCTTTGTTCTTTATCTTTTGTCAGTTGGGAATATCTTGCTGTAACTACTCCCTTTATTGTTAGATCAAATTGCTTTTTCTTTTTCCTTCTTTTTTTTTTTTTGGGGGTGGGGTGGGGGGGGGGGGGGGGGGTGGGAGTATCATTGAAGGAAGGTGTGATATTTAGCTTCTAACATTCTAGCGTGTCACAAACAAAATTCAAATAAAATAAAATAAAAAACATTCTACCATATCACTGGTACACCTTATGTTCTGAAGTTATTAATTAGGTATTTGTATATGAAATTTTTTAGCAGTGTTTGCCTTTTAAATGGAGCTATTAGATAAGAAATCCGCACATGTATGTCTATGAGTGTGCATTTTATTTCCTGATAGGAAAGATTGGATTTGGGATTGGGTACTACGGTGAGTGTATGTGTGAGACTCTCTGAGCAGTGAATTAAGCTTGGTCCTACTATTGATCCCTGCCTGTGAAAGATGTTCCCTCGAAGAGTTCTACATCTGCTAATTTCCTTATGACAGGGACATGGAAGATCACTGTGGTTGATGCAGGGAATGTTCAAAGCAAATGGTGGGTGTGGTTATATTAAAAAACCAGATTTCTTGTTGAATACTGGTCCACATAATGAGGTCTTTGATCCTAATGTTATATTGCCGGTGAAAAAGACTCTGAAGGTTAGGCTTCTATCTTAATTTAGTTTCCTTGATCCTTTTGTGGAAGTGCTTTCTATGGTATATATGTATTATGTTCACATCTTGGCCAAGGGTTATAATTCTCTTGTTATTCAACAGGTGACTGTCTATATGGGGGAAGGATGGTATCATGATTTCACTCACACGCACTTCGATGCGTTTTCCCCACCAGATTTCTATGTAAGGGTAAGATGATTGAATCTACAAAAATGTTCTCATTCATACAGCTGTATACTATTCTAGTTTGGCTTGTGGTGTAACTGCCTTCCTTATCTGCTATGATTCTGATAAGTATCTTGAGTTACTTTAGTTTTGCCTTAACGGTGGGTGTCTTGCCTTTTATTAACAAGTATAGCTATGTAATATTGGTTTATCTTTTTGCTGCACCCACCCATTCCCCCCTTTTCTCCCGGGTGCCCTTCAGCAACTCGTGATCTTTTTTAAATTCTTCCTTACTTGAGAAACGATCAATATGTATGCAGGTTGGAATTGCTGGGGTGTCTGCTGATACTATAATGAAGAAAACAAAGACATTAGAGGATAATTGGGTGCCTGATTGGAATGAAAAATTTGAGTTTCCACTGTCTGTCCCAGAACTGGCTTTGCTTAGAATTGAAGTTCACGAGTATGACATGTCTGAAAAGGATGATTTCGGAGGCCAAACATGTCTACCCGTGTCCGAACTGAGAAGTGGGATTCGAGCAGTTCCACTTCATGGCCTTGAGGGAGAGAAATACAAATCTGTAAAGCTTCTTATGCGCTTTGAATTTGTGTGATGCATTGGTGGTCCCAGTCTATGGGCGGGTTGAAAGAAGGGTAAAATAATGTACAGCTTTTAACTGTTCTCGTCCTTTCTTATAGGAAGTTTTATTGAGAAGATGTATATGGTTTTACTTGTTTTACTTGAGGCCTGTTTTGTGGTATTTATACATGTAAAGCCTTCCTTTCTGTTCAGGGTTATGGTGTGCGAAACTGCAATGTATTTTCGTGAGTTATAGATTTCCATATGTGTATATATACATACATATATATATATATTGTTTTTTTTTTCTTTATATTTAGGTTCTTTCTAATTTAATATATTTTAGATCTTAATATTATATTTATTGTTTTATTTTTAAGTCTTATTTTCTCGAGCCACCAATTCCCACCACTTTCCTCTTCCATGGAAATCTTTCCATATATATATATTGGATACTCTCGTTCACTTCTGTCTGCCGCTGCACTTAACTGCGTCTTGAAGGATGGACTTGGGCGGATAACACGGCTATCTTAACGTCTGTTATCTTCACTTTGAGCATTGGAGTGGAGTTGTTGATTCCTGCATTTCCTGATCAATACTTCTTGACATCTGTTGCTATCATTGCCAAACAAATAAGCCTTTTTTAGCCACAAATACAGCTGTTCATCGAAGCTTTGCAATAGGAGATAGCCTTGGTGAAGTTTCTGCAAAGGCACATATTCAAACAGTATGCTTTTATGACCTTGGCTTATTGCTTGCTGCACTTCTTAACATGTTGTCAAAGCTTTGCAATATGTTGTTGCATAACCGCATGTCTTGATTAATGAGATAATATGAGAATTCTGTGAATAGTAATAAAATGATTTATAAATAATAGTAAAATAGTTTGAATTAAGATGTTTTATTAAATTTTTAAAAAGGAGAGAAAATTAAATAAAAATATTATAAAATTAAAATATGGATTTGATTCAAATTAAAATGCAAAGAGTTGGACATCATGCAATTTGGAAAATTCTGTCTGCCAGTATATATATTTTTCGCTTTCAAGTACAATTGACATTAATGTTAAGGAAAAAAATACTTGGTCTCCCAAAGTGTACCGGGAATTTTTTTTTTTTTTTTTTTTTTTTTTTTTTTTTTTTTTTTATGATTAAGGGAATGATTTTAAGTGTATTGGTATATTTTTTTTTAAAAAAATTAAATATATTAAAAAAATGTGAATAAAAAAATAAAAATAAAAAACTCAAAAACAACATGCGGTCAAGTAGAGCGGGCCGCAGAGTAGCCCTACTCAACGTTAATGTGATATACTTAATGATCATATACATAGAAGGACTAATTAATATATCAAACAATAAATTAAAAGGTAAAATTTTTATTTAAAAACAATATAAAAACCAACTTGATTTAAAAACAAACAAATATTAAAAGCTAGCTTTGCAAGTATTGCGGCAAAAACAAATCAAGATAAATTTGTATGTTTTTATAGATGAGATGGGATAGGATAGGATAGATGAGTTGAGATTAAAATTTAAAAAGTTGAATAAAATATTGTTAAAATATATTTTTTTAATATTATTTCTGTTTTAAAATTTGAAAAAATTGAATTATTTATTTTATTTTATATAAAAATTTAAAAAAATTATAAGGATTAGATTTTCCTGAAATTCAAATTTAGATCTAGCCTCGATGCAGAGTTCGGAACGAATCCTAGTCCTTTCCGGAGATCTATTAATTGTGATTTTGTTGGCATTAATCAACTGGTTAACTTATAAAAGTACTGAAGTCTTTTTCTTTAGATAGGAAAGAAAAAGATTGTTGAATCAGGTCAGTGATCGCCAAATATAATTAATTATTTATATATTCTCAGGTATTACTTCCATATACGGAATTGGTTCCACGGCCTTTTCTATATATATATCCGCATCCATAATTTCCCAGGGCATATTTACCAAGTAGAGAGTTCGAGGGAAGAACGGCAACACAGAACACGATCTACGGCCGCATAGACAAAACCACGGTTCGTGATCTCCTTGTTGCCACTGCTGATCTCCGGCGATCTCCAGCTTGTTGCCACTTCGAACTCCTTTGCTTTTGATCATTTCAATGGAATCCCAGCCTGCTGATCTTCCACTGGATATGATCTTCGAGATTTTAACCCGACTATCTCTGGAAGATATTGGGAGATGCAGGCTTGTTTCGAAGGATTGGAACCTGACTACGTACGAGTCAACTTTCATGCAACAGAACTGTCAAAGAGCAAAAACAATATCTGGGTGTTTCATACAATGCTGGGACAAGTGCGAGCCGTTTCCTGAGTTCGGCTCCATCAACAACGTCTCGGATTGCGACCCTAAACTTTCTCTAAGATTCTTGCCCGCTCCTGTCAAAATCGAAGCCGCCACTAAACAAGGTATTCTGTTATGCATGAATGATTATCAAACAAGAAGACTGAGAATACCCGAGTATTATGTGTGCAAGCCCAGCACCAAAGAATGGCACCAGATACCGAATCCTAAAACTCGGTATTTTACTCAAAAGATGGCGATGCTGGTTCTAAGATCAAAGCCATTACGCTATAAGATAGTTCGATTTTCACAACGACCAAAGTCTACGTACACCAGGTATAAGTCTATATGGTATAATTGTTATCGGTGTGAGATTTTCGATTCAGAAACATGGGCGTGGAAAAGACTGAAAGATGTGTTGTTGCCTGATGGCAAGTTCATTGGATTCGAGCCTACTGTGTCTGCATGTGGTGTGCTTTACTCGCTTATGCCTGACAATGAAATCTTCGCGTTTCATGAAGATACAGAGAGTTGGACAACCTTCGAACTGCCTTTCCCTCTGTGCAAGAAGTATTATTTCAAGCACATGAAGCTTGTGGAATACAGAGGCCGACTTGGGATGCTTTGCATGGGAGAGAACTTTATGATGCAACTCTGGGTAATGGAAGACCATGACATGAAAATATGGAGTAAGAGAGAAACAATAAGCATTGAAGCCCTTCTAGACGTGGAAACCCATGCTACTCCTGCTGCCATGCTCAATACTGGTGTTGCGCTAATGCGGGGATATTCCGCCGTAGTTTTTTATGATGTTAAAAGTGGCAGGCCGTCCATTAATGTCTGCAAGGTGGGGAAGTTTTTCGATGCAACTTTTCCCTTCCAATCTGATTTAGAGCCGGTTCATTTGAAGAAGAAATCCTTTACAAGGGGTGTGGGATCAGCTGTGGGCATGAGATTTCCCTTCCTATTATCCGTAGTTGTTCTTTCTTGGGTTTTCTTGTTTATTTGCAGTTATTTGGCGTATTACTCTTAGAAGCTACCTAGTACGCAGTTGTTCTTTGAGACAATTAATTAGTATGTTATATTTCTTATGGTTTGAGGAATTTTAATTTGTAGCTAAATATGTAGACGCATGCGGTAGAAACATTAATTTTTGTATAAACTCACAATTCATGGAATCTATTAGATCTATTTTATAATAAAAGTAATTTTATAATCTGATATTTTACATAAATATATATCAATTTATAAATTTATTTTTGTGTAATCTTTTTATGACTAATGTATTTTTCTTATTTTTTGTTCTGTAATTATTTCGATTTAAACTTTGAATCTGATCAGTATTACCCATTGATATGTATAAGAAATCTGTTTTTTTTTTTTTTTTTTTAATTTTTTTAATTTTTAATTTTTTTATGACAAGAAAGATATGATTTGTTTTGATTAAATTTCTTGTGATCTACTTTCCAGAGACCTGAGTGCAATGGGACAAGGAGAAGGAACACACGGACTCGGTCAACAAAATAAGCGATTGAAGTGTAATATGATACAACCTACCTGAATAACCAAACATCCAACATATTAAATTTCTCAATAAAAATAAAACTTATAACAAAACATCTCGATACGTATTTCTCGTGTTCATGGGCTTGAAGAATCCACCATCTGGCAGGGAGAAGCCCAAAACCCTCCAACCTACCGTAACTGTTCCTGTGTTCAGCCCAAATCTCAGAAGGGTGAAGAAGGAAACTGAATAAGTACAACTCCTCGGAAGTTCTTCGATAATCGCGCACAGACTGAAGCAAAACAACGACGCCATCAACACCGACATCGGTGAAGTCTGCAACTCTTAATAATTTCCGAATCCCCAAAATGACCTCAACTAATGACCACCGCCAACAACCTCCCTCCGATTCAGACTCCGACTTCGATTCAGACACCGACTACGGCCACACTGGATCCCGGCCCTTCCGCCACACCGATCTCTCAAACTCCATTTTCAAAGCCTACTTCGAATCCACCAACCAATCATCACCTTCCACCTCCGACCTCAACAAAATACAGTCCTTCCTCACCTCCTCCTCCTCCGGCGCCCTATCATGCCTCATATGCCTGGAGCGCATCAGGCCCTCCGACCCCACCTGGTCCTGCTCCTCTCTCTGCTTCGCCGTCTTCCATCTCATCTGCATCCAGAGCTGGGCCCGCCAGGCATCTGATCTCGCCGCCGCGCGCGCCGTCACACGCCTTTCTGTATCTCCGGAACTCGCCTCCGTCTGGAACTGCCCCAAGTGTCGTGTCCAATACACCAAATCCCAAATCCCTAAGATCTACCTCTGCTTTTGTGGCAAATTACAGGACCCGCCCAGTGACCCGTGGGTTCTACCACATTCTTGCGGCGAAATCTGCGATCGTCCTTTGAAGCACAACTGTGGCCATCGTTGCTTGCTTCTCTGCCACCCTGGGCCGTGCCCCTCGTGCCCTAAGCTGGTGAAATCAGTGTGCTTTTGCGGCGCCGTTAACGACGTTCGTCGCTGTGGCTTCAAGAAATTCTTTTGTAACAATGTGTGTTCGAAGCTGTTGGACTGTGGGGTCCATAGGTGCACTGAAACTTGCCACGACGGGCCGTGCCCTCCGTGCCGTGCGCGTGGGGTCTACAGGTGCCAGTGCGGGAAGGTGGAGGAGGCAGAGAGGGAGTGCTGCGAGCGGAATTTTCGGTGTGAGAATCCGTGCGGGAAGGCGCTGGCTTGTGGGAAGCACGCGTGTGGGAAAGGATGCCATTTGGCCGGGGAATGCGGTGAGTGCCCGCTTCAGGGGAAGCGGACGTGCCCGTGTGGGAAGAGAGTGTATCAAGGGATGTCATGTGATGTCGAGACACCGCCACTGTGCGGGGCGACTTGCGATAAGACGTTGAGCTGTGGCCTGCATAGGTGCCACGAGAGGTGCCATCGCGGGCTCTGCATTGAAACTTGCAGGATTGTGGTCGCCAAGTCCTGCCGGTGTGGGAGCCTCAAGAAAGAGGTACTTTCTTTCTTATTTTTTGTCTTTGCGCTTTGGTTGTATGGATTTGAAGAATTCCTGGAATCTCAGTATGGGTAAAATGAAACTGAAATTAGAATAGGTTCCTTGCTATCAAGATTTGCTATGTGAAAGGAAGTGTCAGAGAATGCGGGACTGTGGGCGCCATGCTTGTAAGCGTCGCTGCTGTGACGGGGATTGTCCTCCATGCTCAGAGGTGAGTGTGTATGGTTATTGTTTTTGCTTCGTTTTGTAACAAATAATCTCTGATTCTGTTTTTTTCTTTTCAAATTACTTCCAGGTCTGTGGCAGGAAGCTACGGTGTAAGAACCATAAATGCCCTTCTCCATGTCATAGGTATGTCAAATGTAACCCTTTCCCATTTGCAGTAACCAACATGTGATGGTGCTGCTATCGTATGGTTCTCTGGTTTGGAGATACTAACAGGAAATTTGTGGGGGTGGGGTCTCTACGGTTTAGCCAATGAGCTGAACAAATAAGATTTATACTCAACTTTAGCTATTACCGGCTCTGGGAATTTTTAGCGTAGGTTCTGCAATTGTAAGAAGCTTTTGGTAGCTATAATTTGTGTAATCCTGAATTACTCATAAAAAAAAAATTGTGTAATCCTGAATTAATAAACAGAGGCGTTGTATGATGATAGTCAGTTTTGTTCTTGCAGAGGTGTCTGTGCTCCCTGCCCAGTGATGGTGACGATTTCATGTGCATGTGGTGAGACACACTTTGAGGTGTGAGTTTGATCTTTTGGATCCTGTAGTTAGTTTCTTATTTGGGAGCTGGTTTTCATCTCAAGCACCAGTTTTAAAAGTACTGAATGAAGTATGGGAAGTTGGGAAACATATTATCTTCTGTTATTACTCAAATTGAGGGCCTAAGAGCCCAATTATTCCATAGTTATGTTGTAGCTGACCCCTTGCTAGTGTTTGTATAGCATGTGCATTGATTACATATACTAACCTTATAAATGTATAAATAACGCTGCCCCTTCTATAATTTGGTGTTTCCTTGTAACTCGAGATAAGATTTTGTATTTTTCATGCGTCTCTGATTGATGGTATCAATTGGCCATTTGCACAGTTTTTCTTTGTGGTTCCTGAAAATGCAGGTTTCCTTTTTATGAAAATTTTTGAAAAGAAAACAAAAAAACTTTCCTGCAACAAATGCATGATTGAAAACCTTTATTGAATACTCTCATGGTTTCCGTACTAGGTCCCTTGTGGTACTGAGGCGGATCAGAAGCCTCCTAGATGTCCCAAGCCATGTGATATTGTGCCTCTATGCAGGCATGGATCAAATTGCAAGGTACCGTTGGTTGTTCTCATGCGGCTTTTCGATTTTAGAGGTTTCTAGGTTTTTTCAATTATATGTCGAATTCCCTATTTTGATTTCCGGCAACCCTTGTCATATCTGACCGCGTTCATTTTCATCATGTGTGGTTATGAAACTAATGGGGCCGAGGACTCGAAATTCCTTGAAACATTGATGATTAGCTGATTCTGGATATCCTTACATTTTCTTTAGGTTTTTGTCTTAAAATTTCCATCATTATACTTGTAAGTCTTGTAGAAAAGAAATTTAGTTATTCATTGCATGTCCTGCCCCTGGATATTTTAAACATTGACAAGCCTTTATTGTTTCCAGCCACACAAATGTCATTATGGAGCTTGCCCCCCTTGTCGTTTACCTTGTGAAGAAGAATATCCATGTGGCCATAAGTGCAAACTAAGGTTTTCAATATCTCTCATTTCATGAATGTTTATGTTAACATCTCCTTTCGATACTAGATAGTCTTTTTCTTTTTTTTTGATAAGTAAAATAAGACTTTATTAAAACATCAAAGTAACATGATACAAAAAATGCCCTGTTTATGTAGGCATGTAGGAAACTAGGAATTCGTGAAGGTCCATGCCATTTAAGTCAACAGCAATGGCCCAAGTACAAAGAGTTCTAAAAAATAACAATTTAAGCTCCTCCACAGATCTCTCTTTGTCTTCAAAAGTCCTCTCATTTCGTTCCTGCCATAGACACCACATAATACAGATAGGGATCATCTTCCACACTGCTTTAATCTGTCTCACCCCACGGATAGAATTCCAGCAAGCCAATACATCCAAAACTGTTTCCGGCATCACCCACGCCATATCCATCCTTTTAAACACCTCGTCCCAAATAGCCTTAGCTATCTCACAGTGTAAAAGTAAATGATTTACCGACTCACCCCCGCTTTTACACATACAACACCAATCTGCAATAATTATCCTCCTTTTTCTTAGATTATCCGTAGTGAGGATCTTACCCAAGGACGCTGTCCACGCAAAGAAAGAGGCTTTGGGAGGAGCCTTATGACGCCAAAGCTTTCTCCAAGGAAACTGTATCTCTGGCTCTTGTGTGAGAGCTTTATAGAAAGATCGAGCTGAGAAGACCCCTTTCCCTGCAGGATGCCACCACAACTCATCTTCCTGCAGCAAGTTCGGTCGAACAGAATATAAGAGGCTATAAAATTCTACAAAACTTTCCATCTCCCAATCCTGTGCCGCCCGGTTGAAATTGATGTTCCAGTGAATGTTTCTACCTGAGACTTCCATAACCTCCGCCACTGTGACATCTTTGTTACTCGCAATCAAGAAAAGAGACGGAAACAGATCTAATAGAACACTGGTATTACACCATGCATCCTTCCAAAATCTGATCTTGACACCTGTCCCCACATGCAATCTAGTATATCTCTGGAAAACCTCCCATCCTCTTCTAATGTATTTCCATAACCCCTTACCCGTTGTTCCTCTAACTTCTCTGGTACACCACCCCTCCCCTAGATCACCATATTTGTTTTCGATCACAGTCTTCCATAAGGCCTCTGGTTCCTTGGTATATCTCCACAACCATTTGCCTAGTAATGCCCGATTAAAAACTCTCAAATTTCTAACACCCAAACCGCCATTGGAGATAGGCCGACATACCATCTCCCACTTTACTAAGTGGAATTTAAACTCATCTCCCAAGCCCCCCCACAGAAAGTTCCTCTGTAACTTCTCAAGTCGACCCGCCACACTGGCCGGTACAGGGAATAAGGATAAAAAGTAGGTGGGAAGGTTGGAAAGTGTGCTTTTGATTAAAGTAGTCCGACCCCCTTTTGACAGATACATTCTCTTCCACCCTGCTAATCTCCTCTCTACTTTTTCAATCACTGTATCCCATATCATACGAGACTTCGGTGCAATACCCAACGGCAATCCCAAGTAAGTCATAGGTAAAGACGCAATTTTACACCCCAGAATGCCCGCCAAATCCCTTATATCATGAACTTCTCCAATCGGTACCAACTCAGATTTATCATAATTCACTTTCAAGCCAGATACTGCTTCAAAACACAACAGCAATGCCTTCACCACCCTCAATTGAGTGTGATCAGCCTCACACATGATAAGCGTATCATCTGCAAACAACAGGTGAGAAACAGTTGAATTACCCCTACTCTGTGATCCAATCTGAAAACCACTGATGTAACCATTAGTCACTAAGGCTGAGATCATCCTACTCAATGCCTCCATAACAATGACAAAAAGTAAAGGAGATAGCGGATCCCCTTGTCTCAAGCCACGAGAGCTTGGGAAGAAACCCTCTGGGCTACCATTAATCAACACCGAAAACCGTACCGTAGAAATACACCATCTGATCCATGACCTCCACCTCTCACCAAAACCACACCTACCCAGTAAATGAAGAAGGAAATCCCAATTAACATGATCGTACGCCTTTTCCATATCTAATTTGCACATAATCCCTGCTTTGCCCATCTTCAATCTACTATCGAAGCATTCATTAGCAATAAGAGCCGCATCAAGGATCTGTCTACCCTTAACAAAAGCATTCTGTGGTTTGGAAACAATCTTCCCCAATATCCCACTTAATCGATTTGCAAGCACTTTTGCAATGATCTTATAAGCACCATTCACTAAACTTATAGGCCGAAAATCTGTGATCTCAACGGCCCCTACCTTTTTAGGGATTAGTGCAAGAAAAGTAGTGTTAAGACTTTTCTCAAACTTTCCTAACAAGAAAAACTCTTGAAATACCTTCAAAAGATCCGCTTTAATCACCTCCCAACACTCTTGGAAAAAACCCATAGAGAAACCATCCGGTCCGGGAGCCTTATCTTTTGCCATCTTTCTTACCACTTCAAATACCTCTTCCTCTTCAAAAGCCCTCTCCAATCTGGTAACATCCCCTGGTTCAATAGTGTCAAAATCCAAACCATCTAAAGTAGGCCTCCAACCCACCTCTTCCATGAGAAGCTTTTTAAAGAAAGCAACCACATGGTCTTGGATAACCTCTTCTTCTCTTTTCTCAACCCCTTCAATTCTCAGCACTTCAATGTTATTATTTCTTCTGTGTGAGTTTGCAACTCTATGGAAAAACTTCGTACTCCGGTCCCCTTCCTTCAACCAAAGAGCTCTTGATTTTTGACGCCATGAGATTTCTTCCTGTAAGATTAACCTTTCAAGATCAGCAACCAACAAAACTTTTTGTGCTTGTTCCTCTTCATTTAGTGGTCTCCCTTCTTGTAACCTTTCGAAATACTGAATTTCCAACAACTTGGAATTTTTGTTTTCCTCCACATTTCCAAAAGCTTGTTTATTCCACTCCTTTAGATCCCTTTTTAAGGCTTTCAGTTTGTTTGCGAAAATGAAACTGGATGTACCTTCAAATTGATACGAAGTCCACCATCTTTTAACCCTTTCCACAAAACCTTCTGACTTCAACCACATATTTTCAAACTTAAAATACCTTCTGCTGTTACGAACACCTCCACAATCCAGTAGAATAGGCCAATGATCCGAAGTTATACGACTCAAACGCTTTTGCCATACATCCGGAAAATGGCTTTCAAACTCAGGAGAAATCAGAAAACGATCTAAGCGGGACCACGTCTGATTATTTGACCAAGTAGCTGGACCCCCTGCTAATGGAAGATCTAACAAGTTTAAATCAAAGATAAATTCTGAGAACTCCAGGCTTGCTGGTCTCAATCTTCTACTGCCCAGACTTTCACTCTGAAAGCGCACCACATTGAAATCCCCCCCTATACACCAAGGGAGGTCCCACCAACTTTGTACCCCTACAAGTTCATCCCATAAAATACTTCTATTGACATCTAAGTTAGGCCCATACACTCCTGCAAATGCCCACAAGAAGTCATCTGATACATTTTTAAAAGAACAAGCTACCATATATCTCCCTATGTACTCCTCCACTTTCTCTACAACCCGTCTATCCCACATTATCACCACTCCTCCCGAAGCCCCTGAAGAGGCCAAATATATCCAATCCACATAAATATTACTCCATAAACTCCGAATAATCCTCCTACTAATCAACTTCAGCTTTGTCTCTTGTAAACATACTATGTCTACTTTCCAATCACGAAGTAGACGACGAATCCGAAGACGCTTCTCTACCTCGTTTAGACCCCGGACATTCCAAGATAAAATCTTAGGCTTCATTGGAGAACGTTCAGCCCCTTCCCATTCGCCTTATTCCTGCTAGAACTTGCTTCCGAGTTCATCGACCACATCAATCTTTTTAATTCCCGACTCTTCTTTGTGTTCCCCCTCTTCTTTTGATGATGGCCAGCTTCCATAGCAGTTAACAAGGCTATAAATTGCTCCTCATACCCAACACACTCAATTCCCACAAACTGTTGAATTTCTTTAGCTTTATGTATAACCCAATCTGATGCTTGATCTGGAAAATAATAATTTAATGGGGTAGGATTCCCCATCTTATTATTCTGGTTCTGATATTTACTTCCCATAGAAAAATCCTCCAAACCACAGGGACTGAAAATTTCATCTTCCACTGACTGCATGAAGTCATCCGAGTCTTCTTCAACCTCAGCCAACTCGAGGTTCTCTACTGATCTCCCCAACCCTGCCGCTGGACTCCGAGACACCCCAGCCTCCCTCATCCGCGAACTCTGCTTCTCCAGAGCCGACGGAACTGTAGCTTCTATGCCTAACAACGGATTTTGAGCACCAGACTCCGGCGAGACCACACCGGCGACCCCCACTACTTCCATCGGCGCCGTCTGTAGCCCCTCACCCTCTATCGGCGCCGTCTGTATGCTTTCCGGCACGAACGCATGCCCGTGGAGCTCGATGGAATGTATCGGGCTAGAACTCGATTTCACGGGTTCTGTTGGCCCGGATCCAGACCCGTTTAGTTGGGTCCTGGATACCGACCCACGTGACTGGGCCTCATGGGCTTTAACATGAGACGCCCCAGCCCCACAATGCTCTTGTGATTTAGCCCTGCGCCATACATTCCATCCTCTGTTATATTTGCCCTTCGGTAGAGCCTTTTTCCGTGTAACATCCAGCCCTTTATCCTTCGACTTACCTGCTCCCTTTCTTTCCTTTAATGAACCGACAAATGCTACGATAGTAGCCATGTCCCTCTGCAATGCACGCAGCTGCCCCTGCATTTCCAACAACTTCCTTTGCATTTCCCATGACTGACACACGACAGAGGCCCTGCCATGGGCATGGTTCACCGTACCCTCACGTTGCCAACGTCCCTTACCTCTGTCCAATACCTTCGCACCAGCCACCTTCTCCTTCGCAGCTCTCGGTTTCGACGTCGCAAGGACCTCCTTATACGATCGCTCATAGTGTTTCAGTTTCCCTCTTCCATCACTCTGTTTGGCTCCTCCATGCAGACCACCTTCCTTGGTTTTTTCTTTCCCATGCTCTACCAATGCCTCCCTCATCTTCCTCCATCCCCACCCATTCTCACCTTCTGGAATACATAGCATATTCCTTCTTCCCCCCTGACTATACTCTGATATTTCAACGTATCTTCCTTTCCTATTTTCACAACGTTGAGCAATAAAACTACAATACCCATCACGTGTTGCCAAGTATACCTCCTTTTTTCTGCTCAAGCTTTCCTCTAACACCTTCCCAAGCCACTGAATAGAGGAGAAACCCAGCAATATCGAGTTTTCTGTCCTCCAGCTTCTCTCAGTAATTCTCAGACCACCACCTCCACATATTGCAATAGTGAAGCACTTAGACTCAATATCTAATTCTATAAAACGACCCATCTGACTAGCACCAATCAATACCCACGTTGGTGAAGCCAAATGAATCAAGAACCAGACCGAGGAAGAAAAAAAAGATGCATGTGTACGGAGAGAAAATTTTCTAGGAGAGAGAAAATGGCTAATACTAAATTACCCTTTCTTCTCAATAGATAGTCTTTTTCTAGTACAACTTATTGTTCTTTTCCCTTATTTTCCAGGTGTCATGGCCCTAGACCTCCTCCTAATTCCGAATTTACATTGAAACCAAAGAAAAAGAAGTCAATACATCAGAGCGAGTGTACACCAGGTTCTGTATGCCCTCCTTGTCCAGAACTGGTTTGGAGGTCATGCCACGGGCAGCACATTGGAGCAGAGAGAATGGTTAGTTTCAGTATTCTTGCCATCAATTTTCATTTTTCCTAAATGCATACAAATAGGATAATGGTTTCCTCTGTGTACCAGATGGTCTGCTCCAATAGAACACAGTTTTCCTGTGAAAATTTGTGTGGAAATCTTCTATCTTGCGGTAATCATTATTGTACAAAAACCTGCCATACTCTGAAGAGCCTACCTGCAACACCCATCCAGAACGAAAGAAGCGAGTCTTGTGAAGAGTGTTATCTTCCTTGCCAAAAGGTGTTTATTACACGTCTATTCCTTCCTTTCCAGTGTACTTTTTATCTTTCTTGTTCCTCCAGTGATTAATCTGTATCTTAGGACTCATCACTTTAAAAGTCATTAGTTGCGTCCTTATTTTCAATGTCTTTATTTAGGAGAGGAAGCCCACATGTTCTCATCATTGCCCCCTGCCATGTCATCCTGGAGAATGTCCCCCATGCAAAGTGCTTGTAAAACGATCATGCCACTGTGGTGCAATGGTCCATGTTTTTGAGTGCATATACTACAATGGGTTGTCTGAAAAAGAGCAGATACTTGTTCGCTCATGCTGTGGGCCTTGTCATAGGTAATTTATGAATATATGCTCATGCTAAGTTATTATGGAGCATGCTTCTTTTATTACTTAAAGTAAACGGAGCCTCAATCTAATCTTTCTAAATTCTTCCTCGTGCTCTGGTATTCTTCTTGTGGTCTATGAAATAAAACAGAACAATGGACTTAAGAGTTGATATTGATGCTGCAGGAAGTTGCCCAATTGCACCCATCTATGTCCAGAGACATGTCATCCTGGTGAATGCCCATCACCTCAAAAGTGCTCTAAGAAGGTAATGATTTCAATAAATTTATAGAGAAGACCATGTCATTTAGTGGAACATATGGAATCTCAATTATTATGACACAATTGTAGCATTTCAACTAGCATTTGTATATTTGATTACTCTTTTCAACTGTTTCTTTTGCTAGATTTTTGTTCGTTGTAAATGCCAAACCTTGAAAAGGGAGTGGTTATGTCGAGATGTTCAAGCAGCCTATAGGAATGCTGGCTGTGATCCCAGAGATATACCAAAAAATCAATATGGGCTTGGACTTCTTTCATGCAACTGTGATTGCAAGAGCAAAGTACAGGTTGCTACTTCAGAATTACAGTTGCGTAAATCAAAGGTGGTGGAGGTAATATACTTCTAATCCTACCAGAACCCTTTTTACTTTCCTTTCTCTCTGGTTGGAGTCATTGTGGGTATACTACAAGATTTTATTGGGTATGGCAATCGAGTCTCGTTTTTACAACTTTTATACAACTGTAGGTTAATATGAGGGCTTTTATGTAAAGTAATGTTATTTTTATAAGTTGTTTTACAAAAATGTCCCTCAAACATGGTTATATAGAAGTTGTAAAAAACGATTGTAAGTGTATCATTTTCCATGGCCAATCGGTTGGCACAAACTTTTTGCCATGTACTGTGGAATAATTCCTGTAATCCCAAACATGAATATAGAGAAATAGATGCAAACATGCAGACTTGAGTTGTTAAAAGATCTGATAGCACTCAATTCTCCCCAGGGACCATAGAGAGTGGCGGGAATGGCAAAATGGAGCCTTTTCTATCTTCCTGCGCAACCCATAAACCTGATTTTGGATGGAATTTCTTGTCCGCTGATAAATATTCAGTTTAAAAAATACAGCTCTTAGCTTTTTGTACATGAGAATTTGCTTATGTGTGCGTTTAAGATTCAGTAGCTTTTTGACAGATGAAATCTAATACCACGGTTAATTTTTTAAAGGAAAAGGAGCCAGCTACTGAAAATAATGTACGAAAGCGCAGAAAAAGACGAGAACGGATACAAGACGCAGAGCAAATGTCACGACTACAGGTTTGATTTTTTTACTAGACAAAAAAGTTAGCCCTCCCATGTACCCTCTTGTTTGCTTACCAACAGAAAACTCTCCTTTGCAAACAGAAAATTGCTGCGACTGTGAAGTGGCTTCTTCTTTTCGTCGTCCTCGCGGTGGTCATAATTGCTGTGGCAAATTATGGTTACAAGGGTCTCATTTGGCTCTCTGATTGGATGAATCAAGTTGAAGAACAAAGACACAGAAGAAGATACACTCGGATCTAACCATTCTCTAGTCTTCTTGCTTTGCTCTTCTAATGCTTGATGTGGATTGATTTACAAAAGGATACTACTACAATGAAATTCTTTATGCATTGATTGCTTACCAAATAATCTTTACCATGATACTCATCCAATGTACGGACACACCTATTTGATCATGTCGGTCAAATAAAAAAATTTTCAAAAAGCTACTTACCATCGCTATACACCATATACCATGTTTATTTTAATTTTTAATTTTTTTTTAAATTAATCTTTTTTTGGTTTTATTCTTCTTAAATTAATTGAATTTTTCTATTCATCATTCACATACTATATATTTGATAGGAGAAAAAATAATAAAAAAATGTGTAGAATTTTTCATTAATGCACGATTGATTCAGTTAGCTGTGGCGGCCCAAGCCCATTTAACATCTCTCTTTGCAGTTACTACATTTAGACCTCGGTTCTCGGGGATCAATATCGAAGTACTCAACCATTCTAGCTTCTTTCATCAGCCTGTAGTCACGTATCAGATTCTAAACCAACGATAAACGGTCTAAAATAGAAAAAAAAATTTATTCATTATCTATTTTTTTATCATACTCATTATTTTATGATGCAGTATTAAATGATAAGTTTACAAATGAGATAGAATAAATAGTCTTCAATTATTTAATATAACATTTAATAACGAGAATTGAGATGAAAGGAGGATTACTCTTTTATCCACAAGCCAATATCAAGCACGTGTGAAACGAGCTATCCGACCAAAGCAGTACGCGTTTGACTTGGTCCCTGGGTTTTCTTTTACACGTTGCGAGCCGTGTGAAATGCGAATGGTTCGTGACATCTGAATGCAACAAAACGATATGTCGCCAAGAGGTCAATGTCGTGGATTTCGGGGATTTTAGTTGGACATGTTCCATTGATTCTAAACCATTACGTATAATGGATGTGTATGTATAGAGCTTTAATTCGTTGGTCAAACTTAGAAAACTTTGAGCCAATAACGAACAAATCTATTTTGTTTATGTACATGTGATTAATTAATCAGAAATGCTGCTTGCAACCGAGCTGCGGCACCCCCGCGTCATCGCAATCCAACGTGACAAAGTAATGACGTCGTTTGTACTCTGTCTTCGTTCTCATTTCGCCCTCATCCCCACGAATGCTATTCTTCACTCTGTCTTCGTTTCTTCGTCTTCTACATCCACACGAAGCCCCATCGTCCTCCACGAAGTCGAAGCCCACTGCAGCCCAATCTTTGTCTTCTCCATAGTCAGTCGTCGTATTTTCCACGAACCCACGGAACCCACACGAACACCTAAAGTCACTGTCATCGTCTTCTCCACCACTACCCTTGTTCCCGTATCTCTAGTCATTTTGTAGAAGAAAGACAACACTGCAACGAGTTTAGACTCGAGATTCAACCAGACCCTAAAAATGTTCAAAGGTTCGGATCCTTAATTCCCAAAGTTCTCATTCCTCATTTCTTAATTATTTTTACTTGGGAGAAAAGCTCATGATCTCTCATGGAGATGCTTGCAAAGTTCCTCAGTGGAGCTACTGCAATCTGGGTCCTTTTTTACTCTTGTATAAAAAAGACTCCACCCCAAATCCCAGAAGTTCATCTTCTTGAGCTTCCTCTTCTTGCAAGTTGTTGATGCTCTGAGAATTGAAATTAACTACGGTTTTGTAGTCTTGCATGATATTGCGACTGGAAGAGATTTGAAGAAGTTTCTCATTGTCATTGCTGACTTTTCGATTCTTTCAATTGTGGGTTATTTTTATGTTTTTGGTATAAATCAACAAGGGAATTTGTGTAATTTATACGATCTGTGCATTTGGATTGGGTGGGTTCGTTATGCTCTGTTCCGTTTGGATTTTGGGAAAGTTTGGATAAGCATCTAGATTGAGATTTAGACCATGAGATTCAAAGTTATCATGATTTGTGGGTGTTCATGCGTTCTTGGAGAATACAAAGGCTGACTGTGGAGACGATAGGGGCTTCATGGGCTGTGGCTTTGTGAGGTGGTGACTTTAATGGAGAAGACGAAGACGATGGGGGCTTCGATAGGGAGAAGACGAAGACGATGGGGATGGCTTCTGACGTCGTGGGGATGGGGATTTCGATGGGGAGAAGACGAAGGGTTTTGATGGGCAGAGTTGCAGACTGCTCTTCTCAAATTAGAAAGACGTCGTTGCTTTGCCATGTTGGACTGCGATGACGCGGGGGTGCCGCAGCTCGGTTGCAAGCAACATTTCTGTTAATTATTAATCTCGTATGACCCGATATTAGGCTTTACTTATCATGTTAGGTTCAATTTATAATGCAATTACAAGTTTCTTTCACTGCGCAAGGAAAGCAGTGCACGAGATGTTAAAATCCTAGCTAAGACACGTGATAGATAGGTTGATTCAAGCTTCCTAGAGTCTGTAGCGCTCACACTTGTGCCGTGCGGACTCCATTCCTCCCATCCATAGAGTAGTTGTTCAATTTTCATTGGTTCCTCGTACCTCAATTTCAATTGGGCAAGAAATGGATGATTATTGTTCGTCATTTTATTCACGTGCAAGTTCAACCGCAAGGCTCCTCTCTAGCTATGGTGTTTCGCAATTAGTTGCATTTTCCTTGTAAAAAAAAAAACAATTGGCAGTGTCTTATTTAATTAAAGTTTGTGCGCATAGTCATTCACCCAACAGCCTAGCAAACAAAAACGAGCAAATTAAGGTACGGAGGTGGTGCGTCACAACAACAGCCTAGCAAACAAAAAGGAGCAAATTCACAATAATACTTTTTTAATAATAAAAAAATAAAATAAAATTACTTCAGGACACACTTTCAGAATACTTTTTCGGTGGATTTAGCATTTCTGAAATTATTAAGCTAAGCCTGGAGGAGAGGAGAGTATAGAAACAACTGGGACTTTTCCCGGAAACTATTAGAAGTCAAAGTGCCCCCAACATGGAAAGTGCAAGCTATACGTTCCCGGTTCCCTTTCAAAAGGTCGGACGGACGTCACGGACCACTTTCCCATCTTTTCATTCGTAAAATAGAAAGGATTGACTGAGTTTGAGTACGTGTGGGGCTCAAGTACAAAGCGCAAGCCGCGTATCTGGGCGCACTTACAAGCTGCATCATTTTATGGTGCACCCAAAAAATCTTTGTTCACGTACTTGTATTTCTGTCATATGCTCATCAAATTGAGTGAAGAATATTCTGCACCTGAAAAGCCTTCTTCCGACCCAGTCAGACTTCGTTTATACTTGATTAGTGCATTGCAATTATGAAAATTAGAAAGCTTTATCAACAACTCCCAAGTTAAAAAATAAACATAAAAGCCATTTTCCTTTCCTTAAAAAATAAACCAGGTAATCCTTCTTCCTGGCTGTCAGTGTTCACATAAATCCTACCCTACTGCCTACTAACAGCTCAATGTTAGATGAAATTCCTAAACTTTACACACACACACACACACACACCAAAAAAACACATTTATACCAAATAAGAACTCTCCAAAAATAATAATGAAAATGGATAAAAAAGAATTGTTTCTTTTCTTGTTTTCCAGTTCGGAACTTCATTCTAAAACGATGGAGATTTCACCACTAGAGATGCTGCCACGACTAAAATCGCAGACAGCCAATGCTCGGTCCAGATTCGTAACAATGTCGGCCATGGTTGGCCTGTCCTTTCCTTCCAAATTCACACAATGCAGTGCAGTATATGCCATCAGCTCCACCGCCTCTACTTCATTCACCTCTGGTGGCCCAACCCTGGGGTCCAGGATCTTTACCATTTCTCCAGCCAAAATTCCTGGCACCGCAAAGTCCACCACACTTATGGGCGTTCCTCCATCTTCACCATTCCTGAATATTGCTCTCTTTCCTGTCAAAAGTTCTAGCAGTACTATTCCAAGTCCATAAACATCACTCTTTGCTGTTAATAGATTTAGACCATAGTATTCAGGATCAATGTACCCAACTGTTCCAGCCGCTTTCGTTGGCCTGTAATCGCAATCGGATTCCGGGCCCATTAACGACAATCCAAAATCAGATACTCTTGCTGTCCAATTCGCATCGAGTAATATATTAGAAGACTTGATGTCTCTATGAATTATGGATGGGACGGCATAATTGTGGAGATATTCAATTCCTCGTGCAGCATCTAACGCGACTTTGATCCTCATCTTCCAAGAATTCAAAACGCTACTACTCTTTTCCACGTTGTTCTTGTTGTGTATATGATCGTAAAGGGCACCATTCTTCATGTAGTCGTAAACCAGGAGCCTTTCATCCTTTTCCTCGCAATACCCAAC
Source organism: Juglans mandshurica (assembly GCA_022457165.1). NCBI lineage: Eukaryota > Viridiplantae > Streptophyta > Magnoliopsida > Fagales > Juglandaceae > Juglans > Juglans mandshurica. The sequence continues at coordinate 999,930 of CM039619.1, read as the reverse complement.
AAGTCTAACCAAGTGTTTGTGATGAAGGCGGGACAAGAAGGCCAATTCTGAATCAAATGCGCTTTCTTTCTCTTGAAACTTCTTCGTCTTTGAACCTGTTTCGCCCCTTTTTATCGCAACCTCGCGACCATCACTTAATTTACCTCTGTATACAATGCCAAAGCTTCCAGCACCGAGCTTGTTCTGTACGGAGAAACTGTTGGTGGCTTCTGCGAGCTCAGCTAGTGAAAATTCCACGGCCCTGTCTGCGTGCTTGGATGAGGTTCCACTCCTCTGGCGCCTCATAATGAGCGAGGCCTGGCGCCTAATGGTGGATGATCTCGAAGGCGGGCTATTGTTTGAGGCCGTGCCATTGTTAGAACTGGGAGCTCTTGTGATTGTGGGTTGCACTGAATTGTGCACTTTCTTCTTCCCAAAACAGACTCCAGTCCACAAGCAGTAGACTATTGTGCAAATACCCGCAAAAACTCCAACCGAGCCCACAATGCAGAACGCCAATAGTCCCTTTCTCAGACTCTTCGATGGAGATGACCGAGCCGAACCTGTTGGCCCCGGGGGTAATGGTACTGGTGGCGGCGGCGGAGTTGAACTTTGAGTAAAACAAGGTTTGCAAATATTCCCAAAACCAGAGCACAAGTTTTGAGACAGTGGATACAGACCACACTCGCTGCAAGAAGAATTATTGCAAGGCCCAGGAAGAATTGCAGGAAAATCAGCCCCTAAACTATAATTGGCCTCACCAGCCCAGCCGGGTCCCCAACATGTAATTGACAAACTCTCCATCGTTAATCCACAAGTAAAATTTGACCCCGACGCAATGGTTGCAAACGAAACACCTTGCGTCACATTCACCGAATACTCTCCTCCACCACCCCAACACACAACCGAATCATTAGGTCCCCTAATTCCACAACTATGGCTCGCTCCAAGCGCCAACGTCGAGAACTCCCATGCCGAATTCGAGGGAACATTCAACTGCCCAGAATCGTTATTTCCTTTGCAAAACACAAACCCGGTAGAATTGAGGCCGCATACATGAGAGCCACCTGCTACAATACTCGCCATCGGTACGATCCCAAACTCTGTCTGTATACGATTCGCTATAGTAGTATTACTTCCCCAACACCGAACCTGACTACTGTTCCTTAAGATACCGCAAGAGAATCCTATCCCAGAGGAGATTGACAAGAACCCATCAGATGGTGGTCTAGACTTATCACCTCTCCAGCAATTGACGGAGCCTGTACCAACAACCGTGGCGCAGACTTGGTCGTCACCGACCGAAAGGTTCTCTAATACGACCGTGTCATTGAAGTAAACTCGTTGGGGGTCGAAGCTACTGCTAGAAAAGTTGGTCGTGTCCCAGCAGTGGAAGCTGTAACCACCGGAGCGGAGGCCACAGAAGAAGTTCTGGCCGCCGGATATGGAGGAGAAATTGACGTTGGGATTGACGGGGATGATTTGGCCACGTCGGTAGCATTGGATGCTTTGCCTAGGCTGCGAGGCAACGATGCCGCAGACGGTGGCGGAGGCGTAGCTGATTGCGAGGGTGGCGCCGGAGCCAAGGGCATGGGCTGAGGGTGTCCTGTAGATGAAGAAAATGACGGAGAGGATGACGATGACGGCGGATGCGGAAGAAGATGGTAGTTTCGTCATCTAAAAGACTCTGTTTTTACGAAAGGAGTGGTGGGTTGGAGGCTGGTCAGCTTCATTGGCGGAGTTGACCGAGAGAGAGGGAGTGAGAAAACAGAGAGCACCTTAAAGACGGAGAGAGAGTTACAGAGGTGGAGATTGCAGGTGGATTAGTTGTGTGTGAGAGATTAGATGGAGAGAGGGCCAGAGGTTTCGGAGTTTTCAGTATGGAAACAATTGAACTCTCTTTCGGGGAAGTCTTTCAAGGTTGTGTTTCGCAGCAACGGGTCTTTAAATATTCGTATTTTAAAACAAACAAATTTCAATAGTTGGTATCAAAATCAATGGAAGTGACAAAAGAACGTTAGAAACTTGCACGATTTATGATGCTTTGAAGGATTTTTACTTTGGAGTATTATTTTTTACAAATTTAATTTTATATATTTCTTGATGAGAAAATATACTTACAACCGTGAATTGTGTAACCGCTGCGTAATCGCTTTGAAAAAAATGAATAAAATATGGGACCCACATGAAAAAAATTAATTTTTTAATAATGGACTCCACTTTTTTTCAAAGCGATTACGCGGCGATTACGCACTTCACGATTGTATATAAAATTACTCTTTCTTGATGATCCTAAGGATACTCTTTCCAAATTTAAAGGCTTATTCCTATGGTAGGTTTTTCTTTTGGTCTTCTTTTAGCATTAACTTAACTTAATTCCTTATGATCATAAGTTTTGGTGCTCTTTTGAATTTGAAAAATTATAATTATAAGCTCATGTATAGGATATATTATTTGTAATATTAACATTACATGATTTAAATTGTAAGAGAAGTTTAAAATTAAACACTCTTGCAAATTAAACTTGACACGTCAACGATGTAAAATATATGTCCATCACATCAGTTTGAAACTAGCATTGCTAGATTGATTATTGAGAAAATATATTTATAATAAAAAATTATGTACCTATCGCGTAATCGTTTTGAAAAAAATAAATAAATTATAAGACTCAAATGAAAAAAATTAATTTTTTAATAATAGATTCTACTCTTTTTCAAAACGACTACACGACGTTTATGCACTTCACGATTAATTTAATTCAAAATGAACAAGGATTCTTTCAATAACATCGGTTCAATTTAAAACATGAAATATTTTAGTAATTTTAATTCTCATCATAATGTATAATAATAAAAATTATCTCATATTTTAAACTAAGTGAAGGTTATCCATTTCAATTGATATAGAGAAGATTCTATTGTTACGAAAATCATATGAAAGCTTCTATAAATTTAAAGTATAATAAAATTTCCATATTGATCCTTTTAATTAACAGATTTTCTCACGTGTCTTTTAAGTTTTAATATTTAGCTCTCAATAAAACATTTCGATTGTTGTTTTGTTTTGAGGCACCTGAAATATATCTAATATCCTTGATCATGGATTATTCCCTATCCTCCCCAAACCAAAGGGTAAAAAGGAACTTTCATTCATTTTTAATTTTTTTATTTTTTTCCCTGAAGAAAAATTATAGTTCTCTCATTGTCGAATAACTATGGAAAATGCAGTAAGAGTACATATTAATTTAGAGATAATATAATAATTTCATTAAACTTAATTTTCAGTACAAAATAGGTTTGAATAACGAGGAACCAAACAGACGCTTTAGAGCTTGTTGGGAGTAGGAGGAGACAGCAGTTGTACGCGGAACACGGTGTCCCCCAAAAGGAAAGGAAAAAGGAAAAACAAGGGAGACTTGGCTCGCCGCCACTTGCGAAGACGTGGCATTGCTGCTTTTTACGCGCCCTGAGACGAAGCACGTGCGTCCGGTGGCGGATTTTGACCCAGAAAAAATGCCGTGATTTCTACATTTTTTTTTAACAAGCAAAAAAAGACTGCGTTAATTATTAATTTTTACTATTATCATTTTCACATATTATAAAAAAAAATTAATTTTATTCTTCTTAAATTAATTAAATTCTTCTATTTATAATTTATATACCATACATTTAATAAGAAAAAAAATATATATATATATATAATATGTGATGTGTGGAATAATAAATATAATTTTTCATTCAAATGTTATTTCCTACCGTTTGTTAATTTTTTATTTTATTTTATTTTTTTATCTTTGTAGTAGATTTCAATTTTTTAATAGATATACATAATTATTTAAAATATATCACACTAGTACGAATTATTAGAGATGATGAAATTTAAACGAAGGGTTCATCCTAAATATATTCAAAATAATCATTTTATTTGTAAGTAAGTTTAGAACATGAATAGTTATTAAGTAATTTTGAAATTAAAAATCTTATATGTAGATATAATTTTTAATATAAAATAATTAATTTTTCTAATTATATTAATAAAATACATAAAAAAATATATAAAAATGATTCTATGCAGCAAAACTATCTTAAAATATGGATACGTGGCATTATGGAATGTTTTTCTTAGGCTATTTGTAGAATATTAACTCAGGATTAGAAGAACACATTTCCCTCCACATGTCCACTATCCTATCAAATTAAAAAAAAAAAATTAAAATTTTAATGTAAATCTCTTATTTATTTATTTTTAATTTTTGAATAGAAATGTGAAAGTACTGTTGGCGTTAAAAGAGCTAACGAAAAGGGGTCATTCTCAGGAGCTGGGTCTTCGGGTACTGCAGAGGGGGAAGATACTGCAGCTTCGTGATTAACTTCTTGAGAGAGAGAGAGTCAAAGAGTCGAGGCGTTGCTTCGTACATGGTTTCATTTGTAACTTTCTTTGGACTATAGAAATGGCTCAATAACATCCGAGAGAGACCCACAAGTGCATCCTACCCTGCCTGGTCAATGCATCCTTTTATGTAAAGTCGTGGAGTGTATAAATAATACTGTATAATTATTTTAAAAAAAGAAATTTATAATTTTTTTTATGTAAATTTTATATTTATTTATTTTTATCAAAATGTATAATATTTATATATTCACAACTACAAGTATTATTTTTCTTTATAAAATGTCACATCTTTCTTTTCCAATAATTATTTTTTAATTTATCACTTTATCCAGATCTCCTCCGCCAGTTAATTTACGAGGTTATTCTCATTCGTCTTCATTCTTTTAAATTCGATAGTTAATGTATTAGGTTGAGTTTTAGTATTTAATTATGCTTTTTTTTTTAAAATATTTTTTATAAAGGATTGGGATATGAAAATTCGATGCTTAAGACTTTGTCATAAAAGAGATGGAGGATAAATACAGTCAAATCAGGAAATCTGTTTTATTCAAATTCAAATACGAGGGACGCCATATATCAGAAGCTGCATGCATATATACACACGGTGACGGGTCAATTAATTCAACCATTTACTCCATTTACTGCTTATTTATTTTAAAGGAATATTGAAATTGAGAATTGCTACTTATTATCCTTATATCAAATATTAACATGTGATTTATTATTTTTATTATTTTATTTAAATACATACATATTAATGAGTGTTCATGAATGGACAACGTACACACATTTCATTTTCTGTTCTCATCTACCTATATAGTATGACTATTTAAGAAATACAGGACATTTAGGACATTTCATCGGTCAACTTAAGTTGAAGAATTCTAGAAAGAAGTTGTCAAATTTGTTTTCTTGACTAATCTTGGATTTCAGATAGAAACAAGTACTAGATGTCCTCACATTGATGCTGATGACAATAACCCTTCCAGATCTTTTATGGGAATGAATCGAAGAGATATAAAATCAGACAATAGTTATTAAAAAAAAAAACAAAGAAAAATATTGAATTCTGTGACAAAATTATATATAAGAAGATTGCTTTACTTTTCCACCCTCTATATGACATAATTCGTGTAAAATATTAACTCGTGTTTAATTTCATTTGATTACGCATGTGTATGGAAATTTGATGGCAATTTCCCATTCTTAGTATGAATAAACAAGATACTAATTCCATTTTTCTAAGGGTATTATCAAAATTATTACAAAATTTACTACACAATACACGTTGTTTTAAGATAGAGAAATTCTATTTGCAGTCCCCACTTAAGAACGGTATGTGCAGGCTCTTTATTAAATGAGAAAAAACATCATTTTAGGAGGGATATTTTTGTAATTTTAAAAAATTTTAAAAATAAAATTACATAGACTTGCATTGCAGTCCTCATTTAGAAACTATACATAACATTGCTCAATTAAAAAATATGAAACTGGTGAAGTATTTTATAATGCACGACCACGCTTCTTTTAATCTTACTCAAGTACCCATCTTACGTTTCTTGCCCCATGAACATCGATCTCACACGATCTAACCCTTGCAGTCAGGATTTTTACTGGCTTGATCCCCAATACCACAATTTCATAACAAGGTAAAAAACCATGAAAAAATTGCGAACGAAAATGAAGCATATCATAGAGAGAGAGGCAAATTCAGCAATTCGATCGGTCTCATACAGTAAAGTTAGGCAGCAAGGTTGTGCAATTCTGTCATTTCAAACTTCAATTATCGGACCCGATCCGAAAAAGATACACAGCCTGAGGCTCGGGGCAATGAGAACATGGAATATTTTAAGACAAACTTTGAAAAAAAAAAAGACATACAAAGAAAACAACGGGAGCTAGCTTAACATAATACATAAATATACATATATATATACATCGACAGAAGATCGTCCTTTTAGAAGGGGATAGAAGTGTTTCCAAAGCAGTTGATGCTGTTGCTTGACACTGAGATGGATAAGCTTTTAAGGACAAACAAAGCTGTAAAAGTTTCATTTGGTAGCCAGAGTTCCTAACATGATGTTGGAGGGCTAACTAATCTGATTAACGGTACATCATTGGCATTTTTTTAAAAAAAGAAAAAAAGGGTTACCACCGACCATGTGGCCATGCAAAGTGTCCTTTACTGTGTCCCATTATTGGAGACTGCCAGATATTTCCCAGATGCTCAAAGATCACAAGCCCAAGACAAGTGAAGATGCGCACAAACTCACTCTGGTAAAGGAAGTTAAATTATCATGGATTTACCTGGGCTCAAATTACCTATGCTTATAGCTAGCTCGTCTAATCGTGCTGTGGCAGCCAGGGGGTGTGCTGGCTTTATTACGTAGAACTCCCCAACTGGGAGGGCAGCCAGATGAGCTACAAGGCTTGAATCTTGAAAGCATGAAAAACCTACCTCTTGACAGCAGTCTAGGGTTGCGGTAGGGTTGAATCTTGGCTTGTAAATGACAAACCGAAAGGTTAGACCTGATAAATCTGCATGCATCTGATAGATGCAATGCACGCGTAACGCGTTCGTCCGTTGTACGTGCTCTAGTTTCATGCCCATAGACATCGCAAACACGCATCTAGATCTCAAATAATTGTTGAGCAATGCTGCTGTGAACATTTAAACATCTAATAATTATTGATTACTATCTTAACAAATTTCTAACAAGTTACAGAAACAATCAAGATGATCACAAGCCTGAAAATCAAGTTTCATAGCAATCAGAACTTTGACAAATCTACATGCATAAATGGTGTAGCTATGGGACCAAGGTGTGCAGCAGTTGAAATCTTCGGATAGAGCTTCAAACGAGGTCTTCATCATCTCCCGTGTACAAATCGATGCTATACAAAAATTTTGAGTCCATTGATGAGGTGTGCTGCCTTTGAAAAAGAGGAAATGTAGGTGATTGTACAAAGAAGAATGGCGGCTCTTATTGCATAGTCTTTATTCTACAACATCCAAGCAGAAGTAGGAATTCCTTGCTTTTGAAACCATTCAGGCATATGGAACCTTTCATAGAGCACTGGTCTCACATCTTTCTGCTGAGAAAGGTGCTTGAGGAGTGGAAGGAGGACATCCAGAAGCTGACCAACAGGTAAATAGTAAGTACTGAATAACAGGATAAAAGAGCCGAAGAATAGATGATGAAATTATTTGTGAAAAGATACCGAGATATCAAATGCAAATATTGGTACCTGTGTGTCATGTGGTTGCCCAGCAGTAAATGGAATGCATGGAATTCCATTCAATGGTTGCAATAAGAAACTGAATGGATTGTTGTCAACAATAACAACTCGGGATGGATTCTTTGACAGGCAGGAGAGATCCTTCACATGCTCCCGGTACTCCCTATAGTTTAGCAGAATGAAAGGTTTTACCAAACCAAACCAAGTTGTTTTGAGCTAGGGAGCTTTTGAAAGTTCATTCTTCCAATAAGTGCACATAAATCACGGGAAGAAATGTGTGCTCAAGGAATTAAACTTGAAGTTTCATACTTGACCAAAATTTATGAGATGGATTGGAGCTTTATAAAAATGGAGTATATAAACATGTGAATAGTTTGGGCATCTAATAAGAATCAAACAAATCCTTCAATACTTTATAAAAGTTTATGTGACCCCATGATGTTTCCAAAGGATCTTAATCAGCCAGTAAGCGTACCAAAAAGATACAGGAAAACCTAGTCATTTACAACAATTAACTTTTTTTTTATCAGAAAACTTATTGACCCGCATAATTAGGCAAAGCCCAAGTATACAGGTAGTTACAAGAGATAAATACCTAATTACAGCCTACGAGCAAGAAAAAGAAGCATAAAAGTCATTAAAATCCCCTCTAAAACAATGGCCTTAGCCCAAAGTAACAAACATAGGAAAAATAAGTCTCTAATCCGCCCCAATGAGTGTTCTCTATACAACAATAAAAAAAAAATGAAACGTGAGGAGGACAAAGACACAGGTGCAGTCATCAAAATGACTTTTCAAAGCAGCAAAAAGTCCCCAACAGATACAAATAAAATTTCACAAGAAGGTTTCCACATTATTGGCTATGATTTGCAAAGAAAAGAAACGGGAAGGGTGGAGGGTGGGAAAGGAGAAGATCACAAAAGGGAAGTGGAAGCAGTACTTACGTGCTAATTGTTGAAGGTCGATAGAGTCGACTACCAAATCGATTTTCCTTATCTATTTTGTCAACAAGTGGTCTAGCATAACCTGTGCGCATAAATAAAGATATCGTGTGTAAATGAGAAAAGGGGCAAATAGAGATGAGAAGGACATCTAAAGTTTTGAAGTAATGCTAAAAACAATACTACTGCCCCACCATTATCCCTCTTTGATGATGTAACAATGTATAATAACCCTTGGAGTTTTATCTTTATCTCCTTCTTCTTATTTTCTTTCTTTCTTTCTTTTTTAACAAGGATTATTGCGCACTCCTACATCAGTAGAGAGAGATAAAGGTGGAAGAGTGGGATAATTTCTAGCATTTTCCTTTTAAGTAATAACCAAACCTTCAAGACCAGCAGTAAACAGCACAAGATCCGCAAATTCACCAAGGTCTTTTAAGAATTCTTGCAACCCAGGACGCTCAAAAACTGTAACGTAGTTGACCTTAGATTTTCCTTCACTTTCCTTCAATCCCAAAACATTCATGTGAAGACATTTTTATATGAATTACTACCGTACAAACTAGATATGACATGTTTGTTATGCAAAGCACCTTGTCTGAAGAGATGCATTCCAGTTCAAACCACTTCAACCCCGCTTCCGTGGCTTGATTACGAACAACAGCTGGCAAACTAGATGTCTCATAGGCACATACTAGAGTTTCATCCAAGTCAAGAACTACCTGCAAGTGAATTTTTCATTTGCGATATCTATCAAGGTATCAGCTTTCAATTGAAACTCAAAACAAAGATGATGGTATGAAAAGAAACGACAGAAAATAAAATTATACACATTTTGCAAACCTATGTTACCATTTTCTTTTGCTCGACTGCAGTTCCTTACCTGAACTAATTGGGGTTGGCATATTTTGCACTCATGTTCTTAAACTTTCTTAACAAACTTGCACATCCGAAGTTTGTGACGGTCAAAAACATTGTACACCTACACCTTCCAAACGTCTCTATGAAATAGATACCGGTACCATAGTATGAATGGGAAGCAAAACTAAATTCAAACTGCAGAGAATAATGGTAGCAAATTTGAAAAGCATACCCGCAAGATCAACCCAAACAACAGAACCGAATTATATAGGTAACCACATAAAAAAGTACTAGGTGAACACCAGTATGCTACCCATGGTTTTGACAGCTTTTGCAACCAGTGGTGGACCCACGATATACTTGGGGGGGGGGCATGGCCCCCCAAAAACTTTTTGAAAACCTAAAATACCCCCTAAATTTTATACATAATTCTACAAATATAGAAAATGCCCCCCCCCCCCCCCCCCCCCAAAAAAAAAAAAAAAAAATTATGATCTCCATATGCACTCTAAAATTTTCTAAAAGTTCAATATACCTAGAAATGCCTCTCTCCAATTTTTTTTCTTAATAGTCCCAAAATTTTGTTTAATTTCTATATATTATTATCTATTTTCAAGGATGTGGCCTCTCCAAAAACTAAGTTTAGGAGAAATAATAAACTTGTTAATATGGATGCCAAAGTTTTTTGTTATACAATATTGGGTTTCTTAACAAGAAATCCAAAGCAAAAATACAAGAAAAATTATTTAAGGTGGATGATCTATATGAAAATAGTTTCTAGTTATGTTTTTATGATTTTTCAATCCCTTTTTAATTTAAATAAGAGAAATGATATTTGCAATCCTACGATATTGAAGTCCCGCCTACTCCCTTTGAAAAAAGCAGGTAAATTTAGGACTCGCATGAAAAAAAAAATTTTTTTAACGGTGGACCCGATTTTTTTTCAAAAGAAGTGCATAAAGCTTGCACACCCTAAGACTGTATCTAACATTACTCTTTACATAAATGTGTCGAAAAGTTGAACCCCGTTGACACAATTGCTGGTTCCGCTACTGTTTACAACCCCAGTACTTTCCTATAAATAGCAGCAACATCTAGCTTATTTCCGATTCAAGTGGCTCCTTTCATGTCCTCAATATACCTATTTAATGCCCGCACTAATCACTATATCTCAAGCGCAACTTAATTTCAATCTTAGAAACAAAAGGGTGTACATATTTTAATTTTTTGAAATGAGGTGTTTACATTTATTTCTGGCATATCTAGTAAGCTCTCTACATATGTAAAATGAAAAAAAAAAAAAAAAAGTAGTTTTAACCTGCACAAAACATTTTCTCTAAGCAAAAGCAACGTTTTTGCCCCAATACACCTAGAATCTAACCCACCATGCAAAAAGACGGGGCTAATATCTCCTACAGACTAAAACCCTCTGCAATTAACAAAAAAAAAGAAAAAAATTTTAACCGATGAATGTTTATACAATCGAAACACAAGTCATTCAATTTGAAAAACCAGATCAAATTTAAATTTGACATAAGGGAAAAAAAAAAAAAAAAAAAAAAAAAAAAAAAAAAAGAGAGAGAACTTTGAAAAAGAAAAGGTGGGTCGAAACGAAGCCGTACCGTGAGCTTCTCGAACTGCTCTACGGAATCGAAATCCCCGGATGCGGTGGCGATTTCAATGGTGGACGCTGCCGGAGAGTCGTGTTCCGGGAGCTCGACGACCGGCAAGGGCTTGAAGGAAGGAGGAGAAGAGGAGGAGGAAGAGAGCAGAGCGTGGTGGCCGAGAGCTCTGAGGATCTGAAGGAAGATCTGAAAGAACAAGGCCAACCAGTTCAGGAGCGTCCGCCATACTTGCAAAGACCTCGGCGAGTACACCTCTGTCTTAGTCAACTCAGCCATAGCATAGCCAAGAGTGCGTCTCTTTCTCTCAGAGAAGAGAGGGCGAGAGTGATTAGGGTGCGTCGGATATCAACGAATGATCTGCTCGCCCAGATATGTACGTTAATTGCTTCTGTAGTTTTCTCTTTCTTAATTTTCTCGGAGATGTGGTCGTGGTCTTCGTCGAGAAAGAGAGATGGCAGTCACGCGTTCTTCAGGAGAGTAGGACGTACTGTCGAGGTACGTGGCCAGAGTCTCTCGTTTTTATCTTTTGGTCGGAAGATGCTTTTGTTTGTTTCTTTTTATTTTTTGTTTTGTAGGTTATACTATTTATATATTATATAATAGAAAAATTATTCTTCCAATATTTACTATCAAACATTCCATTTTATAAAAAATACTTTTAACACTTAATGAAAAAAAAATTATAAATATTAGGTGTGGAGATTAATAGTAATTTATAAGTAGAATTAATCTATATAATATATCTGGATTTGAATTTCTTACAATTATTTGTTGTAAATTAAATCTGCATATCACCATATATTTTAATTTTATATGATCAACATATGATAGTAATGTGTATAAAAAAAAGTTTAAATGATCAGAAAAATTAAAGAAAATATTATTTAATTAAAAAATAAGGATCAAATAGGCATATTTAAAATTTTATTTTACCTTAAAGTACAAAGTTAATCTCAATGGCATCCATCCATGATCAGTATGGGCAGTAAATAATTTACAAGTACGTATAAATAGTCATTTATAAGTTATATTTAAGTAAAAATTAAAATTCATTTTTTAAAAAAAATAAAATAAAATTTATAGTGAACATGATCAGTTGCTCAAAATCCTTCAAAATAGGTGAGAGTAATGTGGGGGGACGGAGCCTTCAGGCTTGAGGGAATCGAGGAAGGGAATCCACGCGCAACTGGCGAAACGTGGGCTTGCAAATATTTCGGGCGACAAAAGTGTTAAAGTGAGGGGAAAAAAAGAGAGAGCGAGGTTTCGGACTTGGGGATGTTAGAACCCGCCAATCAGAAAGAGACAATCTTTCCTTCTTTAAGACTCTGTCCTTTGTAATTATTACTTTTGATTTTATTATATGCTCTGAACAAAAGAAATTAAAATATATATTGGTGATGATTCATAGGAGGGGGGCTAATTTGGTGCCCTCGGGCGTATTCAAAGGGCATGGAGTTCCTTTCCTTGGACTGAGAAACCAGTGATCATTGAAAAGTTGAAAATATTCTAACTACAGAATAATTACACAAAATTAATTTTATAAATTGATATAGTTCGTCATATTATAAAATTATTTTTATTATAAAATAAATCTAACGTCAAATGAAATCTCATCAATTTATATAATTATTTTTATGTAATTATTTTATGAATATAGCCATCCTCTTGAAAAGTTGTCGTAGAAAGATCTAGCTTGGACTTTGTAGACGTGGAATTACGTGTGCTCATTTCATCATGTGTGGCTAAGAAACATTGTATTTTTGACCATTGTCGTTGAGCATGTTCAATGTTTTCGGCCAAAATTTCAATTTGGCAAAGTTTGGTCAATGATCAACCCGACGTAGATAAAATGATGGTTTCTTCAAAAAGTAAAAATTTCAACTATGAGATATAGTAATTTTAAATATATTTTTAAATTTAAAGATGTATTATTCATTTTTAAAAATAATATTTTATTATAAAAATTATCTTAATTGTTTTACTTTTTAGTTTTTAATTTCCACAGTTTTCAATTTTATTTTTGTGTTCAATTTTGAAATATGTGAATGAAGAAATATTATTATTAATTAATAAATAGTTAGTATAATTGTAAAATATAAAAAATATTATTAAAAATAATATTATATTATTATTTTGACTAATCCAATATAGGGTTATGATTAAAAAGGTTTTGAATTTATAAAATATATATATTTTTCATCAAATTTTAAAGATATTTTGATGAAACCAATGCTAATGCTCTTTGAAAGCTCCTTGTAACTTTATTTTCATAAATACATAATAAATACATAATAAATAAATAATGTTAAAGTCACCGAGAAATTCTTCCGAGATTGTATGCCAATTTTTTTTTTAATTAAGAAAATATTTTTTAATAAGTTTATAAATTTATTTTTAAAAAAATATTTAAAACGATTTAAAAAATACTTAGAAAAAACACATAAAAAAAAAATTTTGCCTCATCGATAAAAACTGTCGAGACCAGCTAGCAGCTCCCATAATAAATATGGTGCTTTTGAGAGTGGAACCAATTTTCTTATTGAATATATAATACATGTATAATGTATTTGTTGAGAGAGAAAAAAAAACAAAAAAACAAAAAACAAAAGTGAAGCTCAGCAAAACACCGTTCGGCAAAATCTGTGGAACAGAATGAAACTGTGTACAACTTTTGATAGTGCAGAGGTTTACAAGGAGTAACTTAAAACTTCGTACTCACCAGCAGCATATAGAACCCAGACTGGTTCGGAAAGTCTGTTTTTGGTTAATTTACAAACCCTCCCCACCCATAACCTAAAGGGTAAAAAGAATTGAGTAGAAACTTTGAACAAAACATATGTATGTGCTAATTAATAAATAAATTGTAAAAAAAAAAAAAAAAATATCATGTAACAACATATATGCAACCAAAACTGAAGTCAGAAATGCATTCCATTCTCACCCTCAGGGAAATTTGGCTTATGTGAAAAATAATCCTCAAAAGAACGAAAATTCCACCACTAATATTCGAAAGAAGTGGACTAGTACCGGTGGGAAAGCCATGGGTGCTCTAGTGCCTCCATTGCTGTTGGGCGCCTCTTTGGATCGATCTCAAGCAGACTTTTCACGAAATCGATAAACCCGAGATCGGTAACCTGCAGTTGATGCTCCAACGAGGATGACTCGGGGATTATGTATTCCAGTTGGTCTGTCTCCTGGTCACAACAACGTGCATGATATGAGCCAAAATGTAATTCCGTATTCATGACATGATCACAGCATCACCATCTATGCGCTACTTTTGTGAAGCATTTTCCTTATGGTTAGACAATCTCTATATGCGAGTCAATGACAGATTATCACTTATGCTTAGACATCATACTTCAATATGATTTCGTAACACCTGAAGATAGTTCCAGATTTGTTAACCTCTTCTTGATCAAAGGAGTTTCAACTCTATAAAATTTATACCATTCAAGGAAACCTTATTTAATACCTTACCTTTCAAATGAAACAGTACACGTTTTCAAAACCATACCCCGTAATTTGAATGAAGTTAGTGAGCACATTTAAAACACGCAATTTAGTAATTAGAACTTCTGATTGATTCTGCCTTTCATCAAGCATGAGAAATGAGGTTAAAGTCTCATGTTGTTGAGCTGCAAGCAAGACGCTATACATTCACAATATCTTGTTCAGATAAAACGGGCAATATGCTTGAAGTAGTAAAACATGGGAAACAAACCTCATTTATATGATAAAGATCATATTCTTTTGTGAAATACTTGTTTGTCTCCTGCCCCTGTTCCAACATCTCTAAATCAATAGGGCCAAACATCCCAATCATGCGTGCAAGGATCGTCACAATTGAATTGTTTGGAAACAGCACCTGGCAAACACATAATTCACTAATTACAGGATGTATTTTTTGTTGTTAAATTGGTTGCAAAGAAAAAACATCAGAATGAACAGTAGTAGAGAAAACTCCAAATTGGCATGATACTTTAAAGCAAGCATCTATGACAATGAGTTTTAACTTCAATTAAATAATATACACGAAGCAAAACAAAGACATACTTCCCCAGAGCATAGCTCAGCCAATATACAGCCAAGAGACCAGATGTCAATCCTCTGGTCATATGGAAGGCCTAGGATTACTTCAGGAGCTCGATAGGAACGGGATTGTACATACAGGCACAAGTTGTCTGTCAGAAAGCAACTGCTTCCAAGATCAATAACCTTTATCTCACATCTTCTGTAACTTTTGATAAGAATATTTTCTGGCTTTAGATCACAGTGAATAATTCCCAAGTGATGTAAGTACTCCAATGCCTCCAAACATTGACGGGTTATGACCTGTGAGAAGGAAAGTAAATTTTTGAAGCATACCATTAAGTTTCATGCTCGTGGTAAAATGCCTAAATAATTGCTCATTAACATACACAAAAACTTCATTGAGAAAATCTATAAATCCGGTGTAACAAATATGGACTGTGTGAATCAAAGGCACCCGTACTGTCAGACTAGACTCCCAAACAAAACAAACAACATAAGGAATCAACTGGAAGAAGTACTGCAAGTAGATATTCTAATTGAACAACCTGCAATCTGCTCAAGGTAAAATAAGCCTCTCCACCAGATTCTTGATTGAATTTCTGAAATTCATATAAGTTTGCTCGGAGGAGTTCACAAACAATGAAGAGATGCTCCTGCATTATTTTCATGAAGAAAGAAGTTGCCCACAATAAGTTAATGAGCTACATAATAAGTAAATAGCATGCCAATCATATAAAAAAGATCAAAATCCATCATTCTAACAGAACTATCTCAGCCTATATGCATACCGAAACACATAAACAGAATACGACAATCATATGGTGTTGAAATATAGATTCAGGAAATTACATTTGGTAATCTTTGAGAGACATAAAGCAATAAAGGAAGCACACACAATAAGTTACTTTGAATGCTGTACCACATAATCATACCTGATGATAAAAGAAGTCATAAAGACGCAAAATGTGCCGTTCATCAGAAGGGTCATACTTGTTGACAAGCTTTAAAAGTTTAATTTCATCTAAACTTTGATCGAAAAAGTCTTTATCATTTTTTATGATCTTCAGGCAAACATCCATTCCAGTGTGAAGATCATGGGCCTGAACAACCTTACTGAAAGCGGCTGAACCAAGGTACTCTGTAATATAGTATCTACCTGCAATGACAGTATTCAGCACAATCGGCAGATCCTTGTTTTCCTCGAATCCAGTCCTGTAGATGGCATAACCCATGACTACAATTGATTGCTACATCTCAACCCGGAACACAAGATTCAAATCTCCAATAAAACAAAGAACTAATTGTTTGAACATTTTGATGACTAGAATCAACTTCTAATGATCTTATGCTCCCCAGTTAAAACCAAAATTCAATTCAAACAAATTGAGAAAAAATTGCTGGATGAAAAAAGAAATTTATTGAAGACTAGAAACTTAGAATTGATCAAAGATGCAACCAAAAGTAAAAGAGGAAAATTTCCAACGAACCTGTTTTTCCTGTGTATGATTCGAAGGTCAAATACTTCATACTCATCCTCATGAGTATCATACATTAAAAGATCATCAATAAAATCCTCCCCTTCTGCAGCAGCTTCAGGCTTGCTGGGTTCTGAATTTACTTTTCCACCATCTCCAAAGTCATAGCTGTCGATTCCATTTGGTATGATATCTTTCTCAGCAACCTTAACATTAAAGTGATGGGAATCCTTAAACCCTTCAACCCAGTCATTCGAGCAGCCCCTTTTAGCAGAGTAGCTAGTCTTCCTTATTTTATCTTGTGTAGCAGCACCACAATCAGTGGGAATATCCCCTACAACCTTTAACTGAGAACCATTCAAATCAGTTTCTTTAGAGCTCATGTAGCTGTTATTTGCAAGATTGTCACCATAAAATCCTCCAGCTCCAACACTGTATGTATATCTGGGGGCTAGACAATCATAAGCAGTAATACCTTTGGTTTGCTCCTGAATGCATCCTCCAGGGTCATACTTTCTATCAAAATTATCATAATCCACCATATGAACCTCATTTTCATCATTTAAGGGATCAATGTAAAAAAGACATTTCTCTTCCAGTGGGTTCCCATGTTGCTTCTCATTCTCTGACATCATGACAAACTTATCCTCACTTGGACAGCCAAAGAAGTCTGGTCCATCAAATGAGGGAGTCATGAAGTCACCGTCATCTTTCTCATCATGCCAAAACAGGTCATTTTGCATATCAAAATCATGATAATCGCGTGCTGTGCCAAATTGAGATAGGTTTTCTGATGAGACTTCAGAGTTATCATGAGATGTTGACCGAACTCCATATGGGTTTATGAATTCTGTGATGATAAAAACTTTTTGTGAGTGCTAAAGGGTGAAATCAAGAAAAAGAGAGGAAAAATGGGAAATATGATGAATAATAGGAAAACAAATTAGACACTTAGTTTGAAATTTAACAAGTCCGGCGATACGGCGTTTCCTGACTCTTTAGTTGAAAGAACATTTGAACTGCAAATATCAGACAAGCATAAGTGACAGAGCAACAGTGGCAATCAGATTGATGGTTTAAATCATAAAAGAGAGGCCTAAAGGTAAGTTTCAGAAACAACATGGCGATGAAGTTGCAAGTGTTTGAGTAATTATAGAAAAGAAAGTGGTAGCAATGGAGTGATAGTGGAGAAAAAAGATTCTACTCCATTTCTAGAGTAAGAAACCGAAGAAAGACTACAGTAAAGTGAGATCACAAAATCTAATCAGGCATATCTGGGTGAAGAATCTCACTCTCGACAACAGATTATAAGTACACAACTTGACAAATAAGAGGAAATGGTGGAAAAAATGAAGTTGACTATCAAGACCAAGAGAACAACTAAAGTTGACCATCCCGATAAAGAGATCAATTTTCGTGCTATGCAAAGAAGCCGCTTTGGTTGCCAATACTTCATTAAAAGATATATGCTAAATGAAATTTTGTCTTGTGAACCGGCTTGGATAGAGTATCAGTGGCGTGCTCATCAGCATCAATCAACATCGGAACAATTTATTAACCAAATACTGGAAGATCATCGGACCATAAGTTCCTTTGATCAAACAAAGCTACAATTCGATTCTTGAGTCATGATATTCCATAAATTGGTACCAGAAAAAAGCAAAAACATCCGCTCGACTGAATCGAATTAATATACCAGATTAGCATGTGTGAACTAAAACATCGTTTCGTTTCTTTTGTTGTCATCGGTTATCTTGGAAAACAGACAGAAGGTTAAAAAAGTAATCGAAAAGGCAAGAATTTTATGCTTACTGAGCACGCTGTACCACAAAGATATAAACATAAACTCAATCCAAGAACAAGCACCTGAAGAACACACATCCGAAGTGGAAGACCCTAAGCTCACGAACTCGTCGTCCCCGGACCTAGAGTTCGACCTCGAAGATTCACCATCATCAGGAGGAATCCCCGATCCTCGGAGAGTCGACGGAATTCTCACCGGTGGAGGAGGGGGCACCATTGGGAAGAAGAATTTCTCGAAATCAAACGAACCCAGTTCACTCTTTTCAATCATATCCTCTTTGAGAGCAGACTCGGCCTCCGAGAACCCGTTGTTCCTCAAGAACTCTAGCACTGCCTCGACGTCTGAGACCGCCATGAACGTGAAAAGTCAAATGTGAAGTGTGAGCTAAGGGAGAGAGAAACGTGAGGGCATGGGAGTTAAGTGAATTAGGAGGGGTAGAAGTGGAAACTATGACATGGTTCAGGGTTTGCATGCTTCTATGAGACTCGAGTTCTAAAAGGCTTAGCTTTCTCTCTTTCTATGCCTGCTGTAAAACACAAGCTACGGGAAGGGAAGGGCCGAAGGGGTTGTCTTACCAACTATGACAAGTGAGAGGTGTGGGTTTTGGGGGGTTTTTGCTCAGTGGGGCCGCAAGTGCTTCGACCAATTGACACGTGGAAATTATTCCATCTAATCGTTGAAGATGATATTATTTATTTTATAATTGTCATTATTATTTTGCTAACAAGGTTTTTATGGTGGTATAAGAAAAGTGGGATGTCGGGACCGTTTGATTTTGACCTTTCTGCACTTTCCAACTGGGAGAATTTCTCACCGAAAAAATAAATTAAAGAAAAATCTTCCAAGATGATGTGATTTTTCCTCTTTTCTTTGCTTTATGCTTGTATTTTTTTTTTTTTTTTTTACTAGACAACAGTTATAAGCTTAATTAAGAATATCTGTATTAAAATATAGTGAGGAGACAAAGTTTGGTGATTAACATGTTTCTGTTTCGGTTTCGGTTGAAATGTTATGTCTCTATTACCCTTATTACTCCATACGCATTTGGATTACACGGAAGGCTTGTCGTGTTCTTTTGGGTTGATATGAATATATAAATCAACGTTACGGAGAAATATGTCATCGAAAATAAGTGAATATATCAACCAATGGGAAAGTTCTATAAATGGAAAAAGAGAATGTATCACTTAAAAGGAAATATAATAAGTAGAAGTGAACATTCGTAACTTGGTCTCCATATTTAAATGGAATGTTCAAAGAATATACCCTAATGGAAATAAATAAAATTATTACCTGATCAGTTTGGATTAAAAAAGAGTACAAATCTACTTTTTTTTATTTGACAAGTGTTACCCATAAATATATATATATATATATATATATAATTTTACAATATGATATATCATATCAAATTTTGTAAATTTATTTTATAACTGAATTATTATTTTCTTTTATCTTGTTTTCAGTTTGAGCAAAAAAAAAAAAAAAAAGTCAGGAAATTTGTATACTGTTTTCTCGAATATTTAAATGAGGGGTCAAATTATGATTTAAGAGGTGCAACCTCTGGGTTTTGGATGATGAAAATAGTAAAACGACCCACCGCAGGCCATAATGTTGCTCCTACACAAGCAGTGTGATGGACTGGACACAGCTTTTTTCACTTTCTAGCTTCTTTTCCATGTGACCATCGTAATGAATGATTAACCTCTTTTTCTTTCCCTTTTCTTTTCTTTTCTTTCCTTTCTCTCTCTCTTCTTATTATTACTTGCTTCTTCTTTTTTTTTTACTCTTCTTGTTTTAAATTTTCAAATTCAAATGAACTGTTGGTTCGTACTTGGTGTGGTGAGACCACAATCGCAAAATTTAATTCACATTAATGAAAATCTCACCACAATAATAAAATTGTGAGGTGAGCAATACGAATCAGTTCGAATTTGTTAGGTGATAAATGGTCAACATCAACCATCGACTCAGAGAAAAATAAATTAAAAAAAAAATAATGAAAACAGGGTATCAACTTGAGAAATTATTAGCTTTTTAGATGGGTTGGGTCCAAGTTAGGACCCTCTTCTGCTACCAAACTTATTTTATAATTTATTTTTCGGGTGGGATAATGAACCGATCCAATCTGATTTTGGGCACGTTTCATATTTTTTTTTTTTTAAAAAAAAAAAAAAAAAGAATTAGTCATGTTTAATTTGAGTGCAAGCCAGGCATGCCTCTCTAAAATTTTTTACTTGTAGAAGGAAGGGGGGAAACCGGAAAAGGGCATTTTAGATTTGAGAGCTGGAAATCACATATTTACTTTTCACAGGATACCTCGAAACTATAATGATCACGATAGATGTCCTTTAATTTAATTAATATATCTATCATTGTTTTAGCTAATATTTAATTAATTTTCATTTGATTATTCGCTATAAATAAGCATGTTTAATAGTGAAAGTGCCCAACATGATTCAAGTGGCCAAGTTTGAAACGAAATTGGAGTTTGTTATTTTTAAATATTTTACAATTATATT
Organism: Juglans mandshurica; assembly: GCA_022457165.1. NCBI lineage: Eukaryota > Viridiplantae > Streptophyta > Magnoliopsida > Fagales > Juglandaceae > Juglans > Juglans mandshurica. Next base: position 979,053 of record CM039619.1, on the reverse strand, counting down.
ATTTAAAACTCAGCAAGCAAGCATGCATGCAAGCAAGCAGTTCCATTCATCTTGTAAGGTCAAAACTCATAAAAGCATCTTTGGATTCCCATATCTTGAAGCATCTTTGAAAAAAATGGACAGAAGTTTGAAGGTTTCCAATTTCCATCCACAATGAAAACGACTCGAAGAAAACTAACAACAATTTCTAGAAGGTAGATTTCTAAGCCTGATTGAGGAAGTAAATAGTAATTCCACATTTCCCAGTACCATTCTCAAATATATAATTAATTCCATTGGCTACAGCGAATTTCCAACTCCAATTCTATTGGCTGCTTGCTGGTCTTCTGTGGCCTAAAATATGTCGTTAAGGATAAGTGAAACGTGGAGGATTTTTCTCACGAAGCTTCTACAAAAGGGCTCATCTATGATTTATTTGAAGGGACCACGATCGGATTTGTTAAAGATCGAAGTGGGTCGAAACAGTGAGGATAATTGGGATGTTAAATGGGCGCATTAAGCCTTGGTTGGATCTATATGGTGTGAGAAAGTGTCTTTGAGAGAGTGCAATGGTTTTGCAAGTAGTAGTCGACTTCGATGCTGAAGTGCGTTTTTGGCGTTTGGACATGAGTTAAGATGAGATGAGATAATTTTAGATTAATTAAATAAAATATTATTTTTTTAATATTATTATTATTTTAAAATTTAAAAAAAAATTGAATTGTTTATTATATTTTATGTGAAAATTTAAAAAAATTGTAATGATGAAATGAGATGAGTTAAGATCACTTCTCAATCCAAACGGGCCAAAATGATCTAAATTTATATAAACGAGCTATATCATCTTCATTTGCATCCCACCTCTTTTGAAAACGACAAGGCACATGAAAAGATCCCAAAAATCCCATCTCTATGGCCGAACCAATTTGGAAGCTCACTCCCAACAAAGAGAAACGTACATATACATGTTTATTACTTTCGTCTCTTTCCACAATTTTTTGGCATACTATATTACTGCACTGAAAGGACAACAAGGTTCTATTGGTGAAATTTCATCTTAGCTCTTTGGAATGATATTCATAGCATCCTTTCCAGATCCACAGCATTCATTCATTTGTAGCAATCTCAAAATTCTTATCTGAACAAATGATTGGGTTTCCAAAGGTACGTCTTCTTCGAGTAAGGGTACATTTAGGATGAGACCCTCTTCTGTTCTCGATCCTGTTGAGTATGTGGAGTCTGGTTCACGCCGCTCGAGCGAAGCGTCTAGCCGCTCGAGCGAACACAAGACAGAGAGCTTCGCTCGAAGGAAGCTCGACAGACCGCTCGAGCAATTGCGGGACAGAGAGGTTCGCTCGATGACCGCTCGACTCACGGCTCGAGCGGAGGGAAGTCAGAGAGCTTCGCTTGAGGAGCCGCTCGACTCACGGCTCGAGCAATTGCGGGAAACAAGTTCGCTCGACGCGGGCTCGACACGCCGCTCGAGCGAACATCGCTAATTCACCAGAATTAGGGTTTCCGCCGTACAACATATATATTGTTTTTCTTTTGTCTTGCACAGTGTGTCTGAGTGAACAGTAGCCGTTCTACATCATTGTATTGTGATTCCTCAAGAAATAAAAATTCTCTGCAGCTCCCGTGGACGTAGGCAATTTGCTGAACCACGTAAATACTGTGTCGTGTGTGATTGTTTAATTTCGTGCATTTATTTTCACTTTATTGTCATCGTTTTCACAACAATTGGTATCAAGAGCCAAGGTTCGGGTCTGAGAAAAACGATGGCTGGAGAAGAAGTGAGAGTATCGGGGATCGAGAAGTTCGATGGCACGGATTATGGGTATTGGAGAATGCAGATAGAGGATTACCTCTATGGGAAGAAACTCCATCTTCCATTGTTGGGGAAGAAGCCGGACAGCATGTCAGTTGCTGATTGGACTCTGTTGGATCGACAGGTCCTGGGGGTTATTCGTTTAACCCTGTCGAGATCCGTTGCACACAACGTCATCAAAGAGAAGACGACTGCGGATCTCATAGCGGCTTTATCAGGTATGTATGAAAAGTCGTCAGCAAATAATAAGGTACATCTGATGAAGAAGTTATTTAATTTAAAGATGTCGGATGGTACGTCTGTTGCACAGCATTTGAATGATTTCAATACTATCACAAATCAATTGTCGTCTGTTGAAATTGAATTTGATGATGAGATACGTGCATTGATACTATTGGCATCACTGCCAAATAGTTGGGAAGCCATGAGAATGGCTGTTAGCAATTCTGCTGGCAAGTCAAAATTGAAATATGATGACATCCGTGATTTGATTTTGACTGAGGAGGTACGCAGGAGAGATTCAGGTGAGACCTCAGCTTTGAGTTCAGCACTGAATGTTGACTCTCGGGGAAGAGCACAAGACAGGAACTCATACAGAGGCAGATCAAAATCAAAGAACAGGAGCAAGAGCAAGATGAGACCTGGCCAGCAGGCAATTTGTTGGAATTGTGGCAAGGCTGGCCACATAAAGAAGAATTGCAGAAATCCCAAGAAGACAGAGAACGATAGTGCTAATGTGGTAACTGAAGAATTACAGGATGCACTATTGCTTGCAGTTCATAGTCCAGTTGATGACTGGATACTTGATTCAGGGGCATCTTTCCATACATCTTCCCACCGGGAGATAATGCAAAACTATGTTGCGGGTGACTTTGGAAAGGTATATTTGGCTGATGGAGAAGCCTTGAATGTAATTGGAATGGGAGACATCGACATCGTACTTCCTAACAAGAACAAATGGACCTTGCAAAAGGTCAGACACATCCCTGAGTTAAAGAAGAACCTTATTTCTGTTGGGCAACTTGATGATTGTGGCCACTCAGTGGTGTTCTCAGACAGCACCTGGAAGGTCACCAAAAGGGCACTAGTACTGGCTCGGGGTAAGAAAACTGGTACACTTTATATGACTACTGGTTTGAATAACACTATTGCCACTACCGTTGTAGAGAGCACAGCAGACTTGTGGCATTGCAGGCTTGGCCATATGAGTCAGAAGGGCATGAAGGAACTCCTGTCTAGAGGCAAGCTACCAGAACTGAAGGCAGTTGATCTCAGTATGTGTGAGAGCTGTATTATGGGGAAACAGAAGAAGGTCAGTTTCTTGAAGAGTGGTAGAACACTGAAGTCAGAGAGACTAGATCTTGTGCACACTGATGTGTGGGGACCTTCCCCAGTGGCATCTCTTGGAGGTTCTCGCTATTATGTCACTTTTATTGATGATCACAGCAGGAAGGTATGGGTTTATTTTCTAAAACATAAATCTGATGTATTTAATGTGTTCAAAATTTGGAAAGCCATGGTTGAGAATGAAACAGACTTGAAGTTGAAATGCTTGAGGTCTGATAATGGTGGTGAGTATATTGATGGCGGGTTCAAGGAGTATTGTGCAACTCAGGGAATCAGAATGGAGAAGACCATTCCTGGGACACCACAGCAAAATGGAGTTGCTGAACGTATGAACAGAACCATAAATGAGCGTGCTAGAAGCATGAGGCTGCACGCTGGGCTACCACCTACTTTCTGGGCAGATGCAGTCAGCACTGCAGTATATTTGATAAACAGAGGACCATCAGTTCCTTTGGATTGTGGATTGCCTGAGGAGACTTGGAGCGGGAAAGAGGTCAAATTTTCTCATCTTAAAATATTTGGCTGTCTTTCTTATGTTCTTATTGATTCTGATGCTCGTAATAAGCTTGAGGCTAAGTCAAGGAAATGTTATTTCATTGGCTATGGGGACGAGGCATTTGGCTATCGTTTCTGAGATGATCAGGGTCGGAAGATTATAAGAAGCAGAAATGTGATCTTCAATGAGAAGATTGTGTACAAGGACAAGTCCAGTGCAGTTGCTGAAGCAGCCCCTCAGGAGTCTGAGTTTGTGAGTTTGGATGATCTACCAGAGGTCACAGTGCAGTGCAGAGATGTGAGTGACGGGGAGAGTGGGTCCAGCACACCCATTCCCATTATTCCGCAATCAGATCCAGAGCCGTCCACTCCAATAGCTGCAGTTCGAAAGTCAGTTAGGACTATACGTCCTCCACAACGTTTCTCACCTTCTTTGAATTACATTTTGTTGACAGATGGTGGAGAACCACAAAGTTACCAAGAAACCTTGCAAGATGAAAATTCTAGCAAGTGGGAGTTGGCTATGAAGGATGAGATGGATTCCCTGTTAGGGAATCAGACATGGGAGTTGACAAAACTTCCATCAGGGAAGAAGGCATTACACAACAAGTGGGTGTACCGGGTGAAAACTGAGCATGATGGCAGTAAGAGGTACAAGGCCAGACTTGTTGTAAAAGGCTTCCAACAGAAACAAGGCATTGACTATTCTGAGATTTTTTCTCCTGTGGTAAAGATCACAACCATCAGGCTGGTTTTGGCTATGGTTGCTACTGAAGATCTATTTCTTGAGCAGCTAGATGTGAAGACAGTTTTTCTTCATGGAGATTTTGAAGAAGACATCTACATGCACCAACCTGAGGGGTTTGTGGTACAGGGAAAAGAAGGCTCAGTTTGCAGACTAAAGAAGAGCTTGTATGGCCTGAAACAAGCTCCCAGACAGTGGTACAAGAAATTTGATAGTTTCATGTGCAGTGCAGGGTACATCAGATGTCAGGCAGATCATTGTTGCTATGTTAGACAGTTTGACAATTCTTATATTATTTTGTTGCTATATGTGGATGACATGCTCATTGCAGGGGCTAGTATTGATGAGATCAATAGTTTGAAGAAGCAGATGTCAGAGCATTTTGCAATGAAGGATTTGGGAGCTGCAAAACAAATCCTTGGCATGAGAATTGCTAGAGACAGAATCAGAGGCACGTTGAGACTTTCACAGGCTGAGTATGTGAAAAAGGTACTCAACCGGTTCAGTATGGACAAGGCCAAGTCAGTTGGCACACCCTTAGGAAGTCACTTCAGACTCAGCAAGGATCAGGCACCAAAGTCAGAGGAGGAACAAGACTATATGAGTAAGGTTCCTTATGCCTCAGCTATTGGGTCACTCATGTATGCTATGGTTTGCACTAGACCAGATATTGTCCATGCAGTGGGAGTTGTGAGTAGATACATGAGTAATCCTGGAAAACAACATTGGGAAGCAGTGAAGTGGATTTTGAGGTACTTAAAAGGCTCCTCAGAAACATGCTTGTGTTTCTCAGGAGAGGGCTTAGAGGTACAAGGCTATGTTGATGCTGATTTGGCTGGAGATATTGATAGCAGAAAAAGTACCACAGGGTTTGTCTACACTCTGGGTGGTACTGCAGTTTCATGGGGCTCTAATCTACAGAAGACAGTTTCTTTGTCTACTACAGAAGCTGAGTATATTGCAGTTTCAGAAGCTGCAAAGGAGATGGTTTGGATACAGGGCTTCTTGGAGGAATTGGGTAAAAAGAATCAGAATGGCACCCTCTACAGTGACAGCCAGAGTGCCATATTCCTTGCCAAGAATCCAGCATTTCATTCCAGGACTAAACACATTCAGATCAGGTATCACTTTATACGATCATTGTTGGATGATGGACAGTTGCTACTTGAGAAAATTTGTGGAAGTAAGAACCCTGCTGATATGTTGACAAAGGGTGTTACACTTGAGAAACTGAAGTTGTGCGCAACTTCAGTTGGTCTTCTAGCATGAAGACAGGAGCTATGAGTTGCAGAGGTGGAGGATATTATGTTTGAGGCAGAGGACGACATGTGGGTGTACCAGTCTCCAAGTGGGAGAATTGTTGAGTATGTGGAGTCTGGTTCACGCCGCTCGAGCGAAGCGTCTAGCCGCTCGAGCGAACACAAGACAGAGAGTTTCGCTCGAAGGAAGCTCGACAGACCGCTCGAGCAATTGCGGGACAGAGAGGTTCGCTCGATGACCGCTCGACTCACGGCTCGAGCGGAGGGAAGTCAGAGAGCTTCGCTTGAGGAGCCGCTCGACTCACGGCTCGAGCAATTGCGGGAAACAAGTTCGCTCGACGCGGGCTCGACACGCCGCTCGAGCGAACATCGCTAATTCACCAGAATTAGGGTTTCCGCCGTACAACATATATATTGTTTTTCTTTTGTCTTGCACAGTGTGTCTGAGTGAACAGTAGCCGTTCTACATCATTGTATTGTGATTCCTCAAGAAATAAAAATTCTATGCAGCTCCCGTGAACGTAGGCAATTTGCTGAACCACGTAAATACTGTGTCGTGTGTGATTGTTTAATTTCGTGCATTTATTTTCACTTTATTGTCATCGTTTTCACAACAGATCCCATATTCCCACGCAATCTAACATATACATATTTGTGCACACGTATGTGTTTATAAAATATAAATGCATATTGTCCTTCTTCCTTCCTTCCTTCCTTTATCACGTATAGGATCATGAATCCTCTCCACTTCTTTCTTTCGTTCACTGTCAAGAGGGACCCTTAAAAATAAGAATACTGATACTAAACTACAAACAACGGGTACATTGGTGACATTTCCTTGTCTGCACCGATAAAGAAACATATATACAACATCAAGGAATCTGCCCAGCCACCATATCATCTAGCTAGGAAATCACAACTTATTGTAATGAATATTCATAAGAGGAATTTTTTGTAATTTTTCTAATGCGCTTTTCCATTCAATAATGCTTCTTCCTAGAAGATAAGAACCCAGAGCTTCAAGAGAATGTGGAATTCCTCCAACATAACCCACTGCATCAATCGAAAGCTGTAAGAAACCATCTTTTGGATGGGCCATTCTAAAGGCATGCCAACTGAAAAGTTGAAGGGACTCCTCAGGATTCAATTCCAGTACCTCGTATTTCTCATTTACTCCTAGCTCAGTAAGCAAATGTTCATCTCTTGTCGTAGCAATAACTCTACTTCCTGGAGCCAACCACTCGAAGTTTCCAACTAATGAACTAAACTGGTTTAAATGATCCACATCATCAAGAACAATAAGAACTCTTTTGTGACAAAATCTTTCATTGATTCCTCCATCAACATTCCCAGCCTTCAAGTTCTTTGTTTTCAATATATCAGAAACAAGTTGTTCTTGTAAATGAATTAAACCGTCAGGTTGTTGTGAAATTTCTTTAATCTTTAGAAGACAACTGCTTCCTTCAAAACCATTACATATTTCATTATAGACAGCTTTAGTTAGGGTTGTTTTACCGATGCCACCAATCCCATAGATACCAACAACACGAACACCACTTGTTCCAATATTTAATAAAGCTTTCATCTCTTCAACACGAGAATCTATTCCTACAGGGTGGACGGCAACATGCAAGTAAACTTGGTTTACTTTACACAAAATTTCTTCAACTATCTTCTCAATAAGCCTTGATTCAAACCTGATCATCATAATTCAAATAGAAAATAGCAAAATAAGCACAAGGAAAGAAAAAGAAGAAATATTATGTCTGTATCGTAAATAATTGAGTGGTCTCAAATATATAAAATATATCATTTAAATATGTTTCTCTGTAATTTCTTGTCCATACATTGGCATGCCGCATGCCATAACCCCCACTTTTTCTTTTCTTTTCTTTTTTTCCTTTAACTGTTTCAGGGAGAATATTGTCACAATATTATGTCTCTTGTATATAGCGTTTCATCTGAAAAGCCACCTAGACTTAAATATCTAAAACCAACATCGGTTTTAATATCTAGATTTATACAGGAGAAGTAAGGTTCTAGGGCATGAGATACCACACTCGCATTGGCAGATGGAAAAGATTTGACCTACTGTTTTATTCTCTGGGATGAACTAAAATTATTGTTGACTTCGTCCTGGTGGATAGAGTTTTTTTTTATAAGTACGAGGGGTGCAACACGAGAACTTCCTAGGAGGTCACCCATCCTAGTACTACTCTAGGATAGAGTTGCAATTATTCAAACACTATTTATCACACTTGCCAAAACTTGTTTATTCTTTCTAATGGGATAAATAATAATAATTTAAGATATCCAGTTACAATATCACGCAGGGCTTGTCAAAGGAAATTATGTACATTAAAGATGATGCAAGCATGCCCAAATTAGTTTGAAATCCTTTAAAATGGTCAGATTTAGATTAAATTTGGTTCAAAAATAAATTTAGAAATTTCTCCAAAATTTATGAAATGAAAAGAATTGAAAATTGGGCAAAAGGAAAAAAAAAATGCATAAAGAAGCAGAAGAGACTAGCATTATACCCATTTGCATCATTCTGGAGATCCAAGCCGGAAACATTTGCAGCATCAGTAAGAGCTTCTCTCCACTTCTGCACCCTCTCCATCTCAGCCCGAAACCGCTTTTCATGGCTAACGAATGCTTCAGCAAAAGTTTGGGTCTGTTTTCGGACATCACTGGGAATCACATCAAAAAATATTGGAAGAAGAGTATGGCTCAGGGCACTCTTACAGCGCACGATCTCCACAAGCTCATCAAGGCACCAACTGGAAGAAGCATAGTCTTTCGAGAAAACGACAATGTAAATTCTGGATCCTTGAATAGCATTGATCTGTTCACTAGAAATGTGCTCTCCTCTTGGAAGCCCGTCTTCATCTCGAAAGGTGTGAATTCCAGCTTGCTTGAGGGCACTATAGAGGTGGTCAATGAAGTTCTTGCGGGTGTGTTCACCACTGAAACTAAGGAAGACATCATGGCTCCAACAAGGATTGGGAGGGGATGAAAGGGTCTGAGCAGCCATGAAAAAGGAGAAGCTTTGTTGTAATCAAGCTTGTCTGGAAAAGGAGATAAACCTTATGTGAGTAACAGAAACGGTGGAGCTAGGCTAGCGGATGGAGCATAATTTAAATTTAATATATTTAAAGTATATCTATTTTTTGTCTTAACTAATTTGGGAAAACATAATATATAATATTTGGCATAATTGTGAAGACATATTAAGTATCCTAGGCACCATGGATGACCTAACAAACTATGTTTGGTAGTCGCCTTGCAACACGTGAAAACTTGCGGAATACAAAATTGAGGGTCCATTTTGTAAGAACGCTTCCTCTCGATCGGATCCCTCCTCGTATCCCAGTCAGACCATTACCTTTCCATTCATAGGCTCTCATTAACAATCTCTTGTGATTGTGGAGAAATTTTCCAGTTCCACATATCAAAATCATCAGGAAATTACTAGGACCAAAGTGAAACACTACACACATAACTAAAGCTTTGAATTTCCAAAGCGAAGTGACAAGATTGACCAGGACCCAGATCATGTGTTTTGCGAATTGCAAAAGAAACCCAAAACGAAACTCTAGATCTGATTTTTTTGAGTTTAGAAAACTTCGAGATTGATCTGTCCAGAAAGTTTTGGGATATAGGTGAAAAAATGGTACAAATGCTCGATTTGCATAGATAAAAGATCATCGAGAGAAAATAAAACTAACGTAGATGCAACCATAAAATATAAATATAATAAGAACCCAGTTGAAATTTCCAACTCTATATAAAGTATAAACACTGCAAGTTAAGAACAAGACAAACCAACCAGAAAAATAATTGTTCTTTGCAAAGTGGAGAAGGAACGGCCGAAGACGAACCAGTACTGTCGTTCATGTTGCCCGAGTGATTCGAGACTTGGGGCCTGGGGCGTGTTCGCCGGGGTTGGGTTGTGGCGAGAAAGGGACGGCTTCGAAAGTTTTTTAGAGAGAGAGAGAGAGCTTCTGTTCTAGCATTCGGTTGACCTTGGAGTTTGGTCTGGACTCTGGACCGTCTGGTCAGATTTTCATCGACACGGAGCGTTTCGTTTTATAATTTTTTTTTAGAGTAATATTACATACATTCATGTAATGCGTAAATACCGTGTAGTCACTTTGAAAAATAGTAGAGTCTACTATTAAAAAATTAATTTCTTTTCATGTGGGTCTCATATTTATTTATTTTTTTTAAAACGACTATACGTTACTTATACACTTACAACTGCAAGTATCATTTCTCAATTTTATATGATATTAGTTGGGCATATTTGCGCATGGACCATTGAACAAGCCCGTATAAAGCCCATTAGAAATGAGGGTAATGATACCCTTATTATGAGTTATTCTGGGGAACAGCCGGAAGCCGCACCATCCCAGTACAATTTTTTTTTTTTTTTTCACCCCAGCACGTTGAGTGTGCTGGGGCTGTGAAGCAGATTTTTTCCCCTTACTATTGCTTACAATTTCTCTACTACCCAATGCACACTTGTCTCTCTCTTTCTTTCTTCTACTTCTTTCACAAGCTGAGATTCAAAATTAGGATATTCAAAATCGCAAGCAGACTATTTCCTTCGTAGTTCGCGCCCACCCAACTCTCCACGCCCGAGCTCTTCCCTATGCAGTCTGCACCCAAAAGCCGCCGTCAACGGATGCAGCCCGAGACAGGAAAGTGCCTGTGACACACACTCTCTCTCTTTCGCTCTCCGTTGTGCCCAAAACTTTTGAGCCAGAAGCGATATTGGAAACGTTTATTGGCCTCTAATGGCATCAATGGTGTTCTATGACCCATTCTAGATAGAGGACAACACTTTCCATAATTTTTAAAACGACATATCAAGGAAACTGAAGAATTCAAACATGTGACAACCCAAGCCCAGCTGCCACAATAAATATAGCTAGATTTTGTGCCTTCAATGATTCTAGGATCAGTTTTTATTTCTGTAAATATGACCACCGATCTCTCTAATCTGTCGATTAATTCTGAATATGATGATACTGATGAGGTGGTAATTGGTGATGGATTAGGTTTGCCCGTATCTCATATTGGTTCCTTATCTCTTGCATCGTCTAATCGTGTCTTTCATTTACGTGATACCCTTTGTGTTCCCACCATTCAAAAAAATCTTATTTCTGTTCATCACTTCACCAAGTACAACAATGTTTATCTTGAGTTTCACCCTACTTATTTTTTGGTGAAGGATCGGATCACGGGGGCGACACTACTCTAAGGCGAATGTGAAGATAGAGTATACCCATTTCCGGAGAATCTACCATCAACCTCCAAAAATGTCGTTGCCTATGTTCATGAACGTACCACCACCGATGGATGGCACAAACGTCTTGGTCATCCTTCGTAAAAAATTGTCCATCATTTAATCAATGATTTTTCTTTACCAACCAATAAGAATGGTCATCTATCTCTTTGCACTTCATGTTCTCAAAATAAAGCTCATCGCCAACCGTTTCATTCTCATGGTCTCTCTAGTACCACTCCCATATAATTAATTTACACAGATGTTTGGGGTCCATCTCATGAAATTGGTATTGATGGTTCAAAGTATTATGTTATTTTTGTTGACCACTATACCAAATATATTTGACTTTATCCTATGACTCATAAGTCAATGTTCAAACAATTTTTCCGCAATTCTGAAATCTTGTGGAAAATAAGTTTAACACAAAAATAAAGAATCTTTATTCTGATAATGATGGAGAATATATCGGGCTAAAATCTTATCTTTCCGTTCATGGGATTAGTCATTACACAATCGCTCCCCACATTCCACAACAAAATGGTATGTCTGAAAGATGACATTGCCATCTTGTTGTGACTAATCTCACCTTACTCACGGATGCTCACATGCCTCTCTCATATTGGCCATACGCATTCCAAACTAATGCACATCTCATAAATCGAATGCCCACCTCAACGCTGCACAATCAATCTCCATTTGAAAAATTGTTCAACCAAAGCCCAAATTACATCAAGCTCAAGCAATTCGGCTGCCTATGTTATCCACTAACTAGGCCTTATAATAAACATAAACTTGAGCCCAAGGTCCAATCGTGCACCTTTGTGGGCTATTCCATCTCCCAAAATGCATATATCTGTCTTGAACCCAGAACACGCAAACTCTTTCACTCTCGGCATGTCATCTTCCACGAAGGAACTTTCCATTTTCAAACAGCAAACCCTAACCATTATGTGCCTTCCTCATCTTCCTTAGCCGAAGAAAACCCCTCAGTCACAATCCAATTGCAGAAAGTTTCCTTACCTCTAGCTTCTCATCTTCCTCGCACTCCAGAATCTCCGGTATTGGGTGCTGATGTCTTGCCATCGCCTGCGCGTGGGTCCTCTCCTGAACCGTCTCCTCTCCAGGTAAGTAACCCCTCTTCTCCTCCTTTGATTTCGAATCAAACCTCTCCATTGCAATTACGTGAAACCGAGGTTTCTGAGAACAATGAAGTGCGACCACATCGCATGACTACCCGATCCATGAACAATATCCATAAACCAAAAAAATCATTTGTTGTCATTAAGCATCCTCTTCCACCCTCCTTGGAACCCACGAGTGTTACTGAAGCACTCAATGATTCCAGATGGCGTGATGTCATGTCCTCTGAATTGACTGCTTTAATGCGTCACAATACATGGCAACTTGTTCCATCACCGAATGATTGTAATATTGTTGGTTGTAAGTGGGTGTTTCGGATTAAGCGGCATGCAGATGGATCTGTTGATCGGTTCAAGGCCAGACTCGTGGCCAAAGGTTTCAATCAAAGACTAGGATTGGATTACACAGAAACATTCAGTCCTGTAGTAAAACCAGTCACAATACGCACTGTGTTAACCCTTGCTGTTATGCAAGGTTGTTCTCTAAGGCAATTAGACGTCAACAATGCCTTTCTTCATGGGCATCTCACTGAAAAGGTTTATATGAAGCAACTACCTGGTTTCAAGAATCCGGAAAAACCAAATCATGTTTGCTACCTTACAAAGGCAATATATGGGCTAAAACAAGCACCTTATGCTTGGTACTCTGCCCTCAAACAAGCACTGTTAGCATTTGGTTTTATCAATGCTAAATCCGATTCTTCTTTATTTGTGTTTCATGATGGTCCTCTACTTGCCTACTGCTTAGTTTATGTCGATGACCTGATTCTTATTAGAAATAATTCGACATTTGTTGCAAGCATTATTGATAAACTTGGGAAACAATTCTCCATTAAAGACTTGGGATCCTTACATTTCTTTCTTGGTATTGAGGTTATCCCTACCAAAGATGGTTTGTTTCTATCTCAGCATAAGTACATCCGAGATCTACTTGCTAAAACAAGTATGGATGGAGCTAAGGATGTTACAACTCCTCTATCTACCTCAGTTTCTCTAAAGCTGTCTGATGGTTCGTTATCAGTTGATTCAATCGAATATCGAAGAGTGATTGGAGCATTGCAATATCTGTCTTTAACTCGGCCTGATATAAGCTTCGCATTAAATAAACTCTCACAGTTTATGCACTGCCCCATTCAAACTCACTGGACAACAACTAAAAGACTGCTACGTTACTTGAAGAACACAGTTTTCCACGTTATCAATATCAACAAAGCTTCAAGTCCAGCACTCACGTTTCTTGGATGCTGATTGGGCTGGTAGTTTGGATGACAGAAAATCAACTTCAGCCTATCTCATCTTACTTGGTAACACACCTATTTCATGGAGCTCCAAAAAGCAACGTGCCATTGCAAGGCCATCCACGGAGGCTGAGTATCGGGCTTTAGCAATGGCTACAGCTGAGTCTATGTGGTTGTTATCTCTTTTTCAAGAAATGAAGTTTACATTACCACGACAACCTATACTTTTGTGTGACAATTTGGGCGCCACCCAACTCAGTTTTAATCCTGTCCAGCATTCAAGGATGAAGCACATCCAGAAAGACATTCATTTTGTGCGAGATCTGGTTGAAAAACATATTCTTACTATTCGACATGTTCATACTAACGACCAGCTTGCAGATTTGCTCACCAAGCCACTTTCCAAACAACGGACAGACTATCTAAGAGACAAGATCGGCCTATCTGATGGTAGCCCGTTCTTGCGGGGGCATATCAAGGAAACTGAAGAATTCAAACATGTGACAACTCAAGCCCAATTGCCACAATAAATATAGCTAGATTTTGTGCCTTCCGTGATTCTAGGATCAATTTTTATTTCTATAAATATTGTCTTTTTATTGTGTTATAAACTTCCTTTTCAATACATATTTTGTATGCCTAAAATTAGGTCTCTCAGGTTGTATATATATGCAGAGCATGAATAGAAACATTCGTGAGTTCAAAATTCAAAATCATAGCAGTGTTAAGTCTCTATACAACAAGCATATGAATTCATGAGATAATGAACCTCATCTAATAATACACTAAATTCCTCGGGTCATTACTCAGTTTGATTCTTAAAACTTTGGAGTTCTACACGAGCTACAGACACCGTTTAAATAGTGAGATGAAATAATTTTATAAGAAAGTTGAATAAAATATTATTTTTTAATTTTTTATTATTTTATTATTTAAAAATATTGAATTATTTATTATATTTTATTTAAAAATTTAAAAACTATTAATGATATGATGAGATAAAATCGTTTATATATTCAAACCAACCTTAATATAACAAATGCCACTTAACAAAGAAGCAACTCATCCAATATCTTAAAGGAAAGAAAGATTTCAATTGCTGTCTAGAAATGTCCACTGCAAACTGAGAAACGATGTACCATAGGAAACAAGACATCTACCAGCTAGGTTCCAGGCCTAGCTAAACTATTGCCAATGTATGTTGGCTTCTAACTTTATTCGTTTGTTTTCAGAGATGAGATGAGTTGAGATTAAAGTTAAAAAGTTAAATAAAATATTGTTAAAATATATTTTTTAATATTATTTTTATTTTGAGATTTGAAAAAGTTGAATTGTTTATTTTATTTTTGTTTTGGGATTTGAAAAAGTTGAATTGTTTATTTTATTTTTGTTTTGGGATTTGAAAAAGTTAAATTGTTTATTTTATTTTGTGTGGGGATTTGAGAAAATTGTAATGATGAGATGAGATGAGATGTTTCCTGAAAACAAACAAGGCAAAGATTAGGTGACACAAGATTGAACCAAAGCTTAATACTCTAATCATATCTCTTTCAACCCCAAGCATTCAATACTCTAATCATATCTCTTCTCCATTGATAAAACCAAAGCTTCAAAAATAAACCAAGCTTAACTCACATGTGACACAAGATTAGGTTTAGTTCCATCTCATCTCATCATTATAATTTTTACAAATTTCTACATTAAATATATTAAACAAATCAATTTTTTCAAATCCTAAAATAATAATAATATAATAATATTTTATTAAATTTTCAATTTTCATTTTAACTCATCTCATCTCAACGCACTATCCTAACCTAACCTAAAGTGAAGAAAACTCTTGATTCACCACCGATCTGTTCCTCGATAACTCAGAAGCATTTTCGGTGGACTATAGCCGGACCTGATTCATCATATTCACCTTTGGATATCCACATCTGAAACATGAAAAGAAAAAAAATATATCAACAAAACAACCATGCAAGATCCACAAACACAAACAAGCTAGTCCATCCACAAATCGAATGAAGTAATCGTAAATTCCTGAAAAGTTCTTTTAAAGAGAAAAAAGGTGATACATGGGAGTTACCTGTTGGAAGGTACTTAGAGATGTTAGGATTGATCCTCCAATCCAAACATTGTACTTTCTCTCAGGAGGAGCAACCACCTTGATCTTCATGCTGCTGGGAGCAAGAGCCAAAATTTCCTTGCTCATCCGATTAGCAATTTCAGGGAACATGGTCGATCCACCGCTAAGCACAATATTTTCATATAAATCCTTCCTGATATCCACATCACACTTCATAATGGAGTTGAAAGTAGTTTCGTGGATTCCGGGAGCTTCCATAGCAATGAGAGATGGCTAGAAGAGAACTTCTGGGCAACAGAACCTCTCAGCTCCAATCGTGATAACCTGTCCATCAGGTAATTCATAGCTCTTCTCAATTGCAGAGCTACTCTTTGTAGTCTCCAACTCTTGCTCGTAATCCATGGAAACATAAGCAAGCTTCTCCTTTATGTCACGAACAATTCCCCGTTCCGCAGTGGTGGTGAAAGAGTACCCTCTCTCAGTGAGGATTTTCATCAAGGCATCAGTGAAATCACGACAGGCAAGGTCCAACCGTGTGACCTTAGAATAACTGTGTTATTTCGCCCAAATCTTCCAAACCCGAGACAGCGAGAGACGAGGGAGAGGGAGAGAAAAGTACCCTCACCTAAGATGACGCTGTTGAACGGAGACCACATCACAGGAGGCACGACGCGGAGGGGAGCTTTTGGAGAGAGAGAGAGAGAGATAGTGTGTCACAGGCACTTTCTTGTCTCATGCTGCAGCCGTTGAAGGCGGCTTTTGGGTGCGGAGGGAAGAGCTCAGGCGCGGAGAGGAAAACGTCGGGTTGGGTGGGCGCGAAGGAATTGGTCTGCTTGTATTTTGAATCTCAGTTGGTGCAAAAAGTAGAAGAAAGAAAGATATCAAATAAAGCCACGTGGACAGTAGATAAGTTGTAAGAAAAAATCTTCTTCACACTCTACTATTTATCACAAACTCAACACACCTAGTGTATTGAGTTAAAAAAAAAAATTTGAGTACATGGTTTGTGGAGAGTGTAGGCAGATATGTAGAATTGCTCTTTCGAATTTGGGTATTTGTTTGGGTAATAGAGCGTTTAAAAAAAAAAAAAAAAAAACCAGCTAAGGTGTGCTGGTGACTGATCCGTAGAAGAACTCTTATGATTTTATAACTGTATTATGATTTTATCTGTATATTACTTAATTTTATTTAAAAATAAAACATAAAAAAAATTGTGAAAAGTAATATGTATTTTGTTTTAGAACTTTTTTGTGAGTAAAATACTATTTTCCAATCTCAAAACATTCTGTGCAGACACCACACCCCCTTAAGATTACGAGTCATTGAAGTTGAACAGACAGATTTAAGTAAAAGATGTTGGCTCCCCTTGGCCATTATAAAATGTTTTGAATAGTAACTCCAACGGAAACATTGATGCCTTCAAACTTTGCAGCCATATTTCCAAAAAAAAAAAAAAGGAGAGATGACACTAATTGCGCAAGCAAGAGCTAACTGCCATTGCTTTGCTTTAATACCAACTTGGAGACACAGACTCTCGCACGTACCTCCATACCCATGTCGAAAGGGAGTTGCAGTGTTAATAAGCCCACTGATGTCATAGAGCTACAGAATTTTCCTTGGCAAGGCTAGTTAGTTACAAGAAATTGAAGAAACAAACCCAAGGAGTAGCACGAGCGATTGTTCGATCAGAAACACGTCTCAGAATCTCAATAAAGTGGATATTTCTCATCCCAATTATCGTCTCATCTCCTCACTCGAAGAGTCGGAATTAAATAAAACCAACACTACACCATTATTGAAAAAATCACAGTTCAAAGACAAAATGGGAAAAGAATCAAATTTCAAAAGCTGAAGGGCCTGATCTTCTTAGTTGCAGACCTTCTGGGCCAGATGATACATATATATATATATATATATATATATATATATATATATATATATATATCATCATCTTCATCATAAAGGACTTTCCTTCTTATGCTTCGGCCTCCATCCTCGACCTTTTAGGGCAACTTTCTTGAATAGACCAGTCATTGCTTGATCCTGCCTCATGCTCATCACGACCCCTCTTCATATACACCATATCCATTGCAGTATCGGCACAAGTAACAAAATCGACGTCTTTGACCAAACTTCCTTGTTCATCTTCATCTATAACATCTGGCTCTGCCTCCCCAATTAATCTTAAATACATTCCACACTCCTTCACTTCAAAGGCTTCTCCAAAGTCGAAGGACACATTTATTTCCTTTCCACTCGCCATCCCAGCTTTGAAATTTGACATGGGTATGGAGGTCATAAAGGTTGTTCCCTCCCGGAATTCATCAAACCAATGTGATTGGTTGGTAAAAAAGCGGCTCTTAATTTCAAAAGAGCGTACCACGGGCTCAGCTGTGGTTTCTTTCTTGGGTGCAAAAACTGCGCAAACATCCACCCCCACGATTTTACCCTCTGAAAGTGGAGGTACATGACAAGATATCGAAGACCCAACTTTCTTATGGCTGAACCGATCTGGAACCTCGCGACTAGGGTGAAATGGATAACCCCACTGGCTCTGCAAGTTTGAGGACTGCAGTCTCGAAAAAGAAAAAATAATTTACAACAAAAATCGAAAGATAAATATTATTTTTCATTTTATATTGTCATTATTAGTCATGCATGTCATCATTAATCACTACTTAAAATGTGTTATATGATGGATGTGATTCAGATGATAAAATATAAGATTGAAAAGAATGATTGTGAAGACAACCTGGAAAATATTTTTTGAGAAAAAATATGACACATTGTAGCCCTCGTCCGTGTGAGTGATTGCAAATTGTAGCTTCTCCAAACCTTGAATCTCAACCAGTTTGTTGCACTCAGATAGGCTAATCGACGACCACCGTTTCAGGTTGAACAGATTTGAGACTCTTTCCAATGATGTGCAGCGAGCTGCTTTCAACTCGGTTACACTTGTGGGAAGTTCTGAAATCGATTGAAGACTTGTACAGTCATTCAAACGAAGTTTAGCTAACTTAGGAAGGCGACTCATGCAGGGAGGTAGCTTTAAAAAACTGTTTCCTGATAAATCCAACTCTTCAAGTGAAGATAAACTCCCAAAATCAATGGGAATCCCGTCTTCACGTAAACTGCAGTTACTGAGATCCAATTCTCTCAAGGAACATAATCCAGAAATTGAAGCTGGTAGCAAGTTCGTGGGGTTCGAACTTGGTAATATCCCAGATAATATTCGTGAGATCCAAGATTCCGAGGCATGTCCTTTGGATCCAGATAAAGTTAGAGTTTGGAGATTTGTCAAAAGACCAAAGGAGGATGGGAGTCGCTTAATTGCAGTTTTATCTGCACGCAATTCCCTCAGAGTCATCATATACCCGAAATCCTCTGGTAGCATCGTAAGGTTTGAACAGCCAGACAAGTTGAGAGTTTCAAGAGATTTTGAGTTAGAAATGCTTCTGGGAAGATTCCTCAGATTCTTGCATCCTTTCAAATTAAGCAAAACAAGCTTTTTCAGATGTCCAATAGACTCGTGAATCTCAGTCAAACTAGTACAACCTTCAAGTATCATTATCTCCAATAGAGGGACTCGCAAGAAGTTCGGTGATTTGGTGAGATATATGGAATTACTCATATTTAAGACTTTCAACTTGTTGAATATCTGCCAAATAAAAAATAAAGGTTAAGAAAATATTTAAAATTAAAAAAATCCCTGATATAGAAACAAAATGTATGTAAAATTTATCATACTTTGATCTCCCTCCAAACTTGTTTGACATTACTATGCTGCATGTCAAGGACAGCAAGGCTCTCGAGTTGGAAATTTGGTGGTAAAAACTGCAGAGGACACTTGTGCCAACAAAGCCATTTGAGCTCTTTGGGAAGAAGTTCATAACATCCTTTGAGATATACACCATCGATCTGGAGTAATCTCAAATTCTTCATCTCTCTAAATGCTTCGGTTTCCAAATATACATCTTCAAGTGTTGGCATATTTAAGACGAGACCCTGCACTGCTTTTGATCCCTGACAATATAATTTAATAAGTCATATATATCTTGTATAAAGCTAGAACACCTTCAAACCGAAGGCAACCTTGATATTCTGACCACCATAATTCAAAACATTCAGGTGTATGCGATTTAGACATGATTAAAATTGCCAAAACATGCTTGCATGCATCATTTTTTACCATCGTGAAGTATCAGTTGTTTACTTTTATATTTTTTGTGAGCATCTATCAGTTGTTTACTTGAACTATGTTATGTTGCTAGAATATTTGAACTATGTTTATAAAATATAAATGTAAATATGCCTTTTACCGTATGTTTGCTAAGCACATTTAAGACATCCTCATGAAACCATAATCTATTACGTTCGCCTAGATCATTGGGTGACTCTTCACGAACAATCTCTCTTCCCATGTCACGAATCAGATCATGCATTCTCAATTCATTTCTTTCATTAACTGTCAGGAGAGATCTTTGAATGAGAATACTTATACCAATATCTGGAAAGAAACAACAGCCATCAAGTACTCTGTTGACATATTCTTTGTCTGTACCAATAAAAAAACATGCAATATCAAGGAATATGTCTTTCTCCATAACATCTAGCGAATCAAAACTTATTCTAAGCTTCCCCTGAATCTGTTTGTCAGGAACTTTTTGTAATTTTTCTAACGTGCTTTTCCATTCAATAATGCTTCTTCTTAATAGAGAGGAACCCAAAACCTCAAGAGCTAATGGAAGTCCTCCAACATAACCCACCACATCATTTGAAAGCTTTAGATACTCTTCTACTGGATTAGCCATCCTAAATGCATGCCAACTAAAAAGTTGAAGGGACTCCTCGTGATTCAATTCCTCAACCATATATTTTTCATTTACTCCTAGTAGAGTTAGCACGTGTTCATCCCTAGTTGTTGCAATAACTCTGCTTCCTGGACCAAACCATTCGACCTCTCCGGCTAACGAATTAAGTTGCTTCAAGTGATCCACATCATCAAGAACAATAAGAACTCTTTTGCGGCGAAATCTTTCCTTAATCAAATTTATTCCTCCATCAACATTGGAAATCTTCAAATTCTTCGTCTTCAATACATCAGAGAGTAGCTGTTCCTGTAAACGTACTAAGCCATCGGGTTTCTCTGAAATTTCTTTGATGTTCAAAAGAAAACTGCTTCCTTCAAATTCAAGACATAGTTCATTATAGACAGCTTTTGCTATTGTTGTTTTACCTATTCCTCCCATCCCAAATATGCCCACAATGCGAACATCATTCGTTCCAAGATTCAATAAATCTTTTATTTGTTCAACACGAGAGCCTATTCCCACTGGGTATGCGGCAACATGCAATTGATCTTTGTTCACTTTGCGCAAAACTTCTTCCAGGATTTTCTTGATGAACTTTGATTCATACCTGATCAATAATTTACATGGAAAGAATATCAGACAAGCACAAGGGGAAAAAAAAACAAGAAAGAACATTAAAGTATGTACAATAGTAATTAAGATACATCAAATTCATTAAGAATATCATTTAAATATATGTGTTAACGATACTTGGTCAGCTTTTATTAATTGTAAATTTGTAATGAGCTGCTGATGTCATTTATTTGTTTTAAATTGGTTTACACTTGTATAATTGGCAGTTTCGTCTTTAAAAAATCTAATGATAAACTGACAGCAGTACTAAACTACGAGTTTTTAATACACAAGTGAATGTTGCAAATCCATAGATTTTTTTAACAAAACCGTTTACTTTTTTTTTTTTTTTTTTTTAAATACTTATTTTGCTTTTTTTTTTTTTTACCTGTAAAAATATTCTATTCATCATTTCCAAACACTGCATCATTTTTTTTTTCTCTAATATATGATATATGAATGATGAAGAAAAAAATTTAACAAGTTGACGAATAAAAACAATTTTTTAAAAAAATTTTAAAAAATAAAAATAATAAAATAAGTATTGTGTGCGAGGATATTGATGATCTGCAAAGCTCTAAAAATATAGGTTCAATGTTTATTAGAAAAAAATTTCGAGTTTTCCTTTATACTTTCTCAACCCGTTTTAGCTCAACTTTAATTTTGTAGATCACACACACACACACAAGTTGCATGAAGAAGAAGAGGCGGTAGCATGATACCCATTTGCAACGTCCCGGAGATCCCAGCCGGAAAAACTTGCAGCTTCAATAAGAGCTGCCCTCCACTTTTTTACCCTTTCCATCTCAGCCCGAAACCGTTCTTCATGCCTAACGAATGCTCCGGAAAAAGTTCCGGTCTGTTTTCGAACATCAGAAGGGTTCACATCATAAAATATCGGAAAAAATATCTGACCCACGGTCTCTTTGCAGTGCAGAATCTCCACGAGCTCGTCAAGGCACCAACTAGAAGAAGCATAGTCTTTAGAGAAAACCACAATTGCAATTCTGGATGCTCGAATGGCGTTGATCAGTTCGGTAGAGATAAGCTCTCCCCTTGGAAGCTCTTCGTCATCTCGGAAGGTGTGAACTCCGGCTTGCTTCAAGGCGGTGTAGAGGTGATCGGTAAATTTCTTGCGGGTGTCTTCACCTCTGAAACTCAAAAAGACGTCGTAACTCCATCTAGGTTTGGAAGAGGAAGGAAGGGTTTGAGCATCCATGAAAAAGGAGATGCTTTGTTTGGATAAAGCTTAGAGTGGAATAAGAGATCACGAAACCTGAGATAATAGGAAAGGTCAAATGTGGAACGAGGATGGCTTGTTTTAAGCTATATTTTCTTTTGCTTTATTTACAAAAACAAAACAATGAGATGTATTTGAGTTTGTGTACGCTATGAAGAAGATAAAACTGTACTTTTGTTCGATAGAAGTACGGTGATAAAGAAAATAAATTCTTTTAATATTGCATTTTCACTTATTCGTAAAAGAGATTGGAATCCGAATTTCGCTCTCGAATTTATGTCTCGAACGGGATTTTTTTTTATTTAATGATTAAAAAAATATGTTTTAATGATGTTATGAATTTTTTTATTTTTTTACTTTTTTATAAAATATTTAAAATGATTAAAAAAATATATAAAAAAAAATTAAAAAATCTATTTTTATCTTTTCAGCGGGTTCTCGGGCTACATTATTATGTAGCAGTGCTCTTCCAAAAACTATGTTTGGTAGTCGTCTCAAAAGACGTGAAAACTTGTCGATTCTGCAAGAACGCTACAAAACGCGTCTCCTCGGATCCCTCCTCGCATCTCAGTCAGAGCTAGCATTTTTTAAGTTATTTTATTTTTTAATTGGTTTATAAAATATATTATCTACATTATTATTAAAATGATAAAAAATTTAAATTTTAAAATTTATTTTTCAAATCAAATCATGTCATATGTTTTATAAACCAGCTTAAGTATAAATTTGGAATTACGGTAGAAAATATAACTTATAATTTTAAGACTTATAACTTAAATAATAAGTTCTACTATTAAAAAGTTATTTATTATTTATTAACCATATGTTTAAAACATTTTCAAACATGTTACTTATTTGAAAGTTGTAATTATCTAAAATTTGTATAGATAGTTTCGTCAATTGACAGTCTTTTTAACTTATTTGAGATTAAAAATAATTTAATATATAACACTCAAACACTTTAATTTTTCTATTAAATAGCTTTTAGGACTATTTAAGTACTTTTTAAGACTCCTACCGCAACCCCAAACAGACTCTAAGAATATAATTTTTTTTCCAATGGTAAAAATGGGTAGTATAATTAATTAAAAACTTTATGTATAGTCACTTTTGTATATTCTTTTACGCACTCTACTAATGTGATTGGTTGTGTCATTTTTTTAATATAAAATAACTATTTTAACTAATCACATTAATGAAATACACAAAAAATATGTAAAAAATGATTGTATGCAGCATAACTCATAATTAAGATTCATTTTTCATTATTGGTCTTTAACACCAAAATAAGTTTGCTTTGGAGACCTAAAAGATGTTATAATTAAAGTTGGAAAAAAAATCGTACAAAAAATTTCTCTCCGGCCCATCTTTTGGGGAGAATATCTGAAAATAGATCATCCTTAATCCCTTATCCAAATATATATATATATATATATATATATATATATATATCTTCCTAATACTGCATGTATAAGATCAACAATAGTGAATAATTCAGTGGATTTAGCAGCATCGTCTTCTTCTTGTTCATTTCATTCCTATCTTATTTCATTCAGTCACATTTTTACATCTTAGTTGAATATTAAACATCTGGTTAGCTCTTCTTCGGACAGTCCAAAATATCTAGCCTTGATAGAAGGGATGGAATGCAAGATATTTTGTAGAATCTGCAGACGTTTCATATTCGAGTGGAGGAAGAAATATTTCTTGCCGTGCTGTTTGAGAGTTTTCTTCTCGCCGTTTGGTATGCAAAAATTCCTAATTTCACTTCAGCATGTTGTTTTTCATCTTCTCTTTCTTGCATATTTATTTTCATTTCAGATGTATTTTCGCACCTCTGTTTTCTCTCTTTTGTGTTTCTTTTTTATTTGACGAAAGGAAGAGAGAGTTGCCGTGTGCGTGTGAATAGTAGTGTGCGACGGAGAGGGAAAGGGAACTTCGTGGTGGCCGGGTCTGGTAGAGATTGTCACCAGTATGAAGTGGTGGAGGTGTGGTGGCGTGGGTGGCCGCCTACGGCTGCGCTAGTTGAGAGAAATGGGAGAAACCCATTTCAGATGGGTTTCCGTGGGGGACAGATTGGGCTGCGCGTGGGGGACATCGGTGGTGGCTGGGTTGGTCGCCGGCGTGAGGGGGAGTCGCCTGTGGTGGTCGTGACGGTAGGTGGCCGCGTACGGCGGCGCCGGTTGAGAGAAATTGGAGAAACCCATTTCGGATGGGTTTTCGCATGGGAGACCTAGGGCTGCGCGTGGGGGACATCAATGGTGCCTCGGTTGGTCGTCAGCGTCAGAGGGACTCCCCGGTAGTGGCGGTGAAACTGGCCGGCGCACGGTGGCGTCGAGCTAGGCTAAAGGAGAACGGACATGAGGAACATTTGGGCCACAGAGAGACAACGTGAGGGAAAAAAGATTAATGAGGGAAAAAAATTAATAAAATCATTATAAATTCACTAAAAAAAATAATATATGTTAAAAAATATCTATTTATTTGTTATTAATAAGTAATAGTCAATTTTTTTATTTATTTTTTTTTACATAAAACTGAATATATAATATAATGTTAAATAATATAATGTTAATAGGAATGTTTAGATTGAAAATAACTTTAGATGAAAAACTCAGTAATATCCCTAATAACATCGGTATCCCAGTCAAAATCATTATAAATTCACTACAAAAAATAATTTATGTTAAAAAATATCTAATTATTTGTTATTAATAAATATCAGTCAATTCTTTTTTTCTTTTTTTTTTGCATAAAATTGAATATATAATATAATGTAAATAGGAATGTTTAGATAGAAAATAACTCTAGATGGAAAACTTAGCAATGTCCCTAATAACATCAATATCATAGTCAAAATCATTATAAAGTCACTACAAAAAATAATATATGTTTAGAAATATCTAATTTTTTGATATTAATAAATTTTTTTTGCATAAAAATGAATATATAATATAATGTAAATAGAAATGTTTAAATAGGAGTCTATTTCATTAAAATTCCATAAAGCCCATTGAAGTTAATTAGAAGAAACTTTTTTCTGTTTAAGCTAATACAAGTGAGGCCAGGGTGTACGTACTAGGGTGGGTGTAGAGAGGGTAGAGAGGGGATTCTTTCCCATTATTATTTTTAAAAAATAATAAACATTAATTTAATGGTTGATAGACAATGCATGCAGCTACATCAGAACAATGCGATAGAAATGAGACGGGAACATGAACATTATGCACGCACTCTTAAATGTCACACGGATTTGTGAACAGATCCAAGGCCAAGTATCTACATATGGTATCGACATGATTATTAATCTAGACTTAAGAGATCATATATAATTATTAAGATATTCAGGGACTAGGAGTACTTAGTGTGAGGTTGGGTATTAGCTGTTTGCTAGGCCGGGACCCAAAAATTAAAAATAAAATAAAATAAAATAATTGCAAGAAATAATTAATTAAAGAAAGAAATTCAAATTACCTTCTCAGAAATAGCATCTTGAACAATAGTAATGGAAAAAAGCTAAAGGCAGTCGGCATGCGCAGTCGCTGTGAAACCGATGCCCATGTGGAAAATAAAACACTGCCGTTTTGGTCTTAGAACTCTCTCCTTCGGTTTAAATTACGTGCAAAGTGTTACTATTATGATTTGCTTGGCTCATTAACAGATAAAGTAAAAATAGCTAACGAACAGTTGTATGCAGATAAAAATACATTGTAATATTCATATATATCTGCACAACTTCTGAAAACAAGATTAGGAAGATTATCCATAAGAACGTTTAAAAAACAATACGGTTAAAAAAAGAAAGAAAGAAACTTCCGTGACTAAAGCCTCGACACAACTGTAAAACTAATCACAGGCGCAATGCCAGCCAAAAAATCATCGACCTTCCATCCTATATTATATAATGCACAATATCTTGGGGGTAGAGATCTCCCTTATTATTGCCACTATCCTTAATTTCCCTCAACCTCCAAATCTCTTTCCTAATCTCTTGTTTAATTTCCTACTCGTACTTTCTTTCCAAATTCTCTCTTTTTATATATATATATATTGGGTTTGGTGTGGTATTTGTACAATGCCCACAATCTAATTTCTCATCCTTTTCTATTTTGCATTGACAAACCCATCTCCGATATCATTCATTCTAATTTCTATCTTGGAAAAAACTTCCATAGCATTAGGACCCGTTGTCTATGGCTTAATTAGAGATTTATCTCAAGAAAAGTACCATTGTCTACATTTCTGATATGAACCATATTCCTCTCATCAATTTCCTGCATTCCGTGTCTCTCGTTCTATTATATTGGTTCTACGTGTTTTCTTGAATTTTCTTTCACGTTTTAGTAATTTCGTATTTCTCAGTTTTCTTTGAGCTATATTACTTTTTTGAATCTATCGTTGAGAGTTCAGTAATACGGGAAAAAAGATGCCGTCCACACAATCTGCGAGCTCGATCGGGGTCTGAAGCTGATGCAATTAAATACGGATTAATGGATGAGAAGAAAAGGAAGAGGATGCAGTCAAACAGAGAATCTGCAAAGCGCTCGCGAATGAAGCAACAGAAAAAGATGGAGGATTTAGTCGATGAAAAGGCAAGGCTGTTGAGAGAGCTTAAGAAGAATAGCGCAAGGTACTCTGGCCGGGAGAGAGGATGGTATTCCCTGGAGTCGGAGAACAATCTTTTGATAGCTGAAAAGATGTGCTTGGCCAAGCGTTTAGACAACTTGAACTCAGTTATCGTCAATCTTGGGCATGTAAAAAATAACACACCCAAAAGTCCGGAGCCAATAGTGTTGAATCCATCGCAGCTTCCCACTTCAATAAAGCTTGTCGCGGCCTCTGCCGAAAGGTTTTGGCTTTAGCTGCTGCTGATCTTGTTTTGGCTTGAATTCAGTAAGTGGCCGTGGATTTTGATCTCGTGGACAAGTCTGCATGACATTGGTTGATGTCTTTACGTGGATAAGTTGTCGATGGTGGTTTGGTTGCTCATTGTTTTCAATTGGTAATTTGAAGTTGCCTTTCTTGACCCAGTCCATGACCATTGGATGTCTGTCTTGTACATAGTTTTCGTACGAATGAAGAGAAGAGCATTAGGATGGCATGATTACTCATATATACTTGATTGACACCGATAAATTTAGTTATTTAGATGCAATGCCTCAACTACGTGCAGTATGGTCTGATGTGCAAGAGGCAAAATAAGCAGAATCTCCACAGTTCAGAGCAATTTGTTGGAACGCCAAAATCTGATCTAAATCACCCACTTGGGTCTGGGCCTGAAAATGGATCGCAATCTGTGGGTCTAACAGTTGGTGGAGGTACATAAGAACTGTAGGATCAGGCCCGAGTTGCACAAGCTTGGGCTGCTATTCTACACTTGGGCTTGTTATTGTATTTATCTTTTGTTTTTATACTTGTCAAATTGCAATGATAAGTCGGTTGCTGGGACAAGCCTCTTTGTTGTTGTAGTCGTTGGTAATTTTTTTTTTAATGGTTGTCTTGTCAAATTATGTGCAATCGAATCAATAGGGACAAAGTAAGATGGCCAAATCTTTTGAAAACCAATGGATTTCTTACAACAAATGTCCTTTGAAGTTAATGTAATTTGAGAAAAGAAGAAATGAAATAGAAAAATTGTCAGAGTCAGTAGACTAATGGAATGAAACAAGTACTAAGGTTTGCCACTAGCACGAAACATGTATTCCTATTTATGGTAAAGTCCAAGGCAGCACCAAGGTATCCCACTTGGCCACCCACCCACCCACCCACCATGCCAATGTCTCTTCATGTTTCCTTTTTTCTCTTTTCCACCTCTCCATGATTGTTTCTTTACGTGGAAAAGAAAAACTTTTTCCACAGTTGAAGGATCACTTCCTCTGCTTGGCCATACCCATACGTATCTCCTACCGAGGAATAGAATTCCCCACATCAATTCCTTTTTTTTTTTTCTATCTTTTTTCCTAAGAAATTGTTTGACGTTGCTTCACTTTAGCGATTGAAGCAATTGAAAGTATCATGGACGGGGACCAAAGAAAAAAACAGTATATGATAGAAAAGAACATACCCAGTGGGGAGGTTCTTCTACTGTAACGTGTAGAGTGGCCATTCGCATTGGTGGGTGGGCTCCCCTGTAACCCCTAAATGATTCGGGTTGGTGTTTGGGGGCCTTTTAATTTTGATTGTTTTCTATTGTCAAGAAAATATATTATCCACGCCATGCTAATGCTAATACAAGATTTTAATTTTTAAATTTTTTTTTTAAAAAGTTAAATCATGTCATGTCAGCAGTGTAAAATATGTATAATCTGTACCAATTTATAAATAAAATTTTCATTTAGATAAGTGGGATTTCATGTTTGAACCTTTGAAAATTATTATTATTATTGGTGTCATGTCTTAGTCCTTGCTATTGCTTAATTTCTGTTTTGTTTGTTCAAATTATGGTCTTGTCACCAGTAGGGCATCCAGAAAATGAGCTACCTAAATATTCCTACCAAAAAGCACAGAAAAAAGGAAGTTTTGAATTTCCCAAGTATCAAAAATCTGTTTGCATAAATTAATGGTAAAAGAAAAAAAAAACAATATCAAGACCTTAATTTATAAGATGAAACAGCTACAAAAGCTTCAATTAAAAAAAAATGAAGTAAAAAAAGAAGGGTGGGGAGTCGCATCTAATCACCCCTTTATCATTATGCAGCAATTAAGAAGCATGCATGTCTGTTAGTACTGATGTTGCTGCTTAATTTCTAACTGCTAATGCCGGTTCCATTTCATGAGTTGCAAAGTGATCAAATGAAATGGTACCTTGCATGTCTGTTAGTTGATGAATGAATATATTCGTTAGCTTTGTAAATTTTCATTTTATTGTGATCGATCGTTGCTCCATTGGTCCCAAAAACAACCGACCTTCCACCTTGTGGGATTGCTTCTTTTTTCTTCTTACTTCGATACTGATCTTTTAATTCCCTCCCTGAAAGATCAAAACACGCGTTGCCACGCCCAAGGCATTGGCAACTCGCATCTATCCCCTCACCACACTTGTAATTCCGTTAATGTTCGTATTTAAAAGGTTAAACTAGCAACTTGCATTTTCCTCTGATCATATGTATCCACTTTTGTTGATATAATATATTATTTCGAAAATATTCTACCACCTTTGTTCCGACCAGTAGTACGCTAGCTTCTCACAATCTCCCCAAATGAACAGCTTCCAACTCTTCTATTAGAAGCGTTTTCCATTTCGTTTTCCCCGGCATCTGTAAAAGCTAACATGTAAAAGCTAGCTAGTGTGATTCATCAACCTGATTATTTATTTGTTTACTTTTTACAAACTAATCCTAAAAGTTTAAGTTGACAAACAAAAATGATAGATTTAACTATTTATATTTATCTTAACAACACTTGCTTGAGATAAAAAGGTAAGAAATAATATTATTTTTCTCCTCCGTCCCAAACCATTATATTCTATAATCCCGGTAGAAGTATCTGCATGATTTCACGGCACTACAAGAAAAATATTTATTTATAACAAATTATTTATTATTGAATATGATGATAACATAACCAGATAATATTACAAGAACCTAGAATTCTTGTTTGGTTTTCGTTTCTAACTAAAATAAACGACATAGAAAAGATTGTAGACAGTGAAATATGCTAATTATGAACAGTGGTACATTCCAATTACAATCATCACACCTTAAATACAAATACAGATAGATCATAAACACACACAGTACACATGATATATGCGACCTGTTGCATTTATCTTTTAATTCCCTTCATTAACCTGCCGATGAGTTAGGAATATGTGCATGATGCTGAAATGGTCCCGGTCTAATCATAACTTGGTGGAGAATGCCCACTAGGAAAGTTGAATTCTAAATTTGATCAGCAAAATTTTGTTGTGGGAGAGAGAGAGAGAGGTGAGGAATAATAAGTCATGCGCATTAGGAGGTGGCCCAGAAAGAAAGCGATCGAAGTCAAATCCCATCACTCTTTATAAATAAAGTTTTATTCAAAAAAAATGGTGCAAAGCAGTTTTCAACAGCGAAGCGAGAGTGACGTTGAATATTTCCTGACAAAAAAAAAAAGAAAGAAAGAAAAATAATATGGGAGCAAATCATGATTTTTAGTGATGCCCCATCAAACAGGAGACTGGTTTAGCTGTTGGTCCCCTAACAGACCAACCTTTGCGCTTGTTTTCTCCTCCATTTTTGCCCACAGTTTATTCGATGGCCGGGGCTTTAATTATTCAAGTACAGATCATAAGCAGCAACTCTGATCTCATCTACCCTCCTGGCATTAGCATCTATAAAGTAATGCTTTTTTCAGGCTCGAATCGACTATATGGTTTCAGTTGATGATTGCTCCCAAAACAACAACAGCTACAAATTACAATTTTCAATAATTTACCTACCATTTTGTTGTACACCCACCGCTAGCTGCATAAAGCAAAATCTCTCCTTTTTTTTTTTTAATTTATTTATCAACACAGAGACCGCTCAACTATGCACAAAAAAAAATATATAAAAAATATGTGACTTGATTGGTATAACTTTGATTTTATTTGGAGCTCGAAACTTAAAAAAAAAAAAAAAAAAAAACTATGCACAAAAAATGTCCGAACCTGATAAATAATTGGGACCAATTTTGTTTTGTTACTTTGTATAGACCTTTTCAGTGTCCATAGACGTGAACAGTAAGCTAGCTAAATGAATGAAGATTTTTAGGTCTGTTCATTGGCTGAAAAGGCTAAAGTGGTGAATGATTGTACCGAATACTAAAAGGCAAGTCAATTTCGAACATATAATGCGCAATTTTTAGCAGCAAAAAATAAATAAAGTGAAGATTCCAAACCCAAGCTGAGATCTTACTATCCGAGATTCGTCCTTTCCCTTTCTCCATCACAACATAATTCGTTTTTATTTTCCCGAATATTGATTACGATTTTAGTGGGAAAAGAATGTTGTCCTTTTGGCCGTCTAGAGCGCAACAATATATCACGGCCTATACTTAAAAGCGGTTATAAATTTATTGTTCATAGATGAAGAGTAATGAATAGTAACAAAAGTTTTTTTTTTTCTCAATAAATAGTAATTTTTTTCCATAATTTTTTACCGTTCGCTACTGTTTATAAACAGTAATTATAAATAGTAACAATCGTGTGAATGTCAATGTGCAACGTAATACTACAATTGTGCGTGAGGAATGAGAGAGGAAAAAAAGAAAAGTAGGAAAAAAATATTAGTTTTTGAGTTTTAAATTCCAACCCTTCATCTTTAATTTTCAGATTTAATCTAACGGTAGAAGTTTAAATATTGATTTAAACTAACATAAAATAAATAATTAAATTTTAAAAATTATATCATACACTTAAATATTTTTAGAAAAGTATAACAATATAAATAATTAGAGTTTTAACATAATTTAAATATGATAATATTCTTAATTAACTAAAAAGAACTACTACAACTAATGAAGAAGTAGCCTAAAAATATGTCTTGAATGTGTATTTCACTTTTTTATTTTTATTTTCCTTTTGTCATGTATTTTTTTAATCATCATAAACATTTTTAAAAAAAAATAAAAAATTCACAAAATTATTAAAAAAACATTTCTTCAATCACTAGATAAAAAAAAATTAAAAAAAAAATAGGCAAACGTCCCTCGGACGTTACCTACTGCTAGTATATATATATATATATATATATATATATATATATATATATATATATATGTGTGTGTGTGTGTGTGAAAATGACATTGCTATAACACCATTCGAGTAGTGATAAATATACAATACTTTACACAATACTTTCACAACATATGTTATAAAATAAGAGTATTTTTATAAAATAATATTAGTTTTATAAAATATTTTATAAAAATACCCCTCTTTTTAAAACATTATTGTATAAAATGTTGTGTATTTATCATTTTTCATACCATTAACTCACTTAAGTTTTTGCTAAGTTTTTCGACTTTTAGCCATCTATTTTCGAAAAACCATGCAAATATTCTATCTTATTTAAATCAGCATCACAATTCTTACTTTAAACCATGCAAATATTTAATTACTTTCAATTATTACTTTATTCTTTCTTTGTAATAATTAAATCAGCATCACAATTCCTTCACCTTAAATCAAATACAACATAAAAGAAAGAATCTGTAACAATCAGATGAGTGCTCAAAGAATTTAAAAAGTATACCCAAAAACAAAATAATCAAGTTGGGGGGTGTTTTGAGAAACGAAAGAGAAAATCTTAATAAAAATATTATAAATTAAAAACTTTGTCTTTAAATATAATTTTTAATATTACTTTTATTTTGAAGTTTAAAAACTTGTATTGATTTTTGTGTTATAGTTTG
The DNA here is from genome assembly GCA_022457165.1 of Juglans mandshurica. Lineage (NCBI taxonomy): Eukaryota > Viridiplantae > Streptophyta > Magnoliopsida > Fagales > Juglandaceae > Juglans > Juglans mandshurica. The sequence continues at coordinate 946,601 of CM039619.1, read as the reverse complement.
AAATTTGTAAAAATGTTTTACTTTTTACATTTGGATAATGATTAAGTATTGATGAGATTAAAAAAAATAAAGATTTGAATTTTTTTTATTTTTTATTTTTTTGTAATTGAGTAATGTTTGGGAATGAAATTATAATTTTTTTTTGATAATTTTATGTTTCATCTCTGTATCTAAACTAGACATCTCCTAAAAGAAAAATATAAACTTTAACTATCCAAATATTTAATCTCATATTTCAAACAATAGTAATGAAAATACCAAATCCTCCCTAAAGGGATGCTTGAAAATAATTTTCATCTCATTTTATCACATCTTATTTTATTCTCAAACATCATTCAAATATAAACACCTCCAAACTAATCATTACAATATTTTCAAATTAATCATTACAAATTTTTCAAACTTTTAAACAAAAAATAATTCAACTTTTTCGAATTCCAAAACAAAAAATTATATTAAAAAAATTAAATTTTAACAATATTTTAACTTTATAATATTTTTTATTGAATTTTTTCTCTCTCATTTCTCAAAATTCAATAAATATTTAACTCAAATTATTTCATTACTATTCACAAACTATCTTACTACTATTTACAAAATTATTATCTCATGTCATTCCACAACCATTCCTTAAAAATGTTCAGGAGACATTATACTATAATGTAAAAAATAAAAGAAAGTGTTGCAGACTTGTAGACCAACACTTTTTGTGTTAGTAGCAAAAAAATAATAAATAAGAAATGATATTTACAATTGTGAAGCGTGCAAGCGTCACGTAATTCATTTGAAAAAGAGTTATTCTACACAACCATCTGCTATTCTCCAACCTCTGCACACCAGCCTATGTGGCATTTTTTTTTTAAATATGACAGAATGAAGGTAGGTCACACAATCTCATCCTTCTTGCGTTCTCATTCATTTGCCTGAACTTCACACAAACTCTCTTCACATGGCAAACCCTAGTTATAGGGTTGTAAGACAAGCTTATTTTGCCCAATAAACTCATCTCCTTCTTCTTCCATCTCAGTCGCCATTGCCAATACCTACAAAGCTATTAATCTCTCTCTCTCTCTCTGTTGAGAACTTTTGCTCTGTCGTCCTCTTCCACGTTGCAAGAACCAGATTCCATTCCTGTCTCCCTCTCCTCCAAGCTACTACAAAACCTTGACTCAGAATCGCTTCCAATCTCCCAAAAACTCCACTTAAGCTTCTTGCACATCAATCCAATACCTTCCTTGGTCCTTTATTGTTTGAATTCACAAATCACCTCAACTCATCTCATTTTCATCATTACAATTTTCTCAAATTTTCACACAAAATATAATAAACAATTCAACTTTTTCAAATCTAAAAACAACTTTTTCAAATTCTCACACAAAATATAATAAACAATTTAATTTTTTCACATCTCAAAACAATAATAACATTCTAAAAATATTTTATTCTACTATTCATAAACCATATCAACTCATCTCAAACAACTTTTGAATCTTTGCCCCGATGCCAACTGTACGGTCCAGGCGTTTAATCGGGAGGTTGACTAATGTGGTGTCTTTTTTTCCAAAGGATAAAGATCGATTATGGGTTCAAGTGAGACAAATGATCGTTTTTAATTGTGGTTAAGCTTTGTAGTAATGGGTATGTGAGTTACGTCAAACGAATGGTGAAAAACTTAGCAAAAGTTTTCCCCAACGAGAGAATTTTTGTTGGTGAAAGGTTGGTGCGTGGATGGGAAGCTTGGCAAGGCCAAGAGATTGGCTGAGGAAATGTATAGGGGAGGGTTCGAGATAGGGAAAATGGCGTAGAACACGATTCTTAACTGTGTTTATAAGATTTGTAGGGAGAAGGACCCGTTTTGGCTTCATTTGGCCAGCTACTATTTGCTTCCCTCAGAAAGGGATATGAGGGAGGAGGGGAAAGAGATCTCGTCAAGTGAGGGAAGGGGAGAAATTGAACCGTGACGTGGTCGACTAAACCGGTTCGCCATGTCAGGTGTGTGGTGCGTGTTCCATTAAACCAAATGTTGAGTAGATTATTTCTTAAAAAAAAAATTAGCAAATACGAGACTCACATAAAAAAATTAATTTTTAATAGTGGACTCGACTCTTTTTTTAGAGAATTGTGTGGCCCTTACGCATTTCATGACTATATCTAGCGTTACTCATAATAAAAGAAAAATCTTCTAACAGGCTATTTCGATGATGCCTAAAAAACAGCCACTAATAAAATGTTGCCATGTAGACCTCCTAGAAAACTTATCTTGAACCACAAAACAAAAAATGCCGCCCAGTCCCACCCTCTTCCAACCCCACGAACATCGTCGCCACCACACTAGACGTGCAGTCGTTGCCCACATGCCATCGTCCTCCTTGTGTCCATTGCGTCGCCCTCTTTGCAAAATACATGGTTTTATTTTACATTCAAAATCTCATTTTCTATCTCTGCAATTTCATAAGGAAAAATTATAGCTATTATTTGTTTTACATTCAGAATCTCGATTTATATCTCGTTCCATTTTACAAAATGCACTAAAATGATAGGAGAAAATGTGATTTACAAAATCCAATCGAAGAAAAAAATATTCTTGGCAACCACAACAACAGTTAGCAGCAGAAGATACAGACAAATGCACTAAAATCGATAGAGCTTCTTCACTATTATCACCAAATGTGCACTCATACGGATTTTAATTTACAGAGAATCTGAGAGGAAATGAAAAGTAAAATGAGGTCAACCAAGTTTAGAAAAAAGGATTTGCTATGACAATGTTGTGCTGTAGGAAAGGATATGGTGAAATTTTTCATCATAAGATATAAAGCAGATGCAAAATAGTTGTACTTGTTTAAAAATATTAAAAAATACCAGTGGCAAGGGTCACGGAGTCCAGGGCTTCCATGATCGAGGGTCACGGAGAAGAAGTCGTTTGGAGTGAGCTGTGTGAGAGGGAAAAAAAAATAAAAGTTTTGGATCTCGAATTTGAGATTTAAAATTTATCTCGAATGAGATTTTTTTTTTATTGAATGATTAAAAAAAAAAATTTTTTAATGATGTTTTAAATATTTTTTTTTAAAATATTTATGATGATTAAAATAATACATAAAAAATAAATAAATAAATAAACATTACTCTATTCGGCACAAATTTTAGATACCGAATTTGAAATACGTAGCGGTGCTTTAAAAAAAAATCTGCAGTGATTATGAAACACAAAATGCATGATTTTTTTTTCTCGATTGACTCGAACTTATTATGTGGATGACTTACGTGTCTATATTTTATTGGTATAGGTTAATCTCAACAAAACAGCAAATCCGCTCCAAAGCGGAACTGCATAATAAATTATGAGAAATCTTTCAAAAAGAAAACAAATGTTGTTTTTGACCCACCGAGTCAACTGTATCGCAGGAGGGGTTAGCTTGGCCGGATAGGTCATAGCCGAGGGCGGACTGTGTTTGGTATATTGGCGGAAAAAGGCAGCTGAAAAGGTAGGCAAAAGTGAACAAAGAAGGTAGGAACAAAAAAAACACATCAAATCAAACACTTTTTTAACCCCACCCCTTTTGAACCTCTCTCCTCTTTCAGAGTTCGTGCATGTGCTTGATGAATAGTTTGTGTGCGAGGAAGGAAGAAAACCTTTCGATGGACGAGGCCCCCACATTCTCCAACAAGATTCAACAACATATGCTTTCAGAGACTCCAATATGATGATGAATGGTATGTGTGTGGGTGAGGTTGTGGGGTACTTCTCTCCCTGTCACTCTCAACCTTTACAAATTCAATTAGGTTCTTCAACTCGTCCGGCTCCAAACCATGGCAGCTCCAACTCGGTTGATTTTGACAGCTCTTGCATTTCCATGTCAAAAGCTCTCAGCTTTATTTGCTTCATAAGCAACGAATCCGAGTCAAGTTGTCCTGACCCATTACCGAGTCAACTCATTCATGTCAGCTCAGCTGATTCTCGCACCACGCTCCAAGAGAAACGATCAAATTACATGAAAGCGCAGATAATGACGCTGACTGTCATTGTTGCCCCACTCAAACTATGAAGTGGACGCAGCATATATGATATCTCTCTTTCTCTCAGAGAAAAGCATATGACGATGATGATGATCTTGGTCATAATACTCGAGTCCAAGAAATAGAAGAAAAAATGTATATATATCCGTGATGTAAAGAATCTATTCTCACCGCCTGTTTCTTCCCAGGTAGGACCCATCCTCGTCCTCACCAGGCCCCCACCTCACACCACCACAGCTCTCTCTTCCGTCGCTCTGCCAATAAATAAATTGAGAACCCCTACAAGAAACATAAATTTATGCCCCAAAACTTTAAAAAGTACATTTTTTTCGCTTTTATACATCGTTGTGTGGAGTTAATAAACTACAAAACATATATATATATAATATATAATATATAGATATATAAGTATTTTCTATCTTCGCCGGAGATGCCTACGCCGGTTAATGTTGCCAGGCAATGCTTAACGCCAGAGGCAGCCCATGCGCTCGACGAGGCGGTAGCAGTCGCGCGCAGGCGTGGACACGGCCAAACGACGTCGCTTCACGCTGTGTCTGCCCTCCTTTCCCTCCCCTCGTCCACCCTACGCGATGCCTGCGCGCGTGCGCGTAGCTCCGCTTACTCGCCCCGTCTCCAATTCAAGGCTCTGGAGCTGTGCCTGAGCGTCTCACTCGACCGAGTACCCTCGACCCAACTTGCCGACGACCCGCCTGTGTCGAACTCGCTCATGGCCGCGATAAAGCGCTCACAAGCCAACCAAAGAAGACAACCCGAGAATTTCCACCTCTACCATCAGATTCCGCAGCAGTCTTCGATTTCCTGCGTGAAAGTGGAGCTCCAGCATTTGCTTCTATCGATTCTCGATGACCCGGTAGTGAGCCGGGTTTTCGGTGAAGCGGGCTTTCGGAGCTCCGAAATCAAGCTCGCCATCGTTCGACCACTCCCTAACCTCCTCAGATACTCGCGCTCCAGAGGTCCACCTTTGTTTCTCTGCAATTTGAGCGAGTATTCGGACCCGGGGCGTCACGGCTTCACTTTTCCTTTCTCGGGTTTCCCCGGATTTTGCGGCGGAGACGAGAATTGTAGACGGATTGCGGAGGTTATGGACAGGAATAAGGGAAGGAATCCTCTGCTTGTGGGTGTATGTGCTTACAGTGCACTCCAAAGCTTCACAGAAGCAATAGAGAAAAGAAAGGACAGCGTTTTGCCTGTGGAACTCTCTGGGTTGAATACAATTTGCATTGAAAACGATGTCTCAGAGTTCGTTACCGAGAATTTTGATAAAGGGTCTCTGAGTTTGAAGTTTGAGGAGGTGAGTGCGAAGGTGGAGCAGAGTTTGGGACCTGGGTTGGTGGTGAATTTCGGAGACTTGAACGCATTTGTAGGTGGTGACGATGCCGCGGGTGAAGCAGCAGGCTATTTCGTTGACCAACTCACTAGGTTATTGGAGCTTCATGCAGGGAGAGTGTGGTTGATTGGTGCCGCCGCGAGTGACGAGTCGTATAGGAAGTTTTTGCGTAAATTTCCATCAGTCGAGAAGGACTGGGACTTGCAGCTTCTGCCCATCACTTCTCTCAGGCCGTCTTCCATGTCTGAATCATACCCCAAGTCCAGGTAAAGTGCCTGGTTTTAGTATCGGCAGGGTACTTCTACACTTCTAGTTTTGCGTTGTTTTATTATACTAGGGTTCTTTTATTTTTTATTTTTGTGGTTACATGAATGTGAGCGTAATGTCTTTGTTTGCGTCTGAAATTAATATCGTATTATCTTGGTGGTAGTACAATACTAAATTTAGAATTGTTATTCTGAAGGACCACGGGCACTATTTCATCGAACTTCTAAATACAGAACATATTTGATTACTCCTTATAATTAGTAATCGTCACCTTTCCTGCTGTCGCTCGTAATTCCTAACATTTTCTTTTTCATAATCACAATCTTCGGAGGAACGGGGTTACACGCCACATACCGCATAGTTAAATTAGCGAATGTTGTGCTATATGTTGCGATTTTTTTTATAGAAAATTATCCTTATCACGCATGTGTAAAAGATTTGTGGGTTTTTTTCACTCGTGTCTGCACATGAATTTTTGGTTTATTAGGTTAGTAGTAAGTATCGGATTATCTTATCTATCTTGTTTTGGATTTATGGGATCCTGTTTTCTACATCATTTAGAGTTGGTTACCCGGCTATGTAGTTTATCAAGGATGCACGGGTTAGGGCATTTTACATTAAGAACGGTGAATTCTGGGATTTTAAGGGTATTCAAAGCTAAGTTGAGCTTGGGTTTAATTTCTTTCTCCAGTCAGCGTTCATATTCAGTGTGGCATGTATATGAAGTGGTCCAAGATTGCTGGCCCGAAATCATGCATGATCAGCAGCAGTAGTTTAGATGTTAGGGTATTAGTTGGTCGTGTCCCTCAAAGGATCAACCTGGTTAATTCAGAAGTAGATGTAGATTGATGCCATAATCATAATTTATCAATTCCCATGGCTCTCTCTCTTGCCCGGTTTTTTTGTGCCATTTTAGTGTTGTTGATGAAATACTTTAATATTTTGGGTTTACAAGTTTCTTGAGATGGAGGCCTAAGGTAATTCCTACCGAGAAATGTTTTAGCCATAAAGAGATCTCACAAACTGACGTGGTTTGATGTGGTACGTTGGATTATAAAGCTACTTTTATTATAAAGTAGATCTAACGTATCATATAAAGCCATGTCCGTTTATGTGTTTATTTTGTGGAATCTCTATGTAGTTGTATCACTTTTCATTCCTATTTAACCTATAGCTAGCCCTTCTCTTGGCTGCAGACCCATGACCATATCCCCAACTTAACCCAATCCGAGCATGAAGTTAGCTATCTAAGATTGTAAAATATCTGTTAAGGCATCCTTTTACTGTTTGCTTACTTGCTCATACCCCACCATGCATGCTCAATCAAGAAAAGTTGACCACGGTAGCAACTGGCAAGGGGCATAGCAACTTGTTAAACCAACCATCTGTGCTCTCCCTTCCCTTAAAATTTGACTCAGATTCCTATTTGCCCATAGATTTAATAGCAATGTGGTTTTGATATCCATACAGCTTGCTGGGGTCATTTGTTCCATTTGGTGGGTTCTTTTCAACACCTTCTGACTCAAAGGTTCCATTGAGTAGCTCATATCGATGTGTTCCCCACAGTCTTCAGTGCAATGAAAAATGTAAGCCGGAAGTAATTGCCGTTTCAAAGGGATGTTGCACTACTTCAGTTGCAGATCACTACAAATCTAGCTCGCCTTCTTGGTTGCAGATGACTGAACTAGGCTCTAACATGGGACTGGATATGAAGGTGTGTATTCCTTTCGCATAATTCTTCGAAAACCAGTAAAGATTCACTTTATAATGACTTTAATCTATTCTCCTGTCAAGTGGTGTCTGCTGGGGTGGAACCAAGGCTTCTTTTTCTCTCCCTCTCTTGGGCAGGGGATTTGGGACTGGGGTTTAATGGGTGATATGTACAATATGCCTCTGCAATTACGACATTTCATAAAATTATTGTAACTTGACTTCTTATGTTGCCATGCCCCTCCTAGTAGTTCATGCAGATGCCCATTCACTGATATAAGATGTCATCTTGTTACCACGTGAAACTTTTCAATAGGTCTACTATTAGTGCAAAGGAAATTATGATTTCCCAAAAATAGTTTCAAGTATCCTATAGAAGTACGTTATGGGATGAGATTTATGTTTTTAAAAATGGGGTGACCATCCAAGATGACATATTTGATGGGAGTCATAAACTTATGCAGTGCTATGCTTTTTGTATAATGCTTATAGTCCACTATCTATTTTGCTTTGATTCCATAACCAGGTCATGCTCTTTCAGTTGTGTGAATAACGAAAGCTTCACTTAAAGTTTAAGAATATTCTACATAATTGTGTAAAAGCTGGTTTATTATCTCTTCAGTGCAGATCAAAGATGATGGAGCGGTATTGAATGCCAAAGTCATCGGAGTGCAGAAGAAAGGGGACAATATATGCCAGCATCTCCAACACACACAACTATTCCCTGAAGCAAACAAGTTTCCAACTGTCTTGGGCTTTCGATTTGTTGAAGACAAGAAGGAAAACACTGATAATCACAGTAGCAATAATACCGATGCAGCATCAAATGAAACAAACTGCGTGAAAGTGGATTCATGCATGTCCATGGATGTACTAAAGATTGCTACATTACAATCAAGCAATCCTTTTCCTATGGTTAGCAAGGCTAAGAATGAGTGTTTGCTATCGGAACAATGCAAACCATCTTCAAACACTGAAGATCTTGAGTCAGGTGGTCTCTATTCTCTTCCTTGCAGTTTATCCAATTCAAGTGTGGGTGATGGTAGTCGAACCTCTCCCACATCTGTAACTTCTGTCACAACCGATTTAGGACTGGGAATATGCTTTTCTCCCATTAATAATAAGCCAAAGAAATGTATACAGAAAAATGTAATAAATCTTTCATGGGACATCTCAGGGAACATCTCTAATCATCCCACTCAATCATCCTGCTGCTCAAGTCCTGACTATGGTGGGCAGTTTGACCCAAGAGATCTCAAGACGCTATTAAAAGCATTGACTGAGAGGATCGGCTGGCAAGATGAAGCCATAGCCTGCTGCCGAGCAATTACTGAAAAACGGCATAGAGAAAGTCTGAGGACGAATATATGGCTCCATTTTATTGGACCTGACAGATTTGGTAAGAAGAAAATTGCTCTTGCCCTTGCTGAGATATTTTATGGAAGCCAGGAACAATTTATTTGTGTCGATCTGAGTCCCCTTGATGGGATAATCTATACAAACACAAACTTTGATTGCCAAGAAATGAATGGTTATGATATAAAATTCAGGGGGAAGACTCTTCTTGACTATCTTGCGGGGGAGTTACGCAAGAAACCCTTGTCTGTAGTCTTCCTTGAAAATGTAGATAAAGCTGATGTGATGGCTAGGAATAGTTTGTCTCAGGCCATTCGGACTGGTAAACTTTCGGACTCACATGGAAGAGAAATCAGCATTAATAATGCGATATTTGTGACAACTTCAACATCCTCAAAGGGAACGAGTCTTGGCAGAATCAGGAAAAAACCCTCAAACTACTCTGAGGAAAGAATTTTTGGAGCAAAATGCTGGCCGATGCAGATAAGAATTGAACAAACCTTTGTAGATACCACAAAAAACCAAAACATGAATGCATTGGATACAGTGAGAAAAGAAGTATCCAATCCAATCTTTGTGAACAAAAGGAAGCTTATTGGTGGCAATGAATCTCTGGAGCAGTCAGAAATCTCAGAAATGGCCAAACGGGTGCACAAGGGATCAAGTAGGTACCTAGATTTGAACCTTCCAGCTGAAGAGTATGAAGCTTGTGATTCTGATGAGTGGAACTCGGAGGATTCCATCTTTGAGAACTCCAATGCTTGGTTACAAGATTTTTGTGATCAGGTGGATGAAACCGTGGTTTTCAAGCCATTTGATTTTGTTGATCTTTCCGAGAAAGTATCTAGAGAGATAAAGAAGTGCTTCTCCAAGATTGTTGGCTCTGACTATTTGCTAGAGATTGACTCTAAAGTCATGGATCAATTGCTTGCAGCTGCATACATATCAGACGGGAGCAGTGTGGTGGAGCATTGGGTGGAGCGAGTCCTCAGCAGGGCATTTGCAGAAGTTCCCAAAAGATACAGCCTCACAGCTCATTCTGTTGTGAAACTAGCTTCTTGTGAGGGCCTTTGTTTTGAGGAGCTAGCACTTGGAGTTTGCCTTCCGCCAAGAATTATTCTTAATTGATGTATCACAAAAAGCTTATTAGTGTAAGTAGACGTATAGGTATAACCATTTAGCATCTAGTAGCCTTTGTTTAGCCTGTTAATCCCATAATTTTGTTGGGTCCTTTTTTTATGTTTCTTTTTTCCAGGTTATGGTTGTGTGTGATATGTAATCTGAGGCTCGTGCTGTTGGGGTTATATTATATGTACTAAATTCAGTTGTCTGGTTTCCCCTGTGCTAAATTTTGATCCTCAATTTGGGTTTCTAAGTTTCTCAATGGTTTGGGAAATATTAATGTTTGAACCTGACTGAGCCTCCTCAAAGCCACCGATGCCGGTGGTGGTGGGGGTAAATCCTTGATCACTGACCCGAAATCCAGGTTGATCCCCCTGTAAATTGTTTGTATTTAAGCAAAATGGCTTCCTTTCTTTGTAGTCCTCGCTCCGTTGAAGAGATCTTCAAGGACTACAGCGCTCGCCGTTCTGCCCTTATTTGTGCCCTAATCCCTGGTCCCTACCTACCTACCTCTCTCACTCTGTGTGTGTGTGTGTGTGTAAATCCTTCTGTGTTTTTCACTGATACATTCATCATCTGTTTGTTTATATGAAAGGTGAATTCATTTGACGTTTTTTTTTTTGTTTTCTTTCGTGTGCTCTCCCAGATGAGGATCAATTCTTTTTGCACTGCAATCCAGGTCTGTACATTTTCACTTTTTTTAACCTTCTGTTTGGGTGCCCAGAAAATGTGGAGAATGAATGGTAAGAAATTCTTAAACTTTTTTTTTGGAGTGTTGTTTTTGTTTAGCAAAGAGGAAAAGATTACTTACAAGTGAGAGTAGTAATCAAAATGGGTTAGAGTTGAGTGGAAAGTTGAATAGCCTAGAATTTTGATTGTTGCTGTTTTTTGCTTCCCACTTTTTCTCACGAACAAAACAGTGCATTAGCGGTAATTCCAGGGCTTTTTAGTTTGAATTTTATTTTAGTTTTTTTATTTGTGCCATTTGGTCTGCATTTAGGTTGCTTTACGAAATTAGTTCTTTTTTCTTTTTTTTATCTTAATTGCAATTTATATGAGATTCAGAGAAGGAGAATTTGTGTTTGTACGGGCATCCAAATGAGACATGGGAGGTGGTGACTCTGTCAGCAGAGGAAGTTCTGCCTGAGCTTCCAGATCTGGGCATCATTTTCGCAAGAGATGGAATGAGGCGTACAGATTGGCTTTCATTGGTTTCCATGGCCCTTGCATAATGATTGTTGGTTGCTCTATGAGGCTTTCTACTTTGGTGCTCGTCTTAATTACAATGAGAGGTACATACTTCTTTCTTGCCTCAATTCCCAGTCAATATGTCCCGAGATCTGCATCTTGTTTCTCAATGCTTTTAGTATCAATGTTAAAGTTAAGTCTCCTTAAAGGTTCGTTTAATGATGATTCAAGTGTGAAACTTATAAACTGTATTAACAATGTTAAAGTCCTTGCAGTTTGTCTTGGTACCTAGGTAAGCATTTTGCAGAGCTTCAGTTTATCTTTTAGTATCACTAAGTTGGATGGTATGGGAAGCCACCAATGCTAGCAGTCACTGGTTTTGATATATAATGTCTTTCTATTTTGAAGCCTATTTGTTTTGTACATCATGCTTCTTTGTTTTCAATGATATGTCGTGGGGACCCTAATTAGATCTCGTTTGATTATACAGATGAGATGAGATGAGACAAAAGTTAAAAATTAAATAAAACATTGTTAGAATATAATATTTTAATATAATTTTTGTTTTGAGATTTTAAAAAATTGAATTGTTTATTATATTTTGTATGAGAGTTTGAAAAAGCTGTAACGATGAAATGAGATCTTATCTTGGTAACCAAACCAGGCTAATATGCCTTTTACTCAACAGAAAACGCCAATTTAGCCTGATAAATGATCTGCCCATTGTCTTCGAAGTTGTAACTGGAAGGAAGCCAACCAAAGACGAGCCCAGTGTGGATAGTGGAACCAAATCCAGGAATAGCGCAAAGGTAAAAAAATTCTCTCTTATATCTGTCAGATGAGCACAGTGAAATCCTTTGTAGGAGCTGTGGGGGGTAATTATAATGCTGAAGAGTTTTGGATTGGTTGTAACATCTGCAAGAGGTGGTTCCATGGGAAGTGCGTGAAGATAACCCCAGCCCGGGCCGAAAAAGTATCAAGCAGTACTACAGATGCCCTTCTTGAATTACCAAGAGTGGCAGGCAGTAGTATCCAATGTAAAGCTTTTTGAGAGGTGAACCTCATTGTTTTGGTTGCAGATACTGTTGTAATGATGTTATAATGTTTATCCATAAGAAGTAATCTTTGGCCTCGGTTGAAACTCGAGTGGTCACTTTTCTTTATATTTATCTACATGTCGAATGAAAGTTCAATAGCACAATGCTCATTGCTAAACCCGTCCTGTGCCTCAATTCTAAATGACGCATTACTGTAACAGTTTAGTCATGTTTTCTAGGTATGTGGAAGTGGAAATTGGAATTGTACAGTGATTGGTGATGAGTTTTGGATCCCTTCATCCTATTGTAGATCAAAGGCCTGTTTTATTTCACATAAGGTATCAATCCATCTCATTTCAACATCTAAACACGAATATATTTCAATTTTTAATTTTTAAGTTTTTATCTAATTATTATAACTTTTTTAAACTTCTAAACAAAACACAAAAAATAATTCAACTTCTTTGAATTTCAAAACAAAAATAATATTTTAACAATATTTTAATTTTATAATATTTTTATTCAACTTTTATTCTCTCATTTTTCAAACTCTATAAAGCATATTAACTCAAAGAATTTCACTACTATTTACAAATTATCTCTTATAATATTTTTATTCAATTTTTTCTCTCTTATTTTTCAAACTCTATAAAGCATCTTAACTCAAATAATTTTATTATTATTCATAAATTATTTAACTATTATTTATATATATTTTTTTTATCTCATTTCAGTTCTAACTTATCGATGCGTGTTATTATTTGTGTCTGTATGGAGGCTGCAAGTTTTTAAAGTATCCGAGATTGATAGAAGGGTTGTACTGTTGTTGTACCATATGGTTGAGCATTATTTCTTTTTCTACCTGCAATTCAAAGTAGATGTACATTAATGTTGTGTGAAAAGGAATATAAAGATTACTTCCATTTTTTATTTGTGCCATTTTGTTACGATTTTCTCAATCTATATAACGCAATACGGGGTGAGGGAGGGGACCGAGCCTCGTGGCTCGTACTCGCCATTTGCCTGTACTGGCCACACAAAATATCAGGTGACATCTGTCAACAACCCAACTGAACTGTGAACATACATTTTTTCCTTTAACTTAAGGTACACCCATTCTTCGACTACTCTGCCGACATCTCTAGTAGCTCAGACAAACATGCGGGTTTTTGCGCGCACATGTTAATTCACATTCTTGCTTGTGGTGCAAACTCACGACAGAGCATTGGTATTGGATTAAAATGTCTTTTCATTTTTAAATTTAGTAAATACCACATTTAATTAGTTAAATTATTTTTATCTAAATTATAAGTTACAGGAAATTCATTCTTCTTTTCAAATATAAAAATAACTATAACAAGTCTAAAAATATTTTTTGAGATTATTATATTATAGATATGAGATTTTTATTCATATGAGATTTTATCATCTATATACATATGACATTATTATATTATAGCTTGTTAGACTGTGAAAATAAAAATGAATATAATTTATTGGAAGTTATTGAAGATTATGAAAATAAAATAAAAATTAATTAAAAAATATAAATAATAAAAAATAATAATATTTTATTATTATAGAGAGTGTGATGACTAATCTAATATAGACTTCAAGTTTTAAATGATAAGTTAAAAGTGAAAAAGTTACATATTAGTCAAAATTTAAAGAATAGGATGGTCAATCCAATACTAATGTTCTCGTACACTTTTCTTAGCCCAAATTCTCAGTCCGGATTCCCAATAATTTTTCATCGCTTTCTCTTTAGATATAAAATAAATAATAAATTTTTTTATTAATTTAAATTTTTGAGATAAATAATAATTTTACATAATATCATAATTGAGGTATTGAATGTAAATCCTAACTCTACACTCTATCTCATTTAATTAAATATTCTACTTGTTGGACCATCTATTAAGGAGAGTCTAACCCACACGTAAGAGAGAGTATTAAAATATAAAATAAATAATAAAATCTACATCTTCTTATCCATTTAAGATTTTAGAACAAATGATAATTTTACATTTTTCAAATTTATAAATAAATAAATAAGAAAATTTCTACAGTTTTTACTCATTATCCTTATACACCACACATAATTTTTTTTTATATTTTTTTCTTTTATCAAATGTGTTGCGTATAAATAATGAATAAAAGAACTTAATTAGTTTAGAAAAAGAATCCGACTATACATCAGCCGGCACTCTCTGCACACCATGGTTTTTTGTTTTTGTTTTTTTTCAACTCAACTGTGTTGAGGATGCAGCCAACAGTAGGCTGATGTAAATAATTTCTCAAAGAAAAAATAAAATCAAAATTTTAAAAAAATAAAAAATAAAAAAAATAATATAGTGTGCAATGGTGCGTGGAAATGATCAAAGCTACTCCACCATCATTATGAAACTATACCTCCACCATGGCAGTGGACCGGACGTACGTTGTCATGGCCATTGAGGTGAAGCCCCAGTGGTTGCCGTTTATTATTATAAATGTAATTCTTTTTTTTTTTTTTATGTAGATTTTATATTTATATATTTATTTAAAAAAAAAGATGTGAAATTTATAAATCTTAAAATTACAAATATCATTTGTCTTTATCTAATCTATCGTCACTAACTTTTTTTTTTATTTTGATCCAAGAGACTAATCAAAAGAACTCCTTAAAAAAAAATTAAAAAAAAGGAAGGAACTTTAGGACTGCTAAATAAAATGTAAGGAAGGAAAGGGAGAGAGAGAGAGAGGGGAAAGTAGGAAAAATTAATAATTAAAAAAATACTTTAATTTTAAATGAATTATACAAATTTTAAAATAAATTTATAAATTGATATGATTTGATGTGATACGTCATATTGTATAACGAATTTTATAAAATTACATTAATCTATAGATTTATTTTATATAATTTTTTTAAGTCTATAACAGTTCTTTTAAATAAAATAGGACTTAACTTGTTATCGCTTGGAAATAGTCATGTAAAGATCAATCATGACTCGTTTTAGTGGAAGCTGATAATTACTGAAGTCCAAGTACTTTATTCTATATGAAATATATATATATATATATATATATATATATATATATATATGAGTTTTATTATACATCCTAGTACACTATATATCATATTTTTTTAATTTTATTTTTCTTAAACTAATTAATTTTCTTACTTTTTTTTTTTTTATTTGTTTAGAAAGAAGGCGTGGTACGAATCGATTAAAGTACTATTGACAACGTGAGTAGAGTACTACTTTTACGGGGCAAGTGGGATTTAGATAAAAATTAAAATAGGCAACGACAAATTAAATGATCATATGTGATCAGCGGATTCGTAGGTTTTGGTCATGATGATCACCTAGCAGCATATTATATAGGTTTTTTTCACACATCTTCGTCAACTGTCCACCGGCACCACCACCACCAGTACCATGCCTCCTTCTGGAATAATATCTGAATACATGCATGAGCTAGATTGATATTAAACAACCATTAATTCCAAGGCTATAAAATTCAAACCACCTAAACCGCCTTTACGTCATCATGTAAACCATTATACTCATGATGTATTTTCAAATCAAATATTAATATAATTAATACATGATGAGTAGGTGATCAGAATTTATAACTTTCCTTTATATATAAAACAATGACTACGTACTACGAGCTATATATATTGAATTTAATATCTTATATAAAGGTCATTAACGTACAAATGAGTACTTAAAAACATGTGATTTTTTTAGGAGATAAAATTAGTTTTTTGACAAGATCCTTAATATATAGTTCATCATTATTTGACTTTAAAGATGATTGGTGTATTAAAAAATGGAGCAAAAATAAAGAAGAATCAAAGCAACAAAGATAGACGTATGATTGTAATTTTAATTATAATATGATCATTAATTTCTCATGTATTAGTGCCCGTCCCCAATAAGCATGAATAAGTAAGATTACATATATAGATCAATCTAGGGCTGTGCATATGATCCGAAATTTTTTCGGATCCGACTAAATTGACCCAACCTGACCCGACCCGATTGTTGCAGGGTTATTCCTGATCGGGTCTCCAACTCGACTAATCAACGGGTTTAATTTTTAGCTTCAACCCGTTTGACTATAAAATCACAGTTAGTTCTCCAACCCTAGCGCTCAAAGTCCCAAGTCATATTCAGATTTTCACTTGCTCAGATTTTAGATTTGATCTTCATAAAGGTTCGCTGATTGCCAAGGATCTAAAGCCATTCTACAGCCATCATTCCAGTGCATCCACGTGATTGCCCACCAGGAGTATTGGAATTGAGGACTGTGCCGGCGAACTAGGAGCCCACAAATCCGGCTTCGTTGTCTGGAGTTTATGCAGTCGCAGTTTTCACGTTGTATAGAGTCTTCTAGGTGGCTGTGTAACTCAATTGATTTCTCCTCGTCAATCATCCTCTAGGCTCATAGTAGTCGACGTGAGCCTCCATTCACTTCTTCAATGCCCTAGTCACCTCGACGGACAATGTCCTCCTTCATCTTCTCAGCCTCCTCAATGCATTGCTCCCATGCTATAAAGCTCTCCTTGCAACCGCTGGCTTTCATGAACAAGCAAAACCCACTCATTCTTCTTCCCCTTCCTCCCAATTTTCCATCTCTGCTTGGCCCAGATCCTTTGGATGGCTTCTGTAACAAATACGAGACAACCAAACAGAGAAGAGAGAGTGAGAGTGAGAGTCTATAACAGCTACCGAGAACCACCCTAAAAGCAAGAAGAGCAACAACGGGGAAGGAGCATCTCAAGTGTCGGCTGGAAGAAGAAGAAAACCTAAGAAGAAGAAGCAGCAACCCGAATTTGGATTGGGCCCTGTTACGAGTTGATGAAGGCCAGTAAGGGGAAAGTGGGCAACAACTTGGGTCATCTGGTCCACGATGCTTGGTCGGGTCATACGGGTCCAACCTGTTTTTATTATGACCAGGTCAGATCAGATCGGATTAGATCGGATCAGATCGGGTTGGCGCCTGAAATTATTGCAGGCCTTGATCAATCTCGTTGTTTGGATATATAATGTTCTCTATACATGAATGGTGCTGATATAATAAATTAATATAATTATATATAATCCATTTCTAGTTAATGATCGATCTGTATTTGATCAGTACTTGACTAGATGAAAATGATCATGTCCATCACGAAGATCAGATTAAGAGGCCGCTAATAACATAAATCATTGTGACTGATCACTCACATAAATCGATCATGACTCACTAATCATGCCTACATATGATGTTGGTGGCATGCATGGATATTGCCTCAATCATATACTTCATATTATAATGATGATCATGTTACGTACTGCTTTCTTTTTTTTCCCCTAAAAGAGGAAAACGTATGCGTCTCTAAATTAAGGTAATTCGTCGATTAATCGCTAATAAACCAGCTCATGATCTAATCCAATGGCAGTATATACTTTCTCTCGTTGGAAATTATATCCCTATATATCCCACCAATCAGTCAAGGTTGCAATATTGTAAATCAGAAAAAATTCTCCATTATTGGCAAATGTAGAACCTCATTCAATTCTCTCTCCTTTGCTTTAAATTCATGATGTCTTCATCAGATATATATATATAGTTTGGGTCCTTCAAAATTATTATAAACCACAAGACTTCTTGTTCCAGAACTATATATATATATATATATATATATATATATATATATATATATATATCTTCTGCATTGTTTGGTTGGCATAGAATTCTGAAAAAATTAAATTAAAATTATATCCAAGTTTTTTCCTTTTCTTTTGCAATATTTTCTGAATTTTATTTTAGTTCAATATACAGTTTTTTTTTTTTTTATTGTTTTTTCAACTGGCGCACCAAACCGAACTGGACAAAACACTGACTAATTTGCTGGAAGTGGATTATTCTCGATGGTCCTGTACAGTGACGGATCAGTTCCAATGTTTTGAATACCGTACCGGATGGCGTACCGGTCAAGACACTGAAACGAAATATTTCAGTACCGGTACCATTTCGTGTACCGTTTCGGGATAGTCGATATATGAATAAATTATATATATAAATATATATAACAATTATATTCTAAAATAATAGTTTATATATGAATAAATTATATATAAATACATACATATATATAAATTATAAATAGTCTAGTCTAAATTAGGGGTCAAAAAATGAACTTGTAGTTTGAAAAATGAAAAAAAAAAAAAATGAAGGCCGAAATATCGGCCGGTACAGGCCGAAACGGCCGGTACAGCCGGTATTTAAGCCGGTACGAAATACAGGTAGTATCTGTACCGGCCCAGTGGCCGGTACGGCAAATATCGGCCGTACCGGCCGGTACGAAATGATTTTTAAAACTTTGATCAGTTCAGGAAACCGATACTTCCGAAACCAAAAGTCGGTTCGGGTAATCGGTTATTCGGAAACTCCTATTTTTGGAAGGAACAGTGCTAACCTGTACCATGGCAGTACTAGTTCAACCTCATTTTAAATGATTTAAGGTTCGTTTGTTTTTAGAGATGAGATGAGATGAATTGAGATTAAAGTTAAAAAGTCTAATAAAATATTGTTAAAATATATTTTTTAATATTATTGTTGTTTTGGGATTTGAAAAAGTTGAATTGTTTATTTTATTTTGTGTGGAGATTTGAGAAAATTGTAATGATGAGGTGAGATGTGATGAGATGAGATGTTTTTCAAAAACAAACAAGGCGGAACCCGGGAATATTATTTGATTAATGATATCCATACAACAAATTTTACAATATATATATATATATTATAAAATAAAGATATTTTGCTAAAATGATAATACTTTTACAAGTTAGTTTATAAAAATAATTATTATTTTTTAAATATTGTTATATAAAATATTGTGAAAAGTGCTATGTCCTTATAATTTTTCATATTATTTTATCAGCTATTTGTTGCCACAGGCAGTGGAAAAGTACTGGGAAAAGGTTGTAGTACTGCCATATAGAAGAAGAAACTCAGGACCTTGTAATATTGTGGAACCTGCAAATATTCACGCGTGATAACCCAATCAAATGTGGAGACCAATCAATCCCGAAACTTTCGGTATTCCGTTCAAATCCTATCTCCATTTTTTTTTTTTTTTTTTTTTTCCGGCTTCGAAGGAATCTGCCTTCATGATTACAAGATCATTTACAATTAAATCACTGGCGAAAGAAGGGGATGTTCTACATGTCATTTACATGAACAAAACTTGTATGTATTTTGCGATCTCAGTGACTCCACTTGGGATTTGCCCCGAGGACCCCTTAATCTTATGAAAAGCCTATATTCATCGAATGTCATAGGTGGGTATAGAGCAGGTCTGTCCTGTGCCACAAGCTCCTTTGCTGGCTCTATGGGTATGTCACTCTTTGGATTGTAGAAAAAGGCAAGAGAGACACGCTCTTGGCCTGAATTTACTATCACTCTATGCTCCACGCTCTTGTAGATTGCATTGCTTAGAACCTGGTTATCATCATCATCCATTATCAATTAAAACATACGACAATTGATCAAATGACGGTCATTATGGCGAGAGACGATCATCTAGAACGTCAAGTCATTTTATATATATATAAAATTACAATCAATCAATATTTTTATAGTGGGGGAACATCCAGTACTAGCTAGGGTCTAGGCCGTGTCCCCGTCAATTTCAAGTTTTAATTAACATGTTAAAAATATGGCATTGCTTAAGCACTAAACACAACTAAAAGTGAATCGTATAAGATAGCAAAAAAATGAGAGCATATCACAAATACTATTTGGCACGTCGGCTAGCTTCTAATTGGAGGGAAAAAGAGTGAAATGGACATCTGTAAAATAACATTAAATTGTGAGAAAAATAACAATGAGATGATTGCTTATTAATTGTGGATTTTACTGAGTTAAAGTTCAAATTAGAAAAATAATAATTAATGGAGAGATGATTGTTTGTGAGGGGAGAGCGCAATTATCATTAAAAATTTTATGCGAAGACCTAATTATCCATGGCGCTCAGAACGTCGTACGTGATGTTATCCGGGCTGAGTTGTGTTTGTAGGTCTCACCATTTTCAGAAGAATTTATAATGAATTCATTTTCAGAAAAAGCAAATAAAGCACGTTTTGGGTCTTGGGGCTTCGATTATGTGATGGTTTCAAATTAACTCACTCCTCCTGGTCACCAAGAAAAAAAAATATTAAAAGAAGAAGGAAAGAAATTAAGGAAAAGAGAGACAAGATCTAGCTAGTGGCATGTTTTTAAAGCTGTGGACCAAAAGTTACTGGAGCGCCCGTCAGAACACGACCATACCATGTGCCTATATATGGTTCATGAATTCTAGCCAAACACTTCAAATCGCATGGATAATCTTGGGTATAAAGGAAGAAAAAAAAATATGTATAGTCACCTGAATTTGATCGCCAATATTGACGATAAAAGCGTGGCGAGCCGGTTTGACCGTAATCCAATTATTTTCTCTCCGGACTTGAAGACCGGCGACTTGGTCATCTGGAAGGAGCAGTGTCATGCCACCTGGGTCCGAATGGGATGACAAACCAAGGGTCAGGTCAGGCTGTGGACACTTCGGATAAAAGTTCACCCTCAGACAGGCCCCAATGTTTTGGCCGCCAAATGCGTTTTGAAGAACATCCTCTTCCAATCCAAGGTTTAAAGACAAGAGTTTCATTAACCTCCCGCATAGGTTCACTACCTCTTTCCCATACTCATCGAGCACTTCCCTAAATTAAGTTCCAAAACCCATTCCTTCAAGTCAATTTACTTGAATATACAAGTAAACAGAGTATCATATTATATAGTTAATACATATCATGCTAAACTAACTGGCGGCCTATAAAGATATGGAACAGTAAGTACCATAGGTGACCATTATATATATATATATATATATAGCATATGCCATATTGCATGATATATGAAACCAAAGAATAAGCAATTGGGAAAAATCATTATTAATATAGGAAGAATTTTAATGAAAAGAAGAAAAAACGTGTTGTTAATATGGCTGAACAACCTGCAATCAGCCGGGAGGGCAGGCCATTTGTTGTAGTCCTTCAACGACAATGGAAGGTAGTGAAGAAAATAATAATCACTCCAATCAAGAATGGCACCTTTTTCGACCCCTAGCCGGCTACCATAACCTTCATAAGTTTTTGGGGAGTTAGCGTAAGGTTGCTTCATCTCCAGGGGAAGGTGAAAGAACTCGCGCCAAACCTCCCGTGCACGGTCCATGAGTTGGGGACGGACTCCATGGTTGAGAATCTGGAAGAAACCCCACTCTCGGCAAGCTTCAGATATTTGACCAAGTATGGTGGTACGAAGATTATCATCGTCTCCATATAAGCCTTGAAGATCGATGATTGGGATGTTAACATCGTCGCGAGGCGCATCAGTAGTAGTAGTAGTAGTTCTGTTAATTGTTGGCCTTTCTTGTGGCGGCTTGATGTATCGGTCAGGAATCACTGGCACTTCACTTTCGGATAAGGATTGGACGCGAACTATGGGCTCGGGCCAATCTACTGTGCTAATCATGATGTTAATTAAACAAGTATAGAGCCTATATAGCTTGGTTTGGCTTCCAAGCTCGATCCTACACATACATATATATGCTTAAATAAAACAAAACTATCGATCGGTAAAACCAATTAACGAGTCCCAAAGTATTTCAAGTACTCCAGAGAGAGAGAGAGAGGTTGAGGTCTGGATGGGGGAGTTTGAGAGTGGTAGTTAAAGGAGGGCCGGCATGCAAGGTGGAGAGGTAGGAGATGAAATGGACGTGAAAGAGAAACGTGAAATATATGGGGGATTTTTAAAAAAGTTGTGTGGCTATATATTGGAGCTGGGACTCGTGAGTGTCAAGTGTGAGTAGAAGAAAAAAATCTATTCATCATTTATTTTTTTATTATTTTCTCATCATCTCACATCATAAAAATGATAAAAATATTATAAAAATTGAGATAATAAATAACATTACTCGTGGATTGAGATGGACAGGCCAACATTCAACGAACATATATATAAATAATAAATATAATGTGTGTGTATATAATTATATATATATATATAATAAGTGAAATCAATTTAGCCATTTATAACTCATGTCTAATGAACCCAGACAAGAATTGGTCCCCATTTCGGCGCCGTGAACCACTTGATTTACTTTATTTTGTTCAATCTATATGTGCCACACATTATTATTGATAAGGAAAACAGGACCTATCTATCTGTTTGGAACTTGCAGATATGATTAATGAAATATTGCAAGAGTGGGCCTCCGACTGCCATCATAAATTAACGTACAGGAAAAATGTCAAAAAAGAAAAGAAAAAGGTACTGCAAATTAATTAAGCTGACGAGAAAATCAGAATAATCAAAAGGAATCGAGTCATTTGGAATTGAATCATTTATATATCAATAAATCTTATACTAATCGAAATGCAAGACGAGAAAAACGATTGTTAGAAAAAAAGGAGGTTCTCCAAAGATCAGAGGGTGCCAAAGATTTTGTAATTAACCTAGCTACCTCGATCCTTACATACACAATGGAAGTGATCCACAATATTCTACAGACATGCTAATATGGAAAAAGATCTCGTCAAGCTAGTTGCTCGTCTACGTATCAGGGCCTGTTCGTCCATTAGTCAAGGTAGGCAATTGCCTAATACCCTAATAGAAGAAGACTCCCAAAATATATATATAAAGTAAAAAAAAATTTAAAAGTATATATATACTCAATAAAAAATTTTAATTAACTCAATAAGAATGAAAATATAAATATGATCAAATAGATATTATATCATTATTAATTTTTAAAAGTATCATATATAATAATTATTTTACTTATTCTTATTTTAAGAATACACTTCTCTTTTGTCATTATCAGTTTAATATATAATTAATGTGAAAATTATAAATAACAAAATTTAATTTTTCAGTGTTCATAAAAGGTTTTTGTATAATCCTTTAAGAGTACTGCTACAGTCCCCGCTCCCTCTCCCGCTCTCGGTCCTGCTCAGTGTAAAATGTAGTGTTTTTTTATTTTACTTTTTTATACATGTATTTTTTTAACAATATAAAATATTTTTTAAAAAAATAAAAAAAAATTATTATATCATTAAAAAACACTTACTTAATCATTAAATAAAAATATATATATATATTAAAAAAATAAAAAAATGTAGCGGGACTGGGAGTGGTGAGAGTAGCATTATTCAATCCTTTAAAGAGGCAATAGCCCTTTTTTTCAAATGTGTAAGTTGTTTACAGAATTTTATTGACAATAATGATTATAATTGTGTCTAAGAGTCTAAAGTACTTGTAAAACTAGATTTGATAAAATTCTCTCTAAATCAAAATTTTCCTAATAAAGATTCAAGTCAGTTATTAATTGAAAATGTGGTATAAAATCTTAATCAATAATTTTACTTTACAAAATAATAGGAATTATTTTTAAATAAAAATATAATATAAAAAAATTAAAAAATTAAAAAAAAAGTCTCACTCAAAATTTTAGCCTTAGGCCCCAGAACGTATTGAGCTAGCCCTGGTACGTATAAACATGAGATCAGCCTTAAGTAATACAGAGTTCATATAAAGTATTTGTTTAATTGGAAGTTGGATAAAGTCTTCACAGTTTTTTTGTTAAAAGTATCTGGTGCAACCACATCAGACCCCTCAAGCTCCAGCTCAGCAGATCGTGCACACAATGAGTGTCCAATAAGTATAATTACCAATATGGCAAGAGCATCTCTTCAAGATCATGACAGCAAGCCTCCAGACAGCAAGCCTTACAAATATAGAAACTCACACTTAAGGCAAGCATTTGCAACAATCATGGATCCTATAATATCTGCTATATAATTATGTAATCTCATGGATTCAGCAAATCAATCTTATTTATGTTAATTGTATATTTTGCCATCTTGTACAGAAAACAATGTGTATCGATATCACAAGATTGTATCTTTTGATTTTCATTGACTTGGACTACCTATTTAATAATGAATACACAATATATGGTTTGGTGAGTTGGCCAAAACCATTTTTCTGCAACTCTGTTCATTTTTCACCCGTGAGATTCTTCAAATTATGTCTGTTTCCGCCTCGTGTATTGCATATGGTTAGAATCTGCGACAAAGGATATATTCAATATAATATGATCTCTGTCAACAATATATACATATATATATATATATTGATTATAATTTATTAATAGAATAAAGATTAAAGGTTTTCTTAACAGCTTTATAAATTCATTCAATGGGTTATAATTAATGTAGTTCATGTACTAATTTTTATATATCAGTTTAGTTATTATATATAGCTAGACTCGATTGGGCATTATAATTACTGATCCGGGCTCTTTCCTATATATATACCAGCTTCCCCCCAAAAGCCCATTTAATTAAATCCCTCTTTTATTACCATACCAATTTGTGCAAAAGACCAAAAGAAGTAGTACTACTGAAACTCTAATCTGTACGTTAATCTTGGTTAATATTAATCTGCTCGCATTGAAAGCAATCGTGAAGAACTGGTTATTGTGATCTGTTCTTGGCTAGCGCGGCATGATCTGCAATTTGCAACTTGCAAATCCATATGCAGTACCCTAAGCGGATCCAGGGTGCTGGACCAGTACTAGTACGTCATCTCGGCGTACGTGCTGCGTGTGTGTGTGTGAGAGAGAGAGAGAGGTTATTCAAGCTATGCATATAACGCGGTTTTTCGTATGGAATGTAGGTATATATATATATATAGGCCAAAGGACAGGTGATTTGATGGCTTTAGCGACAAAGAGTTCTTCCTCTCAAACAAAAAGGCCGAAACAGAGATATTACAGAGGTAGGGCAAAATAAAAATCCAGCTTAAAAGAGGGTGTATTATTATCATGGTAGTTGGGTTAGAGGTGAGAGATAAGAGAAAAAGGAGAACCACCCCCACCCCCCGGGCGTCCCGATCCTCTGAAGAGATTGAAAAGACGAGAGTCCTTCGTTTGATTAATTGCTAGTACCTCAACATGTCCATCTTTTATTGTCAGTCAAATCTTATATCCAACTTTCTTTTTTTGTGGTGTTAAACCATAATGTAGATCACGATATTTATGAAGTTGATTTTGTCACCGATATGTTAAAGGAATAGAGTGTAAATGTAAAAGTCTAACTAGAACTAAGTGATTAAGTTGATAAATTTAGATAAGATTAAGTGACTAAAATGATAGAGTTTATCTTATTATTAAGTTTGTAATTTTAGATAAATGTAAATTATTTATTAACTTTATCTATAACAATATGACGTTTATCTAGAATGTATTAGAGGTAGTTTAGATAAGCCATTTATGTGAAATTCGAGTCGATAAGAATCTCCACTTATTCAGAACAGAAGCTGAACTGAAATCAGTTATTGTAGTAAAGAGTTATCACAAAATGTTAGCATTCCATCAGGAGACATCTTCGCGACATATTCCTATTGAAACTAAAACTACTTTCAGATTGTTTATTTAAGGGATTCTACTGGTTAGGATTTGTAGGGATTCAGATCTAGATATTTTCTAAAGTACTTTTCAGTGCATATTTTGGTGAGAGAATTTCTTTGAGAATTTTCATATTGTTTCTCTCAAAAGAGTGTGATCGTGCTCCATGTTGGAGAATTGATTGGTCGAGTTTCAGCCACTGCAATTCTAGGAAAAAAGTCAATGTTTGAAAATTGTTAGAGGTTTTGGCTGCTACTGCGATAGAAGACAAATGAGTCATTTGTCTAATCAAGTAAGAGTGTCAATTGACAAAGATTTTGTAATTGAGCTTTACTTGTAATTGATTTTCAAATAATAAAATTGATTTTTTTGAGTTTGGCTGCCCCATAGGGTTTTATCTCTAAAGAGTTTTTTAAAGCGTTTCATTTCGATACCAATTTCGGTGTTATGCAATTTATTTACTTTGCGTTATTACTTAATTATTAAATAATTACATGATTAACGACTAACCAATTTGTTGAGTGAATTGGTAGATATTTCCGCTGCGTTACAATACAGAGGTATTTGGATAATTTCAATTGACATCAGAGCGTGGTTCACAAATTCGAATGTGATTCGTTCCCCTGTTGACCATGTCGTTATATGTCTCGTCACACTTTGATGGAGAAACTATGCGTAATGGAAAGTTCGTATGAGGGTTTTCCTCAAGTTTTTGGATGAACATATATGGTATGCAGTTGAGCGAGGGCGGACTAAACTTGAGACAACTATGATGCATGGACAAGAAATAAGATCACCAACTCGAATTGGAATAGCAAGAGACTTAATGTCATTTTCATGACTGTACCTACCGAAGAATTTAAAAGAATCTCAATATGTGAAATTGCTAAAGAAGCAAGAAATATCTTGAAGGTTACACATGAGGGGACAAAGATTATAAAAAATTCAAGATAATAGTTGCTAACCTCAAAATTTGAAGAAATTAAGATGCTGGAAGATGAAAGTTTTAATAATTTTTATACTAAATTTAACAAATTTGTGAATTCCAGGTTTAATCTCGACGAGAAGGTGGAGGATTCAAGGGTCGTGAGAAAGATTTTAAGGTCCTTGTCTGAAATATTTCGCCCAAAAGTTACAGTCATTGAAGAAAATAAGGATTTTGATGCTATTAAGATTGAAGAATTGGTCGGCTCCTTACAAACATATGAGTTCTCTCTTCCTCAAACAAGGAAAAACAAGTCCATTGCTTAAAACTGTGGAAGAAGATGGAGATTATTTTTTTGATAAAAAAAATATGAATGATGAGGATATAGATCTCATTACAAGGAACTTCAAAAAATTATTGTTTAACAACAAGAGAATAAATGGAAAGCAAAAGAGAGATGTAAGAAATTTCCTGCTAAAAAAAGTGATTCTGAAAAATGGAACAAAGATAAATCTGAGCAAAAAGATAAAGTGAAGTGTTATAAGCTCAGGTTATGGTCATATAAAAATTGAATGTCTAAATTTTAAGAAAAACAAAAGAAAAGCACTGAATGTCATAGATAGAATCTGAAAGTTCAACTTCATCATCTGATGATGAAAATTCTTTTATGGCTTTTTCTACTCCATAACAGTTGTGTCAATGGTTGAAGAACGAGCTGATCCAATCTCCAATTATTTTTCCTCTTGTAAAACTAAAGAAAAAACCTTATTGATGGATGGAAGAAGATCCATGGGTAAGATTTGTCCACATACATGTGAAAAGCCTTCATTTAACCCCATAAGAAAATGCATAAGATGTTAGCGTTGCTAATACTCAAGTAAAACTCGTAAAGCACCACATGAACAAAAAGGTACAGGATTATAGTGCATGAGCTCATCCCAAAGACCTATCATGTATAATATAATATTCACTAACCATTGCTGATGATAAATGGTTTTCCTGTGAAATAGATGAAAGATCATTTTCAAGCTGATAAATGCATGGTCCATTGCTCTATGAAAAATGCTCATGAAGATCATGCCACATCTCCTACGTTGTAGTGGCATAAATGATACTAGATGCGATTTCTTTAGAAACAGAGTTGAAGATTCAAGATAAAACCATGTTACTGCAGTGGAGCCAAGCAAGGTAATGAAGATAAGAAGTGTCACAAGTTTGCGACATTGAACCATTCACAAAACCGATCTTATTCTTGGTAATCATTGCCATTTTCCTGAAACAAGACCAGGTATGGCAATTATCTCCCATCAGTAGTTGCGTAACCAGAAGAGATCCAGGAAAATCACCATTTTGGAGATGATACAGACTTGCAGAATTGTCTTCCATTGTAGAGGAATGAGAAACAGAGGAAAACATCAAGAAAACCCTAAAATAGACTGACACCATATTAGAAACTGACAGATGAAACTTCCAGAACTTGAGAAAAAACTAAAGTTGATCTTATTCAGTCAGTTCTCAAGAATTACACGAAACACTATTTATATAGACAAGTAAAGAAAAAGAATTGAAAAATGACTAACCGACTAGTGTCATATAGGTTGTGAGTTGTACAATGAATATAAAGTGTAAAACCTCTCATCACTAATCTTCACGCGTGTGCCAATCATAGGTTTAAATTACTTGGGAACGCTATCAACCTCCACTTACAAAGTACATTAACATTATTCCAACTTCGATTTAATATTCAGTTCCCATTGTTTCTGCATTAGGGGTGCTACCTGCCCCCTACGGGGCAGGGCCACCACTTCCCCACACTCCGCCCCCATTCATGCGGGGGCGGGATACCCCGTTTGCTGCACGAGGTGCAGAGGTGGACCTTCATCCGTCCTTCCAACTGGCCCAGTTCAGTTATCTGGGCCTAAAATGGCCCAGAAACACATTCAAACCTATTTTTGGGCCATTTTGGCCCAAAATTTAACTACAAAAAATAAATATATTGCAAAACTAAAAACAATTATATGGATATTGAATAGAAACTATTACTTAATAACTATATTCTAAGTTTCAACTAATACTATTAAGTATTAACTAATAATCATCACTAAGGCACTAAACTATTACAATTATACAAATTACGAGAACTAATAAACTATTACAATATTACAAACTCATCTAAAAATAGTAAATATTACAAATTATACTACTAACTATTGTAGCAACATTACAATTAATCGTAAATTAACAAAATCATAACATTTAAAATTTGATCAATTTGAGGTGGCGGTGAGTTCACTGAGTTGTGTTGGGATCATAAAACCTGCAATATTAATAAGTTAAAAATAAAAGAAATTAGAATTATAAAGTTATAAACATGAAACAAAAAATTAAAATACATGCACATTGTGCAAACCATGGCAAATTGGCAATGGTGGGTCCAATACACACAAGTCATGTTGAATCAAAGGTAGCCGTAGATGCCGTTTCATGTATCACTATAACAATTAAATTTAAAATTAACACCAATTAAATATAAATAAATAAATTAAAATAAGAAAATGAAATTCAAGTCCCACGATTACCAGATCCAAGCTGATCACCATCCTCCTCCTAGATTTCGGCCTCCTCATAGTCAAGAACATCCAGAACATGAATTGGAGTCTCCGTGATCCAATTCTGCATGCAAATCAAAGCCTCCACAGTGGTAGGAGCTAATGAACTTCGGAATGAATCCAATACGCGCCCTCTGGTGCTAAAGGCCGACTTCAAGGCTACGATGCTAATAGGGATGACCAAAATACTACGGGCTATTTCTCCAAGGACGGGATACTTTATGTCATTCACCTTTTACCAACTTAATATATCAAAGTCTCGTGAAAATGGTTGAAGCTCCGCTGCCAAGTATCTGTCTATCTCTTATTGAGCCTATGTAGAACTCCAAACAAAGGGGTTCTGCTCCAACCTCTCGCCCGAGTCCAATCTATGTCTTTTCCCAACCCCGGCTTCTGGAACTGGTGGTGGTAGGTGTAGGTGCTGCAATATTATCACCCCACAAGACGGTAAACTCATCAAATAATCTATCAAGGGTTTCCCTAACCTTTACTGCAATATGCTCTGCCCATGCTTGCCCGTACGCAATTCTTAATCCATATACCATGGCATCCACCTGAAACCAAGGGTCAACAAAAACGGGTACATATAATAAAATATTAGCCCTAGTGAAATCTCCACAATACTTGTCGTACTTTGTCCTCATAACCAATGACATCTCCCGCAGCCTAATGTGACCACCGGCGACTATGTCACCTAATTTTTCTTTTACCTTACATATTTGCTGACAGAAATGATGGGATATAAGGTACAAAGTTACAGGTAGAGTCGTGGTGACCTCGTAGAAAAGTCTCAAAAAATTTATGAAAATAAATACAACTTCCCAATCATCATCCATAGGCTTGCCCAATCCTATGTGATCATCAAAATATTTTACGTATTGGATGTCTTCACCACCCAATAATGCAAATGCCAACTTATATTCTTGGGCTCCCACCAACATAAAAAATGTTGAGTTCCATCATGTAGGCATATTAGTACAAAGACCCTTCTTGGATATTAGGCTAGCAGACCTCGCAGCAACTTTGAATTTCTCCAATCTCGAAGGAGAAGATCTCACTCATCTCACAACAATCCTAACTCAAGCAATCGAGTCATGAAAATCCCTCAAACCATTAGTGACAATAAGATTCAGAATATGTGTCACACATCTTACATGCAAATACCCACCACCCATGATTGTCTTATTTATCTCTCTAAGATAAGTCTTAAGATATCCTAATGCGACATCGTTAGACGAGGCATTATCAACTGACTGTAACAACTCGTGTCAACCTCCACTCCTTTATTGGGGCCTCCAAGGCCCTCCCAATTGTTTCACCATTGTGATCGGTGATTTGACAAAATTTTATAATTTTCTTATGCAATGTCCAATCACAATCAATAAAATGCACAGTCAAAGACAAATAATTAAAATTTTGGACCGATGTCTAAGTATCGATGGTGAGGCAAACAAATTGACCCTTCAACTTCTCTTTTTCAGACCAATAATAATTTTTTTACATCATTTGCCACCATGTGGCGAAAATGGAAATTAAACTTTGGTTCCAAGTAGTGAGAATATGCTTGGAACCTTTTCCCACCAACAACTTGAAAATGTAACTCGTCCATGATGACCATACGAGGTAGGTGTCTCCAACACTCATCGGAATCATACTTATTATACCCCTGCAAAGTTGCACCTTTACTACTCTCATCTGCCATTTTTTTAAGTTCAATCTCTAGCCTAAATTGGCTATTCTCTTGTAATGATCTTAATATTAGACTTTTTTTTGCATTACTCTTCTAAGTGTACCTTTAATTATAAGGTACTATGTTTCCTATTGTAACATCCATAAATTTTATCACAGTGGTTACATTGGGTTTGGGGGTTATTGGGGTTATCACCCTCTAATTTGGTTAAATGAGACCAAATTATAGAAGTGGGTTTCTTGCTAGGCTTGGGGGTGGAGCAAAATTCCATAGGCGTAGGGGTAGGTATTGGGCCAGGAGTAGGAGTAGGGGTAGGGATAGGGGTACCCTGGGTAAGGAAGCTCGCACTAGAATATACCGGATTTTCCATGAACTCAAGCAAACAACAAATCTGAAATTAATCTAAAAAAGAATCAAGATTTTGCTACTTGTAAAAGATTGTTCTATTATTTTAATATTTTGTAGATCTATTATTTTTTACAATTGTAAATTGTAATGATATTTTTATAAAATAACTTATAAAAATAACATAAGTTTATATAAAAACTTTCATTTTAAAATATGATTGTTCAAATGACTAAAACCCTAGCAACAATTTGTGTGTGTTCTTTTTATATCTTGGAATAAATTATATGGCATCATGTCAAGAACATTATCTAAGAGCAATTATTTCGATGATAAAATTTACATTTTCTGTCGAATGGGTGCATAATTTTTTATGCAAGTAAGCATCAAAATTCAAACAAATAGAAGTGGCCGAATTCTAATGTTTGAAAAATCAGAATTCTAATGAAGGCAGGCTGTCTGGAAGGCGATTTTTTCCAGCAATTGATGTTTGAGAAGGGTTGTTAAAAGAGCACCATTTCAAAACATTAGTATATCTACATTACAAGACAATAAATTTAGGGTTCCAATGTTTGAAAAATCAGAATTTCGAAACTCTAAATTAATTTAGGGATTTCAAAGATAATTAATTTGGGGTTCCAATCTGAATTTCGAAACCCACAAAATTGAAAATCACTGATTCACTATCACATATTCAAATTTCAAGAATTTACACACAATCATTCATACACAATCAGTCTCCACAACACACAATTCACAAACACAATCTCATCCTCCATCTCCGATTAAATCTTATCCTTCCTCCAATCTCCATTCCATTACTCAACAAAAAATTAAATACACATAACTAAAGACTGAGAGCAGGTTCTTACCTTCGGCGACGGAGATGCAGACGAACGACGACGACGTAGTGGGCACGACGACAAAGTTGGACAGCGACGGAGATGAGAGAGTGAGAGAGACTCAGAGAGAGAGAGAGAGAGAGAGGGAGCTCACAAAAGTGAGGAGAATGGGGGAGTCGCGGGGGAGGGGAGTTTCTTAAACATATGACCAAACGACGTCGTTTGATGCCTGGGGATTTTTTTATATATAAATACATATATATTTATTTATATTGTATATATATAACCGAGGCTGGGCCCCCTCTGGCCCTCCAGATGCAAGCGGGGCACCCTGCCCCCTGATTCTACCCCGCTGTCCACCCCTATTCTGCATCTAAAAACATCAATAATTATTTTGTGGTGATCACTCATGATTATGTTTGCATGATCGAGATCATGACACAGTACTGACGTGCATGCACGGAATCAATATATTGAATCTCACTTTTTTTTAGCATGAGAAGTTCTTTAATCACAAAAAAAATGTATAAAAATAAATTCACAAACTAACATTATTTGATACGATATGTTAGATTTACTTTACTATAAAAATAATTTTATAATCTAACGTTTTATGTCAATACACGTCAATTTGTGAAGCTGAAACATATCTCTTTTATTTTCACTCTTACTAGATATTGAATTACAGTAACTAATTGATCAGACGCGCCCAATTGTATATACATATACAATATATCAATTAAATATCAAATATATACTTAGGCGCGAACTTAGAATTATGCAAGTGAACGGCCTGACGAATTAATTAAACCAGCTTAATTGTAACCTGCAGTGGGAAAGCCATCTTCTCCAATCTCCACTCCTTGCTTTACCTGGCCTCCGGTTCCCCGTATCTTCCTGGAAAACAGATCTTCCAAAGATTTCCTTAAAATATTGATCCTGATGTCAAAAGCAAAAGCACCCACTTGGGACGATCGACCTACCTCACCACCTGATCCTCACTTTCAAAGAAAAGTCTCAAAGCATATCTTATCGGGAAATTAAACTCAGCATTAAGTTTTTTTTTTAAATAAAAAAATAAAAAAACTCCCAAAGCAGTCTCAATCCGGAAATTTGCTATTTGCGTATTATATGTATATGTATATATATTATATATATACTATGAAAAATATTAAATATATTTAAAAAAAACTTATATAAAAAAATTTATTTTTTTACGTTATTGATATGTTAAAAATAATAAAATTTAAAATTAATAAAAAGTTAATAAAATAAATCATACAAATAAAAATATAAATAAAACTGTACATATAAACTTATACACGTTATTTCAAACTTTCAAACCATCATTAATGACATGCTAAATTCTTGGCGCCACTCCCGGGATGTCACAGGAACAATTAACCTTCACTCCGGTACAAAGAAATACTAGCTTTGCATTGATCATATATACCTACCAGTATAACTTGTCCTTCTGGCTGTAGCTAGCCGCCTCTAGCCACAAAACCTAACTATTTTGTAACAAGTTATTCTATTAGGGGATTCCAACATTTTCTTTTATTAAAATATATTAGAAAAGTCTATACAACATATTATTATTTTATTTTTATTTTATTAAATAAGATGTGACATATTTATCATTATTAAATAATTATTTATTATATACTTTCTTATTATTTAATAATGATGAATATACCATATATTATTTAATATGATCAAAATAAAAAAACAGTATAATATATAGTATTACTCTTAATATTTAATTAAGCTGGTATGATAAGCTCTGCATATACAGAGAGCTAGATAGCCCTTTACCTCAACACAGATTAGCAGATCTCCCTCGTCATTTAAGCTATTAATGCCTCATTAAGGGATAGCCCTGACTAAAGTTGCACCCAAAATATTTCGCGAACGTTGTCAAAACTCTGGAATATTCAAAGTGCTAATTGTTTCGGGATTGAGGCCTGCTGGAATATTCGGTCGATTCAGACCTTTCAATGAGTTAATGAAGATCCACCCCTGGCACTATTCTAAGTTTCTAACGTCTAACTACTAGAACTGCCGATACGAGGCCGGGGAAAAACCATCTGATAATTAGTAGTCCTCGACTGCCATTAACTACGTACGTCCCCTCTCAATTTGAGTGAATCTTTTGCCACCTCACGATTCTATTTTAAAGCGTACGTACTAGCTAGCATAGAAAAACTCATGATAAACCTACAATGGATCGAGGTGGTGCCAGCCATGCCACGGCCCGTAGCCTAATTTAGCCTGCCCTGAACCCACCATGCATGCGTCTTCAGACTATTTGATTAAATGGATCTTCAAAATTTAATTAATATCATATTTTTTTATATTTATTTATTCTATTTAAATTTCATCTCATTAACTATTCACTTTTTATATAATAATAAAATATTATTAAATTAATAATTTTTTATTTAATTTATTTGTATCACATTTTATAATTCTATCAATTTAATATTAATAATAATTATATTCTAATAAATTAATATTAAAAAACTCATATTTTTAAAAATCATTTAATGCTAATAATAAAAAATATTTAATTAAGCTCATTTAAATTTGTATATAAATTTATTAATTACAAACCAAATAGTATTTTTGTTTGAAGTGAAAAATTAATATTTTAATATTTACTTGGAGTGAGAAATTAATATTTTCATATTTAATTAATCAATTATGGTTCTCTATCTTTAGCCAACCATTGTAATAGAAGTTTATCTTATTTTAGATTTGATGATCAATTCAATGTAAGTTATTTTTTACATCAATTATATAAATTTTAACTAACTTTCTCATTTGATCAAGTCCACGCGGATGCTCTTACCCCAATTTTAATGCCGATTATCTCCAAATTCGATGGCTATTAGTTGTTATAATTAATTACCGGCCTTCTGACGCAGCTTTACATCACCATTACGTACTCATAAATATAAGAGTAGCACTAGCATGCCACTTGCAGCTTATCGCTAGTGTAAAATTAGCGTTTTTTTTTATCTAATTTTTTATCTATATTTTTTTAATATTTTTAAATATTTTTAATAAAATAAAAAAATACTTCAATATATTTAAAATTATTTTCTTAATCACTAAATTAAAAAAAAATATTTAACAAACAGTCAAATTGAACGGTATGGTGAGAACGGCAGACTAGCTCTATTGTAAATATAATGTCATCCCATAGATAATAAAACAGTAGCGTGATGGTAGCAATAAAGATTCATTGTTCTGATCTTTCTTTTGATGGAGGCAGGAAACCAGCTAGATTCCCGCAAGATGGAGCCTAATTAACTACCACTTCTTTTTTAGGCACCATCATTTCGGATATAACTCTGTTATCTTTTAATGAATCAACGTTCTTTTAATTTGTCACTTCAGGATCTCCTTTGATGATCTAAATATACATGCATGCATGGGAAGCACCGATCATGATTGAAAAGTTAGCTGTTGGATTTTGATAGATCTAGACTAGTTCTGTAAGTTAATATTGGTTAGATGATGATCATGTATCTAGAGATTAATCATTATCATGGTTTGATATTGCATATATCTATCTCTATTAGCTCGATCGTTAACCATGTCAAACGCGTGCAAACCGCGTGCGACGTGTATGTATGTATCATGTATATATATGTTGCATGCAAGATTAATAATGAAAATTCATCGCCATGGTTAATTAATTTGTCTCATACGGTTATTTTTAAGAGAAATGATATTTGCATTCGTGAGCGTGCAGTCGCTTTGAAAAAAATGAATAAATATGAGACCCACATGAAAAGAAATTAATTTTTTAATAGTGGATCTCACTTTTTTTCAAAACGACTGTACGGCGTTTGCGCATTCCATAACTGTATGTAACATTACTTTATTTTTAATATGATCGAAGTTTAATCATGTCCATTGAAGGCGCCGTAACATAAGTGTTAAAGTCAAATTAAGCTTGATCTCTATTATTCATTCGAATAATTTCTGCTTGCACAGCATGTGAGTATTGTTTCGTTTGATTGCTTTGAAAAAGTTAATTAATGAATACACGTTTAAGTGTTGTCGAATTCTCTCCTCTCTTTTTTTTTCCTTTTTATATCGTAATATGTCAAATATATATTTTCACTTACAACAAGCACACAAAAACGTCGCATTAACCATTATTAAAAAAAAAAAAAAGATTTAAGAAAACACAACATTTGACTTTAATGATTTAATCTGCTTTTTACACCTTGTGCTGGGACCATCCCAATCAATGATGCATGCATATATATATAGCGCCAATTTGAGATAAACAATGGGAGAGATGATGATGTTGATTTTAATACCATTAAAATTCCAAGATGATTTCTTGTGGATGGGTCACATCATGCGAAATTAGGCACAGTTGCTTGCGTTGTGCTCCACTTGAGCTCCGTGATGGAGACTCGACAACTTCTGATGCGCTTGACACAGACGTGCAACTTTTTCCTTTTAGTTTTAGTTGTCGACAACGTTTGGAGTTAGACTCTAAACATAAAGAACGAAATTGGCACATGTTTTTTCTGCACAAAGTCTGAAGTATTGGACTGAGTTTTCATTGAATAGGAACCAAAACCAGATGTGCCTTTGCTGATTGTGTTCAGAATTATTGAAACTTTAGCCATCCTATGTTTGTTGAATGGTTGTATTTTAGCTAACTTTGCGGAGTAGATGTGAAGCAAATCAGATTTAAAAGGAAAAAAAAAAAAAAGAATCTTTAATAGTTATTTTATTATCAACTCTAACATCGGGCTTCTTTGTCAGTTATGGAAAAGAATGAAGAATTTATTCCAACGCTTCGATCTTTTTCCTAAAAAATTCAAAGAGCAATATTCCCTTTTGGTATGGTGTAAATTATTTCGGGTCGTGTTTTCCAAATTCTATTATCCATTTTGGTTGGTCCAACTCCTTTCATTTTTAAGGCTTGATTATACAGATTAAAATTTAAAAAAATTGAATTATTTATTATATTTTATATGATAATTTAAAAAAATTATAATAATTATATGAAATAAAATGAGATAATTTAGTTTGTATAATCAGACCAGGCCTAAAAATAATGTGACTAGCTTCTTTTGTTATGAAAAGAGAAAGGAACTTAAATTAGAGAAAAAAACAAATATAATCCAGCACCCACAATTATAGTGGGCCCAATGGGAAAACCCAGCAAAGTCCCGACTAAGCAGGTTTGAGTTTGTTTTACTTTCCTCTATTTCAAGTATTGTAATAAGCCTTTTAAGTCAAGCTAGATAAGGTGGATCAAGGTCGGCCCAAAACAGGAAACTTCATATCACCTAACTTCACCAAGTACCATACCATCCCTGTATATATGGTCTAACTCGAGCAAGCCCAACTACATTACCGTCATTACACAAGTATCTTAATTAACAAAAATGCTGGATACAATCGACCCACACAGTCGGTGTGTAAACGGTGCTGATGTGGAAAATTGAAAACACACTGTTTGAGGCATCCCCTGACCCCCTCCTCAATTTCCATTTCTTCTCTCGAACCTTCCACAAACCGAAGCGCATAGTTGTTCCTCCGTCCCTCCCCCTCCCTTCCCTCAACGGCACGTCCCTCCTCTTGAAGCTTCCCTCCTTAGACCTACATTGAGCCGAAGACGATTCCACCGCAAGTTTCCCCATAGAAGCAAAACCTCCCTTTGTCTTTAACTTCTTCCCACGAAGATTGTTTTTGTATTTAGTTATAAAGCTGATAATTTTTTATGTAGATGAAAATGTGGATATTGGGCCTTGATTTTTATTTTTTAATTAGAATCGTTTTCTATATTACTAATGGAATGTAGTTTTTATTTTCTTTGGAAATGGCTTAATTTGAGCTTTCCTTGAAATTAGCTTCTTTGTTGATTTGAAGTGCAAAAATGCTCATTTGAAGTCCAGAATGGCGTCTTGTTGATTTGAAGCCAAGAAATGGCGTCTTGCTGATTTGAAGCCAAAGACCCACACGAGGAACAATGCATACGAAGCCAGCCGAAGACGAGATCGATGGGTACCCATATTCTCAAACTACTCAAACGATCTAAGAGGAACATCACCACAAAGCAAGCAAGCCGAAAACGCCATTCTGGACTTCAAATAGTAGGAAAGATTGTTTTGGTGCTGATTAGCTGACACGCATCAAAACAAGCTTTTTACCAGAACACCAAAACGGGAATCCAT
This sequence comes from Juglans mandshurica, assembly GCA_022457165.1. Classification (NCBI taxonomy): domain Eukaryota; kingdom Viridiplantae; phylum Streptophyta; class Magnoliopsida; order Fagales; family Juglandaceae; genus Juglans; species Juglans mandshurica. The sequence continues at coordinate 908,447 of CM039619.1, read as the reverse complement.
TTTTGAGTTTTGTTCTGTTTTTCATCAATGATTTTTTTTATAATAAATATATGTTGACGTGGCCAGCCGTTTACACGTCTTGTATGACTCGACTGTACATAGCAGAACTGATTAATTAATAACGATAAGACCTGATATGTTAACAAAATTCAGAACTGAATAATTAATTTAACTCGACTTCTCAAATTGTTTCGCTTATTTTGCTTATTATAATGTTGTAATGGATTATTGTTGAAACGAATCTCTACTATTTTAATTATTATAAATTTAATTTTAAAAAGTATCTCATATATATTTACCAGTAATTAGTTCTTATAAATGTATGTCAATTAAAATTAAATGATTTGTTGATTAGATAATCCAACACTCAGCTCAATTTTGTTTATACCTGCCTTGCCTAGGTGTCACGCATCCTTGCCTGAAAAAAGAAATATATAATATATATATATATAAACTATTTTGGGCGGATAATGATATGTTTATGTGTTGCATAGAAGCAACGCGTCTAGTATTGTAGGGGTGGGCAGCGGGGCCCCGTTCCCCGCTGACCCGCCCCGTTCGCCCCGCCCCCGCACATGCGGGGCGGGGGATCCGGCACGCTAAAGCGGGGTGCGGGGCGCCCCGCCCGCACCCCATTGAAGATGCGGAGGCGGGGGGCGGATGGGGCGAGGCCCCGCCCCGCATCTTTATATATATATATATAAAATTATATATATTTATATATATATAAAAAAAAACGAATAAGTAGAGTGAAACGGCGCCGTTTTGTTATAGACAAAACGGTGCCGTTTCACTAGAAGTGAAACGGTGCCGTGCGACTGCCGCCCCTCAAGCCTCAACTAATAGTGAAACGGCGCCGTTTCACTTCCGTTTCACTAGAAGTGAAACGGCGCCGTTTCACTATTAGTTAAGGTCCCCCCCTTCCCCGCGTCTGCATTCTCCAGAAGTTCTCGAACTCTCTCCTCTCTCACTCTCCGTTCTCACTCTCTGTCTCTCGCGGCCTCGCCGATCTCTCACGTTCTCACTCTCTGACTCGGGCTCCACTACTCGCATCCACAAGCCGCTCTCTCTCTCAGTCGAATCTCCGTCTCGCACGAGCAGCACCACCGCTGCCACTTCTCCGTCTCCGTCTCTCACTGGGATTTCGCCGCCACTCAAAGGTAAGAAATCCGAAACCCATTCTTATTTTTTTTGTTTTGGATTGGAGATTGGAGGAAGGTTGGGTTGAATCGGAGATGGAGGATGGGAAATTTGTGAATTTGTGTGCTGTGGAGAATTTTGTTTGTGTGTTTGATTCGTCTGTGAAATTGTACTTGTGTGTTTGTTTTTGTTTGTAGATTGGAACCCTAAATCAATTTAGGGTTCCAATCCGAAATTTGTGCTTCAAATTTAGGGGTTTCAATCGAAACCCCTAACTCAATTTAGGGTTTCGGATTGAACCCCTAAATTGATTTAGGGGTTCAATCCGAAACCCTAAATTGAGGGGGTTTCAATTGAAACCCCTAAATTTTTCAATTTAGGGGTTTCAATTGAAACCCCCTCAATTTAGGGTTTCGGATTGAACCCCTAAATCAATTTAGGGGTTCAATCCGAAACCCTAAATTGAGTTAGGGGTTTCGATTGAAACCCCTAAATTTTCAATTTAGGGGTTTCAATCGAAACCCCTAACTCAATCTAGGGGTTTCAATTGAAACCCCCTCAATTTAGGGTTTCGGATTGAACCCCTAAATTGATTTAGGGGTTCAATCCGAAACCCTAGGGTTTCAATTGAAACCCCTAAATTTTCAATTTAGGGGTTTCAATTGAAACCCCCTCAATTTAGGGTTTCGGATTGAACCCCTAAATCGAAACCCCTAAATTTTCAATTTAGGGGTTTCAATTGAAACCCCTAACTCAATTTAGGGGTTTCAATTGAAACCCCCTCAATTTAGGGTTTCGGATTGAACCCCTAAATCAATTTAGGGGTTCAATCCGAAACCCTAAATTGAGTTAGGGGTTTCAATTGAAACCCCTCAATTTAGGGTTTCGGATTGAACCCCTAAATTGATTTAGGGGTTCAATCCGAAACCCTAGGGTTTCAATTGAAACCCTAAATTTTCAATTTAGGGGTTTCAATTGAAACCCCTAACTCAATTTAGGGGTTTCAATTGAAACCCCCTCAATTTAGGGTTTCGGATTGAACCCCTAAATCCTTAATTTTCAATTTTGGGGTTTCAATTGAAACCCCTAAAATTGAGGGGTTTCGGATTGAACCCCTAAAATTGAGGGGGTTTCAATCCGAAACCCCAAATCAGTTTGGGGTTTCAATTGAAACCCCTAACTCAATTTAGGGGTTTCAATTCAATATATTGTTATCAATATATTGTTATCAATATATTGATTGTTATCAATATATTGTTACCAATATATTGATAACAATCAACAGTGTTATCAATAATTGCTACTGTTATTGATTGTTCTCCTTGAAATAGGGAACAATCAATAACACTGTTGATTAATATGTTGTCATGCATAAGAATGACAAGAAAGCCCAAAAAATCAAGAAAAAGCTTAATCAGTTGGACATTGGTAACCATGATAAAGAAGAACTATTTCGACTCCTAGAAATAGAATCGTCTTCATCATCGGATACTCTTGAAATCAGTTCTAGTGATTCAGAATATCACTCTGAAACTGATAATCATGAACCATCTGATTTAAAGCTGGGTTGCAATTGTAATACTACTTGTAGTAAGACACCAGGAAAGACAATCAATGTCTTGACTAAGTCTGAAGAACAAGAAAACCTATTGCTAACCCTTATTTCTCAAATTACTAATCCTGAGCTTAAAGAAGAATATCTTCTAAAGCTGAAAAAGGTAATGGTCCGAAAGGATCCAGAACCCTCTAATCAAAGGATTAATTTTCAAGAAACCTTGGAAAGATTTTCAAAGAAAAAATCCAAGGATATTTCTGTTTCTGATTTACAACACGAAATAAATTCTGTCAAAAAAGAAATTGTAGAACTCAGATCTGAAATAAACAACCTCAAATCTGAGAACGAAGTTTTAAGACAAGAATTTTTATTAATCAAGATTGACAAACAACTTGATCAAGATATTCCTTCTGACAATGAGCAAACTGAGGCTGGTTCTAGTCAACAGGATATTCCTGCCGACAACCAGATATGTTTAATTCGTCATACCATTCCTCCTAAATGGTTTTCACGTGTTAATATTATTGTTGCTCATGATTTTCAATTCTCTGTTGTTGCTATGATTGATTCCGGATCAGACTTGAATTGCATTCAAGAAGGACTCATTCCTAGCAAATATTTTGAAAAATCAACCGAAAAATTATTCTCGGCAAATGGCTCAAAGATGACCATTAATTATGAGCTCAATAATGCTCATGTTTGCCAGGATAATATTTGTTTTCGGATTCCCTCTGTTTTAGTCAAAAACATGTCTGACAAAGTGATTTTGGGAATCCCTTTTATATCCTCTTTATATCCTTTTATGACTGAAAAAGATGGTATCACTACCGACCCTTTTGGTCAAAAGGTAAAATTTCATTTTGCTTCCCGTTTCGAAATTGATACGGATAAGAGCAAGAAATCTTTGTTTATTGCAAAACAAAAACATTTGAATTTCCTCCAACAGGAAATCAAGTATAAAAAGATTTCTGAACAATTATCCTCTTCTCTTTTGATTTCAAAAATTGAAGATTTCAACAAACGTTTAATAACAGATGTTTGTTCGGATTTACCTAATGCTTTTTGGTATAGGAAGAAACACATAGTTTCTCTCCCATACATTAAAGGTTTTGATGAATCCAAAATACCAACCAAAGCCACTTCGGTTCAGATGAATAGAAAAACTTTGGATTACTGTAGAAAGGAGATACAAGATCTTCAAGATAAAGGCATTATCAGGAAAAGCAAGTCACCCTGGTCTTGTCCTGCCTTTTATGTCCAGAAAAATGCAGAACTAGAACGTGGTACCCCTCGTCTAGTTATCAACTACAAACCTTTGAACAAAGTCTTAGAGTGGATTAGGTACCCTATTCCCAATAAAAATGACTTAATTCATAGGTTGAGTGATGCTGTGGTCTTTTCCAAATTTGACCTTAAATCCGGTTTCTGGCAAATCCAAATAGCCGAGTCAGATAGATATAAGACTGCTTTTGTTACCCCTTTTGGTCATTTCGAATGGAACGTCATGCCTTTCGGCCTTAAGAACGCTCCCAGTGAATTCCAAAATATCATGAACGAAATCTTCAATTCGTTCTCTGCTTTTACCATTGTCTATATCGACGATGTTCTTATTTTCTCCAAATCTATTGATGAACATTGGAAACACTTGAATTCGTTTCTTGACATCATTAGACTCAATGGTCTTGTTGTTTCGGCAACAAAAATAAAATTGTTCCAAACCAAGATTAGATTCCTTGGTTATAACATCTCTGAAGGCAAAATCAGGCCTATCCAAAGAGCTATCGAATTTGCTGACAAATTCCCTGATGTCATTCTTGATAAAAAACAATTGCAGAGATTCTTAGGATCTCTCAATTATGTTGCAGATTTCTACAAGGATATGAGGAAACAATGTCGTCCTTTGTTTAAACGACTTCTTTCTAATCCTCCTCCTTGGACAGAAATCCATACAAATCTGGTAAGGAAAATCAAAGCACATGTCAAAACTCTTCCGTGCCTTGGTATCCCTACTTCTGATTCCTTTAAAATTGTCCAAACAGATGCCTCAGACATTGGTTATGGTGGCATTCTGAAACAATGTGTTTCACCAGGTTCGTCTGAACAAATTGTTCGCTTCCATTCTGGAACCTGGAATTCTGCACAAGAAAAATATAGTACTGTTAAAAAAGAAATTTTGGCTATAGTACTATGTATATCCAAATTTCAATCTGACCTTTTAAACCAAAAATTTTTGGTCAGAATTGACTGCATGAGTGCTAAATTTGTTTTAGAAAAAGATGTTAAAAACATAGCATCAAAACATATTTTTGCACGATGGCAAGCTATTTTAAGTGTTTTTGATTTTGACATTGATTATATCAAAGGCACACAAAATTCTATCCCTGACTTTCTCACCCGTGAATTCTTGCAGAAACCCCATCATGGCCAGCAAGAAGAAACCAAGAGAGAGAGAGAAAAAGGTGAATCCACCACCACCAATGCCCAGTATAAACCTCATCAAGAATGAGGCTGGATCCTCTACTACTGGTGCTGTGTCTTCAGCACTAGAACTTGCCAACAGATTCAAGCCACTTGGCAAACCTGTACAACCACAGACATTTTCGTCTGCGGTCACTACTACTTTTGACCCATATGCGAAAGCAATTGAGTCAAAAACCCAAACTGCTATTGTTCCTCAGTTTTTCCTCCCAAAAGGAAAATCTGAATATCTAAAAAAGAATTTTTCCTCATATCTGTTTCATATTGAGCCTAACAGCACAATATATACAGATGTCTTTAAAATTTCTTCCTGCTATTTCCCTACTTTTTTCCACTGGATCCCTGAAGATTCCTCAAAAAATCTCCAGTATTATTCCAGTATTTTAATCCAAACAAATTCCTTGGTTATCAAACCTATTTATGACAAGGTTGATACCAACAAATTAATCTTTCACAGTGCCTATATCCATCAAGTCATTACTCAAGCAGAATGGGGAAACCCATCTTCTCCCAAACGACTTGCTCAAATAGACACTCCTGTTTCCTATTTTGACTATATTGATGCCTGGAAGAGGTTCATGTTCTTCCAGACTCCTGACATGAGCCACTCTTGGTTCATCAAATTTGATATCAAATTCAAAGGAACTCTTCCACTTTGGTTCATTCAATGGTGGAACCAATATGGATTAATTCCAGATAATCTTCCTGGTCAGCTCTTTGCAGCTTACCAGCACTATTCAAAAATTGTTGATTCAACCCTGGATCAACACTCCAAAAAATTTCATCATTCCTTGCATTTCTGTAAAAGATACCACCTCCCGTGGATCTTTAAATGGAATTACGAAAGAAATGGTGATGTTATGACACGAGTTTATTTCACCAAATGGTGGGATAAATTCGCAAACACTGATAAAATTGTTGATTTACTAATCAAGGACTTTCCACAAGCTGCACCTAATCTGCAGGATAAGAAGGAATTTCCCAAGATCATGGCTGGACCATCCAATGCTCCTGAATATCCCTTAATTCAGGCCCCTGCATCTCCAACAAAATCCGGGGGGGTAAAGGACAGTTCATCCTCCAAATCCTCTAAGTCTAAAAAGAAAAAGGATATCTTTGACGGACTTAATAAGAAGGATTTAATCAACATATTAAAAGAATCACTATCAAAGTCTCAAAGCAAGTCTGAAGATGAAGATTCGGACACAGCATCAGAGGCTTCCTATAGCAATGTCTTCGGTAACTCTGGGTTCTACTCAGAAGAAGAATAATTGCTACTTGACAAAAGAGACTAATGACAAGTCCCTTTTGACAGACTACTACCTGAGATCAAAGAAGACCTACTGACCGGTCTCCTTTACCAAAATTGTCGTTTTGTGCCGAAAGCAGCAGCCGCCGCCAGACACAATCATGACACCCGTGGTTAAACAGTACTAACACTGTTCACTCACGGACTTACTTTTGCTTTTTGCTTTACCCGTGATTAAACAGTAATGACAGCTGTCATTCACGGATACTTTGTAAACAGGGACTCCTTCCTCTATAAAAGGAGTCTCTCATTTCATTCTTAGGCAGAGATCATTTTAGAGAACAATTCCCTTGTAAGCTCTGCCTACCTTCTCTCAACTGCTATCAAGAGCAAATAACGCTCTACCTTGTGCTATAACTCTGTAATTATTTTGATTACTAATGAATATGTTTATATTCATTTACTTGCCAAATTTATTTCCCATATCATACATGCATATGGTCGGTTCTACCGCCTGCCTTTAATTGTGCATACTTATCACTAAGTATGCACAATTAAGCTAGGGAACAGTGTTATCAATATAGGGAAAGAACAATCAATAAGAACGTTATTGATTGTCATTTCAATAAGAACAATCAATCAATATAGCAAGAGTATCCGAACGTTATTGAAACCCCTAAAATTGAGGGGGTTTCAATCCGAAACCCCAATTTCAGTTTGGGGTTTCAATTGAAACCCCTAACTCAATTGAAACCCCTAACTCAATTTAGGGGTTTATGTTTAGAATTATGTCGTACGTGATTGATAAGTGCATGTTTGGAATTTTGTTGTATGTTGATTGTTTTTTTATTTTTTGTTGTGTTGTTGAATCAGGAATGTCTTCTCAAAGAGAGGTCACTGATAGCTCTCTCACCCCTACCAGTACCCCTGCCCCTACCAGTACCCCTGACCCAGAACCTAACCCTACTCCAACCCCTGGGAGTGGGAATACACCTTGCCCCGCCCCTAAGCCCACACAAAGTAAGAAACCTGTTTCCGTAGTTTGGTCTCATTTTACCAAACTAGAGGGTGGTGACCCCAATAACCCACAAGCTAAATGTAATTATTGTGGGAAAATATATGGATGTCACTATAGGAAACATGGTACATCCCAGTTAAAGGTCCATTTAGAGGAACAATGCAAGAAGAGTCCAATATTAAGATCCTTAGTGGAGAAGGGTCAATCAAGACTAGAAATTGGAATGAAAAAAATGGCGGATGGGAGTAGTGGGGGTTCAACATTGAAGGGGTATACAAAGTATAATGTTGATGAGTGTAGAAGGAAGTTAGCTCGTATGGTTGTCATAGACGAGCTACCTTTTCAGTTTGTAGATGGGAGAGGGTTCCAAGAATTTGTCCAAGAATTGGAACCTAGATTTACTCTTCCTTCTCGCCACACTGTGGCAAAAGATATTAAAAAGATGTACTGGAAAGATAAAGAAGTTTTGAGGGGCCAATTGGCGGGTTTGGTAGTTTGCCTCACTACCGATACTTGGACTTCAGTCCAAAATTTTAATTATATGTCTTTGACTGTCCATTTCATTGATTCTGATTGGATTCTCCATAAAAAGATTATCAAGTTTTGTCAAATAACTGATCACAAGGGTGAGACAATTGGGAAGGCCTTAGAGGCCTCAATCAAGGAGTGGGGGTTGAGTAGGGTTTTGACAGTTTCGGTTGACAATGCCTCGTCTAATGATGTCGCCTTGGGATATCTGAAGACTTATCTTAAAGAGGCAAATAAGACATTCTTGGGTGGTGAATATTTGCATGTTAGATGTTCTGCACATATCTTGAATCTAATTGTGACTGAGGGGTTAAAAGATGTTGATAACTCGGTTGCACGAGTTAGATTGGCTGTGAAATTTGTGAGATCTTCTCCTTCTAGATTGGAGAAATTCAAAATTGCTGCGAAGAGTGTGGGCATAACATCAAAGAGGGGTCTTTGTACTGATGTTCCCACCAGATGGAACTCAACCTTCTTGATGTTGGACGCGGCCCAAGAATATAAAAAAGCCTTTCAATTATTGGGTGATGAAGACATTCAATATGTCAAATACTTTGATGAGCACGGGGGTTTAGGATTGCCTAATGATGATGATTGGGAGGTAGTTGCTACATTTGTTGATTTTCTCGGGCTGTTTTATGAAGTCACGTTGAAGTTATCTGCTTCTTTGCACCCTACATGCCATGAATTTTGTCAACAAATATGTAGGGTGAAAGAAGAATTAGACGACATGTGTAAGGGTTCCAATCTAAGGATGAGGGGGATGGCATTGACCATGAGGGTCAAATTTGACAAGTATTGGGGAGATTTGACTAGACTCAATATTTTGTTATATGTGGCTACTATTCTTGATCCCCGTCTAAAAATTTCTGGCATGTTATATGGTTTGGGACTTGCGTATGATCAGGCTTGGACTGATCTTATTGGTGAGATGGCCCGCGATACCCTTAATAGATTTTATGATGAGTTTAATGCAATTAAGGGTGGTACTACATCTACTACACCTACACATATCCCAACACCTCCTCCAGACACCGGGGCAACAAAGAAGCGTAGATTGGCATGGACGAAAACCCTTGCACATAATCCCACACTAGTCCATCAATCTACGGAGGTGGTTTCAGAGTTAGACAGTTATTTGTCAACGGATCTTATTCAAGATGATGATGATTTTGACATTTTAGGATGGTGGAAGGTAGCATCAAAGAAATATCTCATCCTTTCTGAGATTGCCCGTTGTATATTGGCCATCCCTATTAGCACCGTTGCCTCGGAGTCTGCCTTTAGTACCGGAGGGCGCATATTAGATCCTTTCCGTAGTTCATTGTCTCCTACAACTGTGGAGGCATTGATATGCACACAGAGTTGGACGATGGGAAAGGATATTTATGTTCCGGATGTGTTAGATTTTAAAGAGACCGACGAAGAGGGTGGTGATCAGTCTGGATCTGTACTATCTGGTAATTATTGTTTTTATTTTATTATTTTGATTTATTTATATTCATTTCAATTTCATAATTATTTATATTTATATTCATTTCAATTTCATCAGTATTAATTTTAGTATTGATTGTTGTAGCAACACATGAGACGACTCAGACGATGTCTACCTCCACTGCTATATGAACATGTGCTCAAGGCTCAAGCCTCAAGACTACCCATCCGGCCGCCTCAAATGTCACAGTCAAAGACCCAAACCGCTCGCATCTTTTTTTTTATTATTAATTTCGTAGATTTTTGAGCCCCTAATTTTTCTATCAGATGTATGTATTATATATTTTATTTGTAATTTTATAATGTTGATACAATGTCCCTTGGACACTTTTATTTGTAATTTTGTAATTTGATTTAGACAGTTAGACTTTTCATTTTATTTTTGTAATAGCTTAGTTATTATTATTATTTATTAGTTTATTAGTTCATTAGTCTTAATTATATAAAATTGTGTATGTATATATTTATTTTCATTCATGAAAATTTTTTTTTTAACTCTTCTTTTTTAAAAAATGCAAAATATATTTTTATGGGCCTAAAATGGCCCAGAAACAGCTTCTGGGCCATTTTCGGCCCATTACAGCGTTTTCTGGGTCAAAAAAAGGCCCAGAAACCGCTTCTGGGCCAAAAAAAGGCCCAGAAACCGCTTCTGGGCCTTAGGCCCAGCAGTGTGCGGGGGTGCGGACGGAGGACCCCCTCCACCCGCACCCCGTCAACCGGGACGGGGTCCCCCGCCCCCGCACTACGGGGGCGGGGGGCAGATGCATTTCTCCACCCCCCGCCCATGCGGGGGCGGGGGGCGGGGGCTACCCCGCCCCGTATGGGGCGGGTAGCACCCCTATAGTATTGTATTATTGAATGGAAAGGAGACAAATGACAATGGCCCAATGTGCATGGTGGAAGGCTGAGTCAGCTATTATTATTGTTTATCTTATCCAGTTGTCCATAGGGTGTCACCCACCTAAAGAAACAGTGAACGCATTTAACTCTTTTTTTTTTTTTTTTTTTTTTTATGGAACATTTAACTTAGAGAAAAGCCCAAAATGGCTTGGGTGTAACCCCTATTTTCACACCGGTCAATAAGATTGCAACATGTATGAAATGTATTTTTCTTCTAATGGATCTTACCTCACGAAATCAACTCTATCCCTCTCCACTCTGTTCTTCCTCTCCCCTTCCCTCCCGATTCTCCTCTCCCACAGAGTGATTCTCTGCTAGTTGCATACAGAGAAGCAACAATATGGTTCTTGAGAGGTGGAGAACCCGAAAGCTGGTGGCCCAAGATCGTGAGATTATCAAATGGGTCAGTTATATTTGTGGGGATTCGACGTGGGTTTTGGTATATTTGTAGAGAATAAAGACAGAGAGAGGTTGTGTGGCTGAGTGATCTGAATCATCGAGGGGAGGAGAGACAAGTTCTTTCTTTCCTTTTTTTCCTACGTACGCCTGTATTTTTTTCTAAATTACTTCGGGTTCTCCACTGATCAAAAACCATGAAGAGCAGATGCTGATAATCAACTGATGAATAATTTTTGAATTGACTAGTGGGGAGATAAGTTGGAACTCCGGTTTTTGTTTTTGGGAGCAGTCTGTTAGTTTGCTAAACAAATTGTTAGTTTGTGACTTGGAAAGTTCTCTGCAGCTCGACAATGTGAAATCAACTAATTCAGGTGCTTCAAGTTCCAACATAGCTCGACCAAAGAAAATAGATGCCATATGATTCTAAGTTCCAACAGACCAGAGAACTTGTATTTGTTGCAGACTGCATTCAAGTTGTATTATCAAGTTGTATTTGTTGCAGACTGAGTTGTATTATCAGATCTTGAACTTTCATACATATCGTGGTTGTATTACTTGCTTTTCAGTTATATTATTACTTAAAAAATTATAAACATCATATAAAAAACTCGTTTAAAAATGTATATATTAAATTCGGTCTAGTCCGGGATGAAAAAATCTAGCTCGAGAGGCGAGAACGGATTGAAAATTCAGTCTCTTTACTTTTTTGGATGGAACCTCTTAGGTTGCGTTTAGATGTTGAACTGAATTGAGATGAGTTGAGTTCTTTATGAATAGTAGTGAGTTGAGATAGTGGAATGAGTTTGTAGAGCCCACCTAAGATGAGTTTAGATGTGTTTGAGTGTTAAAATGAGTTTAGATGTATTTATGAGAAGTTGAAAAAGATTGTAAATCTCGTGTGTAAAAAAGTGTTAAGTTGAAAAATGTTGTGGGTCTAATGTGTAAAAAGGTATTGAGTTGAGTGATATTTAGTGATTTGGGAGTTGTGTGTTTAGATGTTGGAATAGACTTAAATTTGTATTCAACTTAGATAAGCTCAACTGTTTCCATGTTTCAAACGTAGCCTTAATCATTCTGGTCAAACCAAAACAAATTGGTTTTCTTGAACCGACCGAAAAATTTTATACCCGTATAGCTAGTCGTTAGAGCATTGATATTGGTTTCATAAAATTTGATGAGAAATACTTGTTTTTCATAAATCCAAAATCTCTCTAACCATAATCTCACATTGGATTAGTCAAAATAATAATATAATATTACTTTTTTAATAATAAATTTTTTTTTTATATTTTACAATTACACTAACTATATGTTAATTAATAATTTAATTTGATACTTAAATTATTATTTTCCCACTTAAATATATTGTGGCTCAAAATTGAGAAACAATCATTTAAGTAAATAAAATAATGTTTATAGAGTGTGAACGGTTAATATTTAAATTTGGAGATGAATTTAATATACTATAATTCAAAATTAAAGATTTTAATGTATATTAAATTTACTGCAGTGATTTTAAGTATACATTTATCAAATTTTAAAGATGACATTCATTTTACGAGTGCAATGCCAATGCTCTTAGAGTAGTGCTACAGAGCAGTTACTGTAACTGTACACACATTGCACACACTACGTGACTGCACACCCAACCAAGAAATCAATATTTTGGTGTTTTTTTTTTTTTTAATATTTTTATTCTCTCTCTCTTTTGGCCCGATTCTCCTTCAGCCCAGCCCGGCACGGCACCGCCGTGCGCCACCCAGCCTCACTGCCACCACCGGCGACTCCCCCTCACGCTGGCGACCAAGTCAGCCACCACCGATCTCCCCCACGCGCAACTATCTCTCTCGCTCTCCTGCAATAACCCAACCGAAATGAGTTTCACCTATTTCTCTTCACTTGTGTAGCCGTACGCGGCCACTCAGGTCACCACACCTCCACCACCTCACACCGGCGACTACCTCTCGCAGACCTAGCCACCACGAACCTCTATCTTCCTCTCCGTCGCACATATGCAAACTATCCATAAAATGAGTTTCACACGAGCTCGGGCTTGGGTTCACCAATGACCCTATCGCCGTGCGTTGGTTCTAGCCCCACAGAGTACCTCCCCTGACCACTGCGACTCCTCCCCGAGCACTTCCGAGCCAAGCCCTCCACCACTCTTTCGCTCTCCACCTCTCATCCATTATCTCTCTGTCAGCTCGATTTGGATGATGTGTGGGAGATGTATGGTTTGTATAATATCATGTAAGGTGTACAAAATGACTACTCTCAAATAATGACCGCTCTCCAGATTATTCCAATGCTCTTAGAGCACACTCATTGGATTAGTCAAAGTTAAATGATAATTTTGATGAATGTAAGAGAAATTTGACTTTTGACTATTCCATTCACATAAATCTCCACATTATAATAGCTATTTTTTCATTATATAATAATAAAATAATATAAGATGAATTTAGTTTTGGTTATTCACATTAAATCTCTACATTAGATTATACATTTATTCATTATATGGTAATGAATAATTAATAATTTCAAAAATATTTAATTTTTGTAATTATTAATTTATTTAATTTTATCATATTTTACTATTTTACTTATTATATGTTAATTAATAATCATGTTCTTATTAAATTAATATATCACTAAGTTAAATTAATATATTAATTGTGATAAAATATGTGATAGAAATACAGGAAGAGAGAAATAATTAATAAAATATATATTTGATGTATGTACAGTAACATTCAAATTTAGAAAAACTTTTAAAAGTCACTACAGCCAAATTCTAAATATTTAGAATTTGACTAATCTAAAGTAAGTATATTTTACTCTTTAATAACTAAATACCCATTAAATTTAACTTTCAGCTAATTGAATGAAAGTGCTCTTAGCGTACGTCGAAAATGGATTTTGTTCCACCGCGCCAGGGACAACCCCTTGAGGCGGTCAGAATGTCAGATAACTTTGAAGGAGGTTTCGCGAATTTGACTGCATTTGAATTTCATCTGGGCGTCATTTCCCAGAAAACCAAACCGTCCATTGGAATCATTGACTTTGACTGAAAAAGGCAAGCAAAGAAAGAGCTGGGAAGAAAAGTCTCGCTTTCCTCCCTCCTTCGGTCTTCCTGAGCCCGTGCCCTTCAACGAACACATAAAAAAGGACCGATCCCCTCGTTCCTCGTATCTCACGCTCCCAATCGAGGTCTTCTCGATATTTTTATATTGCAACAGCAAACGCACAAGTCCCTTCTTGTACGCCCACAACGCACAACGTAGTAAGAGGTATGTTGCTTACTTTGACCTGTTTTGGTTTTTGTCGTTTTAGTTGATCAGAGAAGATTTGCTGGATTTTGAAGTTTTTCCTTTACGGATCTATGCTAAGAAAATTTGTGAAAATTTGGTTGTTGGGCTAAATTTTTAGAATTTGATTCTGGGTTGGGTTGTTTGGACTGGGTCGTCGGTGCTTATGCTCTAGTTTCATATTTTTTTTTTCCGAAAGATTCTGAAAGAAAATCATTCTCTGGTAGGCCAAGTCGCTGGCTTGAAATTGGAGCAAGGCTAACTCGCCTAATTTTTTTTTCTTCTGAATATGATTGTCGGTTTGTTAGTTTACTCTCCTCACTCTCGCCTAGGTAGCTTATTCTATGTTTGTTAGATTTTAGAATAGATAGTGTTTACTATTTTGGGAGATTATAGATTAGAATGGAAAGTATTATGTTTTAATTCAATGTTTTTTGTGCTTGTTATTTATAGTCCTGGGGGTGGGGGTATTGAGTTGGGATGTAAGCAAAATCCGAATGTTTTTCTTTCGATTATTAGACGGATTTGTTGGTTTTAAACTCCGTATAACCTAGGATTTGGTTTAAGGGTTTACTTAAAAAAAAAATTAGAATAAAGTAATTTTAAATTGGTTTTTGTTTGAATTTTGCAGGGTTTGGATATGTGCAGTGGTTCAAACAATAAACTTTCTTCCTTAAGCTTTGAGATGGAAGGTGGATTTCAGAAACATAATAGGTTTTTTTGTGATTGCTCTGTTTTGCTGGAATTGTCTGCCATGGATGATCTTGAGGCGTTCAGGAGCGAAGTAGAAGAGAAGGGTTTTGATGTCAACGAGGCAAGTTTTTGGTATTGTAGAAGAATTGGGTCGAAGAAGATGGCATTTGAAGAGAGGACATCTCTTATGATAGCTGCCCTGTTTGGTAGCGTCAAGGTTTTGAATTATCTAATTGAGACCAGCAAGGTTGATGTCAATAGAGTTTGTGGTTCAGATAAAGTCACTGCACTCCATTGTGCTGTTGCTGGTGGTACCAATTCTTCACTCGGTATTGTTAAGCTCTTGCTTGATGCATCTGCCGATGCTGATTGTATTAATGCTAATGGTAATAGGCCTGTCGATTTGATTGGCCATGTGCTGAAATCGCCCTCCAATTCGAATTGGAAGGCAATGGAGTTGTTGCTTAAAGGTGATATTTCTGTTGGGGAAGGTGAACAAACTGTGACCCAAGAGGAAGAGCAGCAGAAGATAGCAATGCCTCAGCTATCGAAAGAAGCAACTGAGAAGAAAGAATACCCTACTGATGTATCACTGCCCGACATAAACAATGGGATATATGGGACTGATGAGTTTAGGATGTACACTTTCAAGGTGAAGCCTTGCTCAAGGGCATACTCCCATGACTGGACTGACTGTCCTTTTGTCCATCCTGGGGAGAACGCAAGGAGAAGAGACCCACGGAAATATCCCTATAGCTGTGTTCCCTGCCCAGAGTTTCGGAAAGGGACATGCCAAAAGGGTGATACCTGTGAGTATGCACATGGTGTTTTTGAGTCCTGGCTTCATCCTGCCCAATATCGAACCCGGATTTGCAAGGATGAGACTGGGTGCATGCGTAAAGTCTGCTTCTTTGCTCACAAGCCTGAGGAATTGCGCCCCGTATATGCTTCCACAGGTTCAGCTATGCCTTCACCTAAATCTCATATGACTGGTGCACTAGACATGACAATGATGAGCCCGTTGGCTCTCAGTTCATCATCTATGTCAACAACTACTGCTTCAACACCAATCATGTCTCCCTTGGCAGTCACATCATCTCCCAAGAGTGGAAGCTTGTGGCAAAACAAACTTAACCTCACTCCACCAGCCTTGCAGCTTCCTGGTAGCCGGCTAAAGACTGCTTTGAGCGCTAGAGATTTGGATTTGGAGATGGAATTGCTTGGGCTAGAAAGTCATGCTAGCCAACAACAGCATCAACAGCAATTGATTGATGAGATAACTCGTCTCTCGTCCTCATCTCCATCTCCATCCCCATCCCCATCCTGCTGGAACAACGAATTCAGTCAGATTGGAGATTTAAAAACTACTAATCTTGATGATATTTTTGGATCTCTTGATTCTTCCATGCTGTCACAGTTGCAAGGACTTCCACTAAAACCCACAACACCAACCCAGTTACAATCTGCAAATGGTCTCCAGATGCGCCAGAACATGAACCAACTGCGCGCAAGCTATCCAACCAACCTCTCGTCCTCCCCAGTGAGAAAATCATCATCATTTGGGTTTGACTCATCCGCTGCAGTTGCGGCAGCAGTGATGAATTCCAGGTCTGCAGCCTTTGCAAAGCGAAGCCAGAGTTTTATTGATCGTGGAGCAGGGATTCAACGACCTGGCCTTACTGCTGCTGGCAACTCTGCATCTATGATGCCCTCTACTCATTCAGATTGGAGGTCACCTGATGGGAAATTGGATTGGGGCATTAACGGAGATGAGCTGAACAAGCTCAAGAAGTCTGCTTCTTTTCGGTTCCGAGACAACAATGTGGCAACAGCTACAACCTTGATGCCATCTGTAGTTAATGAGCCAGATGTCTCCTGGGTTAATTCCTTGGTTAAGGATGTTTCTCATGAGAGTTCTGGGCTTTTTGCCACAAAGAATCGGCAGTATAATTATGGTAACGCGGGCAATGGGATTCTTCCTCCTTGGGTGGAGCAGCTGTACATAGAGCAGGAGCAGATGGTGGCATAAGGAATATGACTACCTAATTTGCTCCTCAGTTATGTTGACGAAGCTTGATATTCTTTAAATTTATATTTTTCAATTAGTATCCAATAATTGTATTAGAGGTAGAAGGGGGAGAAAGAAGTCATAGAGAACAAATTTCAGGTAAACCCAAGACCTGAAAGTTTGTGCAGGAAGAACGAGTTCCTGCTAGATTAGTTACAAGCTGGAGAAATCTTTGATGGGAGCAAATTCGGTGAATTTTGTATTTTAACTAATTTACAATATCTGTGTATTTTTTCCCTTTCCGTTGGGGGTTTAATTATCGATATGGAAATGATACACGACTGATCAATGGCAATGAAGTAGCCATTATTTCTATGTGGAAGTTCTGAACATTTTGTTTTTGTGCGTTATTTGATTGATAGATAATTCATTGTGGGGTTCCTAAACTGGTTTACTTGCAAACTGCTCACTCAACTTCAAGTGGTAAACTAACCGATGGCCAAAGTAATACCCGTACATGAAATCTAGACCATGGTTCCTGAAAGCTAAAACTGCATCATAATGTTGAAATGTCAGCCACCAAATTAACCATACGTACGTTGGCGGCCATTAGGTCAGATATGTATGGCTCTTTTTGTTGATCAGTTCACCTTCTTTTTCTTCAAATGGCAAAATGTTAGTACCAGTAACTGCACAAATATATGCAATAAATTCAACAAAGATTCCTCGAACTTGTTTTACCTCATGGCTCGGGAATTGGCAAGCTTCGTCATGCAGGCCAATTTACTTGTTCTTTTGACTTATTATATTATTGCTATCATTATGGAGAGTTGGAACTTGGAGCGTTCGAGTGCCGGGAAAGGTGCAGCATTCGCGCGTGCGGCCCAACTTTACATGGCTCCTGTTTTTCTTCAAGCTTAAGCTAGCTTTTTGATCGAGGTATTGGAGCTGCCCACGAGGTTGGTTCTCAAAAAATATCTAGACCTTTTTATCCCCCACCATCCCTTCTAGCACGATGATTTTTTTTTTTTTTAAGTTTTGTTACTTATAAATTTTTAGGCTTTTTAATTTAAGTGACATTTGTAAAACATGGATCGGTGCTAATGGTGTTGACTCACTACTAATCGTTCGTTAACTGAGTTGTAATGGGAGGGGCAAAAGTTAGCTAACACCAAAATTAAAAACCCATTAAAATGGCTCCGAAATATATAGGGGCAAAGAGCATAGGTAGTGGACTCAATAAAATTATATTTTGATCAAAGTTTAATTAAATTGCATAAAAATTTATTGTAGTGGACTCAACAAAACTACAGTATTTTTAACTTTGATTATTTTCATTTGCAAAATCTATTGAATCCAAGTACTAGACAAATATTATTTTGGCATAAAAAATTCTCTCTCCCGCATGCTATTCGTTTCGCGCCAGCTCATAATTCCAAAAAATTCATCTTCGCCTCAAAAGCAAGAAACGCCCAAATCTCAAACTCAACCACAGAAGGTGGCTAGTCTCCATCAATCATAATTTCAATGATGTGGCATCATTTTGTTAGAGTGCTTCAAGTTCTAATTCTGTAATATTATGATTAATTGATGTAGATTTTTTCTTTTAAAATCTAATATCAACGTTAAAAAATTAATGTGTATTTTTTTAATAACTAATAAATATTCAAATTATAATTAGAATTAAAATAAATAAAAATATCAAAATCAATATTTTAATAAAATAGTGATAAATTTGGAGAGTTTGTTATTTGGTGTTGTTGAAAAGTGAGTAGTTAAATTTATAAAAGTGAATTCTCTAACTAAATTTTATTGAGTAATTACTAAAGCTCTAAGGGCATTGGGTGCATTATCGATACGTTTGACCCTTGACTTTCATCTAGAACGTTTTGTGTTTACAGAATTCAAGCCACTTTCAGCCGAAACTTGAGAACTTGCACAGTGCACACAAGGCGAATCACTCATACTCTGTTATTTTCTCATTATTTATCTTTTACAGTATGTACTGCAAGTGCAAACCTTCTATTCCAACATTTCTTAGATTCTATTCTTTGGAATGCATACACGAGCTGCCTCAAGAAAACTAAATTATAAAAAGAAATAATTGAAAATTCCAAAAGCATATTCCAATAGGAGGTGGAAGAGTACACCCGTGTCTGTGCTTTCATCCAACTTCCAGCCTTCCACCATCAAAAGAGGCACAACCGACAAGGGAGCAGACTGCCACTACTCCCCACCTGCAAAAGAGTAACGAATTTCTAGGAATACAACAAATTAAAATAATTCCCGTTGCTTTTCCAGCCCAAACCCTCTCCCTTGACGCTTACATTTCACCCCTACTTAATTATTGCTGGAAAGTTCCCAATACAGACCGCTACGGAAATAATATGTTATCCCAAGTGGCAATCGATTTTTTCACAATTTTCTTTCTCCTTTTAACTAAAGTTATATTCATTTTCTCAATACTCTCCTCTGAAATGGATCGGAAATTTGGATATAAATTAGTGTTACATTTTCAATATGATGATTAGACTCTTTCGATATATTGTCAAAAGGGCAGATACTATCTATTATCGTTATTGTTTCGGGAACTCGTGGCCCCCACAACATTAACTTTGGTGACAAATGTCCAATTCTCCTCCTGCATAAACATTTCACGTATTAATCTCTTCTGTACTGTCCCTCTAAATTCTAAAAATTATAGCGTCGTCGTGTCTATTTTTTCTTTCCAGGCTTCCGCATCATGGCGACTCCCAAGCAACAACAACAGCTATCAAACATGTATGGCGCCACCGCAGCCCCACCACCTACCCCGTCGACGCAGCCCAACAATCTCTTGTACACGTCAGATGCCGCCGATGCCCTCTCCAGGATCCTCCACCGCTTCCCACCAGCTCTCTCCCTCCCCACTCGTTGCTCTCCGGCGGTAACTAGTCCGCCCGTAGTCTCTATCTCCGACCAAAACCCCACTCTCCTTGATGACGTCCTCACCGCCTCTTCCCAACTCGGTTTCTTTCAACTCACCGATCATTCAATCCATTCCCGACTCGCTCGCTTGGCCGAGTCAGAGTCGCTCGCTCTCTTCGAGCTTCCCGATGACAAAAAAGAATCGTATTTTCCCAAGAACTGGCCTCTGGGGTACGAAGGTGCCGGTGACGAAGACGGCGACGGACTCGGCGAGTCGTTCCGCTTGGAGTCCTCGTGTTCTGCTGACTTGTCGTTGGATTCTCTGCGGGAGTTTACTGGAGCTCTGGAGAAGCTCGGGCTAAGGATCATCGAATTACTTTCCAAGGCAGTGGGATTTGAGAATCCAATAGAGGAAGATCCGACCGGTTTTCACTCATTGATGTGGATTTCGGAGGCTTTACCCGGCAATAAACCGATAATGGCGGGTGGGTTTTACCCATATATAGTCTGTATGCAGTATCAAATCAGGTACCAGAAGTATTCACTGCTGGCGGATTCAGGTTGGGTTTCCGTGTTGCCCCAAGTAGATTCAGTCATGGTTACGTTTGGTGACATTGCTCATGTGAGTTCTTTCTTTATTTATTTCGAGTTTATTTTCTGGTTAATATTTTCTTATCAGTTTTATCTTCTAGATAATCTAATCCTTTAAGGTCTCACGTAAATCGAAGGTACGGGGAGTAGAAAAAAAACCTAAATGATAATATCACGCGCACTATCCTTAATCTTGCTCTTTTGTTTGGTAATCTTTGCTTAGAAAGAGAAACCGAAGGTGGTAGCCGGTAGGGTACATGCAATGCGACAATTTTAAAGCAATCTGATATCTATTCTGTACTAGGGTCCAGGGCAGGTTTGGGGTGGATGATACACAAAATTTTCATTTCATCTCATTATTACACTTTTTTTAAATCTCTATATAAAAGATAATAAACAATTCAATTTTTTCAAATCTCAATTTATTTTTTTCAAATTCCACGACAATAATAATACTAAAATACAATATTTTAAACTCTCAAATAAAACACAAAATTCTCATCTCACTCCCAAACTTGCCCACCCCGTTTGTTGTTTGGTTGTTAAACTCATCTGAGTTCAATTCAATTCAGTTTAATTTTAAGTTAAATCTAACATCTAAATACTTAACTCTCAAATTATTAAATTCTTCTCAACTCAAAACCTTTTTACAACCACAATATTTTTCAATCCAACACTTCTTTACACATGAGATCCATAATCTTTTTCAACTTCTCATAAATACATCTAAACTCATCTTAACATCCAAATGTACCAGGTACGTTTGGATTCTAAACCCATCTCAACTCATCTTATCTAATCATTACAATTTTTTCAAATTTCAACACAAAATATAATAAACAATTCAACTTTTTCATATATAAAAATAATAATAATATTAGAAAATAATATTCTAGCAATATTTTATTCAATTTTCAACTTTCATTTCAATTCAACTCAACTCAGTTCAACATCTAAACGTAGCATTAAACTCATCTTAGGTGGATTTCGCAAAACTCACTTTACCATCTCAACTCAATACTATTTTTAAAAAACTCGACTCGACTCAACATTCAAACGCAGTCTACCAAGAGTCAACAACCAAGATTTTATAACACATGCAATGAAAATGCATATTGGGACCATAGATCAGACCAAACATGTTTGAAAAATAAAACATAATTGGACATGGCCAATGTCGTGTGTCTGATCAAAGATGTTATATAAAATTATGTTATGGTGTTAAAACCACCTTATATAGTCTTTACAGATGAAGTTAATAATAATAATAGGTGTGGAGCAATGGCAAGTTAAAGAAAGTGAGAGGAAGAGCAATGGCACATTTGGGAGATGCCAACAACAACAAGAAGAACAACTCACGGTGCATATCAATGTCGCTGCTGCTCACTCTTCCTGTGGACAGTAAAGTCTGTTCCCTCCTCCCCAAGCCAATAGGTGGCAATGATCAGGAAAAAGATGAACAACAAATTCAAACTGATGGTAGCACGTGTCGGGAGCATGAGCATGAGCAAGAAGAGATCGGATCAAAGTTCAACTCCTTTTGCTTCGAGGACTATGCTTGGAGAGCCTATCATGAACGCCTTCTCTTCAAAGACCCTCTTGACAGATACCGTATTTAAACTCCTCTTTTTTTCTTGTCGTCACCAATTATTTCAGAATACTTCCTTCCCTCTGATGATTGGTTTGTTTTTTATGACTCTGGAGTTCTGCTGGTGCTACTACTACGCATTTTGCTTCAAGTTTTCCCTTATATTATACGTTGGTTGTTGGTAATACGTTAAAAGTAATCGTACGTGTGTTTGAGTTCAGATGATTTTGAGCTTCTTGTCATCGACAAAGCAACACACTCACTCTAATAAACTGACAAAAAAATGAAAGTATCCTTGGTAATGGTATCATTGGTATTGGAAGTCATCGTATGCTTATTATATTTTTTTCATTTAATTGATGAGTTCGTTTTGATCGGTTCAGATGCTCGAATATTTGTGGGGGTTAAGTTATCACACAGATTTATTTTAAAAAATCCTACTCATCATTCCTATACCACACACCTATTTTTATTTTATTTTATTTTATTTTATTTTTTCCATTTAACAGATCACACATCTAAAAATAATAAGCAGAATAACTCGATTTATTTACATTGTTTACAATGTCCTTGGGCTTCCAATAGGTGGGTGGATCTAATGTTTGGAGTGCTTGAAACGGATGGGCCCAATAAAGTTACACATTCGATGCAGTCGGCTCTGCTTCGCCAATGACGAAGGCTACTGGCTTGGAGAATTTTCACTGTGCCCATGGATTTCGATGCAAAATTGATCCTTTTATCTTGGGCCTAAATCTTTTATTTTATGAATAAGGCAAGTGTCGTTTTTATTTTTTAAGTAATAATATTCATACAATTATTTTATAATCCATGTTATAGTGCCACTTTAACAAAGTTTATTTTATCTAAATGTAAAACCTTCATAAAAGGAATTGAAAGGTTTTGTATGTTTATCATTATAATTGCAATATAACATATTTTATTCCATTTTAAAAGTTTTTATCTCTCTTTCGTGATGTGAAATGGCAATACTTTGCGTTGTGTATATGCGTTTCAGATATCTAAAGAGATTTTTGAGATGGTGAAGCATAAAAAGATTATTGATTTCATATCGCATTAATCTTAAAATTATCTCATTAACTTGTGCTTTGATATCATGTCAATTTACTATTAACTTGGCAAAACGTCAATTTAGGCCCCGTTTGGATTCAGAGATAAGATTAAATGAGTTGAAATGGTTTGTGAATAGTAGTGGAATTTGTGAGTTGAAATTTGTGATTGATATCTAAGCAGTAACGTATACTGTGGGCACAAGTTTTCTACCCTGTTAGTTATGATGTTTTTTTTCTATTTTGGTTGTGAAACAGGCATGTGACTGTAAATTATTCTCTCTCTCTCTCTCTCTCATACTCTGGGATTTCATCTGCTTACCTTAGCTTGGAAAAAAAGCAATGTTCCAACCTTCAAGCTGACGCCCAGAGGAAGAGAAGTGAGCAAGTACACAAACAAGATGGTGGTGTTCTCGCACAGAAAAATCAGGGGTTCCTTAGGCTTTACTTTTCTCAAACATAAAGCTACTAATTATTCAGATGTGTTTTGGTTTTCAAACAAATGATTAAGCTCATTAAGAGCCTTGATTATGCATCAACTGCAGTTGTGTAGTTGTTGGGACAAAGGAGCATCACCTGAATGAATTTAGCAAAAAAGAAAAGAAAAAAAAAAGAGAGATTAGTATTTGGGATTTCGACTTTTACATGAAGATAATCAAACTGCACCAACTTAAAACATTGACATGCAAAGCTATTAGGTGAGTGTGAATAGACCGATAACAATGATCATTACTATATAATCAACCATTTGAATGGGGCCCTACCTTTATTTTTTTTCTTGCTTGGTCGCCCACAGTCCAGTGCAAAATCTTTTTAAAGCCTGGAAAAGCATAAATAAACTAATAAAAGTCGTTCCCTTGTTCAGACAAAACCGAGAGGAAAGGGGAAAAAAGTGGGAGTTGGGGTCTCCGATCGATGGTTTTGGCTTCGGTCTAGTACAAGTGATACTGTTTCGGGTAATGAACAAGATGTGGAGTCCTAGTTGAAATTTGGAAAACAAGAAAAAGAAATGAAGCGTGCGCGTCATTCAGACATAAACTTGGCCTATAAAATATGATTAATTAAAAGCATTCTATTTAATTAGAGTAAGTTGACTTGGTATCAAATGATCTGCAAATTGAAGCAGAAGCAATTAAGGTGAATCTATGTCAGCATTCATAAGAGTACAGAAAGCCCAGGCCAAAAACTTGAAAAATATCATAATAGAGGAAGACTCTTAGAGAACCTTATCAGCCTTACAAGAAGATGAAAGCTATCAAGACTGGATTACAGTGGACCCTATAAGAGACATGAAATTAATGCTGGAGAAATTTGAGAGTTGGGAAGCAAGAAAAATACATCGTTCTCATAATCAATACGTGCATGTAATTGCATAATGGGCAGCTTCCAAAAATGTTTCTAGAATCATATCCTTGACCTTGATCAAAATCCCACCGTCTACTGGATTTCCACGGTGGCAAGGATCCTCTTCACTTTGTAATTAATCACTATTATGTAGACTAGCTATTTAAGTGGTCCTCTGTAATTTGTATTAAGACATTGGTTATCAATGAAACTTATTTCTCTTGAGAAAAAAAATGATTGGCGGTTATTTTTAACTAATTAATAGTATTTTTTAAATAAAAATATTAATGTGAAAAGAGTAAGCAAGGAATTTTGTCATATTTTTTATTTAAAAAATTATATTTATAGTTTTAAGATGGTTAACTCTCGCACACTCACTTTAAAAAGTAGATAAATATGATCTCCATAAAAATATTATTTTTTTAATAGTAGATTCTATTTTTTTTCAAACAGAATACGCGAGACTTGCATACTTTAAAGACTAAAACTGTATTCAATTCTACTCTTTCTCATTTTTGGTAAATTAATTCAAATAAAAAGTACAGAAAAATGCAGAAGACAAGGGAAATAACTGCAAACCGAAAAAAAACTAGGCTCCTTTCATCTTGTGATCAGTTGTCCATTCGGGTTGACCATTTGTCCCCGTAAAAGAAGGAGCTGGATGATCAATATTGTAGGCCTCTCAAAACTGTCACTGTTCAGGCTTCAGCTTCGAGTCCCAAAGGCAGATAATAACTCACTGTCTAACATAGACCCATAACGCCACCATACCCTTCATCCGAATGAGATTGGGACCAACTTGGGAAAGCTTTAAATTCACTCCTCTCTCTCTCTCTCTCTGAAATTGTTTGTAAATGGAAGTAGTTAGTGAAGGATGTAAGGAAAAAAAGCTGAGAAAGACAATTCTCCTTCCACCAAAAGCAAAACCAGTTTCTTGAAGACAACCATCTCACCAAACCCCCATTTAACAAAGCCAAAGCATTGGTACAACTATTGTAAGTCTCTCTTTCTCTTCCATGTTGCTCATTTCTTTCTCTATATTTCCATCTCTCTCTCTTATCATCTCTACAGCATTTCCCTCTTGCTCAATTTCTCTCCCATGCAGCCACCTCGCCGGAAAGGACCTCTGTTCTCCGAAACGGGAGCAATGAAAGGCCGCAAGAGCAACAACCTCTCTGTACTCGTTGTGGTCTTTTCGGTATTCCTTTTCGGGGTCTTCATGTACAATGAAGACGTGAAGTCCATTGCGGAGTTTCCTTTCTCGCGGACTAAACAACAAGAAATACAAGAAGAGCCATCCCAGCCAATCACCCCTCTTCAAGAAACTGAAGATAAGGGTGTTCAAAATGAAGTTTCAGTTACGATGAAGTCAAGAACTAAACTAGAATCCCAGGAAAGTAATTCCGAGGAAAAACAAGAGCCGGTGGATTTGAAATCGATTATGGCAAAGGAAGAGGAGCAAAAGATCGAATTGCAGGTTGTCGAGGACGATGATGAAGAGGTTGAATTGCCACCAGCGGATTGTGACTTGTTTACAGGACAGTGGGTTCTCGATAACGCGACCCATCCTTTGTACAAAGAAGATGATTGTGAATTTCTCACAGCGCAAGTGACTTGCATGAGGAATGGGAGAAAGGATTCTCTGTACCAGAATTGGAAATGGCAGCCAAGAGCTTGTTCTTTGCCAAAGTCAGAGACTCCGAAAATTTTGAGCTGTTTCTTATTCTGTTTCGTTTCTGGGATTATTAATTTATATGTTTGTGCTCATGGTTTTGTGTGTTTGTGTAAAGGTTCAAAGCTAGATTACTCCTCGAGAAGCTAAGGGGAAAGAGACTTATGTTTGTAGGAGACTCGTTAAATAGAAATCAGTGGGAATCTATGGTTTGTCTGGTTCAATCTGCTGTTCCTCCTGGCAGGAAGAGCTTGAACAAAACTGGCTCCCTTTCTATTTTCAGAATTGAGGTACCTCTCTCTCTCTCTCTCTCTCTCTCTCTCTCTATTACACATGCACTCCTTCCCTAACCTTTTATTAGACAAAATATACAAAGCATTTTCTTTTTGGTTTTTAAATGGTCACTAATCATAGCCGTGATTTATGGGTGCCTATAACATCAGTACCTTTTACTTTATTGTTAACCCTGATTGACATAAGAATTATTTAATGCATAGGACTCCAAGTTTTGATTTTCCATGTCGGCAATGCACTGGGCATTTTCAAATGATTATGGGTAGGAGGGGGTCTCATAGCTCATGCATGACATGCTTGTTAATGTATGTGGTGGTTAAGAATTGGCATATTAGAAAGCAAGGTGGGCATACCTTCAGAATTGGGCTATGAACTTGAACGACTGCTCCATGTGAATTTGCAGGACTATAATGCTACGGTGGAGTTCTATTGGGCCCCATTTTTGGTCGAGTCAAATTCAGATGATCCAAATATGCACAGCATCTTGAATCGGATAATCATGCCTGAATCAATCAAGAAGCATGGCGTTAATTGGAAGGGCGTAGATTACCTAGTCTTTAACACCTATATATGGTGGATGAACACTTTTGCTATGAAAATCCTGTAAGTTCTTAAGCTGATTGTTACTTGTTTTGTATGATTGGATTTGTATTTTAATTAAATAAAATCATTGATGTTTATTTTTCTGATGGAAAAGACGAGGATCGTTCGATGAGGGGTCCACCGAATACGATGAGATTGATCGGCCTACTGCCTACGGGAGAGTTTTGAAAACATGGGCCAACTGGGTGGATGAAAATATTGATCCAAATCGAACCACTGTATTCTTCAGCAGCATGTCCCCTCTGCATATCAAGTACTAATACTCCTATCCTCGAATTTCTATTCCCCATTGATTTTACTGGGTGGTCTGAATTCTGATTTTTTTTTTCTTTAATGTTTTCCTTGAACTGAAATGATAAAACAAAACTTCGATAACAGTTTTGGGTTCTCAAGCGTTACAATTATAGATGGTTAATTTCCATTAAATTACATAAGATTAATACATTTGTTGCCATTAATTTTTCAGCTCAATTATCTTTATCATATGATGTTCAATGCAATTTCCTTTTCTTGTTGAGAGATTGAAGCGAGCTCAACTATTCAAGCTTTTCTAATTAATGAATTAAGTGAGCCTCAGTGGTTGATACTGTGGGCCTGTGACCTCTAAGCATGATTTGACCTCACGTAGCTAGATATCCTTTTGGATCTTTGGTTGCTCAACCACCATATTCTTCCTAATACTATATTCTTTGTTTTTTAAAAGCTTTCTAAGACTCCAATCATCTTTGTATCCTTGAAATTGAAATTGTGCATCATTGAGCTTTTCCACTTTGAAAGATGACATAGTTGAACTAATCAATGAGCATGCAAACTGTAATAGGAGCGAGGATTGGAACAATCCGGATGGCATAAAATGCGCCAAGGAGACAACCCCAGTTCTAAACATGACCAAATTGCGAGTAGGCACCGACCGCAGGCTCTTTGTTATTGCAAACAATGTGACACACTCGATGAAAGTGCCCGTCCACTTCATAAACATCACCACACTCTCCGAGTACAGAAAAGATGCACATACCTCGGTCTACACCATCCGTCAAGGCAAAATGCTAACACCGGAACAACAAGCTGACCCGGCCATCTATGCAGACTGTATCCATTGGTGTCTTCCCGGATTGCCCGACACGTGGAATGAATTCCTCTACACACGTATCATTTCAAAATCTTGACACATACTAGTTCATTTTTTGTTTCGTTATTATTTTTTTCTTTGTTCTCTTACCATATCATTTATTTGTTTCCCTTGTAAGTTCATGTAATTCTCCTTCAATTTCCCGTCCTTTAGCTTTCTTATAGCTTGGTTTCTAGGGTCGAACCATTGAATTTTTTGGGTTCTCTGCCTATTTGAGAGTGGTGGGAAGCTAAACATACCAAATTTCTGCCAAGTAGGCAAAAGTTGCCTAAAAGCCAAGACAAGGAGATAAGTTGATACAAATCTGAATTATTCAATGCATACTTCGAAAAGAAAATAAAATACCCAGAAATTGTATGTAAGGCCCAATTGCTTTTCATTTTTATTTATGAAGTGCTCCTTTGCTATTGTTTCTATATCAGCCATTGAACGTACAACCGTATACCATCAATTGAAATCTGAAAAACACACTGAAAGCTTGTTTGAGGACGTGATACTTCTGTTGAATAAGAAACATCAATACCTGTATATCGTAGTTGTAAAATCATAGAGGCAAAGAAGCTCACCTTTTCAACCAGACAAGTCACATAATGTCACGCCTCATCCTTGGAAGTCCGGAGAATTAGCTCTTGTAACCTGAAATCATCTCCCATAACATATTTATATACTCTAAATTCTCCATAAAATACAAATTCATTTATTCAAACCAAATATATATGTTCCTCTACCATAACATCAAATAAATATCTCAATGAAATAGATTAAAAACTCCACAAACACTCAGAAATATCCATGACTCAAAATACTAAAATAACATAAAATCATAAACCTACTAAATAAGACTCTCCAATAAATACTTGTACCCCTTTGGCACTTATTCCTCTACGATCATCAAACCTTGCTAACACTTCCTGCTCTTGATTTACAGCTGAGGCATCAAAATTATCTAAAAAATATTATGAAGATAAGGGGTGAGTTATCAACAACTCAGTAAGCAAAGAACATATACTAGTACGTAAACATGAGCATTTACAAAGTTTAAAATACAGAACAAAACATTTACTTTCAGAATGCATAATCAAAACATGTTATAAAAAATATCAAAGCAAAACTTTTATAAACATTCTTATTCAAAAATAAAATTCTTTGGCATATATTAATCAGATATATCATCTTCATATCATATCAGAACATTAGATCAAGGCAGAGACCATGTTTAACCCTCGTAGTAGGGTTATAAACCATTATTATACCCGTGGCGGGGTCGTATACCACTATTATCACCCATGGTAGGGCCAGATACCACTATTATCACACGTGATAGAGCTGTATACCACTACTATCACCCGTGGTAGGGCCGTATACCACTATTATCACTCGTGGTGGGGGCCTTGACTTAACCAAACCAAAAATAAAATTAGAAAGTCATGTCAAAGGTTTTTTAGATACCACATCATATCAAAACATAGTACTGAACAAATTCAGAACATCTTCATATCACATGCACGAATTTTCAAATTTCATATTCGCTCTTTTTTCACAATTCAGAAACAGAATGCCAAAAATAAGTTTATGTCTACATCAGTCATGACAGAAAATACTTTTTTCTTATACAAAGTCTCATGAGCAATGTCGGACAAATAATTGAGGTTGTTTTCAAGTTTTCTTTTCATAACAAAACATGCACATTTTCCAAAATCAACATTAGTTCACTTCTTTTATGCAAAATCTAGTATAGAAACTCCACTTACCTGGACTTTTTAACTTTTCTAAATTTTCTCACAACAATGTGATGGAGTATCAAACATCACCTATAAAATAGTCACGTATATTCACTAAATTTCCAATTGAACACATACTTTGATATTAAATCCTAAAATACTAAAATAACCTATTTTTCTAACAATCTAAAATTCTCGTAATCCTTAAGATGCCATAACTTTCCAAATTCATCGTTATCAACTGAATTTCTCCAAGTAATACATTAATTTTAAATTATTTTTGCAAAAATAAAGTTTCTAGGTAACGTACTAATTCGATTAATTCATAGGATAATAAAATAGTTTTGTGTAAATAAAATATAACCCAACCCATTAACAAAACCCCACTCCAATTAAAATCAAGCCCAATACCAAACAAGGCCCTTGTGAGTCCAAGCCCACTTTACAAATTAGGGGTACCGATGTAACATCACCCAAAGTTAATGCTAACATGCTTTATGAGAGAACTACAAATTATACTTCTAATTTTGAACGAAACTCCACTGGGCAAGGAGGGGGAGTATGACAGATCCTTACCGAGAGGGCTACGTGTGGCGGCGGCTTGGGTGAATATCGATAGTGGCGTGGCTAGGAGAGGCAGCAGTGCACGTGGGAGAGAGAGAGAGAGAGAGAGAGAGAGAGAGAGAGAGAGAGAGAGAGAGAGAGAGAGAGAGAGAACGAATAGGAGACCATGGGGGAGGATCGGCGTGGGTTTACCGAATCGGCACGGGGTGATTAGAGGAGGCACGCATAGTAGCTTTCATGGCTCTTCTTGATATTTCACGTTAGATCCGTCGTGGGTCTCAAGCCTGAACTAACTGGGCAGCAACATTGTGGCTCACGGTGGAGAATGCATGCTCTATTTTCGTGTGGTGGGACAGAGCCTTTTGTGGTGGTACAACTGGGTGGATAATGGTTTGCAAGGAGAGTCTCACGGTGGCAGCTTGGTGGTGTAGGGCAGCGTTGTGGAGGATTTTGACGTTGCACGATGGTTGAGAGGGAGGAGACTACGATGTGGTGACTAAAAATCGTTGAACGTGCATCATGCATGGAGAGTGACTAGTTCACAGGAACTGTGGGAGGAGGAGATATATTTTGAGGTGGTTTGCGATAGTGAGAGAGTGTTTACGTGAGATGGAGGCTGACAATTTGGGGAGGCAATGGAAGCAACGTGGTGGTTGCGGTTATTGCATTTGTCGTGAATTGTGGCCGTGGGGAGGTGGTTTTCGTGGTTTTGGTTTCTTCCTGGACGTGGACTGGAGGGGTGTTGGTACTTCGGAAACTAGGTGGATCGCGTGGAGGAGCTTGGCAATGGGGCTACCTTAAAGTGGTGTGGCGGCAACTCTAGTCTAAAGGTTGAATATGATCAATACGCGCATGAAGGATTGTAAGTAAAATGTGTAACATATATTTATATAGTCTTGTCGTAAACCCTAGTGGGAAAGAGATGTGCATGGTGTGGAGATGTGCGTGGAGCTGATCCCTAGGTTCTCAAGGGATTGGACTTTTTTGGACCCATTTCAAAGTATTTGATTCACGTCTTGAATATTGTATAGAGCTAATAAATTGGGCCCATGAACAATCTAAAAATCTCTTTGGTTGTCCGAAATTTTCTGAGACAAGTGCTTAATAAAAAAATTAAGAAAAAATCTTCTTCACTCTCTACTATTTATCACACACTCAACACACTTAGTGTATTGAGTTTAAAAAAAAAAGAAAATTGAGTGCATGATGTGTGGAGAGTGTAGGTAGATGTGTAGAATTGCTCATAAATTAATAGGTCTTGCCTCAAATTCTAAAATAACCAAACTCGTCCATAACTGAATAAAAAGATTTCACCTGATCAAATAATGTTAACCTAATTATCAACCTCAATGAGAATCCATACTCTGCCACAATAAATTTTTGGGCCTGCAGCCAACCCCAAAATTATTTGTTACATACCAAGTGGACTATTCATATCTATTAATCCAAAAGAAAAATTTTATAGAACCTGTGATTAGCCTAAGCTTAGTGCTGGGCGTGGCTGTTACACGGAACATTTTGTCTTTCGTAACCAATCTGCTTAGAAGTGCTACAAAGATTTAAGGGTCAATTCCATTTGGCACCAAACCTACGGAAATGCAACGAATATTTTCATGGGGAAGCAGCTGCAAAATTTGATGGTGCCTTAGTACATACTCATGCCTCTCTCTTACGTTACATACTCGTAACTGTCTTGTAGTTTTCATGTCAATTTTCCACCCCCATGTAGACAATTTTCTGGTAACATTCCGAATACACTACCCGTTCTTTCCCTTCATATTTACAAAACCTAACTTCTAAAAGACGAAAAGAGCTACACCAAGAATAAATTACTAAGACATACCGTTTCTTCAATGAGACATAATGTAGGACTCATGCTACTGACTTACAGGAAGACAAAATCTTATCCATCTCACCAATAGCATTGACGTGAGTGGTTGGAAATAACAAACGCAACAAGGGAATCATACAAGGTGACATGAGCTTGGGTTTGATTTTCTTGACTGCTGTCTTGATCACAGATGGTGCTGGTACCCCAAACCACTGAAGGTACCATGAAAGAAGTATTGAGCCATTCTCTCCCAGGGGTCCCCCGATTGGCCACCTACCAGAGTTCAAATAATTGCACAAATCTTCCTTCAATTCTGGAGAAAAATTTAGGAGATCATCCACCCGTTTTCTGAGAGACCCTATGAATTTAGATTGAACAACGCCGCCTTTAGAAGTGGTCAATCTTCCACTCAACAAAGCTTCAGTGTACGTCAGTGCAAGCTGTAAAAGCAGAAATGGGTAATTATAAATTATTTTCCTGATAATGTTAGTGATTAGAATCAAACATCATAAAAACCGGGCAAACTAAATACAGAAAGAAGAAGATTAGTAATGAATATCAATCATCAGCATGCATCAATGTTTGTATCTATCAAACGGCAGGGCCAACACGGTTATCCATTTCTTAGAGATACAACCCTGTTGTATTATCTAATTATTATCTCCTAATTATTAGATAATTATCTACAACCCTGTTCCAGAAGCATGTATCCATAACCATCTAATTATTATCTCATACCGATCACTCAATTGAATATCCCTCACCTTGTTCTCATGCCATGAAAAATTCAAAAACATCACACATTTTCTCCAAATCATGGTAGCTAGCCATATTATTAACAGAAAACAATAAAGAACAAGACCAGAAAAAAGTGAATATATTGAATTAACAAGAAACCATTTAATATGATCATTGACAGAAGCTGACTTAATGCTGAAAAGAAATCCCCTAGTTTCATGCGGAAATGAGCCAAAGCTGGCACCAACATTCTCTGCTTCAGGTGACCTAAATATAACAATCTGGCATCCAATACCAAGTCGGACATACAGCTCATAAGCATTTTGGGTAAATATTGTAGTTCATTTTCAGGATTAAAAAACTCTAGCACTTTTTCCTTTTGCTAGTTAAGGTGGATCTCTTGTATTCTTCCTGTGTACTGAGGTAGCACCCTTTTTCGTCATTAATAAAATCTATTTTTACTAAAAACCCAGGATGAAAAATAAATAAAAGGGTTATAGGGGCCACAAATGTTTCAATGCTGCATGGATGTGGTGGGTTCCAAGTAGAAATCATATATGGGGTCAGTGCAAATCCAAGTACTAATAGTATATTCATGGTTTTATGCAACTTATTTGGTTGAAAAGACTAGTAATCATACAAGATTATATATGACAAAAAATGTCTTTCATAATTATTACTTTCAATGGATTTGAGTCTTAATTAGGTTTTATCTACCCAAATCTGAGAAACACCAAACTTAAGAATCTTAGCCGGGTACTGTTCAGATTGGATCCTCTCAACCACCAGTTCAATTTTGGTTGCTTATCAACTTAAAGCAGGAATCTAGTTCTTTCAGCACATGCCGGTAGAAATCTCTACGAAAAATGACTTGGTACAACTAGATGAACAAATTACTAGACGTTTAGAAACTTACTTTTAGACTAGAGATAAAGAGTGAGTCACCAAAAACAACAGTACCACTGGTAACCTGATCAGCCATAGATGCAATTGTCGTGTATAATGACAAATAAACCTGCACAATATCAGAAAATTAAAAACGAGAAGTTTCTGCAAAGCAAGAAATGCAACATTCGACAAGCATTTAACAAGATGAAGCAAGCATAGACCAGCTATATGTGTTCCATCAGAGAAAAACTTATTATAGAACTGTAAATTCATACATTTCACTGCATTGAAAAGCACAGATAGCTCATTGCTCCAAATTTGAGTTACCTGTAGAAGAGCTGGTCTGTCCTTGCTCACGCACTCAAATAATACTTGCAAGCAAAATTCCTGGAAATCAACATCAGACCTGCAAAGATGTTCAATTAGGAGAATAAACAAGAAAAGAAAAGCATCTGCTTAGGGTGAGAAAAAGAAAAGGTAGCAGCACCATATGCGAGTTATCACTATTCTAATGATTAGAAGGTTGATTCATGCTAAGCAAGTGCACATTTTTAGCAGTATCTTAATGATGGGTTGCTCATACTTAAGAGAACCTAAGCATGGGGGTTACAAACATGAATCCTTCCGCACCAACCCACTTCATCAAGAGCAATATACTCCATTGAGTCTATGAAATTGATGTTAATTAACTCCAACTTTATCCATGTAATCATGAATAGCAGATTTGGCTATTCGCGATAAAATTTTCTCTACCGACTATAATTATTTCATGTAGGTGTATTCATTTATTTACACTTTGACATGTTTAATATCCATCGGTTTGCAAAGTTCTGAAATGTTAGTTCTTTTATACATTGTTGAACTCTACTCTAGTATCAATCCACACTATACGTATGTTGTTGAAAATATACTTAATTTATTATATTTGGGGCTCATTTTTTAATCAAATAAGTTACTAAACATTTTGAATAATCCTCTCATACTTGTCCAATTATAATGAAACCCCAAATGTTTCCACTGGAATATAAAAAGGAATACCAATTAATTGCAGTTCTGAACTGCTTTATATAGCATTAAATATTCTATGAAGTCTATGCTCAAACACACTGTACCAGAACAAAATTCATTGCCTAGAATTCCCGAACTTTGATATTTAAATGGTTGACCCTTCACAATCACGTTATATAAGAAAATAATATAATGAGAGAATAACATACAACCGACCATAACCCTGGAAGTGTCTAATGTATAACCAGATCGAGAATATGAAAAGAAAAAAAAAAGAGTGAATTTAAAAAAGAAACACCAAGATTATTGGGTTCTTCAATATGAGAAAAAAAAGGTCATTTAGACAAGATGTCAGTAAAAAAATACTTGCCTGTCATTCCAAGAACGGTCACAGCAGAGTTGTGCAAAAGCAATTAAGCTAGGATCAGATGAGAAGGTACTGACCAACTGATCAACTGTAACTGTACAAGGCCCATTTCCACGGACAGCAGTTGATTCACATGATGTAGAACTTGTCAAGCCAAATACCTGGATCAAAGAAAACTTGATATCCACTCAACGATATTATAGATAAAACAGTAAAGTGTCACTGAGGTAAAATAGTAACCTTGTGCATTGCTCGTGACAGCAGAGACTGACAGCCCACAGGATCATCAACATATGAACAAGCTCCGACCTTCCGTTTGATATACAGGACACCAGAATTAAATGGGTTATTCTTGTCCCTGAAAGTCCACCAAGATTTATCTGTCCAATACTAAAAATTATTCCATTTGAAGCATCTTGAGTTGAAACAAAATAACAGAAGGATAATAGTGATTTATCTGTTAAAAACTAAATTGAAAAAAAAAAGATAGAAAGGTGTGGCATTATATACCTTCAGGGTAAAGCTCCATTACTTGCGGCCAGTACCGAGGGCCGCAAACACGTATTGTCTTCAACTGCAAGCAACATATCAGATAATCCATTAGCCATGGAATATCTCTCTAGCACAATGAACTTAGTCGAGAAGACAGGTTCTATACTCCATCAATCATGGGAAATGGAAGGCAAAGGAAACAATAAGGTGTGTGCCAAAAGAAAAAAGGCTCATAATATCCAGTACGCTTTATGAAGGAAAGTGTGTTCCGCATAATGAATTGGTTCATGCAAGGCCAGCAGTGCCCCCAGAAGATTCCAATTTTATTTGAGAGAAAGCAACGAAGGGGAAGATGAGGAATTATGCGTATCCTTGAAATTATGAAACTTACAACAGCACGTTCTGGCAGAAGACAAGGGGTAACCTCACAAAAACTTGTTTCTGCATAATGTTCAGTTTCCCTAGTAGTAACTTCAAGAGGGGCATACACCGGTAGACCAGTGTCAACATCAACTGTCTGGATCCAGCGAGCCTCCGTAGCAAGGACATACAAATGCCGAAATGCCTGGAAATACACTTTCTTCAGAAAAACAAAGAGCAGTAACAATCGGATAAAGAAGGAAGGGGAGAAGCACCAAGCCATCCATCATAAATCACAGATGCAATGAATTTGGGCTTTGTAGCAAGTATCTTGATACTAACTATTAGGACCTAGGTTCAAATCGCCATATATGAAAATATAATATATTTTAAAAGTAAAAACTACATTGCAAGAACTGGCAGTTCTTAAAAACCATACCAAGTCGACTAGTTGACGGCTGACCTTGACCAAATTTTCAATTCTGGATGGTTTTTAATCACAGAAATGGCCTCATGGGTATGGACGGGCACTTAGGTGGCACCCCATAAAGGTAGTTTAACCAGCCAATCCACTTTTAAGAACACTTCTCATGAGCTTATTAGTATGAAATGGGATCAATGCAGCATCCAAAGCCAATTAAAATTTTTGCCACGCTTTTGTTGAGCTTCGAACTGTTCCCAATTTATTTGCATAATCTCTTCTATCATATAGTCCTGATCCATAAATAAACAGTTCCAGACCTAATTATACCTGGAGGTGGCATCGATTGTCATTTGGTCCAGTAGGCAAGCGTGGATAGAGAGTGATCAGTAAAGCAGCAATAGAACTGTTGCTAGTGGAAAATGTTCGCATTCCTCCCCCAAGAAACAAGAAACCAATGGCTAAGCTAACCTGTGATCATGCAAAGTTTAAAATGAGTGTTCAAATGCAGAAATGATCTCTCAACTTAGAATGAAAAGATTTGAACATGGTGTCATCATCGAGAAAGATGCCCACCTAAATGCAAAATTCACCCCAAATGACACAAAATATTTGATAAGATTTTCACATGACAATCAGTTCTTCAAGTAATAAGATGGAAGTGGAGCAGAAAAGTAAGACCCTTGGCAGCGGCAGAACCAGGATTTACACTTTGGGAGGGAGAGGGGGGGGAGTGTGAAAAAAGGTTTTAGGGCTAGGTCACCCTCGGTTATCATTACCTTTGTAATTAATTCACAAGGCAGTGCAAGCATGATTAATATCTTATGACACATGGTGAAACAAAGGGAAATTTCTTACAACCCACTTGGGGGATTGCATAATCCATTTTCCTAGATCGAACAATTTCACTTGGCTTTATCCTTTTTTTTTTCTTTCTTGTCACACGTTTATTGGCTGATGATTTTGAAGTTCGTGCAATGCATCAAAAGAATTTTTCTTATCCATAAAGTTTTGCAGGTTTTTCCACATCTTTTAGGAGTATCATGACAAGCCCATGATAAATCGATCTATGGGTGAGAGCTTGCAGAATATGGTAAAACAATGAATATACAGTCCCTAGAGGCAATGTGAGATCTGATGTACAAAACAAAAGCTTACCGCCATCTGAATACCATAATTAGCATGCCCATCAGCAGGATTCCTGCTGCGGAGAAATCTTAATAATCGAAAGGTTTGTAGATGTCCAGAACCAGCCATAACCTGCACCCTCAGAACATTTGGACCAGGAATTTTAGCCAAAATTATTATCTTCAGGGCATAAAACAGCAAAATGACGGTGATGGTAAAATTTAAAAACAAACAGTAGTTCAATTTACCACAGAGAGGGAAAGAACAATGAGGTGAAGGCACGTCTCCAATGTGCCCCGATCAATGTAGTGAGACAATCCCTTTGGGAATATATTTCCACTTGTAGCAGAAACAGGCTTGATCTATAAATATTAAGAACATTCACTTGTAAATAGACGAATAAATTTAAGTTGAAATCGAGGTGCATCAAACTTAATGTCAGACCTCATTAAGGAAGTACATAGCATATTCATAAAGTAACTCCTGCGCATCTCCATTCTTTGTGCCAGCAAATCGCAATCCTGCCCATAAAGAAAACAAACTTCAAGCTAAAGATAACAAAAACAGGTCTAAGTTTAGCTTCTATTAATTTGCTGCAAGATGATCCCCAAGGAAGCAATAAAAGAAAACAATGAAAAACATTAAACTAAAAGTAACTCATAATGAACAATAAGTCAATATCCTCAGGAGGCAACCTGTACATGGATTGCCAAAAGATATTCCAACACAAGAAAGGAATGGGTCCAATGGAAGTCAGCACAAGGAAGATCTTAAACAGTATAAGAGCTAATAAAGTCTAGTACAGTCCTCGAAAGATGCCCCAAAACTTCAGATCTCTTACAGGACGGCCACTTCAGGAAACAAATGACCATGAGTACACATAAACTTTGTAATTTTCCTATGAGGTTTTCTTGAGAAAGTTAGGAACTTCGATACACAACTTTATCATCACAATGACTGCTCTCAATCACCAACAAAAAAGAGACCAAAAAAATTTTAAAAAGAAAATTTGTTTTCTGCTTTGATAGATTGTCTGACAAAGGATTTGAAATCCAAACTTTTATTGCACGCAAGAACAGAACCCTGATTAAGTTAATTTCATCACGTCAGATTTATAACAAGTTAGTTAAAACTACTTAAAGAGTACAGTATAGAATATGAATATTAAGATCTCAAGTTCAGGGAGTAGCCTACTTAGTTTTAAACAAATCAATGACCCCTGTTGGGGTTACTGCCTAGTTGAGTTAACAGAGCCAGATTCATTTTAAAGAGTCCACTAAAATGGTTTCATTGGAGCTTGGTGGCCTATATCTCATTGCCATAAGTACATGGAAGGGCTTGAAGGTGGTGAAAAGGGCTTGAAGAGGAAGAAAAATGCACGAGGGAGGAAAGAAGGCTTAGATAGAGAGTTTGCTCGACCTTCACTCATTTCATGGTTAAGTGAGCTTAAATAGAGAGTTCACTCAACCTTTACTTGTGTTCAAGTGATACTGCAACCTAAGAGTTCGCTCAACCTTCGCTCAAGGCGAGGTGCAATCAAGCAAGATATGCGATTCCAGTTCACAAGTATGTGATGACACCTCAGTCGAGCAAACTTGCCTGATTCAGTTTTATTTTTCTAGAACTTCGACTTTTAGTAGTGTTAATTATATTTGGCTTTATGTAATTAAAACACTCAGGGTTTCTTTTGGAAACAATTTATTATTTTCTAATTTTAATCCATATCAAAATTCGCTCTCGAGAGTTTCTTCATTCCCTGTAACTTTAGAGTGAATTTCTTTAAGATTTTGGAAGAGTTGTCTCTGTGAGACAGATTCAATTTCTACGATGTTTGCTGCCTCTGTAGAGTCAAATCTTATATCTACACTGCATCATTCGAGAATATGTAACTATGATCTTTTCCATTCAAAGTCATGTTTTTCCATATCTTAACTCCCACAATTGGATAGTGGGCATTAAGCTGAACCATAGAAAACATGCTTTTATGCAAAATTATTCTTAATTGTTCTTTTGCCATAATATTTCACATAGCTGCAAGAGCCCCAAAATCACAGATCCTCACAAAATATCTTCATAGGTAGACCTTTCATGAAATTGTTAAGTCTTCTGAGTTCTTACAAAATCTTTCCACTATATCATGACAATTCTTTCAAACAACACAGCAAGTGTATACAAGAATTTTACAATTTGGTGACTATAGTCCCAAAATGTTATCTTTGGAAAAATTAAGTGCAAACTCATGATAGAAGTTGTATTTCATGCAATCAAGGGAAATAAAAGCTTACCAAGAGAAATACATGCTCCAGCAACAATATTAACATAAGCCTGGACAAATGCTTCTGCTTCCATATCATCAAAATCACTGGCATCAACCGTGAGGCCTATGACACCATTTTTTACAATTACAGGAATTTGGGACTGAATCCAATCTTTAGAAGGATGAATCCTACAAGAAAAGAGTTTACCATATCATATCAAAAGAGTAGCTAAAAATGGTCACAAGTTCAGTTACTGGAATGGCTCATCGGTCTAGCTCTACCTGCTCCACATTATCAAATTCCGAGCAATGACACGAAGCATTATGAAATCCGGCCTCACATATTGTAAGTCAAACTGCGTATGAGGTATAGAAAGCTTTGACACAATTGCCTCTGATTCAGTCTGTTATAAACATGGGCAAAGTATTCATACATGACAATGGAAACGTTTGGTCACATACTGATGCCCTTGTCATTGAAAGTTCATACAAATTAAATCATTATCTTCTTTGCAGAAGAATTACCTTTAAAAACATTAAAGCTAGAGCAATTGTAGCTCCAGGTGCTGTCACATCAATATTGACCACTGTTCCATCCATCATC
Organism: Juglans mandshurica; assembly: GCA_022457165.1. NCBI lineage: Eukaryota > Viridiplantae > Streptophyta > Magnoliopsida > Fagales > Juglandaceae > Juglans > Juglans mandshurica. The sequence goes on along the minus strand of CM039619.1, from coordinate 868,103 downwards.
TACAAGACAACATCAGCGTAAAAAGAAATGTCCAAAATAGTTGCAAGGGAAAACATAAATATATAAATATGTTCATGACAAACATAATGTTCAAATTATTAAAAGAGTGAAAACTCAAAACTGCATAAATCACCCAACCTGTGGAGCACCACGACTTTGTTCCTCTGTTGATAAAGCCAAGAAAGGGGATCGTTCCTGATGAAGAATAAACCAAAAAAAACTAACACTTCAAATTACAAGTATGATCAATCAAATAGAGAGCATTTACATTAAAATTCAATAGTACAAATTCATATTATCTGCAAGGGCTGAAAAATAAAACATAGATGCAACTGCATACATTACGAGCTTCTTTGACACCAATGTAGTGGAACAGTCGATCAACCATTGTGTCTTTGCAACCAAGTGCCTCTTCACCCCGACCTTCAGCAAACAGAACATAGTTAGCCAAGACCAAGATTCACAACATTCCAGTAATAGTAGTGCCTACTACTCATACCCAATGCAACGAGACCCAATGAAAATCCTGCTGAAACAGCATAACCCTCCCTTTCAAGTACATTATCACCTCCACTTCTACGACCAATTTCACCCTGTAAAAATAAATAATAGAACATACAAGGTTAACTTGAAGGTAACTGAAGAAAGAATTAGATATATAAATCACAGAGGACAATATTAAAACCAATCCTTACTGGTTGCAGATATTTACCTGGCCAGAGCATGCAGACTAATAAATAATATCAGGGAATTATGTGTATCCATATTTGGTAGTCGGCATAATCTTTAGTATATTTTTATCCCAAGAATATTTTATGAAATTATCTTGATATTAGGCTACCACATTGATCTAAAGAACGAAAAAAACTGATACGTAAATTTGCAGTTTTAATGGCTGCAGTTCTCATAATACAAAGCGCATATTTCATTTTCTAAGTTAAACCCACTCAACTAAAGTGGTACTGAGCAGAGTATACTATGATTAATAGATAGAAAAATTGTAAAAAAGTACTAGATAGGTTTCAAGAAAGAATGTGTATACAACAAGAAAGACACAGACAGGAGTACGAAGTTCGCTGTTCGATCTTTGTACAAGGTTTTGACACATCATCTTATCAAAAAAAAAGGTTTTGACACATCATAACCTTTTCCTTGGAAGCGTGTATGGAGGAGCAAGGTGCTTCCTATGTACTTGGGCTTGCCTATTTACTAGATCAAATAGAACCTAATTTTACCTATCAAAAAAATAAAGACTCAAGTAGACGGGGAAAGGCAAATAGGGGAAAAATGCAAAAATAAAAATAAAAAATTTGGTAAGTAATAAAAGATTTTATTCCCAAGAAATAGGCATAAGCCCAAGTACAGGATATATACAGAGGAAATACCTACTACTTTCCAAAAACGAAAGGAAAACTAAAACAGATTCTGGAAATTATCTTCCATTACAAAAGTTTTAGCCCACAAACTCAAAGTAGTAAAGAAAAAATCCCCAAGTTCTCCCAATGAAGTTCTTTGTCTTCGAAGCATCTCCCATTCCTTTCAAGCTATAGGCACCACATGAGACAAGAAGGAACCGTCTTCCAAACAAGAACAGCATTCTTACTACCCTTCAATCCCTTCCACCCTACCAATAAATCCACCACTTCCTTGGGCATTACCCAAAGTAAACCAGTCCAATTCAAAACCTCATTCCACAAGAACCTGGCCACTTCGCAATGAAGAAGGAGGTGATTAACAGATTCCCCATCCTTCTTGCACATGACACATCAATCAGCAATGTACATACCTCTCCTTCTAAGATTTTCAGTTGTTGACACTTTGCCCAAGGATACCACCCAACAGAAAAAAGCAACCTTGGAAGGAACTTTCACTTTCCATGTGTTTTTCCAGGGAAATTCACAACTCCTGTGACTGGTTAATATTCTGTAAAAAGAGGAGACTGAGAACTTAGAATTTCCTGCAGGAATCCACAGCATGCTGTCCTCCCTACCTAGCATCAACTTTGAACTGTAAAGTCTTTCCAGAAAAGCCTAAACATCATCCACTTCCCAGTCATTAACATCCCTGATAAAGATAACATTCCACTGAATAGTATTGTCAATGCAACAGAAAAAATTTCCTACAGCTGCATTTTGATCCCTTGCAATTCTGAAAAGAGAGGGAAAGTCCAACTTAAGTGAAGAATCCCCACACCACAAGTCATGCCAGAAAAGTATCATCTTCCCATCTCCCACCTTCAATCTAATATGATTTGAAAATACCCCCCATCCTTTTCTAATGAACTTCCACAAACTCACCTCATACGCACCTCTAGTATCTTTAGAACACCAACCTCCCCACAATAACATTTTTCCAAAAGGCATTACTTTTCAAGTGGTATCTCCAGCAGTGTTGTTAATACCGTACCGTACCGGCCACTAGGCCGGTACAGGTACTATATGTATTTTGTACCAGCCGGTACCAGTCGTACCGGCCTATATTTCGGCATGTACCGGCCTATATTTCGGCCGGTACCGGCCGATATTTCGGCCTCTGTTTTTTTTTTTTTCAAACTACAAGTTCATTTTTTGACTCTCAATTCAAACTAGGCTATTTATAATTTATATATATATGTATTTATATATAATTTATTCATATATAGATATTGTGGAATATAATTTATATATATATATTTATATATATAATTTATTCATATATCGACTATTCCGAAACGGTACATGAAACGGTACTGGTACCGAAATATTTCGTTCCAGTGACTTGACCGGTACGGTATTCAAAACCATTTCCCAAGTAATGCTATATTAAACAATCTCAAATTTTTTATCCCCAACCCACCACAATCAATCGGTTGACAAACCTTCCAACTAACCAAATGAAAATTTTTTTCAACTCCTTTATCACCCCATAAAAAATTCCAAAATAAATTCTCAATTTTTCTTTCAACCCTTGCCGGCAACGAAAAAAGAGATAAAAAAATAAGTGGGAAGGTTAGACAAAGTACTTTTTATTTAGAGTTAATATTCCCCCCTTAGACAAGTAGATCATTTTCCAACCAACTAACCTCCTTTCAATTTTCTCAATCACCCCATCCCAAATATTAACAGCTTTATAAGAAGCCCCCAAAGGAAGCCCAAGGTATCTCGTAGGGAGTGAAGAAATTCTGCACCCCAGAATATTTGCCAAGTCTAAAATATTCTGAACAGAACCCACAGAAACGACTTCAAAACACAGCAAAAGTGCTCTTAAAGCACGTAGATTGTTAGAATCGGGCTCACTAAAAATCAAAGTATCATCAACAAACAATAAGTGTGAGACCTTTAAACTACTCCAGACCTCATTACCCACCACAGCTGGACAGAAAATTACCATCCACGGCCTTCTCAATCATTCTACTCAAGGCATCCATAATCATGACACACAGGAACGACTTCAGATTTCGATAAATTAACTATTAATCCCGAAACGGCTTCAAAACACAGCAAAAGTGCTCTTAAAGCACGTAGATTGTCAGAATCGGACTCACTAAAAATCAAACTATCAACAGCAAACAATAAGTGTGAGACCTTTAAACTACTCCGGACCTCATTACCCACCACAAAGTTGGACAGGAAATTACCATCCACGGCCTTTTTTTTTTGATAGGTAAACAAGAATTATTATTTCAATAAAAGCCACAAAGTGCCAGTTACAAATGCCTATATGCCCGTAGGCTCGTTAGAAACTAAGAAATCATGAAAGTTCAAGCCATTGAAGTCCACAGCAATAGCCCAGGTACAAAGAGTCCTAAAAAAGAAAACTTTCAGCTCCGCCAAAGATCTCTCTTTGTCTTCAAATGTCCGCTCATTGCGTTCCTTCCACACGCACCACATGATACAGTTCGGAATCATTTTCCAAACCGCTTTGATCTGTTGCACACCTCTAATAGAGGTCCAGCTTGCCAACATTTCCGCCACAGATTTTGGCATCACCCACGCTAGATCCATTCTATTCAGCACCTCATCCCAGAGAGACCTAGCAACCTCACAATGTAAAAGTAAATGATTCACTGACTCACCCTCACTTTTACACATGCAGCACCAATCTATAATGATTATCCTCCTCTTTCTCAGATTATCTGTAGTGAGAATCTTACCTAAGGATGCTGTCCATACAAAAAATGCAGCTTTGGGTGGAGTCTTGTTCTTCCACAGCCTTCTCCAAGGAAATTGTGACTCAGGTTCTTGTGAGAGAACCTTATAAAAGGATCTAACTGTGAAAACCCCTCTCCCCACTGGAGTCCACCACAACCCATCTTCTTGCTGGATATTCGGACGACAAGAATACAACAGACTATACAAGTCTACAAAACTCTCCACCTCCCAATCTTGTGCCGCCCGGATGAAGTTTATATTCCAGTGTGTACTCCCATCCACCCTTCCCATAAGCTCTGCCACTGTAGCATCTTTATCACTTGCAAGTAGGAAAAGTAGAGGAAACAAATCTTGAAGGGCGTCGTTACCACACCAAACATCCTTCCAAAATCTGATCCTGGACCCTGTACCCAACTGAAGCCGAGTATGATGATGAAATGCCTCCCATCCTCTTCTTATATGTTTCCATAACCCCACTCCATAGGTGCCTCTAACTTCTCTAGTACACCAACCCTCCCCTAATCCACCATACTTCATCTCAATCACTACTTTCCATAAGGCATCCGGTTCTTTAGTATAACGCCACAACCATTTCCCAAGCAGCGCCCTATTGAACAATCTCAGGTTTCTGATACCCAAACCGCCACTAGAAATAGGACGGCAGACTTTTTCCCACTTGACTAAATGAAATTTAAATTCCTCTCCTAAACCACCCCACAAAAAATCTCTTTGTAGCTTCTCAATTCTACTAGCCACATTAGCCGGTATAGGGAATAAGGATAAGAAGTATGTGGGAAGGTTAGAAAGTGTACTCTTAATCAACGTGATCCGGCCCCCTTTTGACAAGTACATTTTCTTCCAACCTGCCAATCTCCTTTCTATTTTTTCAATCACTGTATCCCAAATCGAGCAAGACCTCGAGTTTATACCCAACGGTAGTCCCAGGTACAAAATAGGAAGAGACGCTATCTTACAAATTTGAATACCCAACGGTAGTCCCAGGTCCACGGCCTTCTCAATCATTCTACTCAAGGCATCCATAATCATGACAAATTTGAAAGGGGGAGATGGGATGACCTTGCCTCAAACCACGTGAGCTACTAAAGAAACTAATCAGTTCTCCATTCACCAAAATAGAAAATTTCAAAGTCGACACACAATGCTTCATCCACGAAAACCATATCTCCTCAGCAAATAATCAAGGAAATCCCATCACACATGGTCATAAGCCTTTTCCATGTCCAATTGATTAAAATACCAGCTTTCTCCATTTTAATTCTACTCTCCAAGCATTCATTTGCAATTAAAACAGAGTCTAAAATCTGTCTTCCCCTCACAAAGGCGTTTTGTGATTTTAAAATTATCCTCTCCATCACCCTGCTCAAACGGTTGGCCAGCACCTTAGAAAGGATTTTTTTTTTTTTTTGATAAGTAATCAAAGATAATATATTCATAGAACTAGGCAAGGCCCATGTACACAGGAAGTATACATGAAAAAGCCTAGCTAGAGGTTACAATAGAAAGGAGAAGGTCATGGATACTAGATCCGTTACAAACTATAGCCCCCGCCCATAGGAACAATGACTTAAAAAAGAAAGCTTTAAGCTCAGCCAAAGTTCTCTCATGATCATCAAAACATCTAGCATTTCTCTCATTCCAGATACACCAACACATACATATTGGTACCAATCTCCAAATTGCCGCAACTTGAGAGTCACCGTGGAGGCCTCTCCAACTTGCTAGAAAGTCCACCAATCTACTAGGCATAACCCAAGACAAACCGACTCTGAAGAAGACATCATCCCATATAGCCTTGACCACCTCGCAGTGTAGAAGCAAGTGATCAACTGACTCCCCATTCTTTTTACACATGTAACACCAATCTAAGACAACAACCCGACGTTTCCTCAAATTATCAGTAGTGAGAATTTTGTCCAAAGAAGCTGTCCAGACAAAGAAAGCTGCTTTTGAAGGAGCTTTCGTCTTCCATATGCTCTTCCACGGAAACATCGACAAACCGGGGTTCGTGAGCTTATGGTAAAAAGAACTGACAGAGAAAGTACCTTTCTTAGAAAGATTCCAAATCATCTCCACAGCTCCTACCTTTTTCGAAATAAGTGCAATGAAAGTCGCATTAAAACTCTTCTCAAACCTCATGTACTAATGAAACTCAGCAAACACCTTCAGAATATCTTCTGTCACAGCATGCTTGAAAAAATGCCAAAGAGAACCCATCCGGACCCAGAGCCTTATCCCTATCCATACCTTTAACCACATTAAGTACTTCTTCTTCTTCAAACTCTCTCTCCAGCCAATCAGCTTCGACCTGATCTATAGAGTCGAAACCAAGTCTGTCCAGTTTTGGTCTCCAAGAAAAATCTTCTGAAAACAGCTGCTCATAAAAATTCACCATGTGAGCCTTAATGTCTTCTTGATCTATGATAAGCCTGTCCCCATCTCGAAGAACCTCAATCACATTATTTCTTCTATGAGAGTTCGCCATTTGATGAAAGAATTTAGTGCACCTATCTCCTTCCTTCAACCACAATACCCTAGATTTTTGCCTCCAAGAAATTTCCTCCATTAACGCTATATTTTCCAGTTCAGAAACCACCCCTATTTTTCTTATTCTGTCCTCTCCCGATATCACCCCTTGCACCTCCTTCTCATCCAAACCTCTCAACTCTTCCAAAAGAAGCTTCCTCTTGCTATCCAAATTCCCAAAATAGTCCCAACATAAGTACCAAAAACAGTCAACTTTTTTTTTTTTTTGATAAGTAAGAAAAATTTAGTAATCCACATAATTAGGCATGGCCCAGGTACATGGGAAGTATACACGAGATGAACCTAATTACAAGCTAAGCGCTGTGAAAAGTAGCATAAAAGTCATTAAAACTAATCCCATTCAATACAATAGCCGAAGCCCAAAGTAACAATGTATGAAAGAAAAAGTCCCTGAACCCTCCCATCAAACGTTCCCTATTATTAAAACAGCGGCCATTCCTTTTGTTCCAAGTACACCACATTAAACAGAGGCACCATCTTCCAAACGCAGTCAACTCATTCACCCATATGATAAAGAGAAATGATAATTGCAATCGTGGAATGCGCAAGCGCCGCACAATTTCTTCGAAAAAAGTGAGTAAATACGGGACCCACACTAAAAAAAATTAATATTTTAATATTAGACCTGACTCTTTTTCAAAACGATTGCGCAGCGCTTGCACACTCCACGACTATATATGCATTACTTTATCATATTACGGCTTTAAAAGCAAATATGTAAAAAAAAAAAAAAAAAAAAAAGGAACTAGATCAGAATAGTCCGGAGACATTTTCATTAAAAAAATATTGGTCTATAGACGTGTCATATTCCAATATCATTCATGACCTATTGATTATTTCAATTTTGTCCTCAAGTTTTAAAACACCTTAATATCATCCTTACCCTACCTTACAGTGACTATTACCATTTGCAATATTGTTATGTAGCAGACATTCTATGTACACATGGCAGTTTGTAGCCCGTAACATTTTGGTCCCACAAGATTTTTTTTCAAAAAATGAAGGTACGCCGCATAAACACCAAAATGTTTCCTATTTATGTTATGAGTGATGGTAAAATTGGGAAAGAGGCATTTAGAACTTTAAGGACCTAAAATCATATTTTGACCAAAAAGTTATAAAAAATCAAGAGGATTCTATTAGCACAGCAATGAAGATTCTATTAGCACAGCAACGAAGATTCTATTAGTTTAGCAATGAAATGGGGAAAAGGGTACCAATAGAATTTGCATCGTTTGTGGGTGCGCTGATCCTTCATAAAGAAGCCCGACTGACATTAATGCCGCTGACTGGACCATCAACAAAAGATTGCAAGGTAAATATCAAAATCTGGCGAACAAATTATCATTCAATTCAGATATCTAAGAGACAAAGCATCAGGTGCATCATGCAAAAGCAACTTGGAAGTTGTAGGTAAACATATTATAAAATACAAAAAGAAAGTTAATCATGCAAATATTCAATTGAGTGTCTATGCAGAAGGAAAGTTTTGGCACAAAGGTGAACTTGGGCATTCCTGTGCTGGAAATGGATGCAGCACAAGCAAATCAAGACTAGGAAAAAACAGTATCCTAAAAAGATAAACTTATATGCCAATTTAGGGGCTAACTAAAGACAACAGCTCATGATACATACCTGCAGGAGGGTTGGGAACTCCAACTCTGGATACGAAGACGGATGTTGAGCAGGTATATGAAAATAAAGAGACTGCCACAGGATAATGCAACAATTCAGCTTCAATTATCCGCAAAGGATATATAAGTGAGGAAAAAACCAGGAACAAAGAATATCTAGAACCATTAAACTACAGAAATTATATATCCACATCTAATTTCTACTCAAACAGATTTAACTGGATATCTTCAAGTAAGATTGATGTGTTGTGATGTGATGTGATATGATGTTCATTGGCAGCTGAAAATGAAAAAACCTCAGTTTCATGCATGAACCTTTTAAAAATCCTTTCATCAATTAGGAACTGAGCATTCACAACAAACACAGAGCACATAAAGGAAAGATGAGAATAATAGGCATTAGAAAATGGTCTCTATTATAGCATTCAGTCTTTAACATAATTCCACTAAATAAAACAAAACAAACATGGTCTTATAAATAAATAGGTAAATTATAATATACAAATAAATAAAAATTTGCCATCATAAAAATAGGTAAACATATTCTCAATGCAACAAACAGATGGTGAGGAAAAGAGAACAAATATCATCAGCAACATCAGCCAGTCAAATTGAATTTGCTAAACAAGAGATCAGTATGGTAAGGCAAGGATGGAGATAAAAAAAAATGATTAAAAAAAGTGCATGCTTTACCTTTGATATTGCTGGTTGCATCGTCCCCCTATAAGAAGCTGCCAGGCCAAGCATTAATCCTGCAGTTGTGCTTTCGTGTTCCTGAGAAGTAAAGTGTCAAAAAGCAAAATGAGACACTGGTTATGCAAAGAATAAAAGACTACAGAAAAAGATGATGATGGTAGATGAGAAGGAGAAGAAAAAAACAGAGGCCAGGCATTAAATTGTTAAATGGCATATAGACTTCTATTAGACAAAGACCAGAAACAACTGGCATGCATTCCTGTTATGCAAAAGGCCTGCGTATACAAATTAACAACAATTTCAAAACAACTCTAGAAGAATCCATTTAAGTCAATTAAACCATTATGCCAGAGCAGAACCAGCAGCAAATAAACTGAAAAATGGTACTTTGCTTTATAGATGTTTCACAACAAGTATGGTTCTATTTATTGCACCATGGTGCTAAATGTCCATGATCTTCTTTTTTCAATTGTAAACTCTAATTAGGTTATTCTCATGTATAGTCCCTGTGTACTTGGGCTTTGCCTACTTCTATGAGTGAAATTTCTTGATTACCTACCTATCAAAAAATAAAAAAATTCTTGATTACCTATCCAAAAAAAAAATAAAAATTATTGCACCATGGTGCATGTGGGAGCAAATAAATGACAGGATTGATGCATACTACTGATAGCAATGAATTTATATAGTTGGTGAAAAAAGTTTCCTGGTGAAGAAGTAGTGATTATTTGGGGGGCAAGGAGTAGACAGGAAGCCATTGTGGAGGTTGTTGCAGCAACTTGGCTCTGCGATGGCAGTGAGGAAGATTTGCAGTTTGGTGGCACCATTATGCACAAGGCTCCCATTTTACATTGGAAACACCATATATCACAAAAATTCCATTTTGGATTTAGATTTCACCTTTTCTCCTCAAGGGAATATCATGAACCTTTTCTATTTTCCACTTTGAATATTTCACAACTGAATATAAGATTAATTTGATAAATGTTTCTCCTACCAGAACAAAAACCAAAATGTCCAAGAGGCTGCCAGTAAAAAATTTACAGCTTAGGGGTACAATACAGCATTAGTAGATACATACAAGCAGATGTCATCGAACGCATGCTAAACATGGTTGGCGTGGATAAATGCAGCAATACCAGCAGCCAGTTGGCAATACAGCAATTTCACTTAGCATGGTTGGATGGTTAGAAATATATAAAATCTGACGAATTTCCATAATGATCTTTCGTACTCGAAAAATTACAAGTCTTCTTTTAGCTTGCAGTGCTGACTGATAACTACTCTTTGGTTTCAAACCACTCTTATCAAGTATGCATGTTAGAGTGGTAAGACTGATAGACATATTTTGCCCATTTTCATTAAGCTTAAGTTTTTGGAACCAACAAAGCAAAAAAGTCCATAGTAGCAAAGGCCTCTTCCATAATCCTCCTATTTGATATAATAAGGCTTGCACATTGTTTTCAATTGTGAACAAATCTACACATGAAGGAGAGTGCAAGTGCGTATTAAGCTGGATATACAATGCAGGTATGATCTCTATCGACCTTAACTTTTAGACAGTCACCTAACCAAGAATACATGTAAATATACTCAATAGAATAGAGTACAACCAATAAATCTTGATTTCAACTAGCTGCCAACCATAAATCACCATAAAACACAATTTTAAACAACTCCATTAAAATAATGATGCACTATATCTAATTTCCCCATATGCTAAATCTTGAAATTATAAAAAATATGCTAAATCTTGTTAATACATCAAAACAAAAGTGAGAATATCACATTTATCTATCTCAGAAAATATGAAACCTGAAACAGTATGACACATAACTCAATAGTAACAAAATAAAACAAACAATTAACCTTTGAAAACAAGGACCCAAGGAACTAAAGGGGCAAGAAAACTTAAGACAATAAGTGAGAAAGATCATGGAAACGGCACCTGATTATAATACTGGTATATGTCAGTAATATTCAAAACATGCAAGTATCCATGTAATCCTAATGCAAGAAGCAGCCCGGCATGAACAGCATTTGGTTCCTCAGGTCTGTTATATATTATCCAAGTTCTTGACATTTTCCCCTGCAAATGAAATTACTACACACATTACATAAACTTCTATATACAGACCGCATAAGAAATCCCAGTAATTTTGTGTGCCACAGTGAAAAATATATTTAACCATTGCAAAGTAAAAGTTAACATGGACTAAAACAACCAACTACAAGAGTTTTTCATGAACTAATTAACAAACACCTCCAAATGTGCATAGATTAGCATGAAAAGACTCCACGTGCTGTATGATGTTAACAAAATAAATATAAACCTGAAGGGGCGCCAGCCTTAGTCCAGCAGCAACAGCATTGTGAAACTCCGGCCAAGATTTTATTTCTTGTATATTCCGTAAATTCGGGTCTAGATTGACCTAGCAACCAACCGAATAAAGACATGTAAGATATATGAAGGTCAAAACTTTTGAAATTCTTTCTTTTCTTTAAGTAAAACTTTTGACAATAATATAAGGGAAATATGCAAAAAGTCGATAGTCCAAAGAAAAATACATGAGCATGCCAATGAATGGCTTGACCTTACACTGGAGTTAACCATTTCTACTGACTAAACAAATTCACTAAATTCTATATACCCTCATCAGGAAAACTCACGATTTCATCCAAGTTAGCAATCTAGGTGTTAAAGATCTTAGGCCTGAGGACAAGCCATTTGTTTGCATGTTCATGTCCATGTAATCAGTAAGAGAAGAACTCAATATGAACATACAGTTGCATTTTGTTGGGCAGGCAACCGACCTGCTAAAACAAGCTTCGGAACTGTAAAGGCCTACAAAAAAGTTCAAGACAATCCATCAGGAATAGATATTTATTTGTAAATGAAACTGAAACAATGCGCATATCTCAAAAAAAATTATGAAGAGCTTCCTCTGAGAGAGAGAGAGAGAGAGAGAGGCTAATACAGGAGTACCTCCGTCAACAGAGTATATATGGTTGCAAGAGTAAATGCACCACGACCAATAGGAAGAGCAGTGGTTCTTTGGGCAAGGTTCCATAGTTGAGCCTTTACAAACAGAAGAACAAAAGCAACAGAGCAAGGAAATGTGCATTGAAAACCATTATGTCCATTAAGCAGGAGAAACAAAAGCATATCAAACCAGAATCCCCATGATATACAAAAATTACAAATATTTTCCAATCATTTAAGCCACTATAGAATTCATGTACGTGCAGAAAGAACCACATTCAACTATTTAAAAGTTCTGCAACACTCTGGTTCCCCAACTCATTTAGGTTAAATCTGCAAGTTAGTTTGGTTTTGATTCCATCAAAGAGCAAATATTTTCAAGAACAAAGAACACAATAGCAAAGAACTATTATTATGTGGGCCTCTTGTTAAAGTTCATACAACCACTAAACTTCATTAACAATGCCATAAAGCCTTATCATGCTTTCAAGAATTAGAAAGCCCACACTAGAAAAGCAATTAGGAATACTAATTGCTTATCAAAAAAAAGAAAAGCAATTAGGAATACTAATTGCTTATCAAAAAAAAGAAAAGCAATTAGGAATACACCATAATACTCCTAGAGTCTATATTCATGTCTCAAATTCTCAAGCAATATTGCATATCGTGTCCCTATATCCCAATGTTCCTAAGACTTACCAGTAGTTTGGAAAATCAATTTGTGGACACAAGTGCAATGAGCTGTCAAGTGTCCCATAAAGAAGTCCATGAAGCTCTTCTATTCATCGATTTTGGATCCACACACACATTTATCAAAAAAAATTGAACAACTAAACCCCAAAATAGTTATGATTACCATGAGTGATTAGTTTGAAATTTCAAGTAAGCACAAGTGATGTTCAATTACGAGCATCAGAATAACAATAAAGTCTACAGGTAGAAGATATGAAGAATACTGGCAGAACCATTATTTAATTTTATGAATTTAACCATGTATCATCTAATTGAGCATCAGAATAACAATGAAGTCTACAGGTAGAAGATATGAAGAATACTGGCAGAACCAATATTTAATTTTATGAATTTAACCATGCATCATCGAAGCATTAATCTAGCTATTAACTTGTCCAGGCAAGGAACTCTGATGTTGTGAGGCATGGGAAAAGTAGATGATGGCAAGACAGATTCCAAATAGCAGCACCTTCTTTACAATGCTATGTCAAGAAGATTCTTATCAGATTATGAAGGCTTGTATACATTTATGCTTAAAAGTTCATCTGGTGCTATATAATTCTTAATCGTAGCAATATCAGACACTTCCCAGCATGAAGTCTGAAGTAAATTAAGCAAAAAAGAAGAAGTGTTTTCTATTGATTCTCAGATAACAGCCATAAAAAAAGACTTTCTCTAGAGATGACAGTTTCTGAACCATATCAGATTGTATAATGGAGAAAGGGAACACCCCCCAGAGCCAGAACACAAGCACCGACCTCTCCGCCACCAGAACAAGTGAATAAGAGAAAATCAAAGATGACAAATAAAATGTACCTGTTGGAGGTCCTGATCAGAGGCACTAGGATTACTAGATGTTTGAATTGCCACTGGTCTTGCAGAGCCCAAAAGTCGTCGAACCTAGTTGAACTTAAAGGAGCTATTAAACACAGACAATAGAACTGAATTTTAAAATTTTCTTTTAAACATTTTTTAAAAAAGTAATCAAAGATTTTATTAAAAGAATAAATTTTATTGCAACTGTAACTATAGAAAAAATGCAGTTAAACAAAATTATATTGAAGTGTGAGGTAGGTTAACAGTCTTCCAAGGAGATTCACGATAATGGAAAGAAAGATCAAACAAGATCATGAAGGTTGAAGGGCTAGGTAACAGGCTCAATAACACATACAGACACCTTGTTAAACAATCGCATATTAATAACTGATGCACTGATAAAAAGAAAAGTGTACTTTACTTGTAACACCCAAGCCCAGCACCAAACCTGCATTCTAAAATTTTTTGGGTTTATACGTATGAAAAGTGGGATTAACGAGTAATTTTTGGAATAGGCTACGGGTTTAAATTTTAATTTTTTTGGTGGGATGTGGATTCTTATTGGGTCTGATAATTAGGTTAAAATCATTTGATATTTTTATGGGATAGGTTGTATTATTTTTAGAATGAGTACAGGTTGTATTATTTTTAGAATGAGTCGAGGCCCATTAGTATCGATAAAATAGTCAACCCATGAGAAAATTACGGACAAGCCAAAGAGATTTTTGAACTGCTCTAACCCGCCAGCCCAGTCCATTTGTTAATTCCCGCTACCAAGTTGTGAGCTTAATTACTCTCAAATGGGCCCAAAAACCCAAGCCCGTAAGAATCAAAGATCAGAATCCACACCATGCACATCTCCACGCCATGCACGTCTCCACCCCACTAGGGTTCACGGCAGGGTGTGTATATATAAGAAATGATAGTTGCAGTCGTGAGTGCGGAAGCACCGTGCAGTCGCTTTGAAAAATAGTGGGGTCCACTATTATTTATTTTTTTCAAAGTGATTACACAGCGCTTGCGCACTCCACGACTGTATGTAGCATTACTCGTGTATATATATATAAATATTATATATACATATATATATATATATACATGTAACCTACATGTTTATATTTTTCCTAGCTAGTGTTGCCGCAGCCTTGAGTTTCAGTAAAACCCCTCCTCCACGTAGTTGTCGTCTTCGTCGCATGGATCAGCAGCCTCGCAAGGGACAAGCAGCTGCCTCGCAAGACAACCCCTCCACGATAAAGCCGCAGCTCTTCACGGCCACCACCACTCAGCCTGCACGTTTCTTTTTCTTTTCTGTTTTCTCACATCCCAGCGTCAACCACGAGACCACCGTGGAACAGCCACGCAACACCCCCAGCCATTGCCACGAATGAGCCCAGCCCGAGACGCAACCCTGTGTCACGTCCCGTGGCGTCGCTGCACCAGATCACCCATTGTACTGTAATGCCACGAGAAGATTAAGAGTTACGCTGCCGTAGGAACCGCCCTAAGCCACCCTTGATTTTCCACGTCTCAACCAACAGGGTTGCACCACATGGCAAGCCCTGTTTTTCACACCCAAAAACAAAGCAACCCACGTCCACGCCAACAGCCCCAGTTCCTCCACAGATCAACTGCACGGGCCCCTGTTTGTGCTCCTCAAAACAAAGCCAAACGCTGCCAGCGACAGAAGCTGCCACCCACTGCCCCAACTGCTCACTATTGCGCAGTAAGCCCCTCTCTCTCTCTCTCAGCTCACCGGGGTCTTCGCTTCAACACCTAGATCCGCCGTCACAAGCTGCTCTCTTGTTGAGTCCAAGGCCTCTGTCGCATGGCTTCACATTCTGGAGACTTTGGTTTCATTCCGCGGAGAAGGAGTCATTAAATGAAAAAAGGGAAAATAACCCTTCCTTAATCAAGCTAGTGAATGATCAACTGGACCTCCCCCAGAACCTATTGGTCAGCCGTTCAAGAACCGTGACTTTCCCGCCAGATAGATATGAATGGTTAACTGTTTGAAGCCTACCATGCATGGATGCCCCCGCTTACCAACCAATATTTCAATGCTTCTTTTTATGAGATTACCCAAAAATCGAAACATCATGGGGGTTTTGAAAATAGGCATTCCTTTCAAAACCGGGTCTCTAGAGCGCTCCCGCACTCGTTTAGCCACACTCACTAGTCAAGCTTCTCAGCTTATAGTCTCCCTCAAGCCACAAACTTGAGTTAGCCCATTGAGCCCTATTCTCACGTGATTATACGTAAGGCAACTAAAGAACCCTTTTCAAATATTTTCCTTACGTTACTGCCCTTATAGTCAAAACTTGGTAGAATACTTATTGAATTGGGATGGGCTTGACTTTTAAAATTCGGACAGATATTTCAAATTGGGCTTATTTTTTTAAATAGAATTGTGATTGAGCTGGAATTGTGTTAGGTGGATATTAAGTGGATATTGATGATTTTGGGAAGTGATGTTATTTTAGAGTTACGAGCATTTTTAGATTTTTAAGAAAATAGGTTATTTTAGTATTTTAGGCTTAAATATCAAAATCTGAGATTTATTAGAGATTTAAGTAAGTTATGTGTCTATTTTATAAGTAACGATTGATTTTCGTTTGGCACTGTTGTGAGAAAATTCAGAGAAGTTAAAAAGTCCATATAAGCAGGGTTCCTATAATAGACTTTGCATAAAACGAACAGACTGAGGTTGATTGTAACATACGGGTCCTAAATTAGGGTTTGGAATTATTATTTTAATATTAATAATAATTTATTATTAGCATTTTTATTATTTTTAAGATCTGCTTTGAGATAATGATTGTATTTGATTGGGGTTCTTCCATTGTCAAAAACCCTCCCATAAATCCCCAATTTTTCCTCACAATATTCCCTTCAGCAAACCCACAGTACCCCTTATGGCCAGAACCTTCCCGCATAAAAATCAAACATTCTCTTCCTCACAGCACCACCGTAGCCTTCCTCTCTGCAACCAAACAGCCACCTCGCCAGAACCCACCACAGACCACGCCGACGATAAGCCCTCTTCTTTTTTGCCCCGTTTTTTTCCCTCTCCCTCTCTATCGGCAGTGACTCATTGGCTTGTGTATTTCATGCTACCACTGTCAACCACTGCAGAGGACGTCGAAACACCGCCAGACTGCACAGACACTGCTGACCCAACCACCTAAACTCAGTCTCGCGCATCCCTCCTCCCTCGGTAAGCCACGTCGACCCCTCCCTCCCTCTGCCTTGCCGTTTCTTGGTGCGAAGCACCAGACTAATTTCTCCTCTCCCTCGTGTCTCACCATCACGTTCAGAAGGACCTCCCATTGGGCCGCCGTGACTTCCAGCCACCCAGAGCCGCCGTCGCATCAGCCTCCTCTCTCGATGAGTCCCAGTTCCCTCTCTGTTGCGCGACGTGCTGCCTCCCCAATAAGCCTATGTTTTCTTTTATTTCCTTTATCTTCAACCTTCCCAAAATGTCCATGCCCAATTATGGAATGATACATACAGTCGTGGAATGCGCAAACGCCGTGGAATCGCTTTAAAAAAGAGTGAGATCCACTATTAAAAAATTAATTTCTTTTCATGTGGGTCCTATATTTATTCACTTTTTTCAAAGCGACTGCACGGCACTTGCACACTCACGACTGCAATAATCATTTCTCTTTCCCAAAATGCTATTTTATTAAGCGTTTTGTTCATTTGTTGGACGTGTTTTATGTTTTATAGTGGGTTGGGCTGAAACTTAGCTTTTAATTGAATAAATATATTAGTCATAGACTTATTTTTATCAGAAATATTTAAGGAATTTAAAGTATATTTTAAAGTATACTATTGGACTTATTATTTTAGTTAATATTCTAATTGTCTATTTAATTGGATTTTTAATAAAATTATTATGTTATATTTTAAATAGAAAATCAAGGAATATGTTATGAGTTTTAAATAATATTACTATCTATTTTTTTTTATAAGTAAAAATATTATATATATATATCAATAGGAGTAACTAAGTACACTGGATGTATACAAGAAAACACTTAACACATACTAGAGAGCTCCTAATCACCCAAAAAGCCCGTGTAAACCTACCCAAAATACATCAAGCCCGAGTTGGAATAAAACACACCTCCCTAACACCAACTTAGGGGTGGGCAACGGGGCCATGGAAAGGGCCTAGTGGGGGCGGGATGACCCCAACGGGGGGCCCCGCCCCGCCCCCCGCTTCGCTCCACATATATAATTTTTTTTATTTATATATATATATATATTGTATATAAATATATACAATTTAAAAAAAACTTAAAATTGTATTCAAATCATTGAATTGCCTTGGCCTAGGAGGACAAGACAATCCAAAATCTAACTTTAATGCGTTTAAGTTCTTTTTATATTTATAAATTTTAATTTATTATTTAAATTATATTATAATTTGGGTCTAAAAAAATATTTTTGGACCAAAATTTTTTTTTTAAACACAATGTGTTGGCCTAAGCGGGGGGGTGGGGCGGATGGGGTTTTTTCCCCCGCCCCCGCCTCCCAGGGGCGGGGGAAAAACCGCAACCCCCGCATGGTGCGGGGCGGGGTGCGAGGGTGGGTACCCCCTGCCCTGCACCATGCAAGTATCACCCCTACCCCAACTCATTGATTCCCGTAGACTAATACTCCACCCGAAAACATTCTCTATGAGAATGTCTTCATAACGCCCTCCCTTTAGTCTTCCCTCAACTTGAACTATCGAATTAGCATCGTAATTGATTCCCCAAGAAAGACGCTTCAACTCCCTTCTTTTTTTAAAGTTTGATTTGGTATCATGCGAGTGGCTCACCTCAGTCGCAGTGAGTAGTGCTTTAAATTGGTCTTCACATCCTCCATGTGAGAGTCCCACGATATGCTGGATAACATTAACCTTTTGCGAAACCCAATCCGATGATGATCCAGCTATATTGTTTAATGGAGGAAGAGATACCAAGGGGACATCATCTTCCCCTGACATAGTTCCCAACGGAACACCAAGTCCTAAATATTCACCCTTGCAAGGCACCAACGACAAACCCTTATACAAATCTCGTGCCTCCTCAACAACTCCATTGGTACTCTCCATTGGAGATTCTAGGTAGGCAGCAAGTCCCTTCACCTCTAGCGACCCTGTATGTGCAACTTCGACGGACCCTACATCTCCTTCAGACCTCGGCATTACACCATTATCTTTCAACTCCACCGTGGGAGCCGTAGTTTCTTCGAGACTGACCAAGGGTGTAACACAAACTATCGGTCTTTCCTATATTACCTGTGGTGAAGGGCATTCCATTAAGGATGTCTCAACCCCGGTACCCGACGTAGAACCCACTTCAAATAACCCGGTTTTCCTTTTGACCTGCCACACTCTCCTGGATCTGGTTATAGGGATAGGGCCGAATCTAATTTTCCGTTTTCCTTTATTTGAGCTTAAAGGATTCGGGTCTATCTTAGGCTTGTTTCTTACGACCATGTTACCTCCAATTGAAGGCAGGTCTATTTTCGAAGACAAGAAAGCGATCGCTGCCTTCAACTCGACAAGCTGGGTTTCCATCTCCTTTAAAGTTTTGTGCATCTCAACAAGTTGGTTCTAGGCTTGCGTGATCTGCAGACCACTTACAGAGTTCCTTGCACTCTGAGTCACCGAAGCTTGACCCGTCTTCAAAGCTGAATATTACTATCTATTAATCTTAGTATAACTGAATATTTATTAAATTATCTCTATGGTATGATTCCAAGTAATTGGAATGCTACAACACGTTTTTCTAAGAAACATTAGTGACGATTAGTGCCTCGTATAGGTCACGAGCTACGACATGAGATTGTGGAAGCAATACTAAGAGGTAAGTAGTATGATCATACCTTTATGTGTGCTGTAAATATTCAGTTTTTGCATGAAAAATGTGATATTTACCTACACTACGCTACGAGCCAATTCAAGGTTAGCCCCTTTTCACGAACCTCTATGAATTATGATTATATGCTTGTAAATGAGTCTATGTCTGCTATACTGATATGGATTGTTGTTAGATGGATGAGATGTTATGAAAATCACACGTATGCCATGTAATGTTTAGATCATGTTATGCCATGCCTATGTTATGATATGTTGTGTAAGACTCATGTTAATATGCCATTTCAATGTTATGTCATGCACAAGAGTATGTCATGCCATGTAATTTCATGAAGTCAAACATGTTCACATGCATTATGAAAGTTAATAAGAAAACACATGAATGACAAGCAAGCTTTAAGATTGGCCTTAAGTTATGGGTGGATGTGCAAGCCACGAACTCAAATATAGTCCACCACATGAAAGATATGATGTTTTGAGGTGACACGGACCCAAGCGTGCTTCACCACAGGTTATGTTATGCGGTGCCACGTACTGAAGCATGGTTCACCATATGATATGTGATAACACGGACCCAAGCGTATTTCACTACATGTTATAATATGTTAGACAATGTCATGGACTCAAGCGTGGTTCACTATATGTTAAGTGATAACACGGACCCAAGCGTGGTTTACCCTACATTATAATATGTTATATACAGTCA
Source organism: Juglans mandshurica (assembly GCA_022457165.1). NCBI lineage: Eukaryota > Viridiplantae > Streptophyta > Magnoliopsida > Fagales > Juglandaceae > Juglans > Juglans mandshurica. Next base: position 847,969 of record CM039619.1, on the reverse strand, counting down.
ACGACAATTGGACCGATGCGCACATGTAATGATGGTCACTAAACAAGTGAAAAACAAGATGAACAAGTCATGTATGATTGCTAGGAAATGCATGGACTCAATCATTCATACATCTACGTTAAATGTACTGCCATGATTATGTATGATTCCATTTATGTTACCAATGAATAATATATATGTTATGTGAATGTAATGAATGATATATATGTTATGTGAATGTGTGACGATATATGTAAGTTTAGTTTACAGTATGATGTGTTATTACTGATTCTTCGACTCATTCGAAACGTTTGGGAAGACCTACTCGGTAATTTCAGATTTGAGGTGGGAAGGGGCACGCGCATCAGATTTTGACATGATATTTGGTGTGGCGATGTGGCCTTGGAAAATGCTTTTCCCTCGCTTTATAGGATTGCGTCAGACAAGGATGTTTCGGTGGCTGATAATATGAGCATCTCCGCAAATTCTATTCATTGGTCAGTGAGTTTTTCTAGAGCTGTACAGGACTGGGAGGTGAACGACATTGTTGATTTCTACAATGTTTTATACGCGTTGAAGGTACCAGCAGGTAGGGAAGACGGACTAATATGGACACTCACCGGGAACAAGAAATTTTCAGTTCACTCTTATTACAAGTTTTTGACGGTTCATCCCACCAATGCCTTTCCTTGGAAGAGCATTTGGAGGAGTAATGCACCTCTTAAAGTTGCCTTTTTTGGCTAGTTGGCATCCCATGATATTGACTATAGATAAACTGAAAAAGCGAGGCCTTTATTTAACCGATTGGTGCTTTATGTGCAAACATAGCAGCGAATCAGCAGACCATCTACTTCTCCATTGCGAAGTAGTCAAGGCTTTATGGGACGACATTTTCACTAGGCTTGGTATTGCATGGGTGATGCCCAGGAGGGTCTTGGATTTATTGTCATGTTAGAGAGGGATTAGGGGCAACTATCACATTGCAGTTGTTTAGAAGATGGTACCTCTATGTTTAATGTGGTGCACATGGAATGAAAGAAATGGCCGATGTTTTGAAAATAGGGAACGCTCTCCGGATAGTTTTAAGGCCTTTTTCTATCACACTTTGTTGCTTTGGGCTTCTTCTATTGTATTGAATGGGAGGAATTTTAATGACTTTTAAGCTACTTTCCGTTGCGCATAGTTTGTAATTAGGTTTTTCTTGTACACTTCCCGTGTACTTGGGCATTGCCTTTTTACGTGGATTCATATAACTTCTTACTTATCAAAAAAAAATGTTACCAATGAATAATATATATGTTATGTGAATGTAATGAATGATATATATGTTATGTGAATGTGTGACGATATATGTAAGTTTAGTTTAGAGTATGATGTGTTATTACTGATTCTTCGACTCATTCGTTTGTTTCTCTGTTTTTATGTTTTAATGTCCTAGATGATTATTTCGTGGATATAGAGCATGAGTTCCAAGAGTAGAATAAATTTCCGGAGTTAGTGTATGATTTAGACATTTAAGCAGTGTTGGTATCACATAGAATTAGCTTATGTCATTTCTTTTATTTCTCAGCTTTTATGTTATGAAAGACTGTCATACTATATCAGTTTTATGATCCAATAGATGAGATATTTTATGAGACTGGATCTCTTTACTGGGCGTTATGTTATGAATGTACGTAACATTCCTGACCTACGGGAATGGGTGTTACATTGATCTTATGAATAATATGCATGTTTTGTTCTGAAAAGAAAACCTGAAAACAATCTCAGTCATTTTATCTCCATCACTCATGAAATCTGTATAAGAGGAGAAAAAAAATTATGTCATGACTGGTGTAGGTAGACATGAGCTATTTTTAGCATTATGTTTCTGAACTGTGCAAAAAGAGCGAATATGAATTTTTGTACATGATTATGTGAAGATGCTCTGAATCTGTTTTGATTATGAAGATGATATGATTCTATTCAGTGCTCTGTTTTGATAAGGTGTGGCATCTGAAAACTTTTGGCATGACATTCTGATTCTGTATATGGTTTTGTTTCTGCTCTACTCTGAACTTACCACGGGTGTAAAATTGTGACCTCTGTTTGGGTTGGTACCAACTTTTCTGTTTCTGGTACACCCACTTTGAAAGCAAAATGATTTTCTACGTGATCTTTCATGTGTGTACACTCGGGACTCCGAGAATGAATAAGAGAGATTTCACATTCTGTTTCTGCTCGATTGGCAGGTTTGCACAACCTTACCAAAGGGTAAACATGGAATTCTGTTATGATGTGATGCTCAGTTATGTTATGCCAAATGATACTTTTGAATAAGAATATTTCTGAACTTTCGCTCTAATATTTTTTATAACATGTTATGATTCTGCATTCTGAAACTTTTTTTTTTAGTCGGGGAACCTCTCCAAGGCAAAGCCTTTCGGATCCACCCCTGCAAAGTAAACCTCGATCCCGTGCACCGCACCCTCGGAAGTTTTCCTACACGGAACTGGTTAAATCGCTGGCTTTTCACCAGGGGTGTGGCCCCAAATGATTGTTTGCACCCATGAGGTGTTGAACCTTGGATCTTGAAGGGAGTAATACCCCAAGACCAAGGTCTTCACCACTTGGGCCAACCCTTTGAGGTTCTGCATTCTAAAACTAAAAATGTTTTGTTTTACATTTTGAACTCTGTAAATGCTCATGTTTACATACTAGTATATGTTCTCTGCTTACTAAATTGTTGATAACTCACCCCTTATCTCCATAATATTTTTCAGATAATTTTGATGGTTTAGCTGGAAATCAAGAGTAGGAAATATTAACAAGATTTGATGATCATAGAAGAATAAGTGCCAAAGGGTACAAATGATTATTGGAGAGTCATTGGTAGATTTATTAATTTCTGTTATTATGGGTATCATGAGACATGGATATTTCTGAGTCTTTAAGGAGATTTTAATCTGTTGTGTTGAGGTATTTATTTGGTGTCCTTGTAGAAGAACATATATATTTATGTTGAATGGATAAATTTATATTTTATGGGGTCTTTGGAATATATATAATTGTGTTATGGGAGATAATTTTAGGTAACAGAAGTTAACTCCCTAAACCTCTGGAATCGGGGCAATACATTACTCACAAATTCCTCTCTTAATTTGTAGGTGCATGTGGCATTGGCATCTTAACATAACCAATTCAATGTAAAGGTAAAGGACTGACCTCATTCAATCGCAGATCACGACCGTAACGCAACTGTGTGCTAGAGTTGAATATATGCTCCATACCATCTGTCATAGATCCATCTACAGAATCTGTATCATCCAATTTGGTGCTTTCCAACCCAATCGTATCAGAAACTGCAGAAGGAATTGTTACTGGATGCAAATGCAGCATGTAAGGTGTAGACATAGAGATCAAGTTCACATGGGTTTGGGTCCCAAGTTCCCTAGATTTGCACGAGCACGCCAAACAAGACAAAGCTAAATCTTCTCGACCAAGGAGCACATATGCAGCTGCAGGCCAGTCGGAGGGAGGCGATTCCCGGCAAGTATCCAATGCCTAATTAGTGTAAAAACAAGAATTATACTCAATATTAGGAAATCGATGATGGCTACAAAGCCAACAAACGTCTCAGCCATGCAACAATAAACAGTAAACTACACTTTTTCCAGATAAAATAATATAATTGTAAGAGCGTCCCATATTGTTATCAAGCATAATATGTGTGTCAATGGGATAGAACAGGCAATTATCAAAAATTCACGATCAGAACTATGTCTGGTAGAAAGCTGTCATCACAATAAGTTAAACCTACAGGGACCTTCAATTTTACACAACAATCACCTTCCCTTTACCATTTCTAAATCATACCACAAAAAAATTAAGAGAGCTTAGATTTTCTGCATTCGGAGTTTATACACATACAAGACATTATTGTGGCCCAACTCACATGTCGCAGAGGAAGAGAAACACCAGAAGGCAGTGAGTCCAGCTGTTGCAGTCCAAAATTTTCCCCAACCATCGCCAAAACTGTAAGCTCCTCATTTGTGCAATGTGATCCCATGGCAATGTTACAGTAAACACCAGATGAAAGCTTTCTCCCAATCTGTTCAGCACCAGATAATAAGCTATAAAAAGAGACTATCTTTCGGGCCCAACTCACAACAGAACTGCCATCTTTACAAACTGAAGGTGGAAGATCATCCATATTAGCAGAACTACTTCCATGTCGCAAACAGGTCTCGAGCCATCTAAATAAACTTGGAGCAGTTTTCCAGGAAAAGGAGGTCATACACATCCCAACTTTATTGGAAAGACCAGGAAAATCACGATGATAGTGATCTAAATAGCTTTCCTCACCCAAGAAATTAGCAATATTGCATAGTAGAACTGCCAGAAGCTCCAAGTCCCTATAAGCAACAACTAAATTATTGAACCATTATTTGAAAAGATAATTAAAAAAAAGTTGAGAACTGATGTACCAAAAATCATTGCTGCAATCTATTCAAGCTAAGAAATCATGTGTAAGAGAGATCAGCCCAAAATGCAGATAATCAATGCTAGAAGTACTAAGGAGTCCTTTCAGCTAATGCAATCCATCAGAAAATTGAGTTGAATGTTAAGTGAACCTCGGTGCTTATCCGTAGTCCTAAAGTTATGCTTGGCGTTTATGTTAGACAAGGATTAAAGCAATTTCAGATATTAAAAAGCTGCACATTTTCTATGCTAGTGATATCACATGACTTAGAAGGTTACTGTTAGTCATTCACCTTGCAAGAAGTAAATTCTCGGGAGTATTACAGACCCTAACCCTAAGAAACAAGAAGAATCTACAAAAGAAGAAAAGACAAACCTTTTGCGAAGAATATCCAGTTTTAGACTCTCATATACCGCATGAAGAGAATCCAAACACTCCATCAATAGCTCAGAATAAATTGGTTTTTGCAAACTTTGTGCATCATCTGAATTTAACCTAGTGGAAAATCCCAACACATCAAGTGATATTCCAGAAGAAATTCCAGTAAAAGAGTTAAGCTTGTAGTTCTTGTGAAATTTGCTGTTAATAAGAAACTCCCACGATGAGGGTGACACCGAATTTGAAACATCTTGAGAAACGCCACTCGAGCTTTTACACATTTTCATAATAATGCTACAAAAAGAGTCCCATTCTGAATTAACACTAGAATCAACATCTGATAAATAGGCAGAGTCACCATCTTTCCAAAGAAGACCAAGAAAATGACCATAGAAATCTGAACTGAGCCCCTCAGCCATTGCTGTGATGCAGTCATCTGACAACAAAGATGAAGGGCTTCTTCGAAATGCACATCGAAACATCTGGACAAAGAATCAAACAGACAAAAATTGTCAAGGCCATAGCAACGTCTATCAAAGCAAGCAACTTAAACGGATAGAAACATTGACCCAAATACAATAATAAAATCAGGTAATTTGATTATCAAGAAAATTTGCAGAGCAGGTCACTTAAGACATGTGACGTCCCTCAACAGCATACCTAATATATAAATAAGCATACCTGTCCATTATTTACTATCACATTGATACGTCCCTCAACAGCATCGACCAATCCTATGATCTTTAAGTCATGCGACGCAAATGATGTTTCGGGAAAATCCAAATTGTGTGAAACTCGGGTTTTGCTCAAACAAGATGGTAACACGTACCTACAAAGGCATTGCTTTCCTGACTGCAAATATAAAATATATGTCAATTCTACATCTCAAGAACGACACCCAACTTTAGCAACTACTTTGTGTCTTGTAAAGGAAAAGGGAAAAGACAGTAAAAAAGCTTGTTGAATGAACTTTCATTTATAAGATAGATTTAAGTTTTATCTATAACGAGTAATCAAGTAAAAATAATTTTATTAATGAGCAAAAAGGCACTGCCAAGTATACAGGAAGTATACATAAGATGCACCTTGCTAGAATAGTATAAAGAGCAAGAACATCCTGAAAACTAAAGCTGGAAGAAAATGAGTTTGCTACCATCCAATGATAACAGATCTAAAAGAGTAATCCTTTAGCTCTTCCACCGTCTCCTCGAACATCCCAAAGCTTCACTCATTCCTTTCCCTCAAAATGCACCACATTAAGCAATCAGAATCATTTTTCACAAAGTGACACTATGTTGCTCGGCAAACCAACCACACATGGAAAGGTGCACCACCCCTTGAGACATGACCCAATTCAACTTGAAATGGCTAAAAACAGCTTGTCAAATGGACTTGGCCATAAACACAACTAGATACCCACTTGCACAACTTCACCCCAAAGCCACACGTCCACAACATGTATAGCAAAAGCTCTTAGTTAACATGATCATAGGAATTTTCAAAATCCATGTTGATCTAGCTCTATTGACTAGGCATTCATTGGCAAACCTACCCCTAATAAAAGCATTTTGAGATTTGGAAATAATCTCTTCCAACCTTATTATCAGCCTACTAGCTAGAACTTTGGCTAATTTCTTCCACGAATTCCTTCAACCCCTCCACCTGAAACAGGGCTTCTGCCACCCCCAACAACCAAGCCACACTAGCTCTATCCAACAATACAGCTTTTCCAATATACGTAACATTGATACCTTCTTCATTGATATTAACTCAAAATCTTAGCTTCAATGAATAACTTATTTGAGTAACCCATGCTCTGTTTTGTTGCTTAACTAGTGATGAAAAGTAAAGGATTTTTGTCAAAAATATGTGCTAGGTCATCGTAGAAGACATAATACTTTTCTTTACTAAAAAAGTCTAGTCATCGGTCCATGTTAAATCAATAATGATCTTCTTCTTTAAAGATGTGCTGGTCACCAGAGAAGATGGAATACTTTTCTTTACTCGAAATCTAGGCAATACTCATTGTTAAACCAATGTTCATCTATTTCTCTAAAATGAGAAGATTTAGAAGCAAGTCTATAAATCATTGGAAACTAAGCCATTTGCCTACTAGACAAGATGCAATAAGATTTTCCACGGGGCAGGCGTTCAATTGTATAGAAAAGTGAACAAGAACATTAATATCATTATGTATGGGATAAAACATGGTTACACTGAAGATCAACGGAAAACTTTAAGAACAGTCATCTTGGATAGGCCACGTGAATTCCTTTTTGCCAGTGAGCACTTGCCTAGGAGAAATTCAATCAAAATCATATATATGCATTACAATACTAGGAACGTCAAGGGAAGAAAGTAGCCAAACTTCCCATTGGGCTTCACACCTTGTTAATTGTATTTAGGATATGATAACTAATTCCATAATTCTCTAAGACAGAAAAAAAGATTAGCATTAATAAATTAGATATCATATTAGTGTAAAAAGCAAACTGCCTAAAAAATATTCCAATATAAACACTTTTTGTATCAGTAAACAAAATTACATTGATCATGAAAATAGACAAAGGCCCAAGCATACAGGACATATACGAGAGTATCTCGCCTATGCAACAACATAAACACTTTACTAGTATAAGAACAGAAACTCTACTTGAGATTTGGCATGTGCAAGCATATGTATTAATAATATTGATACTAAAAACAAAGTGTCTTAACAAATACTCAAACGTGACATTATTTCATTTCAAAGGCACGGCACTTGCAATATGTGATATTAAAGAAGATAGCGTGGAAATATCATGACATATGCAGTAATAAAAAATCAATTAGACACAATTATCAATAAAAATCAATTAGACACTGAAAAAGAATATAAAAGAAGATTAACAGACTTGATATAAGCCATGTTATGGGCATATATGCATATAGCTTACATAAAGAAGAAGGCCATTTTCTGGAGTCAAAACAAAGATGTCTGAATACGGTAGCAATCCCACTTTAACTCTGAAAGAAAAAAGAATATGGTAGAAGGGATGGGGCAAAGAAAGTCAGGTCCACAATATTATATTAAAAAATATCAATATTAATGCCCAAAAGCAGATAAAAAACTCAACTCTACCTCGGGCGTGTAACAATTACAGGTTCAGCTGCAACAGCAGGTATGCTCCAGCTCATGTCAGGTTTTATGTCAAAGAGAATCTCATTATTTATTTCAACACTTTGTAGCCTTACAGCCAACAATTTTTTTTGCTCTTGGTGAAGAAAGCAAATTACAGGAGCTGCATCACTATCAGTTGCCAGAAAAACCTGAAAACATTAAAGAACAGAAAAAAGTCAAAAGAAAAATGCGGACAGTATGTTAATATGAAGATGTTATTGTCAAATCCTTAAAAAGAAAATTGCACTTTATCAAGATCGATCAAATAAGATCACAATGAGATAATTCCTTTTGGAACCTTAATAGAGTTTCGAGCCATTAAGGAGAAAAAATCTTTTGATGTTCATGCATTTTCATAATGCTTTATGGTTATATAATTAGCTAAGAGAGAAAAGAGGTAAAAAAACTAAACCTAAGAGAGAAAAGAGGGATGAATATTATCGTTAATTTATTCCTTAATCAAAGTTTCATTTAAAAGACAACAATGATCAGTAAGTGCATTGATACCTTACAAGCAGCTGCCTGGGCACCCTTACCCTGCCATATTCTACGGAAAGAGAACTGTTTTGGCAATACATCAGCAGGAACTGCATTAGTTAAACTAGTATTTGCCACTTCAAGGTTGGGATTAACTGCTTCTGCAACCCACACAGAGTGTTGCATCTTTCCTGCATAAAAATTGACCATATAAGAATTGACAAATGTGAAATATGATTAAGAGTTTGTTTTTATGCATGACCGGAAGGGGCCAATCTAAAATTTATTATAAGGTATAAAAACCTTTATTGTATGATGCCATCAGAGGAATCTGATCACTAGTCCATATTGTTCTTTCGTCAAATTCCTTCATTATATTCAATTTTCCTCTCTCTTCTATATAAGTCAGCTGAAAATTTCAATTAACAAACTTCACTTATCAACAAGAAACAGAGAACAGGAAATACTAAAAGTTCATCAGCAAAAACAAGTCTCCAGGAAGAAGTTATGAACCTAGCACATGTCTGAAGCAAACAAAATAAAAGGCCGAGAAAATAAATTCAAGAAAATTATTAGTTAGTGAGTTAAAACAACATACCTGCAGTTCTTCCAGCGGATCCTTTAGAATTAGATGTGAGCACATCAAACTTGTGTCTCCATTAAAAATGTTATCACATGCACTCAAAATTCCAAAATTATGTTGTGGACTATGACCAATTTCTCTCCTATGACGGGGTATGTCACGTGCGCCCAATAAGGGAGGACTTGAAGATGAAAAAGGAATATGTGCTGGTGAATACACTTCAGCTGCCTGCTGAAATAATAAACCAAATGGCAGAGACCATATCGATGTGATGGTACGAGGGAGAGGAATAGATACTACCTCACCTATTAAACAAAGCAGGAACTCAGCTTCAACACATACCATGAAATGAACAAGGTACTTTAGGAGGAAAAAAAAAACGGCTTGAAAGAATTACACATTATGGGTCCCAGATATTGCATGGTATAGAACAAGATTTTCTCCTTTCTAGCATACACAGGACGAGTAAGAACTTTCAGGTGCTGACTCTAGTCCTCCCACATCAGCATTAAAAAGAAATAGAACACAACCCACCAATCGATTGGTTCTAACAAGTATGCTGGCCAAACAATCATGATCTCAATTTGGATTGATTTGTCATCCCAATCTGGATTGATATGTCCTTTTCTTTGAATCATTCCAAAAAAAAATTTCAAGCTTTAATTTGAGATTCCAAAGCAACAAGATTCGTCATTCCAATCTGGATTTACAAGATTCCTATCTTGTGGATGCTGAAGTGCCAAGGGTGCTAGTAACATTTAGAATACTTTTTTCATCTCATTGCAGGAGAGCCACGTCATAAGGAACAAAAAAAAAAGTATTATCAAGTAACTAAATTACTACTGAAAAAATCCTGGCCTGCTCACCTGATGTGTTGTAAATTGTTAAAGAATCCATTTGTAAGACACAAAGCTGAGCTTCATCCATGTCACCCAGACGACACCAACACACCTAGAATTGAGATAAAATTATTTCCAAAACTAACACTTCAGTAAAATGGAGCAAAATCCAGCAAATATCATGCCTGAAAAAAATACATAATGATAGAAAAAACAAAGCATGTGCCGAGTTTTTGACAACCAAACAGAACTTAACTTTTTTTTTTATAGGTAATCAAGAAGTTTTATTCATAAGAGAAGGCAAAGCCCGAGTACTTCTTGTAAAACTTGAGAAGGGTTGGGTGGTAAAGAGAGTGTTTTGTGCTGTATGGGGTAGGTAATATTACTTTGCAGGGATATCAACTGAGAGGATGGTTGATTGTTAAGCATCTTGCGTCTTGATGTCATAGGACCTCTTAGTTTCTCCCTAGCTTCATCTTGGTCATATATAGATTATGCAGGGTTGGTTCCATAAGCATTGCCAATTGTCCTATGCCGTGACTTTTTTACACATTGATTGTTTTGGACTGTAAACATCATGTTTACAGTTCTTATGGAACCAATTGCCCTCCGTCATAGATTATCTTGTTTACTGTTTATGTACAGAACTTAACAACAAGGTGAGAGAGGAAATGATGCATTAATGATTTATCTGTACATAAACAAGAACTGTAAACATCATGAAAAAAAAAATTGAGAAAAACTGTCTAAAGAGTTTGCTGAAATAGCAACTGCCTAAAGAAAAGTCAATAAACATATTTACTGCAAAGCTGGGTTATGCCTTCTGCGCTCTTAGTAAAGAGCTCTTACTCTTTTTTTAAAAAAGAACACTTACTCATAACAAAACACGTTATTGCAAAGAATTTGCATTCATTTTCTTATAACAAATTTCAATAATTCTTGGCATGTTAATTTTAACCTGCAAGCATTGAATGCCACTAGCCAGTGATTCAGTGTCATCCCTAGCAGTCCTATGAAAATAGACACATCAAAATTATATGCCTTACATTAACTCTGAAGTGAAGCCATCCAAGTAGACAGTAGAAAATGAAGACAAAATAAAGAAATCAAATAAAAACCAAATTTCAAAGGGGGAAGGCAGGTCTAAACACCCTTCAGTGTGAATTCCCTCAATTACAGACACAGATCAAAGATAAAACAGAAACATATAATAACAAAATTGACTTAGGTCTCCACTCTATGTGAAGAACTGTGCAAGTATAAAGTATAAACAACAATATTGGTAATAACAAAGCATCCTCGTTGAAATAACATCAGTATGATATCTCAGCAAAGCCAGAAGAAAAACAATGCACTTGGCGATTACATGGTATACAGCTATGATTATCCTGCAAGGTGTCCTAATTTAAATACTAACTGCTTTTAGAGCATACATTGGTAATTTATTAGATTTACAAAAAACAGGCAAGGACATCATTTATAGAAGGTATTTACTACCAAACTTCACAGTAACAATGAGAGAAATATAGCTTGAACCTATATACTGCACCGTAGAAAATAAGTACCTTAATGACGGTGGAGGGTAAGGTCAATCTCTTAAATACTCGTGCACCAGAGGTCCATATTATCCTGTTTCAAATGAGTGGAGAAAATTACCAAAACCTTCATAAAATTTAAAAAGAGAAACAATTGCGTATGGATGTGAAGCACAGCGAAGAACATATAACAACATTTAAACCAAAATAAACTAATGTAAGAAGCTCCATTTGAGCGGGCAGATTAAATATTGCGAATCAGACAAGCTGTTCATACACTTAATGAGTTGTTAGACCTGTAGCATGTGACACCAATAGCGCATGCAATAGTTACGAATTAAATAATCTAGGAATTAATTTTGATGGTTGAAAAGTGAGAGATGTAATGCAGAATTCAAATTGAGAAACGTTCTAAATTCAAGACCCTAACCATGCGGACTAACCTTTTAATCCAATTGAACACAAAGATAAGAAAACCTTCTTCGAATTCTAAACGCTTTTTCTCATTGTAATTTAAAAACATACCGATTCCCTCTAATGAAAAGTTCGTGATCGCTCCGCGCGCTGAACGCCGAGGCCGATGCGTCTGTTTCACCGGCTTCGTCTCTCTCTCGGACGAGCTGGGGATCGAAGAGGAAGTAGTCAAACTTTTCGGTGAAATTATCCGCGGGCTTTCCGTCCAGGGCTTCGGCGATTAAGCCGAAGGGCTTGAACTCGCCAAGCAATGCGAGTTGCCGAGCCCCCACCGACATTGTGTGAGCTGGACCAGTGACCGAGTTGGCTCGGTGAGTGGGAGAAAAGGATAGCCTGGAGACTCGAGAGGGAAGTAGAGACTAGGGAGCGTGAGGGTGATGTCCCGCTCTTTTTTCCTATGTTTGAGGGATTGACGTTGTGATTGTGGGTTTACCCTAGTCCCTATAATTCACACTGTTTGGCTAGAAGGATTAACGGACTTTTTTGCCGAGTTAAAAATGAAGGAGAGCCGGAAATCGTGACCATAAGGAAAGTTTTATTAGATGTTAGCTCAGTTTTTTATGAAAAATAATTTTAGATTTAAGTTTTACACTCTACATACCTCATTAAAAAATATCATTTTATTTTTTTATCTACATAATGAAAATGATTCTAGACATATTTGTAAGTAAAATAGGAGAAAAAAATAAAATGATATATTTTTAAGTGGGTGTGCAGAATGTGAGGCTTATAAATAGCATGACTCTTTTTATGAATAATAATGAGGTAAATGGTGAAAGGAATTACATGGAATCCATCTAGATTGAATTTAAAATGTATTTGGATGTTAAGATAAGTTTAATATTTTTTATGAAAAATTGAAAAATTTTGTAGGTCCCACGTATAAGATGTGTTAAATTGAAAAAAGGTTGTGGATCTCACGTGTAATGATGTTTTGAGTTGATATGAGTTTAGTAATTTGAGAGTTAGGTGTTTGGATGTTAGACTCAGTTTAAAATTAGACTGAGTTCAGCTGAGTCTTACAATCAAACACAACCTAATGTTTGGTTACACAAATTATCTCATATCATCTAATTTAATCATTACAACTTTTTCAATATTCTACACATAATATAGTAAACAATTCAATTTGTTTAAATATCAAAATAAAAATAACATTAAAAAAATATATTCTTACAATATTTTATTTAATTTTCATCTCATATATGTAACCAAACGATACCTAAGTCATACTTCAAGCATATTTTTTAATCTTACAATTTAATCATACCATTTAAATGATATGAATTACCGATTTAAAAGTATAATAAATGTAACCATAATAATCATCTACCCATTAAGAGTTATACAAGAGTTTAGATGATAGAAATTAGAAAGTCACGAACGCGTAGGCTCGGTTTTCATACACAAAATCATCTCATCTCATTTTATCTTATCTCATCATTATAATTTTTTAAAATTATCATACAAAATATAATAAACAATTCAAATTTTTCCAATTCCAAAATAAAGTTATATTAAAAAATTATATTCTAACAATATTTTATTCAACTTTCAACAAAACATCTTATCTCATTTTATTTAAACTGTGTAACTAAACGAGACCTAAATAATAAAATCAAATAAACCTGATCATCCCATATGGACAATTATGTTCGTGATTATAAAATTATTATTATTTTTTATAATTTATGAATTTGTTGGATATGATCTGTAGAAAAAATTAAAATGAACACTTTTAAAAATCAAACAGTGCAATAACAATGTACGCATCGATCTACAAGTGAAATATTTTTTTTGTTAAATACATTTTAAAATTGCTATAAGAGTTCATTATTTTATAAAATATATTTCATTTAAATTGGAGTTGTAAGATTTAAAATAATAAATATACCTATATATTGTTCATTAAGTAAATGCTTACACAAGACTATATCGTATGATTATATATTTAAGAAAAATTATACTTATCATTTTATACATTACATACTATACACCAATATTTAAGAAAAAATAATACATAAAACTTATTCGACGTAAAACTATATCTAACGTTGGTGTTTTGATATTTTAGATGTCCTGGTATTATTTTTAGTTATTTAGTAGATGTTTGGTAATATTTTTCATCTCATTTCATTTTATATTATCTCAACTCATCTCATTTCATTTCATTTCATTTACTTTCTAAACATCACTTAAATACAAATATTTTTAAATTAATTATTATAGTTTTTTCAAATTAATCATTATAAATTTTTCAAACTTTTAAATAAAATATAAAAATAATTTAATTTTTTTCAAATTATAAAATAATTATAATATTAAAAAATTATATTTTAGTAATATTTTAATTTTATAAGAATTTTTATTAAATTTTTTATTTTATTCTTTTCAAAACCAAAAGATACCGTAACTTAATTATTTTATTATTATTCATAAACTATTTTATTCCTATTTATAAAGTTTTTATCTTTTGATTAATGGGAAATGCTATACATCTGCCCCACACCAACATACACTTCACATCACTTTTTTTTTTTTTTACATTCAATACACGTTGAGTATGTGCCGGTGTGGAGCAGATGTAAATATTTTTCCTTCACTAATACAATATAAATGTATTTCGTACATTTGGTTAGACATTTATGAATTCTACACGTTGGATGCCGCTGTCCGGCTGTCCGTGGTTAGACTGCTTGACAGCCTTGACTGACTTTATCATCTGCTACGCGCGCCGTACCTATTTCTTCATCCGCTACCTCCTTACCCAAGATTCAAAATTACGAAAAAGCACACTTCAACGTCATGGCAAATGGGTTTCTGATTTGGGCTCTGATCACTGCTATCTCAGCCTCTATTCTGAAATTCGCCTTGCGCATAATCACTCGCAGAAGGAACAGAAAGAGAGCCGTGGGGTTCTTCCATCCCTACACCAATGATGGCGGCGGCGGAGAGAGAGTGTTGTGGTGCGCCGTCAAAGCCATCCAAGAAGAGAGCCCTGACCTTGGCTGCGTCGTCTACACCGGCGATCACGATGCCTCGCCTCAGAGTTTGACTGCCCGAGCCCTCGATCGCTTCGGGGTCAACCTGCTTTACCCACCTAAGGTTCTCCCTCTCTCTCTGATTTATCACTTTGTGTGGATTGATCTGGACTCACTCAAATAAGCTGATTGGATTTGGGGTTTTATTAATTGATGAAGATAGCGGGAAGTTTTTTGGTAATTTTGAGATTTTGCAGGAGCTTCACGTGTTATGAAAATCTCACATCGACTCAAAACAATAAACTTCAGCGTTTGATATTACATGGGGTCTAAAATATTACACCATGCCTTCACAAAGGGAAATATTTGTCACGTCTTTGATTTTTTTGTTCACTTGGTGCTAGTAGCGGTTACAACATGCATTGCCCAAAATGTCAACATTTATTTTTGTTTTTCTAATGTTTGTTTCACCGACTTCAAAGTATAAATTTCTTCGTATATAATTTTAGTTTTCAAATCTTACATGCTCAGGTGGTGCATCTGTATCAAAGAAAGTGGATTGAAGAAACCACTTACCCTCACTTCACCATGATTGGTCAAAGCTTGGGTTCTGTTTATCTCTCATGGGAAGCTTTGTGCAAGTTTACCCCCTTATATTATTTTGACACTAGCGGACATGCTTTTACATATCCTCTCGCCCGGATATTTGGATGCAAAGTTATGTGCTACACTCATTACCCCACTATCAGTTTAGACATGATATCTCGTGTCCGTGAAAGAAGCTCGATGTATAACAATGATGCCTTGATTGCTCGGAGGTTGGTTTTCAAGCTGTTTAGATCACACGTTTTTCTGTGCATGCTTTGCGATAGTTGCCCCCAAAGCCTTTGTTCGAATATCAGTAATGAAAATTCAGAAGATAATTGTGATTTTTGTGATAATAACAAAGATTGAACTTAACAGCCCTGCGCTCACATACATGGAGCGGGCAAGTGGCGATATGGAAGTTATCCCCAATGCATTTGACATCATTACTATTATTTTTGTAACCATTTTCGATTCATTTGAGAGTGGATTTTTTTCCAAGTCAAGAACCCAAAAATAATTACTGAACTTACATGTTTGAGCAACCTAATGCTCTTTCAAGGTCCGTTACATGACACTACTGTTCTGGACTGTCACCACTATCCTACTAGCGGTCTTTTTTTAATTCCATAATAGTCCTGCATCTGGCTCTGATAGATATAGACAGGTTTTATTGCCAGTCCACTTGTTTTGAGTGTAAAATTTCTGATTTTGTGGCAGCATTTGGCTATCCCGATGCAAAATCTTCTATTACACAATCTTTAGCTGGATGTATGGGTTTGTAGGCTCTTGTGCACACCTTGTAATGGTCAACTCTTCATGGACTCAGTCTCATATTGACAATCTTTGGAGGATTTCTCACCGAACTAAGCGAGTGTATCCTCCTTGTGACACTTCAGGACTTCAGGTTTCTAATTTTTCGTTTCTTCAATCTAAGGATGTTGTGTGCATTGTGGGGTTGAGATTTTCTTTTTCCTTTTCCTGTTTAATTCGGCTTTCTCAGTCCAATTCCCCCCTTACTTATTATGTGCACTCTAGGATGCAACATGATTAATCTTAGCATCCAAATTTTAATTCTGAATGTGAGTCATCATTAAGATTCCTGATCTTTCAATCTTCTTTGCAACAAGATAATCTCCTTCAGGCAGTTTGTAGGATAGTCACTTTTTTTTATTTTTTATTTTTTTTTATGACCATGGGTGTTCGGGCCAGCTTGCTCGCACCTCGACTAATCCCATGGGGCCCTGAAGTTAACGACCAGGTAAACCTCCAGTGGCCTTAAGGGGACTCGAACTGGTGACCATTGGGGAGCAAACCCAATGCTGGACCAGCTGAGCAACCCCTCAGGATTAGGATAGTCACATTTTATGGGCACTTTTTCTATGTTTTGACAATAAAACTCCAAATTAACAATAATCCTTAGTTTTTATCAAAGTTCTGATCCAAAAACTTGTGGTTTTTAATAATTCCCCGTCCAAACAGGTTCTTCCTTTGGAAAGACCAGCTAAAGCTCCAACAATTATATCAGTTGCTCAATTTCGTCCAGAGAAGGTGTGCATTCTTATATTATCCTTACATGCACAAGGTACTTTAAATTTGGATGCCTTGTTTTCGAGGCCTTTTAAAGTTAAAGCAAGTCCTATATAACTTGATTCTATTGTCTCAGGCACACGCTCTCCAACTTGAGGCCTTTTCAGTTGCCCTTGGAAAGTTAGATGCAGACATGCCTAGACCAAAGCTTCAATTTGTTGGCAGTTGTCGAAATAAATCGGATGAGGAAAGACTGCAAAATTTGAAGAATAAAGCAACTGAATTGGATGTGGATGGGGATGTGGAATTCTTTAAGAATGTGATGTACAGGTGCGTGCTCCGTATGCACCCATATTATGTAGTTTGTAATTTTACATATGCATATGTGCAAGAGTTTTCTCTGTGAGGATGAAAAACCATGAGATGCGATCTAGTGTGCATTTCATGTGCAGAAGTGGATCGTCCTCAGTCTGAAAGTAATGCCAATTTGATTGATTTCCCCCACCAGGCTTCTGCAATGTACCGTATAGGAATTGTCTAATTCATCTAGTGGAGAACATGTGGGTTGCATGCAGGGGATTTGGATACAGCAGTGTTGTTCCCTCATTTTGCTGAGGTTAATCAGATTATTGACTCAGAACACATACTTGCTTTAAGGGAATTAATCAAGGCGCACCAAACAATATATCTAATTCATAACTTGCATTAACTTTTCAGTAGCCAGTACATCATGGCGGATTGGCTTGTTGAAGTTGTGGATTTCTTTATAATTGTTTTAATATTGAAGGGTTCTTGTGAAGAATTTTTCTTAAAACTTAATATTGATTGGTTTCAATCTTGCAGATATTTTATTCCTGATTTTATTTGTTTTTGCCGTCTTAGCCTTGGTTTATTCCTCACAATCTTCAGGGACTTGGTGAGACTTTTGGCTGGTGCCGTGTCTGGAATCCACTCCATGACAGATGAACATTTTGGCATAAGTGTTGTAGAGTATATGGCTGCGGGTGCAATCCCAATTGGTTGGCATCTCTTACCATTCCACCCCCCCCCCCCCCCACCCTTTTTTTCCTCTCCTTGGCTTGTGATCTTCCCCATTTGGAAGAAGATACCTTTACTCTGTATAAATGCTTCTTAGGGGCGTTTTAATTCATACTCGTTCTTCTCTTCAGCTCATAATTCTGCTGGCCCAAAGCTGGACATTGTTTTAGAAGAAGATGGACGGCAAACTGGATTTCTTGCCCGCAGTGTGGAAGAATATGCAGATGCCATTCTGAAAATTATAAGGATGCCTGAAACCGAGAGGCTCAAGATGGCTGCAGCTGCAAGGAAACGGGCAGGCAGATTCTCAGAGCAAAGATTTTACCAAGATTTCAAAGCTTCAATACGGCCGATTCTGTGCCAGGGTTCTAAATGACACACTAACAACAGATGCGACGTACTCGTAACTCAGAGCAGTGGCCATTTTTCACGTTTTGATATTCTTTTGGTATTTCAAAATGGTACTCGTAATCCGGCCGATTCTGTAGCCAGCCAGTAATAGAAAGGTGGATGAAGTTTTGTTGTCAAAAAAATGGTAGACGATAATTCAGATCTCCAATATAGTTGAGAGTATCTCAATTATAATTGATCTCCACGACTCTACTCGCTATATCTTCTTTTTTTTTTTTTTTTTTTTCTATATATATAATACACACACACACACAAACAAAGAACGAGAGGCTCCAGCTTATTGCTTTTCTTATTCTTACATGTTCACCCTTGAGGGTACGTAGGAAAAATTTGTTTAGTTTGTTCTACTTATAATTTGATTGTAGAATTTTCTTGATATGCCCTTCTAAGAAAATATTGGAAAATGGTATAGGTTTTAAAATAGAAAAATGATATTTACAGTTATATAGTGTGTAAGTGCTGTACAATCTTTTGGAAAAAAATAAATATGAAATTTACATAAAAAAAATTAATTCTTTTAATAAGAAATTTTACTATTTTCGAAAGGAATGCAAGACGGAGTGCAATCCATAAATATATGACATTATATTTTTCAACAGCTCTCTTGCCTATCGAATTTTCCCCAAAATCAATCTCCCCCTCCCTTCACCCGTGCTTCATCTACCCCCTCTTCTTTGTGATTTTCTCCAAAATCATGTCATTTCTCCAAAAATTCTTCATATCCCTGTGCTTTAGCTCCCCCTTCCCTTCACCCTCTTCTTTGTGAAACGATTATATCCTAAATTGGCAATTCTCTCTTGCCTGATGCCTCCTCTTTACTCTCTCTTGTCGCAAGATTTTAGCAATAATACTAACAACTTATTGGACCGTTACTAACAATAAGGAAATCACGAAATAACATCAACAAGATTTTTGACAAATTCTTAAGATTAAATTTCAACAAGACTCGGCAGAATATGTATCTGCCACTAATTATAGACTTAAATAACAACTAAGACATTTTCATGTAGATAGCAAATCACTATAGACAGAAACATGGACAAACATAGAGACAGGACAGAGGGGCTGAAAAGTCCACCGTAGTGGCTACTTGTTCCAATAGATCAGATATCCATGCCACCAAGTGCAAGTAACCAATTCTTGTAAAATGAACTTCCTACTACTAAGTCTTAGTTCCATTAGATTGACAAGAAAACTTAGGACATAAACCAAACTTCAAATTCCATGGTCTTGTAATTAGTCCAAATGCTTACACAAGTTACACAAATCCCAAGAATCCCTTATAGCTTATCATTGGGACATTTGTTAGCAACTCCATGCAGCTCTTATCTATCCTAGTGATCTTAATTTCATTAATTTATGGCATTACTCACCTATCTCAGTGACTAATCAAAATTTTTTTTTATAAGTAAAAATATTATATATATATATATATATATCAAAATGAGTAACCAAGTACACTGGATGTATACAAGATAACATCTTGCCCGTGATAGAAAGCCCCTAATAACCCAAAAAGTCCGTGAAAAACAACCCAAAATACACCAAGCTCGACCCCAACCCCTTACTTTCCGTAGAACTAAAACTCTACCCAAAAACCCCACCCCACCCCAACCCCTTGTTTTCCCGTCTTCACAATGCCTACTCTTTAGACTTCCCTCTAGAAGAGCTACCACCCTTAGCATCGTAGTTGATTCCCGAAAAAAGACGTTGTAACTCCCTGTTTTTCTTGAAACTTTATTTGGTTTCAAGCGCGTGGCTTGCCTCGATCGCCGTAATTAGTTCTTTAAATTGGTCTTCACATCCTCCATGTGAAATTTCTACGAACTGCTGAATCTCGTTAACTTTAGGCAGAATCCAATCTGCTATTGGAGGAAGAGAGACCAGGGGAGCCATATATAATATCACCAGACACAGTATCCAACTGCACCAACACCAAATCCATATTCAAATCACGTACGTCATCAGCAACTCCATTGGTTGTCTCCAATGGTATGACATCAAGTCCCTTTACCTTTGGTGACCCTTCATGTGCAACTGTAGCGGGTCCCTTCACCAATGGTCTGAGACAATTTTCCTTCAACTCCGACGAGGGAGCCATAGTCTCTTCCAGTACATAAGTCACCTGAGGCGAATGACATTCCATTGTAGATGTCTATATGCCGATACCCGACGTAGAACCTACTTTAAATAACCCAGACTTCCTTTTGACCAGCCATACTCTTCTGGATCTGGGTATAGGAACAGGGCCGAATCCGATTTTTCGTTTTCCTTTATCTGAGTTTAAAGGATTCGGATCTATCTTAGTCTTGTTCCTTACAACCCTATTGCCTCCAGCTAAAAGCATGACTAATAAAAAAAAATATCTCTCATGATATGTTCTTTGTAGTAATATTTTAATTGGCTTAAATTAATTGGCAATATTTTCTTGTAGGCTATGTCATTAATTTCCTTTTGGAAGAAACAATAGCAATATATCCAAGCAAGAAGATATAAAACTTTGTTTTCATGATTTTCTTCGCATTATTTTGTTTAATGAGACACAGAGACGGCATTCATGAACTCAAAATTAGACTCGAGAGCACTCATTATCTGTGGCGCAAGGCACACCTCAAAATCTATGCTTCCCTCGCAGACTCATTGACTAGTGAAATCCAGTGGGTTTTCTAGATCTAATACCACAGACTGTATGACTAGTGAAATTATGAAGTCCTCGAAAAGCTCATGAATTTAAAAGCATCTCAATGCCCTAATCCCCAAAATTTGCAATACCCATCTCACAAAATCCATAACACAAATAAACTTTCGGGCCCTCCCTTCACCTCTCTCAGTACACAAGCAGAAACCATAATACAGAAGGAAAAAAATGGTAGTGGAGTTACCTAGGAAGTTGGGCAGAGGGGCAGCGAAATGAATTGGGGAAGAAGAAGCACGAGCAAAGGGGAAAACGTGGGGAGGTGATCATCAGTCACGAACTGTAGACAACAGGGTGCTGGGTAGACGGAGGGGCAAACTCAGGGCGCTGGGTAGAGAGAGGGGCGAATGCGGGGACTGGAGTTGTAAAAATTTTGAAAATTGAAATGGCTTCTTCTAAATGAGCATTTCTGGCAAGAAAAAAAATCACGTGTGTGGTGTTAGTGTTAGGGACCTCGGTCAAGTCCCTAAACACTATGATCTCCACGCCTAGGACCTCCTTGAGATGACCGAATGCCCGTTCCTCTCTTCCTTGATTCTCGATCAATAGTTACAAAGATGACAACTTTGGTGTGGTGAGGTTAGGTATTTAGGCTTGAATTGGTGTATGGAATGGTGGAAAGGAAGATGAAATGTATGGCTTCGATAGTGCAAAGGAGTGCATGGCAATGGGTGCAACTAGGGTTGGCGCCACTTTGGGATTTAGGTTTAGGGTTTGGAAAGTGGTGATGGGCGGCTAGGGTTTAGGTTTAGTGTTTTGGAATTAGGGTTTGGTGATGGGTGGCTAGGGTTGGACGGGTTGGATGGTTTAGTGTTTTTAGGAAAGCTTCCTAAAATCTTGGGATTCACTATGGAGGGGATATGACCAACTATGAGGATTGATTAGGTCAACTAGGGTTCCTAACTTATAGGAACACTAATTATGAGAAGTATGGTGGACGGCTAGGGCAATTCAAATTAGGCAAGGGTTGCCGAAATTTGAATTCAAATTCAAATGGAAAGTGGGTTTCGGCTAGGGCAACAAGGATGAAGCAAATGAATTATGGAAAGTTGACAAACACTATGGTTGGTTGACTTTTAGGGTTTATTGGATTTGGAAGAGCAATTGGATGAAGAACACCAAGAACACAAAGATGAACACTCAAGACAAAAGCAAAAATACTTATGAACTTGAATGAACAAAAGATAACAATTCAACATATGATTCACGAATTGCACAAATGTTGAATAAATCTCATATATTGATAAACACAACTTGGATTCACGAATTGCACCAAATTGCAAGAACAAGATAATTGAATCACACTTATTCAAAGAATTGCAAATTGTGATTCTCTCTTTGGGATTCACGAATTTCACCTAAAAATTCCCAAGTGCAATGGCATCGTTTATGATCTCTCAAACAATAGTCTTCCCTCTAGGAAATTTGTCAAAAGATTCTAAAGCAAGTGAATGATGTCTTATTTATAAGCAATACAACTTGGAAACCCCCAATAGGTCCATTGAAAATAAATAAATAAATAAATCAAATTAAATAAATAAAATGAATAAACATGATAGTGGCATGGGCCAATGACCGTGGCATGCATGAGCCAATGGGGGGCTAGGTTGGTGCATGGTGGTCTTCGGGCTGGTCCATGGCTTGCTGATGGTGAACCATGTTGGTGCGTTGCATGGCCCAAGCTGGTGGCCTAGGCGCTGACTCTGCATGGCCCAAGCTGGTGGCTTGGGCGTTGAAAGCCATGCGCTGGATGACATGCTTGGTGGGCATGCCCCTGGCCTAGCCTGCAAGGCACGGGGTGGAGCCATGCACTGAATGACATGCCAATAACCTCGCTGGTGTGCGGCAGATGGTTATGAGTGGGTGTGCGCGCGCGGCACAACGCTGCACGAATGAGTGCGCGACGCATGCCTGCGTGCATTGCCGCACGCATGAGCGTGCGGCGCATGGTTGCACGCATGGGCAGGCACCCACTAACCTCGTTGGCCCGCATGCTAGGTGCCCCGTGTGTGTCATCGTGCGGGCCAAGGCATGCACGCATGCTGGGCGTCTCGTGCGTGTCACCCCACGAGCCAAGGCATGCTTGTGGGCTAGTCAAGGTGCATGTCCCCACCATGACTAGGGCATTTGTGACATCTCTAATGGCAACTTGACGTGGTGGTCTAGCAGTTAATTAACCGCTAATGTATAGAAAAAACTCCAATCTAATTTATTAAGGTTAGTGATAGGTCATTATTCTATTACTAATATACACTTTTTTAATTATTAACAAAAAAATTAAAAAAATATGTAACTTTATTAATATATACTTTCTTAATTATTAAATAAAAAAATAAAAAATAAAAAATAAAAAATAAAAAAGTAATAGTAGGTAGTAAACGACCATTATTCAATAAAAAACAGAAAGCCTACTCGCGCCTTCAATAATCCGCCCATGTTTTAAGTTTTAACGGCAGGCTCAGACGACACGAGTGCAAAGTAGGGAGAGCGTAACACGCGCTGAAAATGACGGTGGTACCGATAACTTCTCATCTCCTCCATTCGATTACAACCCACCCATTCATTGCCGCAAAACATAGCATATAACTCAGAAGAGCTCTCGCTGTTCATGGTTGAGCCTTTAAACGATCCGAAAATTCATGGCTATATCCTTGAACTCAGTCGTGGGCTTCAACTCAACGGTAAAATTTTCCTCCTTATTTCTCTCGTTTGACTTAAGATGCGACCTTTTTCTATTTTCCTTTTAGTAAACTGCAGTCAACAGATGATCTTTTATCAGCTTATCAACTATGTGTGTTTATTTTAAAATAATTTCATTTCTGAATCGAAATGGGTACTGGATGGGAGAACTCAACCGAAAGAGACAAGATGTTAGATGTAGGATGAAAATCTTTTCAAAGTGTAGCTAAACTCGGATGGTAGTAGGGACTGCTCTTCATTCTTGAGTTTTCGAGCCTAAATCAGAGCCTCAGGATGAATTTGTAATAGTTCCTACAAATAATTACCGGATATCATTTTTTTAACGTCATAATTCTTGAGTTACAGAAGGGTTTCTATTTTATTAACGGCGGAATTTGAGTTTTAGGTTCTTGCTTTTACTGAACGTTGAAGGTATCATTGGGGTTTATTGTCAATGTGCGGCGTATATTCGATTATGGATTTTCCTTAAATTATAAATATAAGCGGTTTAAAGATTTATTGGATCTTCTCGTGAGACACTGAGTCTAGGTTACGGTTCAAACTTTTTGAAGTAGTACATGCAGCTTCTCGCCGTCTAGGTTCATCTTGTTCGGTTCTCAGCAAGTATGGTATTACTATAATCACGTCCAATAGGTTGTCTCCTTCTACCCTTTTTTATTTTTATTTTTATCTAGAAAAAAAAAAAAACAAATAAGACAATGTGCAGTGGACGACGAACTTCCACATTTCCTTAAGTGCCTGTGTTGCGTGGAGTTCAAATAGTTATAGCAGGATTGCTTAAACTGCAATATTTGGCTGTCATAGTGTTTATGTGCACCATATTTCACCCAAAACAAATGTCTGATAATCAATATGGAGTTTTCATCTTTGTCCCTCACAAAGCAAACCACACTCTGCCTCTCATCTGTTATCTTCATTGTAACCTAACCCTGGTGCTGTTTCCTCTCCCGCTCCCTCTTGGCCTCTCCCTCGTTGAAGCTCAGTGCCTCAGCCCACATCGATGCCGTGCCACTCTGCTCCACTCCTCTCAGTCCATGTCGCGGTCCACCACTCAGCTCTTCTCCTCTCCTCTCAATCAATGTCGTGCTGCTCGCATTAACTTGCCCAAAGCTCAGCCCCATGTCTGCTCCCTCTCCCTCAACCATTCTGTGCTGCTTTTCTCCTTGGTAATATTCTCTCGCTCTCTTTTTTGTTCGGTGTTTTATTAGGGCTATGAATCTGTGTTTGTATTTTAAATTTGTGAACCTCGACGGATTTACGGGCAAAAATAGGGGAAATCCGCTCACCAGTTCAACAATTACGTTAGATTTGGAGATGTGAAAGCTGCACTTGGATTGTCAAATATAAGCTTGATTTGGAGTTTCCATCTTGTCCCTCAAGGTGCGGAAAAATCATTCCTGCACTTGGATTTCTGTCATTCCAAGTGATTTCCTCTGGGAAAGGAAAGGAAGGAGATAATTTCAAAGATAAGTTGGATTGTCAACTTATTCCTCATACTTCCTTGAGTGCCTCAGATATAAGAGATGCTTTTATTCCCTTCTTGGTTGCATAAGGAGCGGCCTGACCACTGCGAGTAGCCCCCATTTGGCCGAGGATTGTTGCATTGATAGTCTCTCACATTATCATGTAGCTCTCTACCTATTAAAACTTTGCATCTAGATTCATGGACAATCCATGTATCGGTTCAACACATAACTCGACCTAGTATGAATGTAGGAACCTTTATTGATAATTCAAACATACTGCGGAGCTTATTTGATGGTCAAGTCAATAGCAGTGAACTTAAAAAAAAAAGTCAATAGCAGTGATTCAACTTACCTTTGGTAGATTCTTTTTGATATT
Organism: Juglans mandshurica; assembly: GCA_022457165.1. Lineage (NCBI taxonomy): Eukaryota > Viridiplantae > Streptophyta > Magnoliopsida > Fagales > Juglandaceae > Juglans > Juglans mandshurica. The sequence continues at coordinate 822,300 of CM039619.1, read as the reverse complement.
AGATTGATTTTGAACTGGTAGTTGCAAGCTTTTTTATGCCTTTCGGTTTTTTTCTTATATGGAAAGAGTGCTTCTGAGTATTAAATGTCTTCCATTGCTGTATTGAAGCATGTAGGGGGTTAGGTCTTCTTTCAGGTTAAGCTTTAGCAACATTCTTGACATATATGCCTTCTATCCTCTTCATTCATTTTTCAAATATAAAATTTTCAAATATAAAACATTTTAGAAAAAGTGGATAAGGTGGTGCATCTGGAGGCAATAGTAGGTATTGTTTACAACATTTTTTTATATCGTTCACAACATTAAAAATATTTTTTATAAGTATGAAATAAAGTTTTATTAAATCAAGTAAAAACTTAACTTAATTTTTTATTTTGACAAGTAAAAACTTAAAAACTTTGATGCATCGTTAATTATTTCGAGGATCTAACGTCCAATATATACACGTTTATCATTTAATACTTCAATGTGATATAAATATATGTTGGTGACATAGTTCCCTTGATTTACTCAAGTATTTCTTCATTAGAAGTTGCAAGCCAAATACCCGAATGTGTCAAGATATTGTGTTGGAACTTCGGTACCGAAAGTCACCCAATTTGCGTCCTTCCCAGGGAAGTTGGGGTCAAGGAGTCTTGTAAAGGATAAAAGATGGAGCTTTTCCCTTTCAGTTGCAGATAGTGATAGTGCTACCACAAAGACCAGTGATGAGGGTTTTGCAAACGCAGAAAATAAACAATCGCAAGCTGGTGTAAATAAAGAGTCAGGGTCTCAAGCCTCTGAAGCATCTAATGGGTCAACATTTTCTTCAGATTTGAAGCAGGAGACATCATCGCCTCCGAACCTGCAATCCACACCAAAAAGATCACCACTAACAGCCAAAGAGAGACTAAGGGCTGCCCGGGTACTCAACCGTTACATGGAATCAAAAGCAACTAAATCAGAAATGGGCAGCAAAGTATTGGACGCACTGAGGGCGAGTGACGGTGGGAAGAAAAGATCTGGGCTCCCAGAAGCCCCCACAAACTTATTTGATGACAGCAAGCGAGGAATGCCAAAGCAGGGCCTAACGTTTGAGTTTCCAGGAGGTTTTGATCTGTTTATAATTGCCTTTTCGTTTGTTTTCATAAGCACAGTGATGTTTGCTACAACGTACATTGTTTGGAAAGTAGGTGCAATCCATTTTAATGAGTATTAAGGTGGAGGGCAGTTCTGCGTTTTTGGACAAATTACCATCTTTTAATGCATCCTTGTAACTTACAAGTTAGCTGAATTTCGGGTACTTTTAGATACACATTATGCAAGGCTAGGATGTCAAATCTTTTATTCAGGCAGAGTAAGTACTTTATTGTACAAAAGATTTGCTTTAGTCAACCGTTATATATATATATACATATACACACACATCAGTAGTCAACATTTGCTGTCATAGCTTCGAGAATTGAAATTACTACGCCTGGCATGCATTTTCAAACCATGGCAGATACTGAAGAGAGAATTGTAGCCCGGCATATGAGCTTTCCTTTTTAATTTTATCTTACAACAGGAGCCCAATTGGCGATAATACCATTAATGCAAAAATCAGCAGACCGCTAGGTTTGGTTCATATCAACTAGTTTGTTTTGTGTCAATCTATGAGGACCCTACACGTTCATCATATCCTTTTGGTTCTATGAACATTGAGAACTTGTCCAACGTGAGCCGTTTTGACAAGTGCTTGACGAAACTATCTTCTGGTTAAATTCATTTCACCTATAGATCTGGCACATTTGTATCATGGATCGTGCATGCCGACAATATAAACCATTTTTTTTCCTACTTTGTTAAAGTAATGGGACCCGAAAAGCGTGTACTCAGATGTGTCCCCAATAGATAGAAGCATAGAGGAAAAAGAAGATGCGGAATCATAAACACCACAATTTTCTGAGATAGAACTTCGTAAGGTGAGAGGTTAATCAGAGGCATTTCTGGTGCGCTACAATGTATGAAGGCCCCACATCGTGACACGGCTGTTGATTGCAACTGGTCTGCTTCTGTAGGACTACCTTAATTAGAGGCAACTTACGGAAATTAATGAACAAACCAAGCCGCAACAATTAAATACTTCTACCCGTGAAGGTTAAAAACTTAAAACAAGCTCCACCGTGATGTAATTTACAAGGAAGACTCTACTCACAGAGGATATCCACCGAATTATTATTTAATAATTAAAGAAGTAATTTTTAATAAATTTATTATTATTTTTATTTTTTAAAATATTTAAAGGAATTTAAAAAATGTTAATTTTTTTTACACCAATCGATAGAAAACTTGGGTAGACTAATCGGTAGCCCTAAACAACGCTCAATTTACAACCAACATAGCCCCTTGGGTTAGTTCTAACTTCTGTGACGCATGGTTTTTTTTTTTTTTTTTGAGTAATGAAATACACATAATATATTTTACAATAATGTTATAAGATGATGGTATTTTTATTTTTATAAAATAATATTATTTTTATAAGATATTTTATAAAAATACTTATTTTTAAAATATAATTGTAGAAAGTATTGTAAAAGATATTGTGTATAAATATTTTCTTTTTTCTTTTGTTTTTCCAATCATACTTGTAAACCTCGGCCGAAAAATGAGGAAAAGGAGAAGTCCTATACAAGGATCATGGGCTAAAATTAGTAGGGCTTGCATGTTCCACCAACCGAAACAGCTAGTAATTCTAGTGTGATAGGGATAAAGTACTTTCTGTTAGGTTACAGAATTGGTCGATCCTTCAGATCTACCTCTGCTAGCATGTAAATCTATTGATCATAATTCCCCCTTTTGTTTTATTTTATTTTATAGGATTCATCTATATCTACTCACTTCCGTGCTGCTACCATATTTTTCGTCTAATTTCAGCAAGCACGGGGGTTAATACATCGTCGGACAATCAACTTTTCCTCCTTCTAAAATCTTCAAGATCCTATCAAGTCTCAGTTGTTTTTTGTATTTATAACAAAGATTTTCATATTGAGGTGACAGGCAAATAAAGCCAAACATGATTTTTCATTTGACCAATTAAAGGGTAATGAGCTGAGGGAAAAAAAAAAAAAAAAAAGGGTACTGGATATCACACCAATCAAAATCAAGATAAGAAGAGATCACACATTATTAGCACAAGAAACAGTAGCAGTAGAATGTGTCATAAAAAGCAGAGTCGTAGTTGGATTAATGATGCTTGTTCTGTTGTTTGTTCGCCATGGAGAATTGCTATTATTCCGGTTTTCCTCAGGAGGGAAACTGGGCTCAGTGTCATGCTGCAGTTCTAGACAGTGAGTCCTCCTCCTATCTAGTTCCATGGCAACTGTCACCTCAGGTATCAGCCTCTGCCAATTTCCAATTCCAAGGGTTTCCGGTTGCAGAAGATGGAGGAGGTGCCACTGCTTCCAAGAGCCATAGTCAAGCAGAGAAGCGGCGTAGGGACAGGATAAATGCACAACTTTCAACTCTTAGGAAACTAATTCCCAAGTCTGATAAGGTAAAAAGATTAGATGAACCTTTCTCCCCCCCTCCCCCTCCTCGTTTGCTAAAAATCAATATATGAATGAGTAGGTAGTAAGCTGTCCAATTTAGGCAAATCTATACTCTCTTCATTACCCAGCTGCAGCATGTCATAACATGTTGAGATCATATAGCCTTCTGATAATATGGAAAGCCTAAGGATAGTCGATAAACTGGTAACACATGGTTCGAAATTTGTCAAACTGCTTCTTTATACTACTTAGTAAAATGCAAATTAATGACTTCTGTAACTCTACGATGGTACTTCTCCTTCGTTTCTGGGGAGGGGTGTACACGTAGGCGTGAGATTGACGGAGATCTATGGGATTATCGAGGATAAAAGTGATTCTAACCGTTTGCAAAATAAAAATAAAAATAAAATAAAAAGGGTTCGACAACTTAACCGAATTCTTTGGTGATTCTATAAACATAAATATACGCGATGCATATTTTATAAATCTGAAAGAAATCAATATCTGTTATGCAGATGGACAAGGCAGCTCTATTAGGAAGTGTGATTGACCATGTGAAGGATCTTAAGCGAAAAGCAATGGAGGTCAGCAAAGCCTGCTTACTTCCTACAGAAGCAGATGAAGTAACTATTGAATCTGATTATGCCCAAGATGTAAACCTCGGCAACGTTCACAGAAACAAGGAACATATGTTCATAAGGGCCTCTATTTGTTGCGATGATCGACCGGAGCTGTTTTCGGAGCTCATCCAAGTCCTCAAAGGCTTAGGACTGACAGCAGTCAAAGCTGATATTGCTAGTGTGGGTGGAAGAATTAAGAGCGTTTTGGTGCTTTGCACTAAGGAAAGTGATGTGGGTGCTTGCCATAGCACTCTGAAACATTCACTTAGACTGGTTTTAAGTAAAATTGCTTCGTCATCTATGGCATCAAACTGTCGTATTAGAAGCAAAAGGCAGAGGTTCTTTTTGCCTTCTTATTCACAATAATCTTCCAGAAACATTTTTTGGGTCATCTTATAGTTACATTCGTATCTTTTTCATCTTTTTCCCCCCTTAGACATTCTTTGCCCATGCACTGTCAGATGCTGGTGGCAAGCACCAATGGCAGGCCGTCTAAAGAAGTGGAGTTCATTGTATGACTTTTCCTACCGTCTGAAGAAGTGGAGTTCATTGTATGACCATTCTTTGTTCTTGCTTCATTACTCTCTCTCTCTCTCTCTCTTGCACGCGCGCGCGCACAAACGCAAAAAAGAAAAGCAAACAGAGTCCAACTCTTATCTCCATGCCTATCATCACATCCATAGTGCGAAGCAGAACAATAGTCTCAGTTTAACTGTGCAACGTTGAAGCCGCTACAGCACTACTCACTACTTCCACTAGTGACAATTAAGAAGTTTAATTTGCTATGAGTGGCATAATTCGCTTAATACATGCTTGGCCTCCGCCTACCAAATGATGTCTGACAAAGATCATATTTATTTCTCTGATGGAATTAGATTAATCTAATTTGAAGAGAGATAGAGAGTACGTAAATTATACAGTCTATAATGCTGTTTGTACAAGGAGACTAGGCATGGAAATATCAAACAAATTATAACAAATATTGTAGACTTTAGATGTTGTGTCCATCTCCCTTGGACAGAAATATTAAAAAAGGATCTGTCTCTTCGGCTCCGAAAGTATGTTTGACAAAATATCCATTATTTGTCTGGTTGTTGGCTGTCGTGATTAGAAGTTTTAGGAAGGAAGCACGAAAAAATAGCAATCAGGCAATCAGGCATTCGAGACGGATAATAGCAACAGTTCAACGTAAGAAAAAAAAACCACCTTATCAAGGAAGCACGAAAAGGCCTTAGAAGTCTCGGTGCTCCTCATCTGTCTCATGTTAAACAATCGAGCTTATGACTATAATTGATAAGAAGATTGCTCATTGGGTTCATAAGCACAGGGTCGTCCTGGACAAATATTAATTTCATTATATATATTGTTGATTGTTGTCCATAAACTGGGGCATCTCCTACTATTGACAAGATAAACCTTTGACAAAAATTAAAAAGCTTGCAGGCCCCCGGCCGAAATCCCTTTTTAAAATGCCTAAAGCCCATTTTTGCGTTGTTGGATACTTTTAGCGTCTTCGGAAGTTAGATGGATTGGTCCACCAAAGAACCCAGACTAAGCTCGGGCCAAAAAATTAGACAAGCTGGCAGAAGTCAAACGTGGCATTTGAACAAATGGCACCGTTGGGCCAAAATTAGCATTATGGGTCCAGAACTGGAAATCGTGCGTTTAGATTCTAGAATCCAAAATGGTTACAAATAAAACGCATTTTCCTTTGGGGTAACGGTTGCTTCAAGGAGTGCTTTAGGATGCTCGTGAGTCGTGACAAGGAAATGAAACGCATCTATTAAGAGGTAAATTATAGCAGGCATTCAGTGAGAGATCAAAAATCCTAAAAATATAACATCAAAAACCTTCAATAATCGAGTGATGTTAGCAATGGAGCACATCCCCGTTTTCGCAACCACAACATAATCCACAAAAGCAAAAATCCTATTAGATTTAAAATAAATCTATTTACCTCATGCCTCTCTCTCTCTAGATGAGTAAAATTCTCTTATCTTCGTAGTCTTCTCCAGAAAACCTTCCCCAGTTTCTCACTCAAACCACGCATCAGTTGAAAGCCTAACCCAACAAAATTCCCTCCTCTCCATAGTCTTCTCCAGAAAACCTTCCCCAGTTCCTCACTCAAACCTCGCATCAGTAAAAAACTTATCTTAGTAAACTCTCAGAAAACTTCCCCAGTTCATCACTCAAGCATGAAACCCACTCCTCCACTTGACCTTGAACTGCTAATATCACAAACTGAGGCTTTAACATGGGACGATATCGTCTTAGAGCCAGCCATAGAGACTGCCACTATCATTTCAAACCATGCCCTTGTTGGAAAATTAGTTTCATCAAAGCCTCTAAACAAACACACTTTTCACACCACCATCAAATCTGTTTGGAGCTTTATCCTTGGTCTACACATAGAAGACTTAGGTCCCAACACATTTCCGTTTACATTTCCCACATCACAAGACAATGATAGAGTTTATAATCAAAGACCCTGGAACTTCAAAGGTTTTCATATGATCCTCAAAGAATGGCTTCCTGGACAAAGTCTACAAGAGATAGACCTCAAGTTTTCAGCATATTGGGTGGAAGTCACTTGAAATGATGACCATGGAAAATGCAGAGAAAATTGGAAGAGTGATGGGCAAACTGTTGGAATTTGATCGCATCAACACATCATGCATTTCAGTTAGAAGATTTATAAGAATAAGAGTAGAAATCGACACTACCAAACCATTTCCGACTGGTTTCTCACTTCCAAGAATTGATAGAGGCCCTGCCATAGTAACCTTTAAATATGAAAGGCTATCTGAATTCTGTTATGAATGTGGTTGCTTAGGTCACGTACATAGTTCTTGCCCCACAAACCATGGCAACAATAATGCCACTCTCTATGGTCAAGGAATGAGGATAGGAAGTCAAGAATAGAGAAGTAGTAACAAAGCTGAAGAACTAGGTCCTAAAGTAATCATGCCTCAAATAATCAACATTGAAAGGCCAACAACACTCCCTCCATTCAAAATCAAAGAACCGATAGATTTCAAAAATCAAGCTAGAAATAAAGAGGAAAATCAGTATTCACCAACAAGCTTCCAACAGAGCAAAGGAAAAGGAAAAGTAATCATGAAAGTTAGCGAAAAAGAGATTTGAAAGTATTCTTTTTCGGTCAATATGTGAATCAGTAAAATAAGCATGGTGCAAGTGCAGATCAGTCTACTGTTCATCATCTACCAACAACTCATCCATGCAGTATCAAAGAGTTCTTATGCAGAAATTTCCAAACACGTGGCAGCTTTCTAATTGAACCAACATACAACACTGATACATTGAATACAAGCCGACTATGGGAGACAACAAGCCACAAATTGGTACCTATTAGTCAAAACCAACTCTCCCCAAACAGCTACCTCAATCACTCATTCACATTAAATTACCCCACATGTGGCCTTCACTGAGAATTTCAACATACAAAACCAACTATTCCCACGCAGCCACTGTTCCCAACAGACACATCAAATTTGATTTCTGTCAAAGAAGACTTATACCATTCTATTGCCAACTCAAAATTGAATATGCAAAAATCCCCAAACACAAGCAATGACCCACCAATTCCAAACACGAGCAATGACCCCTCGATTTTCAGCCAGCTCATAGCCCAATGGCCCATCAATCCCAAAAGCAAGTGGTTTCCATCTTAGTAAACTCATCAGGCAGGGCATGTCTCATAACTAAACAGAAACAAGACCCACCAGTCCTCCAATCTGAAACCATCGATCAAATCGATCCCTTTGAACAAAAATCCCCATTGACAGAAACCCGAACAACATTACCCAAAATTTTCGATCCAAAGGCAGATTACATTTGTAGCACCAACCCAAACAAAGGAGAAGCATCAACATCACTTATGACTATCCAGCAAGCACTAATCAAGGGTATTAAAAAGATTGTAATAAAAGGAGACTCAAAACAGGTTGTACAAGCTATATTAGATCCAAAGGCAGCCACATATTGGACAATGCAAGTCATAATAAGGGAAGTTCACTATAGCCTGCACAGATTTGAAAACTGGAAGGTGAAAAAAATATATCGATCTCAGAATCGATGCACACATAACTTGGCACAATGGGCAGCTTCCAAACTCAAATTTGGAAGTATATCCCTCATTTCAATCCCGTAATGCCTCCTGGACTTTCATAGTAGAAATTCCCTCCATATTTATTTGTATAATTATCTATTTGTGTAATTATTATTAGACTTTGTATTAGCTTCTATTTCATCAATGAAATTTGCCTACAAAAATAAATAAATAAATCTATTTTTAAAGAAGCACCAAACACAATCAATATGCCAAACCCATACCACTTAAGGGCGAATACTCTCAATGGATTAGCCAAAGTCAAACTTCACTTTTAGTAATATGAGATGAATTTGACTTTGACTATTCCATTCATATCAAATCCTTACATTGAAATAACCATTTTTTCATTATATTAAAATAAAATAATATGAGATGAATTTAACTTTGACTATTTCATTCACATTAAATCTTCACATTAGATTATTCATTTATTCATTATATAGTAATAAAATAATATTAATTTAAAAAATATTTATTTTTTAATTATTAATTTTGTCATATTTTACCATTCTACCTATTTTACCATTCTAATTAAACTCATCTAAAGTTTTATGTAAATGTCTTAATTACAAATCAAATTTCTTAAAAAAGGCTACTAAACTACTAAATTGCACTACTAAACTACACTTTCATAAATCTACACTTAAAAAACTCAACTAAACTACTAAATTGCACTTTGCATAAATCTTCACTTGCATATACTGCACAACACATCCAAGTGAAACCAAAATAAGTGGAAGTGCGAAACCAGAAACAATGGTAATAGTAAACAAGCCTAATCCAATATAGCATATTTTCATATCCTATTAGCCATTTGAGTGATTTTACTTGGATTTGGCCAAACAGCAGTAACCTACGCCAAAGTTTTGCAAGGAAGCCTCCATCAAATCACCATAGATTGGCAGTATAATCGGAACCCTATGAACCAACCAAACTCAAAACACAGGCGAGCTCAGGCTCAATCCAACCAAATAACTAATATATAGCAAGACTTTCTCTCTATTGGTAAAGGCACGTACACATGGAATGGGACCTGAACCCCCATGAGTCAGCCTCTACCTTTTTCCAGTGTCCTACTTGGGTGAGATACTGTTGGAGCCAGGACTCATGGAACCAGATAGTAGAAAGAAAACCTATGTGTACGTGCCTTTATCTGAGGTAGGACATTCGAAGCTCAGTTGGCTCGATTCCTACATATACGACCCGGAAAGCACGGTGATATGGAAACGATGCCAGAGACTAAAAACAACGAAACACAGAGGCTAGAGTATCAAAGACAACGGATATAAATCGGAAATAACCAAATTGTGCATTCAGGTTACGAGATACAACTCGAATTCCTCATCACTATAACCTTAGTTTAAAAGTATTAAAATCTCATTAAGCAGTACAGAATTCCAAAGTTTTCAGAGCTTTAGTACAAACATAAAAAACGGAGAACATAACGAATCTCTAATCACCAACCACTAGACAGAAAACGACATTTATTGATAATAGAACTACTTGGATCGCTGCCTCATCTTTCGGCGCTTCCGCTTCAACCTCCTCATGCGCTTCTTCTTCCACTGAAAAGACAAAAAGCAAATCCACAAACGAAATCACAAACAAAAATCGTTTATTTATTCAGAAGGAACAAACATTTAAGATCAAGAAGCAGAGTATATTGAATGTGAACAAGATCGATCTAACCTTGGCTCTCATGGTGATTGGGTGGCTATGTTTGTTCGCTTCCTTGCTTCCAGAACCCTTGAGTAGTCCGAATAACGCTGCGCAGAGAGCAATTTGTCCTGAGATAGGGCCTTTGATAGTATTTATATCTTAGAGAAACCCTAGTAAATAAGTCGGCGACATTCGGTCTCAGGAGAAGATTGGGCTTATTTTTTATCCGACGAGTAGTCTAAACATGTGATGTAATATTGGGCTTCACATCCGTGATATAGCGCGGCCCAATACTTGGGCCGGTGACTTTTTCCTGGTCTTCAAACTCAAGGCACCTGACGAGTTACTGTATTTTGCATCACACTTTCATCGAATTATACATTTATTTATTTCTTAAAAGAAAAACTCAAAGATTGATGGGAATGTCATCTCATTGTAGTGATATGTAAATTTTCATTTGCTGAATCGGGAGCTTCTATGCATATATATATATATATATAAATTTCTTCAAATATTTCCTTAAAAAAATGCTTACATTTCTTTAACTAGTTTACGGTATAACGTATTTTACTTATAATTACTTGTAAACACGATCAAATATTAATTCTTTTCTTCTTTAAATCGTAATCCACAGTAACATTAGAAAACTAGAAAAAACTGCAACAAAGAATTAAGGATTTTAAACGGAATAGTATTATATAACAAGGGCACATGACCAATGTTTCATTTTCTTTGATTTAGAATAAAACTACACAAAACAAAAGTTATTTTTCTAAGGGACGTATAAGCCTATATATTGACTATTGTATTCATGGGAGGAGTTCAATATTCCACTACAATTTGATGGATCACCGAGTCAATTGGAGAGTCAACTCACTAAAGTGCCAGTGGGAATGGCTAAGCATACGGGGATGATAGTGCAATCACGAGCGGCCCAAATCCCTCCCATGGCTGTGTGTTTAATAATGGGTGCTGGCGGAGATCAAGAGCTGGCAAATGTGCAAACACAGCTGATTCGGTAGTAGTAAATTGAAAACTTTGGAAAGTATAATTAATATAAGAGCATAGTTCTATAATTTTTCTTTATAATTCATAAATATTGTGTTCTTCAATTAGTCAAATGGGTTCCTCCTTCTTTCAATTAGTCGATGGCAGTTCGATAGGGAACCCAGGTTCTTCTGGTGCAGGTAGCGTAATCCGTGATCATAGAGGGGGAGTTGATCTTTGGTTTTTCTATCTTCATTGGCATTCGGTCAAATAGTGTTGCTGAGTTTATGGGTCTTCTTCAAGGTCTTCGACTGGTGAGTTTTTGGGTTTTAAAAATGTGGAGATTGAGATTACTGGGGTTTGGGAGGACTGGTTGAATAAGAAGAGATGTGACCTCTGGTACTTGGAAGATTACTGGGGTTTGGGAGGAAGCTCTGAATCTATTGGAGTGTCGCTATTTTCAGGTTCGACATATTTTCAGGGAAATTAATTCCTTGGCTGATGGTTTTGCTCGTCTTGGTGCTTCAGGGGTATGCAAGGTTTGGAATCAACGTTCAAAGTCGTCAAGACATCTTCGTGGTCTGTATTGGTTGGATAAGGGGGGTTGTGCTTTTCTTCGTTTCTAAGATTTAGAGAAGAGGTCTTTAATTGGTTATTATTTCTTGAGATGTTTTTTTTTTTGTGAAGCTCAGGTTCTTTATTTGTTACCACGGTTTTTCCTCAGTCTTTATGAGGATGAATAAAAATAAGGACGCCTGACCCCCATCTTTTGAAAAAAAAAAAAATATGTGTTCTTAAATATTGGTAAAATTGAAAACTTCCATCCTACTCTTGTTTGAAAAAACGAAAAACTCAATTCAAGTTTAGCATGTCTGTTGAGAGGATGGTGGTTGAGAAAATGATAAATATAATTTTTCTGTGGAGAAGAGAAACCATGGCCAGTATAGACTATAGTCTAACAGTAATAAAACCATTTGAAGTTAATGAATGGACATTTGTGAAATTATCACTTGTTTCAAAAACTTAAACTACTAGGAACATGTATATTTTATTATTTAATTTATATTTTTAACACTCCCCTCACGTGTAGACCATACTCATTCTCAATGAGTGGCGCCCAACACACAGAATATTTAAGTAAACGAGATAGAGTGTAGAGTTAATTAATTAGTGTTCAACTCATTACCTTTGCTCTAAGCCTCTAATACCATATGAAATTACAACATGTCCCATCAGCTTAAACTTAATTAAATATTCCATGTGTTGGACCCACTCATTGAGGGAAAGTCTAGCTGACCCACATGAGATGAGAATGAGTGTCAAGAATACTATACAAATAATTAAATCTATTTCTTCCTATCAGTTTAAGCTTTTGAAAGAAGTGAAGATTTTACATGATCCAAACCCAATTACATGCATGCAGGATTTGAATGCATATATCAGAGTCAACGAAATGATAACTACACTTTGTATATATTTATCAGCACTCCCTCGATCGTACTGTAATAGACAACTTCAAACAGATGCATTTACTATAAACTGCAATGCATGATCAAGAAAGATCCAAGTTTTCAAACCTGGAACCTTCAGATAATACTAAATAAGCCTGATTTGGATTAAAAGATCCACACATGCATGGTGCATGTTTCTATACATGTACTTTCATTGGCGACCAAATGCAATAATGGATCATGTTTAATAAAATTAATTCCCAAGCCAAAGTCCTTCATGCATATATATATAAGCATAAAATGGAGTGCGGATAATATATATAGAAGAGGTGGTTCTAACGAGATCAAGCACACGTTTGTGATCTATCGTTAAAACATAGATTATAGAGGCGGTGAGTTTCATCACCAAAATCGTCCACTCAATGATTCAACAGTACTATATCATGTCACAGACGCATCAATTAAGGTGAACATAACAAATAAAACACGATAAAGTCACCAGATCAAAAATGAAAAAACAAGAAACAAAACAAAACATGAAAAAACAAGTCGAGGAACTTGATGCTTAATTATAGTCAGATGCATCAGATCAGCAATCTGTTTGTTATTATATATATGCACGAGGAGTTCTTAGTACTAGCCATCAAAACATCCTATCCTAAAATCCCTGCTCAATTAATTGTAAAACAAAGCGCAAGGACCAGTACAATATCTAAAATGCTCACCCAGCTGCTTACAGCATATATGTTGAACAATTTGAAAAATCTTCCCTAGGGCATTTTGAAGCACATGATCATCAGCGCCATCCTTTCCCTAGCTAACCCTCCCAACCCAAGGAACGAACGTACTCGAAGACCTAACTGTATTTATGGAACCGTGAGGAGCAGTTGGAAACCAAAAGCTTGGCCTGTCATCATTGTATATCTTAGTTTCCTAAACATCACTTTTCGATGTCTACATATATAGGAAATGCATTTGTAAGGTTTACTTTGAAATTGGTTCCTCTATCTTAAGCCCTTAATTAACAAACAGTGGTAAGAGGTTCCTTGAAAGTTTCTTACAAACTGATCACGTGAGTAAGGTCGACCGATTGCTTGCAAAACTGTACATGTATCAAATACACCTCACCGAGCAGTGAATTTTATTTCATGAACAGTTCTAAGAAACAGAATTTCAAGGTGCATGCAGCTCAATGATGCCTTAGAATATGAACTTTTTTTCTTTCCATCTAAATTATACAAAGCATAATTAAAGTGTTTAGTTTTATAGGGAGATTAATTGAATTTTGTTTCAAAATAAGCATTCAGAATGAAGAGCTGCAAAAGTAGGGCAAAACCCAAAGGCCTCCACTTCAAGTGAAGGTAATTTATATGCGGAGAAAAATCAACGACGTGCGAGCTTAGAAATAGGATATAATATGAGTTTCGCTAAAGACTAAAACTAAATAACAAATAGACTTATAAAAAAAATATAATTTTACTGAATAATATGCTCTCTTTAAATGCCAAAGTACATACCCAGCAGCCCTTTAAACTTCGCTAGAACGAAAAATATTCCTATCTGAAAACCTCCATAACTAAAATTTCATTACATCATACAAGCAATCATACATACCTGTGGATCTGATCTTCCACCCTTACGGAGATCAATGAAACAAGCTAGCAACAGATAAGTACGATAGTTGGCTCTTGATCGCTTACGGCCCATGGCTTTTTACCGTAGTTAATTCTCACCCCGCATGCACTTCAATCCCTTGGGCAGTCCTACCATATTCATCTTCAACATCGACATCAATCTCAAATCGAAAGGGGTACTAATACTATTATATCCCATCGCCAATAAAACGCAGTTTCAACAAGTACTGTTGCAGAATATTAGTTCCACTAAACTATTAATTTAAAAAGATCCATACTGAATTATAGGAGAAAGAACAGGAGCAATAACGCCTCGATCGAGAACTAATTGCATGCAAGCCAGTGTGTCTAAACGTTATGAAACCGAGCAAAAATATGCAGACCCACCATCGAATATCAGGACTTAAAAATTATCAAACAAGAAAGGATTATCGTACTCAGGATCACCATAGTCCCAGAGGTTGGGTGCATACACTTCGTCATTCGTCAGCGGCCACACAGATGGAGATCCAGGTCCGACTGCCCCAACCGGATCTGGAGCCACCGGTGCAACCACGGGTTGCGTAGAAAGAGACAAGCTTGAATCCACCGTGCCCACAAGCGAGTTAATATCATTGTACAAATAATTCTGATGTTGCTGCTGATAGCTGTGTTGATGACTAGGGTTTTGATACGAGGTTGTTGTTGCCCGGTCAACTCCATCACCAACAGTCCCATCACATGACTGATGATACTGATACTGTTGGACCATTTGTTGAGGATTTTGTACCATATTGTTAAGACTCAGTATCGACGGACTACCACTAGGGTAGATCCCATAGGGTACAATACCCGACGAAGACATCGTTGGAAGTGTTGAAGGGGTAGAAGAGAAGGTGAAGCCAAATCCAGAGGGGCGAGGAAGCAGAGGGCGGAGGGTTTGAGTCGAGGACGAAGAAGAACCGCCACGGGTGGATGCGGACGACTGGGACGTGGAGCCCCCCGACGGCTGGAGGTTGAGCTGAGCCCTAGAGCCGTAGAGAATAATGGCGGCGCGGTCATAGGCGCGCGCGGCGTCCTCCGCGGTGGCGAAGGTTCCCAGCCACTTGCGGCTTCGCTTGCGTGGCTCTCGGATCTCCGCCACCCATTTTCCCCAACTCCGCTGCCTCACTCCGCGGTACCTGAACTTGTTGTTGTCGGGCCCTCCTTTACCCTTGCACCTCCGACTGGTACTGCTTGAGCTGTTTGTGCAGTTACTGTTATCAGCACTGGTGGTGGTGGTTCCATCACTGCTTTTGGTGTTGTCTGTGATGGGTGAAAAGGGGGGGATAGGAGAGTCGGTGTCTTGGGGAAGGTGCAGAGTGGGGGCGGAGTCGTCCATAGGTTGGGCGAGCTTTAAAGGTTAAAACTGTGGCAAACGATGGAGACCGCCTCGTTCAGTGTTCTTGACTAGTCGAAATAGAGTAGTCTGGAGCTTAATTTGAATGTCATCGCTATAAATGGTGGATGAGGGCGGTGCGGTTCTTTTGCGTATTTACGATTTTTGAGAGAGAGAGAGAGAGAGAGAGAGAGAGAGAGAAATGAGGATTGCTGCGCAAGTGAAGAAACTTTAACAGGACTCCTGCATATGGGTTTGGAATTTGGAATCATTACCCAGTCTATTATATTCATACATGCATGCATACATAGATATACAGATTTTGATAGTTGCAATATTTTTGGCAAAATCCTAGCGAAATTTTAATTGAGCAATGATTCCAAGGATTACATGATAGTCTCCCTTGGATTTATCGCTAGCTAGCTGCCTTAATTTAGGGTTTGGACTTAGATGAGCCATACTAGTCGTCGCACCATTATAAATTAGAACTTCGCTAACCTTGTGTATCAAGCCCATGCAGTTTCCTAGCTTAATTGATTAAAAGTGATCATCAGTGCAATACGTGACCTAAGCAATTTATAATCGGTTGGGATTGATCGAAGTACTTTTAGTACGTAGTAGTTATAACTTTGATTTGTAATATATAGTATGTTGATCGATCATAACATTCTTCGACCGTATCTTAGAATCTAGTAATTAAGTCGATCGTTTTAATCACCATCGATATTTATGTGATCAGTCTGGTCTTAATTTCCCAATGCTTATAATAAACTCATGTTCGCAATTTAATTTGATAGTTTTTCTCTCCCCTTCTATGAGTTTAATTAGCTGTTTTTTATATTGAGATTTTCTAAATGGCGAAAATACACCATACAACTTATTATAAATGGTCCTTTTGACTTTTATTCTTATCAATTTAATTAAGTTTAGATTCGTCATAATTAACATGTCCGTACGCATTAATTCCTAATGTTTTTTCCATTTTATTAGCAGATAACAATTAATATATCTCTCAAGTTTTAAGATATTGATTATAAAAATCACAGTACCATGGTTTTTTGTATAAAGATATAGAAAAACTCTATTTACAACCGGCTAGGGGAACCGCGGGGGCACCGCGTCCTACATGGCCGTTTGCAAATAGACTTTAACAAGCTAAAAAAAAAACTTAGGAAAATCGGCATGCTACGTCAACCCATAAAAAAAAAAAAAGAGAGAGAGAGAAGATGACATAACACATACGAAACGGGTAGGAAGAAAAATTAAGATTTCAAAAGCCAAAGAAAACCAAAAGAAAAGCAAAACCGTAAATCTCTGCGTCGTTAATGTGGATTCCAAAACTAGGCAGCCTTACCCTTTTCCATTATATGGACTCGAATCTTGAGAGTAAAGTACACCATTTGGAGAAAGAACATGTTGAAGAGAGAGGAAAAAGGAGCCTGAATCCCAGATCATTTACTCCCAAGTTTGAACTCGTAAAGATAAAGGCTTTTCTCCTTTTCTGTGTAACCGATTGAGCTCTACCTTTCCTCTCTCTCTCTCAAGAATTTCTTCTTCGTCTTGTCTGCTGTGAAGACTGGTCCTTGACTCCCTGGGTGCGCCTAGTGTGATTGGCTCATTTTTGTTTTGGTGGGTGGTTTTGGGTTCCCTTTTCATATTCTTCTACTTCTTTTCTCTTCATACTAGGCGCACCAAGGGAGTCAAGGACCAGTCTTCACAGCAGACAAGATGAAGAAGAAATTCTTGAGAGAGAGAGAGAGAGAAAGAAGAAAAGTAGATCAGTTCAATCGATTACACAGAGAGGAAGGAAAGCCTTCATCTTGATCTGAGATTCGGGCTCCTTTTGTCCTCTCTCTTCGACATGTACTTTCTCCAAATAATGTAGGGGTGATACCCGCATGGTGCGGGGTGGGGGGGGTACCCTCCCCCGCACCCCGCCCCTCACCATGCGAGGGTTGGGGTTTTTCCCCCGCACCCCGCCCCTCACCATGCGAGGGTTGGGGTTTTTCCCCCGCCCCCGGGAGGCGGGGGAAAAAGTCCCATCCACCCTGCCCCCCGCCTAGGCCACCACATTGTGTTTAAAAAAAATGTTTTGGTCTAAAAATATTTTTTTAGACCCAAATTATAATATAATTTAAATAATAGATTAAAATTTACAAATATAAAAAAAACTTAAACTCATTAGAGTTAGATTTTGGATTGATTTGACCTCCTATGCCAATCTTATATAGGAGGCCAATGCAATATAATAGTCATCCTTAAGCAATGTGAGACTGTCCCACATTGCTTAAGGATGACTATTGTATTACCTTAGCCTCCTATATAAAGGTTGGCCTAGGAGGCCAAGACAATCCAATGACTTGAATATAATTTTAAGTATTTAATAAATTGTATATATTTATTTATATATAAATAAATAAAAATTATATATGTGGAGTGGGGGCGAGGTGGGGCAGGGCAGCCGGGGCGGGGCCTCGATGTCCACCCCTAAAATGGTGTACTTTACTCTCAAGATTCAAGTTCATGTAATGGAAAAGCTTAAGGCTGCCTAGTTCTGGAATCTACATTTACGACGCAGAGATTTACGGTTTTCCTTTTCTTTTGGTTTTCCTTAGCTTCTGAAATCTGAATACTTCTTCCTTCCCGTTTTGTTTGTGTTATGTCGTCTTCTACTTTTTTTTTTTTTTTTTTTTTATGGGCTGACGTAGCATGCCGATTTTCCCACAGTTTTGCAGGCCGGTTGCCTTTTGGAGAACTGAAAGATATATATAGCTAGTCATCATGCCGTAGATTTAAATAAGAGTAATTCTACATACAACCGTGAAGTGCATAAATAAACGCCGCGTAATCACTTTGAAAAAGAGTGAAGTTAACTATTAAAAAATTATTTTTTTTCATGTGGGTCCCATGTTTTATTCACTTTTTTCAAAGCGATTACGCAACGGTTGCATAATTCACGGTTGCAAATATATTTTCTCTTTAAATAAATAATCTAATCAGTCTGATATATATTAATTAAGTAAACTAACATATAGAATCAGGCTCATGGCTTGCTTTGGAAAATCGAATCAGATTATCATGATAATTAGTATATACGTACGTGGCGTGGCTTTAAATTTTCAGCAACAAGGTAAGCATGCAATTCGATCTGGCTCGAGGCTACTGTCCATTCCAATTTCCAGCAAGGTTTTAACGTACAGCCTAAGGTACACTGTGCATGTATGAAACTTCTCTGCGTAGTAATATCTTGGGTCTGCGACAACTTGTCGTGAGTAGGATGGATTAATTAGGCCGGCAGGTAATGGCCCAATAAAGTAACAATGATCGGAAGAATTAAGTTTAGGCTTTCTCAGTTCCTGTCCGCACAATTTATTGGATGCTTGCATGTTGGAAATAAATAAGCAAATCTTCTACTATGCATTGGACTCGAACAAGTGTCGATCGTACTTTTCCAACTGAAAATTTTCTCTTTATAAGTATATTGTCATCGTTAATTAAGCTGCCTCGCTCCCATCGATCCTTCTACCTATTTTGATAAGACCGAAAAGTCAAAATGAGTTTTCACAACGTACGTACATTTATAATGCGAATTTATACGTCTAGAGAGCCATACTAATTTGGATCATTTAACTGGCATTGACGGCCAAGAGGGGAAGCCACCCCATAGTTACTCTTTCCCGGTGCACGAAAAGCCTTGTCATATATATCACGACACGGTAGACTGTACTATTCATCAAGACTTCCATGTGATGAAAGATTAATTACGTGCGTCTTTGAATTTAGGTAGTGGAAACTTTGTTCAACTATAACCAACCACGAACATTCGACGTAGATGGCATGGTTGTATAATTACCTGTAAAAGAGGGAAGAATATGATCAATGTTGGATTATGGGGTCGATTTCAATTGAGCCACTATATTTGACTTGACTAGTATTCGGGCCTATTTTATTGGGATATATGAACTAAAATTAGACCTCATGACTAGAATTTAACATCTCTAGCTAGTTATGATCACGAAGCCCGTTCGAATCCTCTTTTTTTTTTTTGAAACTCGAATCCTCTTTTGAATGTGCTTCGAATCATGCGATTCCTTTAAACCCCCTTACGTCTTGATTGCAACACTAATTGGAACTAGGTTAGTTTGAACACAACGTCGTCTACTCTCTGAATAATTTATCATTTATGTTTAAAACCTCAGTCGAATTTGTTGATCAAGTCTAGTACTTGATGAATATATATGTCGATTGTCAGTTCGGAATATTTATATATTTTTTTAAAATAATTTTACTAATTTATAGTTTTGTAATTTTCCGTAAAGTAATCATTGGAGCATATGTGCGCGTGATGAAAACTTAATAACTTTATAATTTGACAAACCACATCAAATCACGTTAGTTTATAAAATCAATTTGTGGTTAGAATATTTATCTAATCTTCTACCTTGCATAATTAATTTTATTGGTATATATATAGTTGTGTCTTTTAACGCATTTATGTTAATTCGTTGATTTTCAACAATTTATTGTGCCTGGTTGTAGCACGCTCCCAACAAATTAATGCGAGTTAAATTCAGTTATATACAATGGTTTTCTTTTTGTCTAACACATTAAATATTATTTATGGCCGAAAAATTTATGACGATATAGAATAGAGTAATGTTATTCATCATCCTAATTTTCATAATCAAATGATGTATATTAAATAATTAGAAATTATTTATTATATTTCACTTGTGAACCTATCATTTAATGTTACTTCATAAGATGATGAGAGAATAATGCAAACAATTCTACTACAGGTACCCGCCTTGGGGTACCCGTTGTGGAATCGTCGGACGTGGCTAATAGCCACGTCAGCTTTATATTATTATTAAAAAAAAAAAAGACGGAAGAAGACTCGATTTCAGACCCACGCGCCAAACTGGATTGCAGAAACCAGTTTTTGCACTCTCAGAAAAGAAAAGCGAGGATGTTCGTCTTCATCGTCGTCATGCTGTCTTCCTTGGCCATCTGAGCAACGGGTGTCAAGTGAGTGCCGTTGTGGGATGCTCTATTTTATGCATTTTTTTTCTATTTTTCTTGATCTTTGGCACTCCATGTAATACGCGTCCCATGCCTACATCAATTACAGGCAAATTTAGCATTTGAGCTTCACAGCGAAACCAAGAACCACAAAAAACATGAAATTCACAGGAATTAAATTGAAAATATGAGGAATCATGAACCAAATAAATCGCTAATTATATCAAAAGATTGAAATTCATTTCCTTAACATTTTCTTGGCAACCAAACACAACCAGAGTCAGTAATAAAAAAAATTAAGTTACTAAGAAATCAAGAGAACCACCGTAACCTACTTGACGATAAAGAGCTTCTAGGGTTTCTTGGCTGGCGGTCTCGATAGGGCCAACGAATATGCAAGAGGGACCCTCGGCAAGGGCGTCGTCGCAGGTGGGGGATCCATTGGCCTTGGCAAAGATCCGGATAAAAAACGGAGCTACCGTGGATCCGATTACGTGTGGAGTGAAGGAGGAGGCGCTCATGCTGGCCATGAACTGTGGTCGGGAGCTATGAGCGAGTGGACGAACGTGCAGTGGAGATTATGTAATAGAAGAGTGACTCAACCACACGAGTGAAGGAAGTTCCCATGTTTTAACGGCGAACAATGTTTGACGAAAGCTCACCATTTTAATAATATCACGTGGACTCCCGGGTTCGTGGGGTACCCCTCCCATGTACAAGTATTATTTTTGTAATGCAAAAATAGATGGTGAATAGATTTATTCTGGAAGGGGTGGTGTAAAAAGAAATTAAAAGAGGACAACGCAAAAAATAAAGTAAAAAAGGCAAAAAAAAAAGAAAAAGAAAAACTGTAGATCTTACGTGGCGTTTGCATGCAAACGCAGAATCTGCCACGTGCAATATGAACACAAGAGTGCAAGAACTGTAGGACAAGGATTCGTCGCCTTTACTTAACAGGTAAGAAGCGTGATACTTCCTTGTCGGAAGAACGCACCAAGGCCATGTTATTTTCCAACTCATTGTTTCTCTCTCCTATCGATGTTTTTTATTTTCTTTAATAACCAAAACGAAGAGGCCCAGCAGGCCACTGCATGCGTGTTTATATTTATGATGAAAAACTCTTTATGTATGCTAGTCAGTCATTCATATATAGAGCGTCTGAGATGCATTATTTGATGAGAAATTGCATATATACGAGCCGCGCTTAGCCAGGCAATATTTATGGCCAGCTTGTTCCAATTCTACCACGGTTATAATGAAGTGTTATACCTACAGCACGTATAGTGACTCCACACCCAATATTATTGCAGGTCCGTGAGGAATTCATTCTCTTGTTTAGCCGATTGCATGAGGAGCTGACGTGTCTGTGTTTAAAAGGAAGTATGAAGCTGCTAGCTAGCATGTGGTGACCAGGCAGCCAGACAGTGCCTCGGAACTCACAAAGGGTATACGTAGCCAGTAAAAGGCACAAGTTGGAGAGAATTTCTGATACGATGCTCCCTCCATCGTGCGGTATTTGGTGACTTTTGCCCTTCTTTGTCGTTCCTTTTATAATACAAAGCATTGGTTTGGAATTGTAAGGCTGGAGGGGAGCTGTTCCAATCACAGCCACATACTTATCCATTGTAATGTATTTCAATTTATTTCGCCAACATATATCCAAACAGGGTGAGTAGTACTGCCACCTCCGACGACCCTCGATCTTGTCAGATCTCCCCAAGTCCAAATCATTGAACAAATTTTATATTTGGCAACCATGATCAGGATGCAATATTCTATGTTCATTATAAGCATTAAGACACATCATATAATATACAAAAGTTATATGACATATATCATTGGGTTGATCTGAAAATAAGCACAAACAAAGATCCGTGCCTGCTATGAAAACCAATCTCCAAAGGTGGAAGAAAAAGATATATACAAAAGTTATGTTGCCAAAAGAACGGAGAAAATTGCGATCTTAATTGGAATGCCTTGTCAACAAGTTCTTATTTGAAGGACCAGAAATATGTTGCAACTTTTTAAAGGAGAATTCCTTAAAGGTCATCGATCGAAGATGTCCGTACGTCCTGACCAGTAACCTGATCTGTGCATTCGCCAAAAATTAAATAGAAAAGGTTGTCTTGTTTTTGTGGTCACAGAAAATCACAATGCGAATTGCGAGTCACCATTCCATATTTTATTATAGTAACGCAACTCAGACAACAAGTTCACCATGCCCCTTCAAAAAAAATAAAATCGTTCACCATGCCATATGTATTAATGGCAAAACTAGAGAGGCCACCCGCAGGGCTATGCACGATGGCAATTAAGTAGTTCAAAGTCAAACCATATTGTAAACTGGATCTAAGCTTTGGACATTGTGCATTCGGTCCAGTATTATGAGCTAGCTGTGAAACTGAAAATGAAGCCCGAACTGCCTTTCTTAGAGAGGATAAGCCCATACAAATGTGCAAACCTTTTAGCTAGATGCATGTACGTGGTGTCTTCCGACAGATGGGCCCAACCTAAAAGCGAGTGTCTGGGCCATCTGCTCCCAGACCTTAGGCATATCGCTGCCTGTTTAACCGATCTTTTTACTTGCCTAACATGTTGTACTGCTCACAGAGGTCCAAATTCTGTGGGTGTAGGTAAAGGCATTTAGTGGTTTTCTTGTGAAGTAATAGCTTTAAAATTGGAACAGATGGAGAATATTAAGACGTGAGAAAGAGAAGGACAGAAGGGGAGAGATACATGCTATGCCAATTCAGTTTTCAATGATGTCATAGGGCTTGAATTGAAAACAGAAAAGCAAGATACGGAATGGATTTTATTGACCATAGCTGATGATTATATTAAGTAGAGCATTTTTCCAATATCCCATAATTTTTGAGTCTTGGAGCGTACGAATTGATCATGTTGTTCACTGCTTGATTTCTAGGCAATAATCTATTATCTGACAATGCTTTTGGGCATCAATTAAAAAAACTGGAGATGCTCTTGAACATTGTACTTGGACAGAGGCAGCAAGTTTAATCATAAGAACATGTTGTTGGAGGACAATAACAAAGTAAGTAATATATCAAATTAAACAAACTGCAATAGGGTTCTTCACAACACTGAAAGGTCCGCCAAAAGGCGCAAATTTAGGATGACCACCACGTTCTTCGAAATGGAGAGAAAAAGTTCATGGAAATATGGAATGGAACTGCTACTTCCTTGGACCAGACTTGGGAATCAATTTTATATTCATTTATTAAAAAATGTCAAACTAATCACAGAAGTCAATTGCTAGAAAAAACAATCCAGTGCTCCTCAAACGTATGGACTCCTGACCAAATAATTGTACTTGTCAACGGCACTTGTGGGGATTGCCACCATCACCTTCACAGCGTCCTTCTGATCAAGAACTGGCAAAAACAGGCAGTACCTATCACAGCAAATGGGTCCAACATGATGTGGGACTCCCATCCCAAAGTCAACCTTCTCTAACCCTAGCCTTGACCATTGTGAAACAATGAGTACACCCACTGAGTCAGGACTCGCTGCAGACTCACTCACAGACGCCGCGACCCTTCTTACGTACTCCGTGTTTACTCTTTCTTTCGCGCTTTTAACCAGAGCGGAGGCATTGCCTAAGCCCTTTTCAACTAGATCTTTAACGCTCGCTTCCGCGCAACCGAGTACAAAAGCATTGCCGTAGTATCCACTGGGTATACTTGGCTTCACTCGCTCACGAACGTTAACACTGAAGAGGATTTTCAAAACTTGATTTGAAGGTAAGTTTAGAGATCTAGCCCAGCTCCGCCAAATATGTGCAGAAAGAACCTCGAATGACGTGTAAGATAACTCGCTGGGTAGACTCGCACAAGTAGCTAAGTTCTTGAGCTCGTTGAGATACCGTTCATTGAACGTGGTTGAAGTAGGGGCGAGCCTTTCGTTCGAGAAGCGAGCCAGGAACCCACAAAGGTCAGGAACTCGGGTGAACTCGAGATGGGTCACCGATATATCATGCGAAGACCTTACAGGCAGTGGGTCCAAGAGGTGGCGCTGCCAGACGGGCATAGGTTTTAATTCGGCAAGTCCACGTTTCTCAGAAGCCAACTCTGCGAACGAGTTGAGGAACTCAGCGCTACCGATTCCATCACAGAGACAATGGTTGATTCCGACACCCACCGTCGCTGCTCCGTCCTTCAGCCACGTCAGCTGGACAACGAGAGGTGGGGCCCCTTTCAGAACGTCAGCCACGTGGAGGGACAGTAGCTTCCTCCAATGGTTGACAGACTTTGGAGCTCTTTCAAAGTCGCTAATTGTGTATCTATCAGATATGGCCTCAATGAATAACGCACCTTGGGCTCTACAAACCACCTCAAGGCTCGAACCATCGGGCTTAGCTCTGACTCTTCCGGCTAAAGGGTAGTATGGCACCAAGGCTTGTGCTAGCGCAGCCTTGAGACGAGCAGTGGCCAGATGTACATCATGGTCCAAACCGGGGCGAACCGGCCTGTACACCAAGAGATACTCGATGGTGAAGCGAAGGAAGAGCTGGGAATCAATAGCTGAGAGAGTGAGGACACGAGCTGGAGTTGGCTCACAGGGGATGATCATGACGGCCTCCTTGACATGCACAGAGCTTCCCATTTTGTGCTTTTGGTTTGAGGTGCGGAGCTTTTGCGGCCTTTGTTTGGAGTCTTGAACGAAGTGGGCTATTGATTTGTGTGTGTGTGGATGGTTTTGGGATTCCTTTTTAAGGCGCACATTTTTTTTTCTCAGAAAGAATAATAAAAAAAAAAGACAAAAAAAAAAAAAGACAAAACAAAATGGGGAGTCATACAAGCAACCATTATTATTCTAAACGACCCCATGTGTATCTTTTCTCTGTCCAACTGTGAAAGATTTGTGCCAAGATTCTCCGGGCATTGCTTTATGGAAAAAAATGAATATCAAAACAAAATTTCAACAGCTTGGCAATGCTTTCTGTTTGTTCGGCGGAGTGACAGATCATCTCTCTCTCTCTCTCTCTCTCTCTAAAGAGCATATATATTTGCTTTACTCATATTAATTGTGTATTATGTACGCATGATGTCAAATTATCAAAGAAATTATAATATGCAGCATCCCCTACGAAATTGTTAATTTTATCATGTTTAATTTCATTAGTGGAAGGCCAGAAATAATATGAACCCGCACTTAATTTGTACCTACGTGTCTAATTCATCCATTCATGTCTGCGCGCAGTATCTAATTTTGCCAAAATGGTGATAAATTATATGTTATACACATGAGCTAGTTGATGATAATTGCAGTGTGGATGATCCAGATGGTGAAACCTTTGGTGATCAGGGGTGATCTAGCTATAGCCTATAGCTAGCTAGAAACTAATTGATCATCGCAATTTCGGGATTTTCTTGGGGACATTTGGTGGACCCAGATGCTGCAGTAGTACTGGTTACGTTGTTCATTTGGAGCGCTATATGAGGAAGGTTCATATATATATAGCTTCTTCATGTATAGATTAATTAAATACCATGTGAAAATTATGAGCAAGCTGGTTGTCAACCCGTCATTCTAATATATATTAATTTATTGATCTTTCCAATAATTGAAACTATTTAAATAATAAAAATAAATTATGGTTTCTACTCGAATATTACTGTTTTGCTCCGGTCGTTAATTCGAATATTTATTGTTGGTTTAAACAAACACGAGATGCCGAAAAACTGTAGTTTGCAATTAGCTACTAATTGATTGCTTTGTCGTATTCACAACGTATATCTTTTGGGGTTATTGCTAAACGTCTCCACGATTGATTGAAGAGATCAGGATTGGGGGTATTGCTAGAGGGCCCTTGTATAATGGGCAGTACTCATGATGTGTACTCTTTCATAGAAATCTCTCGCAGTTTCATGACCAACGACTTTAATGGCCAGTACTCTAGCTAGAGCATGATGCACGCAGCCTGCAGCATGCCCTCATAATAAGCAACCCTAGTGAATTGTTAGCATCCAATATAATTATAGAAATACTTTAGTTATAAAAGAATTATATAAAAATAATTTTATAAATTAACGTGGTAATTTAATGTTATTCGTCGGTTTGTAAAAGTTACTTTTTTGTAAAGTCGTCTAATGAATTACATAACTTGAAAACTTCCAGACCTCATGAGGAGGGAACAAAGAGATGTGATATATATAAAGGAGGGAGGGGCAGAGATAAAAGGGAAATGACCAAATGACTTGGGGACTTCCAAACTTCAACTTCTCTTTAAACTTCTTCAACCCCGCGATGTGAACTTCAAAGAGAAGATCTCAATTAGAAAATAGATATCTAATTTATATTGTACAGCAATGATGAGAGACTATTAGAGTTTATAAAACAATCAAATTATAGTGGATTCTTCTCTCTCTAAACCACACGTGAATGTAGACATTATGTCGAATTACGTAAATCTAGATATCTCTATCTCTATTTTTCTTGCATTTATTTTCTATTCACTGCCATGGATGTATGCACGAACACCATACAGCAGCACTGGACTACCGCCGAAGGCTCCACGCTATACCGATTGGGGCCATAATCGTCGCAACGGGTCGAGAATGACTCTTTGTTTTCTTTTGAACTATTGTACGATATTTAGCATTAACAACGTTGTTTTGACCAATTATTCTTGAAGAGTCAGGCTACTCTGCCGTCTAAAGTAGCCCGCTCACTTTGACCGTTAGTTGCTTTTGTAACTTTTTTTTTTATTATTTTTCTATTCATATTTTTTTAATATATTTAAATATATTTTTTTAAAAAATACATTAATGCATTTAAATTTATTTTTTTAATCACAAAATAAAAATAAAAAATAATTTTTTTTCCCGAACATAGCGGTACAACTTGGAAGAGGAAGTAATTATTTCCATTCCCGAATGACTATCACGGAGATGAGTAGGATTATACTGTACTTAATATCTAGGAGGCGCATCGACTAGCAGTGGTTGCTGAGTCACACTTGTTTCTGTCGGAACGGTGGACCCCATTGTATCAAATTAACGGAGATCAAAACATTGCATTAAAGCAATGCTCCCTACCACAAAGGCCCTTTGCCATTTGCTGAATTTCCACTGTCGGTGATTCGGTATAACCGTTGCGTTTCAACAATTTCAACGTATCCGATCATTTCTCCGACGTACTGCAAAAATGTTATTAAATTACATATAATTTTATTATTGATTTGTTAACCTAGGAGTCCACAAGAACATGAAATTTTAGTATTGCGTGGGTACTCACGACACCTTCGATAATTGATCTCTTGTTTGGTTGAGAGAACGTCTTAATAATTTGGTGTTAGCTACATATAGAATGTCATGAGTCGACTCTAATTGGTTACAAGATCATCTTCATGTATATGGCCCTTCCCAGTTTAAACTCTTTTTTTTTTTTTTGTCGTGTTGTTCCTCACCCAACCTTTTTTTAATCAAATGCATGCATTAGCTTATAACAAGACAGACGTGTAAAAAAAGTTTTATTTCGTTATTCTGGGAAAAGAGAACTAATTGAAAGTCGATCGGAAGCAGCTTAGATCTTAGGCTAAATGAATCTAGGTACGCATGCTTTTACATGTACCACTGTACGTTGCTAAGTTGCTTAGTCGGTTTTTGAGGAACGTATTGTTTTGATGGCTTGTGGCGTGAGTAAATAAAAGCGGTATTATCCTAGTAGTAGTACTACTTTATGTATTTCGGCGTAGGGCTTTATGCAGGGAGTCTCCGTAGTATTGGTAACCCTAAAAGGAGGGCACCCGTCGGGCGGGCCAATTCCACAAGCTAGCTTCTCTTTTTATTAAATCCTCCGGCTCGTAGATATGGACTACATGTTACAAAAAGGTCTAGTGAAATTATTTTATGATTATTCGGTCCACTTATGGTTGATGGGACTGCATTTTGTGCGGAATTAATATGCATCAATTTTCTTCTCTTCCCTTTGCCATGCACCTTTAATTTAATTTATACCAACGGACTTTATACATCATGGTAATTGGAGGGGCACGAATTGAATGCCACCATTCTGGATCTATGTGTGCATGCCTACGTACAATTTTAAAACCCATATATATAAAGTTCAAAAAGTTTCAGAATAAAAACTAATGTGGGAAATAATATTAAGCTAGCTATATAGCGTGAGTACGTGATTGATATAATATTATGTAGGATCAAATCCATAAATCTAAAGTTATGGGTTAAGTCGTTGCATGGCATTCAATATATGCAAAGATCCCTTAGAGCATTCTCAATGGCTTATGTATAATACAAAAAATATAAATTATTTGAAGAATTCTTCATAAAATGAGTTCCATCCGATCATGTAAAAGAACATGTAAAATACAAATCATTACAGTAACCACTACATGTAGCGAGTACTATTCATCATTCAAATAATTTTTTTATTATAAATACTTCATTTACTTCTTCGTTTCCTTTTACTTTTACATTTCAATACAAATTCTTTTTTTATTTTTTATCATTTAAAACACATCTATTTTATTTTTTTCTAAAAAATATCTTGAAAGTATTATTTATCCAATTTTTTTCATATTTTGATTTTACTTTTAATTTTTATTTGCTCAATATATTTTTATTTTGTGTGTATAGACTGACTAAATTATATTACATTGTATATAATAATATGTTGGAAATATATAAAAAAAAATATGGATATTACAAATTTATTGGTAGAAAGGAAATGTTTAAAAAGAATAAAAAAATATTATTTAAATGATATGAAAGAAAAAAAAAACTAATATATGATATATTACACGTAAAAATCTGTAAAATAGAAAAAATAAAATTTTGTTATGTATTTTAAAGAATAAGACAAAGGAATGCGGTTTCTAGCTATTAATTGGTTACAATTTCAGTTCATCATTTGCATCCAAAATATAAAGAAAAATGATAAATACATAACTTTTTACAATATTTTATACTATAATATTTTAAAAAGAATGTTATTTTTGTAAACTAATTTGTACAAGTAATTTTTTTAAAATATTCTTATTTTATAATTGTAAAATTTATTTAGTATATATCTTTACTCAAATATAAAAGAGTGATGTTAGATATAAATTCTAAATAAATAAATCTCATACAAATATTTTATAAAAAATAAGTTTTTTTACGCTTTTTAAGACTGTGCACATCAGCATGAAAAATATTTGAATATTTTTTTTCTCGCTGTCTTTGTAAATCCGTAAAACTGTTGGGTAGATGGGTGTCTAAGATTTAAGTAGGCATCTATACGCAAGACAACGACTATGACAACCAGAGATGCTCTCGTCAAATCCTGACCTACCGCTGCCCTATTATAGAGCTCCCAAAATATTCGGCAGCACACACGAGAAGCTAGCTTCTTTTGGAGGATAAAAAAAAATGAGATCGGGATATGTACAATATACATGTTAGTTTTTAATAAACTAACTTTCCCCGGAGCAGGTTGAAAAAAGAAGAAGAGAGGAACAGTATTGCCTACGTGGGACTGATCTTGTAATTAATAGGGGAGGGGGGTTTGGGTTTAATTAGATGGATAATGCACATGTCTTAAAAAGTAAGAAAGATGGAACAAGAGGATAAAAAAAAGAAGAAAAAAAAAGAGATAAAACAAGTTAGGGATACGATGAGATAAGAACACGGACCATGTCAAAGTCTTGCTTTTGGCTTTGATGGATATGCATGCAAGCTTACGCATCTTTTGCTTATTCCCTCTTTCATCCGACTCCTTTTGACAAGCTGGGTTCTGATTGGACTCATCACGTCTTTTCACATAGGAAAAATATCAGACAGGATATGTGCATTTACAAAGACTGAGATTTTGAGTATCTTATGATGAGAATTTTTGTGGAGAGTCTGATCCGGAATATTATCTGATCAACTTGCCGGTTAGGAAAGGCCACAGTAAGTATATATATGGATGGATATAGTGCTGATGATGTAGGACAGAAGATAGATCGTGTCAGGGACATTACCTTTTTTATCACATAAAATTGATAAACTGGCAAAATCTCGCCCGACACTGTCTCGTCAGTACTAAGAATAAAATATATATTTTTATAAAATAGTAAGAAAATAAGAGTACAATCATTCCCCTTCATTGGGCGTTGGTTAATTTTGGAGGGATTGGTTGAATTTGGTCACCACGGGAAGGGGTTAATTGGCGAGAGCCATGCAGCCCGCTTTTGGAAGTTACCAAACCAAAGCCACTCTTATTGAACAGCAGTCGTGAGTCGTATACGAAGACCGTACGAGTGTGAATCGATCTACCCTTTGGTTGAAGTCCAATATACAGAGAAGAAGAAAGAAAGCTGGAAATCTTTTAATTAATTGAGCTGGTGGTACAAAACTACATGTCCTCGAATGTTGTTTATAAGGATTGAAGATTCAAGTCGTCTGGGTATTTTGAACTTTCTAGTCCATGAATGGGTCCAGAAAAGTAAGTCAGGCCCGATGGGCATATATACATACGGGCACGGTCCAATATATGGAGCCCATCCGCAGAAAGAACCCATGCATTAATTGATTGTCCAATTACAAATCCCGCAATCCCCTCTCCATTCACACCACTCACGGCCAGTCACCACTAGCAGTACCCCATGATTTCACTTTTTTATTTAATTTTCATCTCATTTAATCTCATTAACTTGTTTGTTTTCAGAAAACATCTTATCTCATCTAATCATTACAACTTTCTCAACTTCCAATACAAAATAAAATAAACAATTCAATTTTTTCAAATCTCAAAACAAAAATAATATTAAAAAATATATTCTAACAATATTTTATTCAACTTTTTAACTTTAATCCCATCTCATCTTCGAAAACAAAAGAGTCTGTCTCATCTCCGATCATTTTATCATCTCATCTCAATTAACTATTCAAATTCTTTTCTCAATTGGTTACATGCCCGGCATTTGAGCTCGGCACCGCAGGATTCCACTTGCTCAACAAGCCCGATCGCATTGCGTGGGACAGTTGCTTCAACGCCTTCAAAACCTTCAAGTTCATCATTAACAACATGATCATCTAGATACCTTTTTATATATATACACGTATGTGGAAATTAGAATTGAACCAATTATTGCAATTAGGTTAATTTTGTAGTATCTCTAGATGGAAAAGTCTATTTGCAACCGGTCAGGAGAACCGCGGGAGCACCGCGTCCCACGTGGCCAAATTAAAGTTCAGGAATGGTTCATGCATTTGTCCTCTTTTGGTCTGCTCCTTCAATTCGAAGACAAAGAAAACTTTTTTTGTCTGCTGCTTCAGACCAAGATCTCGAGGTTTGATTACAAGCCGTTAATGGAATCGGCTTGCAATGAAAAGTGTTGGTAAAGTTTTTCATCCATTTTTTGTCAAAATATATCATCCTGGCTGCTGGACAATGAACAACGACAATACCACAATTGCTACTTTTTTTTCTTTACCAACCTTGAGATCTTGGTCTCTGTCTTCCCTGTCTTTTTTTTCCCATCGAACCTATTTTCAAACTCGACCTTTGGATCATTGGTTTACAATTTTTGTTATGGGTATTCTTTTTTAGTTATTGGTTTTGCTTGTTGTTATTCTTGTTTTCCTTTTTTTTTTTCTTGCATAAAATTCATTCTTTTTCCGCATGAAAGATCCAAGAAATTAATCAAAGATCCAACTACTCTCTTTAATAACCATACCTCCATCAGTACTAATGGTGTCTTTGGGTTTGGAAGAAGAGATCGCGTTGCCTGTAGCAGACCAATGAAGACGACGACATGATCTCTGCGTCTGTCTCTTTGTCTTTGCTATTTAACATGAATTCTTCCCTCCCGTATGTGTTTTCTTATTCTTCTTCTTCTTCTTTTTTTATTTTTTTTTAATTTTTATGGGCTAACGTGGCATGATGATTCCCCCATGGTTTCGCGGCTCAGTTGCCTCTAATAGAACTGCTCTAAATGATCAATTAATTAGGGCAGGATGCTGATATTTTTCTAATTACAAGATTAGGCGAGTAAGCGATTTAATTATGATCTGAATTATCAAAAAGAAAATTTTCAAGTACATCCTCGATCTTTTGGCTGGATATATATATATAGTGCATGCATGTCCTTTATTTCGAATCCATGGAGAAAATGCTTGGGGCTTGGCTAGTTATTGCGTATTGCAGAAAATTAACTTGATCCATCAAAGATTTAAAAAAAAAAAAAAAAAATACAATATGCCAATAGTACCCAAAATCACGGCCTCCAGCTTTTTAACACAAAGTAATGGAGAAAATTCCAATTTATTTTCAATTGTTTTTCTTTATCGAAGATTTCAAAAATAAATCATGTTTTGCATCATCAACAATATTTGATTGACCATGGTCGTTCCTAAAGGACATGAAATCAGTAGATTAATTTCTATATATCATGATCAAAAGAGTGTGCGCAACAAGTAATTATATATGCATGGGGCCGGGCAATATCTAGAGTTTGGATCATACCATATATATTACCGCACGTTCCAAAACATGATAAAAGAAATTATAGATCTTGGTTTGACATTTCACTCAGACTACTAGCTAGTCATGTCATGTGTTAAGTACCAATTGCGCGCATATATAATCTGAGAGATCATTTTGGGTTATAAGTACTTCATCTTGTAGCCATGCACCTCTAACCAGGCCAATCTAAAAACAATCTATGAAGGCTCTATTAAAGATAAAGCTATCGGCCGGCCACTTGCATTGAACGGTGTCATGTCCGTACGTATATAGTTTAATCAAGCAAACTCAACTTTTCATGATCATTTGATCTATTAATTATATACAATGCAGAGAGAAGACTCGCAACTCACATAATTGCAATGATGAGAGATGAATTACTCGTCAAAGCTATAAATTATTAGAACCATTAAAATCTGTTTAAGTTTATTAGGATTAATGTTGGAAATGACACTAATTACCACTCGTACGTATTTTCT
Source organism: Juglans mandshurica (assembly GCA_022457165.1). Classification (NCBI taxonomy): domain Eukaryota; kingdom Viridiplantae; phylum Streptophyta; class Magnoliopsida; order Fagales; family Juglandaceae; genus Juglans; species Juglans mandshurica. The sequence goes on along the minus strand of CM039619.1, from coordinate 788,979 downwards.
AAACTCAAAAAGCTGAAACCAAATAATCGTACACTTTTTATACGAGTATTAATTAGGTTCATATCTTTTTTCCATCGATCTTTGATTGTTTAGTGTGGTGGGGGTTGCCACTAATCTAGCAAGAGCTAGCTTCCATGACAATATATAAGGAGCTGCCAGCTTCTTTTACCTTGAACAAAATATATCTTTATCCCATGCATGTGCATATATATATTTAAAAATGCTAAAATCCTCGATGTTCACCAATTGAAGATTACTAGCTAGCCATATATATATATATATATGTCAACGTATCATGCGTAGTACAAGCAATGGAAACAACAAAAGAGGAACGAGTGATGATCGCCATTACCTTGTATGCTGGTTCATGAGAATGATATAATCCATTTGCTATGGGACAAGTACCTCAAGATCTCACTCAGAATTGTCTCATTCATAAAGTCAGATCCAGAGTACTCGTCCCCCTCGAATGAAGTTTCCTAAGACCAATATCTCCATCCTTCAACCTGCCAAACTGCTTTGAGGGTGGTGATGAAGACAGTGAAAGAGACAAACTACTAGCAACCTCATCGCCATCCAAAGTACCCATGTTTTCAAATTCATCGTTGCTTGGTGCTGCCTTAAGAGCCAAATTCAAATCTAGGCCGAAGTTTGAATCCAAAGCCTTCCTTTTCCAGCTGTTTTGCGCTTCTTGAAAATTTCTCCGGTCTTCATGGCCGGGAAGTTCAGCATTGTGCAAGTAATTGGCTTGGTATGTACCTCTCTCTTGAAATTGAATTATGAGGTTTGATTCCACCGAGGTTTGCTTTAGTCGGGTTTGCCTTGTTCCCTGTAATGGCTGGAACTCGTCCAGAGATTGATGCCTTGTCCACCAAGTAGCTTTTCCATTGAAAGAAGAATCGCGTACCTGTAAATTACACTCTTCCGAATTGTACTTATCGTTGCTTCCAATTATTGATCTGCGAGTGTCGACCGAACCATAGAGTCCAACATTACTAGCGCGACCAAGAGTCCATTTCCAGTACTGTGTCTGATTGTCATGCCGTCTCAAGGAAGCATCACCATATCTTGAGTGAAAGGCCGGCACAGCTGGTTATGATCTTATTGTTTTCGTAATATATAGAAAAAAACCCTAAATTTCGCACTCGAAAGTTAGTTAAGGATTCGCAAGATCATACCTTAAATTGCCAGAAGAAATTAAAGGGCTTTGACTATTGAAACTTTGTAACATGGGAAGTCGGCTAACGTTGTAGATATGGTGATCTCCGCTTTCCATCATGAAAAGCCCTTGCTCTGTCGCAACTGACCACCCGTTAAACCGGGGAAAGGAAAGACACCCAAAAAAAAACCCAAAAAAAAAAAACCCAAAAAAAAAAAACCCTAAATTTTGCACCAATCGAAGATGCCGAAAAAGCTAACCTCGGTTGCTGGAGTCCATCTTCTTGCTCCTATACATCTTACAAAACAAATTAAAACATTAAGTGTTTAAAAAAAATCTTGAATTTGTGAAATTCATCAGTTTACGAAGTTTCCAAATTAAGGGTATTTTTTTGTTATTGAAGTACCTGTAGATGGCTCTTCACATGAGCGATGCTAAGACCCTTGGTTTTCATTAATTGAAGTACCAACTTTGGTGTTGCTTCTGCACCATTGAAATTCCCAATATATTTTGGAACATACGTATCTAGTTTTTAGCTATAATCATCAGTACTCAGTAGTACTATATATGGCATGCATATGCACGCTTCATTGATTAATTAAATAGAGACAATATCTAAATTCATGCTTACTCTCTGAACCTCCTAGAGTTTCAACTGCGTGAACGAAGCAAAGATGGAGATCAGGAGTCCACCGGAGTCTCGGCATCTTAGAACGTACGTATTGTCTTACAGATCCAGAAGCTTCCTTCTTTTCACTCTCGACTGTGCTATTGTTCGAGTTTCCACCGTTCTTCAGCTTGCCAGTTTCATTAACAGTATCCTCAGCCTCTTCCTCATCATCACTGTTCTTGTTCGAAGAACATGTTTTGCAAAATTCAGTATCCTCACTTCCGTTCATTAGAATATTGCAGTTGAGCGCTCGCAGAAATAGGTACCCAACTAGTTGGAAATGGAAACTCTTTCCTTTGACATTTGGAGAAACAAAGGTACCTTCTCTCTCTCTCTCTCTCTCTCTCTTCTTAATTAAAACTTTTTTATTCATGTGTTAATAAGTTGCATAAGTATGTTGCAAAACATACGTGGATGCCTTTATGTATATACATACATCAATATAATAATATTAATTCCTCTCCCACCACAAGCTTTCTCCCAAGAGTAATGATACATACAGTCGTGGCGCTTTGAAAAAGAGTGGAGTCCACTATTAAAAAATTAATTTCTTTTTATGTGGGTTCCGTATTTATTCACTTTTTTCAAAACGACTGCTCGGTGCTTGCACACTCACGACTGTAAGTATCCTTTCTCTTCTCCCAAAAAGATAAATTAGTCCGTATATGGAGGTTATAAATTAGAAGGAAAATGCTAGCTTCTCTAGTAATTTTGTCTTCTTATTTTGACGAATTTAGTTAATTAAGTGGGTATTAGAAAATATTTAGAAAATAACTGAAAAAAATATATAGAATTTGTATTAGAAGCACACACTGAGCAAGCCTATAAAGAAAACAATTAAGGTACGTATCTTCTACGTACGAATGATGCAATATTTGTAATCTAACGGAAATTAAATATTACATGTAATATGTATCGGAAATTGATGGTATAATATTCTTAATTGCCTAATTGATAATTAGGTGGTCGATCCGTACGTAATCTATAAATTCTTAATTTAATTCCGTTATTTATAATCTCACAGCTTATCCCATAAATTAATATTAAAATAAATAATAGTTACAGTCGTGAGTGCGCAAGTGCCGTGCAATCACTTTGAAAAAAGTGAATAAATACGAGATCTACATAAAAAAATTAATTTTTTAATAATAGATCATACCATTTTTCAAAACAACTACTCGGCACTTGTATATTCCATGACTGTATATAACATTACTCATGTATGCATGAGATATATATATATATATATACACACACATCAACTTAATAATAAGAATATAATCTAGAAAAAGGATGAGTTTGTCCAGTGCTAGCTGCAGGTGACATGTGAATGGAAGAATACACAATGCCATGCATCGGATGCGAGAGAGAGAGAGAGAGAGAGAGGGAGAGAGTACTTTTTTCTTAGAAATTAAAAAAATAGCTACTTCATTTCAAATCTCACATGAAATCCAGTGGGAGAGATATTTTTAGTTACGGTTTTCTGACTTTGGAGATCAGTACTAAGCCAACAGCATGTGTTAAAGCCGAAGGAAATCAGTCACCAAATAGCTAGCTAGCTAGGGATTGGCTCTATTCAAAGATAGGATAATACTTGGTTTGCTTCTTCAACTCATCTCAACTCATCATTATAACTTTTTCAAATTTCAATATAAAATATAATAAATAATTCAATTTTTTTAAATCTCAAAATAATAATAATATTAAAAAATAATATTTTATCATCTCAATTCAACTCAACCTAATTCAACATCCAAACGCAACTTTTAGAGAAAAGCCGATTGATTTGTTTTTAGTCTTACTTGATGTTTAAAGAAATTTTTTTAATGACGTTGAGAATAAGTATAAAAAAAATGTATGGGAAAAAAAAATCAAATGGAGGAGGAGTGGACACTCTCCACCTCTGTGGCTGTAGGCTGTAGCTAGCATTGTCCCCCAAAGATATGCTGCCTGTCACTCACCAACTATTATTTTATAGAGTAATATTACATACAGTTGTATAATGCACAAATGTTGTACAATCACTTTGAAAAATAGTGGGATCCACTATTAAAAAATTAATTTCTTTTCATGCGGGTCCTATATTTATTCACTTTTTTCAAAGTGATTGCACGACGCTTGCACACTCATTACTACAAATATCATTTCTCTATTTTATATGCCACATTGCCAGTACTGTTTTTCCATTGAGAATCACAGCTCGTAGTACTCTTCTAGACTCTCTCTCCCACACTTGTTATGTTGTTCTAACTCAATTATCTTATTTTATTTAATTATTATAATTTTTAAAATTAACATATAAAATATAATAAATAATTTAACTTTTTCAAATTCTAGAATAAAATTAATATTTTAATAATATTTTATTCATTTTTCAACTTTCATCTTATCTCAACTTACTATCCAAATCTCCATCAGTCTACCTCCAAACCTCACCATATATATATATATACGTACATACGATGCAAAAAAAAATACTAACTAGGCCTCGTTTTGATAGAGAGATGAGTTGAATAAAATATTGTTAGAATATTATTTTTTTAATATTATTATTGTTTTAGAATTTGAAAAAGTTGAATTGTTTATTATATTTTATATGAAAATTTGATAAAATCGTAATGATGCGATGAGATAAGATGAGATGGGTTGAGAGTGTTTCTGCATCTAAACGGAAATTGATTAGTTTAAACATGCATGGGAGTCATAATTAACTATATATATACTAATGATACAAACACAATATATTTCACAACATATTTCACAATACATGTTAAAAAATAAGGATATTTTAGTAAAGTGATGTTAGTTTTATAAAGTACTTTACAAAAATACCTGTCATTTTAAAACATTATTGTGTAAAGTGTTGTAAAAAGTGATATGTATTTATCATTTTTCATTCTTAATTAACCGAGAGTTTAGACACGGTGTCAGAAATAAGCAGTGGTTTGGATTCAGATCAGATGAGTTGAGATGATTTGTGAATAGTAGAATAAAAGTTGAATTGTTTATTATATTTTGTGTGAAAATTTGAAAAAGTTATAATGATGAGATGAGAAGAATTGAGGTTGGTTTTGAATTCAAACCAAATTATTCCAAGGAAATAAAATTTCAAAATGATTATTAAATGAGTAGATGTAATTCCCAACGCAATCTAAAAGAAAAATAAGGCACGAATAGGTCTTACTTAGGGATATGTGGTGCTCGTTTTATAGATAAAAAAACTTAAGGTAGAATATTATTGAATTATTCTCCTTGGTTTTGATCTAACTAATTTATTCGTTTTTCTTTTTGTTTTGATATGACTCATCAATCCAACTTTAACACTTTTTTGAAAAGAAACCAAATATTTGTGTGGTTTCACTTGGTGTAGATCATGCTGCTTATGGCTTGATCTGGGAGCTTTCATTTGCATCTTAAACTATTATATAGACGGTATGAGGACCAAATGTAGGATGGACCAGTACAACTAGCATGCATGTTTAATTAGAAATTTAGAAAATTATCGTCTCCTGAGCATCTGAGAGTAAAAAGACACTGACAAAGGCATGAATCCACGGGAATCAGTATAATAATTAAGCATGCTATCACGTCTCCCAGTTGGTTGAAATGTCATGGTCCATGAAAAAAAAAACGCATACTCGGCCTTTAAAAAAAATACAGCTACTTTTAGTTTTTCCCGAGTGTCAAAGCCAAAAATAAAGTTGGTTTACAGGTAAATTCAAGGAAGCTAATTTAAGTATATTAGTGCTCCAAAACGAGAGAGAAGATCGAAGATCATCCAGTACTACAACTTCATGAGCGTCAGTGGCGGCAGCTAGCTGACATGCATGCCAATTTGTGAACTCGCATTAATCTCATCCCTAAATTAGGCGCAAGAATGATCAGAAAGGTATCAGAAATTCAGTCAGCGAAGCTGATCTTGTACTACGTATCTTTCTCTCATCATCACTATATATAGCCCTATATAACCAAGCATGCATGCAAGTCCTATCCCAAGCATACTAATATTATAGATCCACTGCAAAAGTTTCATTATTGCTTTAAGCCCCATGGCATCACGTGTATTATTATCAACCTTTGTGGTCTCTTTCAAGCCGTTCTAAACATATATAGCATCATGAATCCCGTAGTCTACACGACAGTTGACATTTGACGGATTTTAGTAAATATTTTTGCCGGCCTGCATGCATGAATCTTAATTAATATTCCACCCACATCCGTGTTCTTCAGATGCAGTTATAGACTCCACGGCAACCTTGTTCGTGCGCCATGATGCATAACCACAAAAGGTAGGTTAATTAACTAAAAAGGCTCCAGCCCACTGCGTATATCACGAGCATCTTGAGAGTAATCACAGCCGTCCAAGAAATGCTATGTTTGGAAAGGTCATCGTTGATAGATAGTATACTGTATACCCCTGTAAAGGTTTGTGGAGCAAACAAATTAATGCTTAGAATGTATCCCAAGGAGAAACATGCATACAGACAATATATACACCATAAAGTTCTATATGTATATATATAATAATAATAATCTCAAAATCTGTATCCTTTGGCGGCAATAACTTATTTCTTCAGTCGGTATTACCCTGTCTCAGAATGGCCAACACCAGTATGAACGGTTGAATAAAGCACCGAAAACCCTAATTTCTAAATAGTTTCCGTTCTCCCTCTCATATATATTTAAGATAACAAGACGGCATAAGTCCCAATAAAAATGATAGATAATAAGAGTGTTGGTGCGATTGATGGTTGTCAAAATCGAAGTATTTGTGGTTTCCACGCGCGTGGAAAACAATGCGTGGCAGGAAGCATTTTTTAACAATGGCTTTGCCTGTGAAGACTACTAAAATACAGGCTGGTCTGAAAGGTTCGGCCTCAAGCTCCCAATAATCCCAACCTAAGAGGTCAACTCCCAACAGTACCTGTGTTTTATCTTCTGTACGTGTTCTTATCTTATTTTTTATGTACGTGAGAATTCGTGAGCCTATTAATGCGGATCTACATCCATTGATAACGAGGATGTCTGTCTTTTTCACACGTGTACCCCTAACTATTACTACTTCATCATTTATGCATGCGACCATGATATATATATGATGGCATGGCATGCGTTGACGGCATCATGCATCTCTGTTGCTCACCCTCCATCGATTGATTTGCGGGCTGAATTATTTATAATTAAGCGAAATATATAGTTTGGATGAATTGCAAGAGTCACAACTACTGCCATAAATTTTCAAATATGATGTACCAAAAGATCATGAGTTGTCTGATACAATACTCGCGCGTTTTGAGACCAACCAATTTTCCGCAACTAACAACTATCAACATGACCCATGCAATAATTGAGTCGATCGAGGTGGATAGGTTATATAAATTTCCTCCCAGAAAATATATGGTTGAGTGCGTACTTATAAATTCATGTGCGTAAAGGGTATATTGATAAATATTATTTTAAATAACTATATATAGATCATGGAGTAGTAGTATTCATTGATCAATTCAACATAAATTACATACGAATTTGCATGCATCTGGTTACATAACGCAAAGCTGAATGCTGGGTGGTCTCGCTAGCTCCTAGCCTCTCCAATTTTCAAGCAATTTGTCTGCCTCGCAATTGTAACGTGTTACCTGTCCCATCCATATATATCGATCGCCTCGATTTAAGAACGGGTCGACTTACACGAAGTTTCTGTTGCTGGCCTATTAAACAAGGAGCCAGTTCTCAGAACACACGACCGGTGGGGACACAGACTTTGCGTAACTACTTGTGGTTGAATCATGAATTGAATGACGGTACTATAAGGACAAGAACAAAGGAAAACACGAAAATATACCCATGAATTTAATTAGCGTTTATTTAAATTCTTCCATTCCCTTTCCACTTCAATAATTGTTGTCAAGTCTGCTCTATTCTTCACTGATCGAGCTTGAATTTCGACGAGACTAGTAGAATTTTGTTTTCAATTTTCTCAAAGTTTTGAAAAAAATTTGCCTACTTCAATTCAAATATATATCTTTTAAATACTCTTGTTTTATTTTTCAAGAAATCTCTCCAACTATTTTTTTTAATATTATTTTTATTTTGAGATTCGAAAAAATTGAATTGTTTATTTTATTTTGTATGAAAATTTGAAAAAGTTGTAATGACCAGATGAAATGAGATAAAATGAGTTGAGAGGAGTTGTGAAAACAACCATGGCAAGGGGCAACAAATCTATGTCAATACCTGAAACACATTTCCCTCAATTTCAGTAAACATCATGCTTACTGAACTTCCAGTCTGAATATCAGAGTGCAGATAACATTCCCTTGTCCATGCTGACAGTTTTGAGAACAATTTAATTTTTTTTATAAATACTCGTGTACCTGAACGCTTCCAAATATCAATCATCAGGGAAAATAATTCAGACTCTATGATGGAGCAGAGAAGTTAAACCGAAAGCCAGTCTTGCTGCGGTCATGATCATCTTGCTTGAGCATGTAGTAGAAGTTGCCCTGACAACAACATCAAGCCTTGTTAGTTTAGAAATTATAGGAACCATTCTTGCTAATATGAGCAGCCAAATAGAAGCGCAGGAACCAGAGAAAGAGAAAGTGGTGGAGGGACTGAGGAAGGAGGAATAAACCATTCCATCACACCCAATGGTATCACATCCCACTTACAATTACAAAGGAACCCAATGCCTGTTTCATAACCCATTAATGCAGTGATAAGAAATTTCCTGAAACAACTACGGAGTAGAGGAAGTGTATTGGGAAAACTTCAACGAATGATTACTACCACTACCTTTTATCTATTTTTTGGTAACATTTATAAACATGGCCTGAAGGTTTAAGGGAGAGGGAGCATTAGGGAAAACTTCAAGGACACAGAAAGCACACAGGCGCAGACACACATATACAGATAAATCGTGTCATTTTAAAGAAAGCATTACTCTCTGTCGAATGCTATTATGTTCCCTAATTAAATCAGCTTTTAAGCAATTCCAGATATTCACATCATATACGGGAAATGTCGTAAAACAGAAATCTAAGAGACAATGTGCTTATTTCCTTCCTCATTCATACAACACGGACCATTACTCGGAGTGTGTACTCTAATATAAGGAAAACCAGGACATATAGCTTACCTCTAGGCGGAAAAGTTTAGTGGGAACAACAATCCCAACTCCTACAGAGCTTCGGAATGACTCTAAGAACTGGCGAAAAGAGAAATTTCGGAACTCATTCTCTGTTAGTTTAGCGAGGTTCCCAGCACCAGCAAAAATGTGTCCATAGACTCCACGTTCTCTTAACAACTTAATTGGAAGATCAAAAGAAAGGTCTGCAAAAGCAGTAACAGCAAGGTCTCCTCCAAGAAAATCCCTTGCAGGAAAACCAGAATTCTCATCATTACTTTTTTCTCTAATTTGTCTTAGTGGCTCTGTAGGTCTCAGTCCCCTTGTCTTAAATCCCCAAATGGTCGTTGGGCCACCCAAAGTGCAAATTGGAGAGAAATCAATCCCCAAGAAGAATCTCTCAGGCAAGGGAGAGGGCTTGTTCAAGAATCCACAGCCCCACGGAAATATAACACCACTGGAGATCCCAAAATTGAGTGCGGCATGATAAAAGCCAAAAGGGACCACGTACCGAAGATCTAACTCCTGATTAAGAGAGAAATTCCAAAGCAATGATATATATATATATAGATAATATAGAACATGACTAACGTGGAGTTATATCAACTTCCAGGTTAAAATCCATGAAGCTACCACAATAATAACTCCATAAATAGGAATCCCATAGCATAGGTAATACGCAACAAAAACCAATGATTAATAAAATATCCTCTGAGCAGGTAGGCAGCTTCAATATGGTATAGAGTAACAGAGTTTATGAAAAGTGGGAGTCAAAAACCAATGCACGCCGGTCATTTTGTATATTAAGGCCTCGTTTGTTTTCGCAACTCCTCTCAACTCATCTCATCTAATCATTATAACTTTTTCAAATTTTCACACAAAATAAAATAAACAATTCAACTTTTTCAAATCCCAAAAGAAAAATAATATTAAAAAAAATATTTTAACAATATTTTATTTAACTTTTAAATTTAATCTCAACTCATCTCATCTGCAAAAACAAACGAGGCCTAAGTCATTTTTATATCATAAGAGCACAAATGTGATACCTTATATGATAAGGATAATACTAGGTGATGTATGAGATCCCATATTGTTTGGAAATGAGAATTTCTTACTCTTTATAAGGTTTTAATGGGACTCCAATTGTATCATTGACTAATCCTTTGGAGTATAGGCCACATGATTTGGGCTTTCCATTGGGGCGGTACAAATGGTATCAAAGCCTATTCCAACCAGAAATGTGGGACTTGAGCCGTGCCACCTACGATAAATTGGCCCAACGAGGACGTCGGTTATTTAAGGAGGGAAGATTGTGATATCCCATATGATAAGGATAAGAGTAAGTGGTGTATAGGATCCCACATTGTTTGGGTAGGAGAAGTTCTTGCTCTTTATAAGGTTCTAATGGGGCTCCAATTGTATCATTGACTAATTCTTTTGGAGTATAGGCCATATGATTTGGGCCTTCCATTGGTGCATTACAACAATCATGCATACAAATAGCTTTGTTTGTTAGGCCTGAAGCAAAGAATCTCTTTATACAAGGATTCACTTCACAATTTGACCTGCAGTTAATCATTTGAAAATTATGGTGCCACCACCTTTGTGTGTGCATTATCACAGACACAGCTCTACACTTGATATACCAGTTACACACAGGAGGGAATAAATAATTATTTCACACAACAATAGGCTTGGAAGAGACAATTGAAAAGTTACGAGGAAAACCAAAAGGAAAAGCAGATAACTAATAAACCTGGCGCAAAAATCTCAAGCTTCTGTGATCTGGTGAGAGGCCGCCTACTTGAGTAGTAGAAACAAAAGCATATCCTTTGATAGGCCTTGCGGGTGAATTCCTCCTGTCAATCTTAAATGTGTACTTCAAAGATGAAAGCAAACCATGTCCAAGCTGCCTCCTTACTGACCTGGATGACATTATTGATGGATCCATCAGGGTACGCCATCCAAGATTATATACCAAGTCATGGTGCCTGGTGGAAAACAAGCAAAGAGAAAGACCCAGCAATCCTTCTTTGTAAGAAGAGAACTCTTGCCAATCTTGGGAAAGCAGGGATACTCGTAGCAGCACAGGAGTTAACAATCCTTTCAATCTGGGCAAAAACACACCAGCACTAACCTCTGATGTTTGGTTGGGAGCATAGCCCACCGACCCATCCCACACATCCCCATAACCGAAGCAATTTTTATACTTGAGAGAACCGTCGAAGATGGAAGATCTAGCCTACGAAAGCATTGTAAAATTTCAAAAATCAAGAGATGCAGCAATCAAACACCCGCTTGCTCTAATAGTTAATAGCATAGCATATTGACCAGCTGAGATTATATATATTAGCCAGCATAAACATTACAATACTTTCCACCTTGATTGTGCCCACTACTTGACGCAGACATCAAAGTGTGAAACTGAAAATCCATCCCCATACACATTTGGCCACATGAAAGTATACATGCTAATAGAGGCCTCTGTAAATGAGGCATGAGAAATATACTGCATAAGCAGCAAAAGAGCATGCGTCAACCTTATGGGTCAAGGCCAAAGAAAAAAAGTAGTCACACCCAATCCTGTTAAAACTATATAAACACAGGATATAAATGTAGCTCTCCCTCAACAGTCACCACCAATATAACACGTAAGCTTAGATTAATTGAGAAATGACGACTTAAGAAGATCCAGAAATGAAGTGAAGGGCTCACACCTAGACCATATTACAGAAAAATTTCACCCTCTTCCCAGTTACAATCCTCGAGATGATAAATCAGTCAAAAGTATTTACCACTCCCTAATGCCCTTCTACGTTCTTAGCCCACAACTACCCTCTACCTTAGATGACCAACCCCCCCAACCCCAAATGGGGAGGAAGAGAAAGAGACAGACAGTAAAACAGATACTTTTTCCTCAATGGAACAACCACTTGCAGCATTCGAGGCCCTTTTTTTTATAGGTAATTCGGATTCACATAACTTCAAAGATATGGCATGTCTAGCCAGATTGCAGACATAAGGCCCAAGCTACCCCATAATTGGCCTGATTTGGCAACTTCAATACCCATGACTATGATGTTCAAGTCTCCATAAACAGTCACAAGTGCCAACGAGTATGTGTAAGTTTTTAAATGCCAATGTAATTGTGTTATCTTTACATACATACATGCATACAAACTCAATTTTCCAGCAACCAAACACAAAAATAGAGAACCGGTACCAATATCATAATCCCAAAAAGCAGAGAAAAAGACATCGTACCGCGGTATTCATGTACACGCCGCACTCCCCGGTGATAGGGCTGCTAGTCTCCACAACCTCGACTATGACATTTGCAGTTCCGGGTAGCTCCGGCGGGCCCAAATCGAGCGTGATTCTAACGGAATCGAAAATATCGAGCTGCTGAAGCCTCGCATTAGCAATCCCGGCCGCCTCGAGCAGCCCCTGTAACGTGGTGGCACTCTTCACGTTCTCCAGCTCGGCCTCGATGAGCCACTCCTTGGTCTTGGCGTTACCCTTGATCAACACGTCGTGGACTCGGAGATGGACCGCCTCGGTCTGCATTCGACGGAAGAGGTAGTCGATCTTCGACTTGTGCGCGCGTAGTTGTGCCTCTCCGGATAGGGGATTCGATGGCAATTCTTGCTCTTCATCTTCGTCCCCTTCGTCTTCATGGTCGGAGTTAGGTTTTGGTGGGGTTTGTGCTTGTTTTTCTTCGACTAAGTTTGACATCCCGGGCGATTAGAGAGGAGAGAGAAGATAGAGTTGGGATCGGCGGTGGTGATAGTTGGGGGTGGTGCCATGGACGCTAAAAAAGTGCGGTCTGCGATTGCCTATTACTTTTCGTTTTGCTTTGTATTTTAATTGTCTTTATCGGTAAGAAAAATTCTGAAAGTAAACCTTACACTCTTCTACGTCTATTTAAAAATTTTCTATATCCATTTAAAAATAAGTCATTTTATATTTTTATTTATATAATAAAAATAATTGCAAACATATTTATAAATAATATTGAATAAAAAAATAAAATAATATATCTTTAAATGAATGTGCGTGAAGCTTATAGATAGTATTGCTTTATTTGTAAAGGTGAAGTTTACCTATGTTACGTCACCTGTTCGCGTTAATAGATATAACTGTGTTACAAGAAATACTTGGTTTATAGAAGATCTCTTTGAACTAATTATGCTCTTGGAAAGTTATGCATCCCCAAAATTAAAACATAGCCGGAGACGGAACCTCCCTAGCTATATAACATTAATGCTTTCAGTTTAGGGTCTTCCTTAGCTTATTGGGAGCGGAGGGATGCTAATCATCATACATTACACATTTTATATATTTTAAATTTTATTTTTATTTTATTTTATTCTTATTAAACTAATTAATTTATTCTATTCATCGTCCATACACCATATACTTATTATGAAAAAAAAGAAAAAAAATTAAAATAGATATAGTGTGTGGTGTGTTAGATGATGAATATAATTTTTCTTATTCAAAATGGAGTTTGAAAGTATTTCCGTAAGTTTTGCAAGAATATGAGAAGGAGAAATGATTTATACAAACTTAAAATAGACAAATTTCATGTAATATCTAGTAAAAAAATGGATTTCACCTTTAAAATGTTAAAAAAAAAATACTCTTTATCAGTGAGATTTATTTTTTTTACAACTAATTTATATGAAACTTATCTATTTAAGACTCAACCTAACATTATTCTTAGATTATAAAAATAATTTTATAATAAATATATCTAACTTAACTAATTAAGACACGTCAATTTCTAATATAATAAATATTAGTTGATTCAAGAAGCAGTACAAATGCCTTGTATTTTCACAGATACTATTAAATAATTAATCAATAAAACCACGAAGCAAAAAGGCGAGCTCAAGAAGTACTTCTACTGAGAGTTGACCCCACTAACAGGCAGAAAAAGAAATAATCAGAAGAAAATAATAATTAATAAAGGTAATTGGTAATAAATAGAAATGATTTAGACGTGAGACGGGAGAGGGCAATGATCAGGACGGAATGCCAAGTGCCCTGCAGCATAGATGACGGCTTCATAGTTGCTTCCGAATAATTTCTTGGTCACGTAACGAAGGGAGAAGCCATAGAGACCGTAGTTAACATTCGTGAGGAGGTTGCAGTTTTGAAGAGGGGAGGAGACGGGCTTAACATGGCAAGCTTGGAGTGGATGTTCCAATAGACATTGACTCATTTTGAAGCCTTTGAGCTGTGCGTAGAAGTAGCCGTTCCCATCTGTTTCGAAGACCTTGCAATAACTGACTTGGTCCTGGTGGTTCTTGCAAACGACACTGACCTTGGCAGCAGGGATTGGCTTTGCCCCCGACAAAGACCATGTTCCAGCTTGCTCACAGCTCTGGCAGTACACCACGCCTTCCACCACCACATCGATCTTCTTCTCTTGCTCAGCAGCCGTAATTCTAGGGAAAGCCAACTGGAGGAGCATGAGCAATGATAAGAGGATTAAGAGCTGGCTGCTTGCCATTTTCTTGAAATGGGTGATTTGGGTAGGGGAGTGGGGGGCTTTTTTTTTTTTTCCTAATAGTGGGGGGCTTGGAGAGTGATCTAGAAAGAAACTGGAAGGTGCTTTGGGGCGAATAGATATGGGATAGAGTAGGATTTATAATTCGTGAGTGTATGACAACTTGGGGTTTCTTGCTGTGCTTTCTTTGAAGGACGTGGGAGCTACTAATTAATTAAGCTGCACCTCGACGACTGGCATTGGTCGAGTGCGGAAAAGACGTGAAGAGCGCTCCATTTGAAATTTTGAAAAAAATGAATAAATATGAAATTCATATAAAAATTAATTAATTTTTTAATAATAAATCTCACAATTTTTCAAATCAACTGCTCGACACTTGCGCACTCCACGACTGTATGTAATATTTCTCTTTGATATTATCTTCAATATTCCCTCAAATTCAAGGTAGAAAATTTTGAAATCTAGAATTTGAAATTTGAAAATAGCCTTCATATTTATTAATTGATCACCGATGAAATGATAGTGTTGGCGATAAAGTGGCTGACAACTGAAATATCAAATATGGAATTGTAGCCAATAATGAGTTATATATGGCCTTGGTCAACTATTAAGCCAAAATCAAAAGGCCAAAATTGGATTTGAGGCTTCAAACAGTACTCACAACAAATCAAAACTTAATAAAAAATATCTCACAGCTAATGGAGATATTCTAAATGCATTAATTTGAGACGATACAAAATTGAACGGCGATAAAAATTTTGTGAGGTAAAGCTAGTGGCGAATAAGTATTCCACATGATCGAGTCTAGCGTTAGTAGCCAATGACTCTGATACCATAATAGAAAATAAAATATAAAAAAGAAAAAGAGATGGAGATGAGAGAAAAAGGAAAAAAAACTTTTGAGTGCTACATCTTTACTTCCTAAATTGTTACTGAATACAAGACATATATTTATATTTATAGAAAAATTACATTAATATAAGATAAAGTAAATATCTTAAACATTATAAAAATCAAATCAAGATAATATCAAATCAAAGTGATTTGATAATTATGAAAATCAAATTAATTATCTTCAACATATTCTCAGCATTGGCCTATGACATTTGAGAATATAAAAATTTCATTACTTGTTTAATGATTTGCGCATTCTATTGCGCAATAGACAACTTCAAACAACTTATATGAAAGCATCTCCTGATAAAGATACCACAGTGTTTGTTGGAGTTTCGTATTGGAAAGGATACACCAGTATAATATGTAATTAAGTTCAGACTCTTAAGTATTTATTGCTGTCTTTTGTTTCAATGAAGATGACTATTTGCCAGAGAGAGAGATAGATACGCGATTGTCATAACCGGAGCACAATTTGCAGGATTTGGATAGATACGCTTTCAACTTTAACCAAACAGAAATGCTTGGATCCCGAGAATATCTACAACACCTTTCTTTTCTTTCTCTTTTTTATTTTTTTACTTAGTGAACAAGTAAGTATCCTTACTTTAATGATGTTGTAATTTAAAAAAAAAATGTTTAAAGATAAAATATATATATATATATGTGAAAAAATAAAAAAGGCATTTGGGGGAGAATTTGTCGTGGCGACGCCCGACTCTTAACTAAAACATTACCAGGTCTTTTTTATGTCAGCCACTGGCTGGATATACACCAAAGACATGCAGGAGAGAAGGGCCAACCAGATTGGGGTCAAGGGGATAGCAAAACATTGATTGGCTGCGGCAACTCTTAGAAAACAGAAGGTTCTAATCAGCTTGACTTGCATGCTTTTGTGTGCTAATTGCTTCCATAGTTTCACAACCAAATATAAACAAAAAACATCAAATTGAAAAAGATTCGCCAGATTTCCCTATACATGAGTTCTGTACAAGTAATTCCTATTACTCTGGGAGATACAAGCTATGTCAACGTACAGGCAACATTTCTTTAGCGCCTCACCTTCTATGAACTCCCAATTTGAAGTTCAATTTCAAGTTGTATACTTTAGCTAGCTTGCATCTGCAGACCTAATCTCAAGTTCTGCCCACCAAAGGGGAGAAAGTTTTGGATTCGCTGCTTCAGGCGTTATTCCAGTTATGGCGCTCAATCTTACACAGACTTCTCTCATTGACGGTCTGTGTTTAGAATCAGGGTGGACACAAGATTTTAGCACTTCACCTATTAGCTCCAGTTGCTCCTCTTGGAAGGATGTCAAAGTTGGGTCAACCATTTCTCTAAGCGGTTCCTCCCCACTTAAATAAGCAGATGCCCAGTCTTCAAGTGAGGCATTGTTCACGGAGTAAGGGAGCCTACCAGTAGCAATTTCAAACAATATCACACCAAAGCTATAAACATTACTTTCCGGGCATGCTGATGGTGTATGCAAATTGTTTAATCCAGATGATTCTATCTCAGCTGCAACTATCTCATTCCAGAAAGTAAACTCTGAGATCTTGGCCGCATAATCCTCAGTGAGACTGATAGCTGACGAGTTCAAGTTGTTGTGGGCTATAGGTGGGTTCAGCTGGTGCATATGCTCGAGACAGTAGGCCATTCCCATTGCAATTCTCAATCGCATTTCCCAGTCCAAGTGTTCGGCCTCTTTTACTGCAGGACCCATGAAAATTGCATATGTTAAACAATAATGCAAGTAGCTGTAAGACAAAAGCACCTCCAAATAACTGAGCAAATAAACTTTATACACTAATTTTTTGATTAGTAACTTTATAGACACTAATTTTAAAGATGGCGTATAATCTACCATTGCTTCACTAGAGTATAAATTTCCAACAGCCTAATGATGTGGCAGCCTTAGTCATTCATTTAATGGCCAGGACTGGAGACAAAACAAATAACATCTCTTAAACATTTATCCTATTTTTCTGTTCTAATTTGAGAGGTTGCCTCATCATTGGCACAAGAAGATCACTTCATGGCAGTTTTTTTTGCCTGACTAAGATACAGAGAATTTATACACGAGTCTATAAGAGTAATTGAGGACAAGGTCAAATGCACGACCCAACATTTGCCTCCAAGTTTAATATGCAAAATAAGTATCTCTTCATTTCTTGTAAGAGAAGGTTCATATCAGCTTTAACAGAAATAAATTAGACTGCCAAAGTCACTTTGGGACTAATCTGAATGGACCACTGTTACAATACTATGGCGCTCTAGGACATCTAAAGTTAATGATGTAGAAATAAATTTATTTGTTTTCTGTGATAAGTAGCATCAAGATAAATGTCTTATTAGTTAAAATATCTGTTATGACTCAGAGAGTGAGGCTGAAGCAACTGCTACTTAGAATATCATAATCAGTGAGTTAAGAACCTTGCAACCACTACATTCTCTCTCTCTCTCAAGATCATAAATTATTTAATCAGTAACAAACGTATCTTCTCAAGTCCACCTTGCGCTTCTTTCCAAAACATAAATTATTTATTCAGTAGCAAAAGTATCTTCTCAAGTCCACCTAGTACTTCTTTCCAAAAACATTAATTGGTGAACAACTCAAGGAAAAGTAGTTCACCATTACTTTAGATAATTCATCATGTATCTATGGTCTGTCCATAAGAATACCAATAATGAAAGCAAGGTACTCACTGTGTAAATGCTCAAAAAGTGTTCCATTTGGAGCATATTCGAATACCATCATTCTGGTGAAAGGTTTGTCTTCCTGACAATATCCAAGAAGGTTGACAAAATTTTTGTGGTTGACTTTTGATAATGTGTCAATCTGAAACCATAGCCACAGAAACAATTAGGGACTCTTGGACCACATAAAATCCACACATGGCCAAAGGCAATATGTTTTGTCAATCTAATGTAATTTGTTTCTGAAATACCTTCTTTCTAAACTGTGCTTCTAAACTGTTTAACCAACCCTCGGCAGATGTCGCTGCCACAGAGGCCACAGCAATTTCGACTCCGCTAGAGAGTGTCCCTTTGTACACTGTACCAATTGGCGAAGAACCTATTACGTTACTGAAATCTTCACAAGCTGCTTCAAGCTCTGATCTCTTGATCTTTGGCACACCTGCAATACAAATTTCCAATCATACATCGGATAATCACAATCATCCAGGACAGATTTTGGATCATTTGAATTGAATGATTTGTTGCCAATGAAGGGTTTTTATAGTTTGGAACTTGTGCATTCATGTCCACTCTAAAATTAGCTTTGAACGGTCATGTTAACAATTACAATGAGATGGCAAACTAAATGACATAAAGATGTCTAAAAAAACTTTCTTTTGTTTGGTTTTTTCCCATTCTTCTCAAAGAGAGAGAGAGACAGAGAGGATTTACCAGTTACAAATGCTTTCTGAAGCTGTCCGCTTAATCCTGAGGCCCAAGGTTTAACAGTAGCTACCTTATTGATTATACATAGATATACACCAATGACTAAAATTAGAATGGTGCCCCCTATTGCTACAACCAATATTGCAACTATGCGATGATTTGAAGAGGAGCTTCTCTGCAATAACGTGGTGCTTTCTCTGGGGGGAGGCACTAGCGAAGAGTAGGAAGGTGGAGGTGGAGCAATTTGAGTAGGAGGAGGCGGGTGGGAAGATGGAGGTGGAGCACTTTTTTGAGGCCTGCTGTAAGATGGACTTTGTCGAGCAGGAGGCCGCCTATTTGGCCTTGGCTTAGGTGATGGTGATGGGGATGGTGAGGGGGGAGGTGGTGATTTGGGTTTATCTTTATTTTCCAGCAGTCTCCTGCGAACTGTCCCTCCAGTTTGGTCTACATTCCTGGCAAAGATAAAAAAGCAAACTTTGGATAAATGAAGCAGAATAGATACCAGTTCTGGAACCCAGACTGAAATACATCGAAAAAAATAGAAGTTCCAAAAACATAAAATGCATGGAATGGACATGAAAGAGGTACTGTGGCAAAAGGGGGTAATCCACAGTTTCTAGCATTAATAACTGCAATTTTTTTTAAGTTTTTAAATATGTGGATGCAGAAATAAACCCAAACACTTTACATTCAAGTTTTATTGTAGAATTAAAGTAATTCCATGTGAGAACCAGCAAAAGGTTACTTAAAACCAGGCACACCCTCCAACTTATGGGGGATTACCCATGGTCTACCAGGTTGATGTACGATATTAACCCAAACCTATAAACCACAATAAGAAATAGAACTATACCTCCACAAGGCAAGAAAATTCCTTTGCAGAGAGTCTATAAAACAATGAAGTTCTAACATGAACCAAAACCCTCCTTTGATTGATTGACAAGAGAACCGAGGAAAAAAAAAAGAGAACGGAACTTAAACTCATATTTCATTTTGTATTGTAAACTTGTGTTCCCTTATAACAATAAATAAATAAACCTTTTCTTTTCCTACCTCTTCTCAGCAACCAAACAGAAGATAGAGTAATAAAATTCTTTAAAAAAAAAAGACTCACAAGACCACAACTTTTCCATCTGAACATGCAACCCCAAACCACGAAGATGGATCAACCTCTACATCTTCCTCTTTCCAATTTGACAACGCGCCAAGTGGATCACTCACTACTCTCTCTCTAAACCTCAGCAGAGCCAAACCTGCGCAAAAAATACCCCATTCATCATTTCTTCCTTCCCTTTCCGAGAAAACCGGAAAAATAAAAAGAACAAGAAAAACCCAGATCCTATATCCTGTACCTTCGTCGTTGAGACACCAACTCCAATGGAAACTCTGACACAAGAAGCACAGCACCACGACAACTACGAAAAGGCCCAGTTTCCAGTTCTGCTCCATTCTTAAGTCTCGTCCAATCACGAACACGACCTTTCCAAACGACTCTTTTGCACGAGTTGATCATAAACCGAGTTTAATCGCATCAAAATCGAGCTCACAACTTGTTGAAGAAACCGTAACAAAAAATAGTGTAAAAAATACAATTTGAGTGGATATCTATCAAAACCAAAACCATGTTCGCGTGGTTGCAAGCTAATTTAGGCCCACTAAAAAGTTCAAAAACGCGTACACTGGAAGTGTGATTTCGTTATTTTTGTTTTCTTTTTATTTGACTATTTTTTTTTTTTTAGTCTTTCTGGAAAATAAAAAAAACGCTGCAAGAAAGTGTCTACACTACTGGTATGGTGTGGGATCAAAATGGACTAGGTCCAACTTCTTCTAGGGACCAAAGCTTTGGTCAGAGACCGTCACCTATCTGAAAGTGACAGCGTACGTTCTGCGTGGTTGGAGAATTAACGCAGGTTATTAAATTAGTGAGTTTGAAATTAGATATTAATGAATTCAGGTCAAATGGTTTGATTTGGTAATACACAATTTATTAACGTGATAACTCGCTTAATACGAAATCAATCTATTTTGATTCGTTTAGATTTATTTTAAAATTAAAATTTTATTATTATTAAATTATAATATTAGTATTTTTCAGTATTCGTATGTTTTTATTGTTGAGATTATAATTTTAGACCTATGAACATATTTGTTATTGTATGGTTTGTAATATTAGTTTTATTATATGTTAAAATTTTAAAAATTTTAATATATATTTTTAAAGATATTTTGGCTACTAATAAATATAGATTTTAACTTTTATGTGAAATTATGTTAATTAGGTAAAATGAATTATGTGTGTTAGTTCTACTCATTTGCATTAAACGAGTTTAAATTGATCGTGTTGTATTAATTTATTTATAATTAATTATTAAATGAGTCAAAATGAATTACACGATACGATCCGTTATTTAAATGAGATGGATTAGAGTTTGAAAGTTTGACTAGTTTAACAAATCGAGTTCAGATTAACCTACATAATCGAATGTTTATGACCTGACATGACACGAATACCATCCAAAAATACGATTTGCCACCCCTAGTTTAGAGGTAGCGACAGTGGAGACCAATTTTTTGAAATGATGCCCAAGAGACACTCTCCTCTCTTTTTTTTTTCTGAAATTTGCTGAATATGTAAAATGACTATACATAACATTTTTATTTCTTTCTTGTACGTGTGTTTGCTATCATTTTGAATTGTGGGCATATATTCTGTTTTCAATCAAAAGTTCTCCTCTGCGTTGCTTAACAAAACAAAAATAGTCTCCTCAATGTTCAGACGAAGACCCGGTAAACGCATACCTTTATCATCGGACAAGTGAGGAGCTGAGCTTCCTGGAAGTTTACACTTTACAGTACCCGGAATTATGTTCGTTTGTTCTGGAAAACATCTCATCAAATCTCATCTCATTATTACAATTTTTATAACTTTCAATATAAAATAAAATAAACAATTCAACTTTTTCAAATCTTAAAACAAAAATAATATTAAAAAATATATTCTAATAATATTGTATTCAATTTTTTAATTTTAATCTCATCTCATCTCATCTCAGAAAACAAACTTTAGAGAGAATTTTAATTTATTTAGCTATAAACATCATATCAAAATGGCCTTTACTCCCTTTCATTGATAGAAAATTCCTGTCCTTTCTTTATTTTTTGGCTGAGCAATAGAAAATTCCAACTTGGTATCGCTGGATGGTAAGAAACTGTCATGATTCTGAGTTGTGACTGATAAACATTCAAGTAGACTTGCTAGTCATCCCCAAAAATTAGAAAAAAAAATTAAAAAAAAAAATCATGAAAAACCAGACTTGCTAGTTTCGTGTCTTGCGCGAAACTTTCACGGGATGATCACAGGTATGTGCGACAGCTTTTCAGATTTCTCATGTTTATTGCGGCGATTTTAAGCAACCAACTAGTTATAACATCATAGGAATTATAAAAATGAGTTTTTACTGTTAAACCTAACAGGTGCCGATATAATCAATATAAGCTATAATATTATCACTTAGCCCTTGAAACATATAATATAAGCTATAATTATTCTATTCATTAAAAGAATGAGTAAAAGGTAGAAAGGTAACAATTAACATATCTCAATGCTTAAATTTTAAAAGAGTAAACAAATTCTAGATATTGTCTGAAGTAGCTTGGATTAAGAAAGAAGAATACATGTCATGGAATGTATGTTTTTTATTCTATTTGCAGTCTTCAAGTGGAGACTGTATGTATAAGCACGTTATTAAATGAGAAAAAACATAATTTTAAGAGGGATAATTTTAAAAAATTTTAAAGTTAAAATAGCATAGGCTTGCATTGCAGTCCCTATTTAAAGATTGTACCTAGCATTGCTCATATAGTTTTGTTTATTTATTGGATGGTGTGACTATTATTTATTGGTTATTTAAAGTAATTTTCAATGCCACCAACATAATTAAATTCGGTTAGAAAGTTGATTTACGCACCTGTCGTTTTACTTCAACTTCAAGAAGAAAAATCAATCAATTAATTCGGACAATTTGCAGGGAAATTAAGACAGGTTGAATATATATATATTGTCAAATTTGAATTTTTTGAGATTCGAAGGGGTCGAGGGCTCTCTAAGGACTGATCGATCACAAGTTTAATTGGCCCCAGGATCTAAAAATTCCAAGTATCTGAAAATGATTGATTGCATAGTTTTTGAAGCTGTTCATAGAATTTTCTCACGGGATTTTTAATTCATTTTTAAGTGGCCAAAGTGCTCAACTGACACGTCACCCTTCCCTGTACATAGTACATACTAGCAAACTACGCCTTTGGCTAATTGATACGAAAATTCTGTTTGATTGTTACTTAATTTGTGCTAATTAGATAATAATAAAATTAGAAAATAAATAATAAACGTAATTCTCCAGCGTGCAGGATTACGTCTTGTGCACGTGCCCATCCTCTCTAATTTTATATCCTTGTCATCATAATAATGGGCGCTTTAACAAAATGGTCAATAATTACTTTAAACTACGTATAGCGACCCTATTTTAGAGTCAAACTTGTTGGTTTTCAAGAAAGAAAACTTAATTAATATTTATAAGATTTATGCTCTGTTTGAATATAAAAATGATTTCATCTCATCTCATCTTATTTTTATAATTTTTCTAAATTTTCCTACAAAATATAATAAACAATTCAATTTTTTAAAATTTTAAAAAATAATATAATAGAATATTCAACTTAAAAATAATAGAATATAATAGAATTCAACTTTTTAATATAAAACCATCTAAATTCAACTTTTAATATAATAGTCGAAAACAACTTTTAATATTCAACTTTTTAATATAATAGCCGAAAGTTAAATTGTTTATTCAACTTTTTAATATAATAGAATATTAAAAAATAATATTTTATTAAATTTTTATTTAAAACCATCTTATTTTATTTTACTATCTAAACATGACATTAGAGTTATATATTGCATCGTGTTTTTTTTATTTATTATTGTTTTGAAAATATGGTAATGAAATGTTTTGAAGGATAATTCCAATGATACAGAATTTCTTAGATGGTCTTTTGTTGAGTACTTTGCTCACATGGGTAATAATGATTTTTCATACTCTACTGTTGAAGCTCCAGCGCACCTAACGTGTTGGGTTGAAAAAATAAAAAAATAAAAAAATTTCTTAAAAATATGTTGCAGATACCAGCATTTTTTCAATATTAATTCCAGTGGCTTGCCCACCTTATCGGCTTGCCAGCCACACACGATCATCCTGACAAGTCATAATATATTATATATAATATTGATTACCTTCACGATGGGGCATACTGATCACTTACCACTTTTGTTGACACATTCACGATAGGGCATACCAACCAATTATTCATATACGGCGCCTTAAATATCACTTTTGTTTGTTTGTTTGTTTGTTTTTAGAGCTAAGTCAAGTTCGTCTAGATGGAGTGTTTGTGACTCGCAATTGTCAGCAGAACCTTTTAACCCATGCAACACGATATTATATATTATATAAGAAAAATGATTACTCGTGACTACTTCTTTATGACAAAAAGACTATATACAATGAAAATATATTCATTTTAATAAGAAATTATCATTTTCATAGTAAATAACTACCCACATATAAACATTTTTCTTGAAATGATAGTTATACTCTTGTAAAAAAATATCAATATTTGCCGATATTGGTTTATAAGATTTTGGATCACCGACCAACCCATTCTCCAACGATTTCGACCGTTCCGGTTGGTTCCGCAGGTTACTCTTCACCCATAGTTTGAACCATTTGATTCAAATTGTGAAACGGGATTGCACATGGCATGGTTGTTACACTCGGTCGAGGACTTGAGTAGGCCCAATTTGGGCCCAAGGACAGCAGAAAACCCGTACACAATGACTCCAACAAGATTACAAGTTCCCCATCTGGTTTGGGTTTAGGGCCGACCGTCATTTTCTCTCTAAGCCTTTTTCTAGAGCCCTGATACATCCACAGGATGTATTTTACGGAATTTGCACGCAGATTTGCAAAGTTTTTACCGTGTACGTTACCGTTAAGTACATCTATTTCCCTTTTTATTCCGTGGACTGACCGTCATTTATTACATTTGATTTTAAGAGAGACGTTTGTGCATTAAGTTTACGTAATTAATTTTCGCCTTATCCAGAGTGTGCTGCTACTAAATTCCCAATCCGCACAAAAAGCAACTTCTTTAATATGGTAGTACAGTACTTGAACTATGAGCTGTGCTGGAGAGCCTGAGGTCGCACCACACTAGGCTAATTTTTTTTTTTTTTTTCACCCAATACATTGGATGTGATAGAAGATGTTATGTACAGTAGGATGGTATTTATATTTTCTCCTTGAACTATAGAGACTACAAAGGTTTATGCCAATCTCCCAAGATCACACATTGACAGTTAATACTATATATATATATATGATTCTCAAAAAAATATATACTATATATATAAATATATATATTTTCTCTATTTGGTTGTACGATTCCGAATCCAAATTAAATCTTCTAATTCAATGAATTATGAATCAGTTCTTATTAAAAAATCAATTCGATTCCAGTTTTCCTAGTCCAATAAATAACGAATCTCTGTTGGTGGGTTAATAGGGATTCCTGGCGAAGAAGAACATGACAAGTACTACTTCCAACAGGACATACTAACACGTTGTGCCTGCACTTGCAATACGATAAGAGAGTCTTGTTGTAAAGAACTTATTGAATGTGGCAAAAAGAGCGGTCCATTAATAACAATTTAGATACAGATAGCTCTCTCATGAACTGTACTCCTTAAAATGGACAAAAAGAAACCTTATTTTGAGGGGTTTTCCTACGTTATTATTTGGTGAGGCTGCGGTGGAGCACGAAAGAACAAGAACACCTGATCAGACCGTTCACATTGCAAACGGTGCAGCTTCTGAACCCCATTTTCTCCACGAACACTTTGTGGCTCCCATCACACAGATCACATAAAATGAATCTGAGCCCTCCGCAGAGATCACATGCGCCCGGGTCCACCACCGGCAACCCTGCGATCAATTTGTTTAATTCCCCACTCTCGTGGAGCCGTCCGATCTCCTCGGCACCGCCAATATATCTCCCCCCAATGAAAACTATCGGTAGGCTCAATTTCGTACAACCTATGATCCCCTGCAGCTCGTCTAAAAACTGGGCGTCCATCGACACATCTCGTTCGTCAATCGAGACGCGGAAGCCTCGGAGAATCGATCTGACGACCCTGCAGTCATTGAAGGTCTTGCGCACGACGCGGAGGCTCGTGAAATAGAGCACGATGCGTTGATCGGCACCGGGGAATGTGATGCACGGTTGTGGTGCATTACGGTGAACCCAGGCGCGGAGTAGTGAAGTGGAGATCCGGACACGGCGGAAAATGGAGGGAGACTTGGGGGATGCGGGTTGGGGGTTGGATTCTTCTCCACAGAGGCTTTGTATGTCTTTGAAGGATGAGCAAGAGAAGTTGGGTGAGGTTCGTTTTGATGTGGTGCGGACCCTGCTTGGTGATCTCAACCATGGTGCCCACATTGACTGTTTAGAGAGGGAGGTCCGGGGGCTGGGTTTTTTAGGAGGCTGGAAGGTGAGAGGAAAGAGTTAAGAGGGGGCGCAGTTTTCAGTGGTTGGTGAGGCTATAACCTGTTTAAGTGGTGAGGCCACTTAACTTGAAAATTAAAAAGAGCTCACTATGGTAAGGACTAAAAATAAAAAGGCCTTAAATAATAATATCATAAATGAAACCGTAATTAAGCAAGTGATGTCATCCAGTATTCACTATTCTTCTAGGCGGGAACAAAATGTGTTTAAAACAATATTAAATGAAAGCTAATCATTTTTTAAAGAAATGATAATTATTATTCCAAGATGGGAATCTCCTTCTAAAAATTGATATTATCCTCTTGGCTTTTAAAAAGCTTTAGTATGTAATTGCGCGATGTGAATGTAAGTAATGCCATACATATAAAGAAACAAAAATTGATACCTAGTCATTTTTATATACTGATTTACACATTTTATTAACGGTGTCTTGTTATAGTCATCGAAAAAGTAGTTCAAATAAATATACCAAATATTATATTTTACTTTTTATTTTTTCATATATTTTTTAATTATCATAAATATTTTTTTAAAAAATAAAAAATTCATATCATTAAAAAATATTTCCTTAATCATTAAATAAAAAAAAACATTCACTAAGTTAAAAAATTAAAAAACCATTCTGGACATAGTTTCGGAACTCAAATTCAGGATTCAAAATAATTGTGTTACTAACGTGATTGGTTGTGTCTATGTCCCGTCAATGTAAGTTTTTAAAACTACCAAAAGTGTACTGCAAAAGTTCAAAACTTCTGAATTATCCCGTCTATGTCCTTATGGTCAAAGCACGCACACGGCGCGCACACTTAAGGAATCATCATAACTAAAATATTAATTACACGTGGGATTATGAGTTGTTCTTCGCTACAAAACAAGGTGCCAGCCCAAACTTTTGTGCGCGTGGTGATTTCCAGCCGGTACTCCCGTGTTTAATGCGCCAGTGGTGATTTCCAGCCGTTGCTCGCGGTTTTGGTCCTTCGTAGTCCCCTTCTGGCCACTTAAAAAAAAAACCCTTCGTATAGAAACAGTAAAACGAAGAATCCTCTCGATTTGTTTTTTTTTTAAATTAATTTTATCTACCATTTCTTTTTATTATTATCTTTCCACTGTATCATTATGTGATATTAAATAATAGAAGATTATTTGTCACATTCAATTTGTGGGCTAATTATATGATGCCAAAAGAGGATGATGAAATAAATGATAAATAGAATTCTTTATTTATTTTTATCAGTTTTAATTGTCACGACAGGCCATTTATTTCAATTTAATGGAGGGACTGATCTGCAGTGTTTGGAAGAACATGCTTGGAAGTTGGCACTAGTTACCCAACAACATCCAGAGCTATAAATGAACTGTTGGGGAAAATGATAAGAGTGCTAAAATTCTTGCTAAACCTGTATAGGATGTATCACATAAATGATAAATCACGTAAGTATATAGTATTTCAACCATAAAGAAACAGGGGAGACCCCCCTTTACTACTCCTGGGGTCTACACAAGCTCTTCGATTCCTATATTTATCAGTGCAACGTAAGCTGCGACGGCAAAAAGCAAAGCAAAATGTTCTCATAGTAAACCCAAAGTCCTAAACAGCAAAGGGAAATACACCATCACAGAAAAACTATGAATTTAAGGTACTTACATCTGTCACATCTTTGCCCCTCTAGAGATGAGGATGTCCCCAAAAGGCACCGTTTGCTCTACTCTCAGGATATCTCGAGAAGCCAGAACTACACATCAAATACCCAGTTACGTTAGTTGCTTCTTAGTTGAAAAACTTCGGACGTTGCGATCTGATTTTTAACAGTCAAAGTTAGCAGTCTAGTACGATAGTAGGCTGGGGAAGTAAACATGGATGGGATCATTGGGATGTGTACCGCAAGTCTGATAAAAGAGTAAGGCGGCTCCTTTTCTACTCATTCCAATTGCTAGGTTGTTCAGGGATTCTACTTGAGGGGCTCCCGGTGTGTCAAAATGCGCCTTCATCTGCCTACAGGCATGTCAAAGGAACATGCTTGATTTAGTTATAAATTCAAAATCACTTCTGGATTGGAGAATTCAACAGACGTAAAAGAGAATTATACATTCGAATAGAATCAGTCATCTTGTCAACGGGAGGGTTGATGTTTTCATGTTGTGTTTGAGTCACTCCAGTTTCCACAAACAGATCTGCAAAAATGTTTGATAAGGTGAGGTACAATGCTCAAGTATATAGAGAAACTACTCCTAAAGGCTAAAGCTATGCTCGATGCACCAATTGAGAAGGATTGCCTAGTCATATACCTTGATCAGGTGTCGGGCCATTTTCAGACAACCTTGTTAACTTAAAATTGGGGTCAGAATGCTTCCACGGATTCTCCTCAGCCACTGGTTCAAGGCCACCACTGCTGTGTCTAGATGACGAATAAGGCCTTTTCCTGTTGGACACGTGGAAACTTGGTACTTCAACAGTCAAAATCCATCACACAGTTTTGGAATGAAGCACATTACATTTGTAGCCTTGTAGGCCCTAATATGTGCAATATAGTTGTCACTACTTGAAGACCGAATGGCAATTCACGAAATATAACTACTGACCTTCCTGAATTGACTTCGGAATTATGTGAGAGAACACCATGTCCAGACGCTGAGCTAGGAATGGATCTTGCTTCGTCAACTATAATTTACATCATGCAAAAAATTGAAGTAGAATATCCTCATGAACATTGGATAACGTCAAGAGTTTCGCCAGAAAAGTGAGAAATACAATCTATTCAAAGAAGATAGATCATTATACCAGAATTCCCAGGTGTGACCATCGGATTGGCTTCAGCTACCCTCACCCGATTGTTCATAAGGTTGGCCCGTAGTTCATCCATGAGGAATTCAGTTGGGATTTCATGGTTGAAGACATTTGTCCGTTGCTTCTCTATGGAAACTCCCAATGACTGGGAGCCAGCTCCACTATGAAATTCTTCAAAAGGCTTCGCATTTATAAATGGTCAGATACATACTGGGGAGTTCTTTTCCTGGAAGATATTAAAGTAAAGCAACAGATTGGTGGAGCGGCTTACAAATCCTATTGACTCTTGGTAATGTGCTCTTTCTGGTGGTGAAAACGATGTTGGTTCTGGTGGCAGGGGTGGAGAGGTCCTTTCTGCATGCAAAAGCACTGTTTATCACTCTATCCTCTAGTTCTTTTCAAGAGGAAATTCTCAAAAGAAATTGTGTATTACAACCAGAAGCTGAGCCATGGGGAGGTTGGATGCTTTTCATCCATAGCTCGAGAAGAGGTGGTGGATAATGGACTGCTTTACTTCCATTTATAAATAAACCACCAATTAGTACAACCGGCGGCAATTCCATGAGGTTAGCTATCTTCATAGTAGACATGATTTCCGTGTGCTGCAACAAAAAGTACAAATACTTGTATTGTAACCCAGGAATACTGAGATAATTGCTCTCTCTATACTACGCAAAATTTTACTCCTTGTAAACCAATCTTTAAAAAATCCATGTTTCAGAATGATGTCCGAGATATTTCCCAATTCAATATGAGTCTAAGATATGATATAACCAGTTCAATTTTCCCTTGCATTTTAGCTAGTCAAGTAAAAAGTTCGCTTTAATCATGGCACAACTTTAGTGGTCAAACAAAATCTCTCTGTTAGTGCTATATAGAATCAATAAATTGAAGCCGGGACAAACCTTTCTCTTTCTTCCCCTTCTTGAGACAATATCTGAGGCATTTTGAAGCCAAGACTGGTATATAGGACCGGGGATCACGGTTTGTTCATAATCCATGAGAGAGGCTGTTGGTCTTCTAGTTTTTCTTCTTTTTACTCCCTGCCTCTCTTGTTCCTGCTTCACCAAACTTTCTTGGTTAAGTTTGTATGGTTTCTTTTCTTATATTCTTCACACTTTGGTTGCTGGGGTTACACGATGTTAAATTATGCTACCTGTCTAGCTTCCTTGCATTCGTCAGATGTCCGATTGACCTGGTGATCTGGATGTTGGTATTGAAATTCATCAGCTGCAGAAGGGCTTAGAGGTTAGCTCGCACAGCTTTATAGATTTCTTTTTGTCGGTGAGAAATTAAGATAAACGTCCACATGTTCAACTAATAATCTGATGCTTTCTATCTCAGTTAAAAAAAGAAGAAAGAACCAATCACACGAGACAGGTACTAATATACCTAATCAATGGAACCAAGAAAACCCAGTAATTAGTTTATTGCAATTATCCAAGGCAACATCGTATAAATCTTGCTAGGTTTTCCAAATCGAAAACACCATCTCAAAAAAACCTGCAATCTGTGCTTCTCTTTCTTTGCTATTTTCACCCTACTATATCAGATGCTTTTTGCAAGAGAAGTGGGGGTTAAGGATTGGTGGGTGCACGGAAAGCATTTCCCAAGCATGATGGTTGAACAGAAACGAATTAGTATTTGTAAACGATAGCTAAAAAAACTCATTTATGACACCTATCTCAAAAAGAACCAAATATTGCAATAGCATAACCTTATTTGTCTCTAGTGGGGAATATAGGCGTGAAAATGAAGCAAATAAACGAAGAGGAGTGTAGTGCATGCTTAGGCGTCTCTGGAATCGAACTAATTAAGAAGACAAGTGAAAGTTTCGCATTATTTAAGCCGAGTTGAAAGCTTTAAAAAGCATCATTGTTCTTACCTCTTAGAGGATTATCGTGTCTATGAGGGGAGGGTAGGAGGGTCGTTGGGATTTCCGTGTGCTCTCCTGAAGTGAAGTTCAGCTGCGTCTCATCATCCCCTTCAATATCAAATCTGCGTCCGATGAACGAAGAATTGTATAAGAACTTCAATCAACACCGAGGATTATCAAGATCCATTTCAGATCTGCAAATGTGGGATCGTTTCATTCAAATTTTTTGAGTTCTTAACCATTGATATTCCAAGTTCTATTATGCATATGGTCATACTTGTAAAAAACGCGGTGGCCTAAAATACTTTACCATGGAGTAGAAAAAGGTAAGAAAAAGGAATTGCACGCTGCCTAACATTTAAAATACCCATTCCAATGGATTTAACCTTTCAAAGCGATTGAACATATCTGCATTGGCTTGGTATGAATCAAAACGTTCAAATAAGGTGATGTTGTCCGCATCGGCTGATTTGACAGAGTAGCAGATATTAGCAACATATATGGTCCAAATTAAAAATAGGAAGGAGGCTGATATTAGGAATAAAAAAAATTAACCTTGATGAAAGTTTTGGCACGGATCTTCCTCCCTTGCATTATCATTAGTGTAAGGTTCATCCATCGTGTCCAGTCGCTGCAAACACAAAAAGTTCACTCTGACTAATTTTGGAGGATATTTCATCAACTCTATTTCTGGTTCTATTACAGTATGTCTGGACCATTACCACCTTTGATAATATAAATACATCTCACGCCCAGCTTAAGTGGAGGAAAGGGATAGTTTCACAAGAAGAGACATTGTGATACATTTGTAATGACTATCAAAGGTTGAAAAACACGAAAACTGAGTTTTGTGCATTCTGCATGAATATGACAGTTTTTTTATTATATTCTTTGACACTCATTTGCGTGTGTTAGACTTTCTTTTAATGTGTGGGTACAGAGCGAAATATTTAAATTAAATAAGGTATAGAGTGTAGTGACAGGATTCAAACTCAAGAATTTTGCTTTGATATTATGAAAATCACCATTTGTTTTAAAAGCTTAAGCGGATAGAAAGAAATAGATTTAATTATTTATATTATATTCTTAATATAAGCCAACAAAAGTATCTATCTGGTTTAGGGTCTATTTGTTCAGACATACTTGAGGGAGTTTGGATAGAGAATTCATATGAGATGAGATATTTTGTTGAAAGTTGAATAAAATATTATTAAATATTATTTTTTAATATTATTTTTATTTTAATATTTGAAAAAATTGAATTATTTATTATATTTTTATATGAGAATTTGAAAAAATCGTAATGATTAGATAGATGAGATAGTCATAGTCGGCCCACCCTAACTAATAATTGGGATGAGTGTGAGTTAACATATTAGTGTGGAAGGAGTTGCAATATGTATGCATGTATATGCACCCAGCAACGAAGAGGATTATGCGAAACAGAAGAAGACCTTCTCGATTGATGGGTGACTGTGTAAATGCGTCAAAACACATCAGTCAGAGTGAAAATGATTCGCCGTTGATTGTTTTTAGCATGTGATTGTGCAGAAGACACGCTGGTATATTTCTTCTCTTCCACCTTATGCCTCCACTATATTTTTTTCCAAAGACATGATTAACCTAACGGGACTTCATAAAATTTGATGATGATGCATGATCATAATAAGTTTGGGTCTTTAGGTAATGTAGGGTGTCTCCTTTACATTACCATGGCAAAATAGGCGGTCTGTTGGAAGTCCCGGTTATTGGAAAAATTGAGGGACTGTTCAATATCTCCAACATCTGTCTCTTCGTTCTCAGGTAATGTCACTGCTTCTTTCCTGCAAACAAGGCGAGTCAAACCAAATTACCATAACTAAATAGATATAAATTAACCTTCTTACTCTTCCACCATGCCTTGCTCGCTTGGCAACAGGCGGAATGTACAATATAGTATTATAGTAATATACTCTAATGCGTAGTTTCTGAAAGGAAAATGCGTATTGGTCGATTGTAACCGACTTTAAACTGCGCCGTTTAATTTGCTTGTGAATAGATAAATTAATGCCACAATAGACCATTTTCCAAATTAGCTAACTACTTACAAATGCGTCGAAGTGTGGATGAATGTAAAAACCAAAGAGAAACTGTGACTGACTTGGCTTGGGATTTTCCTTTCGGGAGGACAGTGGGGTCTGGAGCAGCTTTCACCTTCCATGCTTCATTTATTTCAACCTGAGAACACCAAAATTGAACGGAAAAAAAAATCATAAAACAAAAGTGCAATGGAGACTTGAGAAGTTCACGTAAGTACGTACCAGAAGACGGGTAACATCATCTGTGAAGCAAATCAGAGTTACCCACGCATGAGATATACAAAATAAATACTGAATTTGAGGTATGAAATTAAATTAGTACGCGACTAGAAAACAAATATACCGTAGAGGATTTTGACTTTTCGCTCGTAGACAATCACAACCCCACCTGAGAACGACGCGGAGGAGAGTCTTTGTGAGTGCACGAAAACAGAGATTTGCATGGAAGAAAAATGAGGGAGAGAGGCAGAGAGGTAGTGAACGATTACCCATGAGAATCCCGGAGAGTCTGAGGGCCATAGGAACTGAAGGATTCAAAATCTCTTCACTGTACATGTGCGCGCGCGCGCGTGGTATATATGAAAAAATTGGAAAAGTAAGCCCGACAGTAAGTAGAAGGCCTTTGAAGTATAAGAAACCTCAATGGAAATATTAGTAATCACGAAAATTAATTAATAAAAAAAATAACCAGATCTTGATGATGTTGAGCTTGTCGAGCTTTCTCCGATTGATCTTTGCATGCATAGTCGCAGCCATCCTTCATCAAAAAGAGAGAGAAAGAGAGAAATTAGACATGCAAATGAACAGGCAATGTGAAAGCTGCAGAGATTTCATCGACAGAGTTACATAAATCCAATTCATGTAATATATGGGGCAAAAAAATAAAGTAACTCAGAAAAACTACAACCTATTTTCAAATTCAATCTCTAGATCAGAGCTTGAGCTTTCAGAAGTTACGACTCGTGTATTCGAGTTCAAGTAGACTGAGAGAAGTTACATAAAAACTATGATTCAATGGCTTCCATAATCCAGAGACAGTAAATTCGTGGAAATATTTCAAAACACGAATAAATAGAATTTACGGGAACTATAATGAAAATAAAAAAGACACGATTAAGAAGCTTGGGTTTACTTGGAGAAGATGTGCTAGAAAACAGAGACAGAACAAACAAAAAATAGAGGGTGAGTCAAAATGTTTCTGTATGCTAAGAAATTTTTAGCATACAGAAATAGGACGTTCGAATTCAATACATAATCAGTATCCACTAATGCAAGAATCAAAAGCTAGACATCATTGGAAATGAATGGCAATGATGAGTACCAAATCTGCCCCATCGGGGCTTTGCGAGCCAGAAGCTGGTGCGAGTAGAACATTTTACAGTGAGTATACGGAACTAGAACCAGAGAGTTAGAGAGAGGAGGAGGAGGAAGAAGATCGGGGGGGAAATCGCAGTGACACAGGGAGAGAGCTGAGAATAAGAGTGGTGTGTTTTTTATTCTCCGAAACAACTAATTACTCGCTATGACAGAGTGAGGAGGTGTAGGGGATACAGTGA
This sequence comes from Juglans mandshurica, assembly GCA_022457165.1. Classification (NCBI taxonomy): domain Eukaryota; kingdom Viridiplantae; phylum Streptophyta; class Magnoliopsida; order Fagales; family Juglandaceae; genus Juglans; species Juglans mandshurica. The sequence goes on along the minus strand of CM039619.1, from coordinate 754,289 downwards.
CGCGAGCCGCATGGAACTCTTGGCGCTATCAGGAGAGGCAACGGTTAGGAGCAAGCCGGATTCATGGTAGTGCGATAAAGCAGATGATTGCTACCATGGGTAACGATAGCGAACCTGTGGACTCGGCCGTTTTTGAGCTTTGGCCTTTTCGGGCCCCACAGGATCACCGGTTCCCACTGCCATTCTTCTGTTCGTGTCTAGTTTGGGACCTTAGGCAATTTGAGAAAGGCCGGTATTTTATCTTATTTTATTATTATAATTTTTTAAAATTTTTATATAAAATATAATAAATATTTTAAAATTTTAAAATAATAATATTAAAAAATAATATTTTATTCAACTTTCATTTCAATTCATCTCATCTCAACTCAATATTCAAACGACACCTAGGAGTCGTGCTATACTCACCGAAGGTGTAAATCAATAATGGATTCCGATATAAGACCATTTGATTTTTTTATTGTATTTCTTTCATTTATTTTTTTATATCCTTAAACATTATTTTTAAATTACAATATTATTAAAAACTAATTCCTTAATTAATAAGTAAAAAAAAAAAAAGGTGTAGACCCATATTGGTGACTTTAGTTTTTTCCTTTGAGTAAAAGGGTGATTCTACACCACAGGGGACTCTCACCGAACAGTCAAAAAGTTTTTTTTTAACATTTTTTTAAACACTTAAAATAAAAAATATAAAAAATCATAAATTCATTAAAAAATACTTTCTTAACCATTAATTAAAAAAAAAAAAGGTGAATCTGTAAAAAAAATAAGTGACATTACTCTATGAGAGAGTAGTGTTTTCTTTGAGTAAATTAGACTATAATTTAATATTTTAATGTGATTATTTAATGCTCAAGTGGTTAAAAAAAAACAGGAGTTAATCAACATTAACTAAGTTTTCCTTAATTTTACAAAAACATTTTAATGTAAGCATGATTTCGCATTGACACCTCAAACTAACATTCTATTGTTCACTACTATAGAGAATGTAACTCGGTTGCTGATGGATTTGCTAAAATGGGTGCTAAGGGTCACACTGGCTTTTGGTTTTCTTTATCTAAGCTGCCTGCTCCTATTAGAGGTAATATCTGGTTGGATAGAGGGGGTATTCCCTACCTCCAGAAAATTCGAAGACGTTGCTAGTTGATTAAAAGCGTTGGTTTCTCCAGGTATGTCTTCTTCCTCTGCTATCAGTTTAATTTTTTTCTTACTCTATGTTTGTGCAGGTTTCTCTTGCAGGTTTTGGTCTTGTATTTTTGCTTTTATTTTGTTTCTTGGGGCCTTTTGTACTGTGGTTGAGTTTATTTGGTTTTTTTGAGGATCTGGTTTTGGTTTTTCTTGTAGCCCCAGGTCTCGGGTTGTAACCACGGTATTCCTCGCCATAAGTGAGGGTTTATTAATAAAATTGGGACGGGGCTGCTATGTGGGTGGCTTCCGGCTCTTGTCTAAAAAAAAAAAAAAATGTCAGCATATCAAAGAATATTGACGTGGCATGTCACGTTAGTTTGATGGTATGCCAAAAAATATCATATCATAAACATGTCGACATTAGATAAAGTTGGTTTTCTTATAAATGAATTGCAATTCATAGAAATCATATATATGGGATGAACTTAGCTAGTTTAAGACTGCATTTGGATGTTGAGCTGAGCTCGGTTGAGTTGAGTTATTTATGAATAGTAGTGAGCTGAGTAGTGGAGGGAGTTATGTGGGGTCCATTTAAACTGAGTTTAAAGTGTGTTTAGATATTAAAATGAGTTTAGTACTTTTTATGAAAAAATGAAAAAGGTTGTAAGTCCCACGTATAAATATGTTTTAAGTTGAAAAAGGTTGTGAGTCTCATGTGTAAGAAGGTTTTGAGTTGGAATGAGTTTAGTAATTTGATAGTTAGATGTTTAGATATTAGACTCAGCTTAAAATTAGACTGAGTTTAGCTGAATTTGGAAACTAAACACAGTCTAAATGAGTTGAACTTTAGCTCCACGCTGGCGGTAATACAAGGGTACTCTCATAACCTACTTTAAAGAATAAATAAAAAAAATTAAAAAAAAAAGGAAAAAAGAAAAAAGAGTACTCTCATAACCATGGTTTGCCAAAACTCAAAAGTCGGGGTGTGCGATAGGGTTTGATCAAGGAAAGTTTGCGAAAGAAAATAAATCTTAATTAAACACTCCTGCATTACAAGATTCTCTTACGAAGAGATGTCTCTTTGAAAGCGAGTTGGGACTTGTAAATCTACAAGTATATAGTTTAAAAGACAATAATTATACCTATATATATTATACAATTTTTTTTTTTAATATTTTTGATGAAGTGATGTTATTACATTGCCTGGTTGTAAAATTGATTGTAAAATAATTGCATGAATATTAGTCTTCTTTCTATTATAAAAGGATAAAAGTTTTTTTTTATGATCTTTTGTTAATATAAGCCTCGTTAAATTTGAATTATAAAATGCAGTTTTCTTTAGAAAAACACTATAGACACGAAAAAATCCAATAAATGAATTTTACACACTGATGTGACATATTGCTAATGTGTCACGTCTCCCTATTTTTTTTTTTCTCTCTTTCTCACCTCTCTTCCGATACCCACCACCATTGCCCTCTCCCCGTGCCTTCTCTTTATGCCCGCCATGGCCCAAGCAGCACTGCCAGCGTGGAGCTCACGACACGTTGGTGCACATTTCGAACACTATGTGCATGGTCGACATCGTCGTTAGTTGGCCGGGGTGGTCAGGATCCACCCCTGAGTCGACAAAAGTTTCCACCAGTCCAAGTAGCAATTGCTAGAGGGGACACAGAGCTCACGGTAGTGCCATGAGCTTGCCGTGCACATTGGTGCACGTTTCATGCACGGCTTGCATGGTCGACGATCGTCGTCCGTTGGCTATGGTGATCGGAAACCATCCTGGGGGCAAACAACGCCGACAAGGAGAGAGAGAGAGAGAGAGAGAGAGAGAGAGAGAGAGAGAGAGGACAAAAAAAAAAAGAAGAAGAAGAAGAAAAAAAGAAAAAAGAAAAAAGAAGGGAGACATGGTAGTGTGCCACATTAGTGTGTTGGATCCTTTGTGGTATCTATTTATGTTTGTAGCAGACCTTTTTTTTTTATTAATTTTCTTTTTTTGTGTTTGATTGTGACCATTTGTAAAATAGTATATAATAATGAGGAGCCATTTCATCCCTCCAAAAATAGAAAAAATAAATAAAACCTGAATTTAAATTATATATTTTTTAAAATGAAGCAAAAAAACATGATTTATACATACCACGATTAATACAATAGTCTTCCCCTATTATTATTTATTTAATTTTTAAAATATTGTTATCAAATAGTCTCATTCAATGGAATACTTTAACATAAAAACATTATAGAAAACATAAATAATTTTACAAGATGCCTAAGAACAAATTAAACAAGGGAATTTCATATTTCTATGAATCCTATTAGAATTATAGTCCTTATCATAAAAACATTACAAGATGATTCATACTTTTAGAGATCACGGTTTTATAAAATATAGATGCCGAGAGGAAATGTTATTTCACCAACCAAACTCTATTATAATGTGTAGGAAAAAAAAATAAAAAATGGTCCAAAACGACAGTGTTTGAAACAAGCTGACTATTGTCACATGGCATGCAAATCACGCGTTTAGTATGGATTTCACAAACGACAAACGTAGATCCAAAACGGGTAGGGTGATTAATTGAAGAGCCCCCACGGAATCACGTGCTCTCGTTAAAGGGAAGGCATACGGTTATCATCTCCAACACGAACACTCCCTCTTTCTCGCAATGGAAAGACTAGTGGAAGTGTCAGAGCCAGAGGTGCGCCTAGACTTCGCACTGAACTGCAAATGCCGGGCTAACGTGCGCCTGCGGTCACTCTGCGCCACCACCCCCATAGCCTTCAAAGTCCAAACCTCCTCGCCCAACAAATTCCTGGTTAATCCACCGTGTGGACTTATTCCTCCCTTATCTTACGCCACATTTCAAATCATCCTCAAACCCCAACTCCAACTCCCACCCACCTTTCCTCGCTCACCATCCGATCGTTTCCTCATCAAAACCGCCAAGTTTGTTTCTAGCTCCGTCGAGCCGACTCGCCAGGACTTCATCAACTCCTGGTTTTCCACCGTCCCTTACGTGTCAACTCAGGACCTCAAGCTCAAGGTCGCCTTTGTGGGCCCCATCCTTCTTCTCCATGCTGTCAGGTGTGGAGACTTGGACGCCGTCCGGAGCTTAATCAAGCGGCAGAAGTCTGTTCTCTCCGAGTTGTCACCGAGGGAAGCAGAGTCGCTCCTCCGAGTCGCTACTGAGCTGGTCACCTCGGAGGAGATGGTTAACCTGCTCGTTGAAGCCGGGTTGAAGATAGAAACCCGTGTGAAATTGGATAATGCGAGTTATCCGGCGGACTCATCCAAGGGATGGAGTGAGGTACACGTGGCGGTGGCGTTTGATCGGAAGGATGAGATGTTGAGTTTAATAAGGATGAGGGGGTATGTTTCGCTGGATTCCAGTGACAAAGAGGGTCGTACAATTTTGCATTTGGCTGCCAGCAAGGGAAGTATTAAGTGTGCGAAGGTGTTGCTAGAATCGGGTGCAGATGCAAACGCGAGGAGTAAGGACGGTCGCACCGCGCTTTATAGGGCAGCGGCTAATGGGGACCGGCGCATGGTTGGGATGCTGATCGAATCGGGTGCGGACCCAACAATCCCCAATGATCGTGGGCGATCCCCGCTCGACGTTGCTCGTGACAAGGGACATGTAAGTCTCGAGTTAAGCACAAAAAAAACGGTTATTATCATTAATTATTGAAAAATGATAAAGACTCAGCTTTTCACGACACATTACAAAATTCTATTTTAAAATGAAGATAGGTTTTATAAAATATTTTATAAAAATAATATCAATTTATAAAAATATTATTATTTAAAGATATATATTGCGAAATGTATTGTCTCAATATCATTACTCTTAATTATCTATTGCTAGTCGGTTTGTAATCTATGTTTGAAAAGATCCTTCAAAGTTCTTTTTATGTTTCTTAACAGAATCGTAATTAGGCTAATTAATTTTCTTATTAGAAATGAAAGTCGTGCCAGAATCCAAATTAGTCGGACTCGTATTATTGACAAAATCATCTAATCTACAAATTATTAGTAATTAAAAATTGATGTTAGGGGAAGGATGGCTTTATCATGCATCGTTATGCATAATCAAAAGATTGAATGGTGTTGCAGAAAAAGGTTGTTGAGACTCTGGAGCGAGGAGAAGCAGTGCTAATGGCTGCAATGCGCGGAGAGTTGGAGCGCCTTGAGACGCTGCTGCGCAAGGGTGCGGACATCAGCTACCGTGATCAATACGGGTTGACAGCCCTCCATGCAGCAGCAATGAAAGGGCACAGGGACGCAACTCTCATGCTTGTCGCATACGGGGTAGACTTGGACTGCCAGGACAACGAAGGCCATGCACCGCTTCATTTGGCTGTACACAGTGGCAGTATGGAGACAGTTGAGGTATTGGTGGACAAGGGAGCCGATGTTAATGCCAAGAGCGCCAAAGGTACTACTAGTCTCTACATAGCTGGGGCCTTGGGCTATGATGACATCTCGCAGTTCCTCATAAGCAGGGGCGCCCACTCTTCTGATGTTACTTGTTAATTTCCATCTTCCTTCTCCTGATCCCCGTTACTGTATATCTCAAGTTACCGAAGCTTGTACAAAAGTTGGAATGCCAAGAAAACAAGCATTTTTTTTCTAAAAAAAAAAAAATTGTCTTGAGCATTTTTTTTTTTTTTTATAAAAGGATCTCATTCCATTCATTTAAGAGGACATACAACTTTGACTTTAAACAACAAGTCAATTACAAACGTTAGTAGAATCTCAGTACACTATTGTGACTGACATGGTCTAGTCCAGACGGCTTATCTCTAAAGACCGAAATCTAAGAGATAGCACAACTCTGTTCCCAACAGAGTTCACAGTAACCAAACATAAAACTCCATACCCAACTAGGTTGAGTATGGAGAAACCAAACCCCAATACCACCGACTAAGCGGAGGAGGGACAACACCCTTTGGACCAAAGTCCGAAGGGACAAATGTTTTTGAGTTTTTTTGTTTTCTTGAAAATAAAGACAATGCATAAATAAATTACATAGAGAAAACACTGTAAAAAGGGAAAAACAGTGCACAAAAAACGCCTCTAAAGGGAAAACCGACGGTCGGTCTTGGGAGATCCAGAGTCGCCGGTTCGGGAGCTGCCGCGCGTTGCAACGACATAAAGCTCCTTGGTGGCGCGTGAGGGCCACGCGCCGACGGGCTTCGGAATTTTCGTCCCGCTCGTGCGGGCTACGCTCCACTCCGGTTGGGGCCGTGTTCGGTGGACGTGTAGATCGGCAGCTAGGCAACCTCCTGGTGGGGCACGTGTTGGCTATAGGGACCCCGAAGACCACGAACGACAATTCTTCCTTTATTTGGCCTGAAAAATGAAAAAGAAAAAAAAAACACAATACAAAAGAAAATCAGAGGAGTAGAAGGACAGAGTGAAGGGGGAAGGAGCCGAAGCTCCCACCCCCTCTAGCCGGTCTGAATGAGCTGGATTTAGAGAGAAAGTTGCGGTCTGTGTAAAGAGAAAGTTGCGGTCCGAATTATAAACCCGTCTATCGACAATTTGTCTTGAGCATTTTAGTTCGAATGTGTGTACACCTTTGATTTGAGTTCCATTACATTCAAGAAGGTTCATACCTCCTCGCATACCCGTACAGACAGAAACTTAATGATATTTTAGTGAATCAGCAATCAGCTCGTTAAATGCACACAGGTCGCAACCAGTATTGTACATAGCAAACTCACGTTACGCCATTCCTATCATCCAAAGCCAGAATCAAGCACTATTCCTTTGATACTTGATTGCCCTATTATATTCACCATTCAGATGTACATATCACAAATCCACCACCATCAATTCCATTTTTTTGGGTAACTGAAACGCAATCATTCACTAACTGCAGAAGATCATTCGTACACACTCCTAATCCTCGAAGCTTCCTAAAAAGGCTTTGTATGGGCAAAAGAAAAATAAAACAATAGAGAAAAATAAAACAATAGTGAACTATTTTTTCCCATTTTAACAAAAAAAAAAAAAAATGTCCATCTTCCTGTTTCTGCTGCTCTTCTTCATTGTTCCTGTCTCACCCTTCTCCTCCCCAGATCGCTACACCAAATCACACGTCTCATCCCACCATCAAGAATACTTGGAGCTCGCGCATCCCCTACCGTCCGATTTCCTAATCCCATCATGTACCCACCAGATCCTCCGCCACTCCTTCGCCAACACAATCAACTCCCCTCCCTTCTCCACAAGCTACTCCCCGCCTTCCGAATGCCTTCCCCCCTGGTCCTACGTCTCCCTCGAACTCCGCGCCGAATGCAGAGGCGAACAATACGATCGAATCGCCGGATTGTGGCTAGGCGGCGCAGAGCTACTTCGCACCAGCACAGCCGAACCGACCAAGTGCGGAATCTTCTGGAAAGTTCGAAAGGACATCACCAGGTATTCCTCTCTCCTCTCACGCTCTGACCTCAACGTCACCATGATGCTTGAAAACATCGTCAACAACTTCTACACCGGCGTTTACCACGTTGCCGTTACGTTCCTGTATTACAAGGAGAACGCCGACGAGGATCAGTCATTGGTTTACCATCAAAACTTCGGGTTTCCTAGGGAGAAACAACGGAAGAGTGGGGTTCGTTCCTGGCAAGGTCTAGCGGGATTATATGAAACACCTGCCGATTTTATAATCCCGATATCCGATCGGGGCAACAGGGGATCTTGGTTCAGAATCGAGAGCGAATCGGATGTGTATTCCCAGAGAATTCGAATTCCGCGGAATACTTACCGAGCCGTGTTGGAACTGTACGTGTCCTTTCACGGAAACGACGAGTTTTGGTACTCGAACCCGCCAAATTCGTACATCGAAACGAACAACTTGACCACTGGACGAGGTAACGGATCTTACAGAGAGGTTTTTGTGATAGTCGACGGAAAGTTTGCCGGGTCGGAGGCTCCGTTTCCGGTCATGTTCACGGGTGGGGTGAACCCGTTGTTTTGGGAACCGGTTGTGGGGATTGGAGCGTTCAACCTTCCTAGCTATGACTTCGATTTGACACCGTTTCTAGGCCAGCTTTTGGATGGCAAGGTTCATAGCTATGGATTTGGAGTGAGCGGAGGCATTTCGTATTGGCTCGTGAATGCGAACTTGCACCTTTGGGTGGATCACAAATCATCGAAGAGGCTCGAAGCTCGATCTGTTGTTTATAATAGTCCTCGACTAAAGATCAAACGTCGAGAAGATTTCAAGCTACTTGATGGGTCATTCAAGGTACAGGCAGAAAGGAAAGCTCAGTTCGGGGGGTGGGTTAAGTCCAGCGCAGGAAACTTGACCACGGTGTTCTCGCAAGATTACAGGTTGAAGAGCTCGGTAAATTTCGTGAAGAATGGAGCTTATAAATTGGTAAAGCAGAAGGTAAAGGCGTGGAGAGAGGTGGTGGTGAGGAACGAAGGAGGTACAGCGGTTAATCGTTTAAGCGTTAGGAGGATATACCCTCTGAGTGTCATTACCTCAACGCAACCGGGACCGCAGAGGAAGAAGGATACGTATTTGCTTGTCACGAATGTTAGCCGTGCATTGAGTGAGAGGTATTCGCATGGGGACTTTTCGAGCCTCGTTTACAATTCGCAGGATAGTAGAGGGTGGATGGAGGTGAGGGATCATTCGGTACTCTCCGGTTCGGCACTTACTCGACAGAGGTTTAGTTACAGGGATTTGTTTAAGTGCTATTCGCGCTCTGTGGAAGCGGCCGATGGTAAGCTCATTGGAAGCAATACCACCACTGATTGCATTTCTTCCTTCTAATCTTCCGCTGCACTTGAATTCTTGTTCAATAACTCACCGAATAATAATAATAATGGTTGCGATCCGTGTGATGATTTCGGGTCACATCTTTGTCACTCTACTTACTTGTCTATGTCATTTTGTATCATAATGTAAACTAATTGGAACTGCTGGTTTTGTTTTCTACTTGCATTTGAAATTTTGTCGATTTTTCTTCTTGCCGTCTATTTCTGTGCGTTTGGAATTTTTAGCTTTCCTAGCTTGATGAACGGTATGGTATGGTATGGTATGGTATGCAGAAAATCATCGCAATGAGCTAATTGACATGTGATTACATCTTCTATAAAAGAGCTCATCTCAATAGAAAATCTCAATTCACTTGATCGAATCAAATCTTTTTTGTTGCTATAAAAATAAAATATATGTCGAATGTATAGAATTCTCACCTCGACAAGAATCGAGGAAGTGAATGTTTTTAATTGCTATATATTTTCTTTCTTATATCAATCGATAGAACCTACAATGCGAGGAGTGTGATAGTGTATAGGTAAGAGAACAAAATTGGTTTTGTAATTTAATTACAGCGCCACTCTCAAGACGAATGCATATCTCACAATGTTGAAACAAGACTCAGTCGTATTCTTCTTGTGGAAAGTTGTATCGTCAATTAGAATTAGTTTTTAAAATATTGATTGAGGTTTGATCTAATACAATCCAAGAGTGGCAGTTAAAGATGGAAGAAGAAACGAATGGCAGATCTCGAAAACTTAAATCTGGTTTCAGAATTAAAATGGATTTTCTAAACATTCTAAGATAACGCGGCGGAGCTTTCAGAATCCGAAATCAATTAAATCCAGAACATCATTTCCATAAACGAAAGGGACAAACAAATCTTACCAAAGAATCAATCTCAGTATCTCACCATGTCCCTGCTCTTGGGCCACGGAAGCGGGAACCTGTAAGCGGTGGAAAGGGGAACCAAGCAGGGGCGGCCATTCTCTGAGAGAGAGAGAGAGAGAGAGAGAAGGGGGGAATCATACGAGATGAGGAATTAGAAAAGTGGGTTATCTGGTGTGATTATACAAAGTGAATTAGTAATAGAATAGAACCTAAGAGGAGGCATGCCGTCGATTTGTTCCTTCTTTGGAGCTTATATATCATATAGTATTACGATTTGGAGTTACAGCTACACCCACGCCGAGGATTGTTTGGTATTTGTGGGAATTTGGCAAATCTCAACCAAGTTTTGTTTTGTTTGGCCACACCTTTAACCCGATATAGCCAACCCTGCTACTCCTAATTAATAACCCATCGGAAAAAATATATGGACAATGGACATACTCTGACGGGGAACTTGAATCACCGCCTCACCACTTGCCTTCACTTCTGTTACTCTGTGTCATGGAACAAAAATAGCTGCTTCAACCAGATTTTTAATCTTCAGTTTTAATTAAATGCTGGCCAATCTGAATGTTAATATCCAATAGGCCGGTTCATCATTTTACAGTAAAACAATCTGACTCATGTTAACTCATTTTTTATTTAAGAAAATACTTACTTATTCTAATTTTATGTCAATGTATAAAACATACCATTTACATCACTTAAATAATAAAATTTAACTTGTAAAATTTAAATTCTAAAATTTATTTTTTATATCAAATTATATCATATAAAAACACTATAATCTAAAATCTATTTTTCAAATCAAATTATATCGTATAAAGACTATGCTATGTGTTATTCAGACCGTATCATAAATTCTTAAGAAAGTTAAAAACATTATAAAAAAGTATAGGGGTTGAATAGATCTTATGCGTACTAGGTCACGTGCAGAGCACCCAATTCAGCTACAATGTCAAAAACCACGTTACCATATGTCCATATGGTCCTAAGTCAGTGCTAGTCGATCAGATCCCTACCCATCTAATTAGTATAGTTTTTTTTTTTTTCTTTGAATCAATCTAACTAGTATAGTTGGTTTCACAGCTAATCGCTGTCAGTGCATTAACGTCGCACAAAGAAAAGTTTCAAAACAATAATACGGGTTAAAAAAAGATGCTTGCTCAAAATTTTCTAAGTAATACCATCTCAATATAGCCTTCTTTGAAATTGGTTGTATAGAATAATAAAAAGAGCTACTTTTAAAGAAAAGAAAAACAAAATTATCAAAGAAAAAGAAGTTGCTCTCTATGCTGTTTCAGTCAGTTATGCCAGAACCTCCGTTCACATCAACTTCTCCCATTCCCGTGTCTTCCTCTTCCTCGCTATCCTCATCGCCACTAATCTCTTCATTATCCTGCCGTAGCTTGGCCATGTGCTCAGCAAGTAGTTTATCATCTCTTTCACTCACCTAAATTAATGCACCATATCAGACCACCCGAAAAGAAAAATGGCAAGTTGCTATGCTAAGTGAAAATCTATTTAGACAAAGGTACGCCAAGTTATGAGGTTTCTCCATAAGAAGATGCCAACTGAATTCAAAATCTAGTGGATGACAAAAACACCATGATTGAAGTTAAAAGTAACACTCACAGCTCTGGGCGCTTCCTTCACTACGAGTTTCCCCTTCTGCTTTTCTATTGCTTCAGTGCAAGCTGTAATGGCTCTGTTGAGAACTGCTATTCCTTGCTCCTGCACAATCCAGAAAAAATTAGTCAATTTCATTAAACAAGTAATTAGAAACAGACCAGTAAGAGAACCGCATCCAAAAAAAAGGGTTAACTAATCTGACGCTTCCAGCTTGGTAAAAGAGTGGGGGGGGGGGGGGTTACCAGTTGTAATTTTGAGGATTGCAGGGTGGTATACTGAATATATTTGAATTATTTAACACAAACAGAACCAAATAACCAGTGGAATGGTATCTTCCATTATTTGGCTGATTAAGAGTGTCCCATATTTTGTTTTCAGAAGAAGTTCACAAGCAGGCACTTGCATTGAATTAGCTGACTAGTTTAAATAATAACCAAAATTTGCCTCCTATTGTATAGGTTACTGTAAAAAACAAATTTTCAAATAAACGCTGGTGAGAGCTTGCATAAACCTTGTCAAGAGTCTGAGTGGTAAGAACATAAAGTGGAGGAGCAACCAATTTAATTTTTACAGGACAGTCGTCATTGCCAGCAGCCTCAGCTTTTTGCATGGCATCCTGCAAAGTCAAGAGATTAAAACATCCTGCACTTTGTAACTGAAGCATAGCTTAAAACAATAGAACGCGAGTTTTTAAAAGTATACACCCATCAAACAGCAAACAAAAAATAAAACCTTTATGTAAAGAATGCCGTCAAACTGGAAGCATTTCATTTCAATGTCAGCTCGAATCTTCAAAGGTTGTGGGGTCATTCTTCTCCTAATATTCTTTTTCAGAGCTTCTTTCACTTCCTCTGACATAGCAGGAACCACCTTAGTAATCTGTAAAACAAGATGGAAAAAGCTTTAGTCATCAACAAGAAGAATGTGCAATAACACCTTACACAGAAAAAACTTACCTCCTGTCCATCAGGGCCAATTTCTTTGACTTCCCGGGTGAGAGAAGTCAGAACAGAATCAGGATCAGTCACTATTATTTTGAATGCCTGCACATGAAAGGTTAGATTTCCAACTGCAAATTCAGAACATAAACAATCACTTCTAAAAGGTAGTGAACACCCTCACCTCAAAAGCATGACCATATTTCCGGTACAAAGGCCAGCCAACATGGATATACAGATCCTGAAACAGGTAGCTTCCATTCAGTAATACCCATGAAAAAAATATGTAAGCACCAACATCGGTCAAGATTTTGTTGAGGGATGCAATGGAAAGGGACTTGAGTGCCAAATCAGAAAAAGATACAAGGCATAGTGGAGCTGAAAGGGACTCAGCAGCTACTATGAATTATGAGGAAGGGTACACGGCGTAGCGGTAAAATTTAGAAAGGGCAGAACAAGATCTCATGCTTGTCTATAAAAACGCTATTTGGCACATCCAAAATATAAAGTACCCACACTTGTGTGCATACACACACACACCAACAGGATATCCTAAATCAAATTTACAGCTTAAAACTCAAACTGGATAACTTCTGTGCACATAATGGCAGGTCCAATCCAATGGGTTCAACCAGCAATTAACTTCCCATGTTCAATGGTATATGGTAATGAATCCATGGAAATAATTGCAAGTTTTTTTTTTTTGATAATTAATAAGAATTTTATTATCATGAATAGGCATAACTCAAGTACACATGAAGTATACAAAAAAAATACCTACTACACTCTAGAAAACAGGAAAACTAAAACAGAAACAGATTCGGTACATTCTCATCATTCCTTACAAAGATCTTAGCCCACAAACACAAAGTAGAAAAGAAAAAGTTTCAAAGATCTTCAAAAGAATGCTCATTGTCTTGAAAACATCTCCCATTTCTTTCCAGCCATAGACACTACATTAAACACAAATGAATCATTCTCCACTTGGCAGCAACATCTTTCCTCACCTCACAACCACGCCAACATGCAAGAAGCTCCACTACTTCCTTAGGCATCAAAATAAACCTGTCTGACCAATAACCTCATACCACAAGGAGTTTGCCACCTCACAATGTAAAAACAGATAATTTGTAGATTCTCCATCCTTCTTGCACATGACACCCCAAATTGGCTATACACAAACCACGTTTTCTAAGATTATCCGTAATCAATACTTTCCCTAGAGCAACCACACAATTGAAGAACGCCACCTTAGTAGGTACCTTCACCTTCCAAATGTTTTTCCATGGAAATACACAGCCAAAATGACAATTAAGAACCTTATAATAAGAACTGACTGAAAACCTGAAATTTCCAGCATAGTCCCACAATAGCCTATCCTCTCTTCCCTGCATCATTTTTGAATTATTCCCAAAAAATCTGAAACAACATTAACTTCCTAGTCATTTGGATTTCTAATAAAGTCAACACTCCATAAAATATTATTATCCGTACATTGAGATAATCTGCCATAGCAACATTTTGATCCATTGCCAGCCTGTAGAGAGATGGAAAATCTTATTTGAGAGCTACTTCCCCACACCAAATGTCATGCCAAAAGAGAATCCTCTTCCCTTCCCCCACCTTAAATTTAGTATGTTTAAAAAACTCCCCCCAACCTTTCCTAATAAACTTCCATAAACTCACCACACACGCTCCTCTAACTTCTTTAGAACACCAATCCCCCCACCCACTCGGATATTTAACAGCAACAACATTCTTCCATAAAGCATCACTCTCTTCATGATATTTTCAAAGTCATTTCTCAAGGAGTGCTTGATTAAACAACCTCAAATTTCAAACCCCCAATCCTCCACAAAAAACTGGTTGACAAACCTTGTTCCAACTAATAAAATGAAACTTCTTTTCCTCCTCATAAGAAATTACGATAAATATTCTCAATTCTCCTAGCAACCCCAGCCGGAAATAATTGCAAGTTGCCAACAGAAACCGTTTTAAATAGCTACTAGAATGATTTGCCTGTTAAAATGATTCTAAATCATGCTACGTTCCAACCTCCTGATGCAATATTGATGCCGTATTATATTTACATTTTTCAAGCTACCAATTAAGCAAGTGATGCAACAATGAAACCGCTTGATCCAGCAGAAGAAAATGGTAACTGAACTATAATTCTTCTAGGAGTACCAATTTAATTTGCCCTGCATCTAAAAATCAAAATCCGCGACACAGTCAAACGCACTAATAGCAAAAACAAACGGGTAAAAAAAGAGTAATGTTATATACAGTTGTGGAATGCATAAACGTTGTACAGTTGCTTTAAAAAAAAGTAGGATCCACTATTAAAAAATTAATTTCTTTTCATGTGACTATATTTATTATTTTTTTCAAAGCGACTAGAAGGATCATTTCTCGATAAAAAAAAAAGCGTAAAGCCCTAGTAATGAAAATACCCAGGAAAAGAAATAACGTTTAATAAACCAATGATCTCGAAAAAATGTATTAAAAGAATAATGGTAAAACCTCCAAATCTACGCCCATAGTCTCGGCGACGTGGCGCATAATCGAGTGGACGAGCTTGCTCTTGTTGTATCTCTCTTCGCAGGCCTGGATATCCTCCTCAGAAACCCGCCTCTTGCTGAGGTCGATGTAGCCCTTCTCCTTGTCGACTCGGAGCACCATGACGGGCTCAATCCGACCCACCTTGATAAGACTACTCACACTACGAATCCGACGACGGGAGAGCTCCGAGAACAGGATCATGCCCTCAATATTATTGTACTCGAGCAAGGAGACGTACGCACCCATATCGGCGATATTTTTCACTTGAATCATAACCGCCATGTCCACTTCTGGATATTTGGCTTCGTACATTCTGCACTCGAGGTTCTGAGTATGTGATACCATCGTATAGAAAATGAAATAAACCAGGGAGATGAAAGTCTAGAGAGAAATGCAGGTTAGGTCTCTCTTCTTCTTCTTCTTATCTGAAATACAAAGAGAGACGAGGATTAGGGGCTTGTTCTCAGAGAGAGAGAGAGAGAGAGTCTTAGAGAGAGGGAGGGGTTTAACCGTTTAAGAGCAGTGTCATGTTTTTCCTAAGCAAATGCACCGTCGGATTCGAACTACGATTTAAACCCTTACGCCAAACGGACGGATCCGATCAAGACAGACAGCCTAATGTCCTTGGACCGCTTTCCTTGGACAAATATATATACGGGAAGAAAAAATCAGAATAACACTACTGTCGGTAGAAGTTCCATTACACTCAACATGCTGGTTTAAAAAAAAAATAAAAAATTATGTGAAGTGTGTCAGTATAACGTATAATAGAATAATCTCTAACATTTCTCATACTGACGTCGCTCAGCCTCTGAGTATGTTACATACAGTCTACATAAATAAATGGAGATATTATTAGAAGAATTGCAGGTTATATTTCTTCTTTATTCTAAGATATATGTTTTCCTCGCACAAAAGAAAATGTATACCTATTGGTCCTATAGGTAAATTCTATGCCAATTGAATGGCTTGAAATCCACATTATTCATTATCTTTTCAACTCTTTAGACTATTATATTATAGAGTTTTGGTATTCATCATTTCACACACCACATGTTACATTTATTTTTTTTTAAAAACTTGTTAAATTAATTGATTTCTTTTACTCGTATCCCTACACCACATATTTGCTAAGGAAAAATAATAATAATGTGTGGAGTGTAGTGTAGGAATAATGAGTAGTATTTTTCTATATTATATATTGCATTTAGTTTTGTGAGAGAGATTTCCCCTAGCCCATAGAGGACCGCTTGGGGCCCAATCTAGCCCAGGCCCCATTCCCTAAAGGAGGGCCCAAGAGCTGCTTCAGATGCCTGACCTGCAAATTGCCCCCAAGTGCTACTTCAGATGCTCGACCTGCAAATTACCTTAGCATGAGAGGTAAGCACCACGCAAGAAAAAGATAGTTGACAAGGACAGATGGGATACGCTGCCTCTAGTACTCCCAGTGACACCTAACACTCGAAGACAAGCACCGAAAAACGGGTAAGAAATGCAGATGACCCTTGATTCTTTGACAGAAGGTATGGGAAAACACAACGCTGATCATCTACTAGTAAGGCGCCATTGGGGGAGTCACGCCACAGTAATGGCACCACCTTATGCTCCCCGCCACATTAAAGGGTCATGACCGGGCTATAGTAGGAATGACTAAACTCTCTAACATAGGGTACATGGTGTCCCCTCAGCAACCTCGTATAAAAGCTTACCCCCCCCCCCCAAGGTATCGACTCTCTTTGAACTCTCGCACTCTTACACGACTTACTAAGAATATTAACTAACTTAGGCATCAAAGGCTCTCTAGACAATCCCGAGCCCACTTTCTCCTTTGTGTTTGCAAGTGATGGTCCTAACTTGAGTTGTTAAGAGCCTTGTCCAGGTGTACAAAACACAACGTTAACAAGTTTATAATAAAAATTACTTTTTATAAGAAGTATATTATAATTCGGTGTTCAACATGAATAAACCCCATAAAAGTAATATACTAGAACTTGATTGAATAAAGAAAGAAGCGTACATAATAATATAGGAAAATTCTATATATTATATTGTCATCCTACTATGTAAGATGTGACATATTTATCACCACTAGATGATTATTTATCATCTATGATGATAAATATATTACATCTTACATCGTAAGATAAAAATGAAATAAGAGTATTATGTATATCATTACTCATTTATATAAGAGAGCTGCTCCCAACTAGTCGGGTGAAAACCCAGTTTTAACACTGGCCAATAAAATTTTGCTATGTAGGACTTATAACAAATATTCATCTACACTCACATGCACTGAATTCTTTCATTATTTTCTTTATCTTCTCCTCTTCTCTCTCTTTCTTCCCCACCCCGCTGCAATTTCTCCCCCCCCCTCTCTCTTAAACTCTCCTCTCTCTCTATCTGTCAAATACACTCTCCTTGCTCTCCTCTGCAGGCCGTCCAACTCTCTGTGAAAGCAATAAAAGTTTGTTGCTTTGTTTTCTTTTTCTAAGATCTAGATTTTCATCATTATTTTGTTATTGTAGGTATCTTTTGGGCTGATTTGACATGTGCATAAAGATGATGAAGAATTTAATACGATTATTAATTCATAGGCAATGACCCACAAAGGAGAGTGCATTTGATAGAGAGAGAGGGAAGTTGCAGCAGGATGGAGAGAGATAGAAAATAAAGAAAAATAAAATCTAGTACATGTGAGTGCAGATTGAGATTTATTACATGTCCTGATGTCTGGTAAAATGCTATTGGTCGGTGTTAAAACTAGATTTGCACCCGAGTGAGAGGTTTTTCCTTCCAGCTTTGCTAGATACAACCGGCCTGCAAAATCGCAGTGCAACCGATTGTTATTTATTTGATTTCTTTAAATAAATAAAAAAAGAGGGGACCCACCACTGTTTCCCCTCTCTTTATTTTTTGTATGTATACAACGAGACAAGTTTTAGACAGGCCCTCATGTATATGAGCTCTCCATCAGACCCAACTTCAGCTTCATTTTCAGGCAAAACAAAGGTTTTCCGTTGAACAATGGTTTTCCGTTGGGTGAGGAAACAAAGGTTAAAACAACTTTATTCTTGCCAGATACGTGCTTGCCAAAGAAGAACCGCTACTTGCCAGATACCAACATTTGGAGGTCATCGAAAAGTGCTTGCCATCGACAGAAAAGAGAGAGACGCCCCATTCGACAAGAATGAACCAGTGCTCTACAGAAAAACGCCCAATAAAGCTCATGACGGTTTGAAAAAAAAACTGGAAGTCAAATGGGACTTTCTAAGAAGTGTTTTTAGAAGCTTTATGAGACCCATTGAGATACTAAAGTCTCTCTATTTCTATTCATTGTAAATCAATTACTTTATCAAATTCATGCAATGGGTATTGTATCGACAATACGAGACCCTTTTGTTTTAGTTTTTGAAAATCAAATTGCACGACACTTTCAAGATTGAAATTCTACTTCTCTCAGCTGTTTGGTTGGGGAGAATGCTAGCAAAATTATATCAAAACCATGACTATGGAGAAGACAATAGGGACATCGTGGGATGTGGCTACGTGGGCTGTGGCTTCATGAGGCAGTGGAGAAGACAAAGACAATGGGGAAGGGGGTTCCGAAGACAAAGGGTTTCAATGGGGAGAAGGAAAAATGTTGGATGGGGATGAGGGTTTTCGAAGACAAAGTAGAAGGGAGAAACCAAACGATGGGTGATTCGGTGGGGAGAAGACGAAGAAGAAAATGAAAATGAAATAAAAGAACGATGAAAACTGGGGTTTCGACAGACGAAGATAAGGTTTTGAAGACAGACCCACTGGCTTTGTGGAGAAGACGAAGACCCACTGGCTTCGTGTGGAAGATGAAGACCCACTAGGATAGGGAAGAGGGTTTCGTTGCCAACTTTAGTCAACTAGTGAAAGTGCCTCTTGGAGAGTGGTTGTGGCTTTTTGGCTTCGTGGAGAAAGACGAAGGGAGAGTGGCCGTCTTAGGCTTCGTGGAGGAGAAGATAAATTTTGCCAGTGTTAGCTAGATTTTTTTCTTCCTACCTACTGTAATATAGAAATAAAATACTGTATTTTATTAATGATGTGGAGATTCTCCGCCGATTTTACAAGCCGGTTGTAAGAAGCAATTTTCTTTTCCTTTATATAACATTGGAGAAGTCTCTATTCGTGAAACGGAAAATGTTGTCGATGGGTTCAAAGAGATTCAATAATGTACCGGTACTTTTTCTAACCCCGCATAATGGGCCAGCCTATCGAGATAATAAAACCCATCTTTCTATAATTTGTCTGGCCCCGCATAAGAGATTAAACTAGGCTCACGAGAGGTCTATTTTCTATGTAGCCCATGCACAACTTCCAATATCATCGTAGGGATTAAGGGACTCTCTTCTTCCTTGTCTCTCTTCCAGGGCAAGCAGCGGAGGCTCGGCCACATCTGCTGTGATCGTCGAGCTCACACAACCAAAATGGTTCCTTCCCCTTTCTTAACCTTCGGCGCTCTCTAACTGATCTTCTTGAGCATTTTTCAATTGAATTCTCTCCGCGAGTATATCATTGTTGAATATATTTCTTTGGATATTTGGGGTGTTATTTCCGTTTAGGAGTCGAGACAATTATTAAAATTTTATTCACACGTCAATCCTGGATACATTTGTGTAATTGGTTTTGAAATACGACAATCAATTTGTTAATATTTACTTCGTTTGGTTCAGACATGATCAACTGATTATGTTTATGACTTTGCATAATGCATATAATTTTTTCGTCGTCGTATTGTAATATTTGAAATATAGTTTGATTAGTTTTCCTTTCGAGGCGGATTGTTTGGTTTGTTAACTTTATGCTTATGGCTATAACAGGCTAGAGGATTGAAGAAGCATTTGAAGAGGCTCAATGCTCCAAAGCATTGGATGCTTGATAAACTTGGCGGTGCATTTGTAAGTTTGACTTTCGAGTTATTGCCTTCCCTCCATAATAATGCTTTGCTTGGTACACCTGTTTAGATATGTTCTGACTTCTTTTGTCTTTTTTATTTCTCCATGCAGGCTCCCAAGCCTTCATCTGGACCTCACAAATCCAGGGAATGCCTTCCATTGATTCTCATCTTACGAAACAGGTTGAAATATGCGCTCACATACCGTGAGGTCATTTCCATTTTGATGCAACACCATGTTGCGGTTGATGGGAAGGTCAGGACTGATAAAACATATCCTGCAGGTTTCATGGGTATGTATTTTTTGCTGAGTATTTATTGTTCTCTCTCTCTCTCTCTCTCTCCCTATATATATATATATGTATATATTCAGTGATCTTATGGTGGGTGTGTATTTTTTATATAATGATGCCTCGGTTTGACAGATGTTGTATCAATCCCCAAGACAAATGAGAACTTCCGCCTTCTTTATGACACCAAGGGTCGGTTCCGTCTCCACTCAATCAGAGATGAAGAGGCAAAGGTAATGCTGTGCAATCCTCTCAAGTATATATTTAGTCCTCTCTCTGTTGCAAGGATATATAAGTGCCAGGCTCCATATGGCCATATGTGGAGAGATGTTATGTTAGGTGAAATTAGTATCAAAGATAGCTTCACTGTTATTCACAAGAACAAATTGTAGGGAATTGTTTGCATTTCAACCTGTGGAGTTTCTCTTTTATTTCTTTAGTTATAACTTATGTCTCATCTAATTCCTATATAAGTTTCTAAACACATTGGAGGCTAGACATTTTTATACTACGGAGTCATCCAAAATTTCAAAATTATAATAGATTAGTTAAAAGAACAAATGGCTTTATTCTGATATTTTAATTGTTCACTTTTGCAGTTTAAGCTCTGCAAAGTTCGCTCTGTGCAGTTTGGGCAAAAAGGTATCCCGTACCTAAACACCTATGATGGACGCACCATCCGCTACCCAGATCCTCTTATTAAGGCCAATGACACAATCAAGCTAGACCTGGAGAGCAACAAGATCACTGAATTCATCAAGTTCGATGTTGGGAACGTAGTCATGGTGACAGGTGGAAGGAACAGGGGACGAGTTGGAGTCATCAAGAACAGGGAGAAGCATAAAGGGACCTTTGAGACTATCCATATTCAGGATGCCACCGGGCATGAGTTTGCAACTCGATTGGGCAATGTGTTCATCATTGGCAAGGGGACAAAGCCATGGGTATCCCTTCCCAAGGGTAAGGGTATTAAGCTATCTATCATTGAAGAGGCCAGGAAGAGGCTTGGAGCCCAAGCAGTATCCACGGCGTAAAAATCATGTTAAAAAGTGGTTTTCAGAAGTTTTGATGGTTCTTCTGTCGTCTGATTCGGGATTTTTGCTCTGACTTTTGTTCTCTTTATTATGCCTCAAATTTTGAAAAGCTGGTCCTTGTCCACAAAAAAATTACTGGTCTAAACTATTTTGTTTATTATTATTATTATTATTTTTATTTTAGGTCAAATGTTTGCTTGGCTACCTTAATGGCAGGCTGTCTTGTTTCATTTAAATGTTGAATTGAATTGAGTTGAATTCTTTATGAATAATAATAAATTGAGACGATAGAATGAGTTCTATGGAATCCATCTAAGATGAATTTAAATGTGTTTAAATGTTAAAAATGAATTTATATGTATTTATGAGAAGTTGAAAAAAATTGTGGGTCTTGCATGTAAATAAGTGTTGAGTTAAAAAAGATTATGGGTCTCACGTGTAAAGAAGTTTTGAGTTGAGATGAGTTTAGTGATTTGAGAGTTGGATATTTAGATGTTAGAAGAGGTCTAAATTTGAACCGAGTTGAGTTCGGTCAAGGAACCAAACATTACGATTAGATGTTAAGCTGAGTTAAACTAAGTTGAATTCTCTATGAATAGTAGTGAGTTGAAATTGTGAAGTGAGTTATGTGAGACCCACTTAAGATGTGTTTCGATGTTAAGATGAGTTTAGATGTATTTATGAAGAGTTGAAAAATGTTATAGGTCTCATGTGTAAAGAGGTGTTGAGTTGAAAAAAATTGTAGATCCTACGTGTAAAGAGGTTTTGAGTTGAAATAAGTTTAGTGATTTGAGAGTTGGATATTTAGATATTAGAATATGTCTAAATTTGAACCGAATTCAGCTGAACTGAATGCAGTCAAAGAATCAAACGAGTACTTATCTTTTTGTGCCATGTATTTGATGGTTTACCTGCATTATTCCGTGTAACATATTATCAATTAAATGATATAGACAATGTGTTATATACATTAATTGCAAATAAAAGAGCTTTTATTTTGATCCTTCCAAGATCTGTAGGCAATCGCCCCCACTTGCAATTATACGCTACAGCCAACGTACAGAGGAGTTGCTCGAAAAGAAAAGAGTGAAATTGACTGTAGCCTGAAATTTAAAAAGGCCAATATCCTTTTTCACTAAAATAGAAAAAAAGGAAAAATCTAATTGCAAGCAAGTTTGTGCACCAATTTGTGCATTAATATTGATATATAATATATATGTTTAACGAAATGATGTGAATTAAAGATGAAAATAATTTTTATAATATATGAGATTTTCTTCTTCTCTTAAATTTTTTTTTTATTTTTTTTAAAATAAAAAAAATCATCGGTACGCGATATGGTGCACGAAGTCGCTTATATCTAGCAAAACCCATTTAGAAAAAATAGAAGCCATCACCCTGTGACCAACTTGGAGATGGAGCGCGAAGACCCTGTGACCAATTGAGTCCAACCAACCAAGATTTGCTTTATAAGCCATCACCCTGTAGAGAGCATGGATTAAAGAGCTGATTTTATGTTTGATTTAATTATTAATTGTTGTTGTCAAGAATAATATTTTTATTTATGCACATAAAATATTTGCTCCTAATCTATGATATATAGACCCAGAATGACTTATAGGAACTCATTCATAAAGGGATAAATCACTTGTGAAAATTGATTTCGAGAGATTAATACAGTGTAATACATGGAAGGAAATGTTAATATAATAACATAACTGCCATGATTCATGTATTATATCTTTCTTCTAAAGGTTATGGTTTGAGTAGTTTTATTTGTGGTCATATTTAGTTTTTAGTTACCCAGATGATTTTAAATGATTGTCACGTAAGCCAAGTGGGAGAATAAAATTTAGCGCTTATGTAAATCCTAGGTGTCGTACTTGTAACCACGGTTTTCCTCCGCCACAAGTGAGGACAATCAATAAAATTGGAGTTCCGTTCTCTTTAAAAAAAAATATATAAAATAAAAAAAAAGTGGGAGAATGAAAGCACACGTCTCATTGTGGGAGACTTAAAAAAGGTGGCTTACGTGCCACATCCTTTTAAATATTATATATATATATATATATCTATTTTATTAGTTTTATATTTATATTAAAAACTTCGGGTAATTAAAAATAAAGATAATATTTATTTAAAACCAAGAGTTACATTCTTTGATGAAAGGAAGCAACACTTAGAAAACAGTGGATAAGAGTCTTGGCCTATCTATATATAAAGGCCTGTGAATCTCCGTCAGTCACAACAATTAATTATCATAAAGAAAGATAGGCTGAAAAATAAGATAAAACTATTGTAAGAATTTGAGAAAATATCTAATAATAAAAGAATAGTTAGAACATTAACCTCTAGCCATCGTTGATCAATGATCAAGTATTTGCTGGAACCAATGGTTTTGGAACAATTTCTATATGGAGAGTGTTGGGTAGGAGTTTTCAGCCTATCTTTATTTATGATAATTAATTGTTGTGACTGATGGAGATTCACATGCCTTTATATATAGATAGGCTAAGACCTTTATCCACTGTTTTCTAAGTGTTGCTTCCTTCCATCAAAGAATGTAACTCTTGGTTTTAAATGAGTTTTATCTTTATTTTAAATTACCCAAGAGTTTTTAATCTAAATATAAAACTAATAAATAAATATATATATATATATATATATATATATATATATATAATATTTGAAAAGGCGTGACACGTAAGCAGTGTGCTTTCACTGTCCTCATTTTATCAAGGACCCCATGAAAGGGAACCAGGAACTCAGCGACATATGAATACGACTCGTAAAACCTTTCCACCAACGCTTTCCCCTCTTCCAAACGGTCGAGAACTAGTGCAGTGCACAGACAACCAAGACCAAGAAAAAAGGCCAAGCCATCGAATAGTAATCCTAGTCTTATTTGTGGCCTCACAAAGGGACTAGGAGAGTGATACCTTGGATGAACTTACAATTCAAATTTCTAACCTCACAGAAGGGTATGGTGGGGACAGCAACTGTCCCCTTAACAGATCAATATGCCCGTAGGGCAATCCCCACATCGGAAATTGCTAATACCAACACTCAAGTACCTGGGAATGGGATTCGGTGGGCAACCCCAACTAACAAATATGGTACACGCATTTATCATGGTCCCAGGGATTGAAGCCAACAGCCCAGAAATCTATAGATTCGATACCACTCTTGGAATGTTTCCAGCCCTTATACTTGTACACTTCCCTTCCCTTCCCTTCTTTCCAAGGGTCAAAATATTAAGTGCATGGTAAACGATATAATAAGAGCAATATTAAAGGGTCACCCCATTGTCATCCTAATACTCTGAAAGACATGTATATCCAACTTTCATTAAAAATAATTCAAGCAAGTAGAAGCACATCTTTTTGCATTACGATCCATACCATGGAGGTATGCTGGCATCCATGCAATTGTAAATTTTCGTTTGAGATTACTGAAATAAGTCCATCTGCATGTTTCAATTTTATTCTCTTTTCACAAAATTCTAACCAAACTCGGCGTCTCCAAGAGTTGTTTATGAAAGACTGTATAAAATTTCTCCAAAACAGTTGACATGAAAGAAACAAAAAGAGTAAACCTCAAACTATTGCATCAACCGCTCCCTCCTCATGGAGCAACATCTGATCGAAGTGCCAGACACCTGAAAATCCACAGATCAGCCATTTCAGAAACCAGCAAGTTGATAAGAGAAGAAAAATGCAATTTAAGTTACTCGATGGTGAAAGGAAGACTTGGTGTGAAATAAATAACAATGAGAAGTGCACTCAGGAATCCATACCATGTCCTTTGCCCACTCTTCTTAACTGAGCAACATATTCAGAAATTTTCTTGATGGCTTCAACCTGGAAAGGAAACAACCATCATGAATGCAACAACCGTTCCCTTAGACTGTGAAGAACAAATTTCATACAGAGAAAAAAATTGTTTACCTGCTCACTTAAAAACTCACTTTCAACAAAATCTGTCAACTGAACATCGTTTTTCAGTGAAGCCACCTATTCATCAAAGTTAAAAAAGCATAACTTAAACGAATGCATACAAAATAAAACAAAGCTTGTAAAAACTCAAACTAAGCAAACGAGTAGGAAGAAATGTATTACTCTGTGTAAGTTGAGGAGTTTTTCATTTGTAAGCTTCTCTAGAGACAATGCAAGCTCCATGGCTGAATCAAGAAAATAGAAAAAATTAGTGCTTGAAAATAACTCATTACCATAAGAACTTAAAACCTTAGATGCATGTAAGTCCTATCTACAATTAGTACTACAATTTCATTCAAGAAACTATCTACAATATTTTTGTGAGTCAAAATTATAACAAGTGCAGAGGGACAAATTTTACCCTAATCTTCCATATGTCGCCTGTCGGTAATATGCATACCTATTTTAAAGTTTAGATGCCGTTGGATATTATCTTTGGCTTCCTTTGTAGTAATGTGCATGCAAACTTGGCATCTAATGATATTATCTGTCTATTTCATTTAAGCCAATGTAATTTATAATGATATTATTTGTCTATTTTCTTTTAGCCAATGTAGTTTTTAGCATCTAATGATATTATTTAAGAAAATGTAATTTTTAGCATCTAATGAGATATTATGTCTATTTCCTTTAAGCCAATGTAATTTATAATGATATTATTTGTCTATTTTCTTTAAGCCAATGTAATTTACAATTGTATGCACATTACTACAAATGAAGCCGAAGATAATATCCCATGGCAACTGATCTAAACTTTAAAAGAGGTACGCATATTACAGACATATGGAAGATTAGGGTAAAAGTTGTCCCTTTGCACTTGTAATAATCTTGACTTGCAAAAATATTGTAGATAGTTTTTTCAATGGATTGTAGTATTAGTTGTTCAACACCAAGGGTAAAATGCACAAGGATGAGAAAAATCTAAGTCCAATTGATCTCTTCAAATCTTAATCATTATGTTTAATGAAATAACTCAGAGTTTACCACCTTGACATTTCTCGCTTTAGATCGTCTTTAATTTTTTCTTACTTTCTATTCTGTGCAATAACTTCAGGAGTTAGATTGTGTAATTAAAAAGAGGGGGGACAAATCGGATCCTCTCAATTTTAGTATTTCACTTCAAAATGGATCATATATCCCTTTAGGGTATTTCTATCATTGTGTTTATAATATTAGTTAGAAAGGACAAAAATATCTAACATTAAATAACCTCTCCTACTGCAGAAAATCGATGAATGAAGAAATCTTTAGACCTGATGATAGTTGGCATCACCATAAAATGAGTAATAATACTTGCAGTCGTGAGTGTGCAAGCGACGTGCAGTCGTTTTGAAAAAAGTGAATAAATATGGAACTCACATGAAAAGAAATTATTTTTTTTAATAGTAGATCCCACTCTTTTTCAAAGCGACTGGACGGCGTTTGTGTATTACACGACTGCATGTAGCATTAATCCCATAAAATAGGGGCCCATGAAACTCACCATATAACGCATCTCCCTTCTCCGCATGATCGTACTCAGAGAGAGGCATCACTATAGGTTGCAGCTTCACTCTTCCACCACGTTTGTTCTGAGCATTTCCCAAAATAAACAAAACCCACGAGTCAGATTAACAAAAACAAAAACACAAAAGAAATCAAAGACTAAAAGGTATCAATAGCAATATAAAGTTAATGTTAGCACCTGATATTCCATCAATTTCTCCGCATGTTCCCTTTCTTCTTCACTCGATTCCTTGAAAAACCTATTCACAAAAAATCGCATGACTCAGATTTAAAAAAACTTTGAAACAGAAAACTGCTAGTGTGTGTAAAACAACAATTAAAAGAAAGAACGATAGAAAGAACGAACGAAAGAAAATAAAGATTACCTGGCAAGACCCTTCAGCGCAACGTTGTCCCTATCGAAGTAGGCGTACATGGCATGATAAACATACGAGACATTGTATTCCACACTTCCATTACAACAAATAAAAAGATTGCAAATCAGAATTAGAAAGAAAAACAACCGGGTTAAACAAAAGCAACCAGTGAATCCACAAACATATAACAAGATTAAAGCGACGGAAATTACTTGATCTGCTCGTTAACCCCGGACTCGCACTCATCCAAGTACTTCTGTCGAGCGAGAGAGACCTGTGGGACGGTGGGGACGAGATCGAGCTCCTTCTTGACCTCTTCGAAGGGCTCGAATACGACACCGGTGAGCGGCCGGTTGTTCGCACCCTTTGAAGCAGCGCAAACGGAAAAGGCGTTGTGTTTCTTGGCGGTAGAAAATCGGAGGCTCGAGGCCAGAGAAGCGGAATATTTGAGAGGAGAAAAAGAATTCGAAGACTGAGATGAAACAGAGGAAGACAGAGAACCCAAAGCCTCTCCGCGAGGAGAGTTCAAGACAGAGAAGTCAGGGGCAGCCCTGAGCATCATGGTGTAGAGGAGCAGAAACAGAGAAAATTCAGGTACCGTGCGAGCGAGTGATTTTTTGGGAAGAAAATGAGACTATGAGAGAGAGAGAGAGAGTGTGTGTGTGTGTGTGTGTGTGTGTGGTGGTGGTGGTGGTGGTGAGTGACGTGAGTCACGAGGGAAGAATGGAGGCTGTTATACGAGTGACGAGTGGCGGATGAGACTGAAATGCGGAAAAGGCGCGTGGCCTGCTCGTGGTCTAACCTGGTTTTATGGACCTCTTGGAATCCGAAGAAAATTTATCTGGACTTTTGCGTCCAGGTACGCACCGTTTGGATTCTACATAAAATCACTTAAAATTATTTAAGAATAATAGTAAGATTAATGAGTTAAAATTTATGAATAATAATAACACATTTCTTAATCAAAATCGGCTCTTATTCTGTCTAATTATTTAATCTATATTTTATTCTTTTTATAAATATATATATAAAAGTTATACTATTAAGATTCTATATATTTTAATTTATTTAATAGGAGAGTAGTGTTATTTGAATATTTTTACATTATACATTAGCATGATTTAATTTATAATATTTAAATTTTAAATTAAATGATACTATAATATCCTATTTGATGGAAGATAAATGCTACAAAAGACCTTATTATGCATATTTTCACTTAATTAATATGAAATTTGTCATTTTTATTATTCTGTCTTAATATTTAAATATGTATCTGTTTAAATAAAAATATAAAAAATAATAAATCAGATATTAATTAGATGAAATTATGTAGTGTAAGACATATATCGAATTTCTCTACATGGAATGACTATTTTTAAGAGAGAATATATTTATAATTGTAAATTGTATAATTATTATTTAATCACGTTAAAAAAATAATAAAATATAAAATCTACAAAAAAAATTAATTTTTTAATAATAAATTTTATATTTTTTTAAAAATAATTATTCAACGATTACGTATTTTTCGATTATATATAAAAAAAAATTTAATTAATTATACGATGTAAAGTGGACGGGTGCTGATGACAGGCAAGTTTGTGTGGCCCACCTGTCCAGCCCACCACACTAATTGACACCGCCACCAACTGATGTGGGCCAGAATTATAGATATTGTCAGCCATAAAAAAAAATTTGTCTGTAAGTTTATAGAAGTGATGTATTTGATGTATTAATAAAAAATAATTTGTGAATAAAATATTTCTAAATTTAATATAAGTTTAATAAGACTAAGAGAGTAACTATAATAGATACTGATATCCCTCTTACCACCCTTACCACCCTTATACCATTTTATGGTGTATTTGAATTTTTTTTTTAGAGTAATGGTAAATGCAGTTATGAAATAAGCAAGTATCATATTGTTGCTTTGAAAAAAAATGGGTCCACTACTAAAAATTTAATTTTTTTTACATGGGTCCCGTATTTATTTAATTTTTTTAAAGTGATTGCACGATACTTGGACATTCACAACTGCAACTATCATTTTTTTTTAAGTATTTTTTTAACATCCTTAATCATTAAAAAAATATACAACTTCACCAATAGTCAATTCCTTAACCATTAAGTAAAAAAATTAAAAATAAATAAAATGAGTAGTAAATGAGTAGTAGGAAGTAGTAAGTTTATCATTATCTAACTAAAATTCCAATAAGAGGATTGAACCATAGTTTTATAAATTTCGTTTTGATTCGGCCATTCTAGTGTAGTATCTGATACACTATATTTTCTCGTTCTGTTTTGCTTCAAATTCTGGCCCGTTTCAGTCATTCGATTAAATTCCGATCATTCCAGGTCCAATTCCGTTTCAAACTATTTTTGTAATTTTCTTGTGCTTGAATGTCAGTTTTGTAAATTTTAAATCTATATGATATTTAATTAATTCAAGAATATAAAATATATTTATATAATTTTAATTTTTTTGTAACTTAAAATATGTCTTCTTATTCTCTTTTTTTTTTTTTTTTTTAAATATGATTATTTTTAATAATTTCTCTATTCTTTTTTTTTCTTTGTTTTTGTATCAAAACTCAAATTTGTAGTTTTTTGAACGAATATTCATTTTATAAATATTCAATTCTTCCATATATACACACTTACACACACGTATATATATTTATTCTATTAATTGTTAGTTTATATATACATATAAATATTTATATATAATATATAATTAATCTTAAAACTGTACATCAAAAAACATTAATATCAAAATATTTCAATACTTAGGCCGAAATGATCACAGAAACAAAATTTAAAATATTGGATTGAATCCTAAGTAACGTTAGACCTCCTGATTTGTAAAGATTGGGGGTAAATTTTCAATTGGAATTAACATTCGACCAATTGTCTCCAAGAGAGAGAAGAAAAAACTTTCCACGTGTAGTCTTACGAGATAGTGGTACAACCTTTTCAGTCGGATTACTAAGGATTAGAGATAAGATGAAAAGAACAACAATGCTTCAATATATGAGTAAATAAAAAAATAACTGGGTGGGGCAAACACTTGAAAAAGGCATCTTGTTCCTATCCACTTTTACAGGTGTCCCTAAAAGTATAGACATATCAATTACTATTAGTCATATCCAAAAGTTGTCATTTTCTTCGGTTTCTCTCATATGGTGTCTAATTAATTATAATGAAAGGGAAGTGACCTTTGACTAATGCTAGGGAAGTCATTACATATTTATCTTTATTGTGGCGTCTTTTAATTGATTATTTCTAATATTTATTTGGAGAAATATATGATACCTCATCATATGTATAAAATAGATATTCTTAATAATAATTTCTATTTATATTTATTCGTTACCTTTTTACTCCATAGTTATTGGGTTAGGAATCAGGATTAGTCCAACTCACTACATTAGTACTTTGACCCTGGCCCATATCCTTACAACCCAGCAAATGCAGGCTTCCATCCATAAATAAATAAAATATCTTTGAGGTCCATATAGGCCCATTAATCGAATCAAAAGGAAATTTAAGATGCTAAAAAAGAAAAGACTCATTATCTTCACGTCGTACACCACTCATAATAAAAAAGAAAAGGTCCATATATATATATTTTTTTTCCTTATCGATCTGGGAAAGGACTTTTGTTTTTTTGGTCCGTATAATGTATTGCTGGGCAACAATGATAAAAAAAACCATGCGTCTCGAAAATGAATCTTCGTCGCCACGATGCTCATTAAATGTCCGCATTGGAGAACTCATGTTTTTCCTTCTAAAGTGGTGAAGATGTCTGTTTTTTCCCCATATTTTATTGTCTTGACTCTTGAATTTAGATTTATAGATTCACAGAAACCAAAAACAAGGCACTTATTCCTATTTTAATTGGTCTCACCTAATTCCTAGCTAAGTCGACCTTATCGGGGTTCCAAATCAGAGTATGTTGACAAAGGCAAATATTGTACGTTCGGGCATTCAGTCCCAGTCATATGTTTTGCTTGTTGGGCAACCTATACAAATCAGAGGTGGCACCACTCAGTCCCAACCTAGGGTTTTAGTTGTCAAGGCTTGGCAAGTTAGTTATTAAGGTAAATAAAGATAATCGAAATAGCAATATTCATGAGCTAATTAAACCAAAAACTTCATAAATGTATAAAAGTGAAAAAAAATATTGGAAGTTAATGATAGCCTAATGCCACCAAGAGGATCCATAATATGGAAGAAAAGGAGCGCGCCCAAATTAAGCCAAAGCCTGGTGCATGCCAGTTAACGTACAACTTATTATTAAAATTGCATAAAGGTGTTCTCATGTATATATATAATTGTAAGTGCTGATGTTGTGTTTTGCAACCTAAGTAATTCTGATGTCGTGTTCTTTTGATTTGCAAATATAGGAAATGAGGGCTCGGGGGTGGTGGGAGATACTTCCGATGCCTAAGTCAGCTTAGGTTTTAGGTTTGTGATTTAAGGAAGCTTCAAATGAAAGTGTGTAGAGCATTTTTTGCTCCTCAGAGGGATATATATACTTGGTAGGAGCGATCCCTTGACAAACTGATCATGGTGGTGCCACTCTGTACCTAGGTCGTGTCCTCTGTCAACTCCCTACCATGAGATAGGTCGTTCATGCCTGATCGTGGCGACCGCTGACAACCCTGGGCCCTTGTCATGGTGTGTCTGCTTTATCCCTCATTAAATGCGGCGTGACCTCGGCCAGACGCGTCCACCTCCAGGTCTGTCCAGTCGTCGGTGCCCAAGGGTTAGGGTTGTCCCTAACCCAGTGCGTGCAGATTGTTGGCCAGTAGAAGTGTCAAGCCTTTTGACTCAATCTCATGCATTGCGCGTGTTACCTTGCTTTTTTTTATGGGCTTCTTGGGTCATCTTCGCCCTTCTTAGCCCGACCCGGCTCATCCTATTCTCTCATATCGATTTCGTCCTATCAAGCCGTTCTTAGATCCATCAGTACCTCGTGGGCTGGGTCTGTAGGTCTGGCCAACAGTGGGAACGCCCCCTCTCACTAAGGTGTTGTTTAGATAGTGAGTTGAGATGATATGATTTTAGATGAGTTGAATAAAATATTGTTAAAATATTATTTTTTAATATTATTTTGAATTATTTATTATATTTTATGTAAAAAAATTTTAAAAATTTTAATAATAAAATGAGATGAATTTAGATGAGAAGAAATATAAATGAAAAAGAGACGACATAAAATTTAAATTGAAAAGTGACCTGACATAAATTGAAAAGAGAGCTAGCTGTTTTATTTTGGAAGACAGTGAAAGAAACGGCCTGGAAGCATGTGATAGGCAATTAATGCAAAGACTCCTACAAATTTCAATACTAATCTCTCTCGAAACCACGAAATGGGTATCATTTTTAACAATCCTTACGATTAAGTTAACATGTCAGGACCTCATTAATTCCTCGGTGAGGTGTTTCTTTGCTACTGTGGATCTTCGTTTAATAAAGTTCTGGTCACGATCTGCTGAATTAGTAATTTCGTATGCAAGGTATCTATCAATTTATGAATGTCGATATATGCGTCAATATATATTATAAGATGAAGGGCCAAGTACATACAACGCATGCAGTAGAGTGAGTCCATTGTGTTAGCTTGGCCTTATATTATAAGTCACGACCATGGGATTGTGCGACTATAATAAGGGTCCAGGGAGATAGTGTTTGAGCTAGCTGTACTGAAAAGGGCATATATGGGCATTATATATGCATCAGACCAGAGAGAGAGAGAGATGGACTTTAAGAAATTAACTATATATATGCTAATAATTTATAAGTCATGCACTACATGCAGGACGTGTATAAAGTTAATCATGTAGCATGCCCGTATATATAAATAGAGAAAAGATAGTTGCAATCGTGAATTGTGCAATCGTCGCGTAATCGCTTTGAAAAAGTAAATAAAATATGAGACCCACATAAAAAAAATTAATTTTTTAATAGTAGACCCTACTCTTTTTTAAAGTGATTACGCGGTGATTATATACTTCACGGTTATATGTAGAATTACTCTTTTGAGATTGCATTAGCGTATACGTATTATATAATTATACATTGATCTTTAGCATAGGTATTATTTATGATCAGGAGTGTATGCATGCATTCTTTTCACAGTAGGAAAATCAAAGGACAAATCATGATGTTAAGGTTTGATACTGATATTGAATCAACCACCGGCCAGTTCTAAGATTCCGAATGCAATTAATGATTCACGGGTCACTCTACAGATGATCAGTTGAATGCTACTAGTTGGACAAAAAAATGGCTGCGGAGAACTAGCTATATCCTACATATGGGATCGTAAGAACGATTTTGCTGTCACTATCAATATTAATAAAAAAATATCCTCAATTGCTTTTATCTCTAAACATTATCGTAATTATATACTGATTAATTAGTTCGTGGACTATTTCTTAATTGCGTACCTACCCTCAAATCGGTTTTGCGATATATATAGTCCAAATTAAGAAGCAATTAGCTTTTAAGCAGTGGCTTCCAGTAATATAATCTGGTAGTGATAATATCAGAATCTTGGTAATATTCGATGTGATAACAAACTCACGGGATCACTGATCTGCTCCATTATTCAATTCTAATCGGTGCAAATCCAAATTGATATGAGTATTTAGGTCCAGATTCTGATTTCAATTTTGGTCAAAATTTGTTGTAGGATTCTTATTTATTTATATATTTATTTCTTATATAATAATTTAAAATTTTACAAATTTGGAAAAATATTCATAATTTCAAATTTTTTAACTATTTAAGTCCGGCTCGTGAATTTTATAAAATAATTTCGAATTTTCTTTCTTTGTGTTTTGGGCAAACCTCTTGTCTTCCCCGTCTCGATTATTTGTTGGAACTAGCCTTCATAATTAATCTAAATTATTCTGTCCGACGTCAATTGGCATTAAAGGTTAAACATTTTTCACGTGGTTATATCTTATCAGTTTCCATAGTTGGCAGTCGTGGTTGTCGTAGGAAGGTTTCGAACGAGGAAGTCCCACATCGGGATCGTAGCATTCATGATGTGATGGTTGAGAATTTGCAGAGACAGATTGTAAAGTCAACCAGACGCCTAACGGTGTAGGATATCGGTGATCATGAGATGGAAGATCACGATCACGATTCTAATTTTGAGAATCCGTATCATAATCGAGCTCTATTTTGAGAGTACTGAGGTAGGGAGGAGCGTCATAGGGACCTCAGTTTCAGAGTTTATTTACCAGAATTTCCTGGTACTCTTCAAGTTGAAGGTTTCATTGATTTATTGCATGAGGTTGAGTGGATTTACTACTCTGATGAAAAAGAGTTTAATGATGGACCTTCTTCCATAGGGCGGAACTCTATACCAATCTACGATACCTATCCTGATGAAGATAACCTAGTGGATGAGGTAACTATTTTATTGAAAATATAGAAAATTTGAAAAAAAAAAATATGGTGGTGAAGTTTGAAAATCATGAAACAACTTTTGGGACAATTAACTAGGGGTGTAACCGGTCCAGTTCGGTTCGGTTTTGAACATATTTTAGAACCGAACCGGTATATACCGGTTTTGATATTTGAATAACTGATACCATACCGATTACACCCCTATACCGATACTTCCGGTTTTACTAGTTTCGATCCAATTTTTTCAATATATTATATAGTATATATATTATAGTATATAATAATATAGTGATAGTATATTTATATATACATACATATGTATGTATATATATAAGAGACAAAGGGGAATTAATTATTTAATTAGGAGAACGTACTTTGGGCTCTCGGTTAATAGAATTCAAGAAGATTAAGTACCACAGGTCCTCAATATATTATGATACATGAAGGAACTAATAGATATTATTGTTGATGTACATGTTGGTATCATTGGAAATTTGGAATTCATGGCAGTTACTACTTACTGGCTGAGTCAATTAAAAACTGTCCCACGCTCTCACTTTTCTCTCCTATTTCTCTGATTGACTCAGTCAGACATCAACCTATATATATACTGAGTACACTGCAGCAAACCTTAGCTAGGCATGTAATATCTGCTGAAGGAAAAAAATAATATTAATTAGATAGTGATTTATAATTAATATAATGGATATTTGATGACCGTTGGTTGATCTAATCAATGATTTTGGTCAAACAAGAGTGAGAGTGCGATTTCGTCATGTGTGTGTGTGTTTTTTTCACGTGGATGTTTGATTGTGAGTACTCTAAAAAACATTCTTGACGGTCGAACCCATTCTCCTGCTCTTGGTTAGGGCTTTGGGCGTATAGTTTACAACATGCAGGTGCTAACAGCCCTAGCTAACCTTAACCATAGAACCAACATGATATATACACGTACGACACATGCACGTACGCAAATTAATGCTAGATCTCTCACACAGCAGGCATGAGTAGTACTAGTAATGGTAGTAGTACTCTATCTGGAAGCCATACAAAATCTTACAAGTTCTTTCGCGGCATGTCGATCGCAAGGCCCACAACGATTATTTTATTTATTATAAGTCATGTTGTTGTATTATGATTATTTTACACTAGATCTCCAATTACTAATGAATTGTCCCCGAGAACTCTGTATGTTGAGTTGGCCGGACTTTCAAGATTATAAAAGAGGAACTAGAAATTAATAGTACTACATGACTAGTCACAAGACTTAATTTTAGCAGTACTCTGATCACTAAATGATTAACAGCTAGCAGGCTTGCTTAACTCGACGTCCGAGCAGTAATTAAAGTAGTAGTTTGGATCTCCATTCTCCGGTCAGGCCCAGATAATCTGCAACTAATTATTAATAAGGTAATATTATATGTAATTATATTTACTTACGGGATTTATTTTGTTAGTTTTTTTTTTAAATTTAAATTTTAAATTTTATGATTTTTAACGTATCAATAACAGAAAAGTAAATTTTTTATAAATTTTTCTTAAGTAAATTAATTAACATTTTTCTTATTGATATATGCATACCAACGTACATAATTAATGCGTGTACATGATGATGATGTTATGTGTTATGCACATTCAACGTTTTCTATTAGTATTAACAAATTTTTGCGGTGGGATCTATTACGGACGCGCCCAAATTTGGAGCAGACTGCTAAGTACGATAAAAATAAAGGGTGGAAAATACAGTTTTTTTTGTTAGAAAAAGGGAGTACAATGACTAGCTAGTTAAGTAATTAGGTGCGACAAGACCCTCATCCATACAAATCATAGCGACAATAATAACAAGACTTTGAAATTACCCATTTACTAATAGAAAACGTGCCATTATGCGCGCGTGTAGAATGATCATGAGAGAGAGAAAATTAGGGCACAAAATAGAAGAATATTGAATACTTTCGTGTATTTCATCAATCAGTAAAAAAATAATATATAGTAAAAGTGAGTAACGCATTAATTATCTAAGGTGCAGGTGCATACAGTTGATTAAAAATATATTTAATAGGCCTGCAACCTGAGCAACCCGTCCATGTTTTTGGATCGACCCGACCTACATATTGACGATTTCTAGTCGGGTTCGATCTTCTTCTTTTTTTTTTTTTTTTAATTTGGATTTGAACTTTGGGTGTGTATTGACTCGCCTCCAAGAATCAGCATCTTTGAGGCAAACAAGCACTCGTATTTGCTTTCCACTAGTGTCGAAGAAAAGCTTATATCCATAATTGAGTACTTCGAAAATATCGGGATTTCACACCGAGACACGGTATCAATCGGAGATTCCCACAGTATACAATTATTGAAAAGGAAAAAAGAAACAAGCTTTATCATTGTTAAACGGCATCAAGACAAAATGTTCAGATTAAACATGTGTAACAAAGCAGGAAGACCTATCAACGTATCATCGTCTTATTCGAAACGTAAGGCAAGGTGATGATACTGGTAATCACAAGCCACTGAGCCATAGCCAGCAAGGCCCATCGCCCATGAAAGCAAAGAAAGGAAACGAGGTAAAAAATAAAGAAAAAGCAGAGACGAAAATACCAAAACTTGAACATCAGAAGGAGGACAAGAGAAGAGAAGTCGATGCAAACCGAACGAAGCAAACAAAACGATCCATTGATTCTATCCTGCGTCGTCTGTCACTCCAAAACGATGTAAAACTTGTAGCTTTCGCCACGCGTCTTCGGTCGCTCCAAGTAAATCATTTCAGACTCTCGAGTTGTGGATGATAGCATCGTGACGAAGAGAAATGGGGAGGGGGGACGGAGGCGATGCAAAGAGAAGTGGGGAGGGGGGGAACGGAGGTGAGAGAAGTGGGATGTGGGTGGCTAGGGTTTCGTGTTTAAGTCTTAAGAGGCAGGTTGTACGGGTCGAACCTGAGATGTAATGAAAATCGATTTCTCGGTGCGGGTCGGGTCGGGTCGGGTCGGGTCAATCGGACGA
This sequence comes from Juglans mandshurica, assembly GCA_022457165.1. Classification (NCBI taxonomy): domain Eukaryota; kingdom Viridiplantae; phylum Streptophyta; class Magnoliopsida; order Fagales; family Juglandaceae; genus Juglans; species Juglans mandshurica. The sequence goes on along the minus strand of CM039619.1, from coordinate 716,818 downwards.
ATCGGGTCCAGCGGGTTTTTGCACAGGCCTAATATTTAATATACTAATAGACCCCCTTAAGCTAGAGTGTGTAAATTAAGAACACCCAGCTTGGATAGAAGACTATGAAATTTATCTGCTCTTAAAGACTTAGTAAAAAAATCACCTAATTGATGTTCAAAAGAAACATGTAAAGTAATTATAGTGCCATTTTGAATCAAGTCCCTAACTAAATGACAATCTATCTCAATATATTTTGTTCTTTCATGAAAAACAGGATTAACATCAATATGTAATTATGCTTGACTATCAAAATACAAAACAGATGGAAATGAAAAAGTAATATCTACAAGAAAATCAGGCTTTTGTGACCAATTTATTGCAACTAAAAGACTATTCACAACCAATTTAGTTACAAATAGTCATTTCACTGGAATTAACTGGTCACAAATAAACAGTTTTCTTATAAATTAATTAATTATGAAATCAGCAAGTAAAGCAGTGAGCCATTTTATTTCACAACAAGCAGAAGCCATTGAGCGATACTCAACTTCAGCAGAGGATCTAGAAACAGTCACTTGTTTCTTGGACTTCCATGAAATTAGTGAGTCACCAAGGAAGATGCAGAAACTAGTGACGGATCTACTGGAATCAGGACATGTGGCCCAGTCTGAGTCACAAAAACCTTTCAACTGTAGAGAAGATGAACTATGAAAAATAGCCATTGACCAGTAGTAGCCTTAACATATTTTACAACTCTGAGAGCAGCATCATGATGAGATTGGCGTGGGTGGTCCAAAAACTGACTCAAAGTATTCACAGAATAAGAAATGTCATGTCTAGTGTGTGTCAAATAAAGAAGTCTACCAATCAACCTTCTATAAGATGCTGGATCATCAAGTAAAGGGCCAGAAGATTCAGTTTTGGACAACCATAAATTCTGGTCCATAAGAGAAGTGGCTGGCTTACCAGCAAGAAGACCAAAATCAATAACAATCTCTAGTGCATATTTTCTCTAAGAAAGAGAAATACCTTTAGTAAATCTTGCCACCTTAAGACCCAAAAAATACCTTAAATTGCCAAGGTCTTTCAGCTTGAAATGTAAATGTAGAAAATCCTTAAGGTCAGCAACAAATGTGGAATTATTAGATGCAATGACAATATCATCAACATACACCAACAGTGCCATAAAAGAACCACCAGAATACTTTGTAAACAAAGAATAATCAGATTTAGACTGATTAAAACCATAAGTAATCAAAGTGGAGGAGAATTTAGAGAACCACTGACAAGAAGCTTGATTTAAGCCATATAGAGGCTTAAGTAACTTGCATACCCGAGTGTCTCCAGGTTTGGAAAAACCAGGTGGTAATTTCATATAAACTTCTTCATCCAATTCCCCATGAAGAAATGTATTGTTTACATCCAGTTGATGTAATTCCTAGTTGTGAATGACAACCAATGCAAGAAAACAACGAACAATAGTAAGTTTTGCAACAAGGGAAAAAAAAATCAAAATAACTAATGCCCTCACATTGATTATAACCCTTGGCCACTAAACGAGCCTTATATCTCTCTAAAGTGCCATCAGATTTCAACTTGCACTTATATACCCATTTACAACCAATTGATTGCTTGCCAGTAGGTAAGTCAGTTAAAACCCAAATATTGTTAGCTTCAAGAGCATTGATTTCAGATGCCATTGCATCCCTCCAATGAGGATGTTTTATGGCTTAATGAAAAAAATTAGGTTTATATAAAGAGTCAACAGAAGAATAAAAATGTTTGTAAGAATTGGAAAATTTGGAATATGATAAGAATGAAAAAGTAGGATAGACAATACCTGCTGCTGAAGAACCATCAACCAGAGGAGAATGAGTAACTTCATTAGTACTGATCGAGGAACAATGGTAATGTTGCAGGTAATCAGGTGGTCTTCTATTTCTTGTAGATTTTCGGGTATGAATTGAAACATAATCATTTTCTGAATTGGATAATGTGGATGGAATATTGGATGAGGTGAGAGTATCTGATTGAGAATGAGATTGAGATTGAGAGGGATTTAGAACAGTGTCTGATATAGGGGCTGGTAAAACAGGATCATGAATGGAAACATAATCTAATGGAGTTATAAAATCTGATTTGAAAGGAAAAATAGTCTCATAAAAGACAACATCTCTTGAAAAAAACTTGTGAGTATGGATGTTATACAGTTTATACCCTTTTATGCCAGCTGGATATCCAAGGAATATACAAGCTTGAGCTTGAAGAGGAAATTTGGTTGAAGAACCACCAAGAATGGATGCATAACAAAGGCAACAAAAGACTTTAAGATGATTATATTGGGGTTTAACAGAAAATAACATCTCATATGATGATTTATTAGAAAGAATAGGAGTTTGAATTCTGTTTATGAGATAAACAGCAATTAAAACACAATCACTCCAAAAATTTAAAGGTATATGAGATTGAAATTTGATGGCTCGAGCAACATTTAATATATGCTGATGTTTTCTTTCAATAATAACATTCTGTTGAGGAGTATATACATAACTAAGCTGATGTATAACCCCTTTATAAGCAAAAAATGGATTTCATATCAAACTCCAAAGCATTATCAATACGAACAGTTTTGATTTTTGAATTAAACAGAGTCTCAACAAAAGAAAAGAATGCTTGTATATAAGATCGAGTTTTAGATTTTGATTTAAGTAAGTATATTCAAGTGCACCTACTAAAATCATTTACAATGGTTAAAAAATATTTGAAGCCATTATAAAAGGGTATAGAAAAAGGTTCCCATACATCACAATGAATGATTTCAAACACAGATGTTGTATGAGATGTGCTGAAAGAAAAAGACAGTTGTTTTTGTCTGGCAAGAGGACATATAGCACAATGATTAATATGCTGAGATGTAAGGTTGGAAATATCAGAAGCAATATCATTAACTGAGAATTAGAAACATGTCAAGTCGACAATGCCATATGTAAGAATTATGTCTAATAGAATTACAGTAAGGTGAAGTATCATTATCAACAGAATTACAAGAAATAGAAGTAATGCCTGGTAGTTGCGTTAAATAATATAGTCCTTGTGATTGCTTAGCTACTCCAATTGGAGAGGTCCTGAATGTAACATAAATCATGTAAGAATAAAAGAAAACATGATAACTGTGAAACTAATTTACTTACTAAAATAAGATTGAAAGTAAATGTTGGAACATACAAAACATCAGTTAAAACAAATGAATTAGAAAGTCTAACTATGCCCTTATGTGTGACTTGAGTATATGACACATTAGATAATTTGACAGAAATATAGAAAATGGAATTTATGGAAGAAAAAATGGATAAGTGACCAATCATATGATCGGTTGCACCCGAGTCAAGAATCCAAGATTGAGATGGACTGGAATTATGAGTATTATTAGCAAGAACAATGGAAGTACCTGAAAAACAAGGATCAGGTGTGGAGGGTACAAAGAATTAGAGGTGCAGTTCTTGCTTGATTTACAGAGGGAACATTAGACTGAATTTGAAGAAATGTAATGAGCTGTTTACATTGCTCCTGAGAAAAAAGGAAATGATTGGGTTAAAATTAAATTAGAAATATTATATTGGCTAGCAGATACTTAATTGACATTAAGGTTTCGAGATTTCAGTTTGTATCTAGGAGGATACCCATAAATCTTGTAACACTTATCAATCGTGTGCCCTGATAAACCACAATGTGTACAGTATGGTCGATCCTTCTGAGGAACAAAAACCTTACCATGTTTGGATCCATTAGAACCAGTTGATCCAGTAGATCCACAATTAAAATCTCGAGTAGAATCTCGATTCGAAAACATAACAACAGATTCAGTAGAAGTCAGAGAATCAGATACAATCTCTCTCTGTTTCTCTTCTTGTAAAACAAGAGAGAAAACCTTATTAATTGGGGGAAATGGATCAGAAAGTAAAATTTGACTGCGCAAATGAGCATAAGACTCATTGAGGCCCATCAAGAAGTGAGAACATAATCTTCTTGTTGAAAATCAACGATTTTCTTTACAGCTCCACAAGAACATGGAGGTAGAGGGCGAAAATGAACCATCTCTTCCCAGCAACTTTTTAAATGAGTAAAATAAGAACTTACAGATGAAGCTTCTTGAGTTAAAGAAGCAATGTTCTTTCGGATTTGAAAAATACGAGGGCGATTACTTTGAGCAAATATTTCCTTTAGATCATTCCACATTTCCTCGGCAGAATCGATATAGATGACAAATGACGCTATCTCTTTCGACATAGCGTTGAGAAACCATGATAGAACCACTGTATTACACCAGATCCATGCACTAAGTATCATATTAGAGGTAGGAGGTGGTGACAAAGCACCATTAACAAAACAAAGCTTATTCTTGGAAATAAGGGCCATGGACATAGACCGATTCCAAGTAAGATAGTTATCGCCGTTGAGCGGCTGAGAGACTAGAACTGCGCCAAGATGGTCACCGTGTTGAAGATAAAAAGGATTAGAGTAATCCTCATAGTGATGAGAATGAGCAACAGGAGAAGGGGCTGAGGTAAAGAGTCAGAGGCCATCTTCGAGATGAGACAAAAAGACGCTAGGGTTTGTTTACATCTTATACCATGATGAGAGATAGAGAAAACTAGGGCACAAAATAGAAGAATCTAGAATACTTCTGTGTATTCCATCAATCAGTAAAGAAAACAATATATAGTAAAAGTGAGTAACACACTAACTAAGGTGCATGTGCATATAGGTGATTAAAAATAAATTTAATACACTAATTTAGAATTGCTTAGCTGCCCTTAGATCAATCTTTGAAATTACCCATTTACTGCTGAAAGCTGTATATGTTCCCATTAATGGTTGATTTATAACGCGCGTGCTCGAGCCCTTGAAGAATATATCCGCCCCAAAACAGAATGATAGTAGTACTGGAGTAAACTCTCTTCTCACATGCATGTGGATAACAATATAGTTTTATTTCTTTAGTGCTTAGTCATTAATATTTTTCTTAAAAATTAAGTACTGTGTTTGATCTAACTATATATATATATATGAAAAATTCTAGACATAAGTCTCCCACTCTGCAAATCTACTTAAAATGATTCCAAACATATTTATAAGTAAAACAAGATAAAAAAGTAAAATGTTATATCTGATGTATAAAGTGTGGAGATTATAAGTAGTACTGCTTTTTATATATATATATATGGGCTACGGCACGTTTAGGCTCACACGTTCACGTTCTCAGCTACTATAAATATACACATGACGACTCCAATTTCATTCTGCACCAAGTTGTGTTCTAGCTAGTCACTCTCCTTCCTTGCTCTCGAAAGTCATTCAGAAACAACAAAATGGGTGGAAATTCGCCATGCGCTTCCTGCAAGTTGCTAAGGCGCCGGTGCGCCAAAGACTGCATTTTTTCCCCTTACTTCCCCTCCGATGACCCCCACAAGTTTGCCATTGTTCACAAGGTCTTTGGTGCTAGCAACGTTGGAAAAATGTTGCAGGTCTTCTCTCTCTCTCTCTCTCTCTATTTCTATTTCTTAGAACTTTGTTTCCATTTCCCTCATTCTTTCTCAGAGCCAAGGCTTGATGGGTAATCTCTTTTGGGTGATTAGTCATCGTTTATACTTACTTTGATGTTGTGCAGGAGCTTCCGATTCACCAGAGAGCGGACGCAGTGAGCAGTTTAGTTTACGAGGCGAACGCAAGAGTGAGAGACCCTGTTTATGGGTGCGTTGGAGCCATATCTTACCTGCAAAACCAGGTCTCTCAGCTTCAAATGCAGCTAGCAGTGGCTCAAGCAGAGATACTGTGCATCCAGATGCAGCAAGAGCCGGTGATGCCAACCCCGCAGATAGATCCAGATGACAAATCGCACTTTCTCCACGATAACCTCCCTCAGTACCTTAATTTTGCCTCATCTAGCAATGTAATTCATGACTCTTTCCAAAGAGAGAGCATATTTGGACATGACATGGTTTCTTAATTAATAAAGTGGTTCTCATATTTTGGGCTTCATCTTTTTTTTTTTTTTTTTTAAAGTACAGATCAGAAAGTAGGGCATCATCCTAGCCTATTCTTAACTATCTCAGAAGCATTCTATAATTCTATATATGTTTATGTATGAGGGAAGGAGTGTTGTTGTACTTTTTTTTGGTTAAAAAAACCACAGAATTTTAATAATGAGACGTTGGAAGGTGACTTGAAACAGGAGTAAGATACTGGGGTCAACTCTAGCATGTGAACGAGCTTTCTGAGTAACTTGCATGTTAAACAAATTAAGAAGTTGCTAGTTTATTATGGGCTTTCCAATACAATCTGACACATAATTAAATTTGTTGAGGAATAATCTTATATTATTTGTGGATAAGGTCTTAGACATGTTTGATATGTTTATAAGGAATGAACAATCATTTCTTATAGAATCGGTTTTAATTATAAGATAAGTTAGGCTCATTAATTTCTTCATGGTATCAGAACTTACCACAAGACGAATAGGGGGCCACACTATTTACCTCGTGATAAGGACAAGAAAAATATTGGCCTGCACATGAGGGAGGGTGTTAAGGAATAATCTCACATTACCTGTGGACAAAGTAATCTTGGACATGTTTATAAAGAATGAACAATCATTTTTTGTAGAACGGTTTTATGAGATGAGTTAAAATTCATAAATTTCTTCAAAATTCTTCTTCTAATTATATAATGATCCATGGTGATAAATCATGGTATATATAGAGGACAACAGCAATTGCAGCTCTTTGAATGTGCAGTACTAAAGACAATTCATCTCATAATATAATCTTCCCCTGTAAATGTAGAAATCATCATAATAAAAGACAAATTAATGATAGAATTGGACGTTGGGAGTGATTTCTAACCACGTTGCCCTATATTAGGGTTTTACAATATATATATATATATAATATGAGAAAATATATTTACAATTTTGATTCGTGCAATCATCACGTAATTGATTTGAAAAAGTGAATAAAACATGATATCCATATGAAAAAAAAATTAATTTTTTAATTGTAGACTCCACTCTTTTTCAAATCGATTACGCGACGTTTACGTATTTTACAGTTATATGTAAAATTACTCATATAATAATTATATAGTGTAGGGAGCTGCTTGGTAACTTGGGTTTCTATTCCTTGAAATGGCGAACATATATAGTACCTGCATTGTCTTCAATAAGCTAGCCAGCACTATTTTATTTCAGCAGAGATCGACATTGTTCGCAAGTTAATTAACAAATAAGAGTAGAAAGTGGGATACATGCATAAGCCATCGGAAAATAGCAATAATATCTTATGAATGATTGTGAAAAGAACTGTTGTTTGGAATGCTTACTGGGCCGCACTTTCTTCTATCACTTCCTACGTCTCACTCACCTAATAATTTTTTGTTTTCCAAGTACATTCACCTAATAATTATTCTTACAGTAACAATATAATGCTCTAATCTTGAAAAAGAGGAAAAGTACAAAATTGGCTTACCTCGACCATCGCATATCAATTTCTTCTAGCTTCTACGCGTCGATCGGGGTTAGTGCAATTTGCAAAGAACGCACTGTTCTGTTCATGGGGAAGTATGACGAGGTGAAATTTTGTTTTAGTTTTTTCTTTAATACAAGTGTTTTACCCAATCCTAATCCATCTTTCCATACAATTATATATCGAATCAACTTAATATTTCAAACGCCGAAGAAAACGACAAAAGGCGACAACTGACTCGAAGATTCCAGCTTATTTGCTTTGTTTAGTTTGGAAGCATTAATTCCCAAGTCAAACTTAAAAGCTTTTCTTCTGTATTCCTATATATCAAATCCTCCTTCTCGTGTCTTTATCTGGTTATATGGTTATCCAATCCCATTACCATGCATAATTAACTATTGGTCATTAGTTTTGAATTGTCAAACTTGAATTCTATGTGTTTCAGAATTGAGAGCATATTGTGCAATATTTGACTCTAATCCGGTCAGATAATTTTACGCCTGCCATGCATATATAAGACCTTTCCTGGCCTATCATGAATGGCTAGCTAGCTTCACGGCCGGCCATGCTCCTAGACCTATAGCCGTATCGCTTAATAAGTAGTTACTAGAATATCAGGTAGCTCATACGTTTTTATATATCTTCAGATCATCTGAATATGACATGATTATGATCAATATGTGTATATATATATATATATAGTATATACTGATCATCATTAACACAAAGTAGATCATCATTTATGGGCAGAACATAAATGGAATATCATATCCAACTTCTAATTACTCATGTTGCGTATAATATATTGAAAATTAAATCTTCTTTGGAAATGAAACTATATATACGTACTGATATTCAGATCAAGAATATATAAACGGCCATTAGTATTGCTTAAATATTAAAATTAAGCAGCTCCTTACGTTGGATATTCAATATTATTAATTGGTGGTTGAATGCTAATTGTGTTAGGGGTGGGCAGCGGGGCCCCGCCTCCACTGCCCCGCCCTGCTTCCGCCCCGCCCCTCCCCGCTCCGCATAGAGAGGACCTAGCAGGGGCGGGGGGTGGGATGACCCCAGCGGGGCCCCGCCCCTCTCCACATATAAAAAAAAATTATTTATATATAAAAATAAATATATTGTATATAGACATATACAATTTATTAAAGACTTAAAATTATATTCAAGTCATTGGATTGCCTTGGCCTCCTAGGCCAACCTTTATATAGGAGGCCAAGGCAATACAATAGTCATCCTTAAGCAATGTGAGATTTATTACTAAGTCCCACATTGCTTAACGATGACTATTGTATTGCCTTGACATCCTATATAAATGTTGGTCTAGGAAGGCAAATCAATCCAAAATTTAACTCTAATGAGTTTAAGTTTTTTTATATTTATAAATTTTAATTTATTATTTAAATTATATTATAATTTGGGTCAAAAAAATATTTTTAGATCAATTTTTTTTTTAAACACAATGTGGTGGCCTAGGTGGGGAGTGGGGCGGATGTGATTTTTTCCCCCGCCCCCCGGCACCGGGGCGGGGTGCGGGGGAGGGTATCCCCGCCCCACACCATGCAGGTATTACCCCTAAATTGTGTAATATTGGATGGATGCATGCACGTCGGATTCATATTATTATGCTTGTGATTCATGAGATCGACGCGTTTGCATTGTCAAGGATTCAAATTAATACATGCAAGTGCAATTAGTTGACATGTCCTAGACATTCTATATTTAAGCACCTAGCTAGCACCTTCAAATCTTGGTTCTCATTGCAGTATTACTGTCATGGCGGCATTCTGAGAATTTAATAATATATAATAGCAAATGGCAAGCTAGCTGTTTTTCTACAATCTTTATCTAGAAATTAAGCTTGACCCAGTTCGGTTTTGTACACGAAACTTCTACAATGAAGCTGAAAAAATATAATAACTAATAAGAATAATCAATTAATTAGAATATTAAAAAAATCCCTCAAAAACTAAAAGTTGAAAAATAAAATAACTGAAAAAGGTGTAATAGCCTAGCTAGCTAAATTTAAAATGACCAGGATAAAAAGAGAGTAAAATCTCACTAAAAGAAAACTGCTTATTTTCAACCAGTTAATTTTAACGAAATGACTATTTGTAACTAAATCTGGTTATAAATAATCTTTTAGTTACGATAAATTGATCACAAAAACTTTTTTTCTTGTAGTGTTTGAAACGCACTAATAAAAATAAAATTAGAAATTAATTGTTAAAAATTTAATAATATATAAATATATTAAAAAATTATATTTACAAGTCGGTATGGAGTGCACGTTCTGATCCACACCAATGACATGCATAGCATTAATTAATTTGCAATATAATTTAATTTTAAACTTATCTTAATTATTATGTAAATTAATTTTTAGTATATTAACATGCATGTAGTGTGACGTACGGCCTGATCCACATCGACTAAAATTATTAGAAGAATTAGGATGAATTTGTAACTGAGGTCAAATCCTGGCTAGGACCTATATAGTAACGTTCAATCCTTCAACTTTATTTGACTAGTTGCTTTCCTAATTTCTAGCTTCAATAAATTATATATATATATATTTAAATATACACTATAAAAAAATTATTTATTTATTATAGTTATTTTGAATGAAAATAATTATTTTTTATTAAAATGAATCTATTTTTATCATAAATAATCATTATTAATTCATCATAAATGCTTTTTTTTTTTTTTTTTTTTTTTTTTGTAGTATATTGTAGAAGTTTCGCTAGCTTACAAAACCGAACCGAGTCATGAAGTGTAATTTTCTAGCTGAAAATTGTAGAAACTTGTCATTTGCTATTATTAATTATTATTATTATTATTTTAATAAGCTATTATTAACTATTAAATTCTCAGAATGCCGCCATGACACTTGACAGTACGTACTGATGCAATGAGAACCAATTGAATGTGCTGCGTATTAATGTCTGGACATGCCAACTTGCACTTCATGCATGCATGTATTAATTAATTTGAATCCTTGACGGTGCAAATTACGCGACTCATGAATCACAGGCATAATAATATGAAAAATTCTATCTGCAACCGTTTAGGTAACTGCGGGGAAATTCTTACCCCGTGGCAAGTGAAACGACACGTTTTGAATAAAACGGATCATTTTCTTTCATTCATTCCCTCTGTTTCAAAACTTACTCCTCCAGACTTCGTCTCTTCACCTTCCTTCATCTTCCCTTCGTCTTCTTTCATCTTCTTTGTCTCTTCCCTTCGTCTTCAACAATTTCACTCCGCTAGTGATCCTTTGTCTTCAACAATTTTTCCTCCAGCGATTTCACTCCATTTTGCTGTTTGCACCCATCTTAATAAAATCTTCCCACAACAAATCAAGAGCAAAACAAAACCATAAAGAAAACCAACAAAATGAGAAAATAAGTATGAGTTTGCATAAACCATAAATGAAAAAATAAGTACGAGTTTGAGCAAAACAGATTAAAGAAACCAGATCCGAGCTCAAGCAGGTTTTTCTCTTCCAAACACGAAGACGACAAGGATGGCGACGAGGATCTCTCCTTCTTCCAAACTTGAGATCGAACAGAGCTGAGCTTTTCTTCCTAGACCCAAGATCGAAATGAGTTTTTCTTCCCAAACCCAGACAATGCGATCTATGGTTCCAGAACCCAGGCGGCGAAATCTCTTCTTCCAGTTCAGAGATCGAGCAGAGCAGATCTTTTCTCCCATTCTTCTAGAGGACACAACCTCCAGCTTCCCTCTTCAACAATTTTTCCTCTGTTTTTTTGTTGTGTTCTGTTTTTTTTTTTTTTTAAATAATATATCGGCTGAGCTGGTTTCCTCATGGTTACAAGAGCCAGTGGTATATAGAAGAACTCATTAAATAAAATGAAAAGAAAGTTTGAGATGAGATGAAGAAGGGAGCTTCGTGGGTCTGTGAAGAAGACGAAGGGGTTAGTTTCGTGGGTTTGTGGAAAAGACGAAGGGAGCTTCGATGGTGGTTTTGTGGAGACCAGATCTGAGTGGAGAAGAGAAGATGTTTCTCTGAATAGAGATGATGAAGTGGTCTTCGATGGTGGCTTTGTGGAGACAACCAGGGGTGGTTAAGACGAAGGGAAGGGGAGGGGTGTTTGAGTCATCAAATGAAACCCCGTTTCATCTCCACGTGGGCAATGGTTTCCCAAAAGTTACCTAGGGCGGTTGTATATAGCATTTCTGTAATAATATTAATTAAACCCAACATGCATGCATCCATTATAAGCACTCTGTCGATGACGAATTATATCAATTTCAACGTAATTAAGGAGCTTAATTTTAATATTTACTCAATGCTAATTAATGGCTGTTTATATATTCTTGATCTGAATATCAATACGCATATAGTTTCATTTCAAAAGAAGATTTAATTTTCAATATATACGCATGAACATGAGTAATTAGAAGTTGGATATGATCCATTTATGTTCTGCCCATAAATATGATGATCTACTTTGTCTTGATCAGTACTATATATAGAAGAAGACATTTTATTTGCAAGTTTGTTTATTAATAGAGTAATACTATATACAGTTGCAGAATGTGCAAGCGCTGTGCAATAGTTTTGAAAAAGAATGAGATTCACTATTAAAAATTAATTTTTTTATGTGAATCATGTATTTATTCACTTTTTTAAAAAATATTACACGACACTTTTACATTATATTACTGCAAATATCATTTCTCTTATTCATGTACTAAACATATCAATGACCTTTGACGGGCCTTGCGGCCATCGCTGATGTTTGTTTCTAGGGCCGACTTTAGGCTTAACCATCCCCACCCTGGGCTAGCCTCAGACCCATATGTTACATCCGAGAAATTTGTTTAAGCTCGACCCAGCCCAGTAGGAATTTTGGTGCTATTGCTTCCTGCCTCCCGTAGAGGCATTGCCTTCCATCACATTTGTCATTTGCAACCTTTGCCCGGACGTACCGTCCTCGCGAGCTGCGATGTTGCCCTCGAATCGCTTGCAGTAACTGCTTTTGTTTTTTCTTTTTAAGATTGGAAAGAGATAATCATTTGGTGAACAATGAGAATTGTATTTGACTCTCTGAAATGGCTTATTTCCTTTACCATTATTCTCTCAACGATTCTTTACCGAGTTGCATCCCTGAACTCGGTCTCTCCTGTCTGCGAACTCAGTGTCATCGATAACTACAAGCTCTACAACTATAGCCTGGCCACTCCTCTTCCGAAATTTCCTCACGGGGTTCTCAGCGAAGATGGGTACTCTCTCTCTCTCTCTCTCGAAAATTTCTCTTTTTGATCTGGATATAGCTCGTTCTTCATCGTTTTCTTCTTGATATCAATGATTTTTCATTTTTATTAATTTATTGGAATACCATTCGTGGGATTTTAAGTGAAATTTAGTTGGTCCTTTCGTATGTGGGGTTGTGGAAGAAATTTTTATTTTTGTGTTTAAACGTTGATGGATTTCCGTTCTAATTATGCTCTACATGTATTTTTATTTTTATTTTTTATTTTTTATTCGGGGAGGGGGGTCGAACCCAATACCTCCATTTTGGAGGTTTGGGTGTTATGCCATCAAGGCCATATGCCTTTGGCAATGGATTGTAATCACATTTTAAAAAATTAGTGAATAAAACACAATCTTGATGATTTGACAAAAATTCGAGCAATCATTGTTACAGAAATCTGTTTCCACTATTTTGTTAAGTAGTTTAGCACGGTAAGGCCGACGTTCTGATGGATGAGAGCTGTTTAACTTTGCGTTTCGAATAGTAGTGGAGCGAAAATTGGTTATGGTGGGAGAAGATTTGACGTTAAGCTTTACAGCCCATCAAGGAGAGAAAAAAAACGCACTTTGTTTTTCGTATTTGCATTTACTGTGCCATTGATTATGATGTATGGATGTACTGCTGGTATTCTTTAACAAATTATTTGTTAGTTTTGTTTATAATAGTTTTTCATGCAGGTTTTACAAAGCGGCTGTAAATGAGACTGTGGTTTGGTTTCAGGTTGGCCCCATCAGGTTACATTTTGTTTCTTTGTATTCCAAGTACTTCTCTTGCCATTTAATTCATGCAGGGGTCACTCTCTTTTGGCCTAATTTCTCAAGGTGTCAACACTATTGCTATTTCAAGCTCGTATGCAATGGTGTAAATAGAAGGCTTGCTTTTTTTGTTAAGTTGGAGAACAGTAAATGACTTGCATGCAACAAGCTCACTAATTGCGGGTTCAGATGCATTAATCCTGCATTGGACTCCAGTGAGGCTGTCAACTGTGAATTAAAACTCATTGCACACCCTTGCATTATCATGATGACCTCTTAAAGCAATTATATGCTCGATATGTTTCACTTAAAGTTGATTCACTATTTAGTTTCTTTCATGGTGTGTGGAGCAGCTCTGCGATGGAATGATTTTCAATCATGACCTGCCTAAATGTGTTGACTGCTGGGTAAATGTTTCTCAAATCCTAATAATTCCTTTTTTGTTTACCATGATAGAACGGCTAATTATATACTCTATTTATCTTAAGTAACTTACAGTATGCTCATTTATATGGTACAGTTATAATTTTTGGTTGCCATATTTTGAGATGTGGTCAGTTTTTCTTACTAGGTTACTCAATACTCACTCTTTTCTTTTTTAGGTAGGGGGGAGTTCTATGTTTTCATGTATCTCCTTTTAAGGACCAAAGAGATAAGGTGTTTATAGGAAATGTGACTTCAATTTAATCGCTTTAAATAATGCAAACTAAATGAAATTGAAGTAAATTTGTTAATCTTAGATCATAAACAATAATGGCTTAGGAGCAGATTTTGGAAGTATAGATTGAGATGTAATTGTTACAGTTAGAGGGTACTCGATACTAGGAAGCTTTAGTTGCGTATTTCTTGGAATTAATATGATAGATGGGATGCAATATTTTTCTCATTCCAGTGCGCTCTTTATTTTATTTTTATAAATTAATTCCAACATGCTTTATTAGTCTGCCAGTTTACCAAAATAGTAATATATTTACAATTAGAGATTCTCACAGTGTTTCCTGCTTATTTGTAGGATTGCGGAGGGCCATCACGTTGTGGCATGGATTGTAGTGCCCTCGTGGTGAACAATAGAGGAGGTAATTGTTGTCTGAGGCTTTGCAGCCTCTGACTTAACTACAGATTTACTAATTGATTAACTGGAGAAAGTTGTTCATGATATGGAAATAGGTGTGAGAATGGAAGTGAATGTCTTATGCAAGTATGGGATGTTATTCGAAACAGGAATCCAGAATTTGTTGCAGATACTTGAGATTTGCTCTTACATCTCTCATTTCACCATATTAGGATTTAGGGTTGTGTCAAAACAACCTTCTTCTAATCTTTTTCATCTTGGTGGCTGATGTTCCCTTGTTGGTAGTAAACATGATTTTTTTTTTTGATAAGTAAAAATATTATATATATTAATAGGAGTAACCAAGTACACTGGACGTATACAAGAAAACACCTAGCCCATACTAGAGAGCTCCTAATGATCCAAAAAGCCAGTGAAAAACTACCCAAAATACACCAAGCCCGAATTGGAATAAAACACACCTCCCCAGCCCCAACCCCTTGTTTCCCATAAGACTAATACTCCACCCAAAACTCCCTCTACGAGAACGTCTTCATAATTCCCTCCCTTTAGGATAGGTTTGGATAGTGAGATGAGAATTTTTGGTTTTAGATGAAAGTTTAAAATATTATTTTTTAATATTATTATTGTTTTGAGATTTGAAAAAGTGGAATTGTTCATTATATTATTATTAGCGTCGTAGTTGATTGCCCAAGAAAGACGCTTTAACTCCTTACTTTTCTTAAAACTTGATTTGGTTTCAAGGGAGTAGCTCGCCTCAATCACAGTGAGTAGTGCTTAAAATTAGTTTTCACATCCTCCATGTGAGAACCCCACGATATGCTGAATCTCGTTAACCTTATGCAGAACCCAATTCGATAGTGAACCCGCTATATTGTTTATCGGAGGAAGAGAAACCAGGGGAATAACATTATCCCCAGACACAGTATCCAACTGCACTCCCGACCCTAAACATTCCTCCTCACAAGGCACCAACGGCAAACCCATAATTTCTTCCCTGCCATTTCCTGCATTGAAATCCCGAACCTCCTCAACAGCTATATGGTTGCTGTCCATTGTTGTTGTCACCATTAAAGATTCCTCCCCTCTATCGACGAGGACATTGCTTGTATGTGCTCCACCCCTTGATAATCCTTTTTGTGCCACTTTGTTAGACCCTACTGCTCCCTCTGGAGTCATAGCACAGGTAGGGGAAGCACTACCTTCTGTTACCCCATTTTCATCTTCTAAAAGAGTCGTCAGTTTCTTCCAAAGTACTCAAGACCTTGGAAGGACCCCCATCTTCAACTGAAAGTGAACCCTGGAAAAAGTACCAACCCCATTAGCAACTAGTGACTGAGGGCAGTTAGACGACAAGCTACCGATGTCCTGTGTGACACTGGCGTGAATAGTGATGCCGGCATCCAATGACCCTATCTGTGACTGCGTCGAAACGCCCTTTGTTGGCGCACTTGAGGCCTTCAAACCTGTAGGATCTACCCCTCGTCCCCCCATGTCCATTTTCGACCCACCACCCAAACCCACGACTAGGTCCAGCCCCTTATCCACTTTAATCATGAGATCGCTCACATACTCCATAACTCTCGTCAATTGAGTTTTGACAGCCCACAAGACCCCCTCCACTTCTCCCAATGTCACCTGATAGCCCTTGTCTCCTACAAGTGCCTTGCCCTTTCCTTCCGCCAGTGACCTTAACACTGAAGCGTATGAGGCACCTTTGACCGAGGAAGGCCTTCCCACTGTCTTCCAATAAACAAACTCCCCTCTGTTTGCATGCGTTAGAATAACGGCTTTGGACCCAGTAACACTTCAAATGGACTGGAGAAAACCTTTCCATCCAATGCGATTTGTGCCTTCCGGAATCACCGACAAATCTTTCCTCCTTCCATTCCGGAATTATGAGAGTTGCAGAAAGCTGATCCTTGCGTTAATATGATGTTGAATGATGAGAACTCCATTACCAATCCTTAGCTCCCTGAAGAATCCTTCATGATAGTTGAGTTCTAAACAATCCTCTATTCCCTTAGCCACCCACGAAGTTGCTCTCTCACCTAGACACATGAACTTAGCCATCCTTTTGCTACGTTCAGAGATGCAAAAACTATTTCCTCCCTCTTTCATAAAAACGAAAGTTTTCGATTCCATCTTGAACCACCTCTCACCTTCCATCTAAGATGAATCCACGTCGCGCGTCGTCATCGTCTGATCCCAAGTCACAATATCATCTCCCAGGTCATCTCAAGGAGAAAGATGTTATTCGAAAAAAAGCATATCAGAATAGGAGATCTTTCCTGACGAAAATAAAGTGCAGATCAAAATCCCAATCGCTGGAGGGGGACCAACGTCCGAGGGCCCTCAGTGGATTCGCCGGAGCTTGTCGGTCTTGTTTGTGTCAGTGGCGGAGGCACAGGTTCGACAGTTGATGTTGCCTCTAAGAAAGACAGAGAGAGAAACTTGCAAAAGTCCAGGTTGCTGGATTGAGGACCTACGCCGGACAGCCTTAGCGAAGTTGCCGGGGCCTATCGGCCTTGTTTGTGCCGGTGGTGAGGTGGCACTCGCCGGTCTAGGGTGATTGAAGGGTGGCGGCGGGTTTGGGTGCCTTAGGGTTTTCTCTCTTCGTTGAACTTCTTCTTACCTAATCCTCTTTTTTTTCAAGGCACATACTTGACCTGCTTCTCCTTAGTTTCTGCATGCGAGCGTTGAAGAACCCAAGTATCTTCCAGAAAATTAATCCATGTGCTGAGAATATCTGCTTCTACCCTAGCTGAGCTTATGGATTGGGAAAACTCATCTTCCTATGTAAACATGAATTGAGAGGAATAGTGTGCATAATGGAAATTTTTGAGGGGTGGTTAGGTCAATGAGATCCTCACTTGGGAAGGTGTATTTTGTCAATCCTCTTCTGGAAGGGTTGGTTTTGGTTTCTGAGTGCTTGGGTTAGTGGTTGGGAGAAAGCTTATTCATGAGTTAAGGTTTTAGTATTGCTTATTATGATGTCTCTACCTTAGCTGTGAAATGTTTACTTAAGGGATTTGTTAGTCATTATAATATTTCTAACTGAGAGGATATGAAGCATTGCTCTAGCCAGGGTGGTTCGTGGCAGATTGGAAAGCGAAAAGGCTTTGTTTTTTTTTTTTCACATAAAAAAGGACTGAGGAAATTTCATTTCCATGGTGGTGCAGTGGTGCTGCTGGCATCAGTTGAACTGTTCTATAAAATACGCACACACACACACACACATATAGATCAGCAAAACCGATGCCTAATGAAGGGCCTTTCACGTTAATTAAAAAAAAAAAGAATTTAAGGGTCTTTATCCTTCGACTGTAGGTTAGCTTGGGTGCTTGTTCTTATTTTTCTAATAGAATCATGTTCTAAATGCAGGTTACCATGTTTGCACTACCATTGGTCATGCCTCAAGTACTGACATTAAAATCATTGGTAAGCTCATTTGGTGACCTCATCCAGAATAAGAATAATCTCCCTCTTGTTAATTATGTTGCTTTGTTAGCCTTGTTTGTTTTAGTGCCCTAGATGCTATGGTGTAAATCGTTTCATAGCATGCTTCTGTTTGTGAGTTAACTTAGAGGTATAAACGGTTTAAAAATATTGCAGATAAAAAGAATCCCCATGCTGGTGTTATCGTTAAGATGTCCAATACTGGTGCAGAGCTCAACTGTTCACTCTCTGTGTCTGTTATTTGTGATTCAAATGCTTTTCAGGTGGGGTTCTTGTTCTATTAGTATCCTGAGGTTGATTCCATTTTCTTGGGTGTTTACATATCATGTTCATGTCATTTTTCATATTTCTGTTTCAGGGACCAAATTCACTGGAGAAATTAGGAACCTGTGATTATGTGAGTGCTTTGAACCCTAGAAAAAGCTTTTACTGCATTCATACTTATTCCTTTATATTATTTGAAAAGATTGTTTTTTGACGTCACATCACCTGCTTCCTTGAACATAAACATCGTGCATCTGTGTATGCATGCATGCGCTCATGTGCGCAAATGTATGTGCACATTCTATATCGTTGATATTGTTTTTTTACAGATGCTGATGAGCTCTAAATAAAATGGCTCCTAGTCGTCCCATGAGAACAGGATGGAGGTTAAATTCATGGGTTCAAGACCCATCAGGCGTGTATATAAATTACTAATAAAATAAAAGCTGCTCTTGAGATAGTGATTCGTTTTCCGTTATTAACGATATTTGAGAGGACCTTTGACAAATGTGGCACAATCAGAGCTTATTAGAATAGTTTTGAAGTTTATTGGACTATTCCTGTGTCTGAATACTCAGTAATGATTATTTGAATAATCTGTTAGAATATGATGCTTTTCTCCACACTCTGGGCTGTACACTGTAGTTCTTTGGCTTTCTGTTTTCTGCTTTAGCTGGATCCACATTTATTAGCTGTGATGGTCTTGACTGTGGAACTTTAAGGCTCTTAAATACTAGGAAAATGAACTTATTATACGATCTGAAAATGTTCGTAATGGTGGTACCAATGTCTCATTGCAAGTACTGTTTCAGTGTGTTAGCTATAACAACCTATGACTAGAGTCGAACGCCACATGTTTCAATTGGGACTTACTGGCACCCTTTTTTGGCCAATGCCGGGGATGACTAATAAATAGTTGTATTTCATTCAACTTATAAAAAAAATAGTCGTGTTTCATGTAGATTTCTGAGTCCGTTCCACCTGGTTTCTTCATGTTGATAAACTATCACCTGATTTTGGTAGTGCCTTTAGCTTCAGTGAGTGCATTGCCAACCATATTTTTTTGGACTGAACCAATCAATTGCAAATCAAATAAGAATAGAAAAGAAAGAAAGCACTATGCTTGAGATGATATGCAAACTCAGGACTGATGAAGTGTCCAATTCATTATTTGATTACTAATAAATCTGCATTCTTGTGTCTCGGCTGAATCATGATTAATGTGAAATGGAAGGAAAATAGTGTTATAACATGTGGTGATGTTGGAGAGGGGGAAGGGGCCGGGATGAGAGGAAATCAAGTGATCTATTTATTACTGTATGTAGTTTTTTGCAGTTATGGATCTCAACATCTTTTACTGGCAAATGCTTTCTAGACATTTGAAAGTAGATTAATCATGTATACATCCATGATTCAAAGTGATTGAGGTTCATTTCTCTGACAGGCTACGATGATGAGGCATCCTTCTGGTTGCGCCAAGATTGTCCAATTTCATGGGAAAGGGTGGGGTTGGTTTGGAACCTTCATAACCATGTAGGTTTTTAGCATGCATCTCATAAGCATTTAATTTTACTCGTACACAGATTTTTGGTGATCCTTACAATATTAAGGAGTTATATTGATCATTTTATCGCTGTGGTTCAGTGTGTTGTGCCTTTTCGGAGGGTATTTTCTGGCCGGTACAATTTATCGATATTTCTTCGTTGGAGTTCGTGGAATAGATGTATGTTCTCTTACTTAACCGGTTCTTCTTGTTATGCATGTAAATACATACTAATGCATGATTTTGCCACATATTTTGCTTATGCATGTATGTGTGCGGTACTGAGTCTGTGTGTGTGTGTGTGTGCAGCCAGAGGCACAAATTAAAAATTATCATCCACTGTTGTCTTAGTACTACGGAGACCGTAAAACTATGTTACTTAATACTTATCACTCTATAAGAAAGAAATAGTAGTCTTAATGCGCAGTTGAAGCACCTAAACCTGCCTTGGTGTTTTGAATCCAGTTGTTAACTTCATTTCTCATCCTGTTCAGATTATCCCAAACTTGGACGTCTGGACCAGTTTACCTCAAAGAACACGGGTACTCCTTCACTTGTTTGCTTTTTTCTCCCCTTCAACTGTTTGCTTCAGCTTCCCTTTTATTTTTTTTACTGTGTTGTCTCACATGTATGAACAACTTTGTAATAAACGCTCTTTTCTCTTATTCTCCATGTATGCTTGCTACTTAATAACTTAACGTTCTCTCTGATTTTTTTTTCCCCTAAGCAACTTACAGTACTCTTGTTTCCTCTCTGCAGAGTTCGTTTGCATCTATGGTGCAGAAATTTAGGGGACCTTCTGAGGGCCATCGGAGCTCCTATTCTCGGGTCAACTTCTGATAATATACATTTTCCATTTGGAGATTTCATCTTGTATCATCTCAGCTCTGCCATGAACATTCAACGTACAAGTGCAACGTATTGGTCAGTTTTTGGATAGTGACCTGCCGGCAAATCCCAATGGCTTCGACGGAGAGTATTTTTTTTCATCTGTGGCAGAATTACGACTATTGCTTGACATAAACCACCGTAATGCAGGCTCTTTCTGGTATCTTTTCCATCCCGGTGTATCTCATCAGAGATATTCAATTGTAATCAAAGCTGGCCATAAATGGTGTTATAATTTTTCTTAGCTTTTGTTTAGCATTTTGAACGTAATGTTATTCTCATGACCTTTGATTTACGCGCCTTGTTATTTCTAAAACTTGTATCTACAATTGATTGGAAGAAATTTCACATAAGGGTCTCGCTTGTATACAAAAACACTCTCAATCCATCTCATCTCATCTTACAATTTTCCTAAATTCTTATACAAAGTATAATAAATAATTCAATTTTTGGATGGATGCTTGAGAGTAATTTCCATGAAGTTGTCACCTCCTAATAAAATGACATGAGCCAAAAGTTTCAAACGCTACCGAAATAAATAGCCAGAGGAGGAAATATCTGGCTGTGCCTGTTCGTTCATCAATGAGAGATCCAAAACGAGGAAAACAAAAGACATACCTGATTGAAAAATATGCTTCTTATGCGTTTGGCTTTCTACTCACTCCTATGAACCGACACCAGCAACAATGGCAATGGCAAGTGTTGCATGATGTATGAGCAGCTTCCTCTAGTTATAATGCAAGTAAAACAGAATAACGCAGTGGGACTCTTTAGCCAAACCTAGAAGGTTTTGTAAGTGATATGAGAAAGAACTTGAGAGTAGCTATCCATCATGTTGCTAAGGCATAAAAACAATCAAAGCTTTAATTAAAGCATGAGCATGGCTGTAGGTTTGGTGGGGAGTTGGGTACCTATAGCAAACATACTTCCTCTTCCCACATCAGTGCACATATTACACAGGCCAAGGCCATCGCATTAGCCCAATCTATTCTCTGGCTCCACGTTTTCCTTCTGTTACCCTTGATTATCAATAAATTAACTATCATTGACAAAAGGAATATAATTTATATATATATATATATATATATATATATATATATTTGTGCGCATTTTTTAGAAAAAAGGATGAGAAAAAAAAAATCAAAAGAACCAAAGCGATGACATTGTCTTTTTGTCTAGTTTCCGTATGCTGTCCCCAACTTATTTTAGAAGGGAATCATATAATAATGTGGATGGGATAATGACGGGTGTAGAATTTAAGAGGATATTTTTGTGAAATGTGTTGTGAAAAATATTGTGTATAAATCATTTTCGAACGACCACTCGAAAGGTTTCAAAGCAGGGGCAGCATCTCTCTTATACAAAATACCCAAAAAAAAAAAAAAAAACCTGAAGATAGTATCTTCTTCCACTAATTAACAATCGTTAGTTAGGTAATAATTAATATTCAGTTAAATTAATGAATTTGGTTCATTGGTTGATCAATCTCTATTGTGCATCCGATTATCAGCTTGCGTACAGCATGCAGCTGTCCTAATATATTGTTTCCGGTAAGGATCGATATTCGGGCAAATGGAGGGGGAGCAGGTGATGAGTGCCAACCAACTGAAACTGAAATGTTACCAAATACCCCAACCCTCTTCTACCTAAATTTCTTTTTATATTTGAATCATATTTGTTGGTTTTTTTTTTCCTCTCTCTCTCTAAAACTTGTCATTTGATTAAGAAAAATGATAGTTGTAATCGTGAGTGTGTGAGTGTGTAAGTACCGTACAATCACTTTGAAAAGAAATGAATAAATACGGTACCCATATAAAAATAAAATTAATTTTTTAATAGTAGACTCTACTCTTTTTTAAAGTGACTACACAACACTTACATACTCTACGACTATATTTAGCATTACTCTTTGATTTTATATTTTAAGGCAGTTTGCAGATTCGCAATGTTTGTAACCAAAAGACATGAGTCTTACCTTCAAAGCCAAGCGACATTACAACCTCCTGGCCAGACCATCATTCACCCACTACCGGCCTTCTTCATCACGCCCCTTCCTTCTAATAATTTAAAGGCGGTATTTCCTTTTCCTTTTTCCTTTTTCTTTTCTTTCTTCCAAAGCACTAATCTGAGAATTGATTTCTCTGTCATTAATTTACCAAAATACTCTCGAGTCATAATGCATGGGACAAGTCAAAAAGCAAGAAAAAATCATTAATATTGCCTTAAATTCAATTTGTTATATGATCATTACCGTTTCTCACATAGAATAATGTAAGAAAATATACATGAATTAATATATACTCTGGGTTCTTTTTATTCGAAAATGAAAACGGTCAGATTTACTTAAAAACAAGAATGTAATGTACTTTAACAAATGTCATGATTTTACAGAACATATATTATACACACGAACGAGATGGCTTTGCGTGTCTATTACCATTGAGTACTGTAGGGTTAAGATGGAGATCATCATGTGCACAACAAATAGTTAGCGTTTTTGTAAACTTAATATTAAGATGAAACACATGCATGCCAGCATACCATTGACATCTCCAACCTACTTAGTTCCTATATTTATTGAATAAGCATAACAACATGTTAGCTCTCATCAGAGGCTCCCAACAAAGACTTTCATACGCATACATACAAACAAATGAAGCCACCGCTCTCGGCTTCCTCTCATGTTCTCCGGAAGGCTCGTCTCTTTCCCTACCTTGTCACCTTACTATCTTTCATTGTTTTCGTCGCCGTTCTCTACGGCGAGGATTTCATTTGCCTCTTCAGCCAACCACTCCAACTCGGCTCTTACCGATACCAACCCTCCACCAGAACCGGTGAGTAAAAACTGATGCCATTGATGTTCAGAAACTTAAGCTTTTCACTGACGAGTTGGGTTTTTTTTTTTTTTTGGTGTGTTTTGGGGTTAGAGAAGAAGTGGAAGAAGTTGCCGTTCGCCTTAGGTAAGACAGAGGAGGGGTGTGATGTGTTCAGCGGGAGGTGGGTTTGGGACGAGTCGACTCATCCTCTTTACCAAGAGTCGGAGTGTCCGTATATACAGCCACAGTTGACTTGCCAGGAACGTGGACGGCCCGAGAAGGATTATCAGTATTGGAGATGGCAGCCTCATGATTGCTCTCTTCCCAGGTCTGTTCAAAATAATATTAAACGACAATCTTGTTGATAACTTTAAAACGGTTCAAAATCTTCAACGATAAAACGGTTCCCAGGTCCGTGTAACGGTGTACGTCACATGCACGACGGAGTTCCGCCAGAAGTGGGACATTTCTCAGGCTTCAGCCAGTGTCGGTCTTGATGGTAGTTCTGCCTAAATTAATTTCAGCCAATAGATGGGCTTGTCGACATGGCCCACCATATGTTTTCCATTCTATTGGAGCCCAAAATTAAGATTTCGATAATCCAGTCTGGACCTGTCTGAGGAGGTTTTTGTTCCTCGGCCTTGGGTTAAAATCTTAAAGATAGCAAAGAAAATAGGTTTAAAATGAAGCTTTGAATAATTTTTCAATTTGTTTTTTCTGGTCGTGTTCATTATATATACTGGTGCTGTGTTACTTTTCGAATTTGATCATTTGAACGAGTGGTCTTAGAAGCATTTGCAAGTCCTTTAATTAAATCTAATGAAATACATACAATAATTTCCAATAAGTTTTATGTTGAAATTTTATACTTTTCTTTAATTTCCAGTACTGATTGTATTGCATGTAATGTTTCTTTCTCAATTTTATAATACATGATAGTTTCAATGCCACATTGATGCTTGAGACACTCCGAGGAAAAAGAATGATGTTCGTCGGAGATTCATTGAATCGGGGTCAGTATGTTTCATTTGTTTGTCTTCTTCATTCAATTATACCCGAGGATGCCAAATCCATGGAAACTTTTGATTCATTGACCGTTTTCACAGCTAAGGTACTGACATTCAATTCCTACTTTATATTTACTTCGCGCGATCGATCTCCAGTGTTCACATATATAATTTAATTTGCTCTATTGTTATCTAATTAATCGTTCTTTTCTTCTTTCTTTTTTCTTTTTCCTTTTTGATTCGATCCCAAAATTTAGAATTACAATGCCACAATCGAGTTCTATTGGGCGCCATTTCTTCTTGAATCAAACTCAGATAATGCTGTCGTTCATAGGATATCTGATAGGATTGTTAAGAAAGGATCAATCAATAAGCATGGCCGACATTGGAAAGGTGTTGATATACTAGTATTCAATACCTATCTTTGGTGGATGACCGGCTTGAAGATGAAGATATTGTTAGTACTTCTTGTTCCTAAAGAAATACTTTTTTCACTAATTCCCCGGCCTTCCTAATTTATAATCTTGTAATTCTAATGGTATAAGATTCTCAGGCTGGGATCTTTCGATGATGAAGTGAAAGATATTGTGGAGGTGTCAACTGAGGATGCTTATCGAATGGCAATGAAAAGTATGTTGAGATGGGTGCGGAAGAATATGAACCCTAAGAAGACAAGGGTCTTCTTCACTAGCATGTCGCCTTCTCATGCAAAGTACGTAATTAAGTATAACTAGCTAGTAGTACTCAACCCCGGCCCATTCATGTACGTATCAAATCTTGATTCATTAATATTCTAATTTCTTTATTTGCAGGAGCATAGACTGGGGAGGTGAACCAGGTCTCAACTGTTACAACGAGACAACTCTGATTGAAGATCCCAATTATTGGGGCTCAGATTGCCGGAGAAGCATAATGCAAGTGATAGGAGAAGTATTCGATAAATCGAAGTTTCCCATTACATTTCTCAACATCACTCAACTCTCAAGTTATCGCAAAGACGCCCACACTTCAATCTACAAGAAGCAATGGAGCCCATTAACTCCTGAACAGTTAGCAAACCCTGTTAGCTATGCTGATTGCGTGCATTGGTGTCTGCCTGGTCTTCAAGATACTTGGAATGAGCTTCTTTTTGCCAAGCTATTCTATCCTTAATGCTCTTGCCTCTTTCAGATGGCCTCGTGGAGTGGAGGAGCTAGAGCATGCAATCAGTTGCATTTTAACCTACTTCGTTTGAAACAGTGACTTTGAAAGAAGGGTACTGCATGTGGGGATCAGAGAATTATGAAAGGGCAAAAAAAAAATTGGTCTTTACGTGTAAACTGTAAAATAATAGTGATTGTTGCGAAGGGAAATGGAAGCTGTGCAAGAAAATTAAATTGATTTTTTGTAATCAAAACATAAAACTAAAAAAATATGAGATGATTTTGGCCCTAATTAAACCTATACTATACATAATTTTTTACTTTTTTTCACTTATCAAATATGTGGTGTATGGATGATGAGTATAATAATTCAATTAGTTTAAAAAAAATAAAACTAAAAAATAAATAAATATAATATATAATGTATAGAGATAATGAATTACAAAACTTTTATACGTCTGCAACGTATTCACATTAAAAGGAAGTCTTTGGGCTAAAAAAACAAAATAAAAAAACTGTTATATCTTAGATCTTTAACAAATGAAGCCCATGTGAACAGGCTGGTGAGCTACATTCCAATCTGGGGAAGGCCTATTCATCGTAAAAGAAGTCTTTATGCCCCAAAACAATTGTCACCTTGTAAACTACGTGATCATGTACCTTCATCTGATTCCATACATTCGACTTTAGTCTACAGCGTGCATTTTCCGCGCTTGGCACTCACTGAAAAATGATCTTGACTCGAGCCAAGAAGAAGTTGTTTATTTTTTAGTTTTTGAATAAAATTTAATAATTAACAAATTAGATAAATAAAAAATAAAAAATACAAATTTAATGATTTTTACAACTAACAATTAGTAGACTCTTTATTGAATTAAAAAATTAAAAATTATATAAATAATTAATATGTAACTAGTTTATGTTTATCCATAAGAATCATATATTATATATCTACATAAATTACCAATACATATAGATAATATGATAGTATATATAAGCATTTCATATATGGTTCTTATATAATAATATATAAAATTAGTTAATCTTACTGATTAACTATTGTACAAATTAAAAAATAGTTATGAAGTATATTATGGTACATATTATATATTTAATTATATAAAATGTGTGATGCTTATATTATTAATTAATATATATACACATTTATTATTGTATGAATGAACTTTAATTGAATTAATCTAATGAGTCACTCGAGCATAAATAAGAGAATTTTAATAAATTTTAATCGAGTCGAATTTAATTGAGTATACATCAATTACTAATCGAATAAATATATATTACTAAGGGTAAATTTTGTTTTTTCACGAATTCGATTAAAATTTAACCGAAACAGATATTGGTTGATCTAGTTGGCAACATTCCCTTGCTACAGCCTACAGGTGTTGGCGTGATCCCCGAAACAAATTTGCTATCTTGTTTCCACCCCTAGCTCTAGATCTCGATATCTCTCTCTCTGTTCTTGTACTCCAGTTGTAAATGAATGCCACGTGGATATTTTGAGGGTGGCTCCTCCTAGTTTCAACTTCAAGCCAAATTCCAGGAAAAATGCGACTACGTAAATATTTTATAATTATTTTTAAAAAATAAATAAATACGAAATTTATATAAAAAAAAATTTAATAATAAATTTCACTTTTTCTTTTTAAATAAATATAGAATACTTACACACTGTATAATTAAATCAACCATTATTCTTCCAGCACTTCACTTGCAAGCTATAGTGCTATCGATAAACGACAAAGTTTAAGAGACTGCATGCACAATGATAATATCGAGGCCGATCTGTTTTTTTTTTTTGTTTTTTTTTATTATTTTGTTAAATTGAAATGTGAGATGAACTCGAACAAATAAATTAGTAAAGTAATATTACATTCAATCGTGAAATGCATAAATGTCGTGTAGTCGTTTTAAAAAAAATAGATCTATTATTAAAAAATTAATTTCTTTTCATGTGGATTCTATATTTATTTATTTTTTTTCAAAGTGACTGCACGGTACTTGGACACTCTCAACTGCAAGTCTCATTTCTCAAATTAATAAGCTTCATTCTTCTGATATGCTCTTTGAAATAATTTGTTGGTGTACACGAATATGGATATGGACTATATTTTTTAGAGAATTTGTAATTCTTGATGCAGCTAGCTAGCTGGTAAGTTTATTATATATTTTATATGTGCAGAGCCACAGGTTTAATATAAAAAAATACATATTATTTTCCTAATTTTTTCTATTAAGCTAATTAAAATGATCAGTAAAGAACTGAATCACGCTTTATCTTTCAATTTACATCATTCTTACTAAACATACAAATGAAAAAATAAATAAATATATATATATGTTTAATTTTATCGTATTTTCATAAAAAAAAAATTAGAAGAGATAACTCATTCTTCAAACACATGCAATTAAAAAAAATAGTTTTGAGTTTGAATCGATCAAATATTCAAATCGGTGAGAACCAATTTAAAATAGCCAATTGAACCATTTTGAGAACGAATAAAAAAATGCATCAAAATTGATTTGATTTTCCGATCGAATCGACTTTATAATCATGTTGCAACTGATCATACTCTAGAACTGACAAAGCTTTGCCACGGATATCATCATATGCGGCTTTTGGTTGCAGCAGATCTCGGTTACAGCTGCATATCCTATATATTAGATATACAGCAGATCGATAGTGCAAGACAACGTACGTACATGAAGATCAATTCCAGGACAACGTACGTACATTTAATTTTGTCGACTAAGTTTTAGTACCGGCTGCACCCACTTCTTTGAAGTGGTTAGTAGTTACCCATTAATTCATGATCATCAAGTGGCTTTGTGTCGCTTGCATGAAACCTACTTAAGCAGGAAAAGCCTGATCATGAATCTTCAACATTTACCGCCGCCGCAAGAAAAAACACCCACAATTAAGATTGTTCACTTAACAACATGTGACTGTGCATGAGTACGAAATCAAATAGTCAAGCGATGACTTGGAATGAGAGGGTGGCTAAAACTTTCGTGCAGAAAGTATTGTCCAGTCAAATCACTCGTGGGAAAGGAAAGGAAATGTATGGCTTTTGATTCATTATCTCGTGCAAATAAGAGGGACATTAAAAAGCCTCCTTGCCCGGCCACTTGCAAACCAACTTGCAAGCTGTGACCCTTCCAAGTTCCAACACAATTACACATAATACACGATACATGGGGAGAGAGAGAGAGAGAGAGAGAGAGAGAATACATACAGAGATAGAGGTGGAAATAACAAGTGGCCCCTTTTTTTTTTTTTTTTTTTTTTTCTACAAGGAGTTCAAGTTATTAAAGCCAAGTTGCAAGTGCAGCTATTGATTCTTTCAATGCAAAGATCAATATTTTAACGTGGAATTCAAACTCTCCGTGCATGATCAGCTGAAGCGGAAAATTCCCAGGCCTTTAAAAAAGGGAAAAAAAAAATTAATGAGGATGTTGAAGTGTTCTTTATCTTTTCTTCGTATAGACTAGCTCGAAGCTTCAAGGAAACTTACAAAACCATCGGCCATGCTGTCTGTCATGCACTAATTACCAATGATTAAGTACATGCGCGATAGGATTAAATATTGACGCACTGAAAGGACATTGAAATGAAGATTTATCATAATCACCATCGAAAACTGCTTTTATTACTGTTTGCGATGAAGAAAGCATAAGGCCGTGTCAATATAGCAGTATATGATCTGCGGCCTGGAATGACGTTTAAGATTATTATATCTTGATCAGGATAGATATGGTGATCATGTACATATCAATGGATCGACAACGATTCCCTGTCTCGAATTCCGGCGATCGATGGATTAATTAAACGCATCCCACGTTATCTAATTTACTAATCAAAGGGCCACATCCGAATTCCATTACACTTTAGATATATAAAAGTTAAGTAGTTTTTGTGCTTCATGAGTTGCCATGACTGATTTTCTTCTCTAAGAAATATCTCCTGCAAACTAGGGTTCAGTGCTACCCCGTACATGAATAACAAGACGAGAACATAATATTAATTAAGAAAAATGGAAAACATGGAAGCAAACGTAGAGGGAGAGTTCACGATGACTATATATATATAAAACACATCTTCCAAATTAACATACACAAAAACAAGTCTGCTCAGATAGAACAAAAAGAACGCTATTAAATTAATCTAACAAAGGAACACCCATGTGACCAAAAAAACATAAAAATACCCCGATCGTATGATCCTAATGTAGGAGGTAGCTAGCAATCTTCAGAAAGCATCGATGGTTGGCTCCCCCCCCTAAAAAAAAGGAAAGAATCGACTGTAAAGGGAAACAATCTAAAATATATACGCAGGAGTAATATGCGTATTTTATATATATGATCATCTCCAACCATTGCCACCTGAGAAAGTCTTCAGAATAACCTAACTACGAATTTTCCATGTGCGTCTCAATGATGATGATCCATGATACACGATCGATCCGACCAATATCAGAGACCAAAAAAAAAAAAAATATGAGCATCATATATTTGTTAGTTTCTAGCCATATTCTCGGCGATCTGCGCCAAAGATTGTAAATTGCAACGTACTATCGTATCAACAAACACACACGTCTCATCCTTGGTATTACCAGGCGGCACATCAACCACGTAGGACTCAATCACGACCGTACCATTTCCGGCGGAAGATGCGGGGTGAAGGGTGGTGACGGACCGGTAATTGTGGAGGCGATGGTCCCCACCGACGACGCTGAAACTGAGGACGTGGCGCTCGTCATCGAGGATCTCTAGGCGCTCGGTACTGGAGGCGGCGGGCAGGCCCGATACGACTTGTACCTCGCGGAGGCTGCCCACGTCGCCATCGCCGTCGATAACGTGGCAGCTCTTGAGGAAGTGCTTGTAGGCCTGCGGTTCGTCGAATCGTCGGACCACTGACCAGACGGTGGAGACGGGCGAGTCAATGGTTTGGACAACGGCGGAGCAGCACTGGTTGGGACCCAACATGTGGGTGTGGTGGCTAGCTACGAAGTCGGGTACTGAGTGGAATCGGATGTGAGGGAGTGCGTAGGTTTGGGATTGTTTGTGGCGAATGAGGGTCGTGGTTGTGGTGGGAATGGTTCTGTGAAATTGTACTGAGGAAGGCATATTTTCTTTCTTTTGTTCTTTCTTTCTCTGCCAGCAGCTTCTTATTTATTGGTTTAATTTCTTAGGAAACTTAGTGCTGCTTCAAATACGTGATGGGCAGTATATATATTTGATTATTTGTGCTAGAGAGAGAGAGAGAGAGAGAGACAGAGAGAGAGAGATTGGGTTATTGTTTTTTGGTTGTCCACTTGGATTGGCTCTCTCCAGTCCTCACACTCAGAGAGAGAGAGATAGAGATGCTTTTAGACTTTGGGAGAGAGGGAAGGAGATCGAGAGGAGCAGCTTTGATCACGCCGGTCGGACTTGCAAGTGGACCGTCAAGTTGCAACTAACTTGTTTTTTCAGCTTTTAATTATCCATTTCTTTATTCCTAACCACAACCCTCGCAAATTGTTAATTTCTTTATCCGATCGATCTATATTATTATTTGTATTTTATTGGCTTAATTTTCAAACTATTTTTATTTTGTTAAAGCCTGAAGACTGCCGACGGTCCATAATAATATATACATGCATACATGACCCATGATTTAAATCAAGTTTCTTTATTTACCATCTGGTTCATATATATATATATATATATATATACATACAAGAGAGATTGTTAGCGCCGCGCGGTCCAATTGCAGCCGTCGTGTACTTTGTCGTAAACAAAACTTTCAAACGCACATGGTTTTATGTACCATTAATGCAAAACAGGCCGTAACGTGAGAGTCAGAGACGTAGATCGAGGTATAAATCCATATCTATATCTATAGAATGAATAATGCTACTCTCACCACCATTATATATATATTTTTAATTTTTTTAATTTTTTTTTATTTAATGATTAAATAAATATTTTTTAATGATATTATAATTTTTTTATAATATTAAAAAAATACATGTATAAAAAAATAAAATAAAAAATATTACATTTTACACTATGTGTAGCTCCCAGGGAGTGGTGGGATGCCTATTTTTTTTTCTTTCATATTTTTTTAACAATTTTTTAATATCTTTAATTATTAAAAAAAACAAAAAAAAAACATAATTTTAATAATAGTTATTTCCTTAACCATTAAATAAAAAAATTAAAATAATTGAACAATAACTTTGAAGGGATGATCTACAAGCATTTTTCATATCTATATATAGAAGAGGTATATATACACACACATCCACAATTAATGAGTACTATATATATATATATTATATAAAAAATATTCTAAAAACAAAATGATTATTTTGTGGATGTAGCAGTACTATATATATATCTTCTATATACAATCGGGGATGCATAATATCTATATACAAAATGGTAATATCTTCTATATTACCACGTCATCGTCTGATAGGATTATTAAAAAAAAAAAAAAGAAGAAGAAAGAGGGAAGAAAATGCAGAAGACGAATTAAACTGTAAAAAATGTAGAAGATGAGATAAGAGTGGGAGAAGAGAGATTTGAGAAGAGACAAAACCCATTTCGAAACTATCTGATGAGCATTTCAACTAGAACTGGAGCATTCGGCTGGAGCGTTTCGTCTAGATTTTATTTTTTCCATTTCCTTAGTTTTGCATCCATGCATGAACAGAGTGTTAATTTTTTTCATTCTGGGTTTTATTTTTTTCTTTTTGCAAAAATTGTACCTACTGAACAATTGAAAAGCTTGAGTTGTGCTTTATCATTAACATCAAGGTTCAATTCAACACGTACGAAAAAATTGATCTGAGAAGGGGAAGGAAAGAGTAGACGAAGGAGAAGAGAGAGCTGAGAATGGGACACACGAAGGGGAGATGCCAGGATTAAATGGTGTGTTTTGATTTTTAATGAAAGATACCGTTTTGTTAAAGATGAAATAACCCATATTTGAAGAGACAAGAAAATGATGTGTTTTGATTGCTTTATATGATGCGCACTATTTTATTAATTTGAGTGGCGGTTACCCGCCGGTCCGATTGCATTAAGCATTTTTCATATATATATATATATATATGAACCATTTATATATGATTTTGTCCATTTTATTTTTCTTAGTTTAGACAGCTAGCCTCTCGATCGCTTTAAATGTGTTAATTTCCAATCACTTCTACAGATCTCGATATATTTGACCTCCACTTCGTACGTGCGGGTGTGGCTGCATTTAGTACGTCCTAAATTGAGGGCTAAGGAAACAGTGAAGATCATGTCATGTTGTGTTTGGCCATTACATATCTGATTAAATAATTATACGGTTTCTTTCTTATTTGCCAACTCAAAATGTTTGAATATCATATCCCAAAGTGGTCAGAATCGCTTAATCATGCACATCTCCAATAAAAAATTTCGCATTCCTAAGTATCGAGATAATAATCGCATCGCTGAAACACTTTCTCAGCACAATGCACCAAATTATTTGGAAAGATGGATCGATCATGCATGTCAATATATCATGAAACAATATAGCTAGGTAGGTTATATTTGTCGATTTTCTAGCTATATATATATATATAGCTCGTATAAACTGGCTGGATATAACTCCCAAAGTTGAAATATTGATACGAATTATATATGTAGTGCAAAAACAGATAAAATTAATCGATGCAATTCTCATGAACAGGTGGTCTTTTGACCAAACTCATGAGATCGAAGAAGAAAAAACCTAGGTTAATTTTCAAGCTCTTACTATATTAGTTTATATATATATATATATATATGGGTTATATATAAGAGATCTAACTGTGTAAATCATACTAGGCAATGATTTGTTTCTTATTTTTTTGCTCTTCTCACGTCCAGTTTTCATGTCATCAACTAAGTATTTGCCACGATGGTATATCTTGAAAAAAAAATTCATGAGAAAAGTCAGTATTTGTTGCAGTGGGAAAACTATATATAATATGAAGTTAAATGGATTAAATATTTAACGTTATCACAATTATTTTACTGTCTGGCAAGTGGCAACATTCACCTAATAATTTCTTTTAGAGGTCATGTTGAGTATCAAATTGTCAGCAGTATTTACAGTGAAACTCATTATATATAATTTTAAAATAAATAAATTACCAATAGTTTTTAGTATAATTGAATAGTGGTTTTTGTTTTAATATCAATTTGGAGTTAGGGGAGGATATTCCAGTAATTAATTAATTTAGCTATCAAACAGGTTCTAATTTATTACCGATTAAACTTTAATTTTTTCTCTCAAAATACGTACATGCATGCTGCATGCTGTACTACTCTTAACGTTCGATTTACTCTTACAACTTTATTTAAACACGATTCGATCCCCATAAACTTCTTTTTGTCCCTTCTGATCTATTTCTCTAGTCTCACCAATTATAAGTTGATCAATCTTTATTCAATCTTAAATTAAAGTCAAAACAGGTTTTTTTTCTTTGAAAAAAAAATTCATTTTAAATTTCTTTCATTTGTTTAACAGCTTGAATATCATGTCATTTATTGGATTTAGCTGCATGTCTATGGAAGTTGAATAGTATATCCATGGAAAAAAAAATATATATATATTTACAACAAACAAAAAATGATGAAATATACGATCAAAAACATTTTCAGTTACTTTGGCACTTATATGGATCAGTACTAGCTAGTATCGACATGGCGAATAGTATATATAGCAAATTAAAGCAGGCTGGCTCACCTGCCCCCATTTTCTGAATCGAGGAGGGACCTGGTCGAGGAAATCTGGCAGGGTTTGTGGGTGAGAAAGAGGAAAAAGTTTTAGTGCTGGCTTTCAAGTTGCCATATTTCTAATTTAATATGCCAACTTGATGTGTTTTTTGGTTCAAAGAAGTTTCTATCAAGAGAATCTATTCAATGCATTCAATCCAAGTTCCAGATCGACTTAATCCCACCATCTTAGTTTATATATGTTTGAGGCTGTACGTCTTGGAATCCAACCATTTTACAATTCAATTATATTTTAATTTTCAAATTAGCCAATGGTTTATTGAATTAAACAATATTAATTAAATCTCTCTCTCTCTGTGTGATGAAAACAATATTAAACAGGTAAAACAGCTTGTTGATGAAAACTAAAGCAGAATTTGTCGAAAGCTATATGTATGTCACAAATTTTCCAATTGCGTTAGTTTCTACCGTTTTCGGTGCCATCTTGGCCATGTGTCACAACGGGGGTATCTTCGCCCGTTTATTAAGGGGCAATATATAAGTGCAATGTGTGGACAACAAAAACATAAGACCAGGAAGGACATAATATCTTTATTTGAATAAGTCTGTAGAAAAGTAATCAATAGACCGAGTCTGTACTACTACATTCGCGGGACGACAAACAAAACTACATTGTAAACAATGATGTTCCGTATAATCCTCAGAGAGCATTTCGGGATAGGTGTCCAGAATTATCAGCAACATCCCCTACCATTAAAGCACATCTTGCTCAACCTGGTGTTCTGGAACATACTGCTTACTGTAGAACCAAGTCAGTCATAAGAAATTTAAAACACATTTTTTCATGCAAGCTTATACATCAGTGAAGTGTTTGGTATATCAAAAAGGAGGCTTGCAAATAGAATTTTTCTTTCCACAAATGAATGGTGCATAAAATTATGAGAGTTAAGTCATCTTGATGAATGTAATCAAAGCTACATGCACGAAAATCAACTCGATCGGATGTGAATTATGCCACAAGTCATCTGAGAGAGAGAGAGAGAGAGAGAGAGCCTCCAAAGGAAAGATGGGTAACTACACTTTCA
Organism: Juglans mandshurica; assembly: GCA_022457165.1. NCBI lineage: Eukaryota > Viridiplantae > Streptophyta > Magnoliopsida > Fagales > Juglandaceae > Juglans > Juglans mandshurica. Next base: position 681,231 of record CM039619.1, on the reverse strand, counting down.
GTACCATAATAGAGGATAGTTTTACCCCATGTCAACTTGTTGAAGCCTTTTCATTCTTCATGATCATATGGAATGATTTCATACGATCCTCCTCCACCATTTCCCGTAAAATATCATCTTCAATCTTTTCAGCCTGCCAGCGAGAAGGGTCCTCCACAAATGCCTCACTAAAAATCATGCTTGAGACCCACTCCTTCCATGTTGTCCTACGATACTTGCCTTCTTCCAGTGTTCCTGTTGCCAATAGCTGATACACATAAACCACTTTTTGCTGACCAGGCCGAAAAGCCCGTGCAATAGCCTGCTTTGTCTTGGAAGGGTTCCATTCTGAGTCCAACATTATAACCCGAGAAGCTGCTGTCAAACTAATGCCCTCAGCACAAGCTGTAATCGAAGCAAGCAGCACCCTTGAGGCTCCACCTGGTTCCTCGAATTTATCCATCACTCTTCCTCGCTCAAACAACTCTAAATCCCCTGTAAGGACCAAAACCTCTCTACCTCTCTGCCACCCAAAGATATTCTCAAATAACTCCAGAAACAATTTAACAGGTGCAATGTTGTGGCAAAAGATCAGAATCTTCTCCTTCTTGACGACACGATACACAAGGTTCAAAACAAATCTTACTTTTGATCCTTTCTTCAAATCAAACTTGTATTTTTCAAGCTCCATAAGTTCCCTTGTACTAAAAAACTTGCTAACACAGCCTGTGCTTTTAATTAACCAGGGATGTATTGAGCCAAGGGTTATCAAAAGTTCTAATTCCAGTGGATATCCAGGGTATCCTGCCATTATCTTGTGCAGTTTTACCAAAATCTCATGCTGTATGTCAGTTGAATTCATTAATAAGGTGTAAATTTGTAAACCTGGGAGGCTGTCAGAACCTCCACCTTCATACACATCTATAAATCCGTTTGTGAGATTTCTCAACATGTTTAGACCCTGCATCCTCTCTTCTCCTATGTTTGAATCAATTTTTTTTGCAATCTGATCTAAAAAGAACTTTCTTGCTCTGGATTCTCTCAAATGGCGAGCTTTTTCCTTCCCTTTCTTTTTCCTCCTGTACTTTGGGTCTAATTCCTTCAAAACTTCATTTACAAACTTGGGCCTTGCCAAACATAAGGTGTTAAAATATTCACAGAAATTGTTCTGAAACAAGGTACCTGAAAGCAATATTCTATGGTCTGTTTCAACTTTCATCAAAACCTTTCTCAACCTTGATTTTGTACTTCTGGGGTTGTGTCCTTCATCTAGTACCAATATCCCTGGACTTTCCCGTAGCACTTTAGCCATAAACTTTCTGTGGGCGAACTTGGAGTCTTCTCGCATTAATGTTAGAAATGATGTATAACCCATGACGAGAACACTTGGGTGTGCATGCCACTTCTGTATTTTCTCTAGGCAATCCAAAACATGCATGACATCATCAGTGGGCTTTGGAACTCCCGGAAAGGACACAGATTTCTGTGAATGCTGCTTGAAGACTCTGTAGGTTCTACGACCGTGAATTAGATAAACTGGAACAGGAATTTCCCACTTGATGCATTCCTTGTACCAGGTATATAGTGTAGTCTTTGGAGCAAGAACCAACGGTCGTTTTCCAGGGAACAATTTCAAATAGCTAACAAGGAATGAAATAATGAGAAAGGTTTTCCCCGCTCCAGGAGAATGAGAAATAACACAGCCACCAGTTTTCTTGGATGCCCTTTCCATAAGTGATGGTTCCAATGACCCAGCAATATTTTTCCATAGAAATTCGAAACCCTTCTTTTGGTGGAGGTGTAATTTCTTTACAAGTTCAGGGATTAAGGCCCATACATTTTCATTTTCTTCTGATAAATGCACATCTGAGGAAACTTGACGACAAAGGAGATGCAAATCCTCATCTTCATCCAGCTTATGCACTGAATCCTCTTCATTGCATTGCTTTTCATCTGTATTCCAGCATGTGTATTGCATCTGTAGAAATAAACAAGTAATCAGATATCTTGTGAAACAAATACATGGTTTGGAACCTGACATTAATCTTCCTATGCTGGAGATATGATCATGGATAAACCTAATCAACTAATTTTGGCCTCACTCCGAGGCATTTGTGTAAATTTTCTAATGCAAATGAATAGCCTGCAATCAAAATCATACATCATATTCTAGGATCACATATCTTCAATACTCTCTCATAGGTTTCACGATACTGAACATTTTCCCCCATGCATATTCAGCACATGTAGCAGCAAAAGGATATCATAGCTGTACTGCCTCCATCTAAAGCGCAGGTGAAAAAAGATACCAGATTTGAAATTTTTTTAAAAATATTCATTAATGATTTCCAAACTTACAAAGGGTGCTGAAACATCTCTTATCTCTGAGCTCACAAAGCCGCATCTACGACACAGAATTCCAATTTCTTCATCCAACTTGTATTCATGCTGGCAATAGTCATTTGATTTGTTCATGGTCTCAGTTGACACTCCAGCATTTGAATCCTGAAAATCATTTTATCAGACTGATGAGCCTTAAGGGATGCAGATTCATCTAAGATTACAAGAGATTAAGTTACACATTTATCTTCTTCTTCTTCTTCTTTACACTGTTCTCTCATGGCTTGACCAGAGGTTCCAGAACATGTCGTTAACAGATATCACACACACACACACACACCTCATCAACTGAGGATCAAAATGGGACTTCGACCCTGATAAAAGGTTGATAATTCTTACCTCATTGTCTTCAAAAAGATAACTTGATGCCATGGCTAGTTCCATTTCTTTCCACAACATTTCAGTTTCTGAGACCTCTTCCTCATTCTCATCTGGGGGTGGTTCCACCTCCCTCCTTTGGTCCAAGCTGTTTGTGTCCTTACTTTTTTTCCACTGGTCAATGATCTGTGGCTCTTCTTTCTTGACTGTGGTATCCATGTTCTTTAAGAACGAATCTATCAGATCCTTGTATGCACCTGCACTCAAGGATCTCTTCTGATAATTCCTCTCTTCACAAAATCTATCCCTTTTTGAAAATACAGAATGAGATCTTTTTCTTTGCACTTCTCGATTAGAAGCTTTTCCTTCCCATCTACCTTCAAACTCCATATCCTCCAAGCCAGAAATTTTCTTTCTCTGTAATTTAGGGGTACTATTCATGTAATAATACCGGGCAGAATGCTCAGTGATCTCTTCATAATTTCCATTACTTTTGGCAAGATGATGATGGTTTTCAAAGGCTATTGGGCCACTTTCGTCTGGCAGAGGAATAATAGCAAGTTCAGTTTGATGCTCTGTTTGACTAACCATGCTTGATTTTACCTCCGTTGATTTGATTGTTTGTTTGTACTCTAGGAGATCCTCAAAGGGTTTTATTCTTTGAGCATGGATCTTTGGTTTACCCTCATTACGCTCTTTTGAACGGTTTGCATGCATACGAAACAGGGAAGACAGTGGTAATGACATTTCGTCATCTCTACACTGGTCTACCTTGTATGGCCTGGTTCGGACAAAGCCAACATCTATCTCTGGAGCACTATCACAGCCAAGAAAGCGCTCAGGTTGTACATTTCGACGCTTGGAACGTCGCAATTCCATAAGATCATAAAATGGCGATCCAGCTTCAGGCATTCCACAAGCTGGGCCTGCCTCAATGGCATCTGCTGGAACAAATTGTACCATGTTGGGCACCAAAATATCATCTTTTACTCTGAAATTTACAGCATTTAAGTAATTACCAGAGTCAGATGTACAGCTATCATCATCAGCTCCCAAAATTTTATAGACAATCTTGTTTTGCACGGATCTTACGTCAAATGCTATATGCTTCAAAACTGATACAACAAGCAACCATGAAAGCTCAGATAAGAATTTCCCAAGAAACAATTTAGTTTTGGGCAAAGAAGAGCAGTCCTCAGAGGAAGCCCACCGATAGTGCTGATCTTCACAAGGAACTCCTTCAAGCCTTTGGAGGATAGAAATTCGATCAATTCCCACAACGTTAACCTCTTTACTGAGTGTTCCTCTCTCTGAACCTAGAGGGCCTTGGTTAACATAGAAGTTAACATAAAACTGGCATGAGCATTGATCTTCATGAGGCTTCCTCTCGACAGAACTTATTCTAGCATCAAGCCACACCTATATTATAAAGAGAATCTGTCAATCAACATGTATGAAAAAACAAGCCAAGTAATTTGTAAAGAGATAATATCTATATGCAAGCTGAGCACACTAGGAAAGTGAAATCACAATCAAAAGAAATTGATTCTGGTAATTGCACCTGCCCTTGCTTAGAGCTCAAAAGAGCACCAGAACACCTCCCCCCCCCCCCCCCCCCCCCCCCTTTACCTTTTGTTTAAAGTAAATAGGAAAATAGGTATGAGTGACTTCTAAGCTAGTAACCTAGCACCAGAATGTGTTACTCTAGCAGGTAAAATGAACTTATAGCCATCACAAATTTCAAATCGCATTGCCCGCCCTTCTTTTAGAGCACAAAAAGAGAACCAGAACCCCCCCCCCCCCCAAAAAAAAAAGTTTTTTCCTTTTAAAGAAGTACAAGTGATTTCTAAGGTAGTAATCTGGCACCAGAATGTGCTACGCTACTAGGTCAAATACACTTATAATCATTAAAGATTTCAAGTTACTAAAATCTAAGTAAAAGGAAATAAATTAACAACTCAGTTCCAATCACCCCAAAATTTGGAAGTACAAAAGGTTGGCGGGGAGGGGGGGGGGGGGAGAGAGATATTTGGGAATTGAGAGAGTTTTCAATACATAGTTTCAATAGAGAATAGAGAGTAACAATGATAAATAAAATAAACCGTGTTACTGAACTATCATTGAAGACAAAAACAAAATGCTCTGCATTTTTACAAGTACAGAAACATATACTTCCACAGAAGTATCATTGAAGACAAAAGCAAAATGCTCTGCATTTTTACAAGTACAGAAACACATACTCCACACAGAGACACACACAACACTACAAAAAGTGGACTTGAACTTGGGACTTGCAAGCAACAAGATTGCTTGATTTTGTCAGTAGGAAATAAATGTATTATGTAGTAATAATACACATACACAACCTATAAAAACATTCAGGACGTCAATGCTGCTCTGTTGAAGCTGTGACAGAGAAATCAAGGTTAGAAAGACTAGACTGATAAAAAGACTTACGGGCCCCCGTTTTTCTTCATCTGAATTCTTTGGCTGTTGAGATGCTGAAAGCACACATATATCAATGCCGGGTCTCAAAAAACACGTGCAGTCAGATAAAGTAGCTTGCCTTGACCTTATGCGGAGGTTTGAGAAGGGACTTTTCTCCTGAATTATGTACTGATTATCCACGAAATGCATGGTCATAGTCCCATTCATGATTCTGATGAACTCCACTGCCTCCCATGAGCCAAAGAAAAGTGCTTCAAAAGCTATCAGATTGAAAAGCAGTAAGTTCCGAGCAATATTTGGCAACCACATAAATCATTCCATGGATTTTTCAGATCAACCAAATTAGATACAGCCGGTCAAATCATAGCAATCAAAGTCAGGGTTCAAGAATGACTAATTTCTTATGATTCCATAGAATTTTTCATGTATAGGATAATTCCATCTTATTCACCGGTAGAGACAATGACCCAGCCACAGTTGTCTTGGCCTGGTTTAAATCTCCCCGGACCCCACTCCTCCCCTTCAAAAAAATCTCTGTGGGGGTTTCTAGTGCCAGGTGACATATTGGCATATTTCAGAACAAGTTTTAGAGTAAAATCATTGAAGGAAATTTGACAGCATTTTATTTCTCTTTTGGTATCCGTATGTATAAACTCTTCCAAATCGTGACAGCAAAATGCCAATGCCTATCTATTGGTCAATATAATCCCGACCTAGCCAGAAATCAAAAGCTGTAGACAACATGTATAGTTTCAATTCAAAATAAAATGAAAGAGAGAATACAAGTCATCAAATAATGAGAGGGAGGAACGCGATGCTTACGATAAGTATGAAATGCATTTTTGGATTGATACAGATGCCTTCTCTTCACCATTGTTGACTAGCTAACAGGCTCAATTTTTTCAATAATATCACAGTAACTGGTACAAAGTGACATATCTGCATCACATAGACAGGCGAATTTCAAACCCAAGCTTATTTGAAAAGTAAGGTGGGAAGTTTTTACACAAGATCCCATTGCTAACAGCATCACAGGGAGATCGTACTGCTTAACGCACAAGAAGGTGCATACCACATCATCTTCATAGCACATTAACTTATCAATTTTAGAAGAGTGACACTGTCTCATATTTATTTTATATAACCTTACTAATCCAAGATTACTGTCATAAAAACATCCAATCCAAATTAATTGGGTGGATCCACAGCTCCCCAATTCCCTCTCCTAATAGTATAATGCCAAAGGAAAATTCTACTCGTAACGTCGACGTTAATCGTTACGTAACACCTATGACGTCAACGCTAATCGTTATGTCACACCTATGACGTAGCATGTGGTAAATCCAATTATTTTTTATGATTGATTGGACAGAAATATCAATATGAGGCCAACTATATATCAGCCTACACTCTCCACACACCGTGGTTTCATTTTTTTTTAACTCAACACATTAAGTGTGTTGAGGCTGATGTAAACAGTAGGCTGATGTAAATAATTTTTCTATCAATATTTGTCACGTCAATTATGTCGATGCTATATTTGGAGTGTTATATATGAGGGTGTTCTCTAGGGGGAGAAGTAAAGGCTTTAAAGACTCGCACTACCAAAAAGATAATAATGAATTCAAAGATGCAACTCTAGAATCTACCAGTTAGCCGCTAACTTTCATTTGATAACATTCAATAGCCACTTTTTCCTATTAATAGAAAATGATATTCCTTGATCCAAAAACATAATAATAATACTAATAAAACTAATAATGTTAATAATAATAATAATAACAATAATAATAATGTTCAGATTATTAGCGGGTGAGTCCACAAATCATATATGGTGTCAGATTTCAGCATAAAGTGTTCTTATATGCAACGATGGATCAAAAGAGAGAATTTACTTCTCATAGCAAAAATGCATGTTATAAATAAATCTCCAACAAATTAATTTTCTTTTAAAGAAAGACTGATTGATTGCGGAACATGTACAACAGTACGAGAATCCATCGATATAGACCAACAAAATCAACTCACAGCTTCGGGAAGCACAACAAACTATTGTACAAACCGTGCGGAAGAGAAACTAGTACATTTGCGAGGAAAACACAGGAAAATACAAAAATAACAGAGTCGACGGAAATTTACCTCAAAAAACCAATAAATTTTCTGGGTCTGAAATGAAAGTCAGATTCGGGCGAGTTTGGTGCTTGGGAATCAGATAACGGCCAGGTCTTTAAAAGAAAAAAACAGAAACGCAGCCATGCTGAGGCTGGATATGTATTGGGCAAAGAAGTGGATACAAGGTAGGTCGAGAGTGAGTGAGAAACAGTGAGGTGAGGAAACCTACAAGCGGTGTGTCGGAAATCCTCGACTTTGGTGCTTTTGCATGAGGAAAAAGAGGTAGCTGAGAAAGCTTGGAACACAGTCACTCGCGGAAAAGGGCAGGTGATGTAGATGAAGTGGAAATGGGAGAGGGTGGAACTGGAACCGGATGTTCAAGTGAAGGAACGGCTCTGATTGACTGTTTTATGGGAACATCCTGAGGCGATGCATATGATGATGATGTGAGTTACAACACGCTCGTGTGTGCGCGACCAAATAACTTAAGCGGTTGTGAATTCGTGACAACCTTATAGTCAAACGTTGCTTTTCTGTGAGGCTGTTGACTTTTTCGAGGAACCCCAAGTGTGTGTGCTGTATATTCAGGTCGGTGGGCTATGTAGCCCATTGAATCACCTGTCCCTTCGACCGCTAAAAGGCCGAGTGGCTAACCCAAACTTTATCACCCTTGTTTTTTTTTTTTTTGATAGATTGTTTTAAATTCTCAGAATTCAGATCTCCCGTTGGGGATATAAAGTTAAAGTACTTAATTTATCTGTTTATTGCTGATTTCCCGGAACCCCTGAGATCATACCAACCATCAAATTACTGCCAGGAGTATTTGAATTGATAAAACCGATCGGGAAAGACAAACAAACAGAAAAGAAAGCCCGATTGAAAATAATTCCGAATATTTTCTATTAATTACTGATCTCTTAGCACATGATTCATTAAGCGGGATTGAGAATCCTTTTGAAGCTAGCCGTAATTAGGGAGGCGAAAAATGTCCTCCCACGGCAACAATACCACTTATAATAAGCAAGCAGAAATCTGGGAAACTCTTAATAATCACCATCTTTGTCGAAGAAATGTAAGGGATATCATCCACTCTCACGGCATTTGGGATGGAGATAATCCCCTTGACTTCGTCCTTCCTTTGGTGTTGCTCCAATGGTTATTGGCCTTTATTGCCTCCCGGGCAGTGTATAACTTCGTTCTTAGGCCTTTGAAACAACCTAAAATTGTCTGCTATGTCTTGGTATGAATAATGCTCTCGGGCGCCCGAGTTCTTTACCTCATCGATCAACATTATATTCGACATCATGCACAAGTGTGTGTATATATATATATATATATAAATAATAGTCATATTCTTTGAGATACTCGAGCTTGATATGTATTTACAAATGAAGAAAGCTCGATCTTTCAGAATTTAACCGACACGTACATATATACACGGGCGAACCTACGATGGTAGTTGGGGGGCTATCGGCCCCCAAAATTTTTCAAAAATATGCTTAGTACATAGTTTTATGAAAGATATCCTATTATAAAGATTCCCAGAATATTGTCTAGGTTTCTTTTAGTTTTTAATAATTTTTCATAATTACACCTATTTTTTGTTATTAATAAAATCTCACATTTTTTTTTTTTTTTTTTACATCTCATAAGAGGCAATAAAATATCTTGATCTTTTTTTATAAGTTATTTGATAAATTTACAACCTAATTTTTCCTATTTATTTACACTTTTCTTTTTAAGTCTTCCACTAGCTAGTTTGTTTGGATTAGTTTTGTTAGTATATACATATATACTACTATCAAGTTAACAATTAGGAGTGAATGCAATAACTCTCGCATAGCTATTTCTATCTATATTATAGAGACTTAACAATATTCAATCATAGATTCCAACAAAAAAATTTATCTTTGTTTACTTAATTTTTATCATTTGCTTCAAAAAATCTTACATGGTTATTTCTATCTTAATTTTTATCTTTCACTTGAGTCCGATGGAGTTCAAGTGAGATGTTTAGATAGGTGGCTTTAATGTTACAATATTAATCTTAGTTACTTTAATTACTGCAGTCTGCAGGGTGGCATTCTTTGGGGACTATCTGGTCTAGGACGGAAGCAAGCATTCAAAGAAAAACTGTTCCCAGCACTGGAGAAGATAGTTTTAGATAACATGGCCGCAATTGGCGAAGTGTACTTCCTCTTCCTTATTTCAACGAAAATAGACGTGTCAATGTTGTTAAGGGAGGGAAGGAACGGTTGGAGCGTTGGTTCCACAGGCTTCGTGTTTTCTTTTGTCTCCCTCTCGTTCCTAATTAACTCGTGTATAAACTACATCGGTGGAGTGCCATCGAACGCCATTGTCCCTTTCCTCATGGCCCTTGCTTTGTCCACCTCATATTTCCCTGTCGTTAGCTATGCCTTGGAAGAACTCAACCTTGTTACTTCTGAGTTGGGCCAATTTGCCCTCTGTTGCAATAGTCAATGATGTGATTCTATGGTGCTTGGCTCCCCTGGCTATAGTCTTCTTGCAAAAATCCATAGCTCAATCAATGGTGGCCTTTCCTGTCTTCTTCGCATTGACCATTTTCACAATCTTCGTGCTACGTCCGATAATGCTTCAAATCGTCAAAAAAACACCAGAAGGGGAACAGTACGTGAAGTACTCTATGTTGTACTCACACTGGTTGGAGTATTAGTCATGGGGTTTCTCTCTGATGCCATAGGCTTGAATTTTACCGCTGGAGCTCAACTGTTGGGGTATATAATACCGGAGGGACAGCCTCTAGCCTCAACTTTAGTAGAGAAGGCAGAATTGTTTGTTGCCGAGCTTCTCATGCCATTATGGTATCTCCGTATTGGCTTAGAAGTTGATGTTCATTCGATTAAGAATTGGAAGTCTTTTGTTGTATTACAGGTAGGGCTGAAAACCGATGGGTTCGGCGCGGTTTCGGTGCCAAACCGAGTCACCGATGTCTGTCATGAGATGAAAAAACCGGCTGAAACCAATCGACTGGGGGAGAGAAAACCGATATTATCGGTCTCGGCGCGGTGTGGTTCGGTTCCTCGGTCTGCCGTCGGCGTCTCTATCAAGGAGGAAGGATGTGCCGCCGTTTACCATGAGAGAGTAGAAGAGAGTTGCAGGTGAAATGGAGGAAGGAAGAAGACGCAGGGAAGAAGAAGAAGAGGGGCGAGGGGCAATTAAATCCATTTTGAAACGACGTCGTTTGGCTTTTAAGCCAAACGGCGCCGTTCCATATGTTTTTTTTTAAGTTCCAAGAGAAAAATGACACCGTTTCACTTATTTAAGTGAAACGGCGTCGTTTTATATAAGAAATATATTGTAAAAAAATATATATAAGACGTCGGCCAGTTCGTTGGTTTAGACCGGGATTGAACCGCAGACCGAACCGGCCGACAACGGTTTCCTTAATTTCCTACCACCGGCCGACCGATTCTCTGCCGGTTTCAGCCGGTTCCTGAATCCGGCGGTCGGTCTGAGTCGGCGGGGGTCGGTCCGGCCGGTTTGTGTATAGCCCTAATTACAGGGCATCCTTTTTATTTGTTTTCATTGGGACATAGAGATAAATGATAACGAAATGACTGATTTTGTAGAGAATGACGACTTGGGAATGATCGGCGATGTACTTGCTTCCTCGGAATTCTTTGGAGATTTGGCGTCTGTATTGGTTTTACACCATTGTCGGAATCTACATCAAATTTTAAAATAATAATAATAATAGTTCGTTGATCTAGGCTTCTAGCCATTTTCTTTATAACGGAAGCATCCTCAAATCAAGAAAATTCCTCAAATCAAGCAACTATAAAGTGACTGCAGATTCTTAGCCTCAATTTATGGATGTAACAGCTATTGTATTCTTTGTTTATATTCTATAACCGGTAGCCTTAATTCTAGGATACTTACTTAGAATAGCCTTTATAAACATGTATTTATTTCCATACAAACTCCTGTAATTTGTGTGTAACATTTTTCAAATAGAGTAGTAATACAGTGAGTGAAATTTTTAAACTTCATCATGGTATCAGAAGAGCCTTTCTCCCACGAGAACTCGATCTCAACCTCTAAAAACACCCACCACCCGATTTCCAGTCCATCATCCCCAACAGATACCCCTTATTACACTCAATATCTCTGCTCAAATAAACGAAAAACTCACACCATCAACATTTCATCAATGGCGTGCCCACACTACAAGAAAAATGACTTTTGTGACCAATTTATTGCAACTAAAAGATTATTTGCAACCAGTTTTAGTTGCAAATAGTCAATTCGCTGGAATTAACTGGTCGCAAATAAACAGTTTTCTTGTAGTGTCAGTCTGAAGCCCTCCTAATTAGATATGAGAAAATATACTTACAATCGTGAATTGCGTAACCGCCGCGTAATCACTTTGAAAAAGAGTAATAAAACATAGGACCCACATTAAAAAAATAATTTTTTAATAGTGGACTCCACTCTTTTTCAAAACGATTACGCGACGGTTACGCACTTCACGGTTGTATGTAGAATTACTCATTAGATATAATCTACTTGATTATGTCACAGGTAACAATCCTTGCCCACCTTCGAGTGATCCCTCCACCACCAATTCACATAAAACCCACTGGATAAGACAAGATAAACTTATCCTAAGTGCCATTTTGGCATCTACTACCACCATAATCACCCCATTTATTTCCACTGCAAAAACATCTCAACAAGCATGACAAAAACTGCATACTATGTATGCGAGCAAATCTCGCAGTCGGGCAATACAATTGAAGGAGGAGCTCACAATGATTAAGAAAGGGAATCAGACGGTTCAAGAATACCCCATTTACTTTTTAATATGTCTTTTTTTTCACCAACCGGGCGCTATGTGCAAGGGGCATACGTGCCTTGCACGTACCACCCTTACTTGTGTGTGTGTGTGTGTGTGTGTGTGTGTGTATATATGATATATATATATATATGAGTCATTCTACTCATCATTTCTATACCATACACAATACTTGAATTTTTTTTTTATTCTATTCTTGCTAAACTAAAAGAATTATCTACTTATCATCTATACACTACACAGTTGGTATGGAAAAAAAAAAAAAAAATCATGCGTAGTGTGTAATGTAGGAATGATAAATAGAATCTCCCTCTCTCTCTCTCTCTCTCTCTCTCTCTCTCTCTCTCTCTCTCTCTCTCTCTCTCTCTCTATATATATATATAATGTATTGCTCCATGACTGATTGAAAGTAAGTTTCTCTCTCCAGCGAAAACGTTCTCTACTTAAAGTCCAAAAATCTTACCTTCTCCATCCAGAGCAAAGCTCCACCCTTTTACCGTCTATATAGTCTTGACACTGTCCTACCGTATTTTTTTTTATTTGTTATTCATTTTTCCACCGTAGTACGGAGAAGTACCAATCTAATGTTTTCCGACCACCCACGACTACCACATACCACACTGCAAGACTTCCCAGACACCAATCCTTCGAATGGCGGAAGCAGTTCGTCGAAAAGAGTGGTGCATGCGTCTCACACGCAGTCCAAACCACACGTGGATCTCACACGCTACCGCACCAGGGAGAGTATGCCTAAAAGTCTAATTCAGTCAATCCAGATCAGCAACATGCAGCACAAATCCATTCACTGTGACTTCCAGTCGTAGTATTATAGTCCATTTATCGGACTGTACAAAACTGTTTTAGGCGGCTTCACTTTGTGGGAAATGGGTGGGAGTCAAGTCATTAGCTCCAAATCTTCTTCTTTTTTTCTGTGTTATACTAGCTAGTTTGGGATGAATATTGGGACCTCCCACCTTGTTATCTCTTGTATCATATAACTATTTTATCTATTTATAATATACTTGCTTAGAAATAAAAGAAAAAAGTGCTGTGTTTGGAAAATAGAGCGTGGCTTCTTTACTTTTATTATTATTATTATTATCATTGGTTGGCAGCTGAGACTATGGGTTCTGATGCTCGACGGATATTCCTCATTTCCTCTTCAGAAAAGTTGATAAAATGCCAAAGCTCAGCATCACACATTGAGCTTTCTATGTAATTGAGTAGTATTTCCAATCGCCATCATATTAGGAATATTGGTTGTTTGAATCATTAATCTCTCCATTTAAATTGGAGCTAGACTCCATTTTTTTCTCTGTCAGGCTTTGCTTGCTAGGCCAATATTTTCTCAGAGATACCAGACAGCAGGGATACCTTCAATATCTGCCAATCTATGATTAGGCTGCTTTCCGTTTATAATCTTATGATTTTGTTAGTCTGCATATACAAAGGATATGAATTGAACTATTATAATGATTAAACTTGGACGGCACAAGTATATTCAAAATTTCAAATTTGTATTCAATATTAGCGAATTAAAGCCGAAAGCAAAAATCTAAAATCAAGAAACACGTTGCATGGGTCTAAGGCTCAATTTGATGGTACATTGGTAGTGTTGCTACCACTTCACCATCACATCTAAACCCGCTTTATCTATCTGAAAGAAAGAACAATGAAACAAAGCAAGAACTAGGTCCCCCTAAATGCAGGGAAAACAACAGAGAGATCGTATACTAATATTTGAAGAATAGAAACCCCTGTTACTGGGTTTATGAACATTGTAGAATTTCTGTAGATGATCTTAACAAAGTGGCAGATCCGTCGGAGGCGGCTCTATAGACTGCAATTCTCCAACTCCGTTGTCTACCAGGAACACCATAGCCAAGCCCCAGTTGATGTGAACATCCAAGTGACAATGCATTATCCAGGCACCTACGTTTGCCAAACAGGTGAGTTTTAATTAAACACATAAGATGGCTGAATTAATCATATCTTTGAGATAGTTGATAACATATCGGATATTGTAATGATCTATATGAACTTCTTGGTAATTTTTACCTGGATTATCTGCCACAAACCTGATGACGGCCCATCCATTCACAGGTACTGCCACTGTGTTCCTAAGAGGTGGATCAACAAGGTTAAATTTGGATGTATCAGTACTGGGATTGAAATTTCCAAAACCCTCCGCAATGATATAGAAATCGTATCCGTGAAGATGAATTGGGTGGTTCTCTGGGGTGAAGATACTGGTGTCTTGCAGCACGACCTGGACCCTTGACCCGAACTTCAACTTGTACCCCTTAGTCCCCGGAACAGGTTGCCAGAGTGAGCGGCTGACATTGCCTGTATAATCAAATTTTAGTGGTGGGTTTGCTGGAAAATCAGATGTAAAAACTCCAGGTATTCCTTGCTGATAAGCTTGCAGAATGGAGATGTTGGATGGGAGCACAAAAGACTCATTGTTCATGCTCGCAGTGAAGCGCGTTCCATTGGGGCCCTGACACCTCGAGGATCCGAAATTCTTCGGGCATTTGTTGAGGCCTAAACCGATTGTGAAGAAGAGGTTCTCATCGATTTGAGTGGGGACTTCCACTTTCCTGGGACTTCTGAAGCTTTTACTGAAGGCAGTAACAGTGGCTGTGTCATTGAAAGCCGGAAGAGGGGGCATGACGGGTTTGCTTGCAGCACAATTTTTGGCAGCGCAAGGAGCAGACTTGTACTCAAGAATGGCGGTGGTGGTGGTGTTGTCGAATGGTGCATTTGGGGCACTGGCATAGGCACGAGCTGCCAAGTAGTATCGAGCTGAAGGCTGGTCACCATTGATCAAAACATCAGTAGTCTGGCCGGGGCCTAGCATGAGGACAGATGTGGTGAATGGTTTGGTGTAGGAGGCATCCGCACCCACAACTGTCAGCTTGTGGTTGGCAACTGTGAAGAACAGCGGTTGGTTCAGGGCGGCATTGATGACTCGGAGGAGGTTGGTCTCGCCGGAGTCTATTGGGACTATGTAAGTGTCTGCATATATATGCAATGCAAGCAGCATGCAGGTCATCTTTCTTGAATTCAAGATGGACAAGATCAGTAATTTTATGGAGTTCATTTTCAGTAATTAGAATAGTGGTCTCGGGGACAAAAAAAAAAAAAAAAAAAAAAGAAGAAGAAGAAGATTTTTGTAGAAGCGCCTATGTAATGCCTACACGTACACATTTGTCTCTATATTTGACAGGTTATGCTCTGCCAGTCGATTTCAGAATCACACGTGAATGTGGTAATAACAAAATTGAACTGATTGGTAAAAGTTTTAGATAAGTCATTATAAAAAAGTAGAATTTACTTTAAACAAAAAAATATAAAAATAAAAAAATATTTTTTATTAGTAGGATTTTCTTTTCTACAATAATTTATATATAATTTATTATTTGAAACTTGTACCTAGCATTGCTCTAATTATGTGGTGTATATATGAATATATATATATATATATTTTTTAAAAAAAGTGGATCCCATTATAAAAAATTTAATTTTTTTTATGTAAATCTCATATTTATTTATTTTTTTTTAAAAGAAATATACAACGTTTGCGTATTCTATGATTGTAAATATTATTTCTCTTATAATATTGATAATAATTCTCTATAATTTTATCTAATATATATACGTATATACACACACATATATACACACACATGCACATATATATTTGTCTTTTGGAGAAAGACATATAATTTGTTGACCTTACTATCTATATATATATATATTACATATCCACGTCATAAGTTAATTCACGTGTTCAATTGTTTCTATATATATATATATATATATATATATGTATGTATATTTATGTACGTAGGTATGTATTACATGGCACATATATAATTAAAAAAAAAGGATCGGGTTTGTAGATTAATTTATAGATCAGGCTAACCTTTGTTGGAGCAATTGTAAAGATCACCAGGTTGGCCGTTAATGGTGTACGCATCCGATACGTTTGGAGCTCCTCCTGTTCGAGTTGCCTCCCTAACAACATCCATGGGGTTTGCGTCCCACCATTCACCTGGAAATCATCGGTGTTATCTTCACTGTTAACTTATATAATTGTTTGATTAACGTTACAAATATTATCATGATATATAAATCACGATCTATGTGTGTTTTTTTTTCCTCCATGCATACTGCATGCTAGCTAGCTAGCTAGCTATTGAGCGCGTACGTACGTACGTACTTGATATAAATTAATTAGTGTCACTTTTGTTTTTCATCTTTAATTATAATCATGAATGACTGCATGAGATAGCTAGAGTACTAGCTAGTGCATGGAGTACTAAATTAACTAAATATTAGTGGATATTTCAAACATTAAATTATGAGCATATATATATATAAAAAAAATTAAGTACCAAGAAGAATGGGTGTTTCACGCTTTGGCTTAGTGAATGGATAGGAATCTCCTTCTTTAGGACGAATAATAAGAGCTCCATAGACGGTGGCTCTAAGCCATGAGCTATGAGCGTGCCACCACAATGTCCCTTCCTGTCCTTGTATAGTGAAACGATAGGTGTAACTTCCTCCTGGCCGAATCGGGCATTGGGTCACGAATTCTGGCCCGTCTGCCCATCCTGTCCTCATTTGCCGAATCCCATGCCTGCAAAGCAATAATATTATTGCTTCATTTTAACTGTACGTACACGTGCAATTTAAATTCCTCATGAAGGATATTTATAAAGTAAATTACTTATAGTTTTCTTTCTTTATATGTATTTACAAATATACATATTATATTCATATAAATTAATGTACGTGAACGGTGATCAACATGCACAATTATATATTACCAGTGAATGGTGACGTTGTAGCGAGCTTTGTTAGTGACTTTAACAATCAAAGTGTCACCATTATTGGCTTCCAAGGTTGGACCTGGATATTGCCCATTCACTGTGATGCTCTTATGGGTTTTGCACAGCCTCTTCACTGGTGTGGCTTGAATCTATTTCATGCCAAATCACATGATGAAATGATCAGTACTATTTAAGAGGAAGAAGATCAAAGCAGAAATAAGCTGTGAAAAAGAAGAAAAATATCGATCAAGAAGAAGAAGAGAGAGGAAACATACAACAAATTCATGCTGTTGAGTTTTGGCGTGTGCCAAGGACGTCATTGCTGAAGCAAAGAGAGCAAACAGACCAAAGAGAACGAAAGAGCACCGAGAATTGGCAAACATGTTGTTGAGGGCCGCCTCCATATCTCTTACTAAGCCTTTGTTCTGTATGATATTGGTTAAGGTGGTAATGCTAATACTCATGAGGAATGTGAGAGACAAGGAGCCTCTTTTATAGATCAAGATATTTAGAGCGGCGAGAGGGAGTTGTTTGAGGTTGGCAGATTAGGTTTTGATTCTCGAAAATGGTCAGATACCGGGGCAAACTTAGTTCAACTCTACAAAAGTAGTTGCACCCACTGGCCTATACCGAAGTGCATTATTTCACAATTGAACGCTTGCTTGACAAGTCTTCCTTCTTAATTTAGGGGTTGAATTTCTGCAAACCATCATTATTAATTATCTTGAGATTTTGTGAAAGGCACGTTTTATGTCTTTTATATGAAAATGAAATTAAACTGATGATCATATATATAATTTGATCTGTGATCATGTTTTGCTTGCACCTAATTATAATATAATGTAGTACATACGATTATGAATTAGAAGATCAGTAGTACTGAAAGTCTGAAATTAATGTTTTTTCCTTTTTTTTTTCTTTTTTGGAAAAGTAATTTAAGTACGAGCACTATATTTATGAGCAATCATGCTATTGAAAGATCATTGCTAAATTGTTTGAAGTTTGTATATTTTCTCCGAGTAATTGAAAATATAATGCATTGGAGTTTTCCCCTCGGCCTTTCTCTATCGGGTTAATGACTTTGATAATCAGAAAAGCGTAGTGTATAGCTCTTGCACTTTGTCCAGATTGTCCTTAATTTTATATATTTATTGTAGTCGTGGAAACGAAGAAATAAACAGTCATGACAAGTATAACCCAACCAGGACAAATTAGAAAATAATATATAATATATAGATACAGCGACAAATAATGAAATGGAGTGCCTAATTAAGGTCCCATGCATGGGCGGTGGGCCAGTGATCTTTTAAGATTTCATTGGCACGCATATAATTAAATGGATCCCCATCCAGACCATCTAAATGGGACATGAGTACTATTTGCTTTGAAGAGGATACCCAATTAATTAATAATACTTATTTATAAGAGTACTACTTCGGACCTTATAAATTACATGCATCTTCCACGTGAGAAGGTGGCGCAATTAAATAAGAGAAATGATTTGTATAATTTTTAAATAGACAAGTTTCATATAAGTTATTGTAAAAAAGTGGACTCCACTTTAAAAAAATATAAAAAAAAACTATTATTTATTAGTGGGACCTATTGTTTTACAAAAATCTTGTATAAAATTTTTCTATTTGAAACTTGTATCTAACATTACTCGTTAAATAATACCAACTTTTAAGTTCTACTTAATTATACGTACGTCCCACATGTTCAATTTATATATATATATATATATATATATATATATATATATTCTTATTCTATTATATATAATACTTTTTAACAATGCCTTAATTTCTAGAGGATGTCCTAATTGCGTACACAATGACATGACCAAAAGGGTTAATTTAGGGTACGTACGTACTCATGATCAGATCGTGCTTTGGTTAGCCCGATGTACGCACGTACAGATCATCATGATCAGCTACTTACGTCGGAGCTGGATTAATTACTATACTAGTTTTCGCTATAATCTGTAGACCATAACCACCGACTAAATCAAGTCTTCTTTCAAAGGAAACCACAAAAAAAGAAAAAAAAAGTACTCTTTTATTAGGTGCAGGCAATTATAAATATCTAATAGAACTATAGAAGAACGTATATGTATTATGTGATGGGGGTTCTTAGCGTTGATCTATTGCAATTCAGTTAGAACAGATAATTAAAGCGCATGATAAATTAGATCGATGGAGTTCATAATTAGTTAGACTATATAGGTAGCCTGTCACTCAACATCACTAGTACATATGGGTCATGATCATCTGTAGAATAAATTTAGCATAAAAAATGATAGGTTGCCCGAATCCATGCTCCAAAGTGTACCGATAAGTGTATCTGTTAACATTTGTGTATTTTGTTTTAAAAAAAAAATAAATACACTTATCGGTATACTTGGGGGCACGGGATTCGGTCACTGTAGCATTGTCCAATTTAAAATATTATATCATAAATACGACAATGGATATATATTCGATCGTGTGGATTTTTATTTTTAATTTATGCAAGTTTGCATGTTCGATAAACAAAACAAGACCGGCCTGGATCAAGTATATGAACAATTTTCCATCTCATGTACTGCTTTACTGTTTGATATATATATATATATATATATATGAATGCATATATATTTAATTTGTTCCTAATTAAAGAACAATTAGTGTGAAATTTTCCAAAATATGTTGATTCTTAAAGCACAAGGAAGAATGATATATCGTCCTAGTTGTCAATTTCTTCTAGTTGTTTACCAGAATGGATAGCTACGTAGATGATGCAATTAGTGAGTGATAGCGGCAAACCCCACAGTGCAAATGTATTTTAGCGCAAAACAGTCATCCTTTTTGGTCCTTTGGAGGATGTCGGGGATAAAGATCATAGAGCGAGATCAGAGATGGTTAGCAAATAGACAGGTGAACAAGAATGAAATGCACGATTAACAAAGTTGGGTGAGTTTGTTATGACTTTTGAGAATCTTGAGAAGAAAATTAATTGTACATAAACATGACAAGTCATTTCAGTATTAATGCAAATAACTGAAGATATAACTCGAAAGAAAAAATTGACCCAAGAGCAGATAGATCCAGTTCCTAGCTAATTGCCAATTATATTATTGACTGGTGCGTGTGGAAGGGAAAAAATAGTAATTTCAGACAAAAAAAAAATATTTGTAATCATGAATTGTGTAACTGTCGCGTAATTATTTTAAAAAATTTAAATAAAACATGAAATTTACATGAAAAAAATTAATTTTTTAATAGTGGATCCCACTCTTTTTCAAAGCGATCATACGGTATTTGCGTACTTCACAGTTGTATATAAAATTACTCATTCCAAATATACTAAGCAATCCAATATTAAAGGGTAGTCATTATTAGGAGGTAAGCAGAAATTGGAAGAAGGAGACAAGATAAAAAGAAAAAGCATAATGTTAGAAAAAATAGACAATCTAACAAGAGAGAGAAAGTCGAAAAAGGAAAGCAAATCAGACATAAAATGAGGAAGTGACATAAAGCTTAATATTCTCACATATCATTAACAATGCCACAATAAAAGAGGATATGAAAGAAAGACTTCAAAGGAGATCAAGGATAGAGAGATCATCTTCTTTAACCTCATGACGAGAGTTTTACAGATATTATCTTCTCCAGATAAAGACGTCTCCATCATCAGTTGTACAAAAAGAAATAAGAGATCATCATAAGAGACTATAAAATATTTTTATTATAGTATATTTATCCTCCAAACAATTTATAAACGTAGATCTTGTGCTGAATCACGTAAATCCGTATATTTCTATCTGTATTTACATTTTCAATATTTTTTTTTTTCTATTTGCTGTTTTGGCATTAGCGTGCATGCGTTGTCTTTCAATAACTAATTTTCTTCTTTCATGTTGCGTTGCTTTATTAATTGGGCTGTTTAAGTTCTTGTTTTCTTGGGTTCTCATTTTCATTGGTTGTTATGGGTGGGTGCGAATTAATATTAATTACTTGTATAAAATTAAAATCTATCTGCTCTCTGAACTGTCATATCCATATATAATTGGCATCGTATAGTTCACACGCTCAAACTACGTGCCCAAAACGAAAGTGCAGCACCCATGGCTTTTGTGAAAATAAAATTATTTATACACGTACAATATATTTTCGTAATATTTACATAATTATATTTTAAATGAAAAATATTTTTATAAAATATTATCATTTTATAATATTATTGTACAATATATTGTACAATGTGTTACGTGTATATCATTACTTTTTATCTTTTTTAACCTTATTATTTTCTTTTCCTAGACAAATAAACAACTAACTTTTTTATTTTTTTTTTAATTTCTATCATTATGTCAGGTACACCTCGAGACTAACGGATCAGGGACCGTTCCCTAATATGTGTGTATATATATATATATATATATATAAAATATGGGTTACCCTACCTATTAATCCACCTCATGATCCCGTACCCATTAACTAAAGCTCATTTGAGTTGTCATAGTCATGCTTTCATTATTTGCTTTTCTTGATAACTGGCTTCATCATGTGCTTTTAATTAAGGCCTGATCAGAATTAAGAAATTGCATATATGTATATAGATCATGAATGAATGATCAATACTTCATGAAATGTCAAAATCAAATTTATAGCAAGATTCACGAGGTAACATGCAGTACGTAGCAATATATGCATGCATTCGTTCTTCTTTTTCTCCAAAATATATATATATATATATATATATATAATTATTCCCAACCCACCATATTTTTCATTTGTTTATTTTATTTTTCCTTTTGAGCTTTGCTAGTGCATGGTAGTTGTGCAGCAGCTGTCTAATATGCAAAACATGCTTTGATTCTGTCTAGTCCTTTGTCAAGCACATAAATTAAATTCATTCATAATTGAAAAAGTTTGAAGCATTTCTCTTTTTCAAGAAAGTAACTAACTAATTATAAGTTCTTTGGGAACACCACAACACCTACCAACAAGGCAACTTGTCGTAATATAACAGAAATGAAAGCAACAACAAGAATTAAACAACTCAACGACTATATCTCCGTGACCTGTTCCGTCTCGACACGTTTGCTTGATCTAGACTAAAAGTTTCATATCATTCTAGTCAGCGACAATGAAGTTTTACTGTCAGCTGGTCACTATCTCGTCATGTACCGCGTGCGTGTTGCCACTAAAAGCCTAGTGTGAGTGTAGAATATCTTATTATTATTATTATTTTTTATATATTTCTTTTTATTATTCATAATTATTTAATATTTTATTATTACTTTTTCATTATTATTCCTAACATATTTCGTAATATCTCACTTCTCAGACACAAACACAGCAACCTTAACTAAGGTACCAAACACATCTTATCATCTAATTAAACTGTTTTAATTTTTAATTTTTAACTAATCATCATAATTTTTTAAAACTTTTAAACAAAAAATAAAAAATAATTAAACTTTTTCAAATTCTAAAAATATTATATTTTAACAATATTTTAATTTTATAATTTTTTTATTCATTTTTTTTCTCTCATTTATCAAAACACTATAAAACATTTGAAATTAAACCATTTTACTACTATCTATAAATTATTTTATTATAATTCATAAATTTCTCATCTATCTCAATATCTCAAAAATGCCTAAAAGGATCCCTACAAAAATAGGCCAGAACAAGATAGACCTGAAGTAGAACTACAAGTGCCGAGGCGAATAGTTCCAACCGTTAAATTTCATTGAGAGTAAAAACTGACTTCATCTTCGTATTTATTTACGAATCATTCGTACGGTATATATATAAAATGTGACTAAGGCATGTAAGATAACCAACTTAAAGTAGTTACAAATCTTGAACCATTTACAAATGAGAAACTTCTAGAATCTTATGCTGAGCTAGAAATTTCACAACTAGAAATTTCATGGAAAAGTTGAGCAGCTTGTGGATGGGGAATATGAAGGTATGTGAGTAAGTGAAGAAGCCAAGAAATTTCACAAGTAGTTGCTGCCATGGATCTATATTTAGCTTTTGTTGAGGAGTGAGACACAGTTGTGGCGCCCTCGACCCCCACGTATTATTTTTGTGGAGTTCGTGACACCGGGATGATGATCACATGGATTATGCACCCTAACAACCAGTGCTCAGAGTGTGTATATCATGCAATAAGTGTACAAAATAAAAATCGCAGCGGAGAAATAAAAGGTCTTTCTTTACTAAGTACCATAATTTTTCAAAAACAGTAAAGTAACTTTACAAGGATTAAACAGTCATCCGACAGATAAATTAAAAACAGGAAATAACATAAGGGAAACAAATCTCATAACGCTGAACAGTTTCTCAGCAACTCAAACATCCGGCCGAGCTGATCCCTCGGGTTCATACTCGGGCTCTGCGTCAGACTCTACGGCACCATAAGACGGAACCGTAGGGTAAAACACCACAATGAGATTATGACATCTCAACAAGTAATTAACCAAAACAACATTCAAGAGATTTATAGCACAATATTGAAATCTCGCATCCCCATACGGACACATATGCAGAAAAACAACATCTCTTTTCTTTTTTCCCAAAATACCATTTTTACAACTCATAACCATTAATTATTAAGCATGCATCACGGTCTCTCCTATGGACCGTCCGCACGACTTGGCTCTCATAGTCACACCACGGGTAATGTCCGTGCATGAGACTTTGTAACGAGTGATGCCCAGTTTCGCGCCCAGTGCGTACATTGCCAAGCATCCTCTAACCTCGCCAACCAAAATGTCACGAAATCGGTACGAGAGCGTTATCGTCTCATCCATTCTCATCGTTGCCCTGGGACAACTCAGGAGACGTCACGTCAATCTATTACGCTCCCGAGTAACCAAATGAGCTCCATAATGCCCTATCTCGGCTTGAGGTCGTGAAAACACACGCACCCACATGTTCAGTCACAATTGCAAACAAACCCTGTGACATCACATCACAATTTTAATAAAAAATATACATTTCAACAATTAATTGGATGAAGTAACTCATTTACATAAAATGGTCCTCCATTTACAAATACACAATTTCACAATTACAAGCAAAAATCCCGTCCTCCAATCCGACCCAAGGCCCAATTCCAACAACTCCAATTTACATCCCAACACTTCAACGGCCCAAGGCCCAATTTCCAACAGACCAACACAATCAATAGTTTATGAAAGACAGTTAGAACAATATTATTTTAAAACTGAAAAAATTACATACAAAATGAAGATGGAAAATTCTGAAAGATCAAGCGAAAGGGGCGTTGCCCAAGGTGGCGGCACACGGCGGAGCAGTGCCAAAAAGGCTCTCAACTCACGGATTGGGTAAAATACAAGTTGAAACACACTGGTAACTCTCAGGAGTGGTCAAACAACTAAGGAAAAACACTATGTGCGGTGGTTCACGGTGGTGCACACGGCAAAAAGACTCAACACTTTCGGGTTTGAGAGAGAAAGAGAGAAAGAGGAACTCAGAGGATTAAATAGAGGAACCCGTGGCCTATTTATAGGCCAAGTATGGCGGTTTGAAGCACACGGGGACAGCATGCGAAAGAGTAAACCGAAGTGCAAGCTACGGAGGAGACGTGTGGCGCAGAGGATGGCGTGGTAAAATGGCGGGTTGACAGCAGTAGAGGGAAGGCGTTGCCGAACAACACAGGGGCAACCGATGAAGCTTGAGGTGGACGATGGTGGCCGTGTGGAGCGGCAGCTGGACAGCAAGCCTTCGGAATCCCTAGTCGAACGACACCGAGAAGAACAATGGAAGGAGGAGGTGGAAAGTAAGGTGGTGGTGGCTCATGGCAGCTGCTGGAAAAGAAGAAAACAGAAGAAAATAGAAGAAGGAAGAAGAAGAAAGAAGAAGAAGAAGGAGGAAGCTGTGCGGTGCATGAAGGAAAACGATGGAACTTAGGGTTCCTCAAAACAGCGTCGTTTGACAAGCTGAGGGGCTGGGTTCACTTAACCCACACGGGCTGGGCTTCGGGCTAGGCTGGGTTACCACTTCACACGGGCTGGGTTCTTCAGGCGCACGGGCTGGGCTATCTCACACGGGTTGGGCCTCTCCTCACACACAACACAATTAAAAACACACACACACAGCCCACTAAAAATAAAATAAAACACTACAAAAAAATAACATCAATAAAATAACATAAATAAATAAATAACAAGGAAATAAGAATCCAAATTAAAACACACCAAAATAAATTACAATACCAAGAATAACACAAACAATCATAATTAACAAAATAACACATCAATTAAAATAACATGGAATTAAAACACATGCAGAAATTAGAGACCTCGCAACAGTGCTTTGTTTCTTTAATTTCCATGAAACTAAAACATCTCCAAGGAAAATACAGAAACATGTAACAGACCTCCTTGTATCAGGGCATCCAGCCCAATTAGAATCACAAAACACTTTAAGATGTGAGCTGTAAGTTGTGGGAAAGAAAAGGGCTTGACTTGGTGCTGACTTAAGATATCTCAAAACTCTATTGGCAGCATTGAGATGGGGCTGTCTAGGTTGATCAAGAAACTGACTTAAAACCTAAACTGAATAACTGAGGTCTGGTCTTGTAATGGTGAGATACAATAAACGCCCAATCAACCTTCTATAAGCACTTGAATCAGATAATAACCCCCTTCAGTACGACTAAGTTTCAAGTTCTGTTCCATGGGAAATTTAATTGGTTTGACTGCAAGCAAACCAGAATTTGGAAGTATCTCAAGAGCATATTTTCTCTGACAAACAGAAATACCTTTGGAACTTCTAGTAACTTCAAGTTTAAAAAACTATTTTAGAGGACCAAGATCTTTTAACCTGAAATAAGTATTGAGAAATGAAGTCAATTCATGTATAGCAGCAAGAGAGTAATAAAATTTGAATTAGTGTGCTTAACAAATAGAGAATAATTTGCATTTGACTGGATAAACCCATGTGAAAGCAAAGTGGTTGAAAACTTAGAAAACCACTGTCTAAAGGCTTGCTTGAGGTCATATAATGACTTATGCAACTTACAAACTCGAGAGTCAAATTTTGAAGAAAATCCAGGAGGTATTGTCATATAGACCTCCTCGTAAAGATTACCATGTAGGAAAGCATTGTTTACATCTAGTTGATGTAAATAGCAATTATGAGTTGCAGCTAATGAGAGTAATACCCGAACTGTTACCATTTTAACTGCAGGAGAAGAAATTTCAGAATAGTCAATGCCCTCATTTTGGGTATACCCTTTTGTAACTAACCGAGCTTTGTAGCGTTCCGAGCTACCATCTGATTTGTACTTGACCTTATAAACCCACTTATAGACCAAGTATGATTTTCCTTTAGAGCCTTAATCTCAGCTGCCATAGCTTCACGCCAATGAGGATATTTAACAGCTTCATGGAAGAATTTGGGCTCAAAATGTGATAACAATGCCAGTGAAAAAGCTTTATGAGATGGAGAGAAATAGTCATAAGATAGACAAGAAGAACGAAGATACTTAATACCTGGTTGAAATTGAGTATGACATGTATTCTGAACAGAGGATGAAGAGGCTGAAGAAGAGGATGCCAATTGGCAATGAAATTCTTGCAAGTAACCAGGTTATTTCCTAATGCGTGTTGATCTTCTAAGAGAGGAAGAGGAAGGATTATCTATTTGGGTAGGAGGATTATCTATTTGGGTAGTATTCATAGGAGGATGTGAGTGAGAAAAAATAGATGAGGATTCAAAAGAACTAGTATTTGTTTGGGTAGAACAGGTAATGAATTAGAAAATTTTTTAGGAGAGTTGGAAGATAAAGTTGAGAAAGGAAATATAGATTCATGGAAAACTACATCTCTAGAAACAAACACAGACTTATTTGTGAGACTCATAAGTTTGTACCCTTTAATCCTATGAGGATATCCTAGGAAGATGCAAGGAAGAGCTCCGGATGCAAACTTGGATCAATTATGTCTGAGAGTAGATGCAAAACAAAGATAACCGAAAACTTTTAGATGATCATAAGAAGAAGGAATACCAAATAGCATCTCATATGGTGATTTTCCTCCTAAAGAAGTACTAGGTATTCTGTTTATTAGATAGATAGAAGCAAGAATACATTCTCCCCAAAAACAAAAGGGAAGTGAAGCTCGAAACCTTAATCGAGCTACATTCAAGATATGTTGATATTTTCTTTCAACTATGGGAGTTTTACTGAGGTGTTTCAACACAACTAAGTTGGTGAATGACACCTTTGATGCAAAAAAATTCTCTCATATTGAATTCAATACCATTATCTGAACGTAGACATTTAATTGTAGCATTGTATTGTGTTTGAATCAAAGAGAATAAATTTTGAAACAAAGATCTTGTCTGAGATTTATGAGACATAAGATAGACCCAAGTACATCTAGTGTAATTGTCTACAATTGTTAAGAAATAGCGAGAACCATCAAGAAAAGGATTGAAAATGGTCCCCAAATATTGCAGTGAATCATATCAAAAGCACATTTAGTATGAATGTGACTTGATGGAAATGGTAATCTGCATTGCTTTGCAAGAGGGCAATTAGTGCACAAAAGATCAAATTTAGAAGTAATGTGGGGTACATTATTTTGTAACAACTGAAGTACAGAAGATAAAGCATGTCCTAGACGATAATGCCAAATATCAAATGAACTACAAGGCACAAAAGTAGATTAATTGAGATTGGGAGAAGCAATGTATGAAACATGAGTATTCGCATAGTTATTAGCAGCAGTAGAAAAAGAAATTGATGGGGTACTTGAAATTGATCTTGAAATTGTTTGGAGCAAGTACTAAAGACCCTCTTGTTCTTTACCCACTCTAATCGTCTTCCAACTTAACAAGTCCTGAATAAAACAAAAACCAGATAGAAAGATCAAACAACAATGTAGTGAAGAGATTAATTTGCTAACTGAAATCAAATTAACAGCAAAATCAGGAACATATAGAACATTGTCCAAAGTTAATGTATTGGATAGTCAAATACTTTTAATATGTGTAACAAAAATATTGGATCCATTTGGAAGTTTAACAGATGCATTAACTTTGATAGGAAGAGAAGTAAAAAAGGATAAAGAATTGACCATAGGGGTGTAAATTTAAACCGAAAAATCGGACCAGACCGGTTGGTCTGGTTTTGAACCGGACCGGATCGAATCGGACCGGTTGGAAAAAAAATATAAAAATTAATTTTATATATTATACAAAATATTTATATATATAATATATAATTATATGTTAAATTTTTATATATAATATATAATTATATATCATATATGAAAAAATTTCACATTATAATTTATAAATAATAACATAAAATGTTAATCTTAAATATGAATATTTGTAATTTATTTGATCATATGTTATTAATATAATTATATATAAGATAATGTTGTTATAATTTATAAAATAAAAGTTTAATCTTAAAGATGAAAATTTAATTGATCATATGCTTTAAGCATAATATATATATTAAATTATTAATAACATTTTATAATAAGAAGTAACACTTTATTATATATTTTTTACATTTAAAAAAATTGGAAAACCAGACCGGACCGGAACGGAAATCGGTAAAACCGGAGTTACCGGTTTAGGAGGGTAATCGGTTTTGAAAAATACAAAACCGGTACATACCGGTTCGGTCTTAGATTTTGTCCAAAATCAGACCGGACCGGACCGGTTACACCCCTAACCACATGGTCAATTGCACCATTGTCAATTATCCAAGAACAATCATATTTGTTAAAATTATTATGAGAAGAAATGGAACAATTGACAAAAAAGTTACCAAGAATACCTGAGCTGGAAGTAAATAGGTGGTTCTATGTGGGTGTATTCAAAATACCTACTTGATGAGCAGAGGATTGAGGTGCAGGTGAGGTATGAATATTCAAGTAGGAAAGCAATTTCTGGCATTGTTATGTGGTGATTGGAAAGTGAGGAATATCAAACTTAGGTACGATCTCAGATTCAGTGGGCTGATCGAGTAAACCATAAGCATGATTCATAGACGAAGTAGAAACTCCTTTCGTATTATTGAATCGAAAATCAGGAGGATATTCATGCAACTTGTAACATTTATCTGCAATGTGACCTTGAATTCCACAATGTGTGCAAGTTCGACGATTTCTTTTGGGCATAGTATTTTTTCCACCACGAAAATTACTAGGAATTGCCTTACTGACCATTGTAGCAGACTCAACAGCCAAAGATCCAGTAGAAAAAATCTCATTTTGCCTATCTTTTTGAAGTACAAGAGAAAAAACTTTATTTATAGGTGGAAGTGGATCAAGAGCAAGATTTGGCCTCGAACTTGAGAAAAACTTTCATCTAACCCCATCAAGAACTGCATTACATGTTCTTGCTATTGAAAATCAAGCAAGATTCTCAAGGCAACATATGTACAGTTTGGTATTGGCTTATAGTTCATTAATTCATCCCAAAAACCCTTTAATTTTGTATAATAGGCGCTAACAGTCATTTGATCTTGAGATAAAGAGGTAATCGACTTCTTTGATTGGAAAATTCTTGGACTGTTACTTTGCGTAAAACGCTCTCTAAGATCAATCCATACCTTTTTAGCAGAATTTAAGTAAAGAACACTAGCTACAATTTCTTTAGATATAACATTCAACAACCACGATAAAAACATAGTATTGCATCATTGCCAAGCAAAACATAGAGGAGCATTCACATCAGAGGTGTTGACATCGTGTTTCGCGGGCCTGGGCAATTTCACGCCCCCGGTGCCACGACCTGAATTATTTGGAGCCTCCGAAAGTGTTTCGGTGCGGCTGTAATGTAGCGGCTCGTACGTCCATGGTGGTGAATGAAAAATAAGTATTGTGAAAGTAAAAATAGACGACACAAGATTTACATGGTTCCGCAATATGCCTACGTTCACGGGGTTTGTAGAGAGAAGTCTCGACTATAATATATATCTATTTACAATTACTCATGAATCCTCATATCGCACTGTATAGAGAAGTTGGAGCTCTTCCTATCTGTATATTTCCATTGATTCATTCGTTCGGATGGTCTCTTTTTCATCAGTTCAGAAGAAGTCCCCTTTAATGTTGTCCGGGCGTCCCTTCTTATAGGCTTGTCTGACCCCCTACTGTACATGCCAGCCTGCCTTTGGTAAATCTCCCTTGCGTGATCCCTTTGCCTTCTCTTCTGACCCTCTGCCACTTTACAGTCCTAATATCTCTCTTGTCCCCCCTGACATGTGCAGCCCTCATGTCTCACTCATGTCCCTTTTATTATCCCTGACATGTGCAGCCCTCTTTTTATCTCACTCACGTTCCTTCTTATCTCTTCATGATTTCCATTTTTATCCTTAATAATGGCTTAGTGGACTGAGCCTTATTTTTATGGGCTATGGGCTATTGTAAGTACTGTCGATGAAGCCGACTTTGTTCTTGGCTGTTAGTGCCATTAGCATTGACCTATTCCAACTCTGGTAATTCTCTCCAAGAAGTGGCTGGGATACAAGCAATGAGCCGGGATTTTCTCCATCATCCATTAAAAACTGAGGAAGGAGTTGCCATTGGAGAAACAGAAGCGAGAAACTCTAGAGATTGCGCTCTGATACCATGTTAAATTTCATCGAGTAAAAACTGACATCATCTTCTTATTTCTTTATGAATCATTCGTACAATATATATATATATACAATGTGAATAAGGTGGTGTAAGATAACCAACTTAAAGTAGTAACAAATCTTGAACTATTTACAAATGAAAAACTTATAGAATCTCATGCTGAGCTGGAAGTTGTAATACCAACTTCAAAGCCTCGCAGAAAAGAAAAGAAAATAAAAACCTTCCCCTACCTACAGACTGTACAGATCTGTTAAGCTAATAAACATTGTAGGAAAATAACTTGACTATACCAAATTAAATTGAGGTCCCATCATAACATTAGCAAACTCAGCGGATAGCCTCTAGTAAATGGATCAAGATTTATCCATCCCTTGTAATTTTTAGCTTACACTACCAGCAAGACTGAAAATTACTAGTAGTACTTTTAACATGACTAGCTTATATATATATATATATATATATATATATATATATATTCTCTTAATATGAACTTTCTATGGATCTGGATCAAATATGCACCAACCTCATCAATATCATACCTCTTTTGGCCCAGACAGAGAGAGAGAGAGAGAATCATCCAACCGAAAGAAGTACAGATCCAACATCTAGCGTTCGAGTGGTAACAAACTTAGAAATGGCTCTATATAGTACTGAATTCACTGAAGCAAGGAATATATTTAACAAATCATTTTACCATATTAATTAATTAATAGGGTTGTTTATTATTATAACCTGAAAAAGAAAAAAACAGAGAGGTTGGTCCAAAATACAATGCGCGCTGGCAAGTAGGCCCAGGCCATAGAGACATTATTAGGTTGGGCTAGCTCAGCCCATTAACATGACTCATGAGTACTGACCGACCCAGCCCAGGATACATGAACATAGGTTGGCCCATAAAGCTACAGTCAGAAACAGCGGTTCTGGACAAAATAATGCATGTATGCCACCTTGCACCACCTCCATGTATAAAAAAGCCCAACTAGATTCAGCTCGCAACCTAACGCAACGCCCCGAGCTGACTCAACCGAGTTTCCGCACTCACCGAACTCGTTCACTCGCTTGCCGTACAATACAATCCCGAAAGTACACTTCCCCCCCCCCCCCCCCCCCCAAGGCCCAGCCCCTTTCTTCGTCGTCGTCGTCTCCTCCTCCCCTCCTCCTCCATCGTCTTCTCCTTCTTCTCCTGTTTGTTTCTCAGTAAAAAATTAAAAGTTTCAACAAATTCGTGTTAAGAAATGATGGGCAACGAAGAAGCTGACGACCTGCACGAATCCCGGGAAGAAATGGAGTCTCTGGTTCTCGACGAGCCATCCAACGGCCGATCTTCAGCCAGTGGCACAGTACCCGATCACCATGACCCGCTGCTCTCTTCCTCATCGTCTTCGTTCATCGATCGTCATAACCCTAACTCGTCTTTAAACGCCTTCCTCGATCCGCCGTCCTATGCCGAAGCCATCTTCACCTCCTTTGATTCCTCATCCAACGGCCACGAAACCCCCCAACTCTCTTCGAATTCCAACCCTCGAAGCTCCGATTACCTCTACATCTCGATCTCGGATCCCCAAAAGGAGCAAGAATTATCCAATTCCTTGGTCCCGGGTGGAACCACGTTTTACACGTACTTGATCACGACCAGGACCAACCTGCTCGAGTTCGGCGGACCCGGATCCGAGTTCAGCGTCCGGAGGCGGTTCAAGGACGTGGTCACGCTCTCAGACCGGTTATCGGAGTCGTACCGAGGGTTCTTTATTCCACTGAGGCCCGACAAGAGCGTCGTGGAGAGCCAGGTGATGGCAAAGCAGGAGTTCTTGGAGCAGAGAAGGGCATCATTGGAAAAGTACCTGCGGAGCTTGGCGGCGCACCCTGTGATTCGGCGGAGCGAGGAGTTGAGGGTGTTTCTGGAGGTGAAGGGGAAATTGCCACTGGCAAAGAGCATTGACGTGGCGTCGAGGGTGCTCGACGGGGCGGCGAGGTTGCCCAGGCAGTTGCTGGGCGAGGAGGGGATGGATGTGAATGCAAAGGGCGGTAGGGACTTGCTGAGGTTGTTTAAGGAGTTGAGACAGTCGGTGGCAACCGATTGGGGCGGCGTGAAGCCGCTGGTGGTGGAGGAGGATAAGGAGTTCTTGGAGAGGAAGGAGAGGTTGGCGGAGTTTGAACAGCAACTTAGCAATATGTCTTTACAGGTTCTTGTTTATGTGCTTTATAATCATATACATAGCATTGTAAGATTTTTGGGTCTTGGAACTGTTTGATTTGTAGGTTTTGTGAGTGATGGAATTTTGCATTGTGTGTTCTAGAAAGGGATTGATGGTGAAAATATGCTACGCCGTTTGGAATGCGACAATAAGAGTATTTTATTTCTTTTAAAGAAAGGGTTACACTCCAATGTTATTTATATACCCTCCCAAGCTTGTGTTGGAGAAAGCCTTTTACAGAAACAAGTTTAGAGTAAATGAAATGCGATGAAACAAAGTGATTTCTAATGTTTTTAATGCAATTTGTGCTGACAAACGGCGTTGATGTAATGAACAATTTCACAGTGACTTCTATGGCCAATTATTGGGTTATTTAATGGTGTTCTTACTTTGATTGGTTACTTGTTTTGGTCGTGATGTTTTTGTACAAATGATTGTTTCGCAGGCTGAATCACTTGTAAAAGCTCAGCAAGACATTGGAGAGACAATGGGGGAATTAGGCTTGGCGTTTGTCAAGCTGACCAAGTTCGAGACGGAGGAAATCTTGTTTGAGTCTCAAAATGCACGAGCTGCTGACATGAAAAATGTGGCTACTGCTGCAGTTAAAGCAAGTAGATTGTACCGGGAGTTAAACGCACAGACAGTAAAACATTTGGTAATTAACAAAAGCTTTTGCTATAAGTTGAAATTTGGTGAAAACTGATGATGGGAACTTTCTTGAAAACTGTCTCCGTAGCACTACTAGAAAACTTTCTTTAACTGCCAATTAGTTGTAATGAAACTGAGAGAATATTTCTGGTCCACTGTCAATCTCTCACTGCTTCACTTACCATAATGTTCCATCAATATTGCAGGATAAACTCCATGATTATCTTGGGATATTTTTAGCTATCGGTAATGCATTCTCTGACCGATCAAGTGCTTTACTAACAGTTCAGACTCTTTCATCCGAATTAGCTACCTTGCATGCAAGGATTGAGAAACTTGAAGCTGCTTCATCAAAAATATTTGGCGGAGACAGGTCCAGGATGCGCAAAATAGAAGAGTTAAAAGAATCTATTAGAGTCACTGAAGAGGCTAAAACTTGTGCAGAGAGAGAATACGAACAAATTAAGGTAATGCCTTCCTTCTTGATTTGTGCGAAGGCACAATTGGCTCCCATCACCTTTTGAAGTCAGCTCATTGATATTTTCAGTTGTGGCTTGATATGATCCCGTTGTAGATAACTATACTTGCTAAAAAAAAAGTTGGTTTGGTACATAGAGCAGTTTGTCTCTGCATTGACTATTTCTCTAGCTATGAATGATCAAGGATGTGATAATATCATGAGATTAACCAAAACTCTGATGATGAAAACTTCTGTTTTCTTCTTCTGCTGAGGTTTCGGTGCATCCAGTGGTGTGTTAGTGTTGCTATTAGTGAGTTATGGGTTCTTCGAAACTAGTGCTTATTAAATCCAAGGCTTTTGAGATAGTAAGGGAGGGGAGGTTTGTCCATATAACAGAGAAAGGTTGGAATGTGGTGAAGGAGATTAGTCTGGGGATAGGCACGGCAAGGTGGTTCTTACATGCCTTGGAGGATAGCTGGGAGGCAGAGGTATTATTCTGCTCATAGAGATGGTGATAGGGGCTATGTTGCTCAGCGTCGCCTTAACTCACAAGGCTGCTTCATGGCGTTGATGGAATATGGGGGGGGGGGGGTATCGAAATTTCCTATTCATTCCAGAGGATAGGGAAGGAAGGGGGTGGAGGAAGATGGTGGAGGCGCTGAAGGTGGTTGGTTGTGCAGGTTCTCCTCTGCCTCCATATCAGCCTCCATCTTGGTCTTACAGGGAGGTGTTGCAACCCAGAGGTAGTGGTTGGGTTAGCCATCACTCTGACACATCAGCAGGCTCGAGAGGGGTAGGCCTGCAAAGGGGTGTCGCCATTCCTGTAGAAGATCAGATGAAGATGGTAGAGGCAGAGGTGTTGTCGGTCTGCATGAGGAAAGTGTGTTGCGTGCGTTACAGGAAATGAAAAGTCAAGTGGATTTGTTACAAGCTAATATAGCTTGGATGATACGGTGCGCAGAGGGGTTTAAAGGGCTGGGAGTGGGCTTGGGTAAGTTTGCAAGCTGTGGTCCAAGTGGGCCTCAGGAGCTGCCTAAGGCTAATGGGCAATTAAAGATGGGTCAGGTTCAGTCTAGTGGGCCTCAGGTTGGGAGTGTAGGCCAGGGAGGAGAGGCTGATTTAAAGGGGTAGAAAGCTGTAAATGGGCTGGGCCTGAACAGAAGCCCATGTCGGGTTTGGCAGGAGAAAGGTCTGAAATCCAGGATTTCGAGTATGATGGAGGGGCCCGAATCATCCACTTCAGGCCCGAGTCTTGGGCTGGGTCCGGCACAGACAGGGGCGATGGCCTGCGGCGCCTCAGGTGGTGGTTTGGCGGTGGCCTTCGAGTCGCCGGAAGTGGTGGTGGGAGAAAATAAAGATGGCGATGAACCTGCTTCTGCCGTTGATGGTTCTGGCATTGCTCGGGGAGAGTCACCTCTTCATGGGGTGTCTCAGTCTCCTTCGGCAGACCTTGGGACACCATCATTTTTGGCCCAAACACAGTTAAAGCCGTGGGGGGAAGAAGATATGGCTTTCGGTTCTGAGGGAGCCAGTGAAGAGTTGTCTCACGGAGACGAAGGGGAAGGTATGTTGACATTATTTGACCCTTGCAAATATTCTTCTGAGGGGGAGAGGTTGTAGGAGAGGATCCTACTCCGATCCTACTCCGTTAAGTATGGTTCCTCCTAGTATTTCCTCAGACTGGGTTCTGAAAAAAGTAGAGGAACTTCAGAGTTGTATGGGGATCTCGTGTGTGGGCTATGAAGAGCAGTTTAAGGCTTTGATTATAGCCATAGAGGCAGGTCAGCATGGTGCAGGGTCTAGAAGAGATAGGGAGCTAAAGAGGGGAGTGCGACTCGTGGAAGAAACAAGGGGAGGGGGTGGTATAGTTGATAAATGAAGCCCAAAATATTTAGTTGGAATGTGAGGGGGCTGAATGAGATTAATAAACGCCTTAGAATAAGAGCTTTATTAAGGCAATGGAAGGCAGACATCATTTGTTTGCAGGAAACGAAGTTGAAGCTTGTCAATCGTAGTATTATTAGGAGCATATGGAGCTACACATATGCAGGTTGGACTTACTTACCCTCGATTGGGGCCTCGGGAGGTATTTTGGTTAGAGAAATGCTTTGGGTCCCGAATTCTGGACCCAAAAAATGTCCCGAATGGGAATTTTTGTTTTTTATTTTGTTTTTTTTACCGAGTGATTAAAAAAATATTTTTTAATGATGTTGTGAATTTTTTATTTTTTTTAAAATGTTTATAATGATTAAAAAAATATATGAAATAAAAGAAATAAAAAATATAAAAAAATTTGTGCCTGTTCGGGACACTTTCGGGCTACATCTCTCAGGAGATGTAGCACTGCTCTTTTGGTTATGTGGGATAAGAGGGTGGTGGAGAGCTTTGATGAGTTTGTGGGGGAGTTTTCGGTAGGGTGTTTGTTTAAAAATATTGACAATGGTTTCCTATGGGCCTTTGCTGGGGTTTACGGTCCTAATTTGGATAGTGAAAGGCGGATGCTTTGGGATGAGCTGGCTGGTCTTTGTTCTTGGTGGGAGGCTCCGTGGTGTATTGGAGGGGATTTTAATGTGACAAGATTTTCTAGTGAAAGATTAGGGGAGGGACGCCAAAATCAAGCTATGGTGGATTTTTCAGATTTCATTTTTGAGTCAGGCCTTATGGACATACCCCTAATGGGAGGGGAGTATACTTGGTCTAACCATTTTTCTTGGTTAAGACTGGATAGGTTTCTCATTTCCCCTTCATGGGAACTTCAATATCCAGATGTAAGCCAGAAAAGACTCCCGAGACTTTGTTCCGATCATTTTCCTGTAATGCTTCTTGGTGGTGGTATCATAGGGGGTAGAAGGCCATTCAAGTTTGAGAATATGTGGTTAAAAAATGAGGGTTTTGTGGATTTGGTTAGACAATGGTGGAGTTCCTATTTATTTGAGGGCAATCCGAGCAATGTGTTGGCCAGGAAATTGAAAGCTTTGAAAATGAATTTGAAGATATGGAATGAACAGGTGTTTGGTGATGTAACCTTACAGATGAAAAGCTTGACACGAGCTACAAAGCTTGGAGGGTGTAGGAGTCGAGAACAACCGTAAAAAGCAAGTAGTTTTTGAACTCGAAAGATTGACTTTATTGGAGGAGATTTCGTGGAGACAGAAGTCAAGGGCTCTATGGCTTCGGGAAGGGGATAAATGTACTAAGTTTTTTCACTATATGGCTAATGCACATAGAAGGTTTAATTCTATGGAGTCTTTGAATATTGAGGGAGTTGCATCCTCTGATCAGGTCGTGATGAAGGATTTTGTGGCTGGCCATTTTGAAAATTTGTTGTCAGAACCTCATACATGGAGGCCTACGGTAGATGGCCTAGTTTTTGAGGGCATTGATCAAAATAGCATGACGTGGCTGGAGAGACCTTTTGAAGAGGAAGAGGTAATACTAGTAATCAGAAAAATGAACAAAGATAAAGCTCCAGGCCCGAATGGTTTTACTTTGGCTTTTTTTCAGACTTGCTAGGAGGTGGTAAGAGAGGATGTTATGCTGGTTTTTCTGGAATTCTTCACTTATGGCAAATTTGAAAAAAGCTTAAATGCGACCTTTATTGCTCTAGTCCCAAAAAAGGCTGGTGCAATGGAGATACAAGACTTTAGACCGATTAATCTCGTGGACAGCATGTATAAGATATTGTCAAAGGTTCTTGCTAATAGGATGAGCACAGTCATGGAAAAGATTATCTCTAAATCTCAAAATGCCTTTGTGAGGGGGAGACAAATTTTAGACTCGGTTCTTATTGCCAATGAATGCTTGGATAGCAGAATTAGGTTGGGAGTTCCAGGTCTTCTTTGCAAACTAGACATGGAGAAGGCATATGATCACGTTAATTGGGATTTCTTGATATACATGTTGAGTAGATGTGGTTTTGGGGAAAAATGGAGGATGTGGATAAGGCATTGTGTGTCTACGGTTCGTTTCTCGGTCTTGGTAAATGTTGATCCTGTGGGTTTTTTTAACAGTTCGAGGGGACTACGACAAGGAGATCCATTATCACCCCTCTTATTCGTTCTAGTAATGGAGGCACTAAGTAGGATGGTGTCGGCAGCAGTAGGGGGAGGATTTTTTTCAGGATTTTCAGTGGGAGCTTCATACGATCCTACCATTATTTCTCATCTTTTGTTTGCAGATGATACCTTACTGTTTTGTGAGGCTAATGCATGACATATTCAATCTTTGAAAGCCATCCTACTCTGTTTTGAAGCTGTATCTGGGCTGAAAATTAATCTTGCCAAGACAGAGATGGTAGCAGTTGGAGACGTAAGCAATATTAGGGGGTTGGCTAGCATCTTGGGTTGTGCAGTTTCTTCGTTGCCGTTGAAATACCTTGGGATTCCATTGGGGGCTGCTTTCAAAGCCAAGTCTATTTGGGAGGGGGTGCTGGAAAAATTTGAGCATAGGTTGGCTGGATGGAAAAAGTTGTATTTATCAAAAGGGGGGCGGATTACACTTACTAAGAGTACTTTATCCAACCTTCCGATGTACTATTTATCTTTATTTCCTCTTCCCGCTAGCATTGCAACTAGAATAGAGAAGCTTCAACGTGATTTTTTATGGAGTGGCATAGGAGATGAGTTTAAGTTTCACTTAGTGGGATGGGACAAGGTTTACTCTCCTATGAGGGATGGTGGGCTGGGGGTTCGAAATGTGAGGGCTTTTTACAAGGCACTACTAGGTAAATGGTTGTGGCGTTATAATTATGAGGGGGAAGCTTTATGGAAAGGGGTGATTGACACGAAGTATGGGAGTGAACGGGGGGGTTGGTGTTCTAAAGAGGGACGGGGGACATATAGAGTGGGGCTATGGAAGTACATACGTAAAGCTTGGTGCTCTTTTGCTCGTAATACTCGGTTGTGCTTGGGGGATGGTAGTAGGATCAGCTTTTGGAAGGATATGTGGGTGGGTGACATGGCTTTGAAGGATGCTTATCCAACAATTTTTAGCATTGCAAGGGATAAGGAAGCCATGGTGGCCGATCTGCGGGTACTTCATCAAGGTTCCCAGGAGTGGAACGTTAATCTTACTCGTGAGGCTCATGATTGGGAAGTGAATATCTTGGTGGAATTTTTCAATTTGCTGTATAATACTGCTATTGCAGCCACAAATGAAGATGCCATGGTATGGAGACTCTCTAGGGGAGGAAAATTCACGGTACGTTCTTTCTATGACTCTATTACCATGCAACAAAGGCATAATTTCCCTTGGAAGAACATATGGAGGAGCAAAGCACCAACCAAGGCAGCATTCTTTGTATGGACAGCAGCTTTAGGGAAGATTTTGACCATTGATAATCTTAGAAGACGTGGTTTAATCATCACGGATTGGTGTTGTTTGTGTAGAAATAGTGGTGAAACTGCGGACCATCTACTTTTACATTATGAGTTTTCTAGAGGTATCTGGAATTATTTTTCAGCAAACTGGGAGTCGCATGGGTAATGCCAAACAAGGTGGTTGAACTTCTAGCATGTTGGAGAGGGATCACTGGGACATCACATATTGCAGCCGTGTGGAAGATGGCCCCTATTTGTATTTTTTGGTGTATTTGGAGTGAACGAAATGAGCGATTTTTTGAGGATCATGAACGTTCCTTGGAAGAGTTTCGTAGTTTTTTCTGGAAGACTTTGTTTATGTGGGCCATTGCTTTAGATTTCAATGGTTCCAGCTTCCATGATTTCCTTTTAATTGTTTCTAGTTCCTAAATAGGTGTATGTCTTTGTATACTCCTAGTGTACTCCTAGTATACTTGGGCTATGTCTATCTTTCTATCAATGAATTAATTATTACCTATCAAAAAAAAAGTTGATCCAATAGCTGATTTGGTGGTTTTGGTTCAAGCTTAACTGATGAAATTCTGAATTTCATGTAGTCAAAGGCTTATCACTCTCTATGTATGGTGGAATACGCACACATTAATGATCAGAATCATGCTAAGTTTGGAATATAATAAAATCAATTGTCATGTGACGTGTTTATGTGTCAAGTTTGTTCATAAATTATTAAAAGAAATGTCCCCCGGGATTAGTCGGGACGTTGTTCTCGGACACCCGGTGCTAATAAAAAAAAATTGTGTAGTATACTTGGACTTTGCCTATCTTTATGAATATATTATTGATTACTTATAAAATAAAATAAAATAAAAATATGCATCAAGTTTGTTCATACATTAACTTTGCGTTGCAAAGCTCAAAGGCTGGAGAGGGAAATAAAGGTTTAGATAGTGAGTTGAGATGAGATGAAAGTTAAATAAAATATTGTTAGAATATTATTTTTTAATATTATTTTTGTTTTAGGATTTGAAAAGGTTGAATTGTTTATTGTATTTTATTTGAAAATTTGAAAAAGTTGTAATAGTTAGATGAGATGAGTTAAGATATTTTTTTAATCCAAACAAGACCTTAATTGTATATGAGGATATGAGGAATGTTTGAGATTTCACATGATAACTATTAAGTCATAGAGATCATCAGTATGTTGCTAGTAAACCTTCGTATCAAAAGCTAAGACACTAGCTTGCCAAAAATTTGAGCCTGAAACTTCACTTTTAAGAATGAACTTCTAAACCAGAATGATAAGAGTACAATGGACTCTTGGTTATGCATATGAATCTGTAAAGAGTCGTTTTAGATACTCAAGCAGATTCCACATTTGACGAATTTCACATCATGTGCATATTTATCTTTTGCAATATTGAACAGAGCTCAAATTAAAATGATTTTTCTGTTTAAACTCCAGCTGGCTAGATGTTTTATATTTGGGACTCATTTTAGTGGGCTAGAAGTTATTCAATTGTGGGTGTGTCTGCATGTTGAAGAGTTATGACTTGAACGGTTAACTGGTGGCAATATATATTCTGCCTTTCGCTTACGCATAATTCAATTAGTTTTGAGGTGATTTTTTTTATAAGCTTGTGTCACCTAAACTTGTTTGGCTTGTTTGGTAAAGCAACTACGTTATGGTTATGCTCTGTTGCTTTCATTTTTCTTTTAGCTGGTCATGTGAATGTGGCTTTTTTCGATTGCTAATCATGGCAAAGTAAATATAAAGAAAGAAAACAAGCTATATAAGAAGTATAAGCGTTTCAGACCTTTAAGATTCTAGATTGGATAATATTTTTTTATGGGTAAAATAATATGAGCTTTTAAATTACTTTTAACTTAAATTTCCTAATATATGAACAAGTAACATAAGAATGGATAACGTGACTCGAGAGAAGTAAGTCTTCCATTTGGGATTTGCTATTGATTTTCATATAGGTTTAAATAAAATTAGTAATTTAACAGATATATATATATATATATAATTTTTTTTATGCAATAATATATTACAAATGAATAACACAAACGAAAAGGTGTTACTTTATAGCACTAATTAGTAGTTAATAACGATACAGTGGGCTAGTTGATGATGTGGCTTTAAAAATTATATTATAGTACATAGATTTGCAATGATTTTAAATTTGCGGAAGACTATTTTCATTATTTGAGATTTATATTATTCTTACCATGGAGAGATTATGTCAATCTTGAATCGACTATTGGCGATGATATGTAGGAAAATAACAGAAGTGAGCTTGAAAGACTTGACAAGGAGAGGCATGATGACTTCATGAGCATGTTGAGAGGGTTTGTTGTGAATCAGGTACCTTCTTTTTACATGGGCAATATGTTGTCCTGGATGAGAGAGTAATGCTGCTTTGGTCCTGATTCATGATGATTATTTTTTCATCTAAACAGGCAGGATATGCAGAGAAAATGGCAAACGTGTGGGAGAAGCTTGCTGAAGAAACAAGTGGGTATGCGAAAGATGGAAGCTAAAGATATTCGTCTGTTGTTTTTCAGACTTCCCTCTACTTTCTTCTGTAGTTCATGTATGTTGAGAAGTTGGATTATTCAACCAAGTTTCATCTCTACAAGTTGTGTTTCATCTCTACAAGTTTGAAATTTCTTTATGATCTGTTTTTTTTTTCAAAAATTAACTGGCTCAATGCTTGAAGCTTCTTTTTTGCTGGCCGGGGACGAGCTGATTTAAAAGGTGCTGGACATACACTACAGTCAATTGCCAAGGCTTCAACTACAATTATGTCTTGATTGGTAACTCGAAATAGACCTCCCTCCATCCAATAATAGAAAAAAAAAAATCGTATATTTACGGACGCCTAATGCAATAAACTAAAAAAAAAAGTAATGTTCAAGAATGAAAGAATCGTGGACTAAATAAAACTACCAGTCTTATTATGAGCCCCCCCCTCTAATCACTTGTTGAAGGGACTCCAGCTCCATCATCACTAGAACCAGCAGCAGCGGCAGCTGTCTCTGGTCTAATCTCTTCCAGTTGCTGGAGAACCTGCTGAACCTCTGGTCGAGCTGACGGTGAAGGATCAACACAATGCAAAGCCAATTTTAATGTGTTTAGCAACTCATCGCCGATCAAAGATGCATCCCTCATCAACTCTAAATCAAATACTTCATTTGTCCACTCCTCTTTCACGATAGAGGCAACCCATTGAGGCAAATCCACACCATTCATTGCCTCGCCAGGAGACTTTCCGGTCAGGAGTTCCAGTATTATAACCCCGAGACTGTATACATCAGTTTTCGTGTTGGCTTTCTTGAGCTTTGAAAGCTCGGGTGCTCGATAGCCTAACGCTCCAGCAGTAGCAATCACATTAGAATTGGCAGCAGCTGTCATAAGCCGAGAGAGGCCGAAGTCTGCAATTTTAGCGTTGTTGTGCTCATCAAGCAGAACATTGCTGGATGTAAGGTTTCCGTGTATAATGTTCTCGTGGGTGTGAAGGTAGAACAGGCCGCGCGTCATGCCCTGCGCTATTTTCATCCTTGTTGGCCAATCAATGGGTGTGTCGGGCCCGCGAGCTGCAACAAAATGGAAACAAATTATTGGTTGCTCATTTTAACGTAGTAAGCAAATCAAAACTAGTAGACAAATTACATGCCGAAGCTCATTTGACACTCACCATGAAGGAATGTTGCGAGACTCCCTCTAGGCATGTAATCAAAAACAAGTAGCTTCTCTCCTTTGGGTCCCAAGTAAAAAGCCCTGAGAGCCAAAAGATTTGGGTGTCGGATTTTTCCCAGCACACCAACCTCGGCCTCGAATTCCCTCTGGTTTTTAGTTATTTTCTCTCTCAACCTCTTCACAGCAACTTGGTTCCCATCCTCCAATGTAGCTTTATAGACAGTTCCATATGTACTCTTCCCCATTATCTCTGCAGTTGCGCATAAAAGATCATCAGCTGTAAAAACCATTGGCCCGTCAAAATGGACTAGTTTTCCTCCAGCCTCTCCGCTCGCTTCGACTTCACCCCCAACAGGCGGGACCCCTTTTTCGGTCACGGCAGCCCTTCCTGTGGTCTGACCATCCTTTGCTTTTGATGCAGCCCTTTTCCTTATCAAACAACAGAGCAGTATGCAACATAGAACGAGCAGAACTATGAGGAGGGTTCCCGCTGCTATGAGAATGATGTCTTTAGTACTTAGTTTGCGGCCACGGGGCTTTGATGTCTCAGGAGATGGAGCCGGAACACCTTGAGAAGGCACTTGAGAGGGACATGGATTTGATCCACTAAATCCACATAGATGAATGTTCCCCACAAAAGAGCTTGCATTAAACTTTTGAGAGAGAGGAATGGGCACGGTACCGGAGAGATTATTGTAGGAAACGTTGAAAGACTTGAGATTTCGTAGCTCCGAAAGGGAAGCTGGGATTTCTCCGCTAAGATTATTCTGTGATAAATCAAGTTGTATAAGCGTGGAAATGTTGCCTATAGTTGAGGGAATGTTACCCCTGAATTGGTTTTTCCTCAAGTTTAGAACAGAAAGATTATGCAATCTGTCTAGAGCTTCTGGAATTTGGGTGTCAAGGTTG
This sequence comes from Juglans mandshurica, assembly GCA_022457165.1. Taxonomy (NCBI): domain Eukaryota; kingdom Viridiplantae; phylum Streptophyta; class Magnoliopsida; order Fagales; family Juglandaceae; genus Juglans; species Juglans mandshurica. The sequence goes on along the minus strand of CM039619.1, from coordinate 637,436 downwards.
TTGCTCTCTAGATTCAAAAGAACAAGAGAGGATAGATTAACGAAGCTAGAAGGAAAGCTTCCATTTAGGGCATTATTAGATAAATCCAGTGTTCTTAGCCTAGACAGCCTTCCCATTTCAGCTGGGATTGCTCCACCGATCCGGTTATTACTAAGAGATATCTCTTCAAGCTCACTTAACTCGCTAAAAGAAGCAGGAATGCTTCCAGAGAAGAAGTTATGATCAAGTTCTAAGGACCTAAGTTGAAAGTGGTTATTTTTTAGTGCCCCACCCCAGGAGTCTGGGATAGAGCCAGAGAGATTATTGTGTTGGAGAGCAAGGAAATTGAGAGAAGGCGAGCGAGTGAGGCTGACGGGGATAGAACCTGAAATGGAATTGAAGCTAAGATTGAGCCTATAAAGCTTGGTAGAGTTTGCAAGAGTAGCTGGGATTATATCAGTGAGCAAATTATTACTAAGATCAAGGGTCTGAAGCAGAGGACATGAGCCTAATGAAGGAGGGATTGAACCTGAAAGCCGATTTTTGAATAGCTGAACTCCTCTGAGATTTGGGATAAAGCCCAGTGCCTTAGGGATTGACCCTGCAATAACATTGTCATGGAGGCTAAGCTTTCGAAGCGCTTGAAGTTGGCCGATCTTTTCAGAGATTCGGCCACCCAATCCTCTCCATGGAAGCTGGATTACAATGACCTGTCCTTGAGCACACTTAATTCCCTCCCAACCTCCCGAACAAGCTCCATAACCACTATCATTCCAGCTCCTCAAGAACCCTCTCGGATCGTCTAACTCATGTTTGAACGCTTGAAGTGCTTGATAGTCAGCCGCCGTCACAATCACACCATCCCAAACTTGGCTTGAGGCAGGCTTAGTGAGACTTATCAGAAGCGGAAGAAGCAAGAAAAACTGGGTGCAGAGAAGTTCTTTCAAAAACCCCAACAAATAAAGTGAAGGATCTCTCTCTTCAATCTTCCACTTTTCTTTCTTCTTATCTGAAATGCAGTGCCAATCTGCCCCACTTTCCATAAGAAGTTCGAGAATCGGAAAATGGTATTCGTAAAAAGCAAAGAAAGGAGGAGGATACAGGAGTTTGTATTATGCAGGCATGAGTAAAACAGGAACAATCCGAGTTGGGAGAGGGTTTTGTAGTGAGAGAAAGCTAAGGGGGTGGTAGTTACTGCGAGGGTGCACGTGAAGAGTCACCAGAGAGAGAGACAGAGAGAGGGAATCTTGTATTGGAGAGAGAGAGAGAGAGAGAGAGAAAACCCTAGACAGAAGTGTCAGGTGGGGAGCAATGAGGTTCACAGGTTCTGCTTCTAACAAGGCCTAACGGCTAGTTTTCTTCTTATAAACAAATGACGATAAATTTTATTGACTGAGAGGTTCATGGGAAGAATACAGTCGAGTCGAGTTGTGTCGTGTGTTTCCAGGGGGTGGGGGTGGGGCCTTTTATTGCCCAAACCGCTCCTCACAACGGCTATCATTTTCAAATGGGACCCACCCATTTCAAAGTCCATAACCAAAAAGAAAGAAACAAATCTTGTTCTAATCATCGACTCCGAAGAAAAAAGAAAAGAGGAGGTGTTGGGTTTGGTTTGGTTTGGTTTGATTTGATTTGAGCTTTAACTAAGCAGCAAGAGGGAGCGGGGGGTGGGTGGTGGCGGCATGTGGGGTAGGCTTCTGGTGTGTTTGGATGTTGAAGTGAGTTGAGTTGAGTTGAGATGATAAAATATTATTAGAATATTATTTTTTAATATTATTATTATTTTGAAATTTAAAAAAATTAAATTATTTATTATATTTTATGTTAAAATTTGAAAAAATTGTAATGATGAGTTAAGGTGAGCTCATCCTTCACATTTGGACGAGGCTAAGTGGGCCATTCTTCGATCCATACTACAGTTACTGTTACACCGTTGGTTGCTCTCCTATCCTAATCCTAGGTTGTACCTTTACATTTCAATTCTCGTTTGCAAAAGCAGCATTTAATTACGAAATCTTTTGTTTTGTCAGTATAGTCTTGGTAATCTCAAATCAACAAAAGGGTCAATGGTCGTGTTAAGTGAAACGGACAGGAGATGCCTGGTCCCCGAGTCCATCTACTTTGACGGACAGTCCCAAGGATGACATTTGACCGATTCCCTTTATTTCTTCTTTTTTAAAGTTAATCAAGGAGTTTTATTTGTTAACGAATACTTGTTCAGATAATGAGACAAGAGTGACAGAGCTCCAACCCTACCCTCGGCAACTTTAGCACCGCCAATCTTAATTAATTAATGAATCTTTGGTCCGAGAAGTTTGGTCTTATTACACTTGGAGCATTCATATCGGCCTGGGCATAACTCCTCAAAAGCCAAAAATATGCCTTTTGTGCTCTTTAAATCCTCTGCGTTGGACTAAGTAAAATGTGGGTGTTCAACATTTCAGCTAAAAAAAATTCTTCTTCTCACAATACTGTATGAAGAAGCTCCAACACACTTAACTGAATTAAAAAAAAAATAATAATAATAATAATTTTACACGGAATGGTGTCGCTTCCGACTATTCTAAAAAAAAAACTCTTTCAGCTCTAGTATATATATTCATCTTTGTCGTGACACTGTAGATAGCCAAATCAATATTTTATTCTAAACTCACATCTCGTCCAACTGAAACAAAGCATTTCCCTCGTAAATCTGTTACCCCCAAATCCCTTTCACTTTCTTTCCCTTTCTCCTTCGCCGAACACCCCCTTCATTTTTTTCTCCTTGTTTCTCTCTTCCCTCTAGATTGGCCCGACACTCCCTCTCTCCCCTTCTATCCGTTTTTTTCGTTTTGTTTTCCAATTCCCTTGCTGCTTTCGTTGTCCCAGGGTTGTCGAAGTTGAGAATCTAGGCTTAGCTAAGGAACGTGGGGAAGGAACAATCGATTTGCAAGAGAAAATCGACTGTGGAAACTGGCCCTAGACTACCTCTATTAGGGTTTCTAGTGTGCTTCACCGAAGGTAATATAATCCTCCCTTTGTCTTGTTTGTTTCGATTTGTATTTTTATTGTTTGGCTTTGGCTTTGGCTTTGGCTTGATCAGTGGTGGTCTACATCATGTTTGGTTTTGGTTGTATGGTCAAGTTGGAGCTTATCTGCTCTGCATTTTTATGCATTTTGTATTTCATCTTGAGGAAATACATCTGCTAGTATTTTTATGCTCGTGAGGAATGCTTGTGAGGAATGCATTTTTTTTCCACTTTGTATTTCACAAAGAAGTTCCTGTAACGACATTATTTTGCGTGTGGCATTTGGCAAGACTATACATAAGTCGGAAAATAAGCAGCTGCTCTCTCATTACCTGTTAGAAGTTGAAGAGGCATGCCCACACCTTCTGTTCAAACAAAAGGCCCGTATATGCTTCAGACCCCTGCTTGCTCAACATTGAAATTTTTTTGGTTCTTAGTTTCAGGAAATGGTTTAGACAGGCACTAAAAGAAACAGATTTAGTTAGTTTCATGAAATGATTAATTTTTTGCTCAATAAAACCCAGTAAAAATGGTTTAGACAGGCACTACAAGAAATAGGCACTAACCTCTACAATCACTAAAGTTCCATTGAAAGTTGAGTTATCTTATAGCATTCCTCAGTTTGATTTGTTTTGGCACTAACCTCGAAAATCACTAAATCATGTGGTATGATTTCTTTTGGGTCCTGCTTTTCCTAAAAGCCTGATCACTGGTGTAATGAGGTAGTGTATAATCTAGGATTTCACCTCGAGAGAAAATGTCTTCTCGTCCTAGACTCTAGGACAAAGGAAAAATTGTATTTGCTTAGGAAAAGAAAGAGGGTTTTTTTTTTTTTTTTTTAGTTTTTCATTTTTCTACTAACTCTTTGAAAAGTGCTCTTCTATGGCGTCTTGCATTTCTGTGATATAGAAGCCACCTTTTCAAGGAATACAAAAACATCCATTTGCAGTATAGTTTTGTGATTTGTAAATTTCAATTTATCTGTGATAACTTTTGTTGTTGGATTAGTGCTTGTTATGGTGATGTGAGGGCAAAGCATAGTGGGAAGATATTTTAAGTAAACAAGCCTATCATTTGAAAGCAACATAACAGATAGTGTCATTTGCTATTTGTAAGATTTGTTGTGGCTCCTAATCAAATTGATTGAAATTCAATGTGCCATGATTAAAGGGGTTGGAAGAATTGGGATTGCACATGATAAGATTATTATATGGCCAAAAGAAAAATGACAGGGTGGGTTGAGGAGCCAATAAAGCCTATAACATCCATTCTGATAATGAAGTGCCATGGGTTCCAGAATGACAATTTTTTCTGAAAGAATCTATTTATTTATCAACACTTCTATCATACTACTAATCTAACACATAAAAGTATTAAGTATTTTGAGGTTTCTAAAAGGTCTAATGAATTCCACTGCAAGTAGTGTTATTCTCATAACTCTGTTAAATCCAGGGCCTTCACTCTATCAAGTAGTTGAAAATCCACCGTAAGTTTTGACACCATACTCAGGAGCCCTACTATTCCAAAATCCGTATATGTACAGATAGCATGTGCCAGAAACTTCCTCCAAGGGCCAGGACTGTGCTCTCTGTGAACCCCACTTTTAATTATGATAGAACTACTCCCCAAAGCTTGAATCCTAGACCAAAGTATGCATGTGCAGATGATGAATCCAAGGGCTTCAGTTTAAGTCGATTGTTGTACATCCTCACAAGCATTTTAATCAAAGTGGAGTTATCTTATAGCATTCCTCACAAGCATTCCCCACAAAGTGGAGTTATCTTATACGAACTAAAATTCTTCACAAGCAGATTTTTTTTTTTCTTCTACTGTTTGCACCATTTTGATCAAAGTGGAGTTTTATTATAGCATTCCTCACAATCAGATTTTGTGTATGGTGTGCTATATGTGCTTGGTCTGCTATGGTCATTGCACAAGTAAGGTTTTTACTAAAATTCCTCACAAAATAAATTAATGTGGTTTGCATGGCAGACTTGTAGATGGATGGCAAAAAGAGGAATGTGCATGTACTGGACAGGAATGTGTGTGGTAGGAAGAGGATGAATGACAGATTTTTTATAATGGAGCTCATGATGAATTAAGATATATTTTTTTTAAGTTAGGAATGTGTATGTACTGGATAGGAATGTGTATGCATTCACATTATTGGACATCATGAACGACGAACGTGTATGAATTGCTATTAGAAGACAAACATTCCTCACAAAAATTGTAGATGTGGTCTGTGTTGGATAATTAGGTTGAAAAAAAAACAAATAGTTGGGAAACAATAAATTAATTAAAGGTTAAATTATTAATTAACATATGGTTAGTATAATTACAAAATATGAAAAATAAATTTAAAAAATAATATTATATTATTATTTTTGCTTATAGTTGCATAATCCAATGTGAGATTATACTTGAATGACTTTGACTTTTAGGCAAAACATCTAATTTTAGCTAAATTTTGGCTTTAACTTTGGCTAGACCAATGTCTCTTAGCCATTTATCAAAATAACTAAGGGTGGGCAGCGGAGCCCCACACCCTACTGTCTCGCCCCCACATGGGCGGGGCGAGCCTCTGTCCCGCAGATGAGGGGGCGGGTGGTCCCGCCCGCATCTGAGGCCTCCAGCAAAGGTGAGGGCCGGAGGGGGGCCAGCCCCGCTTATAAATATATATATATTAAAAAAAATACCCACAAACAAAACGACATCGTTTCGTCTGGGTTAATTAAACCCCACCCCCCTCTCGTGATTCCCCTCCCTCCAGCCCCTCCCCTTCTCTGTTTCTCTCACGTCACAGTGTCGCAGGAGTCCATGACTCTCAATCCTCTCTTAGTCCCTCTCCGCACATCTCCGTCGCTCTCTGTGGTCGTCGTCGTCACTCTCTGTGGCCGTCACATCATCTTCGCGGAAGGTAAGCCCCAAATCTGAACCTCTTAGTTTTAGTAGTTTAAGTTTTTTTTTTTTTTTTTTTTGAGTTATGGAGATTGGAGGAAAGTTGGGATTAAATGGAGATGGAGGATGATATTTGTAAACTGTGCTATGAAGAATCTTGATTTTGCATGTGATTTGTGAATGTGCATGGATTTTTTATTGGAATCCTAAATTAATTTAGGGTTCCAATTCTTTAGGATTTTGGATTGGAACCCTAAATTAATTTAGGCTTTTTGATTTTTCAAAGATTGAAACCCTAATGATACTGATTTTTTAATCTTGGTTTTCTTTCATTTTAAATGGTAAATCACAGAAAATGTCAGTGCATCATGCACAAGTTTTTGCACATATGCATGTGCTTGTGCATTTCTGTGTGCGTGTACATTCGTTTTCATTAATTGAATGTGCATGGACGTCAGTATATGCCAAATTGCCCCAACTGGAAAATTAATTTCTGAAGACCATACGTCTATCTCTACCATAAATGTAATTATAAAGTGAACATGTGATTTTGAATGCAAATTGTGGTGTGTTGTATGTGCAAATGATATAAAAATAACATTTATGTCATATTGTGATGCATATAGAAATAAAGAAAACACATTATAAAAATTCAGAGTTGATTGTGTTATTTGTGCATACTATTATATGATGTCTATTTTGATTTTGCATACTTATTTTATAAAACAAATTATAATAATGAAAATGTTAGTGGCATATTGAAATTTGATTGTGCATGCTTATTTTATAAAACAATTTAACAAATTATAATAATGAAAAGGTTAGTGGCATGCTTTGATTGTTGATCCATATGTGTTGATTGTTGATATTAGTAGCGTGTTTTTGTTTTAATTTCAGATTTGTTGATTGTTTTGGAAAATGTCTTCCTCTACTCTCTCAAATTTTAGTGCTAGTTGTCCTACCCCTACAGGGCCTACCCCAACACCTAACCCTACACCCAACACTAACTCTAGTGACAGTTGTCCTACCCCGAAGCCCACACAAATAAAAAGATTTGTTTCCATAGTTTGATCTCATTTTACCAAACTAGAGGGTAGTGACCTCAATAACTCCAAAGCAAAGTGTAACTACTATGGTAAACTCTATGGATGTTACTATAGGAAACATGATACATCACATTTAAATATGCACTTAGAAAAATAATGCAAAGAGAGTCCAATATTGAGATCATTACAAGAGAAGAGTCAATCTAAACTAGAGATTGTATTTTAAAAAATGGCGGATGAGAGTAATGGGGGTTCTACGTTGAAGGGGTATACTAAATATGACCCCAATGAGTGTAGAAGAAGGTTATCTCGTATGGTTATCATGGACGAGCTACCTTTTCAGTTTGTGGAAATGAGAGGTCCAAGAATATTCTAATTGATTGGAACCTAGGTTTAATATTCTTTCTCACACTGTGGCAAAGGATATTAAAAAAACATTACCAAAAGAATGATTTGTTGAGGGGCCAATTGGAGGGTCAAGTTGTAAGCCTCACTACCGATATTTGGACATCCGTCTAAAATTATAATTACATGTATTTGACTGTGCATTTCATTGATTGTGATTGGACGCTACATAAGAAAATTGTAAAGTTTTATCTAATTTTCGATCACACAAGTGAGACGATAGGGAAGGACTTAGAGGCCGCAATAAAGAAGTGGGGGTTAGCACGAGGTTTCGACGGTTACAGTTGATAATGCATCATCTAACGATTTTGCATTGAGATATCTTAAGACCTATCTTAAATAGACAAATAAAACAATCTTGGGTGGTGATTGTTTTCGTATTAGATATGCTGCACATATTTTGAATTTAATTGTGTCTGATGGTTTGAGAGATATCGATAACTCGGTTGCACGAGTCAGAATGGCTGTGAGATTTGTGAGATCTTCTCTTGCTAAATTGGAGAAATTCAAAGTCGCTGCAAAGAATGCGGACATAACATCCAAGAAGAGCTTTTGTACTGATGTTCCTACAAGATGGAACTCAACTTTTTTGATATTGGAGGCGGCCTAAGAATATAATACAGCTTTTGAATTATTAGGTGATGAAGACATTCAATATGTCAGATATTTTGATGAGTACGGAGGATTAGGAAAGCCTAGTGATAATGATTGATAGGTTGTTGCTATCTTTGTAAAGTTTTTAAGACTTTTCTACGAGGTGACATTGAAAACATAGGGTTCTTTATACCTTACATCTAGATGAGTTCACTCAACATATATATAGGGTGAAAGAAGAATTGGATGAAATGTGTATGAGTGACCATACTAAAATGCGGGAGATGACATTGATGATGAGACTCAAATATGACAAGTATTGGGGGATTTGAGTAGGACCAATATTTTGTTATATTTGGCTGTTGTTCTTGACCCCCAACTCAAGATTGATGGCATGGTATATGGTTTGGGACTTATGCACGAGGCTACATGGACTGAGCTTATTGGGGGCATGGTTAGAGACATTCATGGTAGATTATTTGATGAGTTTACAGTGATTAGGAGTGGTAGTGTACTTACACCTACTCCAGCGCCTCTTCCAGAATCCAAGGCGGGAAAAAAGTGTAGGATGGTGTGGGCCCAAAGCCTCTCACAAAACCCTCAACTAGTCCGTTAATCTACAGAGGCGAAGCTAGAGGTAGATCAATATTTGGCAGGGAATCTTCTTCCATATATTGAAGGGTTTGATATATTTGCTTGGTGGAAGATCAATGCAGTGAAGTATCTCGTTCTTGGAGATAGCTCCCAGTATTTTGGCCATCCCTATTAGCATCGTAGCCTCAGAGTTGACCTTTAGTATTGGAGGACGCATATTGTATCCATTCCAGAGTTCTTAGTCCTCTACCATTGTGGAGGCATTGATTTGCACGCAAAATTGGATCAAAGAGACTCAAATTCATGTTCCGGATGTTCTTAACTTTAATGAGGGTGGCGAGGAGGAGAGTGATAATCAGCCTGGATCTGGTAATCGTTGATTTTTAATGTTTCATTTTATTATTTTAATTTATTTTATTTATATTCATTTCATCAGTATTAAATTATTACTTTCAAATTTAATTGTTGTAGCCATGCATGATACGACGTCTACCTCCGCTGCAGTATGACTTCACCATGTTGGACCCCGACCCACCATTGCCATTTGCCATAGGTTTGTACAATTTCTATTGTCCCTTAATTTTTTTTCGTATTTATTTTATTTATTTTTTTGTATCTAATTATTTTTATAATCTTACTGTCATATGCACCTCAAGCCTCAATTCTAATTCCAAGCCGAAATTCAAATGATATATTCTCAATGTCGCATCTTGATTCCCATCATCTCCTTTTGGTTAGTCAGAGTTTAATTTGTAATTTTTTTAATTTGTTTCTTGTTTATAATTCTAATTTATCTTCATATTCAATTGTTAATGTTTTAGATTTTATGATCTCACGACTCACAGCAAGCAGCATTAAATTTAATTTCCACTCTTGGCCCAGGCCACCCGCCCCAAATGTCAAAGTCAAGTTCAACTTCAAAGTTCCCCTTTGTCACTTTTTTCATTTATTTTCAATTGACAATTATATTTAGATTTTACATATTCAATTCTTTGTAATGTTGATACAATCACAATATCTTTTTATGTTTGTAATTGTCTTATCTATTATTGTAATAGTATAGTTATTATAGTTTTATTATAACTTCTATTATTGTAAATTGTAATAGTTTAGGAGTTAGAGTATTAGTAGTACTTCTTTAATCTTCTCTCTCTTAATTTATATTTTTTTTAACTGTAAATTCAATTTATTATTATTTCAAAATTTTTAAATTATACATTTTTTTTCTATTGTTGGCCCCAAAATGGTTCAGAAACACTGAAATGGGCCAAAAAATTGGCCCAAAAATAACTTGGGCCATTTTGGGCCTAGAAACAACTTCTGGGCCCATGACACATTTGGAGGTGTAGGGAAGTGGATGGATAAGATATCCGCTCTCGATACCTGTACGAGGTACCCCGCACCACAGGGGTGGGTGCCGAAATCCCAAGGGCAAGAAGGGGGTGCCCCCACATCGTATAGTGCAGGTAGCATCCCTAAAAATAACTTCTTAATACGGAACCCTAAAAATAACTTCTTAATACGGAACGCAAAAATTTATTTATTTATTTATTTTTGGCGGGATAAACTTATTAGGCCAAACTTGCTGCATCTACTGGGATGGGAACATTCTATTTCCTAATCAAAATGCAAAGTGACCTGTGAGTTCAATATTTGAGGCGGCGTCACTTACGGATAACTCAACTAATTAAAAAATAAATGAAATATATAAAGGACATAGAAGCAGAAAATCCACTTTAAAAAAAAAAAAAAAAAAAAAAAAAAAAAAAAAAAAACAGCGAAAGAATGCATTAACTGTCCGGAAAACCATATTACCAAAAAATAAAAATATATAAAAACAAAGTCCCCTCTTTTATTGGTTCATGCACAGACGGCGAAACATCAATTTTTTTATGGCACCGAGTTTCTGAACAAAGAAAAAAAAAAATCTCAACTAATTGCGAGAGACCACAAATTCTCAACAAAAATTCTGCAAATGGACCTCAGATAATTAAAGATAAAATTCCTATAATCCAATAATCCATTGTAATTATTTGCACCGAGAGAAATGATCCCATCATGTTGAGTTAAAAGAAATTCAGCAGCAATCTTCATTACAGCATACGAGAGAGTGGTCAATGTTTCTCTAGGTCTTCGCCTCTATTGATTTCAACACGGACTATCAATTTCAAATGTTCATGCTAAATATACGGAGACAAGCATGCTTAACACACGCAGTCCACCTACTCGAGGGAAATTACAGATTGGGTCTGAATAAAATTAGTAAACGGGTTCTAGTACCTCCTGGTAGAATAATATTTATATGTTCAGTGAAATTATCATCATATTCATCCCTGAAACGTCATTAAAAACCAGCTAATATCCTCAATATTCTGCATCATATGTCTCCCATAAACTATCAGGTAAAAATCATGACAACCTGAACCAAAAATAAAACCATAAATCAGTTCTTTATCGGTCAAATATGGGCAGCATTGGCTAGAAGTTTGCAAGAGTCAATCACCAATACCTGCTTCAAACTTCCAGAGTGTTGGTGGAAGTTTGAAGAACACTCTGGAAGTTTGAAGCGGCATGAATCTAACTGGCTAGTGCATGTTTGGGAACCCAAAAAGTTTCAAAATTTTTTAGCAAAAGTTTTCATCTTCCATGCGAACATCTTTAAATCCAAAGACTTCTCATCTAATCATTTGCCAAATTTAAGTGAAAAGGTAAAATGCACCAAAAACCAAAACAACTTCTACAAAAACCAAAAAAAAAAAACTCTAAAAAAAACTATATTCAAACAAATTTTCAAAATCTCCTTATTCACTTTTCACCAACCTCAACATAAATCATATCTTAACAAATATTTATTCAAACAATTCTCAAAACTTTTGCAAAATCCAATAAAACTAAATCTTCAACCTTTTCTAAAAACTTAATCAACAATTTTCTAACCCAAGCATACCAGCCTGCATTGGATAGTAGGCAAAATGATAACAACACCCAAACTAAGGGTTGAGGTGGTGTCCAAATCTTTTTTTTTTTTTTTTTAGAATAATAATTCGCCTACAACCCTCTCACAGCTCTTTTACAACCCATTTTACAATCAACCAAATCAAGCATGCCACTTCATTAGAAATGAATTTCAACTTTATAAATTGCCCTTCGTTTAATATAGAGTTATAAGAGAATTGTAGGTTAATCTTCTTTTATCCGTAAGGTGTTGTCCCAACCTATTACCTCACTCTTATTTGTCTATGGTTAAACAATAGAAGAAAACAACTACTTACAAAACATTTATAGTTTACAAAGAGGATAGACAGGCCAATTAGTTAACCATAGACATATTTTAGTTAATAGTCCTATGGTAGATATATCAAGTTATCGCTGCAACCCCGAGATATAATTACAGCAAGGGTGAACGGAAATCTAGAGCTTTGATTCAAAATTATCTTGATTCATCCCCCGTGAGGAATTGCCAAAACATTTGGCCCTTCATCCATTCCAATATAAAGGATGGGAAATGCTATACATCTGCCTCACACCTGCGCACACCACATCACTTTTTTTTTTTTTTTTACGTTGAGTGTGTGCCGGTGTGGGGCAGATGTAAATATTTTTCCACAAAGGATTAGTCAATCAATAAAGATAGCAAATGGGTCAGTTTGAAAAAAAAAATGAATTGCTAGTTGTAGAATATTATTGTCACCAGACTTAAACCTAATTAAATCCCACACAATCCTTTAATACTGTTTCTTCTCTCTCTTAAATAGACCATCAATGGACAAATAACCAGAAAATAACTTACCAAGAAAAAAAAAAACAAAAAAGATGTCAATGCCAAGTTAAGCACTTAGCAAACCAGTACTCCTATTTCGGTCAGCATACAATATCACTTTACTGCCACATCGTTGCTGTCTATCCAATGCGCCAAAACATGCATTGGAACTTTCAGATAAGGATAAATGATAATGTTCAACAACAAATACCCAGTTTACTATGGTACAAGTGACAGAACTGCATTAATTGAAAAATCAAAATTAGCAGAACTATGATCTAGTAAGCCATACAAGTCTCCTTAAATGAGATCTAAAAATAGCACAATTCAGATCCAATCTGCATGAACGAGGGGTATAAATTAAAATATAATAAAAACCCTAACATTTGTCGGAATTTCCCAAGCATATGAACCTTCCAAGTCCCTCACTACAATTACAAACAGAAGAACGTATAGCAATCAATTTCACAGCTAACCAACCTTCCATGTGGCGAGCTAGGTAAGATCCGGTTCACACTCGCGCGGCGACTGCGGGAGCGGAGGCTGCGGCACTGCCGAGGAACGAGAGGAATCCGGAATTGGCAGGCTCCTGGTCGTCGAGGAAGAGATCGTCGGGAACCATAAACGCACCGTGTGCGCAAATGATGGAGAATCCGATCATCAGCGCAGAGATCAGAAGGGATCCGACGCTGGTGAGGAAGATCACGATGACGGTCAGGAGACACAGGCCGAGTAGGGTCTCCCGGTCGGAGAAGGTACGTCCAAGAACGATCAGAGGCTGGTCGGACTGCCGGAAGACGTAGAGGAAAGCCCAGGCGACGAGGAGGGAAAGGAGGACGACGAGGGAGAAAGGGTGGGAGAGAAGGGAAAGGGCGAGGACAAGAGCGAGGAGGGTTAGGTAGTTGACGCGGAAGTAGGAGAGGTTCTTGCGGATCCGGGAGTAGGCCTCTGTGAGGGAATCTGGTCGGGCCATGGAGCTCCGGTCTACCATCTCGGACCACGGACGGCGATGGGAGAACCCGTGGCGGATTGAGGAGAGAAGCCGCGAGACGAACGCTCGGAAGGCGGGCGTGGAGATTGGGGGCTGGGATGATTGCGGGGGATTCGACATAGGGAGTGTCGGTGCCGAGGCCATAGGTGGTGGCGCGGGAGGCTCTAGGTTTGCGCGTGAGACACCCCCGTCGAATTAAGTGGGTTAACGTTCCAAGAGAGATCGAGCCACAGGTTGGCTGTGATGGGGAGGGAAACTAGTTGGTGTCGGTGATTAAGAGAGTATATATTGCAAAGTTGTGGGAGGAATTATTCAGTGAGTTGCGAAAGATTGTACACAGCGGATGGGAGGCTTCCGTTTAAAAAGTTTTTTAAAAAAAAAAAAAAATCTTCATAAGTGATACAAATCTTCAACTCATTTTATCTCATCTCATCTAATTTTAACTAATAATTTTATTATTATTTATAAAGAAATAATAGTTACAGTTGTAAGTATGCAAGCGTCACTTTGAAAAAAGTGAATAAATACGAGATTCATGTTAGACCAACTGGAAATCTCAAACTTGTAGCTGAGACTCCTGCACTTTCCAAGTTTGTAGCAGCATTCCAATCACCTCCAGAACCAACTTGATCTACCTCCTTGATCTCTCATTTCCCTTGTATCATACAAAAGTCTTATTTCCATCTTTGTATATTTCCATATTTGTTTTTGTAAAGTTGTAACCTCTCATATTATTTAAATCAAATGAAGATGAACGAGAGCTTAAGTTGGCCTCTCTGTTTTATTCTTTATTTATGTTCATAAGTTCTTACATGGTATCAGCTAACTAAGGCTTACGTCCAATAAACACGATCCTACAACCCAGCTTCCGCACCACAATATCCAAACACAATGGCCTCTTCCTTTCAAACTACACCTCAGTTTTAGAAATTGGATGGCCCCAATTATCTTACCTGGCGGATCCAATTTCTTATTTTTCTAAAGAGCCATGACATGGTTGGTCTTGTTGATGGTACCAATCCTGCTCCAGCCAAGACTCTGCTCGATGGCGCACCGAATCCGGAGTTCACTACCTGGTCAAAAAAAGACAATAGTGTTCTCAGTTGGCTCTATGCCTCCATTATTGAAAAACTTGTTTCCACAGTTCTTAATCTGGAAACTTCGAAGCAGGTATGAGATGCCCTTCAAGCCCGCTTCTCCTCGACTTCAAGGGTCTCGCGTTGCCTTCCTCAAATGGCAACTTCAAACCATTTTACAGGGGAACCGTAACTGTCTATCTTACATTGAGGCTAAGCTCTTCTCAGATCAGCTGTCCGCTGCCGGCAAACCAGTAGATGAGTAAGATCTCATCACCTATCTTTTGAGTGGGCTCACGTCGCAGTTCATGCCCTTTGTCACTGCTTTCACTTTTGCAACCAGAGACAAGGACTTTACTCTGGACGATTTTCAGACCGAACTTCTGAACTTTGAAACGTTGATGGAGAACTCTAGCTCCTTTGTTATTACTGAAACTAACTTTGCTTTTGTAACCCAAACTCATTCCAGACAAACGGCGCAGAAGAAGACTAAAGGCCCCGCCTTTTCGACCCAACCTCATTTGCCTATGCCAAATACTCGTTCGCTAGCTCAAATGGGGCCCTCTAGCAACATGACTGATGTCTCCCACTCTGGTGACAACAGACTCATTTGTCAGATCTGTAGTAAAAAGGGTCACATGGCCCTTGATTACTATAACCGGTTTAATTTTTCCTACTAAGGCCGCTTACCATCATCGGACCTTGCAGCTATGGCAGCTGAAGGTAACACTTCTTATGCTCAACAAGTATGGTATGCAGACAGTGGGGCCAATGCCCACATTACCAGTAATATGGCAAATCTCACCACTTCGCAACCCTATGAAGGAGAAAAAACTATCACAGTTGGAAATGACTCAGGTTTGGTTATTCAAAATATGGATACCACATCTCTCACCTCAAAAAATTCCATTTTTACTCTATCCAATGTTCTTCATTGTCCAAATGCTTCCTCAAATTTATTTTATATCAACCGATTCTGTTTAGACAATGATTGCTATTTTATATTGACTGGAAATGATTTTTCTGTAAAGGAGAACAATACGGGGCGACTACTACTCCAAGGGAAAGTTAAGAACGGACTCTATCCAATTGCAGATGATAAATCTTGTTCAAATAAAATTTTGTGTTTTGCGGCTAAACTTGGCGTGACAACCACTCTCAACAAGTGGCATGATCGTCTTGGCCACCCGTCTCAAATTGTTTTAAATAAATTGGTCACTTCCAAATATTTAGATGTCTCAACATCAAATAAAGTAGGATTTTGTTCGTCGTGTCCTTTAGGGAAATCCAAACAATTACCCTTTAGTGACTCAATTCATCAAACAAATCGTCCTTTAGCACTTATTCATTCACATGTATGGACATCTTCAGTATATTCGGTTGGTGGATCAAAATACTATGTTCTTTTTGTTGACGACTTTTCTCGTTTTACTTGGTTATATCCCATCAAATTTAAAAATGAGGTGTTGGCAATTTTTAAACAATTTAAAACTCTCGTGGAAAATGTGTTTTCTTGTAAAATTTAATAATTACAAACCGATAATGGCGGTGAATTTACCTCCACTGTCTTTAAATCTTTTTTACAAGAAAATGGCATCTTTCATCGACTAACGTGCCCTCATACCTTCCAACAAAATGGGATCGCCGAAAGAAAACATTGTCACATAATTGAAACTAGCTTAACTCTTCTAGCTCGGTCCCACATGCCCAATACATATTGGCCCGATGCTTTCCTCACATCTGTTTATCTTATAAATCATCTTCCCACAAAAGTCTTACATCATTTGGCGCCTTTCTACATGCTCCATAACAGTTCCCAAATACTCACATCTTAAAATTTTTGGCTCTGCATGTTTTCCTTTACTCAGGCCATATGAAACTCACAAACTCTCTTTTCGGAGTAAAGAATGCATCTTTATAGGATATGCCAGTTAACAACGTGGGTATAGGTGTCTTGACTACAACACTGGTCATGTATATGTGTCGCGTAACGTCATTTTTAATGAACAATATTTTCCTGCGACACGTGGAGTCCTCTCTTCTACTGCCTTGCCGAGTACGAGTTCCTCAGGTACATCTCCTTCCCTGTTTTCATTTCCACATTTTCAAACCAATATTTCTCCAAACACCGATGCAGACTTCACCATCCCCAACCCAGAAATTTCAGACCCTCTCTTACCTTTCAATCTTCCGAAAATCAACCAGAAATTCCATCGCACCTAATATCCGATCCTTCCACCACGGCTTCAACTCCCAACTTGATCCCATCAGCCACAACCCTATTCGTTCCTCCCACCACGGCTTCCACTCCCCACTCGATCCTGTCAAGCACAACCTAGTCCGACAGCCAAACCATTAACCCAACCGAGTCACAACCCGATCCATGACTGGACATTCCAAACCCAAAATATTCCCAGGCTTTACCTCTTTCTATTCAACTTGACGTCCCCTGCAGGTACTCTCCACGGTAGTCACCGACACTGAGCCTTCCACCTACACACAAGTTGCTTCTTCTCCACAATGGCGTGTTGCGATGGGCTCCGAGTTTGACGCATTAATGGTGAATGAGACTTGGTTACTCTGCCCTCGTCCACCTGGTAAGTACGTTGTTAGAAATAAATGGGTGTTTAAGATCAAACGGCTCTCTGATGGTAGTATTAAGCGCTATAAAGCGCGTTTAGTTGCAAAGAGGTTTGATCAACAATATGGCATTGACAATGCCGAAACATTTTCACCAGTAGTGAAACACATCACAGTTCGCATGGTTCTGGCCTTGGCAGTCTCTTTTCACTGGAATATACGACAGTTAGATATTTCAAATGCATTTTTGCATGGATTTTTGGATGGAGAAGTATTTATGGAGCAACCTCAAGGGTTTGTTGATGAGAATTATCCAGATCATGTGTGCCGTTTGCACAAGTCCCTGTACGGCCTCAAACAAGCACCACGTGCTTGGTTTCGCCGTCTATCACAATCTCTATTGGAATATGGTTTTATTGAGTCTACTGCAGATTACTCTCTTTTTATCTATGCTACTGACTCAGTAAAATTATATGTGTTGGTTTACGTTGATGACATTCTCGTCACTGGTTCCAACAAGGATGCTATTGATTCATTCATTTTATCTCTCACGAATTCATTTCTAGTTAAAGATCTGGGTGAGCTAAGTTTTTTTCTAGGTGTCCAGGCTAGTCGTGATCAACATGGGCTACACCTACGTCAAACCCGGTATATAACTAATCTGCGTGACAACACCAAGATGGTGGGTGCTAAACCTCTCAACTGTCCAACCACCTCTGGACCGAAACTCTCTTCAACCGAAGGTGAGCTTTTCTCGAATCCAACTGAATATCGCCGTGTAGTTGGGGCTCTTCAGTATTGTAGAATCTCGCGCCACGACATTGCATATGCTATCAATCAATTGTGCCAATTTATGCACAATCCTAGAGAGCCCCATTGGATTGCTGTCAAACGAGTGCTTCGCTACCTTATGGGTAGTATTGACTATGGTCTCTACTTTTCTCCTGGTGCTATAAACTTACAAGCTTATTGTGACTCCGATTGGGCTGGCAATCCAGATGACCGTCGAAGCACAACTGGGTATCGCATATTTCTTGACTAAAATCTCATCACTTGGACAGCCAAGAAACAACCCATTGTATCCAAGAGCAGCATCGAAGCGGAATACCACAGTTTGACCATTGTAACCGCTGAACTATACTGGATACGAATGCTTAAGAAGGAACTTGGTGTCCTCTTATCTTCCACTCCAACAATTTGGTGTGACAACGTTGGAGCAATTGCTTTGGCATCCATTTCGGTGTTTCACACTCGAACCAAACATGTTGAAGTCGACTATCATTTTATCAGAGAAAAAGTTCTAAATAAAGACATTCAAGTCAAGTATATTTCCACTCAAGATTAGATTGGCGATATTTTCACAAAGGGCCATATTACTCCTCGGTTTATTTTCCTACGATCCAAACTAATGGTGATTTTAATCCCCATCACTTTGAGGGGGTGTTAGACCAACTGGAAATCCCACACTTGTAGCCGAGACTCCTGCACTTTCCAAGTCTGTAGCAGCATTCCAATCACCTCCAGAACCAGCGTGATCTACCTCCTTGATTTCTCATTTCCCTTGTATCATGCAAAAGTCTTCTTTCCATCTTTGTATATTTCCATATTTGTTCTTGTAAAGTTGTAACCTCTCATATTATTTAAATCAAATGAAGATGAACAAGAGCTTAAGTTGGCCTCTCTATTTTATTCTCTATTTACGTTCATAAGTTCTTACAATTCATATAAACAAATTAATTTTTTAATAATAAACCCCATTTTTTTCGAAGCGACTGCACAGTACTTGTGCACTCCACAATTGTATGTATCATTACTCTTAATTATAAATCATCTCAACTTCATCTAGTCTTATCTCATCTAATTTTAACTAATAATTTCATTACTATTCACAAATCATCTCAATTTATCTCACTATCCAATCAACCCAAGTTGGAGTGTGGATCAGACCGTGAGTAACTCAAAGTTTGCCATGTCTAGTTTGTAGAAGCGAGAATATCCTAGGGGTGAAAACTGACCCCATCGGCGTGGTTTTGGGTCAAAACCGACGCCGACCGATGCAGCATTTTTGGGGGAGGAAACTGGTCAATGGAGAGGAGAAATACCGGCCGTCTCGATACCGGCAGTTCTCTGGCAGTTCATGGTTGGTTCATCGGCGTGCTTCGTCTAAGAGAGTAGAGAGAGAGTGTGTTGCAGAGGAGAGAGAAAGGATGAGAAATGAGATCGCGGCTCTGGGAAGAAGAAGTTTGAGGAAGAAGACGACCTAATTTCGAAACGACGTCGTTTGGTTAGACCAAACGGCGTCGTTCTACTTAATTTTTTTTAATATGTTATGAATAAAACGACACTGGCGTTGTTTTAGTTGTGTTTTAAGACTTAAAAAAGTGGAACGACGTCGTTTTGAGTACATAATATATATATATATAAAACATTTCTTTAATCGGCCGGTTCAGCGGTTTGAATCAGGTTCGAACCGACGCCTAACCGGCCGATATCGGTTTATTCTATTTTCTGCCGCACGCCAACTGGTTCTTCACCGGTTTCGGCTGTTTATGAGCTCCGGTGGCCTGTCTGAGTCGGTCTAGGTCAGTTTTTCAATTTCTTGTACAGCCCTAGAATATCCAGTGGTCCATGAAATTCACACTACTTGGTAAGATGTGTAATCATCACGGATCGGTCTTTTGGCGATATTTCACTTGGATTGACAAATGATGATGAGTTTGATGTGAGAATACAAGCAACGATTTGATGATCAAGAATCGATAAATTATACCTTATTAAAAAAAGAGAAATGATACTTGCAGTCGTGAGTATGCAAGTGTCGTGCAGTCGCTTTGAAAAAAGTGAATAAATATGAGACCCACATGAAAATAAATTAATTTTTTAATAGTAGACCCCACTCATTTTCAAAGCGACTGCACGGCGCTTGCGCATTCTACGACTGTATATAGTATTACTCTTTAAAAAAAAAAAAAGATCACATGTACCTTTAAAAAGGCACAAGAAGCTTAGTGAGGATAGGAAAGAACAAAGAGGGCGGATTACCCAGCGTAGTTTGGGTTTTCGGAGAGAGAGAGTTTTTATTTTTAATTAGAGGAGAAAGTAGGATGTATGAGCGTTGTCATCAACTTTATCAAAGTTATTTTTAAAATTTGATGGAAAGTACATTATTTTTATAAATTCAAAATCTTTCTAGTCATAATTTCATATTGAATTAGTCATTAAATTCATCAAAATAATAATATAATATTATTTTTTTAATAAAAATATTTTTATTATTTTTTTATATTTTATAATTACACTAATCATATGTTAATTAATAATTTAATTTAATTTTTATACTATTATTACAAGACAGTTGAAGATAAAAAAATGAATAAAAAATACATTTCGAGATTAAAAGTGAATAAAAAATAGATTTGATGAGTGAATAGTAGTTTTTTAAATTTGAAGACATCCATCAATTTACTGTAGCTTAAAGTTTCACACTTATCTCTTTAACTAATTTAATGCAACTCTATTTTAATAAAATTCATCATATTTTATATTTGACTAGGCTTTTGATAAAATTAAAACGAATGCTCACCAAGCTTATTTGGCTACTGCGTGTGAAAAGCTAGCTGTTGAATTTTTGGCATACAGACTAATCACTGCTGTTATTCTCCCACATATTTATCTTCAGAGTTTACCTACATAATCATTATCAGATTATTCTATCGATCTTATTTATACTTATTATTTAAAAAGTAATTATCATTAATGGTTGGGGTTGATAAATAATTTTGTGAAATAACATTCATAGTAACCATAGCTTTATCATCGATCTAGTGTTACTTTCCCCCACTCTTTTATACTCCGAAAAGATATAAGAGCAAAAAGCAATTACCCGATTTTGTTAAGGAAAGTGATATGATCATAATTTAACGTATCGCATCAAATCATGTTAGTTTATAAATTTATTTTGTAATATTTTTTTATAATTAAAACATTTCTCTTTCGTTAATAGAAGACATGATTTATAAGTAAACTAAAAAACATATGCAAGTTACCCTTAAATATAGTTGATTGAAGAGTCCAAAAGCTATATATTATGCTTTGAGCACATATTCGGATTAGGGAAGGATGCGTGTATGGAATATGGATACCTTAATGTTAGGCAATATATATAAGGAAGCATTTGACTAGACGTTCTTCCTCTCAAGGTATTATCAACTCTAATAGCATCTGATTTTTTTTCTTTTTCAAATTTTCTAACATTCGTTGGCCTAATCGAAGAACGTGGTAGCTGGAAAGAGTCTAAAAGAGAAATTCGATTCCCATATTAAAAGAACATAAATAATTTAGCTATAAAAAGATTTCATAACAGTAAATGTAAAAATTGACATAAGTACTTGATGTGTTACGTTAGATTGTAAAATTATTTTTATTGTAAAATAAATCTAACGTATCATATGAAAACATATCAATTTATGAATTTATTTTTATAAAAATTACTTCTGACTATAACATTTTTCTTAAAAGAATGTGGCCATCGGGGCATAAGATCACCTCTTCTTGACCACATTTTCAAATCCAATCATGCTTTTGCTTTGGTTACATGTATCTTGTACTGTTTTATACAATAATATGTCGCACCAATTTTCCATCTTATAAAAAATAATAATAATAAATTAATAATAAACTTAAATCCATCTGTTTTATCTATTCGCAACGAACAGTAGAGGTTCTTAGTTGTAGAGGCGACTCGATCACCTGGTTGTCAAGTTAATGCCTTGCAGAATCTTAACACCGAGGGAACTTTTTCTAATCCATAGCCTTAATTAATGAGGCGGTGGTAAACGTTGCTTTATCTGCCAAGAAAAAAATAAAATATAACTTCAAATATTAAAATAGTCTAATATATAAGAAAAAAATTATTATTTATTTATATTCATCATTTATTATGAAATTTAAATTATATTAAAAATTCAAATTAATTAAATAGTTTTTTTTCTTATGAAATGATGAATATAAATAAATAATAATTTTTTTCTTATATATTAGACTATTTTAAATTATATTAAAAATTCAAATTAATTAGATAGTTTTTTTCTCTTAAAAATATACAGTAAAATTTCATCATTTATTTAATGATGAAAAATTAATATTTTATAAATTAAAGTTAATTTTTAGTGTATGATATAATATTATTCTCTTAAAAATGTTCAGTAAAACTTTATCTTTTATTTAATGATGAAAAATTAGTATTTTATAAATTGAAGTTAATTTTAAGTGTATGATAGAATATTTATATTTTAATTATCTATTTTATGTTAGTTTAAATCAATATTTAAACTTCTATCGTTAGATTAAATCTGAAGATTAAAGATGAAGAGTTGTAATTTAAAACCTATAAACTAAAATTTTTTCCCACTTTTCCTTTCTCCCTCTCTCTCATTCACACGCACGATTGTGGTATTACGTCGCACATTGGTATTCACACAGACGAACCCAAAAAGAAACAGAAAAGCCAAACAAACATGAAAAAAAAAAAAAAACCTTTATTGTTTATTACTATTGATAAACAGTCATGAACAGTAGGGATATACGAAAAAAACTACACAGTCGATTTACTGTTTATTACTGTTGATAAACAGTAATAAGATAACCTCTTTTAATATATAGGCATATATATATATATATTTTTTTTTTTTTTAACATAAGAATATATTAAACTTTATATATAAATTCTCATATATATGTATTTCTTTTTCACCGAGACCCTGGCTAATTCAAAGAAGAAGTAAAAAAATATCGACCCAAAAACCAAAAACTTTAAAAACTAAAGCAAACTGATCTGCTAATTATAGAAAACCACCGTAGAAACAAGCATAAACCATTAAAGACCAAATGACCAATAGAGTTAATCATGTCGTGTTTTTTATATGCGTAAGATCAAATGACCAATACAGTTTATATCACAACGCATTAATTTACATTATTAGATATTATTCTAACATTTTACGATATATAACGCGTCTTAATAAACAATAACACGTAAGAATAAATTTATTTTCAAGCATTTTCATCAATACATCAACTACGTTGCTGATATGGAAGCATATAAAAAAAAAATATTGATAAATCAACATCTTTTATGAATATAATAAGTTGTAGAATAGGTACTGTGCTATCATCAAATTTGTGAATAGCATAATTCAACATGTAAATATAATAAATTAAAAAAAAAACATAGTAATATATAAAGAAAAATTCTACTCATCATCTTCATACAATACACACCACATATTTTTTATTTTTTATTTTTTTTCTTATCAAATATGTAATATATAGATTATGAGTAAAATAATTCAATTAATTTAAAAAACATAAAACAATATATATAATATGTGATCTGTGAGAATGATAATAACAAAACTCTTACAAAATTCCTTTCTTATGATTTGATTTCTCGGGGGAGACCCGTGTTATGACTTTAAATGCGTTTACGGCGAGAGAATTGAGAAGTAGAGTCATCTTGTTTTGTTTAGTTTGGTGGGCAGAAATTTACTTTCACAAGAAAGCGGCGAAGGGAAGAGGGAGGGCCGAGGGAGGAAGGAAGGGGGGGATCGAATAATCCATGATCAGATAGTTGAGAATCATGAGAATACGACATCTCTACATGTCTATTCATCTTTATCTGCAATTTATCGGCGGTAGGCATCTTATAACTTTAATGCAGCCAGATTGCCTTCAAATTCTCATCAGAGACATGAAGGCTAAAAGCAGACATGAAGATGCTGATTACAAGCTTGCACATTTATAGATTTGATTTTTTTTCATTTTATTTGTTGTAACCGGAAATGCAATTAATGCTTCAATTGAAAAAATATATATTACACACTTTAAAAAAAAAAAAAAATTCTATAAAAACACCATGATAGTTTTCGTTCTCTTTTAGAACTCTAGTGTCTTCCTGATCAATCTTGATTATCTATCAATTATTTGCCTTACTTTTGACTTTCGTTCCTCCTCCCCTGATTCTCAGCGTTGCTTCCATTCATGTAAAAGCCTTTATATACATACGGAGATCATCTGCAGAATTCCTTGCAGAGAGAGGAAAAAGAGAGAGAATTTCTGCTTTTCTCTAATGGCTGCTTCTTGTGGCTTTCCTGATATATTTTGCTGGGTTCAGAACCTTCCGCCAATCTCTAGAAAAAACTCCATGTCTCTATGCATATTTTCTTCAAGTCCATCCCAACCTTCTCTCAATCTCTCCATAACCGAAAATAACCAATCTCCAAACCTCTCTTTAGCTATCATTGCAGATTTCAGTCCCCCCATCTCTCTTTGGACTTCAAAACCTTTCAAGCTCAGCTCCAACTCCATAAAACTGGTAGATGAGGAAACCATGTTCGACCTCTTGGTCAATTTTATTGAAGATGTTCTTCGTTATGGCTCAAACAAGAACAGCTCCTTCCTCGATTTCCTTAAACTGGATTCTGTCTCCAACTTTGAAGACATATTCAATTTCACGTTTCTCACTCTATTATTCCTCGTTTGCATCTATGAAGCACCTGCGGATCTACGTTCCGAATGTCTAAATACTCTTAAGAATCACCTAGCAAATTGTCGGTCAAGACAGGCAACAAAGTTGCTCATGAAACTCTTGGGCTCTAATCTAGAAGAGCAATGGATGCGGTCCATAAACCTTGCAATTACTAGTTGGAATACAGAACTCCAAGCCACCCACCACTCTCTCAAAGCACCATCACCTCTGTTTTCTTATGCAATTTCAACCTTCGGGCTGTGGAAGGTTCAGTTATACTGTCCAGTCAAAGCCATGGATATCGAAAACTCGAGCAACCCTTCTGCTGATGAGCGATTGCAATTTTCTCTTACTTTCCACCAACTTGAAGGCGTTGTCCAGTTCAATCACAAAGTAGTGATTCAAGAGACGTGGGTCGACGTTATGGTGAACACTGATAACATACGGTACGATAAATTCTATTGTCTATTTCAATTATTATTGTCAGAGAAAAAAGACAGTAGAACAGCTAGATATCATGCTTCTTAATTCATCGAGATCAAGCTCTAAGTAATTAGTATTCTTTAACCTTTTAAAAGTGCTTCCATTGTTCTTTAAAGCAAAGTTATATCCTATTAATTATGTTCTCAAGCAAATTTATAAGAAAAAGTAAGAAAATTTTCAAATGCTAATGAATAAAACAGTTGTTATTTCAAAGTCCTTATGTCAGATTCTATAAGCTAGGACTTTGTTAAAAAAGAAAAAAAGAAACAGTTCTCAAACTTTTATTTTTTCGTTTTTTTTTACAAGCTCAAAATCTCTTTCTTTTCTGACAGGTGTGACGTTATTAGACTTGTGAATGAAACCCTCATGAATGAACGGGGAGTTGGAGCATCCGAAAAACACTTTCCCTCGCGAATTTCTTTGCAACTTACTCCAATTCGTCAAACCAATATACTAAGCCTTTCAGTGAGTAAGTCATCTGAGAATCCAGAAATAGAGTTAGGCTACGAAAGAGGTATAGAAGCCGGATTCGAACCACAAAACACATACTTGGGGATCAAGGTATCAGCTGGAGAGACCACGACTATGAGTCTGAAGCCATGGAAGTTCGAAGAATCCGTTGATGGCTATAGTGCAAACTTGAATTGGTTTCTCCATGATACCATGGATGGAAGAGAAGTATTCTCTTCCAAGCCTTCAAAGCTTGCATTACTCAATCCCAGGGCTTGGTTTAGAGACCGATACTCGAGCGCATATCGGCCATTCAATAGGCAAGGAGGAGTAATTTTTGCTGGGGATGAGTATGGGGAGAGAGTGTGCTGGAAGGTGGACAAAAGTGCCGTAGGAAGGAGCATGGAGTGGGAACTAAGAGGGCGGATTTGGTTAACTTACTGGCCTAACAAATATAAAACATTTTATCACGAGACCAGGAGGCTGGAATTTAGAGAAATCCTTGATCTTACCATTGCTTAATTAGCTAAGAAAAACTACAAGAAATTGGCCAACTTAATTTCTAGCTTTCGG
Source organism: Juglans mandshurica (assembly GCA_022457165.1). Lineage (NCBI taxonomy): Eukaryota > Viridiplantae > Streptophyta > Magnoliopsida > Fagales > Juglandaceae > Juglans > Juglans mandshurica. Next base: position 611,471 of record CM039619.1, on the reverse strand, counting down.
GCTTCTAGCTACTTGGCAAATGTAACTCATGATATCTTGTCATATTTTGGGATCGCTTTCTATCTTGGAGTGCTTATATTTAGCCCGCCAAGACTTCCCAAGGGTCCATTAATTGCGTCATTTTGTCGAAACAATTGGCTCCAAAGTTAATTTAGGCGGTTTGGATAGTGAGATGAGATGAGATGAAATGTTTTTAAATAAAAGTTGAAAGTTGAATGAAATATTGTTAGAATATTATTTTTTAATATTATTATTGTTTTAAGAATGGAAAAAGATGAATTATTTATTATATTTTATGTGTGAATTTAAAAAAATTCTAATGATGAGATAAGATGAAACCGTTTCTATATTTAAATGGAACCTTATTATGAATTTACGTCAGTTTGGTCTCACAACCAAGTAGTGCTTGATGATGGATGAAATACTGTTACCTGGACTATCTGGAGGATATTCACATTGGTATTCTATTATGGAAACTTATCATGAATCTCCCCTACTAATTTAGAAAAATTTCCTTCTTTATTTTAGGGGGTTAAAATTTATGACACATTTCAAATGACTGTATATTTAATTGATTAAGATATAAATTCATTTAAAATATACCATATCAACATGTGTGATTCGAAAGATCAAAATGTATGTCAAATTTCAAGGTCTCGACTTTATTGATTTTGACATAATAAATAATATTGGAAGAAATATTTTTAAGTTCCAACCAAAATAATAAAACAAAGTAATTTACTCCTTCCTAGAAGTGTTCTTCTTTCATGAACGCGCTCACTAGCTACCAAAATGTTTACATAATCTACGATGGCCCACTTCGTAGCCATAAAACGCCGTAAAATCTTGTCGTAGAGGCCCAGAGGATAATGTCTAGCCAACGTAGCCCTACAGGTGTACCCAACAAAACCTCCACGCAAAGACCGACAAATCATAAGAGCCACGTAAGACGACGGTATACTGTAAACCCCGCGTACGTTAGCGAGTACGAGCACCAGAACGACGAGGGTGGTGTGGGGGCGGACATTTCGAAGCTCAACCTCTGCCAAGTTTCAACTGCACTAAACCAACCAACCTCTCTCACAATAAAACGCCATTTCCCTCTTCTCGATTTTGCCCCCATAATTCCCTATATATCCCCCCCTTTTGTCTCGATTCCTTCATTTCCTTCTTCGTTTTCGTTTCCTCCTCTCGTTTTCGATTCCCTTCGTTTTGATTCGGTTTCTCTTCCATGGAGTCTGCCGCTCTTCTCCGATCCTTTCACTGTAACTCTCTCTCTCTCTCTCTCTCTCTCTCTCTCTCTCTCTCTCTGTGCGCGCATGTGCGTGGGTGTGTGAGGTTTACTTGATTTGAGCTTGGACTTGGTTTTCTTGTTCTATTTCGACTCTTTTTGGTTCGTTGGCAAAATGAGAGTAAGCGGAATTGGGTAATATTGACAATTTTGAGAGAAAAGTTATTGATTTCAAAGCATATGTCTGTGCTGATTGCTTGAAACTTTTCTCGCAATCATTATATTTGTTCATAAAATGAGAGTAAGCGGAATTGGGTAATATTTTCTTGCATTGCTTTATTTATTATTACTGATCGTATGAGCTTAGCCATGTTTATATGTTAAATACAGAGTTTTTTTTTATTTTTGGTCTGAGGGATTTGTTCCATTTATTTCAACACATTTCATCTCATCTAATTATTATAACTTTTCAAAATTTCTACACAAAATAAAATAATTAATTCAACTTTTTTAAGTCCCAAAACAATAATAATATTAAAAAATATATTCTAATAATATTTTATTCAAATTTTAACTTTTATATCAACTATCTAATAAAAAACAAACGAAGTTAGTGTAATTTTTTAGGATCTTTGACATTGGAATTTGTCTCAATTTTGAATCTAACAGTGAATTTATTTGTTTTTTCTTGAGCCAAGTGGATCGGAATTAACAAAAAGTCCTTTTAAAAAAACTGAGGTAAAATAGGTTTACGTTCCTGCGGTTAGATGAATTTATTGGCACTCTTGTGGTTATGATTTTTAACCTGTGAATTGATGGAGGGGTTCTGGTTGCAAAGTTAAACATCATAACAGGACGAGAGATGGGATACAGGTACACTCGTAGTGAGAAGTTGTAGAGTTGCTCTGAATCAGAAGCAAATGTCTGATTTAGGTGACAAACTGTGGGCGTATTTTGCAGCTGCATTTAGTGATGAAAGAAATTGCTTTCATGTTTATTTTGAAGGGATTGGGCACCTATGAATTTCTTAGATCCCACAGTGGAGTTTTGAGATACTAACCATTTTTTTAATTAAATTGTTTAGAATTTTCCTATTTAAGAGCTTTTTTTGGAGAACTAGATATTGAAGACTTTCTTCATATGTTCTATTAAGAAGATTGAGTGCCACCTTGACATAGGTAACGGGCTACGTTTGAATGATGAGATGATCTCAGGTGATCTATGAATAATAGTAAAAAAGTAATGAATAGTAATAAAAAAGTAGTGAATAGTTTGTAAATAGTAGTGAAGTAGTCTGAGGTGATTTGAGATCACCTCACTAACCAACATAGCTAATTGGTAACTTTCTCCAAATGCTCTTAGGTGTGGCTCTTGTACATGTCCCATGTATGTGCACTTGCGGGAAACTCTTTGCTGAGGCTTGTGCACCCTCGAGATTAGTTGGGACACTGTTCCCGGATACCTGGTGCCAATAAAAAAAAATGTCCCTTGTACTTGGCTTTGCCTATTTTCAATAAAATTCTTATTTATTGATAAAAAAAATTTTAAAAAAATTCTCCAAACGTTATATAAATAATATGAATAAATCCTTTAGAATTAGGTACCATTAGCATTAGCTATTCTTAATAATAGGAATGAATCCTTTAGAATTACGTACTATTAGGCATTAGTTGCAAACTTTTAAGAGTAATGTTAAATACGAATCTAAATTGTGCAAGTCTCGTGCAGTCTCTTTGAAAAAAAGGTGGGACCCACCATAAAAAGTGGATTTTCAGGTGAGTCCCTACTTTTTTTGCAAATGATCTGTATGAGGTTTGCAAGCCCTAGGCTTGCACAAATCATTTTCCTTTCAGAAAAGTATCTTTTGGTGCCTGAAATGTGACTTGTCTCAAACAAGGCTGAAAATATTATTTTATTTTATTATTTTTTTCTGCACTCAAATCCTTATAGAGTTCTGTTAAATTCCAGGTTCTGTTGTTGGAACTACTTCACACGTGTGCTCTTCACTTGAGAAGCCTAGTCTGGTACGCATATATAATGCTAGCTGGCCTATTTCAAGTAAATCATGCATTCAAGGATCAACAATTAGTGGGAAGCCCTTTGTTTCATCAACGAAGCGGAAGGGAATGGTTGTATCATCTGTGAAGACATCTGAAGCTACAGAAACATCTAAGACCGATGGTGAGATCACTTCTCATGCCAGAAATACTGTAGAGTGAATCAGTAGCCTTGAAATAATTTTTTTTTTTCTGGTTGTTGCAGACATGAGATGAAGTAAAGTTTTAGCAGTTGCATTTTCAGATACAGAAATCATGCTTGTCTCTTGGTTTATACATGGCACGACAAATATATAGTGCTTCCTCATTGGTGTTTGTTGTTAAGCTTAGAAGAAGGGAGAGAAAAATTAGAGAATGAGTGTCAATATGTTCGTTTTTGAATTTGGATTTTGGAAAATGCTCGGTTGAGACAACCGTATGTCATTTTTTATCATCTCAATTCATTCATTCTACATTCTGCTTTGCATGAATATTTGTTATTTTCTGAACGTAATTGCACTGTGTTACTACTAAGAATCTATCATCGAGAAATGTAGGTTCATTTGGGATTTTATTCATAAAATTTGTGAAATGAGATGATTTCAATATTGTTTTGTACATGTATATGGGTTTCTAATATATAAAATTTTATCTAAGTTTACCTTTTGTCTTTGCATACTAAAACTGAGTGGCTATGATGCGACAGTTTCTTCACATAGTGTTATTCAAGGCTCATTGGAGAAGAAGGCTCCACTCGGTGCTACTTTTCCTAATGGATTTGAGGTGAGAATATCTCTTTGAATCTTACAACTTTTTTGCTCCATATGTCTATCTGTTGATGTGGTACTGTTGGCTAATGACAGATCTTCTGAAACTAGCTATTTTTGTTGGGAAAACATGTTTTTTCATTATTTCTAAGCTGTCCAAAAAATTTGGAAAAGGTCACTTTCCTTAATTGCTATATGATGACCTCCTATATTGTGATCTCTATTCTTGCACATACCATGATAGTCTGAAAAGCAACGGTACTCTTCATCCTAAATCTTGTTGCCCTCAGTTATATGGCACATGAAGAATAACATTTCTCCGGTCTAAATCTCCTACTTGGATTTTTTCCATGGCCGAGTTCCGACTCATGCAAATCTTTGACACTCAGAAAACACATACGCACAGGGCTCACCCTTGTTTGATTTTACTCAAACTATGTTCCTGGGTTTTTCCCTTAGTATCTATCTCTTGGTTGGGCCTGACATTATTCTGGTTAATGCTGCTTTGGAATCTTGCTACCTTCATGTTTTGCATTCTTTCCTTCTGTTTGAATATATATCAGTTGTTTACTGTTTTAAAACTATCAGGCTCTGGTACTAGAAGTCTGTGACGAGACAGAAGTTGCTGAGCTGAAACTAAAGGTGAAATTTAATACCCTTGTTTAAATAGCTGACATTTCTTTCTTTCTTTCTTCTTCTTCTTAATATTTTTTGGGTGACGGTGTAGTTGAAAAGTACATTAAACCAGTAAGTGTCAGAAAGGTGGTGGCAACTCAATATCCTATGAGGAAGTTTTATAGGCTCCTTTAAACAAACAACGGGCATTGTGCATGAAGGGAGCATGAAGCTTGTGTGGGAGGGCAATATAATTAATGCATCTATGATTTTAAGTCAAATCCTTTTACTGATACATCAGAGTCAAGTTGGAAATCAGTTACCCGCTTGTCTGTTACATACTTTGATGAATTGGAACTAAAGCCCGCTTATTGAACAGTACTTTGACTTGTGCCCATTGGCCTCATATTTGGCATAAATCACAATTCATTTTGATGGCTCTTTTTCCTTTATATATGGAAATGAGTGCTAAATGTAAAGATAACTATAACAACAAGATCATGATTCAGTCTCCTGGTAAAATATTAAAAAAAAAAAAAAAAAAAATCTCCTGGTAAATTTGAACAAATTACAAATGACCCTCTAATATGACCACAGAACATCGGCGGTTGCATGAATGTTTAAGATGTTTACTGCATTATCTAATTAGAAAAATTGGGTATATGTTGATGTTTGATAGGTTGGCGATTTTGAAATGCATCTGAAGCGGAACATTGGAGCCACAGCAGCTCGTATGTCTGGAATGTCACCAATTACACCACCACCTGTTCCAACTAAACCCATGGTTGAATCGGCACCTGTAGCCCCACCACCATCACCATCAAAAGCTCCTAGTCCATTTACAAATGTGCCCATGGAGAAGTCTTCAAAGTTACTAGCATTAGAGGCTTCTGGATCAAGTGGATATGTCCTAGTATCATCCCCAACGGTATGTGGTGTGCTTATGCTGTGTGGACCACTTTTAATGTTTTCATTTTTGGGATAACTTATCTGCCATCACTTTGTTAGGTTGGCTCATTTAGAAGGGGCAGAACAGTGAAAGGGAAGAAGCAACCTCCTATCTGTAAAGAGGTAGTTATGCATGCATGGATTTTGTCTGCCAAACATTTCTGTATACCTCCTTTTCAAATTTATATGTAGCCACAAATGTAAGAAACACCACATTGGGATTTACAGGGTGATGTAATAAAGGAAGGACAAGTAATTGGATATTTGGATCAGTTTGGCACTGAACTTCCTGTGAAGGTGAATACTCTTTTAATTTTTAATTTTGGTGATTTCTTCTTGATGAGTTCTTATAATGGTGATTTCTTACTGGCATGTTGAGCAGTCAGATAAGGCTGGAGAAATCTTAAAGCTCCTCTTTGATGATGGAGGTAAAAAAATGTCTCTGTTCTTGCTATTTATGACTCGATTTATTTTTCTCTTGAATTGCTTCATATAAAAGGGGAACCGCTTAGGTAGCCCAGCAGGATATGAACATGTTCACTGCAAGATAAATTTCCAAGGTTCAATGCAATTCTTGAGTAATAATGTCCATTAAAGTTACTTACCCATAAATAATGGACATTAACTCAGTCAGTGGTGTATAATTTTTTCATGTCATTCCGATCAAAAATATCTTTAGGTCAGCCAAAGCCCCTTGTTGCAGTCTCATCATACAGTTAGGGTCAGAGAAATGAAAATAGAACTTCTATCATTTAGGATCTGAAATAGCTGTCTTAAAAAAAAAGTGAAGACGTGTTTTGAACTATGAAGTTCGTACTTGGGTTCTAGTTGATGGGGGAGTTTGTAACATGAGCAGCAGCTATAATGACTTTCTTAGCGAGTGTGAATTTTGGACTATGAAGTTCATTCTTAAGTTATGGTACATTGATTGATGGATGTGGTCTGTAAGGGCCGTTTGGATCCCAAATCCATCTCAACTCATCTTATCTAATGATTACAACTTTCTCAAATTCCAACACAAAATATAATAAACAATTCAAATTTTTCAAATTTTAAAATAATAATAATATTAAAAAATAATATTCTAACAATATTTTATTCAACTTTCATCTCAACTCAACTCATCTTATCTAATTATAACTTGAGCCAGCTATAATGACTTTCTTTTAATTGTTTGATTTGAACTGTGTATGGTTTGCAGAAGCTGTTGGTTATGGAGACCCTCTTATTGCTCTCTTACCGTCGTTTCATGGTATCCAGTGAGCTCTCCCCAATCCATATGGCTATTCCCAGATAATCATTGTTGTTGGAGAGATGTGAGGCTTGAAGTTATTTGTTTTGGTTGTCCTGGAGTCATGTTATTCTTTCCATCTTTTGCGTCTTTACCTCGACTGAAGTAGTGGACTCAAGTGTAGTAGGTGCTGTGTTCTTGATATTTCTTGCAGTTGAATTGGCTGTAGATTCGGGAACAATTATTTTAAGCATTATATATTGAGAAATGGTTTATTCTGTCAGGACAATATTCCACACACCGTTTAAGGTGTAGTTGTTTGTTGGTTATGGTTAAGCTGGAGATGTTTGTTGCATATTGAGGCAGATCGGACAGCTTATAAACCATAAGGATGTTTGATTAAGAGCAGATTTGGACCCTGTGACGAGGAACCCGAACCAACACGAGGGTCAAAGACCTAAACAGATGAAACCATCTATCTATATTTCCATCGTGCCTGCCAACAGCATTATCTGCTAGGGAAATTGCCCATAAATATTCAAGATGCCAATGTTAACTTTGCTAATGGTTGAGATCACATTTAAATTGAAAAGGGCGGTACGGACTATATATGAGTTGTATTGAATGGGAGTGAGGCATTCAACGTATGTAATGATATTGATGACAATCAAGCAAACCACTGAAAGTATAACGCAATGAAGTGTTATTGAACTCAATGATGCAAATATGATACAAACGACACATTTTTATCTGATAATTAGTCATCACACGTTAGGAAACACCAGCCATTCAATTCCGTGACGGTATAAAATCTCATCTTATCAAGACCAATACATTAATAAGATTTACACGTATTTTACCAATTTATGTGACCAAGAATTTTACAAATAGGCAGGCCACTGCGCACCTCCAAGACTCCAACCTGAAATAGTAATAAATAAATAACTCTTGTCCGAGGCTGATCAAACTCTCTCTCTCTCTCATCATTTTTTCAGCGAAATGAAGCCCCACACTTACAGAGGCTTGGGCACTCCTCCAGCGCCACTACATAAAAGCTCTAGTCTCCGCCCTTCATGTGCTCCGCCTCTCAAACCTCTTCGCCACCGAGTTTTCCGCCAATATCCAACCGAGAAACGCCGCCACTTAATACTCTCAGCTAGAGACCCCCAATATTCATGTACCTCACCCGCCCGGCGCCACGTCTTACTCGCTCCCTTTCTAACCGCCGGCGGTTGGGTTCTACGGTCGGCGCTCGCGCGTGCGGAAGACAAGCCTCAGGACTCCTCCACACCGGAGAAATCACCCGTGTCTCCGACGGTTGTGGAGAAGAAGGAGGATATCATTGTTTCGAGGATTTACGATGCGACAGTGATCGGAGAACCTACAGCCGTGGGGAAGGATAAGAGTAAGGTGTGGGAGAAGTTGATGAATGCGAGGATTGTGTATTTGGGAGAAGCCGAGCACGTCCCAATCCGAGACGACAAGGACTTGGAGCTCGAGATTGTGAGGAGTTTGACAAAACGGTGCAGAGAGTCTGATAGGCCTATATCTTTAGCTCTGGAGGCATTTCCCTGTGATATGCAGGAGCAGCTTAATCAGTATATGGATAAAAGGTCTTCTTAAAACCATATTCTATGCATACATACACACGCACGTAAATACGTATATATTTCTCTTTTAATCAAGGACTCTACATATCAGTCATGCTCGCTTTCATGTTTTGTGGTTCGTAAGTTGTTAACCACGTTTAGCGGTCTTATGTTTGAGCAATTTCGATGAATTGTTGGAGTAATTTCCATATCGAATCATGCATGAATGTGATGAGGCCTGTACTTGATGGCAGGATAGATGAAGAAACATTGAAGTCTTATACATCACACTGGCCACCTCAAAGCTGGCAGGAGTATCAGCCTCTTCTAAGCTACTGTCGTGATAATGGAATACGCCTCGTTGCTTGCGGTACTCCTCTCAAGGTACTCCTGCATCTTTTCACATAATTCAATTGGCACCTTGCTAATTCGTTCCTTCTGCTCTATAGGTAGGGAACATGTATCATATCATATGTAATAGGAAATAAAGTAATCTAGTGTCAACTCAATGCAAGTTAACTCCGTATGACCCTTTTTCAGTACAGTATCATGGAATGGTGCACTTTCCTGTGGTGGATCCAATGATCTAATTTTTAGATACATATCTTTTGCAATTAAAGGAGTAGACTGTTTGCTCATCTTTCTTTACTATAGTAATTTTCTTCCACCAGTTTCAATTTCTATCATTTTATTATTTCAACTTATGCATGAGTTTATGTAGCAACTGTGGAGCACACGCACATTATTCTGATATTAACAGGTTTTAAGAATTGTCCAAGCGGAAGGAATTCGCAGGCTTTCAAAGGCTGATCGTAGATTATATACTCCTCCAGCTGGCTCGGGCTTTGTTTCGGGCTTCACTTCCATCTCACGCAGATCACCAATTGATATGACTTCACCAACTCTATCTGTCCCTTTTGGGCCAAGTTCGTACCTATCTGCACAAGCAAGAGTAGTTGAGGAATATACAATGGCCCAGATAATTTTACAGAACATAGTGGATGGAGGAGTCACTGGGATGCTAGTGGTCATAACAGGTGCAAGCCACATTATGTTTGGATCTAGGGGAACGGGGGTGCCAGCAAGAATTTCAAAAAAGATGCAAAAGAAAAATCAAGTGGTTATATTACTTGATCCTGAAAGGCAACAAATAAGGAGAGAGGGGGAGGTTCCTGTTGCTGATTTCTTGTGGTATTCTGCTGCTAGACCCTGCAGTAGAAATTGTTTTGATCGTGCTGAGATTGCTCGAGTAATGAATGCAGCTGGCAGGAGGCGAGATGCCCTTCCTCAGGTTAGCTGTTTTCATCATAATATTTGTGTGCTTTTTGGATGTATTGCAAAACTTAAAATCTAAGTCCTGGAATTTGAACTGTTTTTTCTAGTGGACTGGTCGGTTGATGAATTTTGTATCTCTTCAAAGATTTCTTAAGTTTCTGAAGAAATTGGACCCTGTTCTCTAAAGAGTTGCGGGTTTTAATCAGTCTCCTTGTGGACATATTGATCTGGATATAACAATCCTGTGTATCCTTACATTCATCTATGGTGGATGGAATTTGAAAATGCAGTGGGTTTGTTGCATGAAAGTTAGGAATGGTTTTATGTAAGGATCATCTCCCTAAATAATCTTTCTTTGTCTCATAGACGATAATGTTGACATGCTTTTCAGGACCTTCAAAAGGGACTTGATCTTGGTTTAGTATCACCAGAGGTACTACAGAACTTCTTTGATATGGAGAAATATCCCCTGATTTCAGAACTTGCTCACCGTTTCCAGGTATTTGAATTTGTGAAATGAAACCGTTTTTGGTATTTTGTCAAGAATTTACTTTCTTGTAGAACTATGGATATCATAGGAACATACAATTGTTTATTATCAGATGCTGTGGAGAAAAAAAAAAATGTTGGTAGAAGGAAGACATCCATATAGACACTCAGGTTGACCATGGCTCATCCTGGATGCAGGGTTTCAGGGAAAGATTGTTGGCAGATCCCAAGTTCTTGCATAGATTAGCTATAGAGGAAGCTATATCTATAACAACTACTCTCCTAGCACAGTATGAGAGGCGCAAAGAAAATTTCTTTGAAGAGCTTGACTATGTCATCACGGATACTGTCAGAGGATCGGTTGTCGATTTCTTTACAGTTTGGCTTCCTGCTCCAACTCTATCGTTCCTTTCATATGCTGATGAGATGAAGGTGCCTGACAGCATGGACACTTTGCAAGGTCTCCTTGGCTACATCCCTGATAATGCATTTCAAAAGAATATTGTTGGGAAGGACTGGAATCTCAGTCATAGAGTTGCATCAGTGCTTTTTGGTGGTTTGAAACTTGCTAGTGTTGGGTTTATTTCCAGTATTGGAGCTGTAGCTGCCTCAAATGTGTTATTTTTGATTCGTAGATTTCTTAATCCAGCTCTGATTGCTAATCAGGGCAATAAAAGATCCCCAGTACTCAAAACAGCTGTTATATATGGATGCTTTCTTGGAACATCAGCAAATCTTCGTTATCAGGTAGAGAGAGTACTCATTTTAGATTCTTGTGCTCATCAATCATATTTTAGCATTGTTATTTCAAATCTCGTGCTGATTTAAAGACTATATAGTAGTAACGATATATCTTCATTTATCTTCTTTTTAAATACTAAATGTAACCTAAAGTATAGTTCCATGGCAACGATAGCTTTTGTAAAGGCATTTAAAGACATTGCTTCCTTTTGATTGGCCTGATACATCGTCCTTACATTAGATATGTTTTCTTAAAAAATAACTGAGATAATTTTTTCAAATCAATCATGAATTCAGTAAAGATGAGTAAAATGCATATGGTTTGTCTTTTTCATTAGGACGTAGGAGGGACTTATCTAATTATAATTTGGCTTTTGGCATATATCTCTTTTAAACCCCAACGGAAGGCCCAAGCCACATGGCTTATATTCCAAAATAACTAGTCAATGATACAATGAACGAACCTCATTAAAACATTATAAAGAACAAGAACTTCTCCTTCTCAGACAATGTGGGTATCACAATCTCCCAATCCCACATTTCTGGTTGAGATAGATTTTGATACCATTTGTAACGTTCCAGTAGAAGGCTCAAGCCATATGACCTATATTCTATTGGAGCCCCATTGGAACATTTTAAAGAGTAAGAATTTCTCATTCCCAATCAATGTGGGATCTCATACACCACCTACCCTTATCACTTATCAGAATGGGGTATCACAATCTCTCCCCCTTATATTCTCGACATCTTTGTCGGGCCAGTCAATCATAGGTGGCACGACTCAAGTCTCACAATTCTGGTTATGATAGGATCTAATATTATTTGTAATGCCCCAATGTAAATCTGAAGGCACATGACTTATACTCCAAAATGACTAGTCAATGTATAATTGGAGTTTCATTGGAACATTATAAAGAGCAATAACTTCTTCTTCCCGAGCAATGTGGGCCATACGCCACCTATTCTCACTTATCAAAATAGGTTGCATGCTTTGTCATGTATGTTCTCTGCAGTAACTTAACACCTTTTTTGTTAACAATGATCATTGTCAAGAATAGACTACCTTTTAAATAATTCATGCTAGCTTGTACGTGTATTCTTTGCTTTCCCTCTCTCCCTCCTCTGAATCCTTTCTTTTGATTTATTATTTCAAAAATTGTTAAAGCCTAAAATGTGCACCATTGGCCATGGGTTATGTGTGCCAATACATCCTCTTAACTGGCTCCTTGGTATTTCAAGTTTCAACCGATGCTGTGAATGCCCAATATTTATGCCACAACATTAAAAGATGTGACTGTTGCATCTTATTGTTTATCGGTTTTCTTGATGCAGATTATTGCTGGAATAGTGGAGCATAGAATTTCTGATGAATTTTCTTCTCATATTTTACTTGTGAATATGCTATCTTTTGTTACTCGGACAGTCAACTCTTACTGGGGAACTCAGGTTAGAATCATCTAAATATTTTATACAGTCTAGTGTTTGTTTTTACCTTTCGTTTCATTTATTTCTCCAAATTTTGAATGGATCATATGAAGTTACGACAACTTCATAATTCTTTATGAGAACCAATAAAAAAACTTCATTACAGTACTTGTCACAAGAGAGGAAAGCCTGCTATGAAATTTTTCATATTTGGTTCATGTAAAATTTTGTTTAATTAGTGAATTTATTTTTGGGTTTTGATGCATGTGCAATGAGCTTGGTTTTTGTTTGCTTTGGTGCTCATGCCTCTTACTCTGATACTGCACAGTGCACTGTTATTTTAGTCGTTATATCTTTCCTGCCAGACCCTCACCCACCAATACCACAAGTACTGTAATGTAATTGAGTAAATTTTCTGTCTAGTATAGGGTTGACATTGTCTCTTAATTTCATTCTGCAGCAATGGGTTGATCTTGCACGGTTTACTGGGCTGCAAGCTCGGAAGAGTGGAGCACCCTCTTTTGAAATATCAGATTCTCCTAATCATGCCGCATTGGGATGTGGCATCACAGAAGACGCCACTGTTGATGAAATTAAGAATCAATAAGGTGAAAAATCTGACTTCAGAATTTCATTTTAATTTCCATTCCATTCTTTAAAAGCTGTGAAGGTAGATCTGAGAGAGAGAATTACGGTCTTTATGCTAAATCGGTCAACATCGTTCTTTCAATTTTGGTGAATACAAGGGCAGGATTTTTAATTCTGTTTAGGGGAAAATCTCAGTTTGGACCGAACAAATACACTTAGACGAGTTGAGCAAGTGTTCTATGATAACTATGATCAATTCAAAATTTCAATAGATGCAACTTTAACCGAGCAACCATGATCAACCAAATAAAAAATTTAAAGTAACAAATAAACACAGTTTTTATTGCGATTATGCATTGATTGGTGTATTATTGACTCAACGGCATTTCAAACTAAGCTTTCTATGTATCTTTTTGGTGGAACGAAAAAAAGAAAAGAAAAAGAAAGTCCTCTCTGAAATTTCCTTATTATTCACCATCTGTAGCGAAGGTTTAGGTGACATGTTTGGCACATAATTCGGAATTTATGATAATGTCTGCAAATTTAGGAAAGGGGAAGAGGAGGAAGAAAAACTTTTCAAACAATATATGTGAAAAACATCGTTAATACGTCACAAATCTGCGACGAGAGTAGTTCTCATGAGCGTTTAGAATCATTCAATCCTGTTCCTCCTCCCCCATCTTCTCTACCAGCTTCTGTTTGACTTTATTGAGAGCGAGTTCAAGGTTTTGAAGCTGCATGATTAGGAGATTCTTGATCAAATCTACTAATGATAGTGAAGGATTGATTGTATCAAAAATCATTTAAAAAAAAAAATAGGCAAGAATGGTCCATACCTCTTGTTGGGCAAACCGATTATGTACGAATAACCCGCTAAACAGATCAAAACTATCTCTCACGGTGCTTTCTTTCTGCATATAGCATAATGTTAGTATGTTTCTGCGTATAGTAAAACTGAAGCGATTGAACATACCATACCAGTTGAACAAGTGCCTCGAAGCCCTTTGTGTCTATGGTTGTGGACTGGATCTCCATTTCTGACAGTATCCTGTCAAATTGGAAAGCTTCATGACAGCCTATTTTTATTTACCAGGAATTTGAGAAATGCGATTAGTTGGGCTCTTTTACCTGCCAATGGTGTGAGTTATAAACTGGCTCCTAGCGGCCACTTTATCATGTTCTTGGCAAGACATCTCCAGCATTCTGCAACCCTGATGTGTAGTCATGTTGTTACACAACATTCAATGCGTTCAACATTCAACAACGGCAGTGAAAGAAAAGGAGTTGAAACAAGAATCTTCATATCCTAGAGTATTTTGTAGTGTGAGAGAGATAAATACATGATATTCTATTAGAAAGTTGCAGCAGTCATCAGAGAATGAAGCAAAACATTAAAAAGATGCTAGAGTTGGCATGTGTATTTGGACGGATGAATCAATTGAGACGACAAAATTATATGGTGGGGAATATATAATAAATTACTTGTTCATGTTTTGTATTGTTGAAATCGAAGGACACGACAAGCTTATGTTGGTGGTCCATTTAATATATATACAAAATAAAATGAAAAAAGAAAAGCTGATGGTGACCAATATGTCTTTAATTTCTCATGTTGGTGGACCATTTAATATAATACAAAAAAAAAATGAAAAAAACAAAAAAACCTGATGGTAACCGATATGCCTTCAATTTCTCATGTGGGGTCTTTAAACTTTAGTGAGGTGTCGCTGGGTGATTATTTTATGCCCATCAAAGGTAGTACTTGGAGCTAATTAATCTAGATTAACTTCATCACCAGATCAGATACATGTATGTATATGCGTGTGAATAATATTTGTATATATAGAGAAGAATAATGGTACGAAACGTTTGAGAGTCTCAAAGTAGGATAAATAGTAAATACTAATAGAATAGAGAGTAGTACTAGTAGCGTTACCTCGCTTTGAAAAATATGGAGAAAGCTTGAGCAGATACCTTCATCTCTGATTCGAACTCTGTCGTACATGAAGGTTAGGCCTTTCCAACCATCTTTCCCGCTCTGCGGACCAAACATTGGGTGAGTGCAAAGCACGTCCGACTCCTCTGGCACTACCTATTAAATTATGCATATAAAACGTACTTGTTTATATTAACGTTGGGAAATATTTAAAGAAGAAATTAACGAGTTTGATAATTAAAAAAAAGAAAGAAAGAAAGAAATTGGGGTCCGGGGTATTAATTAATTAATTATTAGATGTATGTACTCGCAATAGAACGTTTCTTGGGTGCTCTTTGACGGAGAGTACATCGGCGAAAAGTGTTGGCCGTTTCAGACGATCCAGCGGCATTGACCGGACAACCTCTGTTAGAGAGAGGATCGAGGTGCAAATCAGGACTACGTCGATTTCTGCTTCAAAAAACGCACCTATGTCCCTGATGAGAAAGTGCTTAGAATATTTAGCACACCAAAACACTACGCCTATCAAGTATCAATACTTAACTTATAAATCGATCTGTGTGTACTAGTTTGGACGTACACTTGTATTTACCTGAAGAAGGAGATACCCATACGGGCACAGAGCTGAGAGTAATCAGTCCGAGAAGTTGCCCGTAGGAGGTGGCCTTGTCTGATCATGGTCTTTCCCAGAAACTGCCCGAACGGTCCGAAGCCTACTATGCCTATTCTCAGAGTCCTTGAAGCCACATCAGAGTGCTCAGACGAAACAGACATAAGTGGAATGTGTGCGAGAGAGAGAGAGAGAGAGGTTTTTCTTTTTCTGTCTTTTCCCCCCTCCCTTGGAAGAGAGATGTGGGTTTATGTATTTAACTTTGGGTCCCTCAGCATTTTGTCATTGCATCCCTTTTAAATTGGAAGTCATTCGTAGTTATCTGGATCACTGACTCCCAGCTGAAACTTTTAGCCATTCGTTTTGGGGGCCCATTTGGAGGCTCCTCTACTCTGTTTTGCTACTTACCCAAAAAAAATAAAAAAAAGAAGAGAGAGAGAGAGAGAGAGAGAGAGATCAGAGAAGGAAACAACGAAAAAAAAGAGTTATAACTCCATTTTCAATGATACTTGTGAAGGAGGGGAAAAAAGAGTCTGAATTCTCCTCGAATCTACTAGTTTCTTCTAGCTAATTGCTTGGGCGTTGGGAATGAAAATTTAATAAATCTTAGTTGCATCACAAAGAAAAACCCTCCATAATTCATTTACAAGGAAATTCTCGTATATATGTCAAACTACAGTAAAAAAAAATTAATCAAAAAAGAAAAATAGGAAAAAGAGGACTAGTAATATATAGACGTTAAACGACAGCTCGATCGATGGAGGATCTATCCATGGTGATTCTCCATGACCCTCTTTCTGGTACATCAAGTGGAACGTCATGAATGAGTAATTGGTTTCTATCAGTACCGATGGAATGTTGCATCAACTTCCCAGTCCCCATTCTTTGTTGTTGTATCACCAAGACTGATGATGTGCACCTAAGATCCGGCGAAGCAAGCATATCGCCGATGATCCCAAGCTCGGGGCACTCACACCACTCACCAAGTGCTGTGATAAGAGGGGACGGTTGATGGTTCCTCCCCACTAGTATTAAATCAAAGCAATCTACCATCTCTTTTATTGATGCAGAAAGGGCTAACCCATCTCTCACCACTTCTTCTACAACCACAAATCGTTCGTTCCCCGCATTAGCTTGACGGTATTCATCGATCAAGTCAGTTTCGAGCTTTCTTTCTTTAGTGTTTTCGGCTCCAAAGAGAAGGAACCGGACGACTGTTAGATCAACGCTCTCACTTTGGGCCATGCGAGCACCATAGGCTAGTGACTCCGCGTCATCCGCACCGCCAATGTATATTACAGCCACATGGTATAATGGACGACCTGTACTTACAAAGGGCATCGAACCCCTTAGGATGCCCCGGTCGACGAGGATTCCAACAGAGCATGGTGCGCTGTCGAGGATATTGATGTTCATGCCCTGGATGGCTCGGTTAACTGTGCCAATGGAGCCATCTATGGCCCATTGCTTATGAAAAGGCACTATCACAATGGTTGCTCTCTTATCCACTCCTACCCGGCAAATGTCGTTGTGCATAGTTACATAAGGTGAGATGGAAGTGAAAGATTGAACAGTGACAAAGCCTTCATTTTGGTCCTCGTACTGTCTTAAGGCGTTAATGATTTGGCTGGTTGAAGTTGTGCTTGTTTGCAGGGAACCATAGGGCTGGTGGGCCACAAGAACCGGGGTGGCTCTCCCCACAAGCTCAACGAGGACAATTGCTATGACTGCAATTTTGCTCTCCTCGGAAGCATGTGATACTTCAAGGAGATTTACGATTGCAGGAACATTATCGTGATTGTGGATGCCGACTAAGATTCGGAGGTCCGCCTCACGCTTGGCATGTTGGATGGTACTTCTCTTGATTGCAGTATATTGCCAGGAAGGATCGTAGAGGTACTTTATCAGTGGCGTTACGATTGCAGTTACCACTATCACTGACAGCACTGACAAAGCAAATTCTTCATCTGACAGAACCTGCCATTGGGGAGGATCAGCCCCATACAATTTCATGGTTAGGGACTTGATAATATTCGGTATTAATTGCAATATATACTAATCGTGAACACAGCCAGCCACAACAAAGAAACTGATCATCGAGTGATTTTGCTCGTACGTACGTACGTACCTTGCTTTCCTTCCAAAGGTTGTAAAGGTTAAGCTCCACGATACCTTTTGCGTTCATGATAAGCCCGAGCACGAAAGCTTCTCGTACAGGCATATCACCATACATGGCAGGAGCCATAACGGCAGCAAGCTTGGCAGTGCAAGAAAGGATAACAACAAATGACACAATCCACGAAGCCTGGGCACCAACTTTGAAGATGTTCGTTCGCAGGCCACTAATGGATAGATAGGTGGGGTAGAAAACCAGTGAAGTAAGAGCCTCCGTTTTTGAGATCAAAGCTACTCCCAGAGGTGGTCCGTCCGGCACAACCAAACCTAGGACTAATGGCCCGAAAACATAGTGCTGGCCGATGGTCTCGCTCAATAATCCGATCACAAGAACCAAAAGAAAAATGGAACGTATAAACGACTCGCTAATGGGTTTGTCTTTTGGTGCACGGTTTAGCGCCCACCGTATTGCTGGCTTGACTATAAATACAATACCAACCACAAGGGCAACAGAAGATAAAATTGCCATCGCCGGTCTTAGTGTACCTCCGCCCTTATTTCCCATTACTGCTAAAGCAACCGCTGTCAAGGAAATACCAAGTAAATCGCAGAACATTGCGGAAGAGAGGGCTAGACGGCCGATGTTAGTGTTTAGCATGTTGAGCTCAGTCAGGAGGCAAGCAATGACGGGAAATCCTGTCAATGTCTGTGACTCGGCTATTAAGAAGAGCGATTCTTTAAGGCTGGTTTCCTTGGCAACATATCTTGCAAAGAAGAAGGCTGACAAACCGGCGGTTAGCGTTGTGAAGAAGAAAACTGAAAATCCGATGGTCATGGCTTGTTTTCCTGGCCGCACCATACTGGTCAGATCCATCCTCACACTTACTCCGAACAGGAAGAACATGAGCCCAAATGTAGCCATGGTTTCAATCAACATGGCACCTCTTGTCGGGAATAATTTTGATGTTATCAACCCTTCATGTCCTAGAAGGGATGGGCCAAATACCATACCACTCTGCATGCATGCATGTTGTCAAATAACTACAACGCGTGAAGATCATAACATAATAATTATGAGATCATTTTACGTTAATTATATATATATATATGCACAGTTGTGACGTTTGGATTCGAAGATGACTTGAGATGAGTTGAGATGAATTGTGAATAGTAATAAAATGAGTTGTGAATAGTAGTGAAATTTGTTAGTTAAAGTTACTTAATAGTAATGAATAGTAGTGAGATGAGTTGAGATGAGTTGAGATGAGCTGAGATGACTTACGAATCCAAACGTCTAAGAAATTTTATTTGCAAACCATACAGAGGGACTGCGTGTGTAGTCTCATTGATGAATATGGATAAAAGGAAAAAAAATTATTTCAAAAAAGATATTATTGTAATTTTAAATTTTTTTTAAACATAATTGTATGGACTTGCATGAGCAGTTCCCATCTTGGGACTGTATGTAGACTAACTCTATATTCTAGGGTGAATTTTTGGGCTAGCTGCTAAAATGCATCAATTGAGCAATTGGTTTTGCTACTATATATATCTAAAAGAACAAAGCACGCGATATATCGATCTTGGAAGACACAATTTTTATCTTGGCCAGGGGCGGAATATAAAGATATAACTGATCTAGAGTAAAATTTAAGAAATAATTAAACAATATTAAAAAATTACCTAGTAACGTTCAGTACTAGTTGATGCGTCTGATCTATTCCTGATTTGTGGACAAAAACATGCTTCTTATAGCATCACTATGCGGCCAATTTATAAACATAACTTAAAATGTAAATAAAAATATGAATCGATGGAGATGCAACATGTAAAATGTTGTGAGATCCCTATGGTATGTTTATCTCTCTTTCAAAAAAGACGGTTAAAATATAGCATGCAACATGTATAATTAATTGAGAATAGATGAAAACAGAAACCTTACAAAAATCTGAGATACGATACTTGACTGTCCGAGGGGCTTTAGACCGACATCGATTAGCTGAGAAACAAGTGAAATCGCAGAGAGCTGCAGCAGTAGAAGGGCTGTAGGGGATTTCAAAGGGTTTCCATGATACCAAATAAGCTTGTTTGTTTTGCTGCGGGGATCGTGGCAAACCAGAGACATGTTCGCCATTACCATGGTCATTTCATGGATCACAATAGATGGTTCTGTCTTCATTGTAATTACTTATTAGATATGATTCGCTTTACTTCAAAGGATTGAGGATCGAGATGGAAGAATCTAGTTTCAAGTATCAGAAAAAATGAGAAGAAGAAGAATAAAGAAGAAGAAAACAGTACGAGCAAGAGAGAGAGAGAGAGAGCAATGGGAGAGGTCAACCTCTTGTTTAGGTTTCCTATATATATTCAGGGCGGTTGAACTTCAAAGTTGGTTATGAGTAAGTGGTCAACAAGCACAGGCGTCACTGATTTGAAGAATTAAGTTTTAATATGTATGTAGCTCTCGTCTTTTTCAGAAAATACAAGAGAGGTACGTACATGTGTCTCGTGAATAACTCTTCATCTATATCCTCCTCCCTATTCATCAGTTACTATTAACAGGTGGCTCCACAATTTCCTACGGGCTGCGGCATCCCAGGTGAGGTGAGGTGAGGTCAGTCTCTCCTATGATGTTTATTTATTATAAAAAATATAATTTTATTTTTTATTTTTTTATCATCATTTCATCATTCTATAATGTTCACAAGTTAAATATAATAAATAATCTCTAATTATCTAACGACATATCATAAAATAATAAAAAGATGATAAAAATTAAGGTGATGAGAAGAACTACTTCATTCATTATCTATCTATGTATTTCTTTTCACTTTCTAATTGTCCCTTTGTCGTGGGCTGGGCTTTTATTTAATTTGTCCATTTCATGTGAATAAACTTGTTGAAGTTTGCATTTGGCCTCTCCATTAGGTAAAAAGATAATTTCTTTCCTTAATTAACGGCATTGTGGGAGTGAATATTTTCCAAAGAAAATGATTAACTCGCAATAATTTTATAACTATCCCCATTTGGAGACTGCAATACAAGTCTAGACAATTTTATCTTGTAATTTTTTTAAAATTATAAAACTATCCCTTCTGAAATGATACTTTTTCTCATTTAATAAGGGGCCTGCACATGCAGTCCCCAAGTGGAGACTGCAAATAAAATTTCTCTTTATAATTTCATATAAATTGGAGGTTGATCTGTAAAATTGAAACTTATTTTTTTTTTGTTGGGCTTATAATATTAGTTTTATTATAGATTAAAATCTGAAAGATATTGATATTTTTTATTAGTAGATAGTCTTAATCCATATTTGTTTTTTGTTGAGATGTTGTAACTACTAATATTTAACTTTTATATGAAGTTATGTTAATAAGATCAAATAAGTTATATGTAATAATGTATTAGTTCAACTCATTTAAATAAAAACGAATAATATTAGTTACAAATCTTAAATAAACAAATATTTAACAAGTATATCGTAAAAATGTGGGCTCCAACCAAAAAAAAAAAAAAGCTTTTCATATTTTTTTTATGATAAGATCTACTCTTTTATATAAAACTTATATGAAGTTTATGCATTTGACACTTGTACATATTATTTATAAAAATAGTATTTGAATAAGGACCGAAGAGTGTGGCTTTCGGCTTAGGCGAAGCTCTCGATGCAGCCCAAACTAGAATAAACATAGAGAAAAAATTGTAACGTTAAAGAGAAGCTATTATAGCAGTGCACACTTTATACTCATTGTGTGGCTGCTTTTAGTTGATTGTTTCCAATACTCATCTGGAGAGATGTGTGGTCTAGATGATGTCACATCATGTGTACAAAATGGATGCTCCCAATAGTAGCTTCTATCTATATTTATTTAAACTTAAAACAGGTTGGGTGTTCATTTCTCTTTCACACCAGGCAATAAAATTGCAACACATGATAGACTTATTGATAAATTCTCCTATTTCTTTTTTTCCTTTTTCCTTCTCTCTTCTCTCTTTCCTCTTCTCCCCAAAGCCCTCCTTCGAACCCAGTTTCTCATCAGCATCTCTGGACAATTGATAAATTAGAGTGGCAATTGTCGAATCTAAGGGCCGGTGGAAATAAGAAAACAAAAATCAAACTCAAGATATTTTCTTAGCGGCCAAAGAGAAATAGATCCCACATTTTCTCACAATCCAAACAGCAATACATTTTCTTATCATCCAAACAAAAATATATTTTCTTAGCATCCAAACATAAATTTGATTAGAATTTAGATCTGGATATGATCTAAAGAGCAGAAATCTTTGCTTGCAGTTGGCGTCTTTCTCACTTTTTTCTCTCAACTTTCTTGGCAATATCTTATCCACAAGACGGTCCTTAATCGTATTCTATTTTTTAATGAGAAAGAATATTTTAGTGAAAAAGATAGCAGGGAGAGAAATAGCGATCAACGAGTGATGGGGAGGAGGAACGAGAGAGAGAGGGCAGATTAAAGAAGAGAAAATATATTTACAATTATGAATTGTACAACCGACGCGTAATCGTTTTAAATAATATGAATAAAATATGAGATTTACATGAAAAAATTATTTTTTTAACAGTGGACTCCACTCTTTTTTAAAGCGATTACGTAAAAATTACACATTTTACGATTATATTTAAAATTACTCTTAAAAATGAGTTCGGGGTGAGGGAAAAAGATCAAACAGTAAAAAAAACAATTCACCTGTATGCATAGGTATATTGTAATTTGTTGTATCTCTTACATGGCAGCTTATGATTTGTTGGTGTAAAACAATGACAAACACCCGACCGGCCTGGAGTCTCTCTCTCGTAAACATATTTTTCTGCAGTGTACTCCTGGAACAAAACCATGTGCAGTCGCAGCTTGTTTTTGGTACCCACCAATACACCATACCTTGGACCGCTTCTTGTATTTGTCTCCACTTGTTTGTTCTGGCTTTCTTTTTTATTCCGATGCTGCCCTCATCGATTGTCGCAAATTACATCATTGTCAGCATGACAGCATCCATACATAACATTCTACATGATTAGTAGCAAGAAAAAAAAATAATATTTCAGTGAAGTACGAAAATATCTATAATTATTTTAAAAAAAAAGTCGAGTATATTATTAAAAAATTATTATTTTTATATAAATTTTATTTTTTTTTATTTTTTTAAAAATAATAATTCCCACAATTTAAAATTATAAATATCTTTTGTTAGAAAACAAAAACTTCCGAGATGAATCTCTGGACATGACATGCATTCACTTGAATTTAATTTTAAAGATTGAATCGATCATATATGTAGAAAAAGTAATGATGTAGATGCCATATATTATATAATAATATTATAAAATGAATGTGAGATTATAAAATGATGTTATTTTTATAAGATATTTTATAAAAATATCTTTTATTTAAAATATAATTATATAAGATATTATAAAAAATATTGTACGAAAATCATTTTTAAAAAACCAAAATGTCATTTCCGTGATAACATTCCAAGTCAATGTCCTTTTATTGGGACCTATCAATATATAACTGTAGCTTCACAATCCCAAAATAGTCGCTACTCCTTCCATAATCCTTATCCACTTTAGCTCAACCTTCACGGCTTCGGTTCAGATTTGACAGTTGCGATGGACGTTCTTTCTCAGAGAAATTCATCTACAAGTTTGAATCCAAACGCTCCGTCGTTCGTTCCTTTGGCATATCGGACGGTGGAGGACTTCTCCAACCAATGGTGGGCTCTGGTCCAATCCTCCCCTTGGTTCCGCGACTACTGGCTCCAAGAGCGCTTCCAGGATCCCCAACTTGACGCGCAGTTTCCCGATTTTGACGATCTACCCGACGTCGACGCCATCTTCGACGACTACTACTTAGACGACGACAAGAGTAAGTTGAATCATCCGAGGGTAACACTCTGCTCTGGCTCTAACTGTGTTTGGATACTGAGAAAAGCCTAGTCAACTCCTCGATCCGGCTTGCCGATCCATCTCGCTAACTAAGAATTTCCCTTTTGTTTTTGGCAGATGAGGCAGAAGAAAAAGACTATTACAGGGATTTGGTTTCAACGGGGACGTTGAAATGGCAGAAAGCGCGAGTTTTAGCTGAAGTGCCGAGGTATAGGGAGAAAGCCCCCAAGATTGTTAATGTGAAAGTGAGTCCACGCACGATTCAGCAACCGAGGTAGACTGAAAGACCCAATTGGGTTCTCCCGACCCGGTAGATGAGCATGCATCTCGATTCTCTACTCTTGTTGTTCCCTTCCCAGTTTGGATAGTTTTTGTAACATATAATCGACCCTCGCCGTCGCGTCAATCCTCAACTCTAGTGTGCTTTGCGTTTTGTACATTAATTTCTTTGTGCTTTATTTGGTTTTATAATTCTCTGCAAGTTTTAATGGACATTAATTAACATCCAGACTTATGATCTCTTACACTTTTTTTAATTTTATCTGTTATTATTCGTATTTAGGATGTTCCAATAATACATATAGAGAGAAAATTCAACACCATGACCCAAAAAAAAACAAAAAGAGGATAGAATACAGCCCCCAAAATACTAGTACAGCAAACCGGGATAGTCAAGTAATGACGTTTAACGAACATGTAAGTAGGATCAACCATAAATCTCGTCTCCCTCCCAATTTCTTGCCGTTTTGCCAATCTTTTTAAGGACTCGGATGACTTCTTCTGTCGTAACGTTACCTGTCACTGTGACCTTGTTCAGTTGCGTATCCACATTATACGTTTCAATATCTGCTCCCCAAAATGACCAAAAAACGTCAATATGTAGTAAACGGGGAATTAAACTATTGAAAGAATGAAGATAGAAGACATTATAGAGTAAGGTATTTTGTACGAGAAATTCATGGACCTTCCAGCTTCTTGATGGCCTTCAATATTTTCTTGATACATTCCTCGCAATGCAAGCCCACCTTAACTTCCACCACCTGAATGAAATTCAAATGAAAATTAGAATTGCAAATACAAGTGAAAGGAAAACATAAAAATAAAATTATACATTCACAAACACAGACACAGACACACCCCTATATGCTCTGCATACAGAAAGAGTTATGATAGATTGCGCTACTTACATTACCCATTCTAATTGCAGTACCGTTTCTGGAATTGGGGAGTTAATACTTCAATGACCCTTTTGACAGCTTAATTGGAGGAAAAAAAAAAGGGGGCCCAATGGAATCAATGAGGAAGGAAGAAGAAAGCTGTGCCTTTTTTTCTGTTTGGTTAGTATCCCAAACATATAATAAGCATGTAGGTGAAGAGCGCGAGGCATTGGATTCTTTTATCTTTACGTGATTGATGGGAATTTTCACTTTGATAAAGCTTCCTTCCCATATTCCAATCAATGTCGACTTTCGAGGGACTAGCCTCCACATATAGGGAGGGCAAAAATCAAACACTACAGGGGTTAGTTGAGACGAAAGTGAGAATAAAATAAAAATATATAATAACTTATGAACTGAGGACCCAAACTTGAATGGTAATTATTCAGTTCACACATACATTGAAGGAAGAAATGTATAAAATGTGGGGTTTGGGATGAGCAAAATGGAGCTAAGCACAAGTGGAGAAAAAGAGAACCAGTGGCACCACAAACTAACACCGTTGGATGTTCTTTCTGTGGCAGGCACTAGGTAGGCAGGCCGCCTTTACTTTTTCTTAATTAATGGGTATATACATCAATCAGGTCCACTACTCCCCCCATAACGTTGTGCAGTAAGAATAAGTTCTACTCTGGAGAAGAAAACAAAAAAAGTGGTAACGTTACGGGTCCCTCGAAAATAATAATTGTCTGATGTAGGTGGACAACGGCGTGTCGAGTGAAAGCATCGTCATGCTTTAAAATCAGCCACCATTCTCACCCTTCATACAAAAAGTTAAATTCGTCTACTCTCCTTTACACTTTTTTTTTTTTTTTTTTAAGGCGAGTTTATATAATGAAAACTTCAACTTACACAGTTCGTAATCTTAATACAAACAAACTCAGGATGGATCTTTTTCACTGTAAAATTCTAACAGACAAGGTGGAATAGAGATGAAAGGGATGCGGCCATACAATTTAGTTGATGCTGTCCACTGCACAATTGAATGCGCACATCAATTATAATCTCGATGTATTTTCCTTAATCTCTCGCCATTGGTTGGTTGGACCAGTCCATAGCTTTTCCAGGATCCTCAATTGCATCTATAGCAATTTGTGAATCACCAGCAAGGACAATATTCTTAATAGACCTGGAAATTGCTTCTTTGATGCCTTCATATAGTGATGTGGCCTCACCTTGGTTCGGATTAGTTCTTTTGATAGAGCCTGTGAGAACGAAAATTATGTCCCCTGTTTCTGAAGAGCAAACTGCAGCAGTAGTACTACAGTTGTTTCTGACGGCCACATCGAAGGTCATAACAGAGTGGCCCTTGGGAAACATCTTCCAATTCAAAGGTGTAATTAACTGTTTATTGCCCCATGCTTCCTTATGATCATTGAAGATTTTATGAACACTAGCAATAAACTCATCAGCTTTCGGCACAATCCATAACAGTGACCGCAAAGAGTTTGAAATTATGACTTTCTCAAGGAGGAATACTAAATGAGTGGTTTGGATTCAGAGATGAGTTGAGATGGGTTGAGATGGTTTATGAATAGTAGAATAGAAGTTGAATTATTTATTATATTTTGTGTGGGAATTTGAGAAAGTTATTTTGGGATTTGAAAAAGTTGAATTGTTTATTATATTTTGTATATAAATTTGGAAAAGTTGTAATGATGAGATGAAATGAATTGAGATAAATTGAGGTTGGTTGAGGTGGGTTTTGAATGCAAACGACCCAGACTGCTAGAGGGGAAGAGGACACATTCTATCCATTTAGCAATACCTTGATCCACAAATCTAGAAATTACTCTCATTTACACTTGCTATATAGTTTTTCTTTTTCTTTTTTTTAATATTCGGCTATGTTTGTATTGTTTCATGGGGTTTGTGGAGGAGAGCCTTATCTATCGTTTTACAGATCGATTGGATCAATACAAATTTGGACTTTGGATACTGCATACCATACTTATAGATGGATTGGTTACATTTACGAGTCTAGATTTTGAAGTTTGAACTGCAGCCCCATTTTTTGGGTTGGGTTGGCTTTGAATCATCCTTTAGGCTATAGTCATCAGTCATCCTAACATTAGCTGTCGATTTTTTTACTGTGACATTAAATAATTTAAAAATTATTTGTTCTTATTTTTTTGTTTCATCTATCTTCCAATTATTTATGAGTATGTCGCTTCAAAAAGTGGTGAACGAACTAATGGTACTTTTCAATGATCAATCATGATGTCCTAAATTACATTTTAATTATTTTAATCACGAGAATCTTAATAAGCTTGTTTGTTTTCACAATCTCTCTCAACTCATATCCTCTTATCTCATCTAATAATTACAATTTTTTTAAATTTCAACACAAAATAAAATAAATAACTCAATTATTTCAAATCCTAAAACAAAAATAATATTAAAAATATATATTCTAACAATATTTTATTCAACCTTTAACTTTAATCTTAATTTATCTCATCTCATCTCATCTACGAAAACAAACGTAAACCAAAAGTTGTGCATAAAGATTATGTCCTGGTTTGATTTAGGGGTGTAACCGGTCTGGTTTTGGACAAAATTTAGGACCGAACCGGTATGACCGGTTTTTCATTTTTCAAGACCGATTACGCACCGGTTACCCTCTTAAACCAGTACTTCCGATTTTATTGATTTTCGGTCTGGTCCGATCCGATTTTTCAGTTTTTTTAAAATGTAAGTTTTACATTTTGTCATTAAAAATCTATTTATTAAAAAACAACTGCTTTAAAAAAATATGTTATACTTTTATTAACAAATGCTTTACTAAAAACTACTTTACTAAAAAATCTGTTTTACTAAAAAAAATATGATTTACTAAAATCTGATTTACTAAAAACTGTTTTCTAAAAATCTGCTTTACTAAAAAAAATCTGTCACAAACTTATAAATATAACTACTACAAAAACTGGAAAAAAAATATGTTATGGAATAAAATAAGTTCAAAAGTCTAAATTAAAAGTCCAAAAGTACACCAAATTACAAGTCCAATTTCCAAAAGTCTAAATTACAAGTCCAAATATTAAACTAAGTTCTAACTACACTATAATAATGTAAGCCTTTTTTTTTTTTTTTTGAGCCTTCATAGATTATTCAAATCTTTAACCCCAATTGATAAACATTAAACAGGATGCAGATGTTATTCAAGTAGAAAAATTAAAAAACCCTATCAATGTAATTTCATAAACCCAATCACAAAACACAATTTCACAAACCCAATCAAAGTAAATTTTGGATTCAAAAAACCCTAATATCACAAATATCATCTATCATAATTTCAAAGTAATTTCACAAACATAATCACAAAGCCCTAATATCACAAAGCCCTAGTATAGTTATATATTAGTATTAGTTATAGTGATTTGGTATAACTATATTAGTATAACTATAACTATAGTCTATATTAAATTGTTAGTATTAGCTAAATCGTTATAGACTTATATATTAGTATAGCTATATAATATATTAGACTAGTCTAATAGTATTAATATTAGTATATTAGTATAGTTATATATTAGTATTAATTATAGTGATTTAGTATAACTATAATCTATATTAAACTATTAGTATTAGTTAAATAGTTATAGACTTATATATTAGTATAGCTATATAATATATTAGACTAGTCTAATAGTATTAATATTAGCCTACTAGTATAGTTATATATTAGTATTAGTTATAGTGATTTAGTATAACTATATTAGTATAAGTATAACTATAGTCTATATTAAACTATTAGTATTAGTTAAATAGTTATAGACTTATATATTAGTATAGCTATATAATATATTAGACTATATAATAGTGTTAATATTAGCCTATTAGTATAGTTATATATTAGTATTAGCTATAGTGATTTAGTATAACTATATTAGTATAAGTATAACTATAGTCTATATTAAACTATTAGTATTAGTTAAATAGTTATAAACTTATATATTAGTATAGCTATATAATATATTAGACTATATAATAGTATTAATATTAACCTATTAGTATAGTTATATATTAGTATTAGTTATAAACTATATATTAGTATTAGTTATAAACTTTTAGTAATTTAGTATACCTATATTAGTATAAGTATAATTATAGTCTATATCAGACTATTAGTATTAGTTAAATAGTTATAGACTTATATTTTAGATAATTAAATAATATATTATACTATATAATAATATTAATATTAGACTATTAATATAGTTATATATTAGTATTAGTTATAAACTATATATTTAATATTAGTATTAGTTATAAGTTTTTAGTAAAAACTTTTAGTATTAATTATAAGTATAACTATAGTCTATATTAGACTATTAGTATTAGTTATAAACTTATATATTAGTATAGCTATATAAATTATAATATATTAGACTATATAATAGTATAATAGTATTAATATTAGATTATTAGTATAGTTATATATTAGTATTAGTTATAAACTTATATTGATTTAGTATAACTATATTAGTATAAGTATAAGTATAGTCTATATTACTATTAGTATTAGTTATAAATTATATATTACTATATCAGTATAGCTATATAATACATGATCAATTAAATTTTCATTTTTAATATTAAACTTTTATTTTATAATAACATTATCTTATATATAATTATATTAATAGCAAATGATCAAACAAATAACAAATGTTCATATTTAAGATTAACATTTTATGTTATAATTTATAAATTACAATATGAAATTTTTTCATATATGATATATAATTATATATATTATATATAAAAATTTCACATATAATTATACATTATATATAAAACTTATATATATTAATATATAAAAAATATTTTATATAAAACTTATATATACAAATATTACTTTTTATATATTTTTGTATCAACCGGTCCGGTCTAGAAAATCCTAAAACCGGTTCCAGCCGGTTTACACATTACAAGAACTGGTCCCAGACCGGATCGGACCGATTGGTTTTCCAGT
This sequence comes from Juglans mandshurica, assembly GCA_022457165.1. NCBI lineage: Eukaryota > Viridiplantae > Streptophyta > Magnoliopsida > Fagales > Juglandaceae > Juglans > Juglans mandshurica. The sequence continues at coordinate 581,772 of CM039619.1, read as the reverse complement.
TTGAATTTACACTCCTAGTTTGAATAGCAATAGCCTCTGATCATATCTCACCTCATTTCAATATCTAAACATCACAAACACAAATTTTTTTCAATTTCAAATTTTTAACTTTTTTATCTAAGTATTACTTAGTGTATCTTTGGGATTACAGTAGAAAATATAGTTTATAGTTTTAGGGCTTATAACTTATAGTTTAAGTAATAAGTTCTATTATTAAAAAGTTATTTACTGTTTGGTAACCATATGTTTAAAGCATTTTCAAACATGTTACATTTGTATAAAAACAAATTTAAAAAGTGATTTCTTAGGTAGAAATGACAATTATTTGATTTTTTTAAAAGATTATAATCATATATTTTAAAGTTTAAAAATTGTAATTGTCTGAAAGTTGTATAAGTATTTTTGCCCATGGACAGTCTTTTTAAGATTCGAATTACGTATTGCATTATCCAAAAAAGCAAGTTTGAGGAAAAGTATCAAAATGATATTTTAAATTTATACTTTTCATCAAGTATCCAAATTATATTTTTCATAAAACGTACTTTTTGGCTTATTTGAAATTAAAAAGTACTTTAATATGTAACACCAAAACAACCTAATTTTTCTATTAAAAAGCTTTTAAAGCTATTTGAACACTTTTTCGGATTTCTAATGCAACCCCAAACTGACCCTTAATCATTACAACTTTTCCAAACTTTTAAATAAAATGTAAAAAGTAATTCAACTTTTTTAAATTTTTAAATAAGAATAATATTAAAAAAAAAATTAGATTTTAACAATATTTTAATTTTATAATATTTTTATTTAAATTTTCTCTCACATTTTCCAAAACTCCATAAAACGTTCTAACTCAAACTATTTTACTACTATTTACAGATCATCTCATTTTACTATCTAAATTGGACCTTGATTGTCTTTGGTAAGTGATGAGACAATTTCATTACTATTCACAAATAGTTCACGTTATTAATAAATTATTCATTATTTTTTTACTATAATTTATTTTGTTACTATTATTTATAAATCATCTAAAATCATCTCAACATCCAAACGCTCAATTTCAAGTGGGCCATCATGTAATTCAAGATATAGAATGATATTTTCAAATTTTAATAAAAATAAATCTAAAATTCAAGTAAAAAAATATTGCATACCATTGAAGGTGATGACTCAGTGGTCCATGAGTTTAACAATGGGCACTAGGTCTTGGGATCGAATCCCGCAACGGGAAGTGCTTAAGATTTTTGGTAATCCATTGGCTCATGGACCATTGACGCCCTCGTGGAGCTAGGGTCATGTTATAGCTCAAGTCTGACTTGTAAGGAACGTCTGTGGTTCTCACCATCTAAGTCCCTCATGTCTGGCTTTCCAGTAAATTGGGTGCTGCTATACTCACGTCCTGGTGGGAAAGTTATTTCTGACCACCCTCTCCAACCATTTTTTTAGGAAAAAATATTGCATTACTCGTTCCAAATTCGTATAACCCCATTGTTTTATTTTTTTATTTTTATATGAAAATGCTTGAGGGACGGATAAACTTGCCCCTTAATAGACCGATACATGTTTTATTTTTATTATTTCATAGTTAAGGAAGTAATTTCTAGTTGGTTTGTATTTTTTTATTTAAAAACGTTTAAAAGAAAATAAAAATGAAATCTGTGATCGGTCGGAATCATTGGTTCCAGCAGCACCATCCTTTTTGACATGACCATTCACCGAGGGCCGGTAACCTGGTTGCAACCCAAGGCCACGGCCTCCTTTCAACATTATTTGTGCGAGTGCAACTTCGTCAACTGCACCTTTTATAAGGACGACATCGTTTTGGAAAAGGCCAAACTCGGGGTTCTCTTCTAACTTCTGAGTAATCATACGAATGATACGGTAGTTGAGTAATTCTACATACAACCGTGAAATGTGTAAACGTTACGTAATCGCTTTGAGAAAGCGTGAGGTCCATTATTAAAAAATTAATTTTTTTCATGTGGTCACATGTTTTATTTATTTTTTTCAAAACAATTATGCGACAGTTGTACAATTCACGGTTGTAAGTATCTTTTTTCTATCTAGTAACACTAAAGATATTTGCACTTAAGTTCTCATTTAGTTACACAGATAAATTAAAATAATATAAAATGAGATGAGATGATATAAAAATTGAAAATTAAATTAAATATTATTTTTATTTTTAAATTTGAAAAAGTTGAATTGTTTATTATGTTTTATTTGAGAATTTGAGAATATTAAAATAATTATATGAGATGAGATGAGATGATTTAGTTTGTGTAACCAAACCAGGCCTTAAGTGCGCAAATGCCGCACACCTATTTTGAAAAAAGTGAGTAAATATGAAATTTACATAAAAAAATTAATTTTTTTAATAATGTATCTTTTTTTTTTCAAAAGGAGTGTGTAACGCATACACAATCAATGACTGTATCTAACATTACTCTAGTTAGGGTTTGTTTAGGGTTACGTTACGAGTCTTAAAAAATGTTTAAATAGTCTTAAAAATTCTTTAATGAAAAAATTAGATTATTTAGATGTTATATATTAAAATACTTTTTAGTCTCATATAAGCTAAAAGTACCATTATTTCCTCAAACATGCTTTTTTAAATAATACAAAATGTAATTCAAATTTTAAAAAAGACTCTCAATGGACGAAAGTACCCATACAACTTTAAGATAATTACAACTTTTAAACTTTTAAGGATGTGGATAATCTTTAAAAAAAAAAAATCAAATGATTGGCTTTTCAACGTCAAAAAGTACGTTTTTAATTTATTTCCAAACAAATGCAATATGTTTAAAACAAATATAATATGTTTGAAAGTACTTCATGTAGTTACAAAATAATAAATAAATTTTTAATAGTTAAACTTATTATTTAAGCTATAATTTAAATCATAAAATTAGAAGTTATATTTTTATACTGTAATCCAAACATGCACCAAAAGTAAAAGTAAAAACTATTGATCATTTACTCTTCTTATGAGGTACGGTAAGTGACCCACAAATGAAATTAAGGGGTTGTTTGGAGATTGGATGATTTATTAATCTCATCCTATCATATCTTATCTTATTTTCTTTTTAAATAATGTTTAAATATAAATACTTTTTGATTTCAAATTTTTAATTTTTTCATCTCATAATTATCTAATCATTATAATTTTTTTAAACTTTTAAACAAAATATACAAAATAATTCATATTTTTAAAATACAAAAATAAAAATTATATTCTAAAAATATTTTAATATTATATAATTTTTTTTCTTATTTTTCAAAATTATATAAAACATTATAACACAATATATTTCATTAATATTCACAAATTATTTTATTATTTTTTACAAAGTTTTTTGATTTCATTTCCCAATCATTGACAGCACGCGACCCCAAGTTCACAGTAGCGGCTCACGTATTTATAAAGTTACATCCTTTTAAATAGCCTCGGACAAACCAAAATGCACCACGTGGCTTTCTTCTCCCTTATTGGCTGTTTCATGTTTGCGTGACTGCGTCCCTGCCCTCCTCCCTGTTCTTAATCCTAAAGATTCCATGCGGAAAGCCTTAGATCACGACTCAAAAACTCAATAAAAGGGTCTTCATTTCAGATTCGCTGTTTGAAACCCATCACCACCTACCCTACCTCAGATTCAGATTTCGGCAAATCGAAAATGGGAAACGCCTTAAGGTTCCTCTATCAATGTTGCAAGCCCGACGCAGCTGGGGACTCTGAATTTCTTGGGCATCATGGTGTATCTGCTGCCACCGTCGGCGTATCGGCTCTCGGCCACGATCTCTTCCACTTCGAGATCACCTCCCAGGTCTATTCTAGTTTACTTTCTTGATCTTCAACTATCGCCCCTTTATTTTCAGGTCTAATCATCGCTGTTTTTTTTTATTTTTTCCTCCTCTAAACCAAAATTATACTTTTGCTTGAATAGTCTCTTTTCCCTGAGGACTCGTAGGAAATTGAATATATCTTTGTAATTCCTTGTTTTTTGTTAAAAGAAAGAGATTTCAAGAAAGTAAAGGAAAAAGCTATTTCTTCAGGTGGGCTAGCGCTGGTTTTTTTTTTCCCTTTAATTTAATAATTAAGTAAGTAATTTTTAATAACATTATGATTTTACTTTAAAAAAAAAATAAAAAATGTTAGAAACATACATATAAAAAAAATCAAAATAAAATAAAAATCAACCAGGAGTGCGTACAAAATCAACTAGCGGGAAGTAACCAACAGCAGCTCCCGGTGGGAGTAGAGCTGCCCGAAAGTTAAATAGCACCGATAATGTGTATTGTACTCTGTTTTTTTAATGGAAGAAGACGGTACAACTGGTTTATTACTCTTATTTTTATGGAAGATTACTATTTACAAGTACAAAGCTTCGGACAAAAATTCTAAAACCGGCCGTTAAGCTGTTTTTAGACGTTGAGCTAAACTGAATTTTTTATGAATAATAGTGAATTGAATATGTATAGTGAGTTATGTGTAACCCATTTAAAATGAGTTTAGATGTACTTGTACGTTAAGATGAGTTTAATACTATCTATGAGAAATTGAAAAAGGTTGTGGATCCCACGTATAAAAATGTGTTGAGTTGAAAAATGTTGTGAGTCACATGTGTAAAGAGATTTTGAGTTGAAATGAGTTTAGTAATTTGAGAGTTATGTATTTAGATATTAGACTCAGTTTAAAATTAGACTGAACTGAATTGATCTCAGTTGAATCTTGCACCAAACAATATCTAAAAGACTAAGTATGAAACCTACACTAGTTACGAACAAAACTGAAACCATAAAAGTAGACCTATGGTCCATGTACTCAAAGTGGGAGAAAGTTATAGGTTGCGTTTGGATGTTGAGTTGAGTTGAATTCTTTATGAATAATAGTGAGTTGAGATGGTAGAGTGAGTTTTGTGGAGTCTACTTAAAATGAGTTTAGATGTTAAGATGAGTTTAGATATATTTATAAAAAGTTGAAAAATATTATAGATCTTGCGTGTAAGTAAGTGTTGAATTGAAAAAAATTATAATTCTACTTATAAAAATATTTTAAATTGAAATGAATTTAATAATTTAAAAATTAAATATTTAAATATTAAATTTAATTTAAAATTAAATTGATCTCAATCTATCACGGCCTGTGTTGAAAACTTGGGTTGCCTGCTCTGTCTAGAGGGTAAATGCCTAACATGTGCCTAGGAAGTAGAGAAAGGGAACACAAACATTCGGTGTTAACGAATCAAGGTGAGGGGCAAGTAGGCTTGGAATTGTAGGATGTCATCCCGTCAAATACTTTGAAGGGATCAGTGCAATTGACCGTCAGAGTTCAATGCAATGATGAACTCCTGAACAATCAGCTGGTGGCATGATAGCAGACCGATTTTCAGATCTGATAGTCAAGCAAAAATATTGGTGCCCATTCCCAAATGACAGGAGAATCCATCAAGGAAGGAATCTGTTTTAGATTTAAGAGCATTTCAATGATTTTTGTAAAATATAATTTTTTGTAAAATATAAAAAAAAGTTACCCAAAATATATTTTGTTACAGTAATCTCACTAGATGTAGATGATATTTTTCACAACTCTAAAATATTTTAAAATAATTTCTCTCATCTAATTTCTTTTCCCACTACTCGAAAGTTATCATATTTTTATTTTAAGCCTTCTATCTCATTTGATGGCATGATACTTAACATTTCATAGTATCACTGTAAAAAAAAAAAAAAAAAAAAATCCTATACCTTCGAGTGTAGCTATATTCTATGATTAGCATTTTTTTCTTATTTGGATGAGAGGGTGGATACAATAGAAGGGTTGTTTTGTATATTGTCTTTCTTGTTTTCATAATATATTTTGAGAATATTCTCATAAATATAATCTCTTTTTTTTTAATCAATTTATATTTTAGTTTAGCTTATAAATTTATATTAATTTAAAATATAACATAATTATATGACATTGTATACGGAGAGATATTACAAATATCAAATTATATAAAAATATCATTGATAGTTAGAAAAAATATTTGAAATGAATAAAAAAATAAAAAAATAAAATATTTAAATGATATAAAGAAAAAATAGATAAGCTGACGATGCATGGTATATTATAAAAGTCAATATATAAAATAGAAAAAATATATTTTAAAGGATTGGATGAAGAAGCTATTGGGAATGCTCAAAACACCATCTAAATTTACTTCTCAAGAGTCAAAATGCCATCTAAATTTAGTTTAAGTTTGCCGATGGGAGGAGGAAGCCATCTGACTAGGAGGGGTTTATGGATTCTGGTTGCCACATGAGGAATGTGTATTGTACTTCATTAGCTCTATCAGGTCGAAATGAATAATCTCCTTGAATTTTCAAGGCATCATGGAGCTAGAACGCGAATTAGCCAACTGTGCTTTCATTTTGCGTTTTCGCTTCCATAGTCGAAGCATGTTGCACTTTTTTGTTGCCTTTTATTTCTCAATTATTCGCAGAAATGCTGAATTATCAAGACAATGTATAATTTGGCAATGGATTATGCAATTGTGAAGTTTTTGAGCAAATTCGGTACCTGTGCAGCTTGAATTTCCAGTTTTTTAATCAAATTATTCTTACTGTAATGATTGAAGGTTCCGGAAGGACTCAGCAAGCATGTTGTCTCGTCCAAGAAAGCTCAAGCTAATTGGTAACTAGCACGCAATCTGTCCCCAACCGTCTGTTATTGCAAATGAATCTAGTCTTCCTGATGTTCCATTTTATTACCCGAAATTCCTAAATGTTATGCCAGAATTAGAAACAAGGAGTGATGGATAGGCTTGATTATATACTTTAATTTCTCTTTAACGGTCTTTATCTTGACAAATATATGAAGGTACAGAAAGTTAGGAGAGGCATGGAGAGAATCAAAACCCCCTCCAAAAACACCTGAAGATACTGCTAGGCTCGTCATTGAGACTCTGAAAAGACACAAGAAAGCAGATGTGGAGGTACAATAAAAACAGAATTGTCACATGGAACATATTGTATAACGCATAGAACGACGAATGGAAGAAAATAACAGACTTTAACAAATCACCCATTTGTAGGGCTTATTGGCTTTCTATGGTCTTCCACTCCCTCATACCCTAGTCGAACTTGCTGCTGAGGCCCCAACATCATTGCCGGAAGGAGTAGAGTACGAATTTCAGACATTACCAGTAAGAGCTATATTCTTTTCAGATTCTATGTCGCGATAATTGAGTCATGCTACACGCCAACAGTTGGGTTTGATTTAGTGAATCATCTGATGAAACTAGGTTGATGCAAAAGCTGTAGCAGATGGAGATACTGTGACCGTGTATGTCAGTACGACAGACCCCCGGGAGTCGTCGTGTGTGCCAAGTGATGTACAACTAGCGGCAGTCCACAGGTTACAAGCACGCTCTGAGAGAAATTATACAGAGGCAGATGCACTTCATAAGAGAATTGTAGATGCCGGATATCGGTTAGTTGGAACTCAGGCTTTAGTTTGAAAGTTAGTGCATTTGGTTTCAAAATTGAATTGATATTAATTATACGTTCCTAATTGTTTCCTCAACCAGGGTACTCAATTTTCAGAACGAAGAGATCCTTGCTCGTAAGTATCGAATTCGGCTAAGGTAAAAAAACTATACGGCTCATAGGACTTGAGTAGCTAAACCTTTTGCTTCATCTAGTAGCAATGGTTAATAAGTCATGAACAGGGGAATAGATGCACCTGAGAGTGCAATGCCATATGGGGAAGAAGCAAAGGAGGAGCTGACTAAGATTGTTCAGGGAAAGTGTTTGAGAATCCTTGTATATGGACAAGATCGTTATGGCCGCTGCGTAGGCGATATATATTGCAACGGGAAATTTGTACAGGTAATTTCTTCGCTCTCAACATTGTTCTCTGTTGGACCTTTTTTCAAGGAACTAAGTTATCTTCTTCTTCTTCTCTCTTGTCCTACACTCGAAAAGGAACTAATGCTTAAGAAAGGACTTGCATGGCATTACACAGCCTACGACAAACGCTCAGAATTTACGACAGTAAGAAATGATCTTTTGCTCCTTTATTGTAGGTTCCAATCATTTAAGTTTCTATACTAAGGCTCCATGTTTGTTGTAACAGTGGGAAAAGCAGGCTCGAGCCAAGCGCGTTGGGCTGTGGGCTTCATCAAATCCTGAGAAGCCATGGGACTGGAGAAAGGACAGGCGCGAAGGGAGATGACATTGTCCTGATTGAACGACGCCTCTTTGTGTCCATTCGAGGCAAGGTAAAACTTTTCATACAAATGGACTTAATCCAACACCAGGGGTTGCTACCAACTATGTAAAGAAGTTGCTACCGTTGTAAAAGTGTTTTTTATTTTATTTTTTTCCATTTGTACCACCATGCGTTGGAGCCTATCAATGGCTTTTATAACTAAAATATTTGGATTATTCCCAAATGGTTTTTGTTATTCGAATATTTGAATTTCAAAATCCAAGCACATCACAAAAGAGAGATTAAGATAGGATAGTAAAAATAACAAATCCCTTGTTTGATTGGGAGGAGGCGTGTTGTATAACTTATAACTTTCGTGTAGAATGTCTACATGTTAGAAGGTCATAAAACAAATCTGATTCTTAAAATCATCACCATGTAGAATCTTCTTACATCCATGAGTTCAAACAACGATTCAAGTAATCCATATATGAGTTGTTGATATACGGTACAACGTGAGAGGCTCCTTATTTAAGCAGCCTTGTCGATTTGTCCAATGCAAATGCACATGGAGCACAACCATTCAAAATTGGCGCTCCCAACAGTATATCATCTCAATACAGTCGTCAACATCCCCAATAACTTTGACATTGCAACAAAAAATAAGGCAGGAGAGTGAAAATGCTTGAAAAATAAACCTGTAAACTGTCCAGGAAACCACGTCTGCTTTGAACTTATCACAGCCCAGGATCCACAGCAAAATAATAGCTATATATCATAACATAGTAATTAGCAGATCATGCTGGTTAAAAAGCAGAACAGTAATAATTTCTAAGATGGCTTGATTATTCAAGTTAAAAGTCAGTAACTTTAGACGCTTCCTTTCTTTCCTTTTCCCTGACACTGAGAAAAAAGGCAACCATGTACCTTCAAGAACCTCCTATTGTCCTACCAAGTTCCGAAGGAAAACTAACAACGTAATCTGTTGCTGCTAGGTATGAATTCTCCTATGTACATGAGCCACTTTTATCTAATTATCTGATTGCAGCATGCTCTGCATATTTCCTCAAGTTCTTTTGTGGAAGAAATAACAACATGATAATTTATGTTTCTTGTACATATTGTAGCTCAAATAATTTTTACATCACGCAGTCAGATCAAGAACCATGCAGGAAAATCAACAAGATTACGATACAACAATAATATGCTTTATAATGCATAAAAAATTGAATTTTGGCAGCTTAAAGTGGGCAACGGGCCCAACAAAAACACAAAACTCGTAAAGTACAAAACAGCTGGCGATACATGAAGAATGCACAAAGAAATGAGAAGGGAAATTAAAAGAGAGATGAAGTGAAAAAAATAAATGCAGCTCTGTTATGCACCGAGTAATAATCACAATCCTTATATTAAGTCGCAGACAGGAGCTCCCAACCTTTGAAATAAAAAGGGGCACAACTGACTGCCAGAAAAGGTTGACAAATTCAGTCTTATTGAGAGTAACAGGGTTCAGCAGTTCATGCATAACCGAAGATAATTGTGTTAGTTTCCCCCTAAAAAATTTTCGCAAGCAATGTATCTTTTACCCACACACGTATATCTGAAATATCGAATCTAGAGATATGTGGGAAACAATAACTCTTTTTCAATGGATTAAGAATATGAAAAACTAGTCATGCATCCGTGCGATGCACAAGAAAATTATCAATTATTAATTTTGTTTGTAACATGATTTTGGACTTTCCTAATTGTGGCATTCTTCAATTAATAACAGTAAAAAATTAGACATAGAGAAAAGAAAAGGACGCGCACAAAGTGTTATTCTTCTATATTATCTAATATTTATTTATATGACCTTTCAAATTCTTCTAAACTTAAATAAAATTTACATGACCCGATTCTTGGATCATTTTAATGCAGGAACGAAACACCAGTTTCAAAAATTATATAGGCCATAGACAATTTTTATAATGCTTGAAAATAAGGAACAACAGAGTAATAACTTACCTTTTCAGTTTCCACTGATGTTGAGGTTATGGCTTTGAGCCAAATGCACATTTTAGAGGGGGGGTTGAACAAGTGTTAATAACAAATTACACCCAGTATTTGATCACCAACTTTGGCCAACACTGAAAAACTTCAACAAATACAATCAACAGAAAATCACATTTGACCTTATTTTTCATCGCCCTTCAAGTCATCTGAATCCGAGTCACTTGCATTGTAACCTAAAGGAAACGAAATACTCATCAACTAAAGAAAGCAAGGCCGCAACAATAACCAGCCAGAGAGAGAATACAGAATACCTGGATGTTTGTTGCTTACTTTCCAAACTAAAACCCGGTTTTTTGAAGCTCTAGTAATCCAAGTGCGTCCCTTCATAACAGATGATTAAAGTATTGATTCAGTAATCACAAGTTAACAACGACTAATACAATGTGTTGAGAGAGTAAAAAATAACAGCTATGGAAATGTCAAGGCAATCAATTCTTGGAATGATATATGGAGAAATGTCAACATCAACCACATGCAAGTTGTAAAGAATATAGATTGTTGTAGAGCTAGTATTACGGTGTAGGATTTGTTTGTAAGTCATAGCTAGTTATTTGCACCTACTCTATACTTGTAACACCAAAATATTTCTGTCTAAATCTTTTCATGGTATCAGAGCAGGGAACGTTCCCATAGCTCTCTGCTTGTTTTATTCTTTCCTTAGCTTTTCAGTTGCTCATAGTCATGTCAACTGAGCATCCTTCGATTGAAGACAAGCACGATGTCACTAATCCTTATTTACTCCATCATTCCGACCATCCCAGAATGGTTCTTGTTTCCAAGCCCCTCAATGGGGATAATTACTTGACCTGGTGCAGAGCCATGGTCATCTCTTTGAGTGCCAAATCCAAGTTGGATTTCATAGATGGAACCACCACAATGCCTTCTGTCACCGCCAAACCAAATGAGAATGCATCATGGAAAAAATGCAACGATATGGTTCTTTCTTGGATCTTCAATTCACTTACTCTGGATATAGCGGACAACATTATTTTTTCAACTACTGCCAAGGAGGTATGGGAAGACCTTCAGCGTCGTTTCTCTCAAAGCAATGCTCCTCGCATTTTCCAGCTTGAGAGGGACATTGCTTGTCTTGCTCAAGATCAGATGATTGTTGCGGGTTACTACACGAGGCTTAAAAAATTATGGGATGAACTGGGATCCTATAATGAAGCCGCTTGCACTTGTGGGGTAGGAAGTAAGAGACGTTGATTGATGCAGTTTCTCATGGGACTCCATGAATCCTACAGTGCAATTCGAGGATAGATCCTTTTAATGAACCCTATCCCTGATGTTGCACAGGCTTACTCTTCCATTATACAAGAAGAAAAACAGCGGAGTCTAGGCGCTGCACGTGAGACAATGGAGACTTCAGCCATGGCAGTTCAACAGGATGAACCAGTAGCCTTGGCTGTTCGACATGGACAAGGTTTTTCTTCTCGCTCTAACTCTAATCAGAAACCTTTACATTGCTCATACTGTGATCGAGATCACCATGTGTGAGAGACATGCTGGAAGTTAAATGGATATCCATTGGGACACCCAAAACATGCTTCAAACGAATCCTACACCGTAATACTAGCTCTACAACAATCTATATTCTTTACAACTTGCATGTGGTAGATGTTGACATTTCTCCATATATCACTCCAAGAATTGATTGCCTTGACATTTCCATAGCTGTTATTTTTTACTCTCTCAACAAATGTCCATAGTTATTATTTTTTACTCTCTCAACACTCTCCCTCAAGTTGGAGAGTAAGGCTGCGTTTGGGTAACGAAAATACTTCAGCACTTTCCAAGTTAAAATACTCTCAATGGGACCCACAAACCCACTTCAATCACTACTCATAACTATTCACAAACATTCTATAATATTTATTATTATTATATATAAATAAAAATAAAATCACTATAATATTTATCACTATTATATACAAATAAAAAATAAAATCAATAATATTTATCACTATTAAATAAAAATAAAAAATAAAATCAATAATATTTCTCGCTATTATATATAAATAAAAAATGAAATCACTATAATATTTATCACTATTATATATAAATAAAAAATAAAATCACTATTTATCACTATAATATATAAATAAAAAATAAAATCAATATACTATATAAATAAAAAATAAAATCACTATAATATTTATCACTATTATATAATATAATAAAATAAAATTATTATAATATTTATCACTATTATATATAAATTAAAAATAAAATCATTATAATATTTATCATTATTATATATAAAAATTAAATAAAATCACTACAATATTTATTAATATTAAAAAATCACTATAATATTTATTACCAAAAATAAAATCACTATGATATTTATGGGACCCACACATTTTTTAACTACCTATCCAAAAGTCAACAACTCAACATACTTCATACATCCAAACAACTCAAAATACTCTCAATGGGACCCACAAAGTCACTCCAATCTCTACTCATAACTATTCACAAACATTCTCAACACTTCTCAAGTATTCTCACTACCCAAACGTAAATGTCAAGAACTCCCAACTTGCTTATCATGGTCGAGAAAGCTTCCTTTCCCAATGGCTTGGTGAATACATCCGCAAGTTGATTTGCCGAAGTAACATACTTGGTCACAATCGAACCATCTTGTATCTTGTCACAAATAAAATGACAATCCATCTCTATATGTCTGGTTCTTTCATGAAAAAGGGAATTGGCTGATATGTGGAGAGTTGCTTTGTTGTTGCAATACAACAATGTCGGCTTCGGATGTAATATTTGCAAATCCTTCAATAATGATCGTAGCCAAGATAACTCACAGCATGCACCTATCATGGCTCTATATTCGGCTTCTATATTGAGGAGATAGATACGGTTTTCTGTCTCTTTGTTCGCTAGGAAATAAGAGAAGATCCCAAAAAGACACAATAACCTGCGGTGGATTTACGAGATGTTGGGCAACCTGCCCAATCAGAATCACAAAAGGCTCGCAAAGATAAATCATTTTGAGAAGGAAAAAAATAAACCTTGTCCTGGATTATTTTTCAAGTACTGCAACACACGCTAGGCAGCTTCCATGTGTGGTTTGCGCGGCGTATGCATGAATCTGCTCAACACATGTACCAAATAAGTGATATCTGGCCGGGTAATTGTCACATAAATTAGGCATCCAACGACTCGCCTATATTGAGATGGATCTCTACGTAATTCGCATTCATTTGAAAGTTTCATGTTTTGCGCCATGGGAAACTTCACGGGTTTAGCACCCAAAAAACCACCATCTTTCAAAATCTCCAGAGTGCATTTCCGTTGTGAGATAAAGATACCTTTCTTTGATCGAAAGACTTCAATGCCCAGAAAGTACTTCAAATCGCCCAAATCTTTAATCCGGAAATGACCATGCAAAAACTGTTTAAGAGCAAATATGGCAGTGAGATCATTACCCCTAATAAGAATGTCATCGACATATATCAACAAAGCCGTAAATGATTTGCCTTTCCGACACACGAACAATGAGTAGTTTGCTTTGGATTGAACAAAACCAGCAGCTTGGATAGCTGTAGAGAATTTGGCAAACCATAGACGAGAGGCTTGCTTTAAGCCATACAACAACTTGTTGAGGTGACACACCAGGTTCTCCCCTTGTCGCTGAAGACCAGGAGGTGGAGACATAAATTTCTTCATGGAGATCACCATGAAGAAAAGCATTATGGACGTCAAGTTGGTGAAGAGACTAATTCTGGGTAGTGGCCAAGGCTAATAAACAACGAACAATAATCATTTTAGCAGTAGGGGAAAAGGTGTCATGATTGTCGATACTTTCCAGTTGTGTGTAGCCTTTGGCTACCAAACGAGCTTTGTAACGCTCAATAGTACCATCTGAGTGGCGCTTGATTTTTTAAACCCAACGACAACCAATAGCCTTCTTGCCAGGAGGAAGAGAAGTGAGGGACCAAGTATGGTTGGCCTCCAAAGCAGCCAATTCAGATTGCATCGCTGTTTGCCAGTGGGAATGAGAAGCTTTCTCGACCATGATACACAAGTTGGGAGTTCTTGACATTCATTTTCCAACTTGAGGGGAGTGTTGAGAGAGTAAAAAATAACAGCTATGGACATTTGTTGAGAGAGTAAAAAATAACAGCTATGGAAATGTCAAGGCAATCAATTCTTAGAGTGATATATGAAGAAATGTCAACATCTACCACATGCAAGTTGTAAAGAATATAGATTGTTGTAGAGCCTAGTATTACGGTGTAGGATTTGTTTGTAAGTCATAGCTAGTTATTTGCACCTACTCTATACTTGTAAAGAATTCTATATAATAAAGACTCCTACACCACAAACATGTCGCAGTGGCTATTCACCAAAATATTTCTGTCTAAATCTTTTCACAATGAACAACAGCTACGAGAAATGATAGCAAAAGCAAGGATTATTAACCAAAAAAAAAAAAAAGGATTAAAGGTAGACCTTTTGAGGATCTCTGGGGACACCATAGCCACTGTAGTACATCTGGCCGACAAGGACTTGCATAGCGCTATCGCCGGCCTTGGCCTCCTTGAGCGCGTCCTGGAACCACCGCTTGGCGCAGTCCGAGACCACCTGGGCCAACGGCACCCGGATTTGGTCCTGCTGCCCCTCCAAGCTTTTCATCAAGCTTTGCTGCTTTAATCGATCGGAGTCGAGTCGGGAAACCCCCAGTTTCCCTGTTTCCGGGGATGAAACCCGGATTCGCGATATGGATTTGTCGCGTTTGGGAGTTTGGAGTCTGGCCGGTGTGATAATTTTGGTGAATTCTTGAAGCTTCGCCGTGAAAGGAAGTGATTTTCCCATTTAACAAACAGAGAGACAAACAGAAGTGTTTAATATCTCGAAGGGGGGATGTGGAAAAAAGAAAGTGTGGATTGGTTTTCTGTTTGGGGCTGTTGGGTTGGCAAACCTTATACGGGTTTCAATTCATGGAAGGGTTCCGAGATCTTTGAGCAAAAAGCCTCAAGTAAGAACAGAAAAAAGAAGAAAAAAGGATTTTACATTTCAGATATGAGTACTGCTGGAGCCACCGGAAGCCGTCCGCTCTAGTACGTGTTTTTTATTTTTTTATAATTATTTTTTATAGAAATTTTTTTAATAATTTTAAATATTTTAAAAAAATAAAATAAATTTATAATATTATTAAAATATATTTTAAGTAAAAAAAATTATTAAAAAATATTTCTTTATTAAAAAATATTTCTTTAATTACGAAGTAAAATAAAAAAATACTTCATAATTAAAAAAATATTTTTTAAATAAAAATATTTTTTTATTATTTTTAAATATTTAAAATTATTAAAAAAATCTATATAAAAATAATTATAAAAAAAATACATCAAAAAATATATGATACAGTGGTGACTCCAGCGGTAGCGACCAGCTTTCCCTTCATATATATACGCCAACTTGGCAGTCTAAGTACAGAGTACTTCCCTAAATATTTACCTATTCTTAAGTCTGGGACAGGGATGGTAGGCCAACCAGCCAGCAAGTCTAACAAAATAGGAAACAGAGCAATATCTTGGAAGAGGGCCTAGAAGTACCCAGATTATTGCTCCACACAAGATTTTAGACCCATTTTGAATCAGGCATATGGTATGGGCCTCATTTTTGTCGAGCAGACTTTTTAAAAGTAGTTTGTTTTTGTTTTCACTTTTCTCATCTATTTCAAATATCAAACATGGTATAGTAGAGTGAGCTATATTAAATATGGTCGCAATGGCATTTTTTGTGCTTGCTTTCCAAACTTTCCCTACCAATTCTGTCTAAATGGTAGAAGTCCCTACCTCATACATACCATTTTTAGTAGAACATAGTCAAGAATAATTAATAGAGGCCGTCTTACATTCGAGCATTTATGTGTTTGACTGGAGGATATGGTAGAGATTCCAACCTCTTTTAGCCAACAAAAGGATGTTGCCTATTCACATCTTGGAAGGTCTCATAGTCTTAGGGCACATGTAAAATACAACCCAAGCAAACACATGACATTGGTGATTTTTCTTTCTCTCAATCAAGACGACTTGAAAAGAAAAATCTATAATAGTAAATTGAATTAGTCTCCCAGCTCGCTATTAGAATTGCTAATGTACTTATCAATCAGTTTCGTGGATGTTGTTTAGGTAATAGACATGGTAGTACTACTGATCTTGCCACACCATGAAATTGAAAAATGACAGTTTTTGGATATCCCTTCAAATCACCAACGCCAACTTTTCAAAAAGCATTCTACTTTTTATTATTATTTTTTAGCAAAAGAAATATCCTCCAACAATTCAAATAACTTTATTGCAGTTAGGTCGGATATGGTATCTGTCAATACACTGCTGCATGCTGCTCTTCTTATCATACTCAAAATAAAACAAACAACACACGTTCAGGGGAGCTATGCATATTTTTGAAACAGGGGAGCTATCGTTTCTTATGCATGGGGATTTTGTATACATGACATAATCGTAGACAAAAAATTCTGGACTCGTATTATAACTAATGTTGTTACCACAACAAACGATGTGTTAATACGTCAACCTATAAGTTATAATCACTCATTTGAGATACTAATATTGGAATTAGATCCCTCTCTCTCTCTCTCTCTCTCACTCTCTCAAGGAACAAATTCTAGCATTTCAAGTGCTAAAAAACGTTCCCAACTAATGTCTAATGAATTTAAAAGATTCTCATCAACAGAACAGTTACTACCAAGTGAATTTATCTAAGTTTACGGATTCTTTGCGAATATTTTTTCCTTTTTATTTTTTTTAATATATTCGCGATAAGCTTCTTATCATTCAATAACCCTGTCTCGTGTTTGTAAAGAAAAAAAAGTTGCTACAAACTATCACTGCAAAAAACCCCAGACGATCATAATTTTTTTTGCCTTGACGGTATTTGGATATTGAGTTAAGTTGAGTTGAGTTGAATTATAGATTCTACCAATCTACAAATTGTTCACCTTACATGTATAAAAAGCCGGCGCAGCAATTTTTTTATAAAGAGTAATGCTACATACAGTCTTAGAATGCTCAAACGTTGTGTAGTCACTTTGAAAAAGAGTAGGGTCCATTATTAAAAAATTAATTTCTTTTTATGTGGATCCTATATTTATTCACTTTTTTCAAAATGACTCTACGACGTTTACACACTCACGAATATAAATATCATTTCTCTTTTATAAAAAATAAGAGAAAGTCAGTCCAAAAAAGGGACGCATCTCAACTCCTTAAATTGATTTCAAGGCCGGCGCAACAAACTTTGAAATATTGTTGTAAAATAGGTGTTAGCGAGAGATGGAAACAAGGCTACTTCTTTAATTATGCTTGTTAGTTGTGGGTCCATGAAATTCAAAATTGAAGTTAAAATGTGTGTTTAGATGTTGAGGGAAATCTTAAAAATAAACTGTATCTAAACGAGCCCTTAATAACGAAGAGATAAACAACTCGAGACTTTCACTCGGCTGACGTGGATGTACGAGTCATTCTTCTCATCAATAATATATTTCCTGATGTAATGAAATTCTTTATTTTGCTGAATAAGCTGCCAAACATATATCAGAAATGATAACTTCTAAGATAAGGACAGCCACTTCACAAATCACAATTAATATAAATATATATATATATATATATATATTTAAAATAGCATCACAATGAAGAATATACTCGACAACATTTATCTATTTATGCGCGAATATGTGTAAGAAACCACAATTAAATTGTGAATTGACCACTTCTACTAATCTCCCCATTTAGGGAGACAAAAGAAGATGGGAAAATGTAGGGAATGACAGAAAATACATGGAAAATTACGCGACAATGATAAGGTTAATTTGTATTAAAAATAAGAGTAATTCTACATACAACCGTGAAGTACGTAAACGTCGCGTAATCGCTTTGAAAAAGAGTGGGACGATCTATTATTAAAAAATTAATTTTTTTTATGTGAGTCTCATGTATTATTCACTTTTTTCAAAACGATTACGCGACGGTTGCACAATTCACGATTTTGAAAGAAAGCTAGATTTCCACCATTACAGTACTCGACATTATAAATCCTAGTGCAGATGATCACATCGATATATAATATCAAGATCTGTGCGTGTTGCATTAATTAGCTCTTGTAGAATTAACAGCTCGAGCTGATTTAACAAGTAAAAGTAAGTGTTTCGATAGTCATGAAAGCATATTATCAGTACTGTACAATATATATACACATATAGCCATCATTAATTTTAGGTAAAACGTCTAGCTAGGTGCATGAAAAGTCATTCAGGCGTGAAAAGTGGCTCTCCCACCATCCATTTCAATCCCACGTACGTCTAGTTTCCACACATACATTTGCAGGCAGGCAACAGGATATATCGGGTATGCATCACCTTTTGCATGTTGGTCTTCTTATCACAAACTACGAATTGAAATAAATTAATTGCACATGGCATATTCGAGCCAGGCCACTAGCTACAAGCCTACATATATACAGACCTAATTAATTACCAAACTCATGTATTTAATTGGATTAATATTTTTTTGAACTACTTTGGGATACAGCAACCCATTATATACATGCTAATATTATCTAAATTGCAATTTTATTTAGTTAAAAAAAAGCTGTAATGTTAAAGCTACACTACTTCAAGGAATCTTTAGAGAATCTGGAATATTGATATCTGGTTGAGATCGATGCGTGCCTACGAATGTTGGAAGTTGGCATGCAATCTTGTGCAAGTAGAATGGCCTGCATCTCTCTGATCTCTCTCTCTCATATCATAAAATCATTGAATGCAGAGCACGTTTTGATTCTTTAGGCCGTCCTGCATGATCTTACAATATTTTTCATAAACGACAGCCAAATGAACTGCAGAAGATGAATTAAAAAATATTTAATTATGAATTCAGAAAAAATTAGCACATACTCATATATATCCTTCTTCAACAAGGCCGGTTAAGCTAGCAGCTTGTTGCCATGCATGCATCTTCGATAAGCCGTTAGTTTCATTTAGTAGGAGTACGAATTCCTAATATTCTTATAAGCGCACATGATCATCAACTGATCAAAACTTTCCTTTTAATAAATCCTTAATTAACCATTCAATTATATATATAAGGAGTGTAGCTGATCATATGTTACGTAGTAGACTCGCATACTACTGTTGAAAGCACCAAATTATCGACAACTAACGCGTTTCTCCCTCTCTGATCTCTTTCTCCAACAAGAACAAACCCAAATACATCCTCTCTTTTTGAGCCAATCCAAGAGTGGGATGGAGCTCCGAGCTTCTTCCTTTGATCTCCTCTCTTATCATTTCGTTTTCCATAATTTTATTTTTACTCTTTTAAATTAATGAGTCTTAAACCTCTATCGATCATCTGAATATATAGTGTGAGCGGCTGATGCATCGCCCATTAAGCCATGTGCGAGTCGTCCGGCTAGTTGTTGCCACAAATTAACCCTGACTCCACCGACTAAATGATGCGTGGCAATAACATATATATTCCTTAACCTTAGGTCTTCAATATCTACTCCACCTACGCCATCCCATTCTCATTAGCGTGTAAGTCCTATTACCGATATATATAATCGCGTGTGTTCCTCAAATGCAACCAACGATTGAGATTTTTTATCCTTTTAATTAATCATGTTAGATATATGGGTTTTGCTAGATACAAGCGAGTTCGTGTACCATATCGCGTACCGATGATTTTTTTATTTAAAAACAAATGAAAAAAAATTTTTTAAGAGAAGAATAAAATCTCATATATCATAAAAATTATTTTCATCTTTAATTCACATCATTTCATTAAATATATATATTATATATCAATATTGGTGCACAAATAATTGGTGCACAAACTTGCTTGCAATTAAATTTTTCCTAGATATATATATATATATGTTCCTGCATGTTTTCTTTGAATCATGCATGGGGACACGAAGAAAATGAAAGTAAAGATCTTCAACAAAATGCAACCATTTGATTAGTCCACATCATGATCAAATCGTTGTCTGGCAATCCTCTTTACAAAGATTAGGTCCGACCTTTTAGTTCATTGCATTTTTTATTTAAATTTGTTTTCATCACCCTATTTAGCAATACTTTACTTTTTTTAATATCTATGATTTACTTTTTATTCATTAATGATTTGATAAAAAAATAATAATAAGAAAATCCTACCAATCTAAGTCAAAATCTGATCGCTCGCTGTATATAACTATACTAAAATGCAGATTGAGCTTTACCATATATCATCTTTCCGCATTACATACCGTACTTAATTTTTTAAAAATTTTTGTTTTTATTTTATTATTTCTAAACTAATATGTGAGTTCTTCTATTCATCATCTATATACTATATATTTAATAAAAAAAATAAAAAAATTATGTGACATATACTGTGAGGATAATAAATAAAATTTTTCATTTATTATATATATATATATAGGCTAGCTTTACTTATTAATTATGTATATAGTCCAAAAGAATAAGCTGTCATGACTCATGAGGACATATCCCCAGAACACGTGGCTTCGGAGCTGTTTTAGATTAATGATCAAAAACTGCCAAATCTAGTTAATTATGTATATGTGGATCCGATTATCTCAATCTACATTTCAGTAGGCACCGTCTTCATTACTTTTTGTTCATATGGTGCGTGGAACTTTTGAGTATGCACATCTTTTTCTCTGATCAGAAAATATTTGTCTACCTCATTTTATTTTTTTTTAAAAAAAAACCTCGTCTTCGTTTCATCACTAATCCCCAGTGATTTGGTAATTACCCAATTGACTCTTGCCCTCTTTTTTTTTTTTTTTTTTTCCATTAAGATAACAATCAACGATTTTAAGCAAGTTAAAATCTGATGTCAAGATGCATTTTGTTAGCAATTTTCCACGTACGCAACTTCATATATTGTTAGATTAAGGTGGACACGGTGCTTATAGATATATATTGACCAAAAGGGGCATCATTAATTCCTGTCCGTGACGGGATGGGTACTGCTACCGTCCTTCTCTAATTTATATATACATCTTTCTTTTTCATTATGAAAAAATGTGATTTATTTTCTTTCTTAATGCAATAGAGTTGGTAGACCTATGACCATGCAAAGGGAAACTTGAATATTAAAGCCAAGGTGGATTGGATCCATCACCCATGCCCACCACCGTACGTACCCTAGTATCAAAATATGTCAATCGGACGTCAGAAAAATCATATCACAATCACGAGCATATATCTTTATTGCACAACCAAAACACGAGATTACATGAGATGCATCGGTATATGACCAATACGAATATTCCACCGTCATGGTTTCCATGTCCCTCACACACGATCAATCCAACACCACCGCGATACTAAACACAACCAGACAGACAGACAGACAGACAGACAGGCACGCAAACATACAAATTAGGATGCCAGCCAAACAAGCAAACCCACACCCATACACGACCTTAATAAGGAGCTTACATCTCTCCGACTCGATCTTTTACGGCAATCCAGCTCAGCCCATAAGTGATTCACTCAATCAGGGGCTGACACCTGTGCACTTTTTATTTATTTTTAATAATAGTAACGACTGCAGCTGATCGGAGGAATATAGGGAGAAAATAGTACTATATCGCCAGGACCAGACCCGGCACCGACTTTCCGACCTGGCTGGAGACGCTGCTCTCCCAAAGGGACGGGCAATGGAGCGGCGTTATCTCAACCGTTGATGAGGCTGACGGCGTGGAAGAGAAATCCGACAGCGTTGAAGATGAGTTGGAGTTACCGAGGCGCGTGACGGTGAGGGATGTATTGAAGTACTCCCTGACTTGAGTGATTATCCCATCAGTGACGGTGCAGGCGTGAACCCAGGAAATAGAGCGGGCGTGGTCGCAGCCCTCGACGAGGACGGTGGGCCCGAAGGAAGTGATGGACTGAGGCACAAATCGGAAAGATGTGGCAGAAGTGGGGGCAGTGCCGGTCAGAAGGCGCATCAAGAACTGGTGAGAAGGCGGACCATGAAACCACCACTCGAGGTCGGGGGCGACGATCTGGTGCACCGTGGCCACGTCGTGCGAGCTCAGGGCCTCATAGAGGGCGAGAACCACCCTTCGATTACTGGAATCAGTTTCCTCCAGAGTTTCCCGAGAGTTAGCCAGTTCTAGCCTAAGCCTAGCTAGGGCGCTGGGTCTCAAGTTTTAGATGAGGAAAGGAGGAAATGGAAAGGGCTGGAGAGAGAGCAGGGGGGGTAATGCGATAGATAGGCTGAGGCGTAGTACTAAGTTCCTATCATTATATAGGGGAAGGGAAGGGCATTAAGATTGTCTGCAGCCGTTTTCATTCCGTTATGTTACAGCCCGCAAGCTCAATCGGATGATCGAATTCTGGGCCGTTTCGTCATTCCAATCGATAGATGAGGGCAGTTTAGCGAAGGAAACAAAAAAAAAAAAAAGTGAAAGCTATCGTAATTGGCAAAGTAAACAACCCGATGACGTGGTGGATTGTTACTGGATTGGTGGATATGAAAGGAGCATCTATTTAATGTCTCTAGCATGCGAACGAGTTACGAGGGGGAGTAGTTATGGTGGACTGTGTGAAGCCAACTCTTTTTGACCCCACTAAATAAGTTAGGGTAATGAATTATTAATGATACCTTATCGTAGCATTTATTTACTATTTATTTTAATTTTATTATTAATAAAATTGTATAATTTTTTAAGTTTTTTAATAATTAAAGATGTTAAAAAAATATTTAAAAATAATAACAAAATAAATAAAATATTTAAATACATTATAAAATAATAAATAAATAATAACAAATAATAAACCTATCATTATCTAATCATTATGCTATTCACTTGGTATTCGATGACGCTATCCGCAAATTTTCTATTCTTAAGGATATTTTTCTTTTTTGGTTTTTTGTTTTTTCTAATAAAAAAAGACATGCTTAATAGTACGACAAGTATAAGAAACTAAACAATATTATTAATTAAGAATAATTTTACTCTCAAGCACGTTTGTATTAACCCGCCAAAGCAACTTTAATTATTCCAATTTGACATTGATGTTTTATAACAAGGAAAATTAAAAGATAAGTTGATGGAAAAAAAAGTATTGAAAAAAGCTTTAGAAAGAAACGTCAGACATTAGGTTAATTAGCTTGTTTTTAAGTCCGCCGGCCACATTTTGGAACTTAATTTAAATAAAAATTGAATAACTTAAATATAATTTTAGAGTGTGTATAGTAAATTTTATATAAAAAAATAGAGTAAATGATTAAAACAGATAATTTTTATATGTAAATCTTAAATTTATCATTTTTTATAAAGAAAATACAAAACTTACTAGTAATGCTATATATAATCATAGAATGTATAAATATTATGCAGTCGCTTTGAAAAAGAGTATAATCTATTATTAAAAATTTAATTTCTTTTTATATGGGTCTCATATTTATTCATTTTTTTCAAAATGACTACACGACACTTACACACTTACGACTACAAGTATCATTTTCTCAAAATTTAAACATCTATAATGCAGTAATTAAAAAAAAAAAAAAAGGTTTCCCGTCAAACACCCTGCAATGGCATTAATGCTAGACTGTATACTGACCATCTTATTTACCGTACGTTTGAAAATGAGAATAGGTTCCAACTTGTATGCTATAGTTAGTATTCATGCTCGATGTCATGATCTTAAGAAACAAGTGTTAAAGTTGATATTTTCAACAAAAAAAAAAAAAAAAAAAGGAAAAGGTGTTAAAGTTGATAAGCTGAAATTCGTGTTCCAACAGACGAAGCCAACCCTGTCATAGTCTCGTGGATGGAGATGATTCGGAAGCCAAAACTGATTTAGCCGAAATTATTGACCGACTTAAAAAATTATTGAGATATTAATTTAGTTGCCATTTTCCTTGAAATAGTCTATATATAATGAATTTGAAGTAAAATTTCATGTTTAATGTTCGTTTCCAAAACCCACAGAAATGAACAATGAGTAGTATACGTACGTAGAAATGGATTATATAGAGACATTCAGACACCGTACGTACTGCTGATCAAACGTAGTATCACGCCAACATACGGTTTCCAGCAACTCATGACAATGTCCATATGTAACTGTGGTTCTCTTCCCTAGTGACACGCATGCAATAATATGGGACAAGGTCTGCCTAACTCTTGTGCTTCTGTACCGCCCTACCTGTATGGTCCCAATAAAATATTTAAATTACGTGACTTATATTTTAAAATAAATAATTAATAAAATAATTAAAATTTTATTGAAATCTTATAAAGAATAAGAATTTCTCATTCTTAAATAATATGAGATCTCATACATTACTTACTCTTATCCTTATCATATGAGGTATCATACTTCCGATCTTTGGGTCTATAATATAATCTCTTATTACCATGCAATTGCAGGGGACGAACTTGTACACGTGTGACCAGACCATGAGTTGCAGCTGGATACCTGTAAAGGCCACGTCTAAATAATGGAAAGCAATATCGATTGGCGAAAGAGGAATAATAAGGGAAAAGAAAAATAAGGCGGGCACGTGTTTATCATCTGATATCTGTCACGTTTAACAGATGGACTCGCCCACATTGGTTCTTTGCCTAAATGATGTTTCTTTCACGATCCCTATTTTGCATTTGCCTCAACATTTAATTGGTATTGGCCCTTGACAAATCCGGCTAGATTATATTATAACATATCTTTCTTAAGTTACCAAAATCTCAAGTGCTGTACGTACGCGCGTACAGCCTCAATTTTCATTTCCCAAGTAATCAAAATATCTGGAGATAAACATTCGAAACTAAACATTATTGCATGAAACCCTTAATACATATGGAAGAGACGTGTTTAATTATTGGTTCTCCACAAGAGCTTGTTTCTTAACATCGATAGAACGTAAATTAAATGGCAACAGAGCCAAGACATACATATCAGGGTTTTTACTTTGTGTAATGGAATGCAGCAGCTTAAGTACTTTGATGGTGAATTTCTTTTGTTTTTTTCAGTGAGACTTTCATTTAACAGATTTCAGACAACTTGTTATGTTGAGGAGCTCGAATAAAAGTCAATCCCCACAGCCACCGTGTCAACAATTTAATATTACAATGAATCATGTTTTGCAATTACATTTCATTCAGGGCTATACCTACTCTTGCATTACTGTCAAACATGTACTTTCTCTAACTTTCTATATCTGCAATCTGAACCATGTCACTTGTTTTCACAAGCTATTCTTACGGGTGCACTCTTTACATGCAAGCCATTACCTTTTACTGGTCTATAGTGAGTATTCTGACTCCATTTTAACAAACTTCGACTATAATTCTACAGCTCTAACTTTGTGTGCCTACATCCTCTACAATCTGTCTCCCTTATGCTTATGGATAGATGACAGAAACAATTGCTTTTTGTTACCCTTAATAATCAGTATTAATTACTTCTCCACATTTCATATGAATTTTATAAAATTCATTGCTAACAGACAAGAGCATATGGTAGTTATAAAAACAGTAAAAGAAAACTGACTACTCACAATGAGACATCTTCGAAAAGCAAACTAAAAATTAACATGGATGCGTTAAATTCAAAAAAAAATTAAAATGTACCACATGAAACTTCCATAGAATCTCATATATCGAGAAAAGCATTAAAAAAATTTCAATCTTCATTATTTTTTTACACTAAGTTGTTCTCTTTCTATCGATGGTGTAGATGGTGGGATCATAGTTTTGTCCCTACCTCCAGCAGAAAACTCTTCTTTCACTGTAGAAAGTGGCCTGTCTGGGCTACAACCCTTTGAAACTATGCTGCGACTTGGAGAACTAGGTATAACAATCCTGGATGGGCTAGAGTACTTCTCCAGGGGAGGACTTGGGCTGGATCTAGATTCAACGACTCCATCTTCACGAGGCAAAGGTGAAATTGGCAGCAGGTTACCACCGTTCATTCGTTTCATACAGAACTTATCTTCTATAATATCATAGGAATTCCCAGTCCGCACTTCCTGAGCAAGAGAGCACCAACAACAGAATAGCCATAGTGTGCAGTCAGCAACCGCTGGTTTGCCACAACAGAAGCTATAAGTAGGCAAATTGAATCTCTTTCTAATTTGGATCCTCCAAAAACCACCATAGAGTAAACCAAACGCACAAAGAACAAGCCCAGTAACAACTAGAGCTTCCCTAGCAGTGTCATTATCGATATTTACAGCAGCCAAGATGAATATCCAGAAAGGTGCCATACAAAACAAAATAAAAGTCTTGATATGAGCATACATGTTTCCAAATCCAAGTCTCTCCATGTTCCACCCAAACACACAAAAGCTACAGAATAGTGATAGATACGCTTGAGAGATATCATTCCAAAAATAAAAATTCCTCCACTCCATTGTGGTCTGTTCTCAATGATCCATTGTTCATCTCTTGCTGCAAAAGAAAATCGTTTCTCCAATGATTTCAATCTAATCTGATCTGGCTTTTCACTTGTGGTAATCTGGACCTGTGCTTCCTCATCCATTTCAGAATTATAATCCCTTCCAAGGGGACCCATAATAGAGTATAAGCCAGCAATTGCAGGTGCTGCATGCAACAGATATAGATACTCCAACTCCAATGGCTGGTCGTTGCGATCTCCTGTACCCCAAGTTTAGACCACAAAGTGCGTATTGAGCAAAACAATTTACATGGAGGAGAACAATAACAACCATCATGTGTGCCCACTCATGAGGCTTGTAGGTTCCTTTCTTGCAGTAAATCTTTCTTAATTTAGAAATATCTTTTGGTTTCCATCTGCATAGAACTGCAAGGTGATAAAACTGTTTGGGATGTTGGTACAAACACATAAGGGTAAACAGTGCATTAAGAATTTGATTGTTTACTTCAAACCACGCATCCCTCTGGGACTTCTTGGGAAGAACATTGTTTAACATTCCAGTCATAACGAGGAATAGAATCGCACCTGAAACAGCAATGCAGGTGATCCACGCAAACAGAGCCATGTTCATTGGGTTTCTAATCCATTCTTTGCTCATTTCCATGAGTGAATCCCAATCGATTTTCTGAGCAAAAACCCCACTGAGGCGTTCTCGAAATCAGTGACCACTTGAAGTAGTCACAGAGCGTGAAATCTCATCTTCCTCATTGGTTAGTATTATCCTTTGAGACGTTGATGTGTGAACAGGATCTTACCCTTCCCTTTTGCACGACTAGACTCCTCAATTTCTTCTCTCTGAGAGCCTTTATCAGTTAAAACCATTCTCAATCAAAACGCTGATCAAGCCTTGTTGACCCTTCACCGAATACGAGGACACGAAAGGACACCAGAGAGAGCCCTACATGTTGGCTTTCGATGTTTCCTCCTAAGTTTTAAATCTCACAATAAACATTTTAGGAATTTTTCCTTGCATTTCAAGAATATTGTTTTAAAAGTGGAGAAGCAAGGAATCTATCCAAAAACCAATGGAAGTCCGTAATTGTAGAATCTATAAGCCAAAGAAGCAGTCCAACGAACAATAATCACAAAGAAAGACTGAAGTTTGACTTATAAAACCTTAAGCAGATGAAAACTATGTATACTCAAACTGGAAAATTCGACATAAAAGAAAAATACTTTCAATATTCTAATATAAAAAATTCGAAATAATTGCTCAGTTCTTCTTGAGGATCACAATACAGAATTTTTACATACAATTCTTCAAAACCTGGAAACTGAACCTAAAAGAACAATCTTTTCAAGCAAAGTTTTCGCAAGAATAACGAGAAAAGATTTCAAAAAATTTATATTCCATATTTCACACAAAACTTGCTAATGAATTTATACCCAAAGAAAGAAAAGTATCTCCCCCCCACCCAAAAAAAAAAAAAAAACCCAAAGAAATAAGAGAAGATCTAAAAGCTAGTGAACATGAGTAATAACACGTACCTATGGCATAATAGGGAAACTTGAGGGACTTGAAGAAACTTTCATTGAAACGAGTTTCATTTCTGAGACTCCGATCAATGACTCACAAATTATTATACTCGGTGAAAACTATTGTTGCTGGGCTGCTTCTATGGGTTCAGCAAAACATGACAATTTGCTAAAGCGGGAATGGCTGCTAGAACGAGAAGCCACAAAATCGAAGGTTCGAAGAGGTAACATGCCAAAGAGGGTAGATAGCCTGACTTGTAAGAGAGAATCTAAATCGAAGCCATTATGGTTGTAAAGATAGTAGGGACTTACTCTGTTTATCCCAACCACAACAACAATGACGAGGGGTGAAACTGATCCGGTTCGGTCTAGTTTTAGACAAAATCTAAAACCGAACAGGTATATATCGATTTTATATTTTCTAAAACCGATTACGCACCGATTATCCTCCTAAACTGGTATTTCCAGTTTTATCGGTTTCTGGTCCGGTCCGATTTTTCAGTTTTTTTAAAATGTAAGTTTCACAATTTTTTATTAAAAATTTGTTCATAAAAAAAAAAAAAAACTGATTTAAAAAAAACGGTTTTATACTTATTAATATATTAGACTATATAATAGTATTAATATTAGACTATATAATAGTATTAATATTAGACTATTGGTATAGTTATAAGTTATATATTAATATTAGTTATAAACTATATATTTAATATTAGTATTAGTTATCAATTTTTAGTAAAAACTTGTAGTATTAATTATAATTATAACTATAGTTATTAGTCTATATTAGACTATTAGTATTAGTTATAAACTTTTAGTGATTTAGTATTAACATTTTATGTAATAATTTATAAATTATAATAAGAAATTATTTCATATATCAATATGAAGCAGCCATCAGAAATTGTGAGCCAGTCAATACAATGTCAATCATCAACACCAATGTCAAGCCCACCGTATGAATGAAAGGTAGCATGAAAATCAACAATAGAGGCTAGAGCAACGAGGTAGGCCATACCCGAATTATAAACACATATCACAAACTTATGTATAAACACTCGGATGGATTAAAATAAAAAGCCAGCCATTGCAAAGGAAGGAAAAGTAATCGGACACAATCACAGAATACAATGCAATCATCAAGACCAAATGCGAAAACCAAACTTTGAGATATAAAATTTTAGGTAAGATCATCTTCTTCCAGTTCTTTCGCCTTCAACTTTTCCTTCACCCTCAACAGAAGGGTTGTCTTCCAAGAATCCTACAGGGTAGTTTAGGTAAACAGCGTCAGGAAAATGCTATACAAACAATTCTTCAAATGAACGGCAAACCAAAAAACGAAAGGAAAGAAGGAAAAGATCTACCATCTTAGATGAGGTCAAGAACAGAAGTTAAAATCACTATTGAGACACAATTCAAAAAAGAAATCCATAAAGTGCCTCAGGTCAATTATCTCGTTTATGTAATTTAGGATCTCTTCATCCATGGATTTTAATTCTAGCTGCTGAATTAAAAATAATAATACTCAAGTATATTGTATCATTAGTGGTCAACCCAATCCATTCTCAATACATCATGTTTAACAGTTTTCATTTCTGCATTTGGAATTTTGGAGACACCCCAGTACGTAGAGAAAAATTCAATTAGTAAGTGAGGTGTTTTACCCCCTTGCTCCCTCGGTAACCTTACAACAAAAATTCTATCCCGAATTTAAACGTCATTCCAGATCAACTCTGACAAAATCAATTTTAAGTAATCAGCTTTCAAGCATTTTTCTTTTTGACAAGTCACTTTTGAACTTTAATAGAGTTTCTAATGGAATCATAATTTCAATACTGAAGGGAGTTGTACCAGTGGAGTCATGCTGTCAAATTCTTTGACAACATCAGTAAACTTCACAATGTCTTCTTCGTCAATTGCAGCAGCAATATCCTGGCACAAAAGATACAAGCTTCTTTGTCAAGAATCTCTTATCTCAAGAAAACAAAGATCACACTTAAATAAAAAATATATCATATATCACAATCTAAATAAGGTAGATATGTTGCTATAAATGGCATGTTACCCTAATGAAAAAAAAAGGGTCAACTATAAAAAAGGTTACGTCAACAATTCAAACTATGCAGTCAACACAAACAAAGGCACCTAAAGAATACAGTAGAAAATAAATATAATAAAAAGTTTATAACCCACCGCTAAGAATCTGTATTCGCGTGTTCCAGAAAAAGTTGGATCCAATTCCTGCAAAAGTAAATGCAGCCTTGGTACAGTTCACTGAACCAAAAGGTTGAATGTTGAGATAATGAACTAAGGACAAATTCAGACCTGGTATCGCTCTAATGCATTGGTAATGGCTACAACGTCACCTTTGCAGAGTTGGCAAATGCCAGCATTAAGAAGATGTCCTTTAACTCCATACTTCAGCAAATTATTATTGAGCGAATGTCGTGCTATCTCTTCATAAATCTCAATCGACTTCTGATATCTGTAGAAATATCAAAAGCAAACTATCCAGATCCCCATCAATGATAATAAATGAAAGGGTCTCAGAATAAGATTCTTTTCATGGTCACTTGGCATTGAAAAGGTGTTTTTAGGGGGGGGGGGGGGGACCCAAGTGTAGGTGAACAAGGACATATCTGATGATAAATAATAATCATTTACAACTACAGTCCTTATAAAAAAAACTGTACAAAAACCACTAACCATTACAAGAAAATTAAACACATTGAAAGGATAGTAGCAGAATTACAAACTAGTTGCAGCCTTATCAAAGTGAAAGCATCAAGATCATCTATATTTGGTTGACAACTAACAGATCTCAAGTTAAGTTTTATGATCATTCACACAACCAAACCCTTCCAAATTCGCATGCATAGAAATGAATGATGAAGTTTTCACTTTGCAGATGATAATAATTTTTCCAGAAACTCCAGCAGCACAAAACCAAGAGTAAAATACATTAATTTTCCTGAAATTAAATTAAAAAGTGCATCAGGTTGTGAAAATCCTTGGGATCATGTTCAGATAAGCCATTTCTGACTGATTGACATTAAAAAACAAAAAGCCATCTCTGACTGTTCTTGTTCCTCACACCAAACAACGTGCAGCAACAAAATTCTATACACAAACATGCAGGATGAGATAGAGCAGAATCCCATACAAAAGCTTATTACAATATGGCGTCCCAAGAGTAAAATACTTACCATTTTTTTTGACTCATCAAAAAGAGTAAAATATTTTTAGGAGAGTTGCTAGGCTTACTGTTCTAGTTGAGCAGCAAATTGTGCAACTTTCTGCTTGCACTGGTTGGCAGAAGTTGTTACTTCCTCATTTTCGAAGAAGTCCGCTGACTTTTCAAAGTAAACAATAGCCTGCTCAATGTTGTGTTCAGACTCGTACAATTCAGCAATTTCCTGTGTAAAGAAAAGATTTCCCAAATTCAACAGATGTATATTATGTTTATTATTACATCATCTCTAGAATGGTCCCAAAAAGGTATTCCAAGTAAACATAGTCATCAAGAGCCCTCCAAAATCATTCTTTCTTTCATTTCTAGAAGGCTTGAGATTATTTCAACAGGGGATAGAAATGAAAAAGGAACTGCACAGCAATACAACCTAAAATGGGAGATTTCAAAATAACATGAAAAGTAAGAAATTATTTTAAATCAGCATCTCCAAGGAAATGGTAAAATTGCTAATAATGCCAAGGAAAAAATACCTTTAAGTATCTCGCAGCCATGCTGAGCCGTCCAATTTCACAAAACAGATTTACCGCCTGCTCTAAGCACGATATGGCCTCTGCAGTAAGAAAATAATTTTTTTTTTTTTTATAAGTAAGAAGATATTTCATTGATATAAAGATAGAAAGACAATATATATTTCCAGGCAACCATTTCTGCGATCTATATAAAGCCCAACATTAAGTAGAAATATAGTAACAATGTATGATAAACACTCATAGAGGGAAAAGACTCCAGTTTCTTAGTAATTGAAATTTGAAGCACCTATCTTACAAATATTTATGTCCACTATATCTTTGTTCTTCCGTTCTTTTGAATTGTAAGACTCATTTATAAAAAGAAAAAAAACAACAATAATGGCAAGACTCATTCACCATATGATTGATTCTGAACTGCAAGGTGTATTGCTGATGGCATGGAATTTGACAAGGCCAGAGAACTCAAATTGACTAAGAGAGAGACCCCAACTAGAGGAGGGGCTAGATACTTTCATGGTGACATGTATATAGGTAACATCATGCCCATGAGCCAAAACCATACATACCATTTGCAGATGCTTTCTTATAGCTATGAGCAGCATCAACATAAGCTTGGGCAGCCTCATGTTTGCTTTCCAACTAAAAGCACAAGCGAATGGAATGAGATTGTCACATAGCAGCTAAAGTAATATTAAAGTAACAGTGCTTAAATTCCAAAAATCCAAAAGTAATTACCTTCAAATGACAGTTTGCCAATTTCACATATGTTGAACCAGCCTTATCCCCTGAAAAAACCATACTTGAAGGGATCAGCAATGACGACAAAATTAAGTCTAGCGAACATTTTTTTATTGGCACCGGATGTCCAGGAACAAAGTCCCGACTAATCCGGGGGTGCACAAGTCCTTGGCAATGAGTTTTCCACAAGTGCACCTTGGGTATTATAAGGGGAAATTTACACAATGTGATGGCCCCTAGAAATTATTGGTTCAAACCTTAGACTTGAAGGGAGCATGCCACCAAGACTAAAGTCCTTACCACTTAAGACAACCCCAACCCCTTGGGATTCTACGGAACAATTTCATTCTTGGATTCCCATATCCCAACAGAACCGTATTGATCAGAGATCCTTCTCAACAAAAAGGTAAAGGAAACATCTTTTGAATAACTGAGATCATCGGTGAGAGGCCAACAAGATAGATACTTGGAAGTAAGTTTTTTAACATGAAAAATGGTTTAAGAACCATTCCCTGGATTAAACCCACATGAATTAATAATTTTGATTTCCTTCAATTAAATTGAGGTTGAACCCATCTTCACATAAACTGGGCAAAATGTGAAATCTTTTATCACCTTTGCCAAATTCTTCGCAAAAGGTTATAATTTAGTCAGTCTTAAGTATCATTTCCAAACTTAATCCCATCAAAATTTACATCTAAAAGCCAATTTATCAAACTGTCAAATCATTCAAAAGCCATATCGGTCCACCCTAATCCAATCAATCAAATATTCCCAATTCTAAATCAATATCCAAGCTTGCCACAAAGAACGAACCAAGCAGAAAGGCACAGCACATCAAACCTAACACAGTGCCATTCCTAATTAGAACAAAACAAGACACACTCGCCCACCTTAACTTTTAAAAAAAGAATACGAAAATCAAAATTTTCCCAAAAAATAAAGGAAAATAAATGATTAACGTCCAAAATTGGTTCATTACTATCGCCAACGAAAAAAATTAATGGGTTAATGGAGTAAACTTGAAATACGACCAATTTGTCACAAAGAAAAAAAATTGCCATTCCTATTATTTTTTCCCCGATTCTTTACCGGTAAACAAGCAGAGGAAAAGAGGAAGAAAAAATTATTGTATGATATATTAGTTAAAATTGTACAGGATTTGGCGAGCTTGAAGGAATTGGCAGATTTATCGAAGAGATCGGCGGCGTCTTCATATTTGGAACCGAACAAACCCCAGCCGTTGAGCTTCTTTTCTGCTTTCTTCTGGAACTCCTCTGCTCTCGCAATCTGATCCCCCATTTGATAATACTGAGACTTTTCTCCCGAGTTGGGAGAGAAAAGATCAAAGAGG
This sequence comes from Juglans mandshurica, assembly GCA_022457165.1. Lineage (NCBI taxonomy): Eukaryota > Viridiplantae > Streptophyta > Magnoliopsida > Fagales > Juglandaceae > Juglans > Juglans mandshurica. The sequence goes on along the minus strand of CM039619.1, from coordinate 547,758 downwards.
GAGAGAATTATGCAATGGAAAAAATGTTGCGGTCAAGGTCAGGTTTGATTGCAACGAGAAAGGAAGTGCCTTTCGGCTTTTGTAGTCTTGGGTTCGGTTGGGTTTGGAATACTAGAATTAAAGTTCAAAGCCCAATGAAGCCCATCTAAAAGGTTTGGGCCGTTCTCATCCTAACAATTTCATTCACCGAAAAAAGAAAAGATTCTAACCCAGGATTTGTTGTCAAATTCGAGTTGGAAATTGGAATCTGATAATAAAAATAACAAGTTCTGATTTGGAACGGGTCATCCAGAGATTATCCGAAGCCAATAAAATCTTGACACATTAGAGGAATTCATTTATCCATTATACATTGCACCACACCATAGTGGAATCCAATTAACCCTGAAAACCCATCAGGAAGAAGAGGAAAAATTCGCCCAGAGGCCTTGCCACTTCGCCTCAGGACCAAAATCAATAGACAAGAAACCGGCGCGACTCACTTCGTCGTACGACCTTCAGCACCTCTTCGTGTAGCTCCAGACCAGACCGGCGCAACCCACTGCTGCCCATTCTTCCAGACCGGCACAACCTAATACTGTCTATTCTTCCTTGTTCAGACCAGATATGGTATCCGTTCCTTCTATTGTTCACAGGAAATGTTTCTGACGATGTTCATCCGAAAGATTTCTCATGCCTCCTTTTGTATTATAACCAATGGCTATGGTAGTAGAAAACCAAAACCAATTTTTTGCTTCCGGTAGGCAGTACTCAGTAGTTGTAATAAAATGAGTGCTTTTTCTAGATGCAGAAAAAGTATCTGAATTATTCTGCCACCCTCTCTGTAATAAAGGTCCTGCTTTCATTTCCATAGGATTACTCGCAATAATGCTGCCAATTTATTTATAATCAGATAAGATCAACTCATGCAGTGAAGAAAGTAGTACAAGATGTCAAGACTATGAATACTTTCTGGGGACCAGCTCTCATGTAAAGTAAAATAGAGAGAATTTTTTTTCCCTGTGTCGGTAAGAAAAAACAAGAGTACAAATCAAAATCCATTAATCTGAAATGCCCCGTCCCTGAAGGTCCAGAGAGTTAACTAATGTTACCTGATAATTAACTCCAACACTATTAATATACTTTCCAAAACTCTAAATCAAACGTAAATACTTCAAATTTAAAATAATCACACAAACTCATATATCAAATCTTCAATATAGTAATTCCAAAAATATCAACTTCTTTACATGTCACTTAAATTCACATTTCAACAATATAATTAACAAAAATCATCAATACTCATCGAGAACTCTCTATTCTTAATTCACTATTCTTAAGTTATCTCACCCAATGCTTCATAGTCTTATCTTTAGTTGAAAAATCTAAAATCATCTGAAAATATTGTGAAGATAAATGGGGTGAGTTATCAACAACTCAGTAAGCAAAAACATATACTAGTGTGTAAACATGACCATTTATCAGAATTCAGAATGTTGAACAAAATATTTTTCCTTTCAGAATGTAAAATCAGAACATGTTATCAAAAATATTAGAACGAAAGCTTCAGAAAATATTCTTATTCAAAGTCTTTTGGCATAGCATAACTGACCACCATCATACCAGAACATCATCACATCAAAGGCCATGTTTAACCCCTATGGTAGGGTTGTGCAAACTCCGGTAGCTAACCGAGTAGAAACAGAATGTGAATATTCCCCTTATTTATTCTCGGAGCCCCTAGTGTGCACACAGGAAAGACTACCAGAAAAACCACTTTGTTTCCAAAGTGGGTGCATCAGAAACAGAACAGTTGGTACCAACCCAAACAAAAGCCACTATTAGCACCCGTGGTAGGTCAAATAGATCACCATCCACAAACCAAATCCCGATTCAGAATGTCATGCCAAAAGTTTTCAGAAATCACATCATATCAGAGTACAAAACATCTTCATAATAGAACAGAATCAGATCACAAAACATACTTTTATGCACAAACTTTCATATTCGCTCTCTTTTGCACAGTTCAGAAGCAAAATGCAAAATAGCTCATGTCTATACCAGTCATGTCAGAAAATACTTTATTCTTAAACAGAATCTCATGAGTAATGCAGAACAAATAACTGAGGTAGTTCAAATCTATTTTCATAACAAAACATGCATATTTTCAAAAATCAACCTCAACCCATTTTATTTTTTATGCAAATCTAGCATAGGAATCCCGCTTATCTGGACGACTTAGATTTTTAGAATTTTCCTCAAAAATGTCGAGTCGACAATAAATTGTCACCTATAAAAATAATTACATAATTTATGTAAGTTTCCAATCAATCACGTATTTCGATATTTAAGCATAAACTTCTAAAATAACCTATTTTAATTCCTCAAAACTTAGAACCATCATAATCTCAAAATATATCATCATTTTCTAAAATCATCAATATCCACCATAACCAACGTCAAACTCAAAACACCAATATTTAAACTCGAAACAGCCAATAAATCTCATAGCATAAACCAATCACACAAACAACTCCATCATCCAATCCAACCGATCCCCTTACTCCTCGGACTCAGTCCGACACAACCAACCAATTCACAGTAAATATGAGTTAGCGCAAAAATACATTTAAATCTCAAAAGTTCTTTGGGAAAATACTTACAATGCTATAATATAATTTTTGAAAGATCACAGTGGTGCTAGAAGTGGCGATACAATAATGGAACAATGCAAAATGCACTAGGCCGTGGATCTCAAAAACTCACTTTTGAATAGGGAAAAACTAAGACTCGAGATTACTAGGGAAGAGCTTAAGGATGTCGGTGAAGCTAATGGTGGTGGTGGTTAGCTGTCGGCGGCAGTTGGAGTGCAAAAAGCTCAAAACGGAAATGGGGGTGGATGGGCTTCATTAGTGGCGGATCGGGGCTGAGGATGGGTGGGTTAGGTAACTGGGGGGTAGCCGGTGATGTGGTGAAGAGGTGGTGGCCAATGGCGGCGCAATGGAGGCGCGCGAACACAAGGAGTGCCGCAGCTTGAAGCAGTGCGTGGGGGCTGACGATGGCGCGAGAGGGGCTGGAAACGGAAGGGGGTGGTCACTGGCTAGTGGGGAAGAGGTTGGAAGGGGTGGTGACGACCACGTCGGCGCACGGCGGCACTGGGTGGAGGACGACGCACGGACGGGGGAAAGAGAAGGAGAATGTTGTGCGGGAAGAGAGAGAGATGAGAAAAAGAAATGAAGAGAAAAAGAAAAGAAGAAGAAAAGAAAAAGATGAAAAAAGAAAAAAGGAAAAAGAAAAAAGAAAAAAGTGAGGGAAAGAAATAAGATCCAATCCTTACATCTTGGGTCACAAAAATGATCCAACGAAAATAATTTCAAAATAACGAGTTAAATAAAATGATTTAAATGTAGTGACTAGTTAAAATAAAATAATAATAAAAATTTAACAATACAATAATTTTAAAGTCCAACATTAAACTAATTTAAAATAAAGAGCAATTTAAATGCAAAACAATAATTAATACCAAGAAAGCGCATCAAAATAAATTTCACAACTTAAAAATTATAAAATAAATCCAACGAGAAATCTGATAAATTTAAAACAGGAGAACCAATATTCAAATTAATTTAAAAAAATCATTCAATAAAAAAATACACTAAAATAAGGGGTATCACAATATCTTCAAGATTCCTATATGTGGGGTCCTTTTGTGAGCTAAGTTGGATTAGCTTCAAGCCATGAGTTTCAATTCCAAAATGATGATTGTGCCCAACTCCATCGATTCTATACATTGATCTATCCCCATTCTAGTCCAAATTATAATGTTTTAGATCAGGTCATACACCACACAAATTAGCTTTGATCAATTCGATAAGTTCCAGATGTAAGTGTGGGGCATTATTCCTCGATGAGGAGGGAGGGAGCTTTAAGGCACACCTCTGAATCCTGTCGTTGGTTTCGGTCGAAGGAGAGAGAGAGAGAGCAATCACTCTCCTTTCTCCTCCAACCGATCTCTCCCTCTCTCTCTCCATTTCGGTTCCAGACGATTCGACGCTTTCTGGGTCGCCTAGCTTTGGCGTAGACAATGATCTGGCACCGTGGAATGAAATCAAGGAGGAAGATCATCGTAGCAAAGATGAAGGTACTGAGTGTCCGCGTGAAAATCATCGCGATCAGCCCGAGTGGTTTTTGTGGTGGTGATGGTGGTTTTGGTATTGGCGGTGAGTACCAAAAGGCTTGCCCTTGGTGTTACCATGTTCGCGTTTCTGCTTATTTTTTTCAAGTATGTTTGTATATGTTCTATTCATTTCTTGAAACTCTGTGCTTCCACAAAAATGGCCTTGGAATCTTTTCTCCAAAGGGTTACGCAACTTGTTTGGAACGAAAAGTTTGTGTTGTTATTGAAGAATATTAGAACTTCTAAGGTTTGTCTTGATAAGGAGGAAGAGACTATTGTGACCAAAGAGATTACTGGGAATAAATTGAACTTGAATAACTCTTCAGTTCCTAAAACCCAAATCGTAGGAACTGATTGTATTATGAATGAAGAGAAGATTATTATTGTAGGACCAGAGCTTGAATTTCTTAGTCGTGACAAGAGATGAGGGTGTTTGGATAAGGAAAACGAGGTTGAGAAACATATGGAAGATGGTCACGTATTGGTATATGGGAATTAATGTAGCCGGAGTGCTAAACTAAAATCAAAGCTTGTGAAGAATTTGGTTTCAATGAAGTTGCGTAATTTGAACAAAAATAGGAAGAGTAAGGGGAAGAACGATGGGGAGTCGTGCTGCGAGGTGTCTAGTATCTTGGGTGATGATGTATTGGTTAGATTTGTGGAGCATCGACGTCGCTTTTATAAGAAGAAAAGTGTGAAAGAGCTCTCAATCTGAGCCTATGAAGTTTCTCTAACTTTACTTGACTTTGGATTTAGGCTTTTGGACTAGTTCTATGAGTGTAAATGTCTGAGATGGAACAATTTTCGAATGCCGCAAAGTACGGCTATGGGAAGAAAAAAGAGAGAGAGAAAGAGGTCTTATTTTTTTTTTCTTTTTTACTCTGTTCTATTTTTTTATTCCACGTAAAGACCGAATAAACTGATGATTACTTGCCGCTTACACCCAACATAATTGCTGAAAATAAATGAAATTCAAAGACCGCGGAACAACCAACAATGATGGATTTTTTTTTTATGGAAACAGACCCGTTTCATTAATGATTTGAAGTTATAATTGTGACTTATCAATACATGAAAAATCCAGACTATAAGCTAAACTACGCATCAGCTCTGAGGCTTCCTCACACACAAATTCCTTTGTGGCGGACATTGTCTTAACTTTTAAACACTCTCTCCTAACAGAGAAAGCACTATGTAAAAACAGAACTTCACGGCCCTCTCTGTTCTCCCAGGGAGGAAGAGTACGGGACACTGCTATGGACACCAAATCTAATAATCTATTTCTATTATATTACTAACTAAAATAACAAAAAAACTACAGATAAAAACACATAACCAACTACAGAGCCACAAGCATTGGCATGAACCCGGATGTCATGCCTACCGCAAGCATCGTCAACTTGAGCCCCAACGGCACGAGCACCCAGCTCACGCATGGACAAACAACCTCCACTGCGCAGGTGGCACGTACGCACGAGCACTGGCCGTAGCATCGCCCGCCTCTCTCGAACAGCTCTTACCCCAGATTGCGTCTGATCTAAAAACTCAACACCTCACTTAGGTCAAAATGAAGAAACGGAACAACAAAAAAGGAAAACAAAAAAAAAATTGAAAAATGAAATGGATGAACAGTGCACATAGTGTCGACAGTGGCGCATGCAGTACACTAGTCATTCTAGAAGGAAAGTCGATAGTTAATCTTGGAAGTCTTAGAGTCAAGGATTTCGGAAAAACTGAGTGTGGCGTCGATAGAAGGCTCCCTGGTGGTGCGTGATGGCCACGTGTAGACGAGATTCAGATTCGTTGGTCTTGAAGATAGGTGGTTGGGCATCGTCCAGGTGGGGCGCATGTTGAAAGACGACGATTGGAAAGACCCGAACGAAATCCTCCTTTATTTGACCTGAAAAACATAAAAATAAAATAAAAAAAATACTACATAAAAAATAAGAGGATAAGGGAGCGAAGGAAAAAGAGATTTTGGGGAAAGAGGGGGGGGGGGGGGGGGGTTTTGTTAAATCCGAGTCGGGGAGAATTTAGAGAGAAGGGAGATGTGTATTTTTTCTTTTAGAGGGAGAACAATGATGGCTTAGAGTAGTCCCATCCCGATAAGAATAAAAATATTTTTTATTTTATTTTTTTATAATCTTAAACATTTTTTTAAAAAAAAATTCTTAACATCACTAAAAAAAAATATTCTGTTAATTATTAAGTAAAAATAAGTAAATTTGTCAGAGCCAATCGGGATCAACATTCGATGACTCTAGATTTTTGTTATATAGAAAAAAAACAATGATGGAATAGTGGGACATGCCAGCCAGATATGACTGGACTGCCCCCAAACCTTTGAATTCTGGATTTAAAATCAAAACAAAATGCACATGACCCACTTTTGCGTCCCCCTACATTTTTTCTGTCTCCTGTGTACCTGAACATGACTCGGATCTTCGCATCGCAAGCCACTCCGAGCTGTCCAGCTTTATCATTCAGAACTGCCATCATACATCTTTCAATTTTAATTCCCATCTTACCCTCTCTTCTACCTTCTTCAACCCAATCATATTCCTCCTATCCCATGGGGATTTTTGTAAATTGGACCACCACCAAACACAAAGCCGCCTTGTTAACTTATATAGCCATTAAATTCCTAAATCATGTACAAGAAGACAACCATCTGAAAGAAACAAAAACCTCTTCCTATCTAGCTTGCTACTCGGGAAAGGTAAAACCCATCGTCTGGATCAGATGTCTCCGGCAGCAATACACGTGCCACTCCTACCAGAGCACAAGCCTAAGATAAGGCACGCATCGGTTTCGGGGGCAGTGTTCAACGTATCAACGAGCATAATCGGCGCTGGTATCATGTCCATTCCAGCCACGCTTAAGGTCCTAGGTGTTATTCCAGCATTTTTGCTGATCGGGGCTATTGCTCTGCTGGCTGATGTCTCGGTGGAGTTTCTAATGAGGTTTACTCACTCGGGAAACGCGAGAACTTATGCCGGTGTCATGAGGGAGTCTTTTGGTCAGGCAGGATCGGTGGCCACCCAAATATGTGTCATGATTACTAATCTTGGGTGTTTGATCATGTACCTGATTATTATCGGTGAGCATCCAGTACTTCTATTTAGCAAGCTTGTTTTTGTTTTATTTAGTATTGGTCCATTGGATTGCCATCTATCTAGTGTTCGCTACCTTTTAAGATTGATCTGTGGTATATATGTTGAGCACTTTTAAATATTCAGCCTTGATTCTTGGAAACCCAGAACAAGTTATTTGTTTATTTTTTAAAATAAGTTATGGTTAGAACTTAGGGCCAGATTGTTAATTCTGAGGTGATCAGTGATTGGTTGGAAGAGCTGAGTTTTCTTGGGAGGCTCTGCAATTGTTGTCGTGGGATGTCTGAGGACAAGTGTCACGGGGTGTTCGCTTCCAAGCAACAACTTCGTGAAGTTGCTGTGTTTTGAGTTTTACTATAGCACCCTTCGATTCTAAGCATCTGATAATAATTTATATATAGGGATCTAATCTTTTTATTTAGTTTGGCTACTCTTGCTGTTTAATTTCATGGTCTGTATATATGAAAAGCCCATAAGATTTTTCTTTATCTTTTTTTTTAAAATAAAAAAGTTGTACAAAACATAAAAGAGAAATTAGGTTTAAAGCATGATGATGATCATGAGGAGGATTTGTATATATATATCTATTTATTCTGTAGGGGACGTACTCTGTGGAAGTCAGCCTGAAGGAATAAAGCATCTTGGCATTTTGCAACAATGGTTTGGCATTCGTTGGTGGAACTCCCGCGAATTTGCTCTGCTTGTTACCGTTGGCTTCATCTTGCTTCCACTGGTCCTCTTAAAGCGAATAGGTCAGTGAACTCCATAATTCATTCCAATTAGCAACAAGTTAATTATTTGAAAAATATTAATTTGACGTTTAGGCAGAAGCACATTTGAGTATATATGTTGCTAGCTTGATGCCGCTATATATAGATCTTCCAATGCATGAGTTAATTATCATTAGTCGAAACATTTATTTTTAATAATGAACTGAATGCTTGCAGCATGGGCTATGTGGGTAGACATTTATGGTTGGAAATCTTTGATTTTTGATGCACTGACATGTTCTTACTCTACTAACTTCTTTGGTTCCAGAAACATTGAAGTTCAGTTCAGCAATATCGATGCTACTTGCAGTGGTGTTTGTTGGCGTAAGTTCTGTGATGGCAATCATTGCGCTCCTGGAAGGGAAAACAAAGAGCCCGAGGCTGCTACCTCACTTGGACAACCAAGTCTCCTTCTTTGACCTTTTCACCGCTGTCCCAGTTATTGTGACAGCCTTCACATTCCATTTCAACGGTAAGATCAACAGATCGAATAGGGAGCATTGCTATTAATTAGTGCGCGCATCGCTTTATTTGTTGCTGTAAGCAGTAATTTTTTCCTGAGTTTGACTCAAAAAAGCCTTTTAATGGATGCATGCAGTTCACCCAATTGGCTTTGAGCTGGGCAAGCCTTCTGATATGATCAGGGCAGTTCGAATATCACTCGTACTTTGCGCGGCCATCTACCTTGCCATTGGCCTTTTTGGGTACTTATTGTTCGGGGACTCAATAATGCCAGACATACTAGTCAATTTTGATCAAAGTTCAGGTTCAGCAATTGGTTCATTACTAAATGACATAGTTCGGTTGAGCTATGCACTGCACGTCATGTTCGTGTTTCCTCTTTTGAACTTCTCATTGAGGGCAAACATAGATGAGTTCCTTTTCCCTAAGAAGCCGCTTCTGGCAACGGACAACAACAAAAGATTTGTATCCCTCACCCTCGTTCTGCTAGCCATCTCTTACCTGGCAGCAATTGCCATCCCCAATATATGGTACTTTTTCCAGTTCCTTGGATCAACCTCTGCAGTCTCCCTAGCCTTCATCTTCCCTGGTGCTGTTGCTCTCAGGGATGTTCATGGTATATCAACAACAAGGGATAGGATTATGGCAGCAATAATGGTAATCCTGGCGGTAGTAACGAGCACAATTGCCATTTCCACCAATATCTACAATTTGTTTGGAAACAAGTCATAGTTCTCCCAAAAATTTACCTTTTAGTTTAAGTCATGTATTCTTCAAATGTTGCTGTCTGCCCGTTTTAATGGAAATGCAGGCGATCGAGCACATTTAACAAAGATTGAAATCCATTCATTACCCATATTTAAAATCTTAAAGAGCTGAAATATGTAATTTTAAAATTATTTGCCGTCTTTCAACCGCTAGATGAATGCTAACGACCAAATTGAGATTCAAGCGAGGACTGTCACCTTGATGAGGTTAAAATTTAGCCTCTAAAAGAGCTTGTGATCCTGAAAGGTGGACAGCCGATGAAACCCTTAATTAGCTCTCTATAAACACGAGCTCTTTCCACTTTACAAGTCTAGCGCGGCCTCTAAAACTAGCTTTGAGAAGTTTAATTCTTTAAGCTGTTTTGCTATAGGCGACACATACTGCTACCTGTTCAATCTAAAAAGATGGATGGTGTACACATTCTATACTAAGGTTTACGAGTACACTTGAGTCTTGAGAGTTTTCTGAAATTTTCCATTTTATCATACGATTTATCCTTCCTTTTCTAAGCAAGGGTGAAGACAAACACATATATAAAAACATAAACAAACGCTTGAGAGCGATATTTTAGGTAACAAGGTGGTTAACAAACGTAGATCACACAGCACAAATTTACAAGGATACCCGAATACAATTTAGTTCACAGATGCCAACAATGCAATTTCAAAGATACATGTGCATGGCATTCTCCTTAAGGATCACAATTAGTGCCACAATGAATCCATCGTCCGCACCAGGATAGAGTTTTATTCTGAAGCATTCTTTGCTTCTGCAGCAGCTTCCCCGTTTGAAGTTGTGAGTTACCTGTATATGTAGCCACATAAAAAAGGGGGTTATTTCGTGGTTGCAAATGATAAGGGAAGGGAATTAAAACCAAATTTCAAAAACACGATTCATATGAAAAATGGAACCCATCCTGCTAGTACCTCTGCAATCACTGTATCACCCCTGTAAACTCTCAAAGACCGAGAAGAGCAGCACCCAATAACCTGGAAATTGCAGACATCTTTATCAATATTACTTGCCAAGAAGACATCAAGCCGTATTTTCATAGGAATGAGGTTAGAACGCTGCACGCTGCACGCTGCACGCTGAATAAGAGATCTTCTCGCTCGATCTGAGCTTTCTCCTCTATGTACTATCCATCGGTGATGGGGTGTCAGCACCTTGTTACATTTTACAAAATGCTAGACGCTAGTAAGTCAGCTTCCATGCATATATGCATATGAGTTCCACTAGGATGTAACAATCGTATGTAAACGTGAACTCACAACACACACACACACACAGAGATTAGAGATTAACCTTTTGGCGCATTGTGAGGATAGGATGGCCGATGGGGTCACGCAGGACTCTCTTTTTCTGGAAGTTGGAGCAAGAGCCATCAACTTGGAATAAAAGGTGTCCATTAACATCTACAACTTCAAAACGTGCAGCAAAGAGTCCATGATGTTTCTTTTTGACAGTCAACTCCAACTCATAAGGGACACAAGCCATTTCCGACAACAGTATTGGTATTGATCACGGGAACACCATATGCCATCTCCGGAGCGTTTGCAAAAGGGTCGTTACTTAGTGCTGGTTTTTCCAAAACGGAGTTCTGAGGGGAGATTTGGATAATGTCCTGCCATCTTAACTACAGCCTGATCAAAAGAAAGTATATATAGGAAAAGTAAATGCTTGGTATACAACTTAACAGTATAGAACTAATTCGGAATCTAAGTACTTTGTCGTTCCGTGTTTGCAATTTCGAGCTAGCTAGCTTCATGATCTTTTAGCAAGATAGAAAACAACTTAAATAGGTCATCGAGGGCATGGTATCATTTCTTGGAAATCAAGAAAGCTTTTTGAAGATATACAAGCACGCGGTAGCTAGCAAGAGCTGAAGAAAAATAAAATAATAAAAAGAAATGATACTTACAGTCGTGAGTGTGCAAGTGTTGTGCAGTCGCTTTGAAAAAAGTAAATAAATATGAGACCCACATGAAAAAAAAATTAATTTTTTAATAGTAAACCCCACTCTTTTTCAAAGCGACTGCACGTCGTTTACGCATTCTACGACTATATGTAATATTACTCATTTGCATATAATATAGTGCCAAGATCTGAGAAGATACATATATGTAAATTATTACTAGCTGTTAGAATTTTGATCAGTTATTCGAACTTAATTAAAAGTCTTGCGTGATATATATCTTTATTAGGTGTGTAGAGCAGATTTAGTAAAGTGCTTCTATGACATAATTTGATTTAGAAGAAATTTTAAAATTTAATATTACAAATCAAATTTTACTATTTAAATAACGTGGATAATACCAAAAAATAAAATTTTTCATCTTTATTAGATTCTAGCGCATTCATGCATACTATCCCACGCCCCTTTTAAACTAGATAAAAAGCAAATGTTCTCCTAAAATAGAATTCAAGTATTATAATATCTCACTATTATTTATTATTTTATTATTATTTATTTACTTTTTATTACTATTTAATATTTTATTATTATTATTTTTTTATTACTTTTTCGATAAAATACCTACCTAACACTTCGTACGTTCCTTTTTCGAAAGTGGATCGATGACTATATATGAACTGAAGAAAACTCCAAAACCAGTTTTAGAGTCTTTAGACTGATCAGTGGTAAATAGGACTCGAACCGTGCGGGTCTCCGAAGCCAAAAAAATAAAAATAAAAAAGACAACAAAATGGTTTGACAACAAAAGATATTATTTATCTTATTTCTTTTAAAATAAACATGACGGGTACTTATAGCAAAGAAAATAATTTCAGATTTCCTTGTGTTATAATAAGATTTAACGAAGGAGTCTTATCATCAATCTTTTTTTTTTTTTTTTTGCCTTGACAACCAGCTTCAATCGTGGAACTGGAGATGGCCGGGTTAAAGGGGCCGACAAGCCCAACGGCCCAACGCCAATCCTGTCGTCCCTAAGTTTTGTACTATCAAAAGTCATCTAAAATCAAGCGACTCATAAGAACATGAGGAACTGCATGCATCAGGTAATGTACAGATAATTTGCTCTTAACAGTAGATTGGAAGTGTCTAATTTGATAGTGAAAATAATTAAACCACGGAAACAAGCACTCATTAGCATACAGATACTAGGAGTCAGCGAATTAAGCTTTGTCTATCCAGATGATTATATGCCGTTTTTTGGTGTACTGTTACAACCTTTATCTGTACAAATCAAACAGAAGGCCGCCTATTGTAAGAAAATTGGAGAAAGGTCATTTTCCAAAAGGCTTGAAATCAAAAGGTTTTTCACATGATGATCAGGCTGAAATGCAACAATCGATGCCTTTCATATACTATCCAAAAGTACTCAACAAAGAGACGCAGCAACTGAAAACTCCTTCTCTGATATGTCTTGTTGATATATATATGGGCCAGATAGGGAGGGTCTGTCTGCTGTGCCCGTGTGTGGTTTTTGGTTGTTTTCGCGGGTGGGTTTTGCCCTCATTAATTCACATTACATGTATGGAATAAGGGACAAGGGGCATCCCGTAATTTGTTGTAATGTGCATCCCTATATTTTTACTACCAATTGTCAGTAGTACTGTATTTGTCCTAATTAAAAATTTGTAGTTGAAATAATTTCGCCTTCGATCTATGGCTGCAACTGACGCCACATGCATGTGCAATCCCTTTTTGTCACAATTCGGGGGATGCACGCATGCTGCGATGAACATATATCGTAGATCGAGTTGATCAGCATACAGCATATATATTAATTAATGTACCGTATTCGTGATTAAATTGTCTGTTCTTTTCACAATCCTAAACACACAAGTCATGCATGTATATATATACCGGTGCATGGGGATTATCTGAGCTAGCTAGCTTGATTTAATGTTTGAAACAAACCCGTCATGTATATATACATGTATATATATATATATATATATATATATATATATAGAGAGAGAGAGAGAGAGAGAGAGAGAGAGAGAGAGAGAGAGAGAGAGAGAGAGAGAAGAAATTCTAATAATGTAGATAGCAAACCCAGATCAGAAGAATACAAATGCAAGTAGCTATATAAACTGGTCAATTTATTTGCAATTCCATTCGTCAAAGAAGAATTTAATTAGGGGGAAGAAAAAGACGAAGTAATATAGCTGTCCAAGTGTGAGGCTGATTTGTTTGGATGCACGGTCCTCGCTGTGCAGTACGCAACAGCTAGGGGTTATGACAACAAAGCAGTTTGTAGCATTTGATGACGCCTAGAATTCTAACGGTGACAACCGATGGATAGCGACCTCTTTATTCAAATTCTATATCTAAGATAGCGAGTGCGTACTCACTCGTGTGTGAGAGAGGCTAGGGAATTTGCTTCATGATGATGACTTCTCTTCTTTTAAAAACAACTAGCTAATTGTATCATCATCATCATCATATACATATATATATATATATATATATATATATATATATACATGACTTCAATAAAGAAGAGAAGCAGCTAGCATGCATGCAGCTAGCTCATAAATATCAATAACTTGATCATTATATATATTATATTTTTCTTTTTGGTGGTGTGACGAACGTTGTAATTTGTCATTCTCTTATATTATATATATTTCAACTTTAATTGTCGTTGTCATGATCAGTCTGGTTATAAATCATCGATCAGCTGCTCCTTCCTCCTATATATATGAGTTATATGTATGTATATACACAACACAACACACACACTAGAGCCAAACAGCTTCTTGTCTTACGTTGCTTATACTATCCTTGAAGATTCTTTGATATTGCTAAAAAGAAAATGGCCAACAAAGAACTCTCTCTCTCTCTCTCTCTCTCTCCCTCTGCGCATAGGCATTTATCACTAACTTTATACTTTTATTGTATTTGTTCACGGTCACATATGTGCATGTGATCAGTGTACTTTCCCGAAGTGCGATTCATCACGTGAGTTTTGCTAGCATGTCACAAGAACGACACTTCTATACTTGATCTTCCTGCAAAAGTATAGTTTTTATTATTATTATTATAAGAAAAAAAGAAAGAAAAAGAAAAGCATATATAATTCCTCTACAACGACTTGCAAATAGAATGACTCCGTATGGTTATATTAGCAACTTTGCGATGGATGATATACAGTATCATGAGGGCTAAAAAAGAGAAATAAATGTTGATTTTTTTCCCAAACAAGATAACATGATATTAGAAAAACAGGAGACTAATCATCATCATAAACTAATACATGATCATGAGCATGGCAATTAGCGATTGAACAGGAAAATAAGCTGGTACATACATATATAGTAGTGGCCTGGAAATTAAAGGCCGGAATATATAGCTAGCTAGGACGTAATAGTGATCTAGAATCTGAAAATCAAGGATGGGTAACTGCTTTATTATTAATTATATATGAAAAAGCAAGAGATCATCACAAGTTTGGAGCAGGGATATGTATGGAGAATATTGTTTTGTTGCAATGATTAATGGGTACACATGTGAATATGGGTGGGTACGTACGTGATTTGTCCGTGTAGAATAGAGACAATATTGCAAGCAATAAGGAGAAGCTAGCTAGCTCTAAACTTGAGCATGAACTGTTTGATAACATCTCGTGATACTCTCATCTTCAGAGATGCCCCTAATTTGGTACCAGTAGCACTGGATCTTCTTCATGCATTCCGGACCAATCCGCCCGGCAACTCTAGCTTAAAGCCTAAAAGCGCTTGATGTGACCACCATTCACATTCATCCATTATATAAACACACACACACACAGTGTAACGCATGCATTAATAATAGATAAACAGTCATTTTCAGCAAGTTAAGTACAACCATGCAGCATGCATACTTGAAAAGATCGCAAAAGATAAAAACATCATCAAAGGCAAATGCATTTTCCCTGGTGAACAGATAATTTACTTCCATCATAATTTTCCACATAATCAATATAACTGATCAACACACCTTTATATAAATGATTTAATCTCTATCATATTAATTTTTCCCAGTACTGAACATGACGTACGTGAGATTTAGGGATGCAGCAAGCTGCTAGCTAAATAGTTGTTTCAATTTCCAAGAAAAGAATATCAATCTCAATTATAACGTTATAAGATGAGAAGGAGTTCTAGAGAGAGAGGACAAAATTAGGATGACGGCTTGTGAGAGATCAGGAGTGCTGGAGGCTAAAAAGCCCCGTGAGGACTGTTTGGAGGCATTCCAAAATCCCAACTAAAAATCCTTTTGTTGCTTCCTCTTCACTTCTTTCGATGGCCAATTTCACTCCCTCCCTCATCCACCGTCACGAGCTAATTTCGATTCCCTCCGCGTTGCCTCGACCTCTCGTCAAGTTATGCCAACCTCATAATTCCCTCTTTACTATCGTATCCCTAGCTCTGCCCCCTCCTTTTCTCATAACCATTTTCTGGAAAAAATTGAAGAAATAAGCTAGCATTGACTCCTAGCTCCGCTTTAATTTCAAGTTTAATCAATTGCATGGGTTGAGATTTTTTTTGCATGCATATATATGAATTTGCAGTGTGGAGTCACTGATCTTTTCGTATTTCTCTTCTATTTATAGTTGATAATAGCTAGTAATTACAAACTATCTAAATCTGTACAAAACCTTGATTTGATACTAGACTTCAGTATAAAAATAGATAACATTTCCAAGACAACAGTCGTGTAAAAAACCTGAAGCATGATATGTTAATTTGTTAGTTTACGAAGGAAAATGCTGCTCATCTTTTTTTTTTTTTTTTCCGCATGCAGTTTTCAAACCCAACCCAAAGTGGCTACAGAAATATATGGTTATTTTAAGAAACGAACAATGTTTTTCACCAAGGAAAATCTTCTTTTCTTCTTTCACCACTCTTGGTGGTGGTAGATCATCTAGCTGTTATAATATGGCCGTTACTCTGATCAGATGGTTTAAAACACACGCATATACATATAATATATATGTATATAGATCAAATTTGGTGTTGGGATCAGATGGTTTAAAACACACGCATATACATATAATATATATGTATATAGATCAAATTTGGTGTTGGAAGGCGATTCTATAAAATAAAACTAACTTATCAATCACGTTAAACCAAATCAATTTTGCTTATTATAATTTTTATAAAATCTCTTTTCTTAATATATATGTCACCTCTTGGGTGTCGCAATTTGCAATGGGACCACGAAGGTCATATCACCTTTGGACTCGGTACTCCTCCCTAATTTCTAAAAAAGACATTTCTAGTTTTTTCAAACAATTACCGAAAGGGTAGTGTGGTAAGTTCAGCTCATGTAGTTTTGTATCTAGTTGTGAAGAAACTGATGCAGTCATGTGGGAAGCGAACAGGAGATCATATCGATTTGAGAGCTCATCCCCTTCATTTAAACAGCCTCAGAGCTTTGCAGATATCATAGGAAGAGAAATAAAGAGCTGAAAGAAGGATAAAGATAGAAGTAAACTACCCATGGTTTCTAGGGAGCACAAGAGAGAAGCTCTGCATGAGAAGCTGCAACTACTTCGTTCCATTACTAACTCTCATGCTGTAATTCCCTGCCCATCTGTCAATACCTTTCTTCCATTGCTTAATTTCTTCTTGCCTATTTCACGGATTAGGTCCTAATTTTATATCAGAGTAGTTCTATTGAGCATAATCAGTATATACGCTATCCATCTTTCTTCTTTTAGTGTTATAATTTCTTGGTTTTTCACCTTTGGTCTTCTCTCGACATCTTGTCAAACTTCTGATCAACTGCTGCACATTCACTTCTGACTCCTATGGTCTAATTCCACAATTGCCTTGCGTATATTTAATCACTTTCTTCTTATGTTGTCTCTATAGTTTGTTATTTTTCGCTGATGACACAGTTTAGGAAACTATATATAAGAGTTTCTAGATGCAATAATATAGGTAAGTAGATTAAATTAGTTCCTAGCAGCTGCTAGCTAGATGTAATCATATATAAAACAAGTATAGGTGATATCAGCAACCCAGATAACGATTTTTTTTTTTTTAAATAACAATCTTCGGGGACATTTGCAATACTTTAGTTAATTCCATCGTGAAGGAAAATAAAATTTTCGCAATTGGGCTCTAAATCACGAGTTACGGTACTTTTGCATGCTTGGCAGCTTAACGAGACCTCAATCCTAGTAGATGCATCAAAGTACATCGAAGAGCTCAAACAGAAAGTGGAGAGATTGAATCAAGATATAACGAGTGATCAACAGACCTCAAGAGACCAAAATCCATTGCCTGTGGTATATTCTAGCATCTCCTCTTTCTTCTCCCCCACCCCAACCACTTCCGATTCACATTCTTGATCTTCTTCTTCTTCTTTTTCCCTCTTTTTTTTTTTAAAAAAAAAAAAAAAAAACTTTTATCATTTTTATTTGCCTTATATACCTACCTAGTAATTTATCTTGAGTTTATATTTCCACAGGCTACGGTGGAAACCCTAGACAAGGGATTCCTAATAAATGTGTTATCAGAGAAAAGTTGCCCAGGCCTGCTCGTCTCCATACTGGAAGCCTTTGAAGAACTGGGTCTTAATGTTCTGGAAGCTAGGGTTTCTTGTGCAGATAATTTCCAGTTACAAGCAGTTGGAGGAGAAGTAAGTCAATAAATTAATATATGTCTAAGACATACTTAAACCCGGCTCGTTAACTCTGTTTGCGAGTGTATTTTCTCTTTAACGAGCAAAGTAAGAGTGTCGATATTTTTTTTTTCAGAATGAAGAACAAGCCGAAAGCAGCATTGATGCTGAAGTGGTGAAAGAAACAGTGGTGCAGGCTATTAAGAATTGGAGTGGAAGTTTTGAACAAGAATAATCAAACATCCGTATACATCTTTTGCTTTTACTCAATTTCTCCTTCTTTTTTTTTTTTTTTATTGGTACGTGGGCAATGTTGTTAATCAAGAACCAATTAGCTTCTAAATTGAATTAGAAATTGGTTGAAGATCAATAGCAAACACCAAGTAAACAAGTAACTACTCTTCCTTTACCATCATAAACATACATCTTATTAGGCGTCAGTATGCGCTGCGAGACTTTGCTTTTATATTGCATGCGCGAGCACAGGATTTCTTGTGCTGAGATGTGCCATATGCTTGTCGTCCTTTTTAATTTGTAGGCAGGGCTTAATATTGCTTAATTTCTAATGGAATCTAAATCTGCATAGCTACTTAATTGAGGCTTCGGGTATTCTTTCTCATGACTCAGCTTTAATTTTTATCGTCGAGTGATAAATAAGATATCATGTAATTCGATCCCATTTATGTCTTTTAGGGGCTGGGTGAAAAGAACTTAATCGTTATTAGATTGTTGGTCGTTTTCCTATCATCCTGGACAGATCTTCGATCCCCTAATTTTGCGACTAGATGGGTTGGGTTATTAATACGGCCAGATCTACCACATGAATCAACATGACTAGCCAGAAGAAATTAAGGAACAAAACTAATTAATGCATGCTTTCTAACACCACAAACCCTATAAATGGACAGAGTTCTGTTTATATTTTCAAAACTTTCTCCTTATTTACAAACATATATCATATACAATTATCCTCAAAAACCCATTCACAACCACTAGAGTTATTAAATTCTAAATAATTACATTATATACTCCTACAAAAACTGTAAAATAACTTAAATATGTCCATAAGAAAATTCTCTGTACAACCAAAACCATCTTCAAGCAAATAAACCATCAAGTCCCAAAACTTCCAACTTCAAGTGACAAATCAAGTCCATTTTGGAATCTTTTGCTCAAAAGCTATCACTTTAAAGGAATGAACTTTCTACAACTCTGAAAAATATATATGTGAAATAAAGTGGTGAGCTGTCCCGTGCTCAATAAGTAGCAATTTAATGGGGGTGTGGGAGTTGTCAATTTTCTTGACTCTAAAGAGTGAATAAATTTATAATAAAATAATGTGAACAATACAATTTTATCTCAATTGACATATTCAACCAAATATCATATTCAAAGCCACATGATAATAGGAAAATCACCAATATACCACAAAGATATTATGCCACGAATACATCATGCCGCAAGGGCATCAAAATACCACAAAGATATCATGCATGGAGACATCACGCCGCGAGGGACATCAAACATGTCACAAAGACATTCATATCATGGGTTTAAGAATAAATAGCATGCTCACATTTATCTTTCAAATTTAATAAGCTACATAACATTTTTCAATCATCCCAACTATTACAGAATTTGCACAAATCCTACAAGCAGAGCCAAAATAGCATAAGAATGTGCACAAATCCAAAGTTTATACAAGTTTGAAATATAATACCCAAGTTCACCATTCCAAACAAAACCAACAGTTCTTTTATTAAAAACACATTAAAGAGCCACTTACCTCGATTTCTAGTCAAAATAGTCACGATATTCCTTTGCCAACGATCACTCAGAACCTATTTCAAGGCCATTATAATCCATAAACTTCTACTCTGAAAATAATCTCGCTTAACTCTAAAATTTCACATAATCCTCAATAATATGAATTTAGATTTGATCTAAAAGATTATTCTCCAAAATTGACAAACTTCAAATTTTTAGGTTGCAAATGATATACAAGACAACATGTACACGACCTCTATCCCCTTATTAATTCAACGTAAATAATATCTACACTCAACCATATAACAATGGCATAAACATAGATTAATTCTAGCTAATATCCACCATTAACACTTGAATATTAAATTCATCTTCAACACACCCTAATAGAGTAATCAACTAGGTATATTCTCAACAATTCAAAACACAAAATATTAATAAATCTTATATTTAAAATTTATTAAATATACTATTTACGATGGATGAAAATTTATCTAATATTATCATTGATAGTGACGAAACAATAAAGAGCCGTGGCTGTGAGTAGAGGTTAAGAAATAGAGAGAATATATATATGTACGATTTAGAGAGAGAGAAAGAGAGAGAAAAAATAAGATAATATATATGTATATATACGGAGGGTTAGAGAGAGAGAGAGAGAAAATGTACAGGTGGGTGGAGGGGGGGGGTGTTTTGTGCTTGTGAGAATTGGAGAGAGAGACGGAGGATTGAGAGAGAAAGAGATAGTGGATAGGGGGGGAATTGTCGAGAGAATCAGAGAAGGAGGAAGTTACGGGACGGGAAGAGGTAGGGGGAAAAGAAAAAGAAAAAGAAAAATGATGAGCTGGACTATTATAATATGGCCTTACGTGATTATATAATTAAGCATTATGGAGTTACAAATGAGAAACTGGAAATGAATATATAGTACACCAAGTGACGCCTCCTGACCAAGAAGAACAACTTTGCTAGTAGCTACGTACGTTTGAGAATGTTTATGAATTAGTTGATGTTATTTGTGAATAGTAATAAAAAATAATAATAAAAAAATATTATATAGTAGTATAAAATAATAAATAATACTAAAAGATAGATAAATAATAATAATAATAAAATAAAAAATAATAGCGAAAGTGTTTACTAATACGTAGTTACATGACCTAAGTGATCGGAGAAGGTGAAGTATAGAAGGCTAGAAGCACAAGAAAATTACTAGCCATGCACGTACGTAGTACAAGACTGTTCTTCATGTCTTGTTATATTTACGCAGTGTCAGATTCCGCAATTATATATATATATATATATATATATATATATATATATATATTGTGTGTGTGTGACTGCTTTATACCTCAAACTGGTCATACCAAGACAAGACTTTGATCTGTACGTGGTATCACCACATAGTCTGATGAATATAAGAGAAGGTGAAGTATAGAAGGCTAGAAGCACAAGAAAATTACTAGCCATGCACGTACGTAGTACAAGACTGTTCTTCATGTCTTGTTATATTTACGCAGTGTCAGATTCCGCAATTATATATATATATATATATATATATATATATATATATATATATTGTGT
The DNA here is from genome assembly GCA_022457165.1 of Juglans mandshurica. Taxonomy (NCBI): domain Eukaryota; kingdom Viridiplantae; phylum Streptophyta; class Magnoliopsida; order Fagales; family Juglandaceae; genus Juglans; species Juglans mandshurica. The sequence goes on along the minus strand of CM039619.1, from coordinate 526,554 downwards.
GTGTGTGACTGCTTTATACCTCAAACTGGTCATACCAAGACAAGACTTTGATCTGTACGTGGTATCACCACATAGTCTGATGAATATAAGAAGATACACGAGAGAGGAAAAACCAAAGAATATATAAATATAATTGAGTTGAGATAATTTGAGTTAAAAGTTAAATAAAATATTATTAAAATATATTTTTATTTGGAGATTTAAAAAAGTTGAATTGTTTATTTTATTTTATATGAGAATTTGAAAAAACTGTAATGATTAAATGAGATGAGATGAGTTGTAAAAACAAACGAGGCTCTAGCTAGGATTGATATCACTACTAATGAGGAATGTAATTGATCACCTCACGGCCAAATTAATTAGAATTTTATTAATTTAGGAAAAATATTATTAATGCCTAAATTCGCATAACAGACCGGAACAAAGGAAATAATTATCTCTGGTCCAAGATGGTGATTTGGGCTTCGATACGGTGCTCTTTGCGTTCATCAATGAAATAAATAGCAAATAAGCAAATATAAATAAATAAAGAGATATACAGAGATTTACGTGATTCAGCATAAAAGTCTATGTCCACGGATTGTTTCGGGATGAATTACAATCTCTTATGGCCTCATATATCGCTCAATACAATGAATGAATTTAGTCTAGACGTAGAGAAGTCATCCCGAGCTTGTAGAGAGTCTGTCTTTTATTTGTAGAGATCTCCTCCTTTTATAGAGATATGTTTTCTTCTTAGCTTTGAGTGATAGAGTCCAACTTGCCTTGTGAAGCATTTTTCTTTTAAGAGCCTGAGCCAAATTTATCTTTTTCCTTGCCTTATCTCTTCCCTACCTTATCTCTTGACTTTATATCTTCCTTTATTATTAGTGATAGGTTTTCAAGGGTTGGATCCAGTCAATTTAGTCTCTAATAGATGCCCGCGATTCTTAAGGTCAACTTGTTTATTAAGAAGACATTGAGAATCTTCAAGTCAATCATGATAGGGATAACCTGTAAGAAACTACAGAAAAAGCAATTCTGGGAACTAGTCCATAGTTTGTCACTGTTATGCAATGCAATGATGATCTCCATGAGCGGTCCTAAAAAAGAATTTGTGAACTTTGTAGTTTCTAGTAAGGGCTTTCGAGGATGGGCTTCTGTGAAGTTTGTTTATAAGAACATTTGCTTGATAATTGAGTGTACTGATGATTGTATGTGACGGTTAGTGAAGTGCGCATATTTTCATGCTCGGTGATCTTTTTGGTTTTTGGTGGCTTCAGTGGATTTTACCCATTGCTGCGATTTTCTATTGTTGATTAATGTTTTCGTTTTGATGTAGATGTAAGAGTTTGTTTGTAGTGACTCGCGCTTAAGTGGTCATTGAGACTATTGACCCCCTGGATTCATCTTAGGCGGTTGTTGAGCCCGTCGACTTGTTCTCGAAAGACACTTGTGCGAGGCGGTTGTAAAGCTCAGAGTGTAGTGAAAGGATGCCTTGACTGCGTAATCTTGATGATGCAAGTGTAGCGGGAGGATGACTCGACCGCGTAACCTTGACGATGTAAGTGTAACATGAGGATACCTCGACCGTGTAACTCTGGCTATGGGTGTAGCAAGAGGATGCCTCGACTGCGTAACTTCGATGATAAGAGTGTAGCGGGAGGATGTCTCGACCACGTAACTCTGGTGATGGGTATAGCAGAAGGATGTGTCGATCGTATAATCTCGATGATAAGAGTATAGCGAGAGGATGCCTCGACCTCGTTGATGTTAAAGTTGAGCTCAACTACTTTGTTGTGGTAGGAGACAAAATGTGACCACACTCTGTGACGGGAGCTCGAGCTCGCCTGGTACCAAAATAAAAATCAAACATGTTAGATTAAATAATCCAAATTACAAGTTTGAGATTTGCAAATCTTGAGTGTGGTGAAGGCTGGCAACAATGAGGACACAAGATGCTTGCAATATCGAACGGTCTGTTCTGATGACAACAAATTAAGATGGCGAGCGATGCTTGAAAGGGGCTATACAGCCGGTGTTTCGTGCCACGCAGGTGATTCCTGCAAGGTTGCTCGTCGCATTCATTGCCCTTTGTAGACAGTGAGTTTCTTGGCAAGATCATTGCTCGCCACAGGGATGTCGATTAACAGTGGGCGTGGGCAACAAACTCTCCTTCTATTCATCATCTCTACGGTTACACCATGGCTCACGAACGTCGATGGTGACGAAGAACTTATGACAGACCCAGTTGGTGGGGAGGATCCATTGGGACTGGCAAGGAATTCTCTGTGAACAAATGGCGAGCAAAACCCTCTCGGTGAGCAACTATGGTAAGCAACTTATGCTGGCGGCAAAGAACTCTTGTGAGGTTGGAACCATCACGTCGACGACAAATGTGCTAGCGAACTAAGTGGTGGTCGATGGCTGGACCTTCGTGGCCAGCTATAGTCGAGCAAGCTTCCAGTGGTGTGCATTGGTGAGAACGATAAGGAACAGTGGCGAGAAACTCTAGTGAAGTTAGGGACCACCACGATGGCGACAGACGATGCTGGCGAGCTAGGTTGTGGTCGGTGGCTAGCTTCGGTTGCACGTACATGGCTTGGCTGAACTGCTCCTCATTTAGCTTCCAGTGGTTGAGCTTGCTGGCAACTTTTAGGTTTAGGAGCATCATGGCGGGGTGTAGGAGTGCTGGTGACAAAGGCCATCGGCGAGCTGTGTGGTGGTCACTAACAGCCTCGTTGTGAGTCGTTGGCGGGTGGCGCTGCTTACAGAGTGTTGCTTGCCTTTGTTTTTCGGATCTAGGTGTGCCATCATGCAGGAAGTGCATCGCTAGTGAAAGAAAATGCCTGCAGACCCATTCATGACCACTGAAGGCCTTAATGTCCCTGGGCAATTGATGGGTGGTTTCCCACATATTTCTAGGTTGTTCGCTGCAAGACACCAGCGGGGGAACCCCGATTGGCTCTATCCCGGTGCTAGGTCCAGTGGCTGGGACTATGATGCACAGCATATAGGGGTGGTGGGCAGGGAACCCGCCATGCACAATGGTCCTCGAAGGGTTCGAGTAGGTGCACATGCCACCAAGCCATGCACGAGCACGTAACGTGCATGACAGATGTGGCCTAATGCTTGGTGCATGTTCATAGTGCACACCCCATTTCGTGGGTCCCTCCACATATATATATATATATATAATTTTTTCTAACAAATTTGACGAATTAAAATTATAGGTGCAAGGATGAGGAACTTATTTGATATTTTCTGGGGATGATCTCGTGAGTCAGAGAATATCCTTCTCCCAATTCCAGTGCAGAAGATTAGTCAATTACATAGATGGCACCAATTGTTAATGCCGAAATCCGCATAACAGATCAGATTGGAGGAAATAATTATTCTCAGTTTACGATGGTGATTCGGGCTTTGATACGATTCTCTTTGCTTTCATTCATGAAATAAATAGCAAATAAGCAAATAGAAATAAATAAAGAGAGACGCAGAAATTTACGTGGTTTGACATAAAAGCCTACGTTCACGGGTTGTTTGGGGGCAAAATCCACTATGATTGATGGTTTTACAATCTCTCTTTGCCTCACATATCATTCAATACAATAGATGAATTTAGTCTAGGCGTAGAGAAGTCATCTCGAGCTTGTGAAGAGTCCGTTCTTCATTTGTAGAGATCTCCTCCTTTTATAGAAATTTATTTTCTTCCTTGGAGTGATAGAGTGCAACTTGTCTTGTGAAACATTTTCCTTTTAGGAGTTTGAGCCAATTTCTTTTGGTTTATCTCTTACTTGCCTTATCTCTTTCCTTATTATTAGTGATAGGTTTTAAAAAAGCTGGACCCAGTCAATTTAGTCCCTAACGAGTATAAACGTCATTGCTCACCCAAACTCAATATGATTAATCGGCTTGGAAAACAATCAAATCGACGGCTGGCCTGGAGGAGAATTGGCTATTCAATCTTTTAACCTAATCGATCGATAGAGCAAATTAAGCAACGCAAACGTGTGGTTTTAACGTAGGGAAAAATCTAGTTGCAAGCGATTCTGCGCACTAATACGTTCACCCATTCAATATGATTGGTCAGAATGTAAACTTTATTGAAAACAGTGCTAATTTAAATTTAGAATATGAAGACAAGAAGATTAGTATGCAGATTAGTACGCAAACTTGCTTGTACGTAGTAAAACTCTTAACGTAGAGAGGCGTATCAAAAGCAAAACAAACGCAATTAGTTAATTTATTCAAATCTCATATTCAAAAAAAGCCTTGTTGGTGCATGCTTAACTCTATATATAATATGTAATTTAATTGGTATCGTAAAGAAAACTCACGTAGGGCTACTCGTAAGATTAATATATATATGATTCCACCCATGCAATTAATATGCTCGATAATCTCGTCATCATCATGCATGGGGTTCGTAATTTTTTTTTTTTTTTAATCTATAGCATTTGTACGCATACATGATCTTATTCTGTCCAGTACTCCAGTAATGCTGGCCGGACCTGACAATGAACTCAAACTTTTTTGGCTCCCATCAACGAAGCCCTTGTTATCTGTACACAGAGATGTGGGTTCTTGATTGCAAATTCTTCAAATCTAGCCGAGAAGGCTATCTCGTCCATGTTTTTGACGATGAATTTCAAAGCTGTCTCCTTTAGAGATATGTAGGAACAAACATCTGAGATCTCTAAAACATCAAGAGCATTGGATGGACTCAAAGACCCAAGCATGTGACGCTCACAAAACTTGGATAAGTATGGGATTTCGTACTTGTCGGCTGCTAGTGACAATGAGTTGACATGCTTGTTGACTTTGTCGGTGGGCAAGCTCCCAATATAGAGGAACTCCAGAAGGCACTCCAGCTCTTCATAGCTCAACTCGGGCAATGTTATGGCGTCCATTGGTGGGGCTTTGCATACATCCGAGTCTAGCATGTTCTTAAAGATTTGTGATCTTGTTGCCTATTAATATATATATATACCAAATTATACATAATATGATCGATCTGTTACAACTTCACAATTAATTAGGTAGAAAATTAGTTAACCAATGTTAATTAATAAATTATATATCGAACTCCTCTATAATTAATCTTAATACGGCTAGCTATCGATCACGATCGAATTATTAGAGGAATCCCCTAATTCGATAAAAAAATGTAGAGAGAGAGAGAGAGAGAGAGAGAGTAACCAGTATGGCTCTATGAGCGGGTATGGAAAGCCCATTATTGGCAGGCTTGAGTTGAATATCGGTGTGAATTTGATCTCTAAGCGCAGTGAAGAAGCCCGCCCTAAGAAAACTTAGCTCCTCTTTTATCGCATTTTCCATGTCCTTGTTATCCGACATCCATCGTGAAACATCTCCGAGTGTCTGAGGATGGAGAAACATGAAATTAGCTAGACACATATATGCATATCCCGTGCCATATTATCATGATGGTAAAATTAAACAAGATCTTATTTTAGCACGGGTGATTTGGCAGCTAGCTTGATCATATTTTCGATTTGTATTTAAAATAGATCCTTTTCCATGGCTTCTTTAATTATAAGGTACCTAAAAGTACTCTTCTCTCCATGATCAATGTATATAACACCCTTAATTTGTAATCATGACGTACCATATATATAATTATATATACATGATTGGTTTGTAGGAATTTCCTGTCTCTGATCCAAATTAGAGCTACGAAATATTATTTGTTCTTTCATATCTTATAATATTTTATACTTCCAATATTGATATATAATTAATTAATTTCAAATTTACAAATAATAATAATAATCTCTCGAAGATTGTAGCTAGCAAGAGCGACATGCATATATAGAATTGGCCACTTTACATAGACATATACGTTATTCATTTAATTTATATATATATATATATATATATATATATATATATATTGAGTGATTATAGAATTTAAAGTGATTGGCCGAGAAAATAAAATACAAAAAATAAAATAAAATTTAGGCGAGCCTGGGCTTGGAGCCCCTACGAAAATAAGCATTATATATATATATATATATATATATATATAGTAATGCTAGAGAAAAGCTATTGTAGCAGTGTATATTTTGTACTCACTACATGGTTGCTTCTAGTTCTCTACTTCTTTTTTTTAGACTTGAGAGATGTATGGTCGATATGATGCCACATCATGTGTGTAAAATGGTTACTCCCAACAGTAGCTTCTATCTATATTTATTCATCTCAAAATAGGCCTAGCTAACGATCGAGAGTATACAAATTAATGTTGAGCCCATGGGTCATGTGCAAAATGCCACATCTGATTCTTCGGATGGGCAAAACCCACACCATGACATAATGTTGAGCCCATGGGTCATGTACAAATTAACTATAGATTAAATCCCCATAACTTACAGTACGGGATGATACATACATACATATATATATATATATACATACATATATATATATATATATCATTATACAAGGGCAATAACCTTAATTTATATACAGGCCGGCCAGGAGGGGCATGTAGAATATGCAGGGAGGACTAACGTACGGTGTGCTTAAAGAAAAAGGTTACGCATTAATTAATAGAGTTTCCTACGAAATTAATCTATATGGCCTGCTTAATTAATATACTTAAAGACATGTGACAACTCTGAAAACTAAGATTAAGAGCGAGCAGCTAATTAACGACGAAAATCATCAAACGCGCACAAAAGCAGGAAATTAAAGTAAGACCGGAGATCGATCAAGTAGAACATACAAGAATTAGAGGTGGAGCTAGCTAGCTTGCCTTACAGGAATTTGGTTGACAATCAGTTCCGAATTGATCATCATGACTATGAAGGTGGTTATTCACCAGGTCGATTATGGCCCTAGCTCCCTCATAGCAAGCCCCGCATATTGTATTCCTCGGAGACCTTAATATAACGGGCATTGATGTACATATAGAGCAGTCCATGATGATCTGCCTTAATTACCTAATTTCTTTCCGCGCTAATATATATATATATATATATATATATACAGAGAGAGAGAGAGAGAGAGAGAGAGAGAGAGAGAGAGAGAGAGAGAGAGAGATTGGCTTCGATCGATCTCTTTGTTTATCAGTCTGAGAACTGCTAGCTTGATGAGCTCCGGAAGGAAGAAGACGTACGCGCGTAGAAGAGGAAACGATGATGAAAAGGTTTCTCAGAACCCTTTTCGTCTTTTGAACTCAATTTAAAAGGTATGGTTGGCACTTGGCCATTTTAGCTTATTGTTTACGCGTGAGAGGTTTGTTGGACCCTATAAATTATTCCTCCCTTTTGTAATTAATATTAATATTATATATATAATTGCATTGCGTAAGGTGCACATTTATACTTTAATTAATGTGGTTTAAAAGACCAATTTAGCCTTTAAAAGGAGGGATTGCTATTTTGGTCATTTAACAGGAGGCATCATTTGCACAACAGGCCAGGCCAGCCAAGTGGTACTACTACTGCATTTTAGAAGCATTCAGCCTAGCTAAGATTTTTATTTTTTAATTTTTTTAAAAAATGCATTTTAGAAGCAATTGTAGTAATTTTCCTTTTCAATTCTGATATTTTCTCTTGATGCCACGTGTGTGTATATATATGTATGTATGTATGTATGATCCTTCTGAAAAAAAAAAAAAAAAGAGGCCAGGCATGCACATCAAGATAATGTGGAGGGCAAAGCGGTCAATCAAAGAAAAACTGGAAGTTGGTGGGCATGGCCTACGAGTAATTACTAATTATATAGAGAATTACTTAAACAATAGGTTCATGAGTAGGGGAATCAAGAAGTTAGGAAGAAGAAAGAGACTTTCCAACCTTACAACAGCAAGAATGTGAGAGGCAGGCAGGCATGCACGTCTCAATAATAATAATAATAATAATAATAATAGAATAATTTTATTTGAATATTTTTATACTGAACATCATTACATGACATAATTTACTTTTAAAATAAATTTTAAAATTTAAAATTTATAAATTAAATTAATATGTGATATTTATGAATGGTATGTAATCATGTAAAGCCTTCAAATTTCTTCTTCAATATATACTCAAGTTCTACATAACAAATCAGTTTAATTAATTATTAGGCCAGCCGCCAGCCTGTGATAATATGATTGGTCCAATTATGATGATGGATGTCTCGATCGATCTTGTTTCTCTGGTTTCGAATATATAAGCCCGGGCCGGATCATCAACTTGCCTATGATCAACACGGATATCTGACTCACTACCAAGATTAAAACATGCAGAAATAATAATATAAATAAATATATATATATATAAACACACACACACACACATATATATATATATATATATATACACACACACTACACACTACGTCAGGAGCCACGTTTGCCTAGTTGGGTTAAACAGGTTTTTTACACAAATAATTTGGTTTAAAAGAAACAAACATGATTAATGAATAATTTAATGCAGAGAGAGAAAAAAAAAACAAACTTTAACAAATATTAATTTTGGATAATGATAGGTCGGTAAGTATAATAATTACATATTTGGATACATTAGAAAACAAAAAGATTAGTTCAAAATAAAAATTAAGATACATTAGAATAACATAGACATATAAAAATAGCATTATTGCCACCACAATAAATACTACCACCACACTCAAAGAATGCATAAACAAGATTTTCACATCCAAGCATAAAGTAATTAAATAAATATACAAAGTAATTACAATCTGTTCATAAAGTAATGGGGGAGCTCGACCATGGCTTATCGAGAGGAAAGCCTCTGGAGTGATACACAGTACTCGGCGACAGCTTTCGTGTAGGTGGAGGTGACACAAGGTGCAACACCTAGTGAGAGGCCGACGAAGGGGAGCATAGTGGGGGACTTGAGCAAGAACTTGCTCTGTTTTTTAGAAGCAAAATAGAGGTGGTTTTTTTGTATTAAAGGGAGGTTGTGGCTGGATTTCAGATTGGTAGGGTAGCGTTGTGGTGGCTGTGTGAAGGAGCCTTGGCAGTGGGCAGCATTATCCCCTGTATTCCCACTCTCAAAACAGAGCAAACCATCGCTTACCAATTCCATCGTAGCCTTCATGTCGAGATTGACTTCCGTTGATTTCAAACTTGTTGGCCAACGTTCTTAGTCGAGCTTGGAAGTACCATAAACTCAACCTCCGTCGCGCGATGCCGCTGCTTCTTCTTCTTTCATTGGGTAAGTTTCGGCCACTCAAAGCATCTCTCTCTCTCTCTCTCCCCGTGCTCTCTCACTCATCACTCTCTTTCTCTCTGTTGTTCAGACACGGTCACTCATCTTTGTCGCATGCCTCTCATGGTCTCACGGTGAGTTCCCTCTCTCCCTCACGCCGTGCTTTCTTCCCTCCCGTAATCTCTCTCTCTCTTTCATTAGTTGGTCTCTCTCTCATCACTCTCTCTCAGTATTCAACCGCCACCTCGCCGACGTAATCTTCTCCACCTCTCAATTCTTCGCACCACTCCTCCACTCTCGTTGAGTATGGATGTTTTCGTTGCATGGTTGGTCTCAGTAATGGGTGCACTAGAAGGGTAAGTAATGGACTTAATTACAAGTAATTGACTTAATTACAATATAAACGGGAAAAGAAGAAAACTTAACCGAAAAACAACAAAAAATTACTGTAGCAATTAGATAACCACTTATTATAATAGAATAGATATACACACATATAAGAGATATTGATCATAAGTATAAGGTTGTATTTGGAGGTCAAGAGGGTAAAATAAATAGCTTGGTACGTGGTTGCATGACATCCTTTAGGATGGTTTATAATGAGCCGAGTTGATTGCCGATCGATAACCGGCTATTTGCCTTTTGTCGACTTTCTAATTTGAAGTAACTTTTTTCTTTAGGTCCTATTTGGATAGCAGTGAGATGATATGAGATAAAATAGTTTTATATGAAAGTTGAAAGTTAAATAAAATATTATTAAAATATTATTTTTTAATATTATTAAAAGTTGAATTGTTTATTATATTTTGTGTGGAAATTTGAAAAAATATAATAATGAGATGAGATGAAACCATTTCCGTATCTAAACGCAGTTTAATCTTAGGACGTTTTGCACATAATTTTTAACCTAATTATGAGTAGGACCCATTATTTAGTCTTGCATCAGTATTAATTTTTGTTTTTGGATGTATCATTTTATTTTCAAAATAGGTGGAATTTGAAGAGAAAATTAAATTAGGTGTGTGATAACGAATAAATAAACAATGGAAAATATATAATTGTTTATTAATTTTTCCATTCTGTTGTGAACCAAAATTAAGGAGGGTAAATGATTGAAAGATATAATTCCATAATAATATTGTACCATCCCCGTCGACGTTGGCGCGCAGCAAATCAACATTTATATATATTCATGTCAAACGCTGCCGTGACAGTTTCATACATACGTTAACCCTTAACAAATTAAACGCTCGTGCCCGCATACCTGTGCATGATCAAGTTCCAGTTATATATGATCCGTACGTGCTGACGTGCTAGCTGAACTTGTAATCAAATTGAATGTCGAAAACGTTGTGGTGACCATATATTGCTAGCAGGCGGAAAATAATATCATAATTCGGTCCAAAATTATATATCCATCAATCACTACATGAGGCGTAGGCCAGTCATGAGCTGGGGGATCAATTGATTAGAGGCTCTAAAATCAGATTTTGCTGAGAGAAAGGAGTTCCAAGGGCATTGCATTTACAACAAAGGACAGAATATTATTGAAAAATTAAGAGTAGTCTTAATTTGCGGGATTTAAGAGTACTTACAAGACAAGCAACATCATGGTCTAGTACTCTAGTACTACTACTCAAACTTATAATATGGATCACTATCTATTAATTGATTCCCTTCGATCAATGCACTCGTAAGTCCCGGATGCTCATGATTAAAAATAAAAAAAAAATAAAAAAAAGGCCCCCCTAATACGCATACCCATTACCCACAAATCAGAGACAGATGGATTTCTATGATCCGATCACTTTGGAGAAGCATTGGTAGCTTGTTCCGTGCAGGCACGCTTCTCGTAGTAGTGGTAGACCGCTGCGCCAGAGAGCACCGCCAATGTTAAGGCCTGTGCATGCATCCTACCCACAATTCACAACAAATTAAGGCACACCCTTTTTAGTATCTCGATCGATCGTGCGTGCACAAACTTACTTGTTATATAAACATAAAAAGAAGAGGCCGCCTTGAAGAGATGGTGCGTGCGTATGTACCTGGCATGGATAAGCCTGAGACTTGGCTTTAGGGGAGATGTTGTGCGTGTATAAGCGAGCGATGCCCCAATTCCTGATGCCCAGAGTGCCCCTATAATGGCAAGCCATTTCATTATATTATTATTAGTTAATTACCTAGCCTAGCTGCGAGAGAGAGAGAGAGAGAGGGAGAAAGAAACATCAATTGAGAAAGAGGGTTACAACGTACTGACCAATGCTAGTGAGCTTATGCTCCGAAACCCATGACTGAATTGCTTCCATCTTCTTCTTCTTCTTCTTTGTGCACAAAAAAAAAAAAAAAGTTCTCGATCAGAATAGTAGTGAATAAGAATGAGTGGGGTGGAAGAGGGAGGCATCGGGATGTTGGTATATATATTCGAGTGACTCTGTTGAAAAACGTGCTTTTGTGTTTGGTGTGGCCCCTTGATTTTACTCCTCTCTTTCCCTAAACCACTTGACGTTTTAAACTAGAGGCTTACTTATCCGGTTTTTCTGACTGCCCTGCTGCATGTTTCGGACTCTTGCTTTTGCGTACCTGTGCCCAAATGCTGTTAGCCGTTGGATTCCTACTTAGATGAAAGTACCGATCTATGAGCTGAAGATGTTCACAATAATATATAATTTTCGAACTACTTTTCACCGGCCAGGCCAGTAGGTACTGTTGCCTGTTGGTAATGGAAATGGATTTCCGACCTCGAGAATTATATATAGTACTCATTTTTTATGCTTCGATGCAATAAGGTTTCTCAAGTAATTGGACGGTCTTTGGGAACAGTAAACACTAGTTTCAATATTATTGACGCTCTTACTCAAAATGGGTATGAGATCTACCTATAACGTACAAAAGCAAGGAGTCTGCAGATGGATCAAACTAGATATTAAAATTGTGAAGAAAATTGAAAGAAATATAAGAAATGCCGACCAAACCATTAAAGCCGTTGGATTTGATTAACGGATATGTTTATTATTTTTTTACGTGCTTTTTTTATAGTACTTAAGGGAGTCTTGCCAATTAATCCGAGCAATATTATGTCAGGAACCTAATCAGCAAAACAAGCAAAAGGGAGCACAGTAGATGTAAACATGTGGAAAGTGCTCCGGAAAGCCGTTTTAGTGAGAGCTGCCGACTTTTTTTATGGTTGTTTTGACACTTGCTATTTTGGGTGACAGGGTACACAGATCCATATATATGGTTTTGTGAGAAACAAGGGGTTGCTAAAGGCTAATGCTTCTCAACAATATACATGTACCACTATATACATGCTTCTCAACAATATACATGTTCCAAAACTTCATCCGAACTCTATAATTATTCCCATTAAAATCTTGAGAACTACACCAAATTTTAACCAATCATTTTGAAATAAAAGATTATACTCGTCAGCCACTATTCACCTTCATATTCTCCACACTCTATGAAAAACATCACTACACCCTATGAAAAAACTATAGGCGTGGAGTGTGTGATGTGAACAATGACTGATTTGTAGCAAAACTCTTTTGGAATATAAACTTAGACATGACTAAAGTTTTTCTTGAATTAGAAAAGTGTTAGATCTATAAAATAAACTCTTAGAAATAAACTCATATGTTAACGTAATTTGATTTGATATGTCAGATTTATTTAAGAATAAAAATAATTTTATAAACTAGCATATCACATCAAATTACATAAATTTGTCAATCTACTTTTATGAACTCTCAATGGATGAAACGTCTATCAATGATTTAAAGAGTACTTGCTTTTTCTTTCTCGTCTCTTTATTATTTTTTTACGTGTGATTTTTTGCAGGTTGGTTTCTTAGGGTTGTTCTTTCTATTTGATTTGTAATTTTTTGGCTTTCTTAGTTTGTGATTGGGTCTTTTTGGTTTTGATACCTGAGTTTTGGTCTTTATGCTTATTTGTAACCCCTAGATGTCTGGTTGTAACTACATTTTTTTTTTGCTAAAAGTGAAAGCTATTAATAAAATTAGGGTACCGTCATTTTCTTAAAAAAATGATTTAAAGAGTATTGAAGCATGATGACCATGCTCGAATGCACCACCATCAAGATGAGGCTCTTGATGGTGCTGATATGAAGATGCAGCATGCAGAAAGTACCATGCAGCAAGCAAGTGATGGTGCTGATATGAAGATGCAACATGCAGAAAGTACCATGCAACAGACTGGTACAACCAAGTTGATGAAAAGCACAAATGCAGCAGCTAAAAGATGTAAAGTACTCGCACAGAAAAGCAAAGCAACAAAAGGAAAGTATGGGGAACAAATCAACCTCAAAGGCTGCACTGATTACACACAAAAGCAATAAAGTGATGAAAGAAATGAAAAGCAATGTCAAAGGCATCAAACTGCAATAGATTACTTGTAAAACAGTAGAAGATAAAAGGTTAACTTTAGGACTCTTCTTTTAGTCCTTTCTATTTTCTGTAATGTGTATATATATGTGTAACAGAACCTTGTATCGATGACACAATGCAATAAGAACAAAGTTCTATCTCAATACCTCTTGTCTTGGTTTTCTTTTCTCTCAAATTCTTACATGGTATCAGAGCTTACGCTCTAAATAAAAGAATCCTTCCATGACTGCCGAGAACTCAAATACATATGTTTTTCTTGATGTCACCAATATAGTCAATCCTTACAGACTTGACCATGGTGACAACCCATCCATTCCTTTAGTTTATGACCTTCTGACCACAGATAACTACACAACTTGGTCAAGAGCCATGTGTAGAGCTCTACGAGCCAAGAATAAACTTGGCTTCATTAATGGGTCATTACTTAAACCCAAGGACCCAACTGACCCTCTTCTTGATGCTTGGGAAAGGTGCAATGATCTAATTGTATCTTGGATACAAAACTCCATCAGCCAAAACTTAAAGTCAAGCATAGCTCTAGTTGATGATGCCAAACAGATCTAGGAAGAGCTGAAGGACAAATTTACTCATGAAAATGGGCCAAGAATTTTTCAGCTAAAGAAGGCCTTAGCTGCCCTGCAACAAGACCAAGACTTTGTAACTACTTATTATGGGAAGTTAAAATCCTTATGGGATGAACTGATAATTTATTAACCCATACCTGACTATGTGGAAAACTCACCACTCTCCTAGATAGGTATCAAAAGGATTGTGTCATTCAATTTTTAATTGGCCTCAATGACTCCTACAACAATACCCGAGACCAAATAATGATTCTAGACCCTTTACCTGCCATAAACAAGGTCTTCTCCATTATCTAGCAGCAAGAGAGGCTACACATTCTCCTCTCTGGTGTGCCTTCCCCTGAGTCAATGGCTCTTGCCATTAGGAAAGGATTTTCATCCTTCAAACCTGCCACAAGGCCATCCTTCACACAGAAACGTGAGAAACATTACTGCTCTCACTGTCATATTTAAGGCCATACCTTGGAAAACTGCTTTAAAGCAGGAAATGCATAGGCTCCTGTTTGTAGCCACAACAATATGTCAGGGCACATGGTTTACAAGTGCTACAAATTGCATAGATACCCACCTGGACACAAGCTCCGCAATAAGGACAAGCCAATGAGTTTTTTTGCTAATATGTCATCACTAGAGCAGGAAGAAAGCATTTATGAGAAAATGTCCTTCACTAAGGATCAGTACCAGTAGCTCATGTCATTGCTGCACTCGAGGGAGGCCCCTATTGCCAGCCACTCAGCCAACCAGGTTCAGACATATTTCAACTCTCCATCTGGCATGTCTGGTATGCCTTTTTGCTCAACTTCCTCTTCTCAGACCATCTAATTTTTCATCTTGGATAGTTGACACAGGTGCTACAGATCACATGATCTGTAACACCTCATTCTTTACCTCCATTACATCAAAAGTCTCCTACATGGTTAAGCTTCCAAATGGGCACACAACTCTTGTGACCCACATTGGTATAGTGAAAATCACAAGCACACTGACTTTGAATAATGTTTTGTGTGTTCCTTCCTTTAGATTCAATCTAGTTTTTGCTAAGAAATTAGCTAACTCCATTTCCTATTGTTTTATTTTCTTTTCCAACTCATGTTATATTCAGGACCTTTTGTCATGGACCAAAATTGGCATAGGTGAATTGAGGAATGGCTTGTACCATCTTCTAGTAACTAAAGTGAACCCCACAGCCTTGCTTGACCAGTTTTCTATTTCCCTAAAAAAGAACATGCCTGTTATAGCTTCTTCTAGTAGTAGTGTTGATTATGTATCAAACCTTTGGCATTGTAGAATAGGTCATACATCCCTCTCAATTTTGAATTTAATCTCAGATGATTTTGTTAAACAGCACATGCTCCCATTTCCCATGAGCACACATAAAAGCAAACATATTTTTGAACTTGTGCATTATGACATAGGGGCCAAATTATGTTGAATCCTATGATGGATCTAAATATTTTCTGACCATTGTGGATGATTTTTCAAGAAGCACTTGGATTTACCTTCTCAAAAACAAATATGATACCAAAGCTTGATTGAAGCTTTTTCCAACCTTGTAGAGACACAATTTGAGTTTAGAATTAAAATACTCAGGAGTGATAATGGACTAGAATTCCAAATGAAGGATTTTTATAACAAAAGGGGCATCAAGATATATTTACTAAGGCACTCTCCTCTTGTCTACTTCAGTCTCACCTCTCCAAGATGGGAATAACCAATATCTATTTTCCATCTTGGGGGGGGGGGGTATTGAAGCATGATGACCATGCTCAAATTCACCACCATCAAGATGAGGCTCTTGATGGTGCTGATATGAAGATGCAGCATGAAGAAAGTACCATGCAACAAGCAAGTGATGGTGCTGATATGAAGATGCAACATACAGAAAGTACCATGCAGCAGACTGGTACAACCAAGTTGATGAAAAGCACAAATGCAGTAGCTAAAAGATGTAAAGTATTGGCACAGAAAAGCAAAGCAACAAAAGGAAAGTATGGGGCGACAGATCAACCTCAAAGGCCTCACTGATTACACACAAAAGCAATAAGGTGATGAAAGAAATGAAAAGCAATGTCAAAGGCATCAGATTGCAATAGATTACTTGTAAAACAGTAGAAGATAAAAGATTAACTTTAGGACTCTTCTTTTAGTCCTTTTTGTTTTTCTGTAATGTATATATATATGTGTGTGTGTGTGTGTGTGTGTGTAACAGAACCTTGTATCGATGACACAATGCAATAAGAACAGACTTCTGTCTCAATACCTCTTGTCTTGGTTTTCTTTTCTCTCAAATTCTTACAAAGAGTACATCATATATTTAAGGATATGAAAGATTGTAACATTCCAAGTTGAAAAAAAAAAAAAAAAAGAAGTGTTAGCTACAACCACAAAAAGATTCTATAAAATAAATCCACAAATTGACATGTTTTTATATGATACGTTAGATCTACTTTAAATAAAAGTAAATTTACAATCTAAGGTACCACATCAAGCCATATTGGTTTGTATTTGATTTTGGTAGAATTGATTTACTACTCTAAATGATGAGTTTTATTTTTTATTAGAATTGATCTCCTAAAGGCATACATCTTTGTCAAATCTCCCAGTGAACTTTTTTTATTTTTTTATTTTTGTAATTTAGGTTATTGGCATTGACTGGAATTTTATTTTTCTTAGCTTGATGGTAGGCACTTTGCTGCTATTTATAACCGAGTAGGTACATATATTTGAGCATACAGCTTATATATATATATATATATATATATATATAATGAATTCCTCGATCCGTTGCGTTTATTCTCGTGCTTATCAACGTTGTCTTCATATTGTTATGTTGTTCTGCATTCCATGTATGTGCTAGCAAAGTGTCCTCTGTTTTGGGTTTAGGTATAGGCGTGATTGTGTGGTGTTGGAGCCTTCAGTCTACAGTGGAAAAAGACGGCAGATAACCAAAAGAGTAAAGCAAAGTCGATAGATGTACCTTCAAGTTGCCCTCCTGGAGTAAAGACGCGGAGTATTCAGTAAATCTCATATATTTTTGTTTAATTTCCTTGGTTCAGTTGAATTACGTACCCGTGTATCTTCTCAGGGTAGAGAGTTTTGACTTTCCGTGACAAAAGATTGTACAATGATGCTTGAGAGTGGGTTGCAGTTCATGAGAAATTATCAATATATATATATATATATATATATATTTGATGCTGAACTTCATTCATAAACTTCTACATGGATACATATGATGTTTTATTGATAAACATGGTCATCTCACAAAGAGTGAAGATGTATTGCACATAATATATTTTGGAAAGGAAAAGGTGGTTCGATCCTTTTTTTGCATGTACTCATAGTTGGTGATTTGTAGACTGTAGTTGCATGTTATCAGAACAAAATAAAGAGAAACAGAAAAGTAGTCTTCTGCAAATATTTCCTCACACTTGTACAATACCATCAACGCCTTATATAGGCATAAGTACACACATGAAAATAACAGAAAAGGAATAAAAAAGCAGTTACAACAGCCGTAAAAGGAATAACATATTTGCAGGATCATATTCCTGAAGCTTCAGCTTATTGTTCTTCTGATGTGCTTAGGTTAATACATGTACAGATAGTTTAATTCTGATTGACTTTTCTGCAGTTGGTTCTGATCTCTCCCTGGCTTCCTGTGAGAGGCTTGATTTGGCTCATTTTAATCATAGCCTTTGCAAAGTCCTGGAAAAATACTTGAGTGTTCGCAGCATAAATCTGGACCAGGAAATCAGTAGAATTATTATTAAAGAACTCCTGATCAGAATGAAGAAGACCCTTTTTATCCAACAAATTCTTATAATACAGATTATCAAAATGGGTCGGGGTTTGGAGGTCAAGGGGTGAAAGCTTGTTGTCATTTCCGCTAACAGGGCAGTTGCGCCGCAATGACTGGGCATAGGAGGAATCAATATTGGATTCATTGTAAATGTGCGCTCGGAATGATGTGCATCTAGCCAGGCCAATAGTATGTGCACCTGCCACCAAGGGGGGAGTAATTGCTTTAGATTATCAAGTCGGATCGAATTGCATGGTATAACTTTTGAAAAACTATAAACAAAACAAGGAACGATTACTTTTGACATTATGCCGGAAGAAACAATTTCTCCACCCCGTTTTCATACCCACCTGTTAATGTATATATAAATTTTATTTCAGCTCTACTGTTGCTGTTTTGGCATCTACCACTTTATATTATTTATAATATTAGAGGTGCTTTTCTTTATAAAATAAAAAATTCTCCACCCCGTTTTGTCGTTTAGGGCTTTTCATTTTCTTTTTTTTTTTTTGGAGAGAGAGAAAGACAGACATTGGAACTAGTGCCCATGGCTTTCTTGACAGTTAATACTCGTTTCGTCCAAACTGAAACTGAATGTACCTGCAAGGGCGACCATATCCTTCATTGAGAGCCCCTGCGCGGAGAAGTTTAATAAGAGATCGCTTAGACTGGAAGTAGGTGGAGGGATAAAGGTATTGGCTGCACTTCTGTTAGCAGTGGTAGAATCTCTTCTTCCCAAACCAACTTCCCATGAAGGACCCCCTAACTGCAAATGTCCAACATAATAAGTAGAAGAACTAGATTTCTTCCAACCTTTGGGGAAAAACAAAATTAAGAACAATTTTCCTAAAGCTAGATGTTAATTAGGTGATGCAAAAGGGAGCGCTTACATAAACAACCGAGTCACGAGCAGCCAGAGCAAGAATATCAGCACAGGACACCACTTGGGGGCAGACCTTCTCCAATCTGGCCTTAATGGCATCAACGACATCGAATCCTCTAGCCGAGTTATTATTGGGAATTGCTGTCTTCTCTCCTATAAAGCTGCCCGTATCATCCAACAGTACCGATGCGTCACAGCCCTGATCATTCATTTTATCAACACAACCATTTTCAATTTACCAAAACGTCGATGACAAATGTGTGTGTGCATGTGTGCATGTGTGCGTGCCCGTGGGCTAGAAAGCTATATATGCACTGACATTTACGAAACAATCATGGAAATGTAAGCGGAGTAAAGAAGCCCCGATACGTGTTTCGCGCTTGATGGCTGCCATAACTGCTGCCTGAACAACAGACAATGCTTTGGGGCATTTGGAGGAGTAGTATTCTGGGGAAAGCTTGCAATCGGCTTTGAGAATTAATGCCCGGGAAGCAATGAGGACAATCAGAAGCAAGTTGTAGAAAGCCATTCTAGCGAGCTAGCTACCTTTAGTCTTTACTACTAAACAAAGCAATTAGGCATTGCCTTATAAACGCAAAGTATGATAGTGGCTGCAGAACAACCGATGACAAGGAGGAAATATTTTAATTAAGAAAAGGAATAGGAATCTACTTCCATGCATGATTACATTTACTGTATGGAGTATCGTGTTCGTCATATTTTTGTGAAGTAATACAGTGGCCAACTTCCTTGCTAAGCAAAGTGGTAGGGACTTATATATGGATTTGGTTAGTGACGATTCTCTTCCTAGTCAGTTAAGAGGTCTTCTTCGTTTGGACAAAATTGGTCTCACTCGTCTGCGCATCTCATAGGTTTGTCCCATGGTAAGTTTGTATTTTGGTTTTATTTCATATCATTATTTCTATGTGCAATCTTTTTTGCAGGTTGCAGGTTTTATTTTTATTATTCAAGATTGTTTTTGGATTGGATTAGGCTTGTAGTTTCAGAACTATAGTGTTTTATTAGGATGCTTAGTAGGTTTTTGAATCTTGAATTTTTTTATTTTATACATTGTATAATCCAGGAGTTTTGTTGTAATCACGGTTTTCCTCCACCACAAGTGAGAGCTATCAATAAAATTGAGGTACCGTCCTTTTTTTTTTAAAAAAGAAAAAACACCATGCATGCATGGGTTAATCCATGTTGACAAATGTAGCAATTATTGCATGTAAAATTGAAGCTACAAACTCACTATCCATTACTTTTACCCACAAAGCGAGACTCATGACCATGTTTCTTAACTCCCCACTACTTCGCACTGATTATAAGGTTATTCCAAGTCATGAGCGTGACTTCTCTAGCTAGTAGCTTAATTCCCCTCTGGCCTAAGCTAATGATGTGTTTTAGATAACAATCCATATATAGTTCTACTTGTTTACAGCACAGAGTCCACATGATTCAAGAAACATACATACATGATCATGTGTCTTTTAGCATTAGCTAGGAAGGATCCGGCCTTCGGATGGATGGAACGACGTTTATCCCCCTTACAAGGAAGTACTTTTAAACATTATGTCTTGGTCACTCGTCATATCCACCATTTTTTTTAACTTTAAAACAGACCAAATCTCACATCACATATACTAGCTAGCTACTAGCCTTCTCAGAGTTTTACCATACTGGTCATTTAAAAATGAAGGCATTTTCATGCCAATCTTGTCACTATTCACAATTAGGTGCTAATAGGCTGGTTTAATAAAGTTACAAATTAGCTTTGCAAAAAAATTGACGAGAATATTATTTCTGTTTACAAATCTATTTATGGAGGACACATTCAATGGCAGAACTATGAAGGGCAAGGTGGTCATGGAATTCCAAAAGTTTGAAAAAAAAATAATACATATTAATTTTTTATGATTTAATAGGATGATATTAATCTCATATTGTGTTGGTTTCCTTTCTAAAAAATTATCTTGGTCCCCTCTATAAAATTATTTTGATCTTATAGATTAATTACTTATAAGTCTAATTTTAAAAAATTTAATCCGATTTAAAAATCAAATAAATAAAATACATCTCATATAAAATAAAATGATCTAATAACATGATGACACGTTTTTACTATCAATAAAAATAAAAAAGGGAAGTCGGATGGTTTTCTTCTCATCTGCCCTCTGCCGCCTACAATTCTGCAGTTTCTAACTTTCTACTGCTATTGACATTCCATAATTGAGCACTCGTTATATACAAGGTTGTGGTCGTCATCAACGAGATCACATTACGATAAAACATCATTACCATTTTGAAATATTTAATGTTACTATAGATTTTCAAATGCAAGTGCTTAACAGTAGGTTCGGTGAATGAGAGATAAAACTTTTAACCCTTAGCTCAGCTTTAGATCCAAATGATGCTTATAAATCCTTTAATATTGATAATATCTATTGTCTTGCAGAAAAGTATTATCCTCTTGATTTTTTTTAGAACGAGAAAATTAATTTAAGGTTTCAATTGAAGCATTTTGAAGTTGATGTGCTTACTAATCCGAAGTTTTAGAGTTTGTCATCCATTGTAGATTTATGTAGAAGATTGGTAGAGACAAAGAAATAAAAAATATGTATCTTATTGATAGATTGATTCATCTTGCTTTGACTCTTCCAGTATCTACAACGACTAGTGAACGAGCATTTTCAACTATGAAGATTATTAAAACAAGACTTCACAACAAAATTAAAGTCAAGTTTCTAGCAAATAATTTAGTTGTCTATATTGAAAGGGAAATAGTTAAGAATTTTGATTTAGATTCAATACTTGATGATTTTGTTTCTTTAAAAGAATGCAAGTTACAATTTTAGACACTATGTGTTTCTTGACATATATTTGTATGAGTGTCTTTATGTTATTTGTATGATATATTGTTCTTGACATATCATATACTTTTTTAATACAAAGGTTATCTTAAACATATTTTATTTTTATTTTAGATATTACTATCATATTGTTCTATACTGCAGGAAAAATTGTATAAAAATAAAACAAAAAATATTTTATTATAGTTTTAACTTTATTTGGCCCCCTAAAACAAATTCTTGGTTCTACCACTGGACACATTAAATACATGATCATCATTTAAAAGTCTAAAATATGTATATACATATCAGTTTACATTAAAAAAAATTAATAACTAGTATTTTGACTTTTTATGACATAATGTATCTCACAATAAATTAATCATGATGTGTTATATATATATATAATAGACTTGCAAATTATAACATCACCGGCCTGTACGTAAAAGTACTGCAGACAATCTTACGAATAAAATAAACTTAAATAAAAATTGGTTTCTCGATCGCCATTTGAGCCCCATGTCTGGTTCCAAGCAGGTAGAATGTTAAGTCACATGCATCTAGGTAGAAAAGAAAATACTTGATAAAAACCATGTGGAGCGTAAAACTGGTATACCTATCTATCTTATCTAATCTATATATATCTTATCTCTAAGAAACCTTTAATCTCTACATGTTACGTCTTTTTTAGATTGTCCATTATTTTCACCGACAGTACATGAGTAAACCTGCACACCACGTATCTAGGAGCAGGACCGACCAAAAACTCATTTAAGTTTTCATGTCAAAAGCCTATTCGGCATGCAACAGATGAAAAGTTGCACTGAAGTGCTCAACCACTTAAGCCCAAACTTTAGTTGAGTTAAGCCCAACTTCATTGGGTTGGGTTCGGCTGTTTCCAACTAATTGTGTAGCTTCAATCCTACTCCAACTTGTCAGAGCGGAATCGGATTTGGGCTCTCAACTTTAGGTATACTGATACCCCATATGATAAGAATAAAAATAGATAGTGTATGGGATCCCATATTATTTGAGAAGGATAAGTTCTTACTTCTTATAAGGTTCTAATGAGACTCTAATTGTATCATTGACTAGTCATTTTATAGCATAGACTATGTGATTTGGGCCTTCCATTGGGCCGTTAGAAATTGCATCAGATTTTATCCCAACCAGAAATGTGGGACTTGAGTTGTGTCATCTACGATGGACTGGCCCGACGTCCTATTTAAGGAAGATAGATTGTGATACCTATATGATAAGGATAAAGGTAAGTGGTGTATGAGATCTCACATTGCTTGAAAAGAGAAGTTCTTGATTTTTATAAGGTTCCAATGATGCATTAATTGTATCATTCACTAATCCTTTTAGAATATAAGTTATGTGATTTATGTCTCCATTGGGGCGTTACATCGAGCTTCTTTATTTTTTAGCCTCATATTTATCCCATTTAAAAAGAATTTTTTGTGGGCTTTCAAATATCAATATTCGAAAAAATTAAAAACTAAAACTTAATCATTCACTGCTAATTTACTTCTATACTAATATCTAACTTATTTTTATACTAGACATATAGTACTATAGTGTCTAATTACATGTTATCATACTATATTAATTACATGTTATATATTATACTAAAGTATTACATGCTATTATATTATACTAATGTCTAACTTATTTTTACATTTTTTCTATACTAGACTTATTTCTAGTGTCTAATTACATATTATTATACTTTAGTAAATTGATATTATGTGCTATTAATTTATTATTCAAGACTTATTAGTTATTTCTATACTAGTGTCTAATTTATTTCTATACAAGACTTATATTACTATAGTATCTAATTACATGTTATTATACTTTAGTAAATTAGTATTATGTATTATTAACTTATTATACTAGGCTTATTTAAATACTAGTGTCCAACTTATTTCTATACTTGATTATGTATAGTAGTAATACTATAATGTTTACATATACTAAACTATCATTAGTCTATTTATATTATAGTATAAGTATATTATTTTATAATAATTAACTCATACTAGTATATTATTGAATTTAACTATATAAGTTCTAGTTATATAACTATATAATTATATTAGTATATATGATAAATATATAGATAAATATATATATTTATTTATAACATATATACAATATCGGAGTCGGAGTCAGAGTCGGTCCAACGACACTCCCGACTCCAACTGAAAAATTAAAAAAGAAATCCGACTCTAACTCCATTTTGTCGGAGTCAGAAAGGAGTCAAATTTAGAATTAAATTTTTGAATTTTTACTCAGCTCTACTCTAGGGAGGAGGGGAGGGTAGGAAGGGGTGGGCCGGGGAGCATGGAGGTGTTACTACTAACACTACAACAAATTTGAGATTTTGAGACGAAATTATTTAGGGACGAAATTTTTTTCATCCCTAAAAGTCATTTTTTGGGACGAAATTTAAATTTCGTCCCAAAAAGTTGATGAATTTAGAAAATCGTTCGAACGTCAAAATAACCGTTCGAACAGTATTTTCTGCGACGAATTAAATCGTCTAAAAAAATTTCTCCCGTTCGAACGTGAAAAAATACGTTCGAACAGTAAAATTTGGCGGAGAATTAATTTATTATGGCGGGGAAAGTTCAAAAACGTTCGAACGAGAATTTTTTGTGTTCGAACGGAAAATATTTGGTGGCAAATCCTGACAGGAAGGTTTCTAAACCGTTCGAACGGAATATATTTAGTTACAACATATTCAAGCACCACATTTATACATTCAAATGTATAATATTAATCTCGATACGAAACTCAAAATATAAAAAATATCTATCATATATACAAATTCATTAATTAATTTTATGTAATTAATTTTAAAATATTTTAATGATTTCTTTTACGTTAAATAAGATTTTTAGTTAAATAAATATTATCAACCACATATATATTAATCAACCAAATAAAGCAAATTATCAAAATGCCATATATATTGTTCATAATTACAACAAAAGAAAATATAAATAAAAGATAAAAACTATTGTGATGCGAGGTCTCTACACACATCCTCGACTGCAGCTAATTGTGTCTCTACCTGTGTCAGTCGAGTACTAACTGTGACCTGAGTTGCATTATTGGCATTAATCGTTGTACGTAACTCATTAACCTCTGTACGTAACCCAGCGACGGTAGCCATAATCTCTGTACGCAACTCAGACATGGCAGTATGCACTGCATCAATCACTGCTGATGTGTGTACACCGATCTCAGCACGCAATATGTCGGCCATCTCCTCGCGAATATATGTGCGTGATGTCTCAGCCTGTGTAGATGTCTCACCAGTCGATACTCCAGTATCTTCCGGCTGCGCATCTCTCTGAATCTCAGCCCTGTCAGGAACAGCCCCACGAAAACGAAATCTAGAGTGTCCCGTGCTCCGTGATAGGGTGGTGCTGTTGATCGGTGCCATCGGAAATCGGGAACGCTCGGCAGGTTCGGACACAACCCCGGCATGTAGCAAAAATCGAGTGATGAGGATCCCAAACGGCAGTATATCTGTCGTAATGAACCGTGCCTCTGATCGGATCCTCTCAAATATATAACCAACGAGGTCGATCGGGATGCCACGAGCGACCCGTATCATAAATCTCGCTCGATCCATGCCGACCTCGGTCTTGTGTTGCCGTGGGTCAATATTGTTGGCAATGATCAAATTCATAATCTTGAATAAAGAAGATAAATCTGCCTGCCTAATACTCTTGGAGCCATCGTACACTGGACCATCTGGACCAACAATCAAGTCTCTGACCTCGTGATCAGCAAGTGTATCGATCTCATCTGTGTAATCTGGTCCCTCGTCCTGAGACATAGCTGCATCACCTGAAGGACCAGACTCTCTAGGCGGCAGGTTTGGATAGGCATCAAGAAGCCTAGGAATACCCATATATGCAGCAAGTTCGTCCGCTGAAAATATAACATGAGCTCCTCGGACACAGATCCTATATGCCCCTCCATCGTCTGGGCTAGCAGCACCGAGCTCTTTATAGAACTCAGTAACGATCTCAATGAAGGAAACGAGCTCCATTCCTTCTTCTCGCTGATCTAAGATTGGTGCCCAACCACGATCATTGAATACTGATGGGAGGGAATGACCCTCCCATATAAGAGCGACAAAATCAGACAGTTTTACCTGTCGCTCAAGTAAAACGGTTCGCTCTCGAACTGTTTGGATGGAAGGTTCTCCTGATCTACCACGTTTACGGCCCCGATAAGACATTATTATGATCCTGAAATTTTAAAAATAAAATATACATTCAAGGTTAGTGATAAAATCTAATTACGACTAAAAGATTTACAAAATTATATACTAATAGCAATTTAATAAATTAATTGATAGAACATATAATCAATTAAACGATGAAAACAATTTAATAAGCTAATAAAATGTTAATGGATTGAATTTAATAATTATCGTTCGAACGTATAAATATATGGTCGAACGGACAATTAATAACGTTCGAACGTGTCTATCAAGTTCGAACGTACAGGTTCATTCGTTCGAACGGACTGGTTAATACCGTTCGAACGTAAAACAGATCTAACTCGGCCATGGCTGAGTCAACTCAGCGGCCATGAAAATACTCAAAAATTAATCGATTCCGTGGTTTCTTCGGCTAAAAACAAAGTACTCTTCATTTCTAAACATCCTACGATAGATTTATGATGTTCTACGGTAATTATTGATGAAAAAATGTAATTTTTTTTAAAAAAACAAATAAAACCATAAAATTATAAAATAAACGGTAAAATGAGTTTGAAAATACATACCTTTAATTGGGAGGAAAAGTGTTTGACGTATGTGGTGATCACGACGGCAGACGGCGGTGAATGTAGTGCGTTCAAACGTTTTCTCGCTTTTTCAAACGGTGGGGACGGCGGCGTGAGATAAATCGCTGCCCGCGATAACTTATACGTGCATAACCATTCGAACGGTAATAGTTAATGTTCGAACGATAATATAAAACCGTTCGACCGTTATTATTTCAAGTTCGAACGGAAGCTTTGGAAGTTTATTAAAAAATATATTAAATATATACTATATTTATATTCCTATAAATTAGTATAATATATATACTATTATAGTAGATTATATATACTGTAATATATATGTAATATTATAATATATATTATAATAGTAGAATACTTTAAATGAAAGTATAATAACTTATAAAATATTTTTTTATAGTATAATAGTAATATATCATAATACTTTACTATCAAAGTGTTATTTATGATATATTAATATATATATAGTACCATATAATAGCATGTAGTACTCTATGGTATGAGTTTATACTTAACTAATATATGTCATATTATATATTCCATTATACTTTACCTACTAAAGTTATATATGAGTATAGCTTACTAATATACTATCATCTTATAAATTTCTCTACACTTTATTATGTGACCTTAGTGATATATATTATATGTGAGTATATATTACTAATACATATGATCTTAATAATATATATGATAGTATAGGTCACTATATATTATATATATATGATAATATATATTACTATATATACTATATATTTAGTATATATTACATTATATATGATAGTATATATAACTAATACATATGATGTTATAGTACTTTTCATTTAATGATGAAAAAAGTTATATTTAAACATAAAGGATATGTGTTCGAACGGTACTCGTACACCGTTCGAACACATATGTTAACGTTTGAACGTAAAAAACCATTCGAACGGAAAAGGCAAATGGCGGGAAAACATCCCGCCAATTAAAGACAGCTGGATTACCGTTCGAACGTAATTTGTTATAGTTCGAACGGATTATTGTAGTGGTTGGAAAATATCCCGCCAATTAAACTATTTATAATTAAAAAAATTATAAATAAACATTTACAATACCGTTTGAACAGTTAGAAATAAAAGTTCGAACGTTTAATTTTTGAGCGGAAATAAATCAATAACGTTCGAACATACTTTTTATACTTTCGAACGTGAAAATTAGGAGGGAATTATCTCCCGCTTAATATTTTCACGTTCGAACGGTTAGTAAATAACCGTTCGAACATGATTGTTCTTCAAAAACACGACAGAACCTCACAATTCTGTTTCTCTCCTCCTGCGCTGTGGTCGCCCGAAGATTACCCTTCGCATATCAGAGGTATTTTTTCTCAAACTAGTCTTTAAGCTCAAAAAAATTGTTCATCTCACTCCATTATTCTCGGATTAATACTTTTAGGATAGTTTGTGATTATTTTCGGATTATTCTTGGATTATTCTCGGATTATTTCATTTTCATCTTCAAAAATTCAGGTATTTATTTTAAAATAGAAATGTATGGTTTGAACTTAATATTTTGCAATGTTAGAAAGTTGTATGCTTTGAGATTGTTGTTTGTGTTTGTTAGAGTTTGTAATTAATGGAATTTTCGGCGTTGTTGAAGACGACTGGAATCTGGAATGAATACGTTCGAACGGGTTAGGATTACCGTTCGAATGTATTCATTTTGTTCGAACATAGGTTCTTATCGTTCGAACGGGTAATGACATTACATCAATACCGTATACAAAATACAAATAGTTTGGAATATATATAAATTATATGTACTACTAAATCACAAATAATTAGGACCAATTACCATTTAATATTGTTAATTATAAATTAATAAAATTAATTTTCAAATTAAAATATTACTAAATCTTTAAATTAAAATATAAATAGTTAAGATTTAATAATACTTAAATACTTAATTATAAATTAATAAAATTAATATTCAAATTAAAATACTACTAAATCTGTAAATTAAAATATAAATAGTTAAGATTTAATAATACTTAAATACTTAATTATAAATTAATAAAATTAATATTCAAATTAAAATACTACTAAATCTTTAAATTAAAATATAAATAGTTAAGATTTAATAATACTTAAATACTTAATTATAAATTAATAAAATTAATATTCAAATTAAAATACTACTAAATCTGTAAATTAAAATATAAATAGTTAAGATTTAATAATACTTAAATACTTAATTATAAATTAATAAAATTAATATTCAAATTAAAATACTACTAAATCTTTAAATTAAAATACTTAATTATAAACAGGTAAAACTAATATTTAAATTAAATTCTGGAATAAATCTTGAAATAATACCTACTAATTATTTTTTTGTTGTATTGTTGTATAAATAATATGTTGTTATTGTTTCACATATTCAAGCATATTTTGTATTGTTTATTCATCAAAATAAACCTTAGACCCGTTCGAGAGTTATCAATCCGGATGAATGCTTGATTGATAACTCTTGAATTGTCCAGAGTGGACAGTTTGGGATTGTAAGATCATTCTCGCAAACTATAGAACTATATCTGTTGTCGTCCAACATTATGATTTTGGTAGATTCATCCATTGTTCTCTGGATATGCAGTTTCGGTGATGGTGCAACGACGTGTTAATCGTCAGTGCACACAACCAGACGAGCATATTTGGAGAACTATGGGGAGATGCTGCCGAAATTTTGTTGGACGTAACAGATATTTGCTCATAGGTTGGCGACTATGATCTTACAATCCCGAACGGGATAGGACCAACTACCCGGTGAAAGGTGGCATACTCATTAATTGGTACATGATACATGGTTGTTTGCTAATGCATTACAATATTGTTTGTAATGAATATAGTCGGCATGGATAAGAGTTGGATGAGAGTTAGCGATCGATTGGGTCAGAATTACAATGTATATGCTGAAGGTGTTAAGAAATTCTTAGAGTTTGCATTGGGTACATGTGATAGTGATGGGCGTATCAGATGCCCATGCAGAGAATGCAGGAATTTGCGTTCTCATAAGATAGACTTGGTGAGAGAGCATCCGTTTGTCAAAGGTATTGATAAGGGTTATACTGATTGGGTCTTACACGGTGAATCATATCCAACTTCATTTGAGGCTCCACATGAAGAAGAAGAGATCGATGAAGATGTACAACCAGAGATTGTTGGAGATGATTACGATGAGGATATGGAGGAAATGTTAGGTGACATCGGTGCGGGAATGTTTATGGATCAAGGTGACACGGACACATCAAGCTCAAGTGATGGGAGCCATAACACTTTTGCACGCTTGTGGAATGATTCACAGCGTGAGCTATATCCAGGATGCAGAAGACATAGTAAGTTGTCGTTTACCGTAAGATTGCTTCACATAAAATCAATATGTCGATTATCTATTAAGGCAGTCAATATGTTACTTGAGCTGTTTAAAGAGGCACTGCCGACAGACAATACTTTACCTCGTAACTTCTATGAAGCAAAAAAGTTGAAACGAGGACTCGGATTTGATTACAACGTAATACATGCATGTAAGAATGACTGCATATTATTTTGGCGAGAGAATGAGCAGTTGAACGAGTGTCCTATATGCCACGAGTCAAGATGGACATCGGACAAGGCAAATGTTCCGCAAAAGGTCGTACGCCACTTTCCATTGATACCTAGATTACAACGATTATTTATGTCACGCGCAACGGCTGTAGATATGACATGGCACTCATCAGATAGAGTAAGGAACGATAATATTTTGTCACATCCTGCTGACTCCCAGGTGTGGAAGGAATTTGATCAGGAACACCCATGGTTTGCTGAAGAACCGCGTAATGTAAGACTTGGGTTGGCAACAGATGGATTTAATCCTTTTGGGAACATGAGTACTAGTCATAGTACTTGGCCAGTTGTACTTATGCCATATAATTTACCACCGTGGAAGTGTATGAAAGATCTATATTTCATGATGAGTTTGCTCATCCCAGGTCCGAGGTCACCGGGAAATGATATAGACATACACTTACAGCCATTGATTGCAGAATTGAAAGATTTGTGGGAGAATGGGGTTGTCACATTTGATTCGTCAACAGGCAAGTCG
The DNA here is from genome assembly GCA_022457165.1 of Juglans mandshurica. Classification (NCBI taxonomy): domain Eukaryota; kingdom Viridiplantae; phylum Streptophyta; class Magnoliopsida; order Fagales; family Juglandaceae; genus Juglans; species Juglans mandshurica. The sequence continues at coordinate 495,914 of CM039619.1, read as the reverse complement.
TTCAAGATGCATGCTGCGGTGTTGTGGACAATAAATGATTTTCCAGCTTATGGGAATTTGTCAGGTTGGAGTACTAAGGGGAAAATGGCATGTCCAACTTGTAACAAATATACAAAATCTGAATGGCTTACGTACGGGAGGAAATTATGTTTTATGGGTCATCGTCGATTTTTACCTGGTGACCATAGATGGCGTGGAAATTCTAGAATGTTTGATGGAACTGTTGAATGGGGCCAACCTCCACCATATTTGTCTGGCGAAGATGTACTTGCACAATTTATAGATGTTGGTTGTAATGAATTTGGTAAAAACAACGAAAGAGAAAACGAGCTACGAATGAGTTGAATTGGACAAAGAAGAGTATATTTTTCGAACTCCCGTACTGGTCGAAGTTAAAATTACGACATAGCCTTGATGTCATGCATATTGAAAAAAATATTTGCGAATCCATACTGGGAACATTGATGTCAATTGAAGGAAAAACAAAGGATACAATAAACTCAAGGAAGGATTTGAAGCGGTTGGGAATAAGACGGGAAATGCAGTTGCAAGAAAATGGTTCGTCTGTCTACATGCCGATTGGGTGGTATACATTGTCAAGGAATGAAAGGGTTACATTTTGTGAGTGGCTAATGAAGATCAAATTACCGGACAGTTATGCCTCGAATCTAACAAGGTGTGTGAGAACAAATGATTGGAAAATAACTGGATTAAAAAGTCATGATTGTCATGTTTTCTTACAGCGTATCTTGCCTATTGGTATCCGTGGGTACTTGACCAGAGATGTGCGCGTGGCTTTGACTGAGTTGGGTGCATTTTTTAAAGACTTATGTGCTAGGACGTTGAATGTAGAAGCTTTGGATCGAATGGAACGAGAAATTGTCATAATATTGTGTAAGCTAGAAAGTATTTATCCACCGTCATTCTTCGATGTCATGGTTCACCTAGCCGTTCATTTGCCACGTGAGGCTCGACTTGCAGGACCAGTTCAATATAGATGGATGTATCCCATTGAACGATTTCTTGGAAAGTTGAAACGTACAGTGGGTAACAAGGCCCGTCCAGAAGGATCAATTGCAGAAGCATATATTGACGATGAGTGGCATACCTTCTGTTCCAAATATTTCCACGGAGTTGACACTCGGTTTGATCGGCCAGAAAGAAACTTTGACGTTGACCGAGCAAAACAACGGAATATATTTTCTGTGTTTTCCCAACAAGTTCGTTCAATTGGTGCAGTGCGTGGTTATGACTTGTGTGGAAGAAAGTTCGAGAAAGCTCAGTGGTACGTGCTGAACAATTGCCCTGAGATAGAGAACTACTTGAAGTAAGTTATAACTTTTTCTTAATTAAAATTGCCTTATTACTTTTAAAAAAATACAAAATATAAAATATTTGTGGTAATCATCAATTTCAGTGATCATATTAACGTGTTCAAGGAACTAGGAGTAAATGATATAAACCAGAAACATGAAGAGGAGTTCCCGAGATGGTTTGAAGAACGAGTAATGAAATTACATATGCGTTACTCAATAACAAATTAAAAAATATTAATTTCAACTTTGATATAGTATATGCTTTACTTAATATGTAGGTTGTACAATTGCATGCGAATAATCCAAATGATATATCTGATGAACTGTATGCATTGGCGCGTGGCCCATCGAGACGCGCTGCTCGATATTCTGCATGTATTTCTCGGGGAAGTAGGTATCACACACTGGATCGAGATTGTTATAGGAAAACCCAAAATAGTGGTGTCCTAGTCGAAGGAAGTCATGATGGAGAAAATATTGATTTCTATGGAGTTATTGTCGATATAATTGAATTGAAATATTTGGGAGAGCTTGCGGTGTATCTGTTTAAGTGTGATTGGTGGGATTTAAGCAATCCTCGTACTGGAGTCCGTGATGATGAATATTTTTTGAGTGTTAATACATCAAAAAAATGGTATGAAGATGATCCTTTTATTTTGGCTTCTCAAGCATCTCAAGTATTCTACTTAGATGACCCGAAGTTAGGAAATCAATGGCGAGTAGTTCAAAAATATTCTCCAAGAAATATATATGATGTTATCCCTCAGGCGGAAGGACAAGATAAAGAAGAAGATGACTCTTCTACTCAAGAAGCATACCAAGAGAGTCAACTCGCCTTAAATTTGTTTGTGGATTTGAGCCAGTACGAGATGATTCCATTAAATAGAGAAGATATTGAGGCTGAAATTGTTGATGCGACAGTTGAGGAAAATGTTGAATCATCTGAAGTATCTACAGATGATGAGAGCGAATTGTCAAATGAAACTGATACAGATTCTGATTGACCAATTATGTGTTAACATTACACTTGATGACAAATATTTTACTTATTGAATGTATCAGTAGTTTGAAATTATGCCGCCAAAGAGGAAGGAAGTTCGCAACCCATCTCCACCTGTTCCAAGCTCTCCTTCAGACTCACCATTAGAGATTGATTCTACAGAACAAGGTAAAAATCTAATACTCATAAAAGTTATTAATTAAGGTCCTATAATGGAGATATAAATGAAAATGATTACAATGTTATATTTTATAGAATCTACAGTACAATCTCGTCAAGGTCGAGGCACCACTAGAGGGGTGACGTTGGAAAAATATCGGAAGGTGGGTAAGATCAAGGTTAACATTCCTGACGAACATACTGGGGGCGAAGGACAACCAGCAGCTTGGCTTGCATCACATGTGGGTGCTCTTACACGAACTTACGCACCTTTGGCAACGACTTCATGGAAGAAAGTCCCCCAAGATGTTAAAGAGCTTATCAAGAAGCGTTGTTTGGTAATGTTTAAAACATTGATTTAGTATAATAAATTTCTATATTTTACTTAAATTTAGAAAATTATAAATGATAATGTGTTTGTGACTATTTTTTTAAGGATGATTTCGAATTAAATTTTGGTCGGAGAGAGGAGCGTAAGACTGTGGAAGAGCTTATGGGTAATGCATTTCGCAAATATAAGGCGAGGTGTCATGAGCATTATAATAAGTTTGAGAAGAAGGAAGATGCACGCCAACATCCTTTCCAGGATGTCCGACCTTCTGAGTGGGAAAAACTTTGTGACATGTTTGACGAACCATCATATCAGGTATAATGAAATTTAATTATTTTACTTGTCCTATCTATCATTTCGCTTCATAATATTTTCAATTTTTTTGCAGGAGCGAAGTTATATAAACAAAACAAATAGATCAAAATTGAAGATTAATCATCATGCAGGCTCAAGATCTTTCCATCGCCTTTCTAAGAAATTGGTATTGCTATTTTTTTTATTGGATATAGTTAATTATTTGGATGAATCATAATGACTTTATATCTTAACATATTTATTGTAGCAAGATTCAGATACTAATTATGATTTGACAAAATTATATGCTGCATCGCACACTGATCGTAATGGAGAGTGGACTCATCCTGATGCTCGTGAAAATTATGTAAGTTTTATAACCTGTTTTAAATAAATATATTAGAATATTTATGACGATATTAATTCTTTATCTTATATATGGCTAGGATAAAATGGTTGCCCTACGTGCTGAATCTGCGTCAGATCAAAATTCCTCAACAAGTGATAAGGACATTTTTACACAAGTCCTGGGTCAACGTTCAGGATATTTGAGGGGTTTGGGTCGTTGTGTAAAGCCTGGTCCCTCTTCCTCTTCTTCTGGGAATGCATCTATGACTTCTATAGCGCTAGAGAATGCGAATTCCAGAATCGAAGAATTGACTGCAAGACAGCATGAGTTAGAGGCTCAATTGGCAAAACAAGCAGATATGGAGATGCGCCTCAAACAACATGAAGAACAACAAGAAGAGTTCAGAAGACAGATGCAACTCCAAATGCAGCAGCTTATGCAACAGTACGGGCCTCCAAGCAACTGATGGATTTTGAGATTATCTATTTATGTACGAACAATACTCGTCTCGTTCTGTTATTTATTTAGTTTGCGCTTATTTTAACACTTTTGTGAGTGTTAAATAGTTTCTAATGTATTTTTTCAAATAGTATGAATGTCTATTTGGTTTTCTATTATTGATTTAAACTAAAGAGATATCGTTTGAACGAACGTAAAACGTTCGAACTCTATGTAACGACAATAGCGTTCGAACGTAAACGTATTGTTCGAACGAAATTTATGTTCGTAGAGTTCGAACGATCACACAACGTTCGAACGTAACTAATTTCAGTCTTGTTCGAAAATAGCCTATACCGTTCGAACCCATATACCGTTCGACCTGACCATTTAACGTTCGAACACAAAGACAATTCATAACGTTCGAACGAATTCATGTGTGTTCGAACATATTTCGAAATCGTTCAAACATGTCACTACTGTTCGAACTTAAAATTTTTTCCGTTCGAACTATTTTCTGGGACGAATTTAAACCGTGACAAAAAAAAATTTCGTTCGAACGTGTTCGAACGGTTTCCTTCAATTTCGTCCCAAAAGAAATTTTTTGGGACGAATTGGTAATTTTTGTCCCAAAATACCTTTTGGCACAGTGATATTGGAACGACTTTGGGACGAATTTTTTTCGTCCCAAAACTTTTTTTGGGACGAAATTGGGGTCTTTTGGGACGAAAATTTTTGTCCCAAAAGACCCTTTCTGTTGTAGTGTAAGTGCTAACTAGTTCCAACCGGAGTAGTAATTCCTATATATATAGAATTGGTTCTAATTTCCCTTTTTGTGTTCTTTAAATTCTTTTCATTGTTGGACGTACGTACTTCATTTTGAAGACTTATAAAATTTCTTATATACCTAACTAAATTATTTTATATAAAAAAACCTCAACATATATCATATAAACCTCAACATCAGGGTACGTAACATTAGTCATGGAAGACGGATAAAGGAAAATCAGGCAGTATATATGGGATTTAAGAGAGAATTTATCAATTAATTAACTTCTAGAAACTTCTTAAGGTCAAATTTATAAGTTTAGAAAAATCTAGCTAGATTTCTGAATTTCCTATATATCAATTAATGTGATCGCTAGGAGGCAGCCGGGGGTGATACTGAATTTTCCTTTTGGGTGGGGCGATGCAATATTTTGGACGACCAAGATTAATAATCATGTCTTGAGACTAATTATATATTATATAGTTGCTGGATCTATATATAGTATTATATATATCATGTACTCGATCGGGTTATCATAATTAATTAGGTTTATTTATATATATATATCATTAAAATTGTTTACAATATAACCATTAATACTTTTTAATGATGATATCTTATCATGATCGATTGAAAACACCACTACTTAATCAAATACTAGTACCTAATATTAATAATTGTTTATATTTTGGAGCATTTGTGACTCCATATACCACGTACGACGGCGGCCTTTAAAACCGAAAATATTATCATTAGAAACGTTGAAATTAAGTGGTTCATGTTTTGGAGCCACTGCAAGTGTATGCGCGCCTTTAATAGACATGATGATCGATACTGCAGCACCATGCTCACAGTTGACCCATAATATTTTCAATCCATTTTTAATTTTCCCATTGATCTAGAATCGATTGAAGATTCCAAAACTTTCTAGACTCATATTCTGCCGGCGGATCGGAGCCACATTTTCTTTGTTGATTCGAGTACTCGTGCATGCATTATATATATATATATATATATAGCTTGGGATATTTATTGGTTATTGTTAGTCAATGTTCAATTTATTAATACCATTAGTCATGAGTACTACTACCATTCATGCAAGTTGCAATGCAGCATGATCGTTTTCGTCCATATATATATAAAATATTGAAAGTTCAATAGTAATTCTACGATGAGTGGCGTGCATTTCTTATCTTTTACACTATCTAGAGGTCGAGATATTGTAGCTGTTTTCATCTCTCCCTATTCCCATTAGCCTGTCGATCGATCCTACATTATTATGGATTGATCAGAGAAAGCGAAATAATTCACGTATCCAATTCGATAGACTCCTGTATATATTCTCAGCCAATGATCGATCGATGCCAATATTGAACGGAATTAATATATACACAATAAAAAATTCTATATACCATACTATCACCTAACTTTCATTCCACTAAATAAGATGTGACATATTTATCACTATTAAATAATCATTTATTACATGCTTCTTTATCATTTAATGATAATAAATATGTCATATACTACTTAATATAATTAAAGTAAGATAAGAGTGTGGTGTATAGTATTATTTATATATAATATGATCTATATAATGAACTGAAAGATCATTTAATGGTTTGTCACTGTCCCACATATAGTTTCTAGCTAGCTAGAGACGACTGAAACACAAAGTATAATATATGCAGGATAGCTAGGCTGCCCTAACAATTCATCGACCCTAGCTGGCCTCAATATTAATGGGCGTCATTTTGGAGTTAGTGATCAGAGCCTCATGATAAAAAACTAACATGGTGGGGCTAGTACGTCGTACTTTTGGATCTAGAAAATCGATCGTGTATGTAAAAAAAGTCTCGTCTGATCATCGCATTAAAACCAGACATCAAAACCTAGTTGCGCGCTTTCGAACTCTTTCTTTCTGGCCACAAATTAGCCATGATGATGTGATGAGAGGGAATATTCCAAAATTGCCCAGGTTTAAATATTTGGACTCTAATGGAATATTTGTGCCGCGTCTTGCTGTTGCTGATGCCATTTGCAAAAGTACTCCATATATATATCACAAATTAAGCCATTAAGGTCACTTAATTTGGACTTGAAAAGAAAGCAGTGCAGAGAGTGATGATCATGACTAATTACTTGTCGTATTCCACGAGCTGATTAATTATATATGGAGAACAAAATTCACGAAGTTAATTATTAACGGTTTAATGCTCAATTTATATTAATTTCTCGTTATGTTTAGTACCTTTTTTTTTTAATTTTACTTAATAAATATTCTATTGTATTTTTTTTTTTAATAGAACCTCCAATCTTTATTGAGGAAACCTCACTTTTAACGGAAGAAAACCGTAATTACAAATAAAGTCCAGAAAAACACAAAAGAAAGGTTGTACCAAAGCTAGTAAATACTAAGACTAGCCAAATCTTACATATGACAGCCCATTTTATCCGTTTTCAACAATCCTTTTAATAACTGAGGGTGAATAAATATCTCATAAATCACTTTTACCTTCTGCACCCATTCGTGTCAAGAAATCAGCCGGTGCATTATCTTGTCTATACACTTGGAAAATCAAAAAGTTCAATTCTCCAAAAATGCAAAGGATTTTCTCCCAAAAATCTTCAACATACCAATCACGAGATTTCCTCCCAAAAATCTTCGTTATGTTTAGTACTCTTTCTGCATGCAGACATATATACTGGATCAGTACTTAATTAGAATCATGTCACGATCACGGGACAATACTCAGTTGTGTACGAGTATTGATCGTCAAGATTCAAGTATATCATGCGCTGCATGGATGGATCGATCAACAATCAATGAATAGCTAATAATTTCCTTATTTAATTAAAATGCGAATTAATTAATTTGGGTAGCCGAGCAAATTAAGTCGAGGTCGAAGGTCCAAGACATTATTAATTGAACATATATATATATATAACCTAAATAATTAATTATGGCGTTCTATATTCTACCGATCCATCGGCCATGTTTGGGCCAGCTAGCTAGCCGTAATTAATTTTGTGACCACATACGAAAGCAACTATTCGACGCAGTCCATCGTTGATTCGTTGCAACCTTCATGACAGTGGCGTTGCATTGATATATATAGATCATCACACAGATTCTATATATCTCTTTTTTGCCTAAGATTCGAAGAATTCATGAGTATCCCTGCACGTACCTCCAAAGACGTTCAAATCGAGAATGATTCGTCCATGTCTAGGGTCGGCGCCCTAGCTACCAATGCAAGGGTTCAGCAGGCAATTAGAAGCTAGCTAGCTGTTCCAATTCACTGTGGTCCATCAGATTATTAAAGTCGTAAAGCTGTAGCTACTAGCTACGTAGTTTTAACTTTCAATAACGTTGAACTCACCGAGATTGAATTTCGACGTGCGACATTCTCTCTCTCTTCTTTTTTTTTTTTTTTTTTTTAATTTAGTAATTTAATAAGTATTTTTTAATAATATTGTGAATTTTTTTAAAATATTTAAAAAATATAAAAAAAATTATATGAAAAAAAAAATATTTACTCTTCTAGAATTTGTCGGGCGCTGTGGGTGTAACACGACTCTTTAACTTTTTGGTACCAATTAGTGCGAAGTCACAACGTCCCAACCACATCATGCACACGTCTTTCTTTGCAACACTCTTGGTCTTAATGCATAAAATAATTTCCCATCACCATCATGAGGATTTTTTTTTTTTTTTTTTTATCATCATGAGAAAATAAACAGCAATATATTTTGTATTTTGCCGACAAACTAAATTAATGTACGTTGCCTCTAATTCATCATGTATTTTGTAACAATTAATTATAAAGCCATGAGTTCCTTTTAATTTTTGCCGTTATGATCACTTTGCAACTCGAAACTCCCCCGATTTAGAGTCAGCGCCTCATAAACTGAATTTCCTAAATATATATCACCACTCCCCTAATTTGAAACTCAAAAAAAGTACTGATCATCGTGAAGAAATTAAATTCAAAGCGATCGAAGATGCAGCATGATGATCAGTATACTTACTACGTACGTACGTAGTAAAGGAAGACAAAGCGGCGCGGCGATAGATCAACGCACATATATATAAATAATTATAATATAAAATATCACTGCATGCATTGCACATATCAGCCGGCGGAGGCAGTTTAATTAAGAGAAGAGTAGTGCTATATTTACAAATGAATTACATAAAAATAATTTTATAAATTGATATAGTTTAATTTGATCTGTTAGATTTATTTTATAATAAAAATAATTTTATAATTTGACGAACTACATCAAACCACATCAGTTTATAAAATTATTTTTATGTAATTTTTTTATAATTATAATATTTTTCTTAAGAGAATATCTTCCCACGGTCCTTTTGATTTTCTCTAAATAACAGCCTCTAAAAGTGGTCTGCCACGTAGCTAGATAACACATATTATCAATCCTGGACCGCCCTGCAGAGAAAGAAAAGAATTTCTGGTCCCATCGCTCACTCCCGAGTCCTCCCTTCCCCTCTCTCTCTCTCATGTCCCTCCCAGGAAATTAAAGCCCTCCACGGTCTCCACCACCCTCCCTCCCGAGTCCGTCCCAGTAAAAACATCGCCTATGAATTATGACAAGAATCGCAAAACCCTAAACCAAAAAACATCGCCTTTCTCAAATTTTCCGATGTTTAAGTTCAAAAAGGCCCAAGAAAATCATAAAAAACAAAAAGAAAATACATATTCCATAGAGAGAGGCAGAAAAAATGAATTCTACATTGCGTAATTTTCAAAAGCATAGAAAAGTACCTCTGAGAATCCAAGAATGGTTTGAGAACAGCCCAAGGGATGAATGTGAAAGCGAGCGATGCTAAGAATCTTGAGAGAGAGAGAGAGAGAGGGGGGGGGGGGGGGGGGGCAGTGGAGGGGTGTGAGTTGCACGCGCCAGCCTTAGGAGGGATAAATATCGAGCAGCTATGGATACGGATTCGTAACGGAAAGAATATATCGGGAGGAGTCGGTAAAACATTGACATCCGTTAATCTGTATTAGAGCATGTTCTGTTTTTTCTTCAAAAGCGACATCTCCTTCTTTTATTTTATAAGTTACGTAATGTATATTATAACGAGAATATCTTCCCACTGGTCTGGAGATGCGACGGTCTGAAGGGGCCAACGGTCTGGCCTGGAGCTCCTCTGTCGGTGTGAAGGTCGAACAGAGTTCCGGCAGTGGGGTGGGTCACTAGATGCAAAGGTGTCCGTCTAAATGGGTCTATGTTTTCGAAAGAACATACACGGGTCCAAGCTTATTTCAGTTTTGTTTTCCTATGATGTGTGGTATAGGAGTCTCTATGAGAAGTGCTAATATGTCAGCTGTTTTATTAGATGTCGTTAAATGCATAAGATCAGAATTAACATTCCAAGGAGGAACCGTTAATTAATTAACTAATTTAGCAATTCAACGTACGGAATACGTACTTACGTTGTTGTATGAATTAATGCATATTCTTATATATATATATCTAGCTAATTAATTGGTGTTAATTTGGTGGGTCAATCCCTGATCGATACCATGGCGACTGATCCATCGGCTCACATGCATATATATACACTAGTAGCAGAGCAACGTCCAAGTCGCCTAGTTGAGAGAAAATATATATCAACTATATATGTGGAAAAATAAAATAATATACACATCAATCTTAGCATAATATATGCATTAACTATAGTAATATACATCCTAAAGAAATTTGATACAAGTTTATAAAACAAAGCAATATACATGCTTAATATTAATTGTAGTTTGATAGAAGTTTCCAAAATGAAGTCATATAGACAATATATATGAGAGGATAAATCATGTAGTAAATAAGTTAATAGCATGTTTGTATTTCTTTGAAATATCAATTGAGAGAATATTGTATTTTTTGTGGCACTGTTGTTTGAGTTGATCTATGTCTGTGCTAAGTTGAGTTATCCACTCTTTTTGTGAAGTTACTTTGGCAATGTTTTTCAAGAATGGGAGATGCTCCTAGATGATATGAGTTTAGTATTTATATGTCATTATTAAATAAATAAATAATCTAAATGTACAAAATTAAGGGTTCAAAAGTTTTAAATGGAAATATCAGCTTATTATCATGTTTTGATTTATGATATTTTTGTAAATTAAAGTAATTGAAATGTGATGGTATAAGGAAAAAAGATTCTATGATTTGAATTGAAAGAGCTAAAAAAAATGTAATATTATGTTGCATCGTCAGTATAATTCATTAAATCAATTGCTGAACAACCTAGTGCTTCCTCAGCAATGCACCAAATATCATTGTAACTAATTGTCATGTACCATCATCGACTTCAACATATGCTCGACAACTATTAGTAACAAAAATATAGTTGTGTGTTAGGATGGATAGAAAGTATATGTTAAATTTTTTTAGTGAGTGATGAATACTAAAAGTTTAGAGAAAAAGTACACACCGTGGTTGTGCAATGCTTGTATGTTTACAATAATAACACAGAAATGTTTCATTTTATTCATAGCATGTTCCTTTGTTACAACCAATGCAAGACATGGAAAAAAAGATTTGGTGGAGGTCGAGCACATTTATCTTCCCTTTTACCAAAAATTTTGGTTTCTACATCATATTTATAACAAATATTAAAATCAGGTTGTTGTAAATATTGCATAGTTAGGAAAATATTGTGATGTACTTAGAAGAAAGTTGATGAAATTTTCATTTATGATTACATCATAAAAATGAGAATTTATTGTTAAAAATCTGATTTTACTGTCATGGGTTGTGAAGTTTTGAGCAGTTCTGCAACATCAGAAATGTTGGTTAATGGATGGACACTATGACTGGAAGTAGATGCATGTGTCTGATCCAAGCGTTTTATAATTATGTCTTCAAGTAATGAATCATTGAGTGTTGCCCTGAAATTTTTGATTAAAGAATATTGAAAACAAGGACAAGAATTTTGAAAATTTAACAGTTGTTGTATCAGTAATGAATTATTAAGTGTTAGTCTTAAAATTAAAAAGAAAAAAAAAAAAGGAGCAAAACATGTATTGCCACTTTTGCAATGATGTTACGCCAAGAATGAGAGGATTGATTATAAACACACTTGTTAGTCGTGATGATAAAAATGTCCTAAGTTAAAAATATGTATTAGATATAGTGTAGGCATATTACATAAAACCAAAATATAAAATTCTTATTTTTTAATAATACCACTGTAAGAACTAATTAGAAGTGACTTTTAACCGTGCAGTAAGAATTGTTGGTTTAGCTTCAATAATTTTTAAAATTTGTTCACATTCAACATGAATTAATCGAGTCCACATAATCATATATATAAGGTTCTAAGTTACAAAATTGAAGTAAGAGCAAATAATAGTTTAATATTAATAAATGGAATTAGAAATAAATTAATATTAAAAATAAAATAAAATAATTAAATAATTAAAAAATTAAAAAATATATATTTACTTTGATCAATCACGTATATTTCTTGAATCATTATTGTGAGATCACGATTATGACACCACCACTTCCGATTATGAATATCACGATTTTGGAGTCATAAACGTAAATGATCTCATGTGCACGTACCAATGCAAACTAGTTAGCTAGCTAGGGGAAAAAATTAAAATAAAAACTCCTCGATCGGCCGGCAATAAATATCCTTTTTCAATTTTATTGCAATTAATTCATTGTCACAAAAAGCTAGCTGGCCGGCCGGGTCGTTCCTTTTAATTTTGACCTACCACAGTGTCACTGCATGGTAAGCGGTAATTAAGACCTCCGGCCCCCACCGGTACCCAGTGCAGGGTTGACCGGCGACCCCCCCTCGAGGCTGGGATGCAGTGGGCCTGGACGGTCCAACTAATGTCTTGCTTTTAAAAGAAAAAATAAAAAATGGCCCGGGAGGTTCTTTAATTTGCTAGCTAGCTTTTAGTGCTGTGAAAACCGATGGTTTGGACGTGATTTCGGTGTCAAATCGATGCCAAATTGACGTCTATCATGAGAGGAAAGAATCGGCCAAAATTGGTCAATTGTGGAAGAGAAATTTGATATTATTGGTCTCAATACGGTGCGGTCCGGTTCCTTAATCTGTCGTCGACGTCTCTGTGACGAAGGAGGGATGCGTCGATGTTTACGATGAGAGAGCAGAAGAAAGTTGCAGGTGAAATGAATGAAGGAAGAAGACGCGAAGAAGAAGAAGAAGAGGGACCAAGAGTTTATTAAAGCCAAACGACGTCGTTCTATTTTTTTTTTTTTTAAGTTTTAAGGTAAAAAAGATGTCGATTCACTTATTTAAGTGAAATGACACTATTTTTTATACATATATTTAAAATATATGTATATAAAAAGGGTCGGTTAGTTCAGCGATTTTTCAGAAGATTCGAACCAGAGCTAAACCGGCCGATATCGATTTTTATCAATTCTTGCAGCCTGCTAACCGGTTCCTTATTCCGACGGTCGGTCTAATCAGTTTTCAGCCGGTTTAGGCAGTTTTTGTACACCCCTACCAGCCTTTTATATATATGTGTGCGTGGAAGAGGGTACGATCGAAAGAAAACGTTATATACTTTTTGAAATGGCTAGAAAGTCATTATTGAAAAGTACGAAAGAGGAGGGAATAAAAAGTATGTATTCAAAGGAGCCCATAATTTCCAAGGATGAATAATGGTCGGTCGAGCACAAAAAAAAAAAAACAAAAACAAAAAACTATATAGATAATGAGAAGAAGGTATATGGTCAGAGCATAAGCAATTACAGGAGGACTAAGTTGCTGCTCTTCGTGTCGGTTGGATAAGGCTCCATCATGTGAACATATATGATCATCATCGATCTAATTTCCGGAAAACACATCATGAATATTGTCATGTGTTTCCCAACTTAATTTCTCCGAATAAAGAATATTAATAATTTAGCCAATTTTGGAAGAGGAATTTTATTATAAGTGGTTGATTTAAGCAACAACATTTTTGGGAAAAATGAAAATAAAAAGAGATATAATAATATAAAAGAAATGAATGGATCTGCGGAGGATAATGTTAATGTAAAGGTAGATAGTGCTAAAACCATCGAGTAGATCAGAGGATAATTGTTTATCAATTGACAATAGAGTCAAAGCAAACATGTGATCGATCGATCGTATATATGCAATAATATTAGTTAGTGGGTTCTAAGTATATATTATTGGAATTGTGAGTCATAAATCTTATATCGATCGATAATAATCATTGATTATGATCTAACACAACAGAAATATTTAATTAGTGCTTGAATTGAAATATTGGGTCCAACGTCCTTTTTGATCGATCCCCTTTCACATTATTATTTTTTATTTTTTATTTTTAGTTATACTACAACTGGTACTTCATGGTCTCATCTCAGGGCCACCCCACCTTTGTGCCCAAACAGTAATCTCAAACGCAATGGACGAGACTACTAGCAATTGGGCCCAACCAAGTTGGGGTCTCTTATCTCAAATTAAGCATTGGACTTAGATTAATTAATATCATAAGCTCGATCAGGTTGAAGTACTATATATGTATATATAATGGCCATATATAATATCATCAATCATCAGATACTATTCTACTAATAATGAATAGCATTCCTCTATAATATTACAGTCTCTAGCAAGCTAGCAAGGGACGTCACAGCTGAGTAATCAGCTTCGTGACTTTGTGAGAGCTTTGCCTACTTATACGAGGACACCGCCTCCGCTAGCTACCCTAAGCAGTTCTTCTCATGCATCTTTCACTAGCAGCTTCCTATAAAGCTTGATCTCCTGCTTCGATCCTCAAAGCAAATTAAAGAAGCAAATATATATATATATATATATATATATATATCTGATCTGATGGAAGCCAAAGGAAGTGCTTACACCCAAGATGGCACTGTTGATCTTCGTGGTCGCCCCGTACTAGCATCTAAAACTGGGAAATGGAGAGCTTGTGCTTTCCTTGTTGGTAATCATCATATCCTATATATATATATATATATATATATGCTTCCACCTAGCTCATTAATTTATTAATTGAATGTCAAAAACTTTATATTTTGTAACATTTGATCAGTATAGTACTACTTCACAATAATTAGTTGCTAGGTCGATATTTGAAATTAATTGGTTTCAAGTTCGTTCGTATACGTTGTTTAGAAAGGAATTAGCTTATATATGGTCTTGTAGAATAAGATTGCGGCCGGCCGGCAGGCACATAAATATTTTAACTATTAATTAAGACCTATAAATCATGTACGTACGTACGCTTGTTTCCTTCGTAAGAGAACGTTCGATCGATCGCTAGCGCCTACTATTTGCAAGCATTTTCTTTTTGGTCCTTAGGCATACGTAAACTTCGGGTGGAATGCGCGCAAAGAAACCAGCTTTAATTAAGAGGATTCCAGCAAAAATGAACTTCATTAATTGTTTGATTATAAGTTTCTTGCAGTAGTTATAATATTAATTTATTATATAAATTGCATGTACATTTCTTATACTATTAATTACTTAATATTGTACGTACGCGTAGATATATAGCAGCCATATGCATGTATTTATATAATAATATTGCTCCGTCTAATTAATAATTTGTTGAATGTTTCAGGTTATGAAGCATTTGAGAGGATGGCCTTTTACGGAGTAGCGTCCAACTTAGTAAATTACTTGACAACCCAACTTCATCGAGACACAATCTCGTCAGTAAGGGATGTGAATAACTGGTCAGGATCGGTGTGGATTACACCAATTCTTGGAGCTTACATAGCAGATACTTACATGGGTCGCTTCTGGACTTTCACTGTCTCATTGCTCGTATACGTCATGGTATAGATATATATATATAAATTAATTAATATGCTTCGTCCACTAAGAATATATATATATATATATATATGTTGTGTTTATCAAGCATTAAACATATATATATAATCTGCATTAATTTAGAATTCTTTTTAATTCCTGGCCATATTTCTGAGCTAGCCGATCTCAATCTTCTAGCTGGCTAGCTAGCTAGATGATAATTAAGTAGTATTACGTTCACTAGCTATATATCTTTAGCTTCCAAGCAAAATGCACCTGCATGCACATGTTTGGACCATATTTTAGATTACCTACTCCCCATCACCAATGAGCTCCTTTATTTTTGCTCGTAGGACCATCCAATTAACGCTATATATATAGTTTTGATTTATTCATATAATTACTAGGTTTACAGGGGATAAATTAATATATAATATTTATCCCATCAATTTACACTAAGCTGTATTGGTCATAATTATTTAGTTTAAACGCTTCATTAATAGATTATCAAAGATGGAATTTCAACTGATGACTGCTTCCAAGCTGGAACCTAAATTTTATCTCCATCAGCGGAATAAGGCCCGAAAAAACAATCGGTACTACTCATGAATTAGTACTACTGATAGGAACAAAATCTCATGCTACTTATAACAGAAGATTGGCAGTACTTCGATGCGATTTCCCATGCATTAACATGATAGCAGGATTTTTAAGCCTTGTAACTTCCACGTGCCCACGATGAACAACGTACGCTGTCTTGTTCCTCGTTGTAGTAAGCTAATTATACTCTCGATCATGTGGTGTCTCAACAGGGAATGGTGCTTCTGACAGCAGTAGTTTCACTCAAAAGCTTGAAGCCATCATGTACAAATGGATTCTGCAACAAGGCTACAGCTTCACAAATTTCCTTCTTCTACTTATCTCTCTACATTATCGCAATAGGGGCAGGTGGAACAAAGCCCACCATATCAACCTTCGGCGCAGACCAGTTTGATGATTTCAACCCCCACGAGAAAGAGCTTAAGGTTTCATTCTTCAATTGGTGGATGTTCAGCTCTTTCTTAGGGGCTTTACTTGCCACTCTTGGCCTTGTTTACATTCAAGATAATTTGGGATGGGGATTAGGCTATGGTATCCCTACAGTTGCGCTTCTGCTATCTGTATTTATTTTCTATTTAGGGACACCAATCTACAGGCACAAAGTTAGGAAGTCTAAGAGCCCTGCAACGGACTTGATTCGAGTCCCCATTGCAGCTTTCAAAAGTAGGAAGCTTCAGCTCCCTAACAACCCCTCAGAGCTTCACGAGTTTGAGCTGCAGCATTACACCAGCAGCGGGAAGAGGCAGGTCCAACACACCCCCATTTTCAGGTGAGCTCTCTAAAACCCATATTACTAACTAGTATTTTAATTTCTTTTAACCACGGTTGTGGTGATCATAATCTAACAGTGACCCCGAATTCCTTACGAATTTTTCCTCATTCAGTTTTAGTTTTTGAGACTATATGTATATAACGCAGCTTGCTTATCAGTTACTTTGTGTGTATATATACATGGAGCGTCTTTACTTCTCTAAAACACTTAACTAAGAACACTTATATCCGCCCATCTTCCACAGCCGCCCCCCCCCCCCCCCCCCCCCCCCCCAAAAAAAAAAAAAAAGGAATGAGTGGACCTCCCATTTATCGTGCATAACTAGGAAATCTACTATTTCAAACAAAAGGGTGGTGTCATATGAGCACGTTGCTGGCCATTCGTTTCGAAAACTCTCCCCACATGCACTGTTCACACTGCTTCTTCTGCACGTCTTGAATGAATTATATGTATGGGCACAATCATATTTCAGTCAAGTTGTTTCTGATAGAGGATCTCATCGTGGGATGGCAGCGCTTAAGTGCGTGTCCCTAATGGTGGGCACCTCCACAACTCTTAATAGCATTTGTTTTTTTTTTTTTTTTGGACAAAAAAAAAAGATATTATGTTGAACGCAGTAAAACACGTGATGGACTAAGGCGATTTACCACTATTCCCCAGGTTTTTGGACAAGGCTGCAATAATAAAAGATGCCAGCTCGGACGTCTCAAGGCCACCATGCACAGTGACTCAGGTAGAAGGAGCCAAGCTCGTATTGGGGATGATCCTGATATGGGTAGTGACACTAGTTCCCAACACGATTTGGGCACAAATCAACACTCTTTTTGTCAAGCAAGGAACCACCTTGGACCGAAGCCTAAGCCCCACCTTCCAGATTCCAGCTGCCTCCCTAGGGAGCTTCGTAACTCTCTCCATGCTCCTTTCTGTGCCCATGTACGACCGTTACTTTGTGCCATTCATGCGTCGAAGAACTGGAAATTCTAGGGGAATCACACTGCTTCAAAGGCTTGGTATTGGATTCGTCATCCAAGTTATAGCCACTGCAGCTGCTTATGTTGTGGAAGTTCGGCGGATGCATGTCATAAGAGAGAACCATATAGTAGGTGCGAAAGAAATTGTCCC
Organism: Juglans mandshurica; assembly: GCA_022457165.1. NCBI lineage: Eukaryota > Viridiplantae > Streptophyta > Magnoliopsida > Fagales > Juglandaceae > Juglans > Juglans mandshurica. Next base: position 477,963 of record CM039619.1, on the reverse strand, counting down.
CATGAGCATATTTTGGCTACTGCCCCAATATGTTCTGCTAGGCATCGCCGATGTGTTCAATGCAATTGGTTTGCTAGAATTCTTCTATGATCAGTCTCCAGAAGACATGAAAAGCCTTGGGACAACTTTCTTCACAAGTGGGGTTGGTGTTGGCAACTTCATGAACAGCTTTCTAGTGACAATGGTGGACAAAGTCACAGGAAGGGATGGAGGGAAGAGTTGGATAGGTAATAATCTGAATGAGAGTCACTTGGATTACTACTATGGCTTCCTTCTGGTCATATCCACACTCAATTTAGTAGCGTTTTTGTGGGCATCAAGTAAGTATATTTACAAGAAGGAAGTCACAGAAGCGAAGGAGCTGGTGGCTTATCATCATCAAACGGAGGGCAAAGTAGTCATAGATAGGTCTCCTCTGGGGTTACAAGTATGAATATATAATATAATATATAGGGATGGATGCATGCATGCATGCGTGATCACCTGCATGGTGCTGATCTTGCTAGCTAGCATGTAACCCTTATTAAATAAACGGTTTGTGCGGTTTTCATTTACTTTTAATCGTTGTTTTTAGCTAAAGTAACAATATACACCTATATAACTCTTTTATATTTTTTATAATTTATTTTTAAACAATTAATCAATAAATTAAATCAAGTCATTCCATTAAGCTTGTTCACTCGGGTCGAAATTTTTCCCAACCTGACCATTCGGGTCGGAATTTTTCTCAGCCCGGCCCGAAACCAGGATAACCATAAATATGGGTACATCCGGTCTAGATATCGGGTTTTAAACCCAAAACCCAATTTTTTTTTTCTTTTTGATTTAAATGTTTTGATATTTCTTATTTCATTTATTTATAAATTATACTTTTGAAATAGCCTTTGAATTTGTTTTGGAAGGCAAACGAATGGGGCGTTTGATTATCATGTGCACCCAGATTGTTTTAAACGAATGGGATCGATTATGGGAGGCTTGATGCCAATCAGAATAAGAAGTCAAATAGAGATGTTTAATTGGTTTTGCTGAAGAGTCCAAAACCAACCCAAATGATTCCTACCACGACACTATAAGAATGCGCGCAGCATGACGGTTTATTATTTACATCATCACTAAGTTGAATTTTTGTTAAAAAATAAAAGGTAAAGTCGGGAAACCCAGATTTTCGAGTTTTGATTCATCCGGGTTATGGCCCGATTTATAAGTGGTCTAATCCGGACCAGATTTTGGCTTAAGTTTGAAATCTAGATTTTGGTCCGGATATTATCAGATGAACAGTGCTACATTCCACTTAAAATTAAATTTTAATATTACAAAACTACCATCCGTTCATATAGAGTTGTAAAATAGTTGTAAGATTATATTTTCCTTTCTAGCTAATTAATATATATATATATATATATATATATATATATATCACTGACAAGTTTTTATATGAATTAATGCATGGAGGGTTTTCCTTAGAAGAAAAGATAGATATTAATGCATGTAATTGAGAGATAGATAGGCGGTATGTCTAGCTGCTATATATATATATATATATATATATATATATATATAATCTACTTCTAGATATGATATATGCAGTACTTGATCTAATTAATTAGGTTTTGAGGACAAATCAAATATTTTTATTATATATTATAGAGTTACGTAGCTAGTAATTAAGTAGTACTAAATATTAAGGCCAGAATCATGATTTATATATGTTCAAAGAAGATCATTTGAATGCTTTCAAAGATGCCTAATTAAAATAATATGGAGCCCAATATATACACATATAGATTTGGTTTGTGAGCGTATTATTGGCCCACGTATTGAAATTTTACATGGGACCGGACGGCCTGACTTGGGGCCCCACGCACGAAAAATAACCCAAGATGTCATAATTGCTACCAGGCATCTTTCAAAAATGAACAATTACTACACAGTACTAAAATAATAGTTAGTTGAAATATAAAGTTTAGATCTAACCATAAAAACTGGGCTTCTATTAATTATAAGCAGTCCAAATTAACTTGAATTATCGATCAACGAAAATCAACTAATTAGGACCTTAGGTTATGTTATAATTAGGGCTTAAAAAAAACTGAGAAATCAGTAAGCCGAACCGAATCGAGATGTTCCGTCCGGTTCCAATTTAGCAAAATCAGTTAAAAATCAATCTGGTTCTGATTTTGATCTTTAGAACACCTGTTCGAACCGAATCCATACATATATATATATATATATAATTTTTTAATTTTTTATATGATTTTTTATATTATATAAAATAATTATTATTATTTGATAGTTAATAATTACTAAATTTTGTGTAAGGGGCTTTTCCCCCTCTGTTTTAGCATATCTGAGAATGACAATTAAGGGAATAAGAAACCAAGGCCCAACCCAGAACAAATTCAACCCGGCTCACAGGTAGGCCCCCTGGACGCAACCTCTTTAAAGGAGCGTACTGCAGGGGATGAGACTTGTCGTCCTGAAGACCCCTTGAACAGTGTCCAGCTCCTTGAGTACATGTCCGCGTAACATGCGGGAAGTAAGGGGACCTTCGATCTTCTAACAATGAAACATCAATCGACGGACCACCAATTATGCCAGCAGGGTAAGACAAAGCGAGGAACCATGCAGCATTAATGACACCACTATCCGAGCTACACGCCACATCAATGACACTATCGCAGAGGCACACCGCATTAAAGAACTTTGATAGAAGGAACTGTAAAAAGATACGGGCTCCATGGGGGAGACACGATCTGTTCTCCTTAGATTTTCGGTATAAATAGTAACTCTCAGGTACGAGAAACGACTCTTTGATCCCTAGACTTTTTCATTATTTACAAACTTTCAAAATATGATACTAATTTTGACATCAAATACTCCTTGGCCCCAAAGCCACCCTCTCCCAGTTACCTCATTCTTTACGAAACACAACTTAACACTTTGAGTTTACTAATAGTTAATATTTGATGGGAAGTACTGCCACTAAAGAAGGTTTCAATTTTGTAGCTAATTACTGCGAATGCATGTCGAAGAGTACTGGGAAAAGCAAAAAATTGTAGGTATTAACTGAAAAATACATCAAGCCAGCTTTGATAATATTGTTATAATTGATTAAAGTTCCATTTATCTATATATATATATATATATATATATGAATAATTTTACATACAATTGTAAAGTGTATAAACGTCATGCGTGTTAACATAGCAGTAAATCAGCATGTACATCCGCAACACCTTGATGGCAGTTCCGCACAATTAGCAGCCATTTGACAACCTTTTTAGATCTTCCCGTGATATGTGCAGAACTTCACCATTTTATTATTCTAGTTTATTGTATTTATTTGCTTTCCTTCTTTGTATATTCTGTACTTAATTTTCGGGATTCTTTTAGACATTCTGGTTGTACAGAACAATCTTTTTAAATAGATTTCTCTCAAGTGGTCTTGGTAATTTTGAAACCAAGTCCTTTACGAAAACTTTCTCGGTATCAGAGCGTTTGCTCACGCTTGATCCTGTAATCCTGTACCAAATGGCATCCTCCAATTCTGCCACTCCAATTGTTTTCAATGCACCGAATGTAGTCCAACTCATCTCGGTGAAAATGGATGGTGAGAATTATTTGAATTGGATTTCTCAGTGCCTACCCGCACTAAGAAGTCACGATCTCGTGGGCTTCGTGGATGGATCTGAACCGTGCCCAGAGAAGCACCTGTCTGATTCTCAAGGCAAACCTTCAACTGAGATCAACCCTGCTTTCTAGTTTGTTCTTGGCTTACTCAACTCCACTCTTGCTAACCATGTTTTACCGTCCGTATATGGCTTAAACTCGGCAAAGCAAGTATGGACAACTTTGGCTAATAAATACGCATCTCATGCACGTTCTCGGGTTAGCACTCTCAAACGAAAATTGCAGAGTTTGCGCCAAGGAGGAATGAATTGTACTGAATTTCTAAACACTGCCAAGATATGTGCTGATAACTTGGCAGCTGCCGGGAAGCCTGTAGAAGAGGAAGATCTAATCTCCTACATTATAGGAGGTCTCAACCCGTCTTTTAATCCTTTCATTGTCTCTTGTTCTTTTGCCTTGCGGAACAACATGATGAGCTTGGATGATTTTCAATCGGAACTCTTGTCTTATGAGATTCTAATTGAAAATCAAAACCATGGAACTATGGAACAACAGAGTTTTGCTATGATGGCACCTTTCAAAGGCCACTTTCAAAATGGTTCGAAGAAGTCCCGAAACAACAACTTTCCACCTAATCAAAATGCTTTTCCACAAAGGAACTCGCAACCAAAATCGAAGAACTTTGGACCTATTGCACAGCAGCAAAATATCCGCAGTGGATCTTCCCATCAAAATTCTTTCCAACAGAATTCTACTCAGCAAAGCTTTTCTCCTCCAGTGCGTGCACCATGCCAGATTTGTGGTAGGACTAATCACAATGCTTTGGATTGTTTTCACAGGATGGATTATAGCTACCAAGGAAGGCACCCACCTTCTCAACTTGCAGCGATGGTAGCCCATAGCAATACAGTTCATGAAGATGGCACTTGGTATGCTGATAGTGGAGCCAACCAGCATATTACTAATGATTTGGCTAATCTCACTCTTCAAGAGACTTATGGTAGCACTGATACGGTAGCCGTGGGTAATGGTAATGGTCTTACTATTCAAAACACAGGTTCTTTTTCTCTACACACTCCACAAACAAATTTAACTTTCAACCGTGTTTTACATTGCCCCAATGCCATGGCCAATCTTCTTTCAATAAATCAATTTTGCATTGACAATGATTGTTTCTTTGTCCTAACGAATTCTCATTATTTTATTAAGGACAACAAAACAGGAGCCATCCTTCTGGAGGGTCCGAGTGAAGGTGGCCTCTATCCTGTGCATCTCAACAAAAATAGCATAAATAAATGTCGTGGACAAGTAGCCCTTTTTGGTGTTAAGACTTCCTTAGACGTGTGGCATGCAAGACTAGGACACCCCTCAGCTTCAATTACCAAGCGGGTCATAGATTCTTTCAAGCTTCCTCTTCAAGGGTCAACTACCAAAGATTATTTTTGCTCTGCTTGTCAGTTGGGAAAAAGTAAAAAGCTTCCCTTTCATGACTCCGATAGGGTGTCTCTAGGTCCTCTAGAAATTATTCATTCTGATGTATGGGTATCACCTATTAAGTCTCAAGGTAGTTGTCTCTATTATGTAATTTTTATTGACGACTATTCTAGATTTACATGGTTGTACCCTATTTCTCATAAATCAGATGTTTATTCTTGCTTTGTCAAATTCAAGCTTCTCGTTGAGAAGCTATTTTCTTGCAAAATTAAACAATTCCAATCTGATAATGGTGGTGAATTCACATCCAAACAATTTGTCTCCTTTTTAAATTCAAATGGGATTCATCATCGTTTAACTTGTCCTTATACGTCCCAACAAAATGGGATTGCTGAGCGTAAACACCGTCATATCATGGAAATTGGACTCTCTCTCCTCGCTCAGTCCAATCTTCTTACGTCCTTTTGGGTCGATGCCTTTTCCACTGCTATCCACCTCATTAATCGTCTCCCAACTCCTTTGTTAAATTTTGAGTCACCCTATAGCAAGTTGTTTCAAAAACCTCCAGATTATTCCCAACTTAGGACGTTTGGTTGTGCCTGTTACCCACCCTCTCTTGAGACCCTATGCACCTAACAAACTTGCCTTTCGAAGCAAACAGTGTATCTTCTTAGGGTATTCTTCTAACCATAAGGGATATCGGTGTCTTGATCCTATATCCAAAAAGGTCTATTTGTCCCGACATGTAATTTTTGATGAGAATTTATTTCCTGCACAGAGACAGGTGGACACCTCACGAACCTCCAGCTCTTCTCAACGGCATCCTTTTACCGAAAATTTCTCTCTACCCCACTCGATCACGTCAACTTTCCCCTTTAAACCGAATGAAACCTCTTTGGTCAATGATCCTCAAAATTCCAATTCAAATTCACCTTCCTTAACCGACCATATATTCTCTCCTTCACCCAATCCTCTCACGTCACCTTCCTTTTCTCATCCAAATAATAATTGTTTGACCACTCAAATTTCATCCTCCAATCAAATCTCTCCTCCATTAATTGAATCTTTCCAAATCCAATCTAACCAAAACACAACAGCCCCTACAACCGACAATTCCTCCCACTCTTCGGCTCAATCCATATTGAATGCTCCATTAAATTCTCCCATAATCCCCGTAATATCCTCCTCCACGGAAATTCCTTCTGCATCCGAAATTTTCTCTCCATCAGAATATAATTCCCATAATTCGAAAAACATTAATTCCCAACCTCCCTCAACTTTCAACGCTCCTATGATTGTGCCCCTTACCAATTCTTCCTCATCTCTCTCTCACGCTATCCCTCACAATATTCCTGACATACCGAACACCTCCCTTGAGATTTCCTTACCCGATAATGACTCATTCATTCCTCCAGAAAATCATACTCGCATGGTCACACGTTCCCAAACGGGCTCCCTACGACCAAAGTCTTTTTCCGACTACACCTCATTTTACGCAACAAAATATCCACCCATTGCTCTCAACACCACAATCTCTCTATCTGAACCAAAAACCTTTTCCCAAGCCATAATTTCTGAAGAGTGGAGAGATGCCATGGATCATGAGTATGCTGCGTTAATTAAAAACAACACTTGGACTCTTTGTCCTCGTCCCCTTGACCAACACATCATTGACACTAAGTGGGTATACAAAACGAAACAAAAAGAGGATGGGAGCCTTGATCGTCATAAGGCTCGGTTGGTCGCCAAAGGCTTTGAACAAGTTCATGGAATTGATTATTCAGAGACGTTCAATCCCGTTATCAAACCTGCCACGGTTCGACTTGTCTTAGCCATTGCCGTTCACTATGGTTGGCCCATACGCCAATTGGATGTTTCTAATGCCTTTCTTCACGGCACCATTGATGAAGAAGTTTTTATTGAACAACCTCGTGGCTACGTTGATCCTAATTTTCCTGATCATGTGTGTAAACTCAACAAGGCTCTTTATGGACTCAAACAAGCCCCTCGCGCTTGGTTCAAACGATTATCTCAGTCTCTTGTGGATCATGGCTTTATTGGGTCTCAGGTGGATCATTCCCTTTTTACTTATCAACATGGTGGTGTTCTCATTTATATTTTAATTTATGTTGATGATATACTAATCACGGGTTCTAGTGATTCTTTTATTTCCTCATTAATTGCTAAGCTTCACACAGAGTTTGCATTGAAGGATTTGGGTCTTCTTACTTTTTTTCTTGGAATCCAAGTGTTTCGGGACTTTCATGGCCTCCACCTTCGGCAAAGTAAGTACATCCTTGATGTGCTACATCGTGCTAAAATGCTTGGAGCCAAGCCCTACACTGCTCCATGTGTTGCAGGTGGCAAACTCTCCTCTACATCGGGGGAACCTCTTGAAAATATCACTGAGTATCATCAAATTGTGGGGGCTCTCCAATATTGCACCCTCACTCGTCCTGAAATTGCCTACTCTGTGAATCAGTTATGCCAACATCTTCATTCTCCCACCACTGCTCATTGGTCATTAGCCAAGCGTGTTTTACGCTACTTGAAGGGCACGATAGATCATGGGTTGTACTATACACGTGGTTCTCTTGACGTACGTGCTTTTACCGACTCTGATTGGGCAGGCGATCCTGATGATCGCCGATCTACTACTGGCTATGGAGTCTTTCTTGGCCCTTGCTTGGTCTCGTGGTGTGCCAAGAAGCAATCAGTTGTTTCCCGATCGAGTACAGAGGCTGAATATCGTGCTCTTGCAATGACCACAGCTGAAGTTTATTGGATTCGAATGGTTCTTAAAGATTCACGTATCTCCTTATCTTTTCCTCCAATTATTCATTGTGATAATCTTGGAGCTATCTCTCTTGCTTCGAATCCAGTGTTTCATGCTCGCACTAAGCATGTTGAAGTTGATGTTCATTTCATACGTGAGAAGGTTCAAAACCGAGATGTTTCCATTCGTTTCATTTCCACCGTTGATCAATTAGCTGACCTCTTCACCAAAGGTCTTTCGTCCTCTCGATTTTGCCTCTTGCGAGACAAGCTCATAGTTTCTGAGCCCCTCATTCGCTTGCGGGGGGATGTTAACATAGCAGTAAATCAGCATGTACATCCGCAACACCTTGATGGCAGTTCCGCACAATTAGCAGCCATTTGACAACCTTTTTAGATCTTCCCGTGATATGTGCAGAACTTCACCATTTTATTATTCCAGTTTATTGTATTTATTTGCTTTCCTTCTTTGTATATTCTGTACTTAATTTTCGGGATTCTTTTAGACATTCCAGTTGTACAGAACAATCTTTTTAAATAGATTTCCCTCAAGTGGTCTTGGTAATTTTGAAACCAAGTCCTTTACGAAAACTTTCTATGCGCGCACGTAATCGTTTTGAAAAAAAGTAAGTTCTACTATTAAAAAATTAATTTTTTTCACGTGGATCTCATGTTTTATTCACTTTTTTCAAAGCAATTATACGGCGGTTCCACAATTAACGATTGTAAATATATTTTCTCTATATATATAGTTTATTAAAATTAATGTTAACGCCAAACTATTAGTCCACGGGCCAGAAATTGGTATTAGAAAATTTTCATTACTGCTAGCTAGCTAGTATTTTCAGTTATTCATGCAGATTTTTCTTCCTTTCTTTCTTCTAATTATCTGTGCATAAAACATGATCCCTTTACTATTCAGTATTAATATGCCAACGTTATTAGGTAATTATTAGTACTACAAGCACTTCAAGTGATGTGCTTGCACAAAGTTGAAACAAGTATATCAAATTGATAACGGTAAATAGGTAAAATCGGATTGGACTAGATTGAAATGAGAAAAATTAAAAGTTTTAGTTTTGATAATGATTTGGTCCGTATCGATTTTCAAGTTTTTATAACAGGTGGGTACCGATTCAATTTCAAAAAATGTTCAAAATTAGATCAAACCGAACCGGTTTCATCTCTAATTATAACAAATATTACAACTGATTCAAAGACTAAAAAAACAATTATCATAAATGAGGTAGAAAGAAGAGAGGAGAAGTTGATTAAGGATGTTAAAAAAAAAACGGTTAAACCGGACCGAACCAGTGGGTTCACTCCGGTTTGTAAGCGATCTGATGTGGTACCAATTCTTAAAAACCAAAATCGGTCCTAAACCGGTGCAGTATCGGTTTTCATGTTTTGAAAATCAGTTTAAACCAGATTGAACTGGTATATATATTTATAATTTTTTATATTATATTATATTATATATATTATATACTAAATTGTTAATTAATATAACATGAAATTGTAATCTTATTATTCAAGTATATTAATCTTTTAACATAAAATTAATATAACATAAAATTAATATTAAGTTATTAATATAAACTTATTTTTGATATATTATATATAAAAATATATATTTTAAGGATAAATACATTTTTATACATTTAGTCATATATACTCATATAAATGTCTATAACTTATATAGATTATAGTTAAATTTAATATTATACTAGTATTTGTTAATTATTGTAAAATAATGTACTTATACTATAGTATAAATAGACTAATAGTTTAGCATATGTAAACATCATATTATTAATATATAAATAACCCGTAAAATCGAAAAGACCGGATCAGACTGGATCGAAATTAAAAAAATAATAATAAATTTCAGTTTTGATAGTGAATCGGTCTGTTTCGATTATTAAATTCTTAAAATCAGTATATATCAATTGGGATCTAAAAAATATACAAAACTAAATTGAACCGGATCATTTCCAACTCTAAAACTGATCATATATATATATATATATCATGCCAGTTGCGAAGAAAGTAGTAAACAATATTAATGTGGTCATGTATACGTGTTGAAGATTGCAATTGATCGTGCTTTGCCCTTTGTGAACGCATTAAAAGAAGTCAGATTTGAATTTATAAATTATATCCATTTAAGTTTTTAACTACTTATCAGCTTAATTAGTTCAAATGTTCGATGCCAATTAATATTGGCGTGACCCGGCCGGCCCGGCCCTTTAAAATTATATATGCAAGAACAATACTAGTCTTGGGCTCCCGTTGAGATTTTTTTTTTATTAATTTTTCTTACTTCATGATTAATGAAATGTTTTTTATTAATATTGTAAAATTTTTTATTTTTTAAAAATATGTAAATGAATTAAAAATATATGAAAAAAAGAGTAAAAAAAATACATAAAATATACTAATGACCACTTCCAGCAGTAACTATAGAGTAAGGAGAGGTTTTGGATGCTACTACCCCCCATCAGCCATCATTAATTAGTTTGGCAGTTTGGTAAAGACTTTGAGCTTTCACCGGTACCGACTAAGGTGAGGTTTTTTATAAGAGTAATTCTACATACAATCGTGAAGTACGTAAACGTCACATAACCGATTTGAAAAAGAGTAGGGTCTACTATTAAAAAATTAATTTTTTTAATATGGATCCCATATTTTATTCACTTTTTTCAAAACGATTACACAGCGGTTGCACAATTCACGATTGTAAATATATTTTTTCTTTTTATAATGGTTGAGAGGACACGTGTTTGTGAGATAAAAATTGAATAAAATATTATTAAAATATAATTTTTATTTAAAAATTTAAAAATATGAATATTTAAAAAAGTTATAATGATTAGATGAGATAAGTTGAGAGATTTTTTGTATCCAAACAATCCTTAAATAAATAATAAGAAATAATTTGTAAAAGTTCTAAATAAATAACATTTCTTCTAAAAAAGTGAATCTTACCTTAAAAAAAATATTATTTAGGTAAAATATTATTTATTAATAGAATTCATTCTTTTATAAAAAAATCTTATATAAAATTTATCTATTTAAAACTTTTACCAACCATTACTCAATAAATATTTTGCATGCAATTCGGTGAGAGTTGGTATTTTTGTGACGACGATTTTAATTACATCAAATAGGTCATAAATTAAACGAACTCCCTATCTTTTTCCATCGCCAAAATTAATTAAGTTCACCTCAGGAATAGTGTGTATACATATAAGAAAAGACAATTTCTATTTGCAAACCTCACTAAAAAACTGTATGCATATATCTTTTATTAAATAAAAAAAATTAAAAGAAATATTTTTATAATTTTAAAATATTTTAAATATAAAATTGCCTAGATAAGGAAATATCTGCATCCGTGCCAAAAGCTAGCTATTCTCTGCGTGTTAGTTTACCTGCCCAAAGATACAGTTCAGCCCATTTATTTGACTTTCTTATTAGACCATCTATATAAATATATATATATACAGAGTAGGTGAAAGTAACGTACACGTTTGTCTAATTTAATTATATGGTTATTTTTAGGAATTAATATTGTTTTTATTAAGAAATTTTTTTTATTAATAATGTAATGGTTTTTGAAAAAATATATATAATTTCTAACATCAAAAATTTAACAGTTACTCATAATTAAGTAGATGATAAATAATTATACGCTTTCATTTTTTTTTCTTAAGTAGATGATAATTAAGTAGATGAGAATCACAAGATAAATAATTGTTTTATCTTGGTTTCTCCCTGCCATTTATTTACTATAGATTAAAACCAGAATAGTTACAAAACATAATCCTTAAAAATTTTCAGAGTATATGTTTCAACGTGAAAAGAGTAGATGGAATTAAAATTATGTCTTAGAAAATATGATTCTCACAATAATGGCATGTGAGAAGTGGGGACAAGAAAAGATATAAAAGATCAAAGTGAAAATATAAGCCACTCCTATCTTTACAAGGCCCTCACCTCTGATTCACTTTCTTGCCCAATGCTAAAACACTAAAAGCATAACTTTCAAATAATTTATCAATTGAGAAAAACAAACACTTTTTTCTTAGAAGACATCAAGAAACTGACCATACGGAGGAACTCATTCCATGAGTACGGTTTTATCCTAATAACAACTGTTGTCTTCTCCTCCTCCTCTTCCATGGAAGTAAAGCACACCAAAGCTGCAACAACAACCAAACTCATGAGTAGAATGTCTTCAAATAATGTAGCAGACTACAATATTTTTTAATCATTCTTACTTTTCAACCGTTGAGTCCGAACAGCTGATCTCAGAGTCCTCTCCATCTTCACTTGAAAATATAGTATCGGAAACAAACAAACACCACCAAACAGAATCGGAAAAACAAAATGGAAATCGATGGCCACCCTGGAAAGGAGTCGTTCGGTCGGTCAAGATGTTGTTGGAGTCGCTGGCCCTGAGTTGCTGCGCATGGCGTCGACAGAAGATGAATCGCGATGGTTTGAGAACTCCATGCGTTTCCTTTAAACCGCACATCGGCGCAACGCGCCACTCATGTTGGCTCCCAATCCGGTCGACTGCAAGATCGGCAGGTGAGGCTTCTCCCAGTGGTGTGCGTGTCAGACGATAGTCACCGGAGAAGCTCAAAACGGCTACCCCTTTATTCGACTGAAAACTTGAAAAAAACAAACAAAATAACCAAAGGAAACCACCAGAGATGAAGGGCCGGTGAGGAGAGGGAGGAGAGGAAGAGGAAGAATGAGCCACAGCTCCCTTTCCCCCCAGCTGGATTCAGACGAGCGAGTTTCTAGAGAGAGAAGGTCTGGTTTCTAAAGAGAGGGAATTCTATAGCGAGTTTCATTTTTTTTGTAAATAGTAATAATTTAACACGGATTTAACGGAAAGGTAACGGAAAATAATTAAAATTAGTGTAATTCCATTAAGACAAGAATCTTCGTTTGATAGCCTCTTATATAATATACTAGGTGAAAGCAACGTGCAATGCACGTTTGCTTAATTTATGTTTAATTTTTTTGTTAATAATTATTTTTTTTATTAATAAGGACATAATGTTTTAGGTTAATTAAATAACGATGTAATGTTTATGTAATTTATAAATAATTACACGCTGCAATATATTATAAAAAAAGAGAATTAATAGAAGTTTTAACATGATCCTATAAATAAACATCACAAGTAAAATATATCATTGCATACCAAAATATCTATCTCTACAGCATTTCTGGAATATGCAGGAAAAAATAAAAAAAAAAGGTGGTGCAGCCGGTAAGACCAAATGTGATTATTTTGAAATTAAACTTGGGAGGGAAAACATTTTTGTACTTTCTCTGAACAAAATTGAAATATTGTTTCTAAGTAACAAATAATTGGAATATAAATTATTTATGGAAACATCAAAGGATTCATATTTTAAACTAATGTTTTTGTTGGATTTTTATTATAATGCTTTCATATTATAACGAATACGAAAAGACATATTTACATAAATCTATTTTCCTATTATAACGTATTTTCAAATTGGAAATTGAATCAATGATTTATTATTATAATAAATTTGCTTTATTAGCATATTTAAAGATATTAATAGTGGAATAGAAACCAACAAAAACTATAAAAGTAGCCACAAACAGAATGTAAAGGAAAATATGATTGTATCTCTGTGTTCTGTAATTATTACAAACAGAGGGAAAGTTAATGAAAACAAGTATATTCCGTTAAAACAAGAAATTTCTATTAAAATAAGAAAATTCCGTTTCATAGGCTCTTTATATGTAGAGATATATATATATATATATATATATATATATATGTGTGTGTGTGTGAACTAAAATGGATCCTCATATATATATATATATAATAATAATCATGTACTAATTAATCATTAATTATAATTTATGGGTACTGCAATAATCAGCGCCGACCACTAAATAAGTACTGCATGATCATCGAGTGGCAATGTGGTTGCAGCATTGGACTGGGTCAAGTACTTCAACCATTGCGTGGTCAAGCAAGGAAAAAGAACAAGTAAAATTAAGGGAAGTAGATGAATCTAATTTTAAATTAAGTTTAATATTTAAATATTTAATTTTCAAATCATTAAATTCATTTCAATTAAAAACTTTTTTTACATATAGAACCTATAACTTTTTTCAACTCTACACTTCTTTACACGTAAGATTTATAATATTTTTCAATTTATAATAAATATATTTAAATTCATTTTAACATCCAAATACATCTAAATTCATCTTTAATGAGCTATACAAAACTCATTTCATTATCTTGATTTATTATTATTTATAAAGAACTCGATTCATCTCAATTTAACTCAACATTCAAACGGGCTAATGAAGAAATTTGACCGGGTAAATTCCAAATGCCTTAACTTAATTGGTGAACTGCATCATCATCATCAAAGATCCCCATCAGTTCCTTATACACGTACAGCATCGATCCTTGTTAGTTGGCCTATATATATATATCTGATCATCATGTATGTTTTTGTTCCTGATAAAACCTAGCTATTATGAAAGTAGCTAGATCATAGGATCATTAGTCGTAGAAAAAAGAAAGATTAAGGAGAGGATAATTAAAGATTATATTGCGAATTATTCAAAGCATGCAATTACCAAATGAATTAGGTACTGATCTTTCTTGTTGGTCTTTTTGTGGCACTGATTGAGAAAGGTCGGCATAACGAAAAAGCAGCAGCTGCATGCATGCTTATAATTCAACGACATCGCTCTAGAAGATTTATTACTGATCAACTACTTCAGTTGACTTGGAACGTAGATATCGAAGGGCCGGCCGGGACTATCTACACAAGTAGTACTTGAATACTTATATATAGTACTATATAGTATATATATATGAAAAAGTCAGAGTACTCATTATTTTGATCGGAAAAGTCCCTATATATATAGCTATCAATATTATTATATATTTATATATATATATATATATATATATATATTATCTCCACAGTAGCTCTCATTATTTTATGAGAAAAAATTATTCTGCCATTTCAAGTGTATCGCTTTTTTTTTTTTTTTTTTTTAAATATTAAAATGTATTAAAAAAATATAAAATTAAAAATTAGAAAAATAACTAAAAACCAAAAGTGGTACAGTTGAGCGGGCTTTATTTTATGAGTACCTACCGAAAAGGTAAAAACGTAATTTTTTTATTTTTCTTTATTTTTCATATATTTTTTTAATCATCATAAATATTTTAAAATAAAAAAAAAAATTCACAACATTAATAAAAAACACTTATTTAATCACTAAATAAATAAAAAATCTCATTCGAGACGCAAATTCGATCTCAAAACATTTGTGTTAATGTTGATCGGACGATTCTCTACCTGAAGCCATGCATACTAAGAAAAGTCTATACCTAAAAGTACCATCGAATTAATAATTTCTTAGTAATTTGTACTACTTGCTAGGAGCTAGACACATGACTAATTAATTACATTAATATTGGTTCAATCACCAATTTCTAGCTTTTGTAATTCGACTAGGATGCAACTCCTCGCGAGGAATTGGTAGTCATGGTTCAATCACCAATGATCTTGTGGAGTACGATATGCATGCTACGTACTCCACAAGATCATTAATAATTTAATTCCCATTGGTAGTCATGCGTAGTTGAATTTTTATATAATTAAGGTTCTTTAAGGTAGCAATCTGGTGAAGAAATGCAGCGAGTAAGCTACAGCTAGGGAATTGTCAAAGCAAAGGCATATATTAATATCATCGATCAAGTGCTAATTAAGATCAAGTTCAAGTGGTACTACTATTGAGTTGTTAGACGTTGGTAGTCATGATTTGTACGTTTTGTATATAATATATCTAATTAATTAGAACTTAATTGGAAGCTGATCCGATCCTGGCGTGCAAATTTGAACGGATTCAAAAAGGCCAGGAATATTTACCAAACAAAGATGCTAAAGTTGTACTTTAGATTCAAGGTCAAATATTTTGCCTCTATTTAATTTGAATGAAGTGAAAAAGCTAGCTGGCTAGGATTTACCTTTAATTCATGTTGGCGTGAGCTATATTTGGAAACAGAAGAATTATAGATATTTCAAATTAGCAAGATCACGTTGATGTAGATAAAATGGTCAAGCAGGATTCTAGCCGATATTGTTGTATTGATAAGTTTAGATTTCAATTCTTGTAATTTATGTAAATCATTTTCTGCTGTAAATCATTATTGGAATATATGAAAACACAGAAGTTTGACATGGTATCAGAGACATACGATCTCTAGCTCTCTGCTCGTACTCCTTAATCTTCAACACGTCCCTCTTTTTCACTGTCCATGGCGGATTCTGACGACTCCCACCAGTCTGTCGATACGTCCCAATTATCTGACTCCATCCTTGAGTTGACTACCAATATGACCGAAGCCTTGAACAAGGCCCAGACCCCGAATATTACCACTGAAACTTCCGCTGCCCCGATCAACATCAAGTTGGATGGTTCCAACTATGCCCTATGGTCTTAGGTTATCGAGATGTACATCTCTGGCAAAGACAAACTGGGATATATCAATGGTGATTCTCCCCAACCGATCCCAACCGACCCCTCCTTTTGCAAGTGGCGCACTGACAACGCCATTGTTAAAGGTTGGTTAATAAACTCAATGGACTCCTCACTGATCAGTAACTTTATCCGTTTTCCCACGGCTAAAGTAGTTTGGGATTCCATTGCCACAACTTATTTTGATGGTAGTGATACTTCTCAAGTTTATGATCTCAGACGCCGCGTGACTCGACTTCGGCAAGCCTCTAGTTCTCTTGAAATTGACTTTCGTCGCCCAAATCCTATGGAATGCTCTATTGATATTCAGCATTTTAATCGACTCACTAAGGAAGATCGTGTTTATGTCTTCTTGGATGGGCTTGATGATCGACTAGACAAAATCCGTGGTGATGTCCTTCAGATGAACCTGTTTCCTACTGTTGAACAGGCCTATGCCCATGTTCGACGAGAGGGCACTAGACAGCAAGTGATGACCACATGGGATCCTGAAGTCACCAAGGGAGCAGTTTTAGCCTCCAAGGGCCTCACATTGAGCCCCTCTGTCCATGGCAAATTTGCCAAGACCCGACCTCCCACCAATGGTATCAAATGCTCTCACTATGGCAACTAGAAACCTGCTTTAAACTGCATGGCAACCCTGACTGGTGGCATGATCTACAAGCCCAAAAACGCCATGATGTTGCTGACACTGATGGAGGTACTGGAAAGGCTGCTGTTGCTGCTGCCGAACCACACTTGTCTCTCATTCCGCAAGCTGCACGGTCTCAGGATATTTCTTCTCCCTCGGACCCAGGTACAATTAGTTTTGCTCTTCTTAGTCCTCACCAAGATGCGGATAGCTTTGCTTGGCTTCTTGACTCGGGGGCTACCGACCATATGACTTTTGATGCCATGGATTTCTCGGAGACTTCTCCTCCACGACGCACTAGCATTGCCAATGCTAATGGCATTGTTTCCCCAGTAACTGGAGCTGGCTCTGTGAATTTATCTCCCTCTCTACATTTATCCAACACTTTACTTGTCCCGTCACTTTCCCATAAATTGTTGTCTGTAGGTCAAATTACTACTGACCTGGGATGTGTTGTATTAATTTACCCTACTTTCTATCTTCTTCAGGATATTCTCACCAAGGAAATAATTGGGCGTGGTACTAAGCGGGGGGATTATATTATGTGGATGACTTCAGTACTGGCCGGGCACATCACATGCACCATTCGACCAGTGCTAAAGAGACACAGATTTGGCTTTGGCATCATCACTTGGGGTATCCATCTTTTATCTATTTGAAGCATATTTTTCCCGATTTGTTTCTACATTTACAGCCTCCTACGTTTAAATGTGACACTTGTATTTTGGCCAAAAGCCACCGAACCACATTTCCGTTGAGCATGAATAAAAGTGACACTCCATTTGCGTTAATTCATTCTGATGTGTGGGGTCCCTCACCTATTACTACTTTGTTGGGCTTCCTTTGGTTTGTCATATTTGTAGATGATTGTACCCGTATGATGTGGCTTTACTTAATGAAACACAAAGATGAAGTGGCCACTGTGTTTGAAACTTTCCATGTTATGGTTTGTACTCAGTACAGTGCGAACATTAAGGTTCTCCATTCTGACAATGGTGGTGAATACGTCAATCACCGACTTCAAACGTATTTCACTCAACATGGTCTTATTCATGAAACTTCATGCCCACAAACACCTCAACAAAACGGTGTTGCCGAGCAGAAGAACCAGCATCTTCTTGAGATTGCTCGTGCACTTCTACTTGGTGCTCATATGCCCAACCGTTTTTGGCCTGATGCCGTATCTACTACGATTTATCTCCTCAACCAAATGCCCTCCAAGGTGAGGGAGAAAAAAAATAGATCCGTTTCCAAGAACTGGTGAGTTGAATCTGGTGAGTTGAATGAACCGAATGCTAAGTCATTGCATGAGTGTGATGATTCGTATGACCCACTTGAGGGTGATGGTTTGAATGGGTCAAATACTAAGTCACCGCAGGAGTGTGATGATTTGTATGGACCGAATGCTAAGTCTAGTTCTTTGCCGAGTTCTGAAGACAATTTATGTCCTGATGTGGAGCCTGATATATGCACTAGCGTTCCAGTACTATCTGTGATTGAAGATGAATCCCCCCAGTCTGAAGTACCCGCTTGTTCATCTCCTGAGAATAACCATAGGGTAAGTAATCTCACCACACCTTTACATTATGATAATATAGACATGTATGTGGGATATACCTTACCTTTCAGGCACAATTGTGGCAAGGCACCCAATAGATATTCACCAGATGTTGAAGACTGCAGATCAAGGTACCCAATTGCCAACTATGTCTCCACCAAGAACTTCTCTGAACCTCTCAAAAATTTTGCAAGCTTTCCTCGTGTAAGGTTCCTGCTAGCGTCCATGAAGCACTAGAAAGTTCAAAATGGACTCAAGCCATAGAAGAAGAAATGGAGGCACTACTGAAAAATAATACATGGGCTCTCGTTCCATTACTTGAAGGAAAAAAAAGTAGGGTATAGATGGGTATTCTCTATTAAACACAAGCCAGATGGGTCTATTGAGTGGTACAAAACAAGGCTTGTAGCGAAAGGGTATATACAGACATATGGCATTGACTACCAAGAGACTTTCTTACCGGTAGCCAAGTTGAATACAGTCAGAGTGTTATTATCTCTTGTAGCAAACTTCGACTGGCCATTGCATCAATTTGATGTTAAGAACGCGTTCCTCCATGGCAATCTTGAAGAGGAGGTTTACATGGATATTCCCCTAGGGTACACGGCATCCTAAAAAACAGAAGTAGTGTGTAAATTGCAGCGATCTTTGTATGGACTGAAACAATCATCGAGAGCATGGTTTAGGCGGTTTAGCTTGTCAATGAAGAAATATGGATTCAAACAAAGTAAATTCGACCATACTTTGTTTCTAAAACATCAACTGGGCAAGGTAACAGTTTTGATAGTTTATGTAGATGATATGATTATCACAGGAGATGATGCAGAAGAAATATCTCAACTTGAAAAGCAATTGGCTACCGAGTTCGAGATGAAGAATTTGGGAGGACTCAAGTATTTTTTGGGAATTGAAGTGGCCAGGTCTAAACAGGATATATTTCTTTCTCAACAAAAATATATACTGGACTTACTAGCCGAGGTGGGAATGTTGGAGTGTAAGCCTGTAGACACCCCAATTGTTCAAAACCACGGACTTGGAGAATATCCGAGTCAAGTTCCAACTGATAAAGGAAGATACCAAAGATTAGTTGGGAAACTCATTTATTTCTCACACACTCATCCAGATATTGCATATGTTGTGAGTGTTGTAAGTTAGTTTATGCACAATCCTAGTAAGAATCATATGGAGGCAGTAACTCGGATCCTTCAATATTTGAAGTCATCTTCGGGCAAAGGTCTTATGTTCTCAAAGTATAATAGTCAACTGAAAGTTGAGGGCTATACGGATGCAGATTGGGCAGGTAATATCACTGATAGAAAATCAACCTCAGGGTACTTTATGTTTGTTGGAGGAAACCTTGTAACCTGGAGAAGTAAAAAACAGAAGGTGGTGGCGTTGTCAAGTGCTAAAGCGGAATTTAGGGGGATGGCTAAAGGCCTTTGTGAGCTCCTAACTGAAATTGGCTTTACTCCTACTTCAGAAATGGACTTGTTTTGCGACAATAAGGCAGCCATTGCTATTTCTCATAATCCTTTTCAACATGACCGCACTAAACATGTGGAGATAGACCAACACTTTGTTAAAGAGAATCTTGAAGCAAAAACAATCCATTTTCCATTTGTGAAGTCTGAAGATCAATTGGCAGATATACTTACAAAGGATGTGTCTAGTCGGGTCTTTTATAACTCACTGGACAAGTTGCGCATTCAAGACCCCCATGCATCAACTTGAGGGGGAGTGTTGGCGTGAGCTATATTTGGAAACAGAGGAATTATAGGCATTTCAAATTAGCAAGATACGTTGATGTAGATAAAATGGTCAAGCGGGATTCTAGCCGATATTGTTGTATTGATAAGTTTAGATTTCAATTATTGTTATTTATGTAAATCATTTTCTACTGTAAATCATTATTGGAATATATGAAAACAGAGAAGTTTGACAATTTATATTTGATCGATACCATTCATCATCAATATCATGATGTTCGATCGATCTCTGACCCGGGGGCTAGAACGAAATTATTTAGACATGAAAGATAAGCAATCTAATATTCAAATGGGACCTGATCAGTTTTAATCAGAAAGAGAAATGTTTTGGGTCTCGAAAAAATGTCCCGAATGAGATTTTTTTTTTTTTTACCGAATGATTAAGAAAATATTTTTTAATGATGTTGTAAATTTTTTATTTTTTTAAAAAATGTTTATGATAATTAAAAAAATACATAAAAAAAAAAAAGAAAAAAGAAGAAAAAAAAATACACTATTCAGGATATTTTTTGGAATCAGTACTCAATCAGAAATAGTAGTATTTTGGATAGCATATATGCATTAAAAATTTTCAACAAATCGTTACCCCACCACGTCCCCAAGTCTTAATTTGCAACACTTTTTCGAAAGATCAAAGCCGCGTTCTCACCCTTTAGTTATATTTCTGTCTTTTTTTTATTTATCATTGATATTCCCTCTTGTTTTTTACTTGTTGACAATTCCACACGTAGAGATGCCATACATTAAGAGTCTACGTGTTAGGTCACCTGTCGACCCTGGTTCCCTTGATAACGCTCTTTATAAAATCCCACGTTGTGACATCTCCTTTCCACCACAAAACACGCATACATTATAATTCCACCACTGCTCACACTTCCACGTACTATTCCATCAATGGCTGCTGCTTCTTCTTCTTCTTCTTCTCCCATTTTCACTTTAGCTTTCCTGTTGTTATTCATGGGAAGCATCAACGCTCAACTTTCAACTGGTTTTTATTCCAGCTCTTGTCCAAAGCTCTTTTCCACTGTCAAATCCACAGTGCGGTCTGCAATATCCAAGGAAACCCGAATGGGTGCCTCTCTCCTCCGCTTATTCTTCCATGATTGCTTCGTCAATGTAAGTTTTTTTTTTCCCCCTCCCAATTGCAAACCGACATTCCCTGATTAAATCATGATCGCGAGGACGGCACGTTATCTTTTTTTTTCTAAGCATTTTTCTAGGCAAAAATGACGTTCCCAGAGCTGTAAGCATATTTCTTTTGAAAGAAAGTTGATAAATTTGAAATATACATGTAAAATAATTTTTTTAATAATTTATCTCTTTTTTTCAAATAGACTGCGCGAGAAACCCTAAAATTTTATCTAGCATTAAACTTTTTTAAGAGCATATATAGTTATAGTCACATATTTTCACAACCCGAGCTAGCTCAACGTCCAAATTAACTGCCACGTATACATCGTATGCAGCAAAGCCTACTACTTGAAGTCGACTACATTTCTTGTATATGTCACTAATCAATGTCTATATCTAAGAAGACCGCGCGTGTTCTTATGTTATTTCAGTGTTTAATATTGTTGGGGATAATTTTCAGATAACTATGCTGAAAAAGCATTAATTCATTAATTAATTATGTATATATGGTGGTGATTAAAAAGTAAAGAGAAATGTTACTTATCTTCTCCACGTCACATATTAACATATGATTTATCATTTTTGTCATTCTATTTAAACATATATATTTATGTATAAATATGTATGTTTAAATAGAAGGACAAAAAAGACAAAGCAGATATTGATATGTGGTATAAAGAATGATAAATAGTATTTTTCAAAAGTAAAACAGAGTTTTGAGCCCTTTGTTTTCTAATGAATGGTACTTCTTTCCGAGAAAGTTCCCAGAAGAGGAAAAGGATGATTCTAAACCCACAAGTCTTTCAAATGAATCATGTATGCCGACATGAACTTTGCTTTACTTTGTTTTCCCCTTCCATGGTTTTTAATATAATTTATTGCTGGAACATATTTGTTTGACTTACTTATACGTACCCAGAATAAATATATATATATATATATATATATATATATATATATATATATATCACGTTGGCGATTGATCTGCTAAATCTGTATTAGCCCAAATTAACAGTAGATATATAATACTTGATCATCGATGATAGGGATGTGACGGCTCGATTCTGCTTGATGACACGTCCAGCTTGAGAGGAGAGAAGAATGCAGTTCCCAATCGGAACTCAGCCAGAGGATTCAATGTTATCGACGATGTAAAGTCTGCAGTGGAGAATGTGTGTCCCGGTGTGGTCTCTTGTGCCGACATACTCGCCATTGCTGCTCGCGATTCCGTTGTCACTGTACGTATATATGTTCATTTGGTCGATTTACTTTTCCAGCTTCCATATTATTGCATTAAATGTCTAGCTAGCTACACAATAATTCAGGACCCAATATTTATGCATGATATATATATATATATATACATATTGTTTGAAAATATATATATATATATATATATATATATATATATATATGCAGACAATAGATGACATGTTCTTTTTTTCTTTTTGCAGCTCGGGGGACCCAATTGGGATGTAAAACTTGGAAGGAGAGACGCTAGGACTGCAAGCCAATCTGCTGCCAATAACGGCATTCCTCCTCCAACTTCTAACCTAAACCGACTCATCTCTACATTTAGTAACGTTGGGCTTTCCACCAGGGACATGGTGGCTTTATCTGGTCTGATCTCTGTCTGTCTCCTGTTTTTTTATATTACATCGTTCAATTGCACATTATGTTATTATAGTAACATGATTAATTAATACTACTGTCGATCGGCTTTCCCAACCTTTTTAATATATACTTTGTGAAGTAAATTAGTAATTGTATATTTGAATGTTAATCCAACTGATCATTCGTGCATGGGTTTGTACGTGAAACAAGCAGGGGCTCACACAATTGGGCAAGCAAGGTGCACATCCTTCAGAGCTCGCATATACAACGAGACCAACATCGACCCTTCATTTGCTAGAACAAGGCAATCAAACTGCCCAAGAACCAATGGTACAGGGGACAACAATCTGGCACCTCTTGATGTGCAAACTTCAACAGTGTTTGACAATAACTACTACAAGAACCTACTCCAAAACAGAGGACTTCTTCACTCTGACCAGCAACTATTCAATGGTGGATCCACAGATTCCATTGTACGCACTTACAGCAACAATCCCGGCAATTTCCAATCTGATTTTGTTGCTGCCATGATCAAGATGGGAGATATCAAACCCCTCACCGGATCAAAGGGAGAGATTAGAAAGAACTGTAGGAGGTTGAACTAGACGTACCTAGTAGCTAGGATCGAGTCTTTGTTTCTCGGATTCAGAATAAATTACCCACCCATTTAATTAGGAGCTTTCCTTTCAGCATAAAATATAATATATGGTTGTGATGTTTTTTGTGAAACGTATGTACCAGTGGCGATGATGATCACCACTTTATATGTATGTGGTAGAGAGAAACGCTTGATCAGTGCAATACTTTGGGATCGATCAAGTAGGATTGAAATTAAAAAGAAATTTGTGATTTTCCTTTTAGTACTGTTTAATGGAGAGAAGCTAGCTTTTATTATAATGCTTATAATATATATATATATATATATATATATATATATAAAATAAATATTGGACAAGATGATTGAATGAAAGTGTGAACAAAATTTATTGTCCATACAGTGATGATAACATAGAAATTAGATAATATTAAACTAAATTTAAGATTATTTTATGGACGAAATAAAAAAGCAACGTCACATAATTTGGGATCGAAATCGTAAAAATAATTCTCCACCTTAATATTAATTATCAAGGAAAATGATAGGAATCCCGTTCAATTTTCTGGCTTTTTTTTTTTACTTAATGATTAAGAAAATGTTGTTTAATAATATTGTGAATTTAAAAAAAAACATTTTAAAAGTGTTAAAAAAATGATGTGAAAAAAAAAAGTTTTAAATATTTTTCTTTTTTTTCACAACATTTTTTTAACACTTTTAAATTTTTTTTTAAAAAAAAAAAACTCACAATATTATTAAATAAAATTTTCTTAATCATTAAGAAAAAAACTAAAAGAAAAAAACCGAAAAAATTGAACGGGATCCCAGCAGATCACTAGCATTGTCCTAATTATCAATTATCAGGCTATTCTCAGATTCCGACAGTACTGTCTGACAATGTCAATCAACTCGTAATGCTGATGGGCTTTTGCGGAGTTTGGGCTTGATGGGCATTAAACGTAGTTAGTGGCCTGAACTCATTCCAATTTAAAGATCTCATACTGATCTACTCGTACTACGAATGGGCTGAGGCTCATTCTTAGAGGTTATAGAACTCATATTCTTTTCTTTTGTAGCAGCCTAATCCCGGTTAGACTCTACACCCTGCTTTCGGACTATTATATCATCTGATCTGATCTGATCTGATCTGATCTCTCAAGTCAGGCAGAGAACGGAAAATCCAGTTTTATTAGATGCATGGATGAACCCTATTCCTAATTTTGTAATCAGATTGATTAACGATTTCATCCGTTGATAGATTATTAGAGGGTTAATGTTTTTCTTGGGTTGACTTTTATATAGACCTGATCTACAGTACTTGTATAAAAAAAAGATATATACAAGCTTCAAATACACAAATTTCACATAAGTCCTTTATAAAAAAGATGATCCCACCATGAAAAAGTATGAAAAACTTACTTTTTCTTGATGGACTCCACATTTTTACAAAATGTTTGTACAAGGCTGGTACATTTGGGGCGTGTGCCCAGCATTACTAAAAAAAAATAGACTTGATCTACAGTAAAAATACAGGCCCCATACTACACTTTTTTTAAAAAATAAAATAAAAGAGGACAAAGCCCAATTTTATTTATAAACCCTCAATTATGACGAAGGAATACCATAATAACTAGAGAAAAGATATTTACAACAGTGAATTGTGCAACCGCCACATAATCACTTTGAAAAAAGTGAATAAAATGTGGGACCTACATGAAAAAATTAATTTTTTAATAGTGGACCATACTCTTTTTCAAAACGATTAAATGGAATTTATGCATTTTACGGTTGTATATAGAATTACTCTAATAACAAATCAACTTCTAGACTATACAAAAATCTAGATACATCGCAAAATAAAGAAAAACTAGAGAAAGTAAAAAATCGTGAATATGGACCGTGTATATTCAGCCCTATCATTTATAGCACAAGTAAACTAGCCCTTTCAATTCAAAGAGTTCCTATAATGTCTCTAGTGGCTGACGAGATCTCTCTTGTAATCCTTTTGCACTCGGTTTAGTCAAAATGTTTGCAAATTGGTTTACTTCTCTAGAAATGTGCTTAATTGTAAGAACTAAATCTTTTGATAGGCATAAGATTCTCTCACAATCCTCTCTTACTTCCCAGTTAAGACGGCTATGTATGTCCATTCCACCAATTTACAAGGATCTGTGAATCGGTCTCAACGTAACTCTACTCAGGTTCCACCTTATGCAAACTTTAAAGCCATCTAGTAGACCACATACCTCAGCCATTGTGTTTGTTCCCTATCCATAGCAGGCAAAAAAACCTACAATCAAATCCCCTCTTGAGTTTCGGATTACCCCTCCCCCACCACAAATATCTTTGTTGCCCAAACTACATGCACCCATCTACATTCAACTTGACGAAACTTGAAACTGGGGGGGTCCATCGCAAAACCAAAACTTTTGGTGTTCTGATAACATGATATGATATGATGATATGATCTCTTTGACCCTACGATATATAAATGATGACCAAGCTTTTGATCTACCTAATTAATTAATTAAGCTGTTTCAGGAGGAGGAGGATGAGCGCCACGATATACATCATGTCCAAGCTTTTCTAGCTAAGCTTAATTTTCATTATTGCTTATATAAAAATTCGCTGTTAAGAAAAAAAAATTATCCGGCCCATGCATTAATGCTGACATGATCATTCTCCTAATCTTTACAATTATTCAGCCCACATCATGGATGCCATGCGCGGTGAAAGATAGATTTTATATATATGATTTTGATCTTCATGTATCGATCGTCATGTGTTTGTGATTCTTTTAAAGTCAGTTTATAAAGAATTCATGAGCTGCCTAGTCTAATTAGAGAAGAGGGATCATATTTTTATCGATCGTGACTTTATGAAAGAGTAATGTTATACATCACACTCTTATCTTATTTTGATCATACTAAGTAGTATGTGACACATTTATCACTATTATATGATAAAGAAGCATGCAATAAATGATTATTTAATTGTGATAAATATGTCACATTATACTTAGTGAGATGAAAGTGAGATGGTAGTATGGTCTATAGAATTTTTCTATATGAAATGATATTTCTGGACGTGAATTACAACCAATCTGTCTCTCTTCCATTGAGATTCGAGTGTAGACATGTGCGAGAGAGAGAGAGAAAGATGCCTAGACATTGGTCAAGTGGGTTAATTTAGTACTTCTTATTTATTGGTTAATGTGATTACAGAAGTCCGAAATTTTGCAGCACTTATTTATTGGTTAATGGAAGATCAAGAGAAAATGAAGCTCCGTGTCGAGATTATGTTAAAAAAAACAAGTCATGTTGATCAGATTATAATGTTATTATATATAATTGGATTGTACATGATGAATATTCTTTAGATCATGTTGTATATGCAAACTTCAAATTCCTTTCACAATTCCACTCATCATCAGCATCATCATCATGAATATTACAACATTTTCCGGAGAAGGTACGATGTATGTATATATATATATATATATATATATATATATATATATATATATATATTTATATATATGTATGCATGCAATATTCCCAGCTTTCATCCCGGCCTTTCTACTTGGATCTTATTAGATATATGTATGTATATATATATATATGTACGATGTATGTATATATATATATGTATGTATGTATGTATGCAATACTTCCTCCAAACTGTTCCAGATCTGAAGAATAAGGAGGAATTCCTGCTAGATAACATCACCTAGATATTCACTAATCCAAGCCCCTGCTGCTAGCCTGCTACTACTACTTCACAAAAAGAAAAAACAACTGCTTCTTCTTCTGCTAAATCTGATAAATCCTTCAAAGGCATATATATTGGATCTTATTATTATTATTATTATTATTATATATATATATATATGTACGATGTATGTATATATATATATATATATATATGTATGTATGTATGCAATATTCCCAGCTTTGATCCCGGCCATTTTACTTGGATCTTATTAGATATTTACACGTGAGAAAGTGCATCGTATTTTATACTTTTCCCTTCTCTCGTTTACCTTTTTTCTGATCAACCGGCCACTTCGCTATATAAAGATATATATCTACGCCATTGACACACACACACAGAGACAGACATATACATACATATATATATATATATATATATATATATATATATATATATATTATCGTTTCAGACTCACGAAAACTAAAATCTAAAATCGTAATGAGTAGCGTATTATTTACATTCTCTCCTGATGATGACAAATATTATTATATATAGCGCGATGAATTTTTTGTCACATTGGTTAATTAATCGATCGGTCTATCTGTTAAATGAAGATAGTAATTGCACGCCCAGATTAATTTCATTCCTTGTTTGCTAATTATATGCCGCAGCTATATATTTATATATATATATATTAATTAATTGCTACTATGTCCCTAATTTATACCACTTATTTTGTTTTTAAGGTGACACTATAATACCTCGTGGCTTATTAAAAAAATGAAAAATATATATATTCAAAACAAAATGACGCAAAAAACTACAAAAAAACTAGAAGAAGATCACTAAAATTCTAGATTCCTTCCACAATTTTATGCTTGTATATTTTTTATTTTTTTCAATAAGTCATGTGGCACCTCGTTATGGTATCACATCAAGAGGCAAAATGAGTAGTATAAATTAGAAAGCATATTAGCACAATTTCTCATATATGTGTGTGTGTGTGTATATATATATATATATATAATATATATATATATATATTATTAATTGGTGTCCCAAATTCGAGATAAACCGAAGTGCATAAACCTATGTTGTGGTCGGTGCTTATTTATTTATTTTTTATTATTTTTTACGATGACTAGGAAATGAATTATTGGTGTTAATATATAAATTAAATAATAAAATCTATATCTTTCGATCAGTTTAAGTTTTTGAAACAAGTGGTAATTTCACATGGTATCAAAACAAAGGTCCTGAGGTCCAAACCCAAACTCTACACTCTATCCTATTTAATTAAATATTTCACGTCATGGGCTTACTCATTGAAGGAGAATCTATCTAATACGTGAAAGAGAGTGTTAAGATATAAATTAAATAATAAAAATTATCAGGTTAAACTTTTGAAATAAGTAACGATTTCACGTATCAATTATCCATATTACTGAATTGGGCTGTACGTCTCGAAGATCACATTAAAACACCCGAAGCCTTTTTGAGCTAAAATCACCTGTTTGCACGATATATATGACTACAAAGACATAAATTATAAATAAGCTCTTAACAATTATGATCATTTATGACTCATGCCTGAAAGATGTTTACAACTAGCTAGCTTGCCTTTTTCTTGCTATAGGGTTGTGCGCGCATGATCGATAAAATAGATGTTCGTAAGCAAGCATGAGTAATCTAAACATGCATGCATGCTTGGCGAATAGATAAGACCTTGGAAATCCTCCCTTCACATGCAACGACAAGTTCGAGATCACTCGTAATAAATGAAGAGCTCGTACAAATCATATAAACAAAACCTAACGCAGTGCATGCATGCATGTCCTGATCACCTTGCCTTAATTAACTAATTAACCTAGCTACTAGCAAGCTAGCATGCATGTGTATTTTTCATTCATGAAATTCAATTTTAAAGAAAACCCGTTCCTTTAGAGCAGTTCCCGACCTGATCTCTTATAATTGCATAAAGGAGGCCAGCATAATATATCTTATGATGGGAAAAAGGGGAAGGTCGACTCAGCTAGAAAAATTAAAAAATTCCGTCGATGATTTTTAATAAGAAAAGTGAACCGAGAGATCAAGATATTCGATGTACAAAGACAAAGAAAGGTGCTGCTATCTTAAGCGACCATGACACGAGACCGGCCAAATTCCGTATATCTTCTCTCTCTCTCTCTATATATATATATATATATATAATAACATGGTTTCCTGAGGCTTGAATGAGAAAGATCATGAGAGTTGCATTCAAATAAAAGTAAGTTAATTAAAGAGAAGATGGGAAATAGTGAAGGCAATGGAATTCCCCATTGCTTAATTTCTAATTGCTTACATAATTTATTAGGTTTTCTCTTTCCTCCCTCGACCGGTACAACTGTTGAAATCTACACGCCAAGGAAACCCAACAGTATTGAGAAAATATTAATCTAGCTGGCTAGACCATTGACAGTCCAACAAATACATAAAAATTATCTACTCCATTATGAAGTACGTACGTAGCTTAAATTATAAGTAGGAAGAAGAGAAATTCCTAGCTAGCTTTATTCTACATACTTACATTCTACCATGCAATAACCCCCGGTACGTACTTAACGAAATCTCGATCTATTGTGAACAATTCTGAAATCATACGCCAAAGTTATGATCTTCAGGCTGCAGATCGAGTTTTCATGGTTCCAATTAATTAATGTTACAAGCTAGCTAGCTGGGTCATCAGTTAGTACAACGAGACGTGACAAATTAAGTCGAACTATAAATGCCACATGCATGTTGCATATTTTTCAAATATGATAACAAAAATTATTACTTAAAGAATGAAGTAATTTCTAACATACATTGGGAGCATCAAAACCATACCTTGATCGGTCTCCCCTAACTTCAAACAACAGATCAGATCCTCCAATGCACCACCAACTATCATGTGCAAACATGCATACAAGTACTCATCATGAACTGATCAGGCTGCATGTGCTGTGTGTACTCTACATAGTTTAATACATGATTCCCAGCACAATCTAGATTAGGACTCACGGAGCAACTTCAGGACGACGTCGTAATTCCCAATCCATAAATAGTGCAAAACGGCCCCCGTATGCACGATTTGACTGGGCTTTCTTAATTTAGGCTAATTCGATCTTGATAAAAATAGAACCGGAAGACGAATTAATATATATATATATATATATATATATATATATATTCTCCCTAGCAAAAATTGTTGCTTTCCGAAATTAACGAAATCAGTAATTTAAAAGGAATACGTACGCGCGTGACGTTACAATATCAAGATAATGAGATATCCTGGTGATCACCACAAATAAAATCTGTGATTTAAATTACTATATATCCCCTTTCCAAAGACAAACAAACAAACAAACGAAGCATCCAATAATATTAGAAACTTTCTTACTTTAGCAGCTTATTCCAGTTCAACTTGATTTAATTCATAAATCATAATACAGGAAAAAAAAATGAGATTCTTTTCGGTCTAGGAAATTAACCAAAATAGGAGACAATATTGTCACTTGAAATGGTACTATAGTCGGCAGCATTACTGGTTTGTTGGGTGTAAATAGAAGAAGAAGAGGAAGTAGGAGGAAGAGGAGGAAGTGAGGGCTGTGGTGGCGGAGTTGGTGGAGGTGCTGCAACCGAAACAGCCCCAGAAGAAGTGAGCAAAGCCACATGTTGAGAAGAGGACATGATATTAGCATCCTGCCTGTATTTGTACTTGAGTATCTCGGCCCTTACTGCATTGAGCTCAGCTTGTAAAGATTGAACTTGCTGTTGCAAAGCCGAGATGGCCCCCATGCACCCATAGACCGGGTCTCTCAGCCTCACGTTGGCCTCGTAGACAAGACTATTTGCAGCGTCGGCTCTTTGACTCTCCGGTACCTCCTGAATCAAACCATTCAAGAAACTATTAATTTCAATCTAGAACGAGTACTAGTGCCTAGGGTTTTTATCAAGGATGACCATCATGACGAATTAGGGTTGTCACCATTAGCATCTTTGAGACGTTGCTGGCACCAAAGACCTTGTGAACAGAAGCGAATTTTTGTGGTTCATGGGGGGAGAAGTATGGAGAAAAGGGACATTCTTGGGCACACCTTCGTCTCAAGAGCTTACAAGCAGCGCATGGTGTAATCGTATTGAGGGTTCCAGGTGGACCTAACATGTGTCTTCTTCCCACATGAGAAGAAGCATCGGTTTCTCTCTTGATCCTTTTGCCTATCTCATCAAATCTCTCCCTAGTAGAAACGAAGCATAAGATCGTAAAAAATCATACTAATAACCATATCAAAATTACGAGTCACGGATATTATATATTGATACAGGAAATTGTCATTTGAGCTCATAATGCACCGAAAATATAAAGACAAAAAATGTGCTGTCGATATAAAAATAAAATAAAAAATCAGAAATCTAGGGTTTATTATCTGGGCAGAGAGAGATTAGCTGTACTCCTTACCTTTCTCTGGACATTCAGGCATGCTCTCTGGGTATGGATGTGGACTTGCTTGCTGATGGGAGAAAGAGAGCGGGTTTGAAACGAAGACGAAAGGAAAATTAATGAGGGCAGAATAGTGTGCTTAAAAGGCAAGGTAAAGGAGGTAAAGGGGGCAAGTGGTCCAGTGTTTATTTATAAAAGAAATTGACAGAAGGGATTAGGGATATATATAAGACAGGCTAAACTAAGAAAGAAGGTAAATTTTGTTTGTTTATCGGTGAGGGTATGGAGCTCCCAGCTTGATGTACGAGGTTTTCAGGAATAGTAGTTTTTCCAGAGACGCAGAAGTACGCTTTGACAGAGAGCATCAATGGGGGAGAAACTGAGAGAGAGAGAGACAGAGAGAGATGTATAAATGCCAGCTCTGTGCACTGCTTGCTCACGTGTGAGTCCTTAAATGTGTTTTGACTTTTGAATCAACCATCCGAACCCAATCCAATGCTGCATGTGGGTCTTGCTTCTTCTTTCTCAGGGGAGAACTCAATAGTATTATTCTATAATATTATTCATGATCAGAAACTGAACATGTTTCTTTTATATGGTATGCTGATTACATGATCATATATATGCTTACATTACTTGACATGTTAGTTACTTGTCAAAATCAAGACCCGCGCGCCTTGATTAAGAAGACCATACCTGATACCTGGGATCTAGTTACGAAAATGAAATTTAATATCAGCATCAGATCGCCGTGAAGAACCCGCAATCTCCTGTAAATGCAAACCCAGTGACGACGGGTACTGCTCCTGCATCATTTTAAAACATCTTTTCATAATTAATAATTTATCAAAAATGGGATCGGATGAGTTTTCTTTCCAAAAAATTACGATGAGATCAATTGACTTGTTTTAAAATGAAATAGTTATTTTTTTAATAAATTATTTTCACAAATAAATATTTTCTTGTAATTAGGAGCATTTTTATAAATTCGTGTATTTCCAGAAGGCAATGTCCGGCAAATGCTAGCTAGTTAACGAGAGTACTAGCCATTTTCTGAAATCCAGTGTTAATTCCCCTTATTTGTCTCTTTTTTTTTCTAAAATCGATTAACATGATTGATCTGATCCGGCCAACTTTTAACTGCTCCATTGAATAGCCCGGAAGCTCACGCACGGCCGCCACTAGCTTGAAGGAGCTAGCTAGCAGCTTACTACATAAATTAATATAATTACCCTAAGTTTTCAAATGACGTCAAGAGAAAACGATTGAACACCCAGCTTCAAGATAAGTTGATTGTCTTTAATTTGGTGTTTAAGGGGAATAGATTGATGGATAAAGCTGCAGATTTCAAGACATCTCACCCACATTATCCTATAAGGAAAGCATCGTGGTTAAAGAAGCTTGAATAGTTGTTTTCATTTCGGCTAGCTACTTCAATTTCAGACACATGCATGATCGGTCTATATAGCTAGCGTTGTCAACGCTTATAACTGTTCGCTCGTCATTCTCTTATTAATCTCTGGTCTATGTATCTCTAACTCGCCGAATTAGTCTAAGCGAGCGAAACGACACGGTGAACGCATGCTTATATATATTTAACATGCATGCACCATACATATAAATGCTACAGTTTCTTCAATTAAAGGGCTGTCCTATACCAAAGCTGCATATATCAGTAGCAACAATTAATACATCGAAACTTTCCCATCCAAAGAAAAAAAACTTCAGCAATTCCAATACGCAAACCAAACATTAGTGAGGTAAGGCAGAAAGAATCTAGTACTGCTGAATGGGTTTTTTTTTTTTTTTTTACTCTCTTTTCATGGAGAATACCAAAGCAAAGAATTTTGTTTGGCTGTGGTTCTGAGGAGTTATATCAAAGTGGGTGATGAAAGGGAGGGAAAATGAAGAGAAGGGTGTATTTGGAGCTAGCTAAGGAATAAATAAATTGACAAGTTTGCTTAGATTGTAAGGAAATGGCACCATCCATTCTTGTTTGACCCGTATTTTAAGGCTAACACGACGCCCCATTGTTCTCTCATCCCTAACCTAACTTTCTCACTCCTTTCACTGATCCTGATCTCCTGATCTTTTCTATTTGCACCGAATCCAAAACCACCACTCACCCAACTTCAGCCACAGGTACGTACGTGCAGTCAATTGCTTGACCTTAGATCTCTAAAGCCTAAATAAACCCCACGAAAGAAAATATATATCTATATATATATATATATATTCCAATTTCATTTATATATGGTCTTTAAAAGTCCCCAATTAAATTTTAGATCCAAGACGTGTCACACATTTTCAACTTTTCTATACCAAACAGACATTCGTTTCAATTAAATCTCTATGGGTCAAAATTCATGGGAGTCATCTCATAAAAAAACCATAACTTGTGCATGAACTTGGGGCCTAAGTACCGTAACTGTCGTAGCTAGACATTAGCCCTTCTGCCTGAAAAGACGACCATGCATGAATCTTTTTATCGCTCTCTAGCTGTATGTGTGTGCATGGGTGGGTGTGGTGATCAGGTTATATATATGAGTATAAGAAGATGACTGGTCGTGCAAGCTGTAAGAAAACATAGGACTAATATTATTATTGATATATTATTTCATTAATTGGATTGGACTGTATCTTGATTTCTAGTAATTTTCAAAGGGATAGCTGCATTTGTTTAGCAATGTTATTAATGCTTATATATCTTCCGTTGCTAAATTAATATCACTTATATTATATATTCTCTAGTGTCGACGCACAATATAATTAATTAGAGTCTTTGGCAATGTTTTTAATAAAAATATGTATTTAAATTCTTATCTAAATTTGAGAGTCAGGTAGAAAAGAGGTGGACATATAAATTAAGTTGTATGTACAGTATTTATCTAATATTTAATGTTATCTAAATTCACATGACTAACGACAATATTAAATAATATTGTAGGCACATAATTTCATATATATGTTATATATCTCTCACTCTAATTAAGATTTTCAAGTTCATGCAATGTATGTAGGTACAATCATTGAAAAGAAAATTAAAGTGTCCGGCCTCGATTCTTACTGCAATATTAATTAGAGCATTTAAACAGTTTAAATAAATAGACATATATATTTGTTTGTCACTGGTGATTGATCTAGTTAGTATGTCAGAGTAATTAATTAATTAATATCTTTGATCGGTCATATGCATAAAAGGTTTGTACCTACATTTAATTTCTACGGACGATTGGTGTATTCGGCCTATAGAATTACAGTTTACAGGAAGTTATGCATGTATCATTAATTAATCTATTCATTACCCCCGCCGGCCCGCCGGAAATATGCTGTAGTTTTTGCTTTTAGCTAGAACGGATCGATATTCTTCTTCCTTTTCTTCATTTGATTTCTGCCGTTCCATCTAGCCTACGTACGAAGAAAATTATAAAAACTACTTCATAAATTGACTAAACTTAGAATTAATAGGTATGGCATAAATAACGAAGGTGGGGCGGCCTAGCTAGATATATAGTTAGGTTTTATGAAACAAATGGCAATCTGGTCGACCCATCTCCCAAGTGATCAGTAATGCAAGCTGGGACCTGAAAGCATGCACGCATAAATGCAACTATCAAGGTTGGGTGGCGTTTCGGTCCAAACTATGGCTTTCTAGCTGGGCCACAGCTGGACACGTATGGTCATGATCTTTTATATACAGATCACATAGAAGACGCGCGTTGTCGACTCGTGATTGCTGAAGGTTGGGCTGTAATCAAACAACGAGAGAGAGAGAGAGAGAGAGAGAGAGAGAGAGAGAGAGGCCATCGTTTAGCTTTTAAAATTTTCACCCCTAAAAGCAATATTTTTTTTCTAATTTCTGTTATTACAACTTTGTTAAGCTCTTTATGTAAAGATAACAAAAGACTTTATTTGGGCTTTTCCTCGATCGGTGTGTAATTAGCATGATCAACAGTGCACTTCCCAAGCCAAATCCCTCAAATTACTCTACATATATTATATATATATATGGATCTTTAATTTGCTTTTAGTCTAAATCTTTTTTATTCATCATGTGCAAACTGATACTTGCGATAATTCTTAATAACTTTTGGAAGTGTTATTCAAAGAGTGCTTCCTAACTACGTAACTTGAATCATATATAGCATGCAATGCCGCGAGATGTAAGGAATAAGG
Organism: Juglans mandshurica; assembly: GCA_022457165.1. NCBI lineage: Eukaryota > Viridiplantae > Streptophyta > Magnoliopsida > Fagales > Juglandaceae > Juglans > Juglans mandshurica. The sequence goes on along the minus strand of CM039619.1, from coordinate 441,906 downwards.
TAAATTGCATGTTACTTGTCTCTTGCCATGTAATTGAAAATAATTAAAATAGCATTTGAAAAATATATATATATATATATATATATATATATTAATGTCAACGGTGCAATATTTGCTTGTCATGTTAAACAAAAACTCTAAACAAAGTGGTAATAAATTATTCTCAATTAATGAGAGGATGAGTGAAGTCTCCGATGATTAAATTAATAATAGACGTCATTAAAGTATTACAGTGACTATATATATATATATATATATATAAAATATGCCGGCGCATCTATCTTCTTCCAAATTTTTACTACTCATTAAGTATCGATAACAAATGTCATTCTATACATATTTGTTTAATATCGATATATAGTAGCCTCCAAGTACATCCTAGTCATACTTGCGGTTAAGATGGGTTTGAAACCCATGTTCAACCTTAAAATCAATGCAAACGCACATATGGAAGAGTATGAAAAGGGAAACTTCTTTCCTCTCAGTACTGCATATATATATACGTACTAGTGAAATACAATAACTATCTACCCAAGTTTGAGGATGAAAAACCGCTTGACTTATGCTACTAAGCGTATAAGACCTCATGATTGAATCGGGCTCTCTCATTAATTATACTGAATTAGCTCAATAATATATGCCACTCAATATATGCAGGCCAGCAGCCTTGAGAATATTTTGCGATTTGGGATGACATCATGCATTTTCATATACAAAAATTCTTCTCATCAGTAACTATTCACCACCCCACACCTTATGAAAAACACTCATATACCTTATGAAAAACATCTCCACATCCTATGAAAAAGCTATAGATATAGAGTGTGAGAATAAATAGTAACTCATGCATAACATTCTTTGTTCATATATAATTCCTTTCCATTCAACACGGTTCGTGTCTATAGAGAAGAAACCATTCAACATGGTTCGTGTCTTGGCAATACTTTCAAATGTTGTCACTCTCCGGCCCTCTCAGCTACTTGATCAGTACAGTTCGGGTATTTTGATACTGGGTTGAGCTACATACGTACGTACATTTCCTTGCTAATTTCCACAATAGTCCTTAATTTTTTTTTGACACAATCTTATTATAACTAGTTTAGTTTGCTTTATACTGATTGTACGTATCTATTATAGTACTTTTAAGGGACGTTATAATACACTATAAGAAATACAAACATTTGTGACAAATTATTTGCGACAAGATTGAATAACGATTTATGATGTAAACAGACTCATTTTAGTAAGAAATAGTCATTTTCACTGAAAATAACTGGTTACAAATAAGTAATTTTCTTATAGTGATAATTTTAAATTTCAATTAGTTTTGGGATACTTCTATTCCCCTTGCAAACTTCTTATTAAAGGTAAACCCAAATCTGAAGCTGGTTAGAAATTGATGTAGGCCATCTCGCATGTGATCGGGTAAGGGCCATATGTTAAGCAAGGAGATGCATGGTGCTTTTTGGCGTGTTTCCGTACGTATGCATGGGAAAGCAATTAGTTCTCGAGACCCTCGGGATATGTACAGATGTCCGTGGAAGGTGATAATTACATGCATCTAGCGAAAATTCCAAAGGTTTTACGGATTCGCGTGGGTCATTAATTCGATCGAGGGAGAAGTGTGATTTAAATAATTCGTTGAATATATGCATATATGCGAGACCTTCGCTTAAGCTATCATACATTATTTATTTTGTAGAGCTTTATTTGATTGTTTTTAGAATTTCATTTTTATTTGGATTCTTAGAGATATTATTTAAGACCATCATAAATAAATAATAGATATCGGTGTGGTTGCTTATTATTGGAAATTTGGACCATTTGGTTGGAGATACAACCAAATTAGGAGCCTCTCGGATGGGAGACATACACCATCAAGACCCGGATCGATGGGCAACCAAAAGGAGAGCGATTACCTCGATCCGACCTAGGCCTGCATCTATGCTCCATCCCTCCTACCTCATGAGATTTTCTCCTCCGACCGTGTTTATTTCTTCTTCGATCCTCGGGCATGCATATACAACACAGTCTTGACTTCAACAGAAAAGAAAAGAACAAGCGAATAGCTAGACAAATATCAGCATGTTCCTGTCAGGTTCATCCAAATTTGGCCACTAAAGAGCAATACCGACATTTCACGCCACAAATAAAGCACTATATATAGCACGAAAACACCAGAAACCTCCAACCACTACCATTTGCTTAGACAATCTGTGAAGGGCACAAATTACAATGCAGGACAATCATACAAAAAGAAAAAGGGGCCGAAAGAAAATTATATACGGAGAAAAACGTCAGGTCATCACATCCCAGTACGCCACACAGACGAACCGATCGAGGGAGGAATCACTGTTATATAGTTGCTATATGAAGGCTCACTTCGTTTTGGCTAGGTTTTTTTTTTTTTGCAACTCAAGAATTATTTTGGATGGTATTTTATGACAATGGTGGTGACACAATTAGCATGTGTTATAGAAACCTTGGAAATGAAATTAACATTAATGATCATATCAACGAGCGAACTGACGTCGAACACAGCCAACATCATACATGATAATTAAAGTTTCTAGAAGATATAATTAAGTTCCTACGTACACGATAAAAAAAATCAGCATCATACATAAAGTCCCTGGGCTGTACCTCGGCCTGATGATCCATGGCCTACAATGGACAAGAACGCATTCTTCATTGGGTAGCAGCATCCGAACCAATTTGAAGTTTTATGCCTCGCACCAAAGCACGATGTACTTGAAGTAGTTGATCTTGAATACGAGGAAGAGTAGCGCCCCAGATTATATTCTCGTTTCATCGAAGCTGGCGGTGATAAATTATATGCCGACGACCATGATGACAACGATGACGACGAGAGTGATGAGAGCGATGACGATGGAGACACGAGGGCCTTCCTCGAAGTTAGCTTGAGGAAAATGGTGTAGAATGGGTTTGGCTTCGAGTTCTTCTTCGTGGAGTACAGCTTGGAAGTGGAATAATAGGAAGGAGGGGGTGTAAGGGGAGGGAGCGAGGCCTCCGAGAAGGTGTGCTTCGGGGTGCCTGGCCGTGACTCCCACATGAATGGAACTGCACCTGATTCTCTTCCATAGTAAGGAACCCTGCAAGAAGAGTTGGCCACGGATGTTTCTTTGGACAAGAGCCTAGACAAGAACTTGTCATTCTCCTTCATATGGAGGGACTGCTCGGGTCGATGGTTATGGCTATGCCCGCCCAGCATTTTGGAGATTTGAGGGATTTCTCGCTTCTTTCTGATCAATTGTTTGCAGATCTGAAAGGTTTGGATCCTAAAATGAAGCTGTAATTACTATTAGAGGACATAGACTAATAAATTCCGGTGAGTGAGTAAGCTAGCTAGCTGTAGGTCTTCGATCCGTGGTAGCTGTCTAGCCAGCTACTTGTCTTGTCTGAGGTCTATTTAATTTATGGATATAAGAATATTACTGCATGCATGCGGATTAAATATATATTAAAGAGTGGCATCAAATTGATTATAAGCTTCAAATGAATGAAGTACGTTCAACTTTTTTCAATTGATATCTTGGTATTATTTCGACCGTATCAGCTTAATTAATTGTTACTGAATTTATTAGTCTGTACTGGATATATTTGATTATAATGTGGTAGATATATTTAATATGGTAGCTACCTCCAATCAATGATATGAATAGATTGACATGGATATCTTTGGGCTGTCAATAATAACTACGATGGCAAAATACAGCCTACTGAGGGAATTTGGTTAAGGAGAAAGGGCAACGTTTACAGATGATCAGAACTACCCTGCATGCCTTGGTCCATGCATTACTCTTTGTAAAGCAGTATTTATGGTGGGGTTGTAAGGAAGGTATGATGCTGGCTCAAGATCATGCCCTGTTGCACGTCTGTGAGACCATTAATTTTGGTCCCCCTAACTATATATTCTGGCCCACTATTATCACAATGCCATAATATTGAATACAACAATGAATGTGGATGTTGCCCGTGTCAATATAAATTCTTTTTTTTTTTTAAAGCAAACAAATTTTATTAGAAAATGAAAAGATGATACATGAGAAAGGGGTGGGGTTCTCCAACAAATACCCATATACAATAACCATAGTACAACAGTGATAAAAAAAATAAATAAACAAAACGGGTTTTGGAACTAATTTCTTGCTCCCCACCCATGCCCTACAAAGAGGGCACCATCCATTTTAAAAGATGGTTTTTAAGTAAGCCACCGTTGGAGGCGGTGTAAACTGTGGATGCACTGTAGTTTGTTGTCTTGATATATTTTTTGGAGAGATTCGTATTCCTTTTTTCAATATCATCGATTAAGAAAAACGATAACATGGTAGAAAGACTGGCATCCAATGGATTGTTCTGTGGCGGATCATCTGTCTTTCTGCGCCCCTGTGGTGGCGTGTGTAGGCCACACTCCGATGGTTGGGAGGTGAGGTAGGACAGATCTGAAAGATCTTGAGGTGGAGAATTTGCTAGTGCGGCGCGTGTAGCCGACGGAGTTGTCGAGGCACGACAGCGTGTGGAGACCACACGCGAATTGCTTCCGTGCGTAAGGGCTGCACGTGAGGGTCACGCGTCAAGATTTTTAGCATAGTTTCACTTCGTCCCAGTAGATCGGCGGCAGTAGGGTTGCGTGGTAGGGCGCGTGTGGACTGATGGTGGTCGAAGAGCAATAAATCTGACAAAAACCGAACCAATGGAAGGGATGAGAGAAAAAAAACACTACCATGGAAGCATATTCACATAGTGGTAATGGAAAGGAAATGGAGATGGAGATGAGGGTGGAAAGGATATCACAGCTCTCACCCTCCTCTCGGCAGAGGCACTCAAAGTGATTTGAGTTTTCTAGAGAGAATGAAGAGCTTTTTCTTTCTAGAGAAAAGGCAGACGACTCTCCGACATCAAATTGTCTAATGAATTTAGATGGTTCATCTTTTATATATATAAAAATAGACATGTAATTTAAGTAATTCAAGTAGGACCGGGCAAAACTTTCGGCGGCTCCAAATTCGGCCATGCTCACTCGGACTCTACTTTGGCGGAGTTTGGAGTTGGAGTTGCTCCGAGAAAAATGAGTCGAAGTCGGAGTCGAAGCCAATATAGACTCCAACTTTGACTCTGGCCGGACATCTTCTTTTTTAAATGAAATGTAAAACAACATCGTTTTACATATGTTAGGAGTAGTGTTTAATTTTATTTTATTTTTAAAATAATGCAAGACACTTGGAATTGGCGGTGTTACTTGGTGGTGGGGGGCTATGCTTTTGGATGACGGGTTATTCGGAGGAGTTGGATTACTGATTAGTTATTTGATTTAATTGGGGAATACATTGTAATTTTGGTTGCAATTTTGGTGGTGGTAGTGTAAGTCTATATATATCGTAATTTTGTATTTTGTAACATCCATTCTAATGAAATAAGAACTCATTAGTGTGTGTTCTAGTGTGATATTGTTGATTGTTTTCAACTTTGCAGGTGTGTGCATTTAAATCTTGTGTTGTTGCATGCATAATTGTGTTTTAATGTTTATGATTCTATAGATTTAGGTGTTTTTTATTGCATGATGATATCCTTTAATTTACATTATGGATTTAGGTATTATGTTAATAATCATTGAATTTAGTTTTTATTTTTTTAATAAATTGCATTGTATGTAAATTGCCCATTATTGTATTTAGATTTCTTTTTTAAGTTTTTCTTTGTCCAACCCGAATGGCCCTCTGGCTCCGAATTCAAAGTTCCGATCGGAGTTGGAGTTAGAGTTAGAGTCCAGCTCGAAATTCAACTATTTTGTACCATCCAACTCCATCAAAACATTAGAGAAAGATGTTATCAGCAAAACTTGTCGAATTATAGCAAATCCACAAGAAAACTTGTCTCTGGCATCCGGCCTCGATTAACTGAGCGTAGCAGATTAGATAAAGTAATTGAATTTTGTGTCCACACTGGCACGTGCTGCACGCTTCATAATCCATAAGATGAAGTGAGGAGTCGTGTTGAAGTGGATGACCTCAGCAGCAATATTATGAGTTGTGACAAAACTGTATAATAACGACCCTAGGCTCTAGCTAGCTGAGTCAGCAGATCATGTCCATGCTAATGCCGAACTTCTCAACCACCCCTATTTATTGCATATCGATCCCTTTTTGACTCGTTCTATTTTTACGGCAATTATATTATATATTGATCCGATCAGTGTATAGAAATTAATACAATATTTGGATTAATTATCGATTATTAAACTGAATTATAAATTAAGCAACAAGTGATCGATCACAGTCCTTTTCTATCTTAATAAATAAATATAACTAATGTAAACTTGGATCAGAGTGGTTGAATACAGTGACCGGGTCTCACTGCGGATTCTATGGCAAATTAAAGAGAGACCACGAATCATGTACAGTACACATACTAGACCATATACTCGAATCACGAGCTTTTTTCTTCCTGGATTTCGTTTTGAAGCTTTCCCTTTATTCTGCTTTTATGTATATATATATCTTCCCTGGAATCCATGGAACCCGTACACGAATATTTTCCTTCCTTTTTATTAAAAGACTAATGCGTATTGAATAGACAAAGACAAATGATACTTGCAGTCGTAAGTGCGCAAACGTCATGTAGTCGTTTTGAAAAAAATAAATAAATAAGAGACCCAAATGAAAAGAAATTAATTTTTTAATAATGAATCTCACTCTTTTTCAAAGCGACTACACGGCGCTTGCACACTCCACGACTGTATATAATATTACTCATTGATGAAATAGTCAAAGACCGATGGTTTTTTTATAAAAAACCAAAAAAAAAAATCTAATGATTAAAGAAGTGAATATTATTAAATTTATGTATTTTTTGAAAAAAAATATTTAAAAATGCTAAAAAATAATTAAAAAAAAAACTAAAATTACACTTTATCGGTTGGACCATGGGTTGGGACATCGGGCCAGTAGCATCATTCAATACATTATTTATATTGGGTATGGTCTTTGAATTTGTTGGCCCATGGATTTTCCAATGTACGTACGAAAGAGAGGGAAGGGGTGATTCAGAAGTTTTTATTTTTTATTTTACACTGGGTGATTCGAAAGATTGAATATGATACATTGTTTGATTGATTGGGATCACATATTAACTAAATGTACGGAGGAGATTGAGTTTCAAATTCCAACGTATATTGATCATACAGTAATGTTCATTGGATGCAATGCATGCATCCTTTAACATATATATTGCTAGAATTCAGATTATAAACCTGTACTAACAAAGTTAGTGAATTAATTTGTACTTTATTTATTTATTTATTTAAAAAAAAAAAAGAAGAAGAAGAAGAAAAATGACATAGCTGCTTTTGCTATTCCAACCTCATAAACATGTATACTTAATGGTCGGTAAGAGAAATGGTCCCTTCGGAGAGAAAAGCAAGAATTAAAGCACTCATGATGGCGAGATATGATCGACAAAGATATGCATACATTGTAATCATGCTCATGACTTTAATTTTGGACCAATTGATTTACTTCTTTCAGTAAAGATCAATGATTTACTCCCTTTTACTTTTCGCTTTAATTCCTCATGACTAGTCCCCCCCCCACCAGCCACCCTTACCCTTCTCCTTCTCCTTCTCGTGCAGTTATTTAAAATAGTCGAACTTTGTTGTAGCCCACATGCCTACAAAGACAACTCCGCTTGTATTCTTTTTTTTTTTTTTAATTATTTACATTTGCCTCTACAAGATCCTTTTTCCCTCCTGACCAATCCATCGATCAAACTATAAATTAAGTTGTCCTCGATAAGAGTAGCGACTACAAAATTATAGCACGTCAAAGTTACGGAAAATTCAAGCTCGATAGCTTTTGGTGTCAAATAATTTATACGCTCCTCCCGTAACGGTGAATACAAAATATATATTTTTTTTTTTTAAAGTAAAATGTAATCTCTTTCCTACTATTAGTAGCTTTCACTATCAATTGAGAGTCTCCCTCCAATACTACCACATCCGTACGTAAGGGCCAACTCTCCACATAATACAGCTGCTTTGCTCAGAGCCAACGCTTCAGCAACAATCGGTTTCTTTATGTGATCAACAGTTGAACATAGACATGCCAGCATCTCCCCCCTTTGAATCTCTAATAACTACACCAATACCCACCCACCCTTTTATGTTGAGCATCCACAACAACATCCCAGTTTACTTTCACTGCCAATTCAGTAGGTTTTTCCCACTTTACCGCTCCTCTGTCAGTATTAATTCCCATGCAGCAGTACCTTCTGTTGATGTGTTTGAGCTGAGACAAACTCATTTAGGGCAGGTTTGGCAGTTCTCAGGACACTACCCGAATCTTCAAATTTTTTTATCAAAAAGCAAAAGGGCCTTGTGCTCACATTGGCTTACTGTCAAAACTTCTACATCTCTATCTCGAAAAAATTCAGATCACAAGAGATTATCAACTACTCTATCAAGCCTCTCCTCGATAAAAATGTTATCTTAGTGCTTATTGCTCCATATATATATTTATTTCCTTTCCAACCTATATATAAAAAAAAATACTATTTACTTCTAGAGCCTTTTTGAAGTCTTCCATTTGGGTTTCTGGTCTACGTCTCTCACCTACCTTTTCATCTTGACAAACAATCTCATTAAAATCACTCATTATGCATCAAGGTTTCTCTATTGAAGGGTTTAACAGAGACAATAGATTCCATGTCGATCTTATTTTGCTTACCTCAGAATGACCATAGAAGCCAGTAAATACCCATGCCATGTTTTTCTCCTCACTCATGATTGTTGCATTAATATGGTGTTGAGAAAAATTGACAATCTCCACAGTCACCTCTCTACTCCACAACAAAGCCAAACCCCCATTTCTACCCTTTGGTTCTACAAAAAACAACCCTCACACTCCACCTTCTTCTTAATACCTTCAAATTTACTAACTTGGTTTCCATAATGAAGACCAACTCGGGTTTCTTATCCTTCACTTATTGGTGAAGGTCTTGAACTGTCCGGGAGTTCCCAAGCCCCCAGTAGTTCCAACTTAATATTTTCATAATATTTGGCAGAGCTAGCTAGCAACCTCCGCTAATGGCATACCATTTTGTTTGCCCTTCTTTACACTACCCTCCCCCTTATCTATAATTTCAAAACTAACCCAACTACATTTACTCCCAGATGATAGCCCAGGGTCACTAGGTTTACCTGCATTTTGTGCCCTTCTCTTCCACCTTCCCCTTTATGCCTTCCCTGCCTTCTCATCCCTCCTTGTCTCATTATCAGACAATTGCTGTAAGCTAATCTCATGATCAATTAGCCTATGATGGTGCGAAATTGGAGTTTGACTCCCCATCTTTCTCCACATTTTCCTTACTATTCTCCCCTTCATTTCCTTCCATATGATCCCTATTAGAACTCCTTTGTTTTTCCATGTTTCTTCCCCGAGAATTGTGCTGAGCACAAAGCCATGTTCCCTATTGAGACCTGCTATCATCCCCTTCAAATGGTCACAGCCCCTTGCTCCTTGTATTATTCTTCCACATCTAAAGCATAGTTTTGGAAGCCTCTCATAGCTCAGTGGAACCCATATTCTGTTTCCAAGTAAGTTAACAGTTCTTCCTCTAGCTATCATCTTCCTCGAGTCTAGTTCAATCTTAACCCTCAAATAGCTCCCCCATCCAATCTCGTTGTCAGGAACATCAACTTCTATAACAATCCTGATAGTTGCTCTAATCTAAATCCCTATTTCTCAAGTCATATATGCCAATGGCAAATTATTCATATGCACCCAGAACTCTTTGAAATCAAAAATCATCTTCTGGGGAAGAGTAAAGCTATCAAACAACTTTAGAACCATAAGTTGATTATTGAATAACCAAGACTTCCCATCCAATACTCTCTGTCTATCCTTCTGGTTATTGAAAGTTATCACAAATATATTTGGGATTATGTCATGAAAGACAAATGATCCCTCCAGCCTCCATATCTTAGCCATGGTCGATCTGATAACTTCCTTACTAATTTTGTGATCAGAATATAGTTTCCCTACTAAACTTATGTCTCCATCTGCTTTCACTTTCCCCATATGCTCAGTACCAAGTTCAATTAGAGCATTCTCCTCCTTTGTAAGCCTTAATTGATCCCACCTTTCTTCCACATCCTCCATGATCTCTACCATCCCCAGTCCTTGTAATCAGACCAAGGACGACTCCTCCTCGCTTATTCTATGAGCAAGCCGAGAATCACAGCAAGCTTGGAGAAGATCAGTACTCATAACACTTGGATTAAAATTAGGGAGTTGATTTATGATTGTGAATACAAAATAATTAAGTGTTAGGACTTTACAATGATTAAGGATTTGTGACACGACCGTAATTACAAATATTTTGATATTTTCTTTAATACAAATATTTTTAAATTGGTGAAATATATTGTAAAATTATATGAACTATAACATAATTTTAAAATATTATTCTCTGTGAAAACTTATGCGATAGACTTTAATATTAATAATGCATTTTTTTTTCTGCAAATAGGACATTTATAGATTGAGAGTTGAGCTCATTACTGAGTTATATAAAATTAATCACAAATAGCTCTTTATTATTTGAATGAGTTCGAATTTATTTACGAACTAGTACTACTTAATTTTGACAAAACAGATTATTTATATTGTATCCGATAATTTTATTTATTAATTAAGACAAATAAGCCTTAACTTTTTGTTATTATTTTTATAAAATTTATATACACATATGCCAACGATTATATTATATTCATAATGATCAAGTAATATGTATATAATTTTTTTATCTCTTTAAATATTTAAATATCTTCATTATAAATATAAAATTAATATAATAAAAAATAATAAATTAGTTTATACAGACTAAGCCAAATGTTTTATTCAAGTTATATTATTTAATAAGGATCTGAATTTTCTGAAATTTCGGCAGTGCTTAATATAATTATCTATGTTAATTTTAGGTATTAAATTCGAACAAAAATCATAAAATTATTAATTTATTTAATAATTGATCTTATCTTGATATCGTAATAAACTAAAATACCTATCACAAGTGAACGGAATCCAATCGAACTATTGCCTTTTGGGCCATTGTCAGACTTACCATTGTTTTTTGACAAAAGAAGAAAAAAAGAAAAAAGGAAAAAAAAGGCCTAATAGAGCTATTTACTTACTTTATTAGTTAGTATCATGACTGCAACAACCTGCGCGCTTTTCCAGTACCGCGATTCACGCTCCTAAATTGAACTACCAGTGAAAGTTAAGCCTGACCGCATAGCTCATCCGCACTCACCACGCTGTCCACCTTTCACTGGTTTAAACCCATATTCAACAATCACCCAACTTTGACTCGCCCACCCGAATCCAATTAAATCAATCCACATCATCAGTTACACCATTTCCTAAACCATACGATCCTTAATCACTCCACATCATCAGAAAAAAGCGGTCCGTTCGCTCGCTGAGTGGACCCGGTTCCCACTCTCCTTTTTTTCCCGACCGAGTCGTGACTCGCCACCAGCATCATCATGTCACACAAACTCCGGAATACCTTTTTCCCATCAATGCCTCTCTCCCAGAAGTCCATGCCCGGAGTCTTTATAAAAACGTCTTCGTCTTCAAACATGTCGTTAACTTTGTGTTTCTCGCAATGGCCGAAGCCTTGGACTCGGCTGCCGACCCTGGGACGCCGGGGATTCGGGAAATAAGGTCCGACACGACGCCTCAGAGTTTCTCGGGTCATGGAGTGGATGCAGCTCCAGGTTCGGGGATAAGGCGGTTTGGTTTGCGAGCGGAAATCGATACTTCCCCGCCTTTCGGGTCGGTCAAGGAGGCAGTGACCCGCTTTAGTGGGAGCGGGACCTGGGTGCCATTTTGCGGGATCGGAGATATTTATGTAAGCAGTATTGATTTCATTTTCATTACAAGAGTTTAGTACTGTCTCGCAGAACAGGGATTTTGATGTTTTTTTGGTTACTTAATTATGCTAAAATTTGGTTATAGATCCGGTCATCACCAGGTTGTTGTTCTTTATCCACTTGATGCTAACATATTGCTGTTATCAACATCTAACTTATATGGTTTTTTTTTTTTTTTTTTTTGAAGACAACTACTTATTATATGCAATATGCTATCAGCTTAGTGGGGGAACTCCCAGTCCCTTCCAAATTTCTTTTAAAAAAAATCACTTTCTGAAAATCTTGGAATCACCAAAAAATTTTAGTAGAAAACTAATTGGTTTTGTGTTTTTGTTTGATTTATTTACTTAATTTATGATTGTTTTTTTAATCTAATGTTTTGTTTTACATTTAAATTGGGTGTAAGAATCTGTAAGTTCGTGTGACTTTATTAAAATGCAAAATTTTGGATCCAAATGAGCATGAAATTATGAAGTACAATAACTGAATCTTAAAACCGTTGGTTTCTGCTGGTGCAAGGTTTTAAATTTTTCATTTTTTTTTTCCCATTTCGTCCATTCATTTTGATTCCCAAGAGAAAAGCTTTGTAGTTTTTCAAGTATATAATAACATGAATTCCCCCCTACGAAGTTATTTCTTATAACTTCACTACTCTGTCATGGTTATTTTCTCAGATTATGTAAGTGATCAAGTCAATTTTCTCTCTGAAAATTATAATCAAACATACGTATGTTTGTTTTCTATAGTTTCCTGCATGCCTTGCAGACTTTAATTGTCCCATTCTACTCATTCATAGAGTATAAATGCAATTGCTTTTCCACATTTTCTCAAGAGAAGGCTTTTTGTTCTGGATTCAGTTATCCAATGCTTAATTGCATTTCATTTGCAGAATGCATTTGAAATCTCCCGCATCCTTTTCTTTCCTCTCCTCTTGTTTGCTTGCTTGCGATTTACAATAGGATTGTCATGAGCAGAATGGCATTGAGGAGTTTGACATTAAGAAAGTGGAGGAACAGGCAGCAGAGTTGGAGAAGGATCTGATTGTGAAGGAACTGGAAACACTTGATGTTCTGGAAGAACTTGGAACAACAAAAAGGATTGTGGAAGATTTGAAGCGGCAACTACAGAAAGAAGCATTGAAATGCTTGACTGGCCAAGACCACTCTGATGAGCAGCTGCCAACTCCTGCTATTAAGCAAATGGACAAAGAAAGCCACAGAAATATTTTCAACCATTACGGGCAAAACGCTGGATGTTCAAGCCCGTGCCCCACTTCATCACCTGATTTGATCTTGATGGAGTTGAAGCAGGCAAAAGTTAACCTTGGTAAAACGATCGACGATCTTGGGGTGATTCAAAATTCCGTTGAATGTCTAAATAAGAAAATGATGAAAGAAAAGGTTTTACTTGAGAAGAGTCGTGGGTGGCTATCATCAAAGTTTGCAGGGGTATCATCGCTAGAGGAGGAGCTAAAACAAATAAGACTAAAGCCACAAATAGCAGACGATAAAGAAGCCTATGGTGCCATTGAGAATCCTCCAAATATTTCAAGGGACTTTAAATCCATGGATGGGCTATGTAAGAGAATTGCTGAAGCTGCAACATCTGAAGTTTCAAGTCCAATGAATGTGAATGAACAGACCAAGGCCAGCATGAAGACTGCTGAGATGAGGTTGGTTGCAGCCAAGAAGATGGAGGAAGCGGCCAAAGCTGCAGAAGCTGTTGCACTTGCTGAAATCAAAGCTCTTTCAATCGATGAGAGATCATCATATTTCATACTTCCAGAGCCAGAGAAAATAACTTACTCTTTTGGAGATCGATCTCCTTTAGTCACCAAAGCTCAAAAAGTTGAGGGGCTGCCCAAGAAGAGTGTAGTTGATGCGAAGTTCCAAACAGATCAAGCTAACATCTCTAAACTGTCCATTTTGAAGAAGTTAAAGGAAGCCACAGATGAAGTTAGACACAGTAAACAAGCCCTGGAGAAAGCTTTGAACAGAGTAGAAACAGCAAATAAAAAGCAAATTGCCGTTGAAGAGGCTTTCCAGAGATGGATTCCAGAGCATGAACAGAAGGGGCAGGCATTTTATAACTCGGTCAATCGCAATAATTTCCATGCATCGGATCACCCTGAGGTTTCTCCACTCAATGATATTAATAAGTCAAACCTTGTAAACAATGAACCAAAGCCTGTTTTAAGGTCGACAGTTTCAATGCGAGATATACTAAGCAGGAAGCAAGTTCTGCCCAATGACTATATGGCAGGGAATGAAATGGAAGGCCACGCAGGAGGACAGAAGGTGGCTTTGAGTCAAATGCTTCATGCACTGAGGGAGGACCTAGCATTTTCTTCAAAAGCTGAGAAAGATGGAAGTGATCATAAGCAGCAGTTCTTAGCACAGAGGAAGAAATTTGGACTTATCCATATATCATTCCCTTTGACGAAGCCAAGTAAGAAAAAAATGCAAGCTTTGAACGCAGTGTGACGAGATTGATGCATTACAAATTGTCTCGTTTGGTAACATGTCCTTCATTGTTACTCCATATAGGTCAGGTGTGGTGCTTTTTTAGCCTAGAAAAAAAAATTCTGTGTTTTGTTAATTATATCCATTTTTTGTAAAGGTGCTTTGTGATTTAATGATCTGTGATTTTAATGAGCTACGAACTAAAGGCTGGGGTAGGTGTATTGAAATGATGAAGCTTTTCCTCTTTGATGCGTGATATGGTGACGTTTGGTGAAGCAGCATTTGCTAGCAAATGTGAGGCATGCCTGTTAAACATGGTTTAGTTGTTGATGCTGCTAATACTGGTTTCTATGTTTTTATTACATGCTTGTAATCAATAACCGTTCTTGTACCTTATGTGAATCTGTAATAGCAAGTTCCCATGAAGAGATTGTAGTATCTTTTGATTTGCGTGCAATTTCCAGATGGATAAAGGATACATGTCCCTCGTTTCTTTATCAGACATGCGTGTCCCCCCTAACAGGTCCAAACTCAATAAGAAAGAACTGAACCCATATTGCACTCTGAACTTAGGTGTCAAATCGGATTAGCGATCATATTTGTGTCAAGATATATATATATTATATTATATGAGTCAATCATAATCCGAACCGTTAAGTTTATTGTATTAAAATTTCAAATCTTAACACGACCCATTAACATAACGGATCGTGTCATATTAATCCGTTTTGACCTATTTATGTAAATAGGTTAAACAGACCCAAAATTAACCCATCTGACCTAGTTAAATTTAGCATAATTTTATATAAATGTTAAAATTACAAAATCTATAAAAAAATAGAAAACTAACTACAAATTCAAAATTACAATTCAAACAATAAAAATATTGAAATTAAAATCTCAATAATTTTATTTTTAGGCATGAGGATATAATTATAATTTTAACTTTCTTAACGGGTCATAACAGATTATAATGGATCAAAACAGGTTAACCTGTTATTAACCAGTTAAGCAATCGTGTTTTAACGAGTCAATCTGTTTTGATCCAAACCCATTAAGATTAAATTCTAATTTATTTTTATCGTTTCGTGTTTGTATTGGATTAACCTTTATTGCACACCTTGACTTTGAGCTAGAATTCGGTACCGTACTCTCACAGTGAATACGCCTGAAATAATAAATTCAAATCATAAAAAATATAAAACTATGATTAGGCATCAGGACAAGGAATGAGTTGCTTTACATACAAGAATCAGAACATGTGACTAGATATAATTGACATCCTCCACGTCATCATTTTCATGCTATGTGTTTTTGTTCTGTATGGTGTGCACATTAAATTACGAGAAATGAATAATGGTAATTATGAATGAGTGTATAAATATTATGTAATTATTTTAATAAAAATAAATATATACGATATTTATATAAAAATAATAAATTTTTTAATAATAAATTTTTTTTTTTTTTTAAATAATTATACGAATTTTACGCATTCTAAAACTCCATTAATCTTAAATTACTAGGTGCACATCCTCTGACCTCCACGTCCCAACGCGTAAAAATAGTATCTTTGTATTTTGAAGTACAAGGATTGATGAAGGGGTGGGATGTCTGCTACTGCTAGTGCTCTTTACTTTTCTGTTTTTTCCTTCTGAGCCGAACATATATATAATAACACGCGTCCCTCACTCTCCATCGCGGCCCATGAAAGCATGCGCAGTTTTGGGCCAGCGTGGGTAAAAAGAAATTTTTCTTCTCTTTTGCCTTTTAACCATTACGAGTAGTAATGCTCCTACACGTTAGCAATAGGAAGCAAGGCATTGCAACTGTTAAAAAGAGGTCATGTTGTCACTTGAATTTTATTGTTTGTGTTAGATTTTTATTATTCTTAATAGACTAATGCTGGATAGAGTCGGACTTAAACATATATTTAAATTCTCTCATGGACGGACTGGTTTGCTTAGCTTTGGGCGTCACATAGAAAGACCCAAAATTAAAAAGAAAATGATTTACATACAATATTTTTATAATATTTTATATATATTTTTACAAAATGATGTGAAATATATTATGTGTATATAACTATTCGAAAAATACTAAAATAGAAAGAAGTAAATGGGAGGCAACCTCTTGTTAATAATGCCCCGCCCAATTAGAAGAGAAGCCCACGAAAGAAAACCAATATTAAGAGGAGATCAAGACTCAAGAGAATATGTACAGAGAAGGTAAAAAGTTGCAGAGCAGCTTGGAGTGTGGACACTCTTATGGCGAATCCACCTAGGAACCGAAAGAGGGTCCGGGCAGTCCGCCGTGCTCCTGATGGAAGCGCCTATCGGAAGTGGTAATTACACTTCATAGACATACGCAGATATATCTTTGCAATGTATATATTTTATTCATATCCCTATTTTTTTCCTTTTTTTCTTTTGTCCTTTTTGTTTTTGTTACTCTCATTTTTCGTGAATGTTGCAGCAACAGTTGTGGGGTTTCGGTGGCAATCGCTTTGGCCGACCTACACGAGTGTGAAACCAAGAAGGTGGTGGTGCAGAGGTTCAGAGGAGTATCAGAAAGGCAAAACGTTGTGAAACCGACCTTTGGGGACCAACCTAGATCGCCCTTTCGGGTTTTCATGTAAACACTCTCTTTTTTCATTAGACGAGGCAATTCCATTACTTATATTTTTAATTTTTTTTTTTTTATTTCTGGGAGTCTAATTTGACCTTGATTTTAGTTTTTGTGCTGCATGCTTTATAGATGTATAAGCTCATGCCCTTAATCATGTAGAGTTGCATTCTATGCTTAACAAAAGTTTGCGTATGCTGAAAAACACCGACATATATGCATTATAACGTTTTCATTATGTTTTGTCGTTGGGAAAATAGATGATTAAGAAAATAAACAATATTTTGAGATTACTGTTTGAATTGGTATTTTTTGACAAATATCGAAGTGAAGTTTCATTATAAAATATTTGGAATATATTTTTTTTTATATAAGATTTGGAATATATTTGAAAGATATAGCACATATTCATGTTTGGAGTTGATGAATGCTCGTTTTTTTTTTTTTTTCCTTTCTTTCTTTTTCGGTGGGTTTACTAGGGAGAGCTTTGTGAAGACCTGCAAGACCATAAATGTGATTAGCATTGATCAAAAGGGGCTTGACACTTGGAAGAACATGTCCAAGGAGGTAACGTTCTTCAAAATTTCTAATTGGCCTACTTAATTATATTTTAATTTGAGGGTTATAACTCCTTGACTTTTCTACAGGAGAGGAAACCATACATCATCGAAGCTGATAGGATAAACCATTCTTATGGGAAAGCTTTGCTTGAAGAAGTTGATAATTTGCAAGAGGTAATCCAGTTATACTGGCCACTGGGTGTTGTCATCGTAGATACTCGTGTGATTTTTTACGCTTGCTGGATGGAAATAATTTATTGTAACAATCATACATTCAGTTTAGATCAAGACTTCAAAAATGCCAACTTATGATTCTCTGGTGCGCTAACGCTTGGGGGGTAAATTTCCATCTGCACGGTTGCATACTTTATTTGTTCAATCTGTTTACTCTAGTATTTATGCTGGAGATTGTGATACATTTGTCCCATTTGTTCTAAATTTTATTGATGACAAGAACCAGAAGGTCGATTATATATGATAGTGGCTACGTATAGCTCAGAGACATGCTTTGGAAAACTTTGAACCATCAAGCTTCACCTCCACCAGGTTGTGTTAACATTATTTCAGAATATTGTTCTCTGATGTGGATGGTAACTATTTTGTAAAATGACACAAATGCCCTTGGCAAAGTGCTTTTTCATTAGGGCCATTTATGTCATTTTACATGATCGGCCATTTTTTATGGAGGGGAAAACCGATGTCAAAACTTCAGAGTAGTTTAAAGTTGCACTGTGTCAAAGGTTACAAGTGTAAGTGAGAAGTAGATAACTCACAGAGAAAATGTCATTTATCCCTTTTCCATTGAGCCTAATTCCTCCTATTCCGTATATCCACTCTTGAAATTCCTTTCATTCTAATTCCAAAGTTGAGGTTTTCAGGATTTAAATGATATCAAAGATATGTTGCAGGTCAATGATGAGGCAGATTCGGCAATGGTGGGGAAGTTTGATCAGGTTTTTTTTATTTATTATTATTTATTTTTTTAACTTTTGAGGTTCAGAGTGGGTTCGATGTCTTTATGGTTGTAGCTACTTTATATTAGTCTCTAGAATATTTCGTATATTTATTATTTGAGGCATTCACAGTTCTATGAAGGCTATGAAGACTACGAGAACTCTTATAGCTTTGACAGTTTTCAGTTTGTAGAAACTGAGTGATCTGGCACTTATGATGGTACCTCTCTCTCTCTCTCTCTCTCTCTGTCTCTGTCTCTCTCTCTCTCTCTCTCTCTCGCTCTCTGTGTGGGCAAGCGTGCATATGCATGTGTTTTTGTTTAGATTATTCTGAATCAGATAGTCTCTGCCTTCATCTCCTAACATCGCCACCATTATTGTTCTGCAGTGCCTCACTGATTCCCAAGGAAATGGTGCAAGCATCTATTGTCAAGAAATCTGGCTGAAGTTTGTACTAGTGATGGTCCCATTTCTTGAGAAATCTGGGGCAAGGGGGCCAATCAATTGGTAATGTTAGAAATCTAAATTCTGCCAGAATTTTTGCCACTGCTTTTGTTTCTCAAGGCAAGTCATTTGGCTATTGTATAGTACAATAGGGGTTTTGTATGCATATGCATGTATTTATGTATTTTCAGTTTTTGGGTATTTTGATCTAATTGTTTGAGATGGTGAGGGAATTTGATACTTTTAAGGAGTCGTTTGGTCAATGTTTCTGTTGTGCATAGTGTTGGCTGGACTGGTACCGGATTTTATGATTCTTTGTTGGGTACCGAGCATTGGCATTGGTCTATGCATGTGCATATGCAAAGTCATATTTGTATAATATGACCCTAAAATCCTCCACATTGACTTATGCATATCCAAATATTTAGCTACCTATGAACAGTGCTTATCCAAATTTGGATAACCACTATTCACCCTACAAATCATATTTTAATAATTATTTCTCTCCTCCCACTCTCTCTCTCACAATCCTTTCATTTTCTCTCCTTCAACAATACAACAAATCTTCATTTACACATTCATTTTATTATTATAATATATTATTATTTTTTTCATTTTATTATATTTTTAATATAATATACAAAAGAATTATATTTTTTATTATTGTATTTGTATTATTAATGTCAAATGCATGTAGTGGATGTTAATTGCAAAATATATATAAAAAAATTGATTTTAGTAAAAAATTAATAATAATAAAATAATAATATTTTATTATTATTTTGTCTCAAATATGCATAAATTAATGTGAAAATTTTGCTTGAATGGCAAAGTGGATATGTAAAAGAGGTTATTTTGTATATGCATATGTATAGGCCAACGCTAATTCATGTCTTCATCTTCTTGTTACTCGCTTCGAATTTAGCCACAACTGCACACCAACACACCTTAGTCTACTGTCTTGCTTAACTCCAAAAATAAATGATGTATTTTTCCCTCTAAAGAAGAGGCTTATGTGATGTTATTCATCATTTTATTAATTATTATCATTTCATAATTTCTCAACACGACATAAAATAATTTAAAATTTATTTGATATTTGTTTACTTTCTATCAATTATTTGATGGTGCACTAGAAAATAATAAAAGCATGATAAGTATTATTTTGTTAAAAAAAAAAAAAATAGGCCTTTTTGTATGCAAGGTTGTCAAAAATGTTAATAATTTTTTTCCTATTTTTATCTCTTGAAAAAGGCATTACAATGGGATTAACATTACATACATGCTTCAAGTGAGCAAATTATTTGAAAAAAGAGGGCCTCATTTAAATATATATATATATATATATATATATATATTGAAAATTTTTATTTATAAGTGAACAACATATTTAGTAAAGTGCTTAATAAAATTTAATTTAGATAATGTGTTTTATATTACATATTCATATTCATATATGTTATTAGTAACATATTTAGTAAGCACATTATCTATATGTTATTACATAAAATAACATATAGATAATGTGCTTAACATATTCATTGTAAATGTATGTCAAATGTACTAAAAATTGTAAAATAATATATATTTTACAATTAACATCCACTAATTCTTAAGCTGTAACATATTTATATTACAGCTTAAGAATTGAATAAATCAATAGATTTTTCAGATTATTTTGTAACGATATTTATTATTTATTAAAGGGTAATATTAGAAAGAAGCTATTATAGCAATGTATACTTTGCACTCATTGCGTGACTTCTTCTAGTTGATTGTTTCTAATACTCACTTGAGGAGATATGTAGTCTAGATAATGTCACATCATATATGTAAAATAAATGTTTCTAATAGTAGCTTCTATCTATATTTATTCTTTATTAAAAGACATGCGTTGAACTTGATGGAAGAGGAACAAATCATTATTGTTACGAAAGTGTGCTTTTAAAGTAGTCACAAAAGGTCCAAATGTTGAAGGGAGACACCTCATTGCTTCAAGTCTGACAGTTCTTCTGCATTACAAAACTCGTCGTTAAGTTTAATTCTAGTTCTGGATATGTATTGCCCCATTTGTCGTTCCGTTGACCAACTATCTTGGAAATTTGGAATCGGCGATATTTATGGATTGAGAAATGATAGTCACAATTATAAGTGTCTAAATATCATGTATTAATTTTTTTAAAAATTAATAAATATGAGATTTACATAAAAGAAATTAATTTTTTAATAATAAATTTTATTTTTTTATTTTAAGTAATTGTATTGTACTTATACACTTCATGATTGCATATAGCTTGTGGATTATTCTCATTTATTTATTTGTGGATTATTCTCATTTATTTTCTACTTTTAAACAGGAAATTGAGGTTAGGTTTGGATAATGAGTTGAGATGAGATGAGTTAAGATGAAAATTAAAAATTAAATAAAATATTATTTTTTAATATTATTATTAGAAAATACTTTAGTTGATTATATAAAAATAAACATACAAACTAATGTGTCTTGATGTGGTACGTCAAATTGTAAAATTTTTTTTTATTATAAAGTATATTTAATGAATTCTATAAAGCCATATCAATTTATGGATTTATTTTGTTTAATCTCTTTGACAGTTTTGTGAATGTAGCAGTTCTCTTATTATTATTTTAAAATTTGAAAAAATTAATTAGTTATTATATTTTGTGTAAGAATTTATAAAAATTATAATAATGAAATGAGATGAGATGAAATGGATTGAAATTAAGTTACGTTTGTATAGTAAAGTATTGGTATCATGTGAATAGTAATAAAAAATGATGTTAGGATAATGAATAATAATAAAAAGTAAATAATAATAAAAATAAAATAATAAAAAATAGTGAGATATTTTATGAGAATAGCTGAGATATTCGTTTCATTATTTCGTTTCGTTTTCCTTTCAAATATTCATCTCTCTCTAACAACAGAGACAGCACAACTCGTCATCTTTCCATTCCATTCGCTTTCGTTTCCCTCCGTCCAAACAGTCCGGAAGAGGAGTACCGTAGGGAAAAAAAGAAGAAGAAAAGAGAACCAGCTACTCTCTACGGGATTTGGGGCTCAACCATATTCATCTAGTCGTGTGCTAATGGGCTGTGCAAGTTGCAGCAGTTTCCGAACCTCTTCTCTTCTACTTCCTTGGATACCCTCTTCTCGTATATCGTTCCCTGCCCAGCTCAGAATACCGGTCTGCCTTTATTTCTTTAATATTGTTTTTAAAAGTTTATTTTACGTCCCTGCCGTTTATTTCGATTATTAATTGCTCGTATTACACAGAAATCAGGGCGCTTGAACCTGGTTAAGTATAACCTGGTGGTTAGGAAAGCTTTTGAGTTCGACGAAAATGTCTCCTTAAATGGGTTTCCCACCACACCCAACAAGGTTTTCATGCAAGAGGTATTGATTTCCCATGCTCCTTTTAATTTTTTATTTACTGCATTCCTAATTCTCAATCAAACTGCTTTTTTCCCTTCCTTTATTCTATGCACCGGAGCTCCAAAAAAATTTCTTTTTTAAGTTTGCGGGTTTGCCTTAATTCGCGTTTTGCAGGGAAGATATGTTGGCGAACCCATTGTGTTTGAGAATTGAGCTTCCGGGTTGTAGCTTTTATTGCACAGTTTCACGGTTAGCATTGCAGTTTTGATTAACTGGATAATTTTTGTTCACCTTTGGTTGCGTTTCAGGCAATTGGAGCTGAATATGGAGAAGGTTTTGAGACTTTTAGGCCAGATGGACCTCTAAAGGTTGATGTGGTAAGGAATTTGGCTTATCTCATATGCATGGTTCAGTTTTTTCTCATCTGATGGTCGGATTTGGTTGTTACTACTTATTGCAAATAGGAGTTTTTGAACAACAGATTGCAAGAAGGCTTTCTTCAACGAATACGCTATGCAATGAAGCCAGATGAAGCATATGGCCTTGTTTTCTCCTGGGACAATGTGGTGGTAAATTTCCAAACTTTGGTAGTGCGTATCATGGACTTATTTGATGATGCTGGATTTTTTTATTAAAATGCTGGGTAGAACAGGCTGAAGTTGTTATTTAGACGGAGTAAAACCAGTTAATGATGCAAATCTTTAATAGACAAGGGTGATAACTGACGTGTAACACACCAGCACCTGCCTGCTTTTGTGAAAGCCCCCATTATAACCGAAGTTTCAAAATGATAAGACTTTCTCCGGAGATAATTTAAATAAAAGTACAGTTCCTCAACCAACAAATAGAAAGTGAGATCATAAATGAGGTTCACGCATATGTGTTTCAGGTTGTCTACAATTAGACTTGAACTATAAAAGGCAGATTCTTTTCCATATTTATAATTACTCTCCAGACACAAAAACACAATTATTTCAAAAACTCAATAGATATAATTTCCACAGTACCCGTTCAGATGCAGCTTATTTTCAAAGGGTGGGCTTGAGATGAGCTGTAGAATTAGACATATTGGGCTTGATTCTACACTAGGAGTTCCCATAGGTTATCTGATACATGAATCTGGTGGTTTGAGTTGTGTATTCAGGTTTTCCTCCCTGGGGGTGGGCATGAATCTACACTGAAAAAATATTCCCCCAATGTAATTACATGTATAATACGTTTCAGGCAGATACTCGAGCTTTAAAGTTGAATGCTTGGAAGCAGCTTGCCTATGAATTGGGTATGTAACAACTTTTCTTTTCGCTTTTATTTGTTGGGGGGGGGGGGGTAGTTTGGATAGGAAATATCTTTTTTGGCTGTAATTCAGGCTGATATGCATAACCCTATGTGGAGAGAAATAACCCATGGGGAGATGCATGGTTGTATGCAGATGTATAAGAATAATTTTTATGCAGACAAAGAAAATTGTTTTCAAAGAAGGGGAGAAATTATTTTTTTTATTATTTTGTGATGACTTGGTGAGATTGAACCAAAATTTCTGATGCTATGATCATATAGTTGGTTATTTTGAATTCTCATGCAGGAAAGGAAATTCCTGAAAATGGTGATGTGCAAAGACTGATGGTTTGTGCTGGTGCTGATCATGTACTCAAGAAGGTTTGGAAATTCATGGTTATATTAGCATAATTGAACTAACATAGTGTTCATGTCTATCACAATTATTACATGGTATCATCTCAGGAATGCATCTGTTGTTAGACTAGAAATAAATTAGATTTTTGGAGATAGAGGTGGTTGTTTCTCATTAACTGTCAATTCCTTATTTTTTATATCAAATGTCTCTGACAAGTTTCCAAAATCTTTCAGTTTTTACTTTTGGATGAATCAGAAAGCGAAATGGAGAGATTGAAGTTTAGATTTTCGCAGTTATATTACAGGAATCTTCTTGAAGTGAGCACTTAATTTAATTTTTCTATTGGTGTCATGTTTATCTCAGGTGCAACCGTGCAACATTTAGCTTCTTTTTTTTTTTTTTTTTCCAGCTTAAAGAACCCATGGAGGGGCTCAAAGAATGGCTGGATGCAGTTTCTACATCTCGCATCCCATGTGCTGTTGTTTCAAGTTTAGATCGGAGATATATTGTAGAGGCACTAAGGAAAATGGATCTCAAGAAGTATTTCCAGGTTGGTTATTTGTTTCAAATTCAAAATTCCTTTCTCTGCGGAGAAAAGCAGTGAGTTGGCACATCTTTATATGCACAGTTCAGCAGGATATGCAACATGATGTTTCCGTTTGGCATTCTAAATGGTAAATTCAACTCTGCTCTGTTTTCAGGATATGTAGTTGCTTGCTTTATGCTTCTCTGGTTTTCTACCATTTGATACAATGAAACTACATGCTATTGGGAAACCATTTTTCTCTACAAAATAGGGCTGCATTTTTGTTGTGATTCTGTTTGTAAAGAAATTTCAGTAACGGGTTTTGCTATTCATTAGCTACTATTCACCCCCACACCCCACACTTGACAGTTTTTTTTTTTCTTTTTTTATAGGGTGTGGGGTAGTGAATAGTGGCTGATGAGAATAATTATTCAAAACATAAAAAATTTTGACAAAAAGTTGATGAGAAAATTTCAGTGGAAATATTATATGCTGCTATCATGATAAAAGATGCATGAAAAGTTAGATTGTGAATCTGAGATAGATTTATTTGATCAGGAATTATATTAGATTGCACTAAATGGTAACTTCCCTTAAAGTCACTGAAGTAATTGTGGACATCATGCACTCCCAGCTAATTGTCATCGTTTTGGAGTTGCAGGCAATCGTGACTGAAGAAGACGGTATGGAGTCAATAGCTCATAGGTTTCTTTCTGCGGCTGTGAAGGTAAAATTTGCAAGACATGATTAAGATCTATTCACTCCCAGATTTCGAGTTCAGCCTTTCTTAATTTTCTTAACATTTTTTCTTGCCTTATATTTTCTCCGAAACCTGAAATGGCTAATCTGGAGTCATTTAATTACAACTTAAACTGTAAATGATTATACAAGGAAACCTTTATTTTCTCAAATTTTAAATTTGGATTTTGATGCTGGATCTCCTTTTTTCTCTTCATAACTAAAAGTTATTGCAAGTGAAAGTTGCCTGCCATATGCACGGTTATAGAATATGACATTATGCTTCCTGAGACATGGTATGTGTGACATCTCTGCTGCTCTATAGTTCTGCTATGGTTTTTGAGATGCTTGTGCTCCTTGCAGTTGGACCGGAAACCATCGAAGTGTGTGGTGTTTGAGGATGACCCAAGGGGTGTAACTGCTGCACACAATTGTACAATGATGGCTGTGGCGCTAATTGGTGCTCACCCAGCGTGCGTATTGACACTTGTATAGGGAGTTTTAAGATGTTTCATAAAGCTGGCATAATTTGTTATATGTTTTTCCCTTGGTTAGGTGCTCCTGTATACACCTTCTGAAGTGTGAACATGAGTAGTGCTCCTTTGCGTGTTTAATAAAAAATAGAATTTCTGCACTTTCTACACACTTAATTCATACATCCATAGTGTTGATCTAAATGTGTGCTCGTTCTGCACTTTTTCTAGTCTGTGAAATGTAGCCTGAAAAATATGTCGAAACCTTCATTGAATTTGGAGATTGATTGGTTCCAGAACGTGCAGGTACGATCTGGTGCAGGCTGATCTTGCAGTTGCTGGCTTTAATGAGCTTTCAGTAATTAACCTGCGAAGATTATTTGCCAATAAGGGTTCTGCATTCATGGACCTGCAAAAGCAGATTGTGGAGAAATCTCCACCGAAAAGGAAGCTTACCACTGATACCATTTTTTGATTCACTTTCCACCGTTCCTCTCTTCACTCCCTTGCCAAATTTCTTCTTGTAATTAAGCAGCTAATCTTCAGAGCTTTGTTTTGTATTTCATGGTGTCCTGTGAAATTCTTAAATGAATCCGCGTTTGCTGTTTAATATATAGGTGAAAAATGTAACAACCAGGGAATATGCGTTCCCTTACATGGGCTCATCTTTTGATTTCTTCCCTTCCTTCAGTGTACAAGATCCTACTTTGGGGAACTCTATAGTTTTAACATTGCGCTGTTAATAAAAGCATCTTGCTGGTTAATTTCTCTTTATTTGCTGGTTTCATTGATTTTAAAGACCAGACAAAGTTATATGTTTAAATGGGTATTTGAGTGTCATGGTCTTGATATTGTATGCCTTTTCATATCACTAATCTTACTAATGGTTGATGGTTCAAAACCAAATCGAGCTTTATTATTAGTTTGACAAGCAGAATATCAGTCATATGATGCCAAAGTTTTATTTTAATAATCCATCAATACCATTTTTCCGTTAGATATGAGATTATTGAACATTGACTTAGTATATAACACTGCATTCTTATTTTGTAATTATGTTAAATGTGTAAATTTTGCTTACTCATTTTTAAAAAACATGTGAAATTTATTATTAAAATGTGAACTTTTTTACGTAGAACTTACTGTTGATTACTAATACTGCCTTTTGTTTTTATTGTCATCGAGAATTAAAAAAAATAGTCATAAACTTATGTGTATTCATGTGATGTGTTAAATTTTATTTTACATAAAAAATAATTTACAATCTGACATACAATTAGGGTTACAAATGGTCTGATCCGGTCCGGCGATGGATTGAATATTTTCGGTCTATCATTTTTTCAGACCGGACCAGACCGAATACTCAAAGGGACTTTATCGGTCCAGTCCGGCCTAATTTTTGTTTATTTTTTTAAATAATTAATAAAAAAAATTTATTTAAAATACTTAATTAAATTAAGTGACTAATTAATGTGGATTATGTAACAAACTCAATAAGAAAATATTTTATATGGTCAATGATAATAAATTAAATGAAAATTATATTATTAATTTATATAATTACTATATAATTAACTAATTGATATTATATATTTATTAATTCATAGAATATTAACCAGTATTAATAGCATATTTAAAATTTTATATTGTTAATAATGATAGGTTAGATGAAGATATATATAAAATATTGTTAATTTATAGAATATTAACAAGTATTAATAATATATTTAAAAATTTATATTGTTAATTGTACAATTATTATATATAAATTTTTTTTTTTTCCATCCGGTTCGAAAAAACCTTGGACCGTGGACTGGACCGAATGTTTTCAATCCTCTAAAATGTGGACCGGACCGGTCTAAGTCTCGGTTTGGACCGAAACGGTCGGTCCGACCGGACCGTTTATCACCCTTACATATAATTAGGGGTGTAACCGGTCCGGTTCGGTCCGGTTTTGGATAAAATCTAGGACCGAACCGATATGTACCGGTTTTGTATTTTTCAAAACCGATTACGCACCATTTATCCTCCTAAACCGGTACTTCCGATTTTACCGGTTTCCAGTCCGATTTTTCGGTTTTTTTAAAATGTAAGTTTCACAATTTGTCTTTAAAAATTTGTTTAAAAAAAAAACTGATTTAAAAAAAACTGTTTTATACTTTTGTTAATATATTAGACTATATAATAGTATTAATATTAGACTATTGGTATAGTTATAAGTTATATATTAGTATTAGTTATAAACTTTTAATGATTTAATATTAACATTTTATGTAATAATTTATAAATTATAACAAGAAATTATTTCATATATGAATATATAATTATATATATTCTATATAAAAATTTCACATAAAAATTTTATAATTATACATTATATATAAAACTTATATATATTAATATTTAATATATATAAAATATTTTGTATAAAACTTATATATAAAAATATTATTTTTTATTTTTTTTTAATCAACCGGTCCGGTCTGGTCCAAAAAATCTCGAAACTGGACTGAAACCGGCCGGTTTTTAGATTTTAAAAACCGGTTCCGGTTCCGGGACCGGACCGGTAAAACCGGTTCAGTCTGGTCCGGTCCGGACCGATTTTCCGGTTTGCATTTACACCCTTATATATAATATTAAATCACATCAATTTATAAATTTATTTTCGTATAATTGTCGCCAAAGCATTTCTCACTTTTAGGTGTACAATCTCGGTAAGTAATTTCTGATTTTTGCTACCCAAACTTCTTGTAGGTGGGAAAAATTTTGGGCATCCGTGAGATGAACCACGGTTCCGTTTTGCATGGATAGCAAACCAGAATGGGCCCCATGTTTTCTGCAACACGCTGATATGGCCGAAGATCAGTGCCCACTCAGAAATTGTTGGATATGCGACTGTTCACACTCTTATCCCTTCCCATCGTCTTCAACCTCTGACTGCTTTATTAATCTAATCTAAAAAGTAGACCTTTCAGAGACATGCGTACAGCTTCCCAAAACTAGCTTTCTGGATTTTTTGCCATTTGTCAAACAATGTCTTGCTGCATCTATAGCTGTAGCTCCGCACCTTCTTTCTCTGCTCCCTCTGCTTCCAGTAGAAGCTCCAGATTCACTTTCTCCTCAAGTTCAAGGCCCCGGATCCACTGTGCCTTTGGAGGTGAATTGTCCTCCTTTATATGCATCTGATGATTATTATTGTTATTATTATTATTATTATTATTATTGCGCATTTGTTAATTCTTTCCGTTTCCTTTTATTTCTGACAAAATTGGGAAGATTTCACGAAATTCTTGTCTTTATTTGGTAATACCCGAATGTTACTGATCGCTTCTTTGGTTTAGTCTTTTCCTGCGGGCAACCAACCTATGGTGAATGCTCAATTTAGATTGCTATTCTTGCAATAGTTCGAACCAATTCTTGCACATGGAATTTGATATTTTTGTAGAACATGTTGTGTCAGGAATGTTGATAATTAGCATCCAAAAAGCTCAAGGATTTTTTTTTCTTTTTACTGTTTGTAAATGGTATATGATGTAAGAGGTAACGGTACCTTTGTAGTGCTGTATAACGCATGATTTTTTTGGCTAAGGAATCCCTAGAATTTCAACCCAAACTCCAAGACCTAGATTTGCAGAGAGACAGATGGGCCGTCCTAATAAGAATGACCCATAGAATCCACCGATACATTCCAAGTGGGGATAAATACCTCCAAACCTATATCATCAATCAACAGAGCATGCTTAGCTATCTTGTGAGCTATTGCTTCGATTGATCTTTGATCTCATCAAACAAGTGGCCTTGTCTTGACAAGCTAGGAGAGGAGAAATTGAGGGCCTTATCATCCATAAGGAGTCTCTTTTTCAAGGGTTATGTCACTAAAACTAAATATTATAAATAATCTACATTCCACACCATGTCGAGACAGCCTTAATATCATGAGCCTCGGCCACCCATGCTTCTACTTCACTCATTGCCATTAGAACATTCCTCTTCTCATCTCGTAGAATCACTCCAGCTCCAGCTCCCACTTTCTGCATATCTTCGTATTAGACCCCACCAACATTAATCTTGAACACAGTGGGGGAGGGTGCCAACGTAGATTTTTCTCTTTCTGAAAACTCTTCTTCAACATCCAGACTCTTTTGTAATAGAGACCTTAGTTTTATCAAGAACTAGATGAGGGCGGTCATTTTCAAATCTAAAGTTTTGCAGTCTTGTCCCCTATACCACAGTAAAGAATTGTTTCATTTCTACTTTTGGAGTTTTATCCAATTCACAGATATCATCATCAATAATTATTTTCTTTTCTCCTCAAGATTTCTCCTTGTAGGTAGGATATCTTTCCAAGCTATCTTGTTTGTGACTTTCATATGAAGCTTAATAAATATTTACGATATATATAACTAAATGTAAGTATATTTGTTGGTTAAATATTGTGTAAAACACTAAGTATGCTTGGAGTCCATGAGTATACTCGAGTATAACCAGTAATTCTACGTAGGGACTGTGGCTGAACCAAAAGTTACCGCTGCAGCTGAACCGCTGTTGCTAAATGCAGTTCGTGGGAAAGATGTTGAGAGACCCCCAGTTTGGCTCATGAGGCAAGCAGGGAGGTACATGAAGGCAGGTTTTTGCAGCTCCCACTTTTGAATGACATTTCCTATGTTGACATGCACTTTTCGACATAATTTATGTAGTATGCATGCTTTTCTAGGTTTTTCTGAAAGATAACCCCACAAATCTGTAACTTCAGAATGTCCGAGTTTCTTAGATTTAGTGTTTTCTACTCTTTAAACCTTGTTTTGGAATAAGTAGTTGTCTTTCTTATCCTTTTATTACTAAAACAAAGGAACAGATGTGGCCGGCTCTTTTGCCTCTGGATGAGGATGGTGTTACCGATCGGAAGACTAGGCATGGAACTCAACTCTGTTTTCAATGTTCAAATATTTTATTGATGAAAAGCCCATATCCCTTAGGATTTTTTTTAATGTCATTTCCTTTGTTTTTTTATGATTATTCATTCTGATAAGATGCATGCCTTGTTTTGTATCCTTTTCCAAAAAAATTTAGGTTCTTCATATTGTAATATCCCGGATTTAGTATGAATGGGTGGCGATGGGATCCCAAATTGCTTGGGAATGAGAAGTTCTTACAATTTTTAATTAATTCCAAGTTCTCCAATTGTAACCTTGACCAGTTTTTTTGAAATATAAGTCTAGAGCTTGGGTTTTCCTTGGGTCATTGCAGATATTGTCTGTTTTAAAGTGAAGTTTTCCAGAGAAAGTTAACTGTCGTGTCTGGTTAACAGATAACTAAACATCCCAAAATATAATTTTCTGCTTCACTGGAGCACCTCTATGTTATCTTTTCATAATTATATATTTCCTACCTAAGAACGTATCTCATGGTTATCTTCTTTATTGTTGCATTCCCTTCACAGAGATGTAAATGTGCTTTTTTCTTTCCCTCCCCCCACATGATTTAGATCAAATAGATCTCATTTATCAACAATTTCTTGTGATAGAGTTACCAAATTATCTGTGAGAAGTATCCTTCATTTCGCGAAAGATCAGAAAATGTTGATCTTGTCGTGGAAATTTCACTACAACCATGGAAAGTTTTTAAGCCTGATGGGGTAAGAGACAATTTCGAGTCATACTTCTTCTATCCCTTTAAGTTAGCTGGTTGTTATCTTTTCTCAGATCTTTCTCACATTGATTGTGGTAGGTGATTTTATTCTCGGACATTCTTACCCCTCTATCTGGGATGAATATACCTTTTGACATCGTGAAAGGTAGGGGTCCTGTCATATTCAATGCTCTACGCACAGGCGCTGATGTCGATCAAGTGAGAGAATTCATTCCTGAAGATTCAGTTCCATATGTTGGAGAAGCCTTGACGATTTTGCGGAAAGAGGTTAAACTTGGCATGTTTCCTTTTCATTTTCCACCTACAAAAGCCTTCCTCATCTGGTACCATTAGGGAGTATATGAATCCCTTGCTAGTGCCAAATTTAAATAACCATGTTCAGTTTTGAGTTGGACCTCATAAGCAGAGATGACGAGCAGTCCATTTTAATTTAAGCACTAAAGTATGAGTGATTCTAGATGTTCTTTTCTATGGACTTAAAATAAACCTTGGGATAGTTTCATTTGTCTGTACAAGTGAAGGTTACTTCACCTTAACTGATACTAAGTTTTGTTATGTTTATCTATGTCTATATTTGCAGGTAGATAATAAAGCAGCAGTCCTTGGCTTTGTTGGGGCACCTTTTACCCTGGCATCATACGTGGTTGAAGGCGGTTCATCAAAGCACTTTGCAAAAATAAAGAGATTAGCTTTCTCACAACCCAAGGTAATTCATACTTGTTTCCTTCAGCTTTCTGAAACGTACCAAGGTTCATAATAATTTCATATCAGTTGGTATAATGCTTGCAATATCAGTTTCAGTTGGATGCCATCTTGATTGGGGATTGATTATCCACTGGGTTTTGTTTTCTAGCGAGTAATGCAAGACATAACTGCTGCAACAATCGTACTGTTAGTTTAGGACCTTGAGATTTTAGCAGGAAATAGAAATTTCCAAGTAGAGTGCGGATTCTGCGGAAGAAGTAAATAAATATGTTGTTTATGTCCTCACTCTTACTAGTATATCTGATCTTTATTCATACCATTGCACTTTTTTCTTTAAACTTCTAGATGATGGGCTTCTCATCATAGATGCAGTGCCTGAGTAATTGGTCATAGCCACCTCTCTCAAGTCTCATGCAAGGCAACTTTAGGAGCAATTCCATTATGGGGACGAGTTAGAAAAAGTTTACTTTTCTTTTTTTTTTGGTACCGAGGTCCAGTTTTTATATGATGACCTCCGTTTACTTCTACAGGTCCTTCATGCCTTGCTTCAGAAATTTGCAACGTCAATGGCAAAATACATTCAATACCAAGCTGATAGTGGAGCTCAAGCTGTTCAGATCTTCGACTCATGGGCCACAGAGCTTAGCCCGGTAGATTTTGAAGAGTTCAGTCTGCCGTACTTAAAACAGATGGTGGATGCTGCAAAACGAACGCATCCAAATCTCCCCCTAATCCTATATGCAAGTGGATCCGGGGGCTTACTAGAGAGGCTAGCTTTGACTGGTGTTGACGTAGTTAGCTTGGATTGGACTGTTGACATGGCTGAAGGCAGGAGGCGATTGGGAGAAAATATAGCAGTTCAAGGTAATGTGGATCCTGGTGTTCTTTTTGGTTCAAAGGAGTTCATCACCAACCGAATCAAGGATACTGTGAGGAAAGCAGGCAGAGGGAAACATATTTTGAATCTTGGCCATGGTATTGTTGTAGGGACACCCGAAGAGAATGTTGCTCATTTCTTCGAGGTAGCTAAAGGACTCAGATACTAAAAGCAAATCTTAGATAGATTTCCATTCTTTTTTTTTTTTAATTTCTGCTTATTGGAGTTTTTGTTAAACTAGTAGTTTCATTTCCAACCCTTTACCATTCATTTGATTGTAATAGTGACAAAATGACCAAGAGGGATATGAAAGCACTTATTTCATAGTAGCCTTGTGAAAGGAGTTAAAGTTGGGTGCCTGTCTCATAGTATATTAATAAAAGAAAAGAAAAAAAACCAATCCGTTCGCCATGTGCTACTCAGTTTGAATAAGGTGGTCGGACGCCAGGAAAATTACAAAGTTACAGGAGATTGTGGTTGCGAGTAACGCTAGAGCCACTGCTGGCTCTAACATGTATTTTTTTATGTATTTTTTTTACAATTATTTTTATATAGATATTTTTAATAATTTTAAATATTAAAAAAATAAAAAAATTATATTATTATTAAAAAATATTTCCTTTTTCTTCTTCGATTTCCTCTTTAGGCTTATCAGAGGATTCTCCCATTCTTCACCCAAACCAATTACTCTGTTCACAACCGGGTTCATGTCTTCTGTGCTAATCTCTTGTGGGTCTGGTAGGGGATAGGTAGATTTAACAATTTGTAAGCTTTCTTGCTGAAATATTTCCGCAACAAGAGGTTCTTCTTCTGGTATATCATCATTCAGCTGATCCATAAAACTGGTGTCGTCCTGTCCGTTACCTGTAGCCATATTGGGTCTTGTTGTTTCACTAAGCTCCTGGTTATTTGCGCTGCTCGACCCTTTAGGCTCTATGCACTCTTCCTCTACTTCTACTACATTCAGGTCGTGGGTGGCATGTTGCACTTCTTCTCGTTCGATTCCCTTCACCTGGGGAACTAGTTGGGCCCTTGTTTCCTTGTCTGTATTATTATTCTTCTTCGATGACCCTCCTGCTCCATTCTTCTCTTCCTGATTTTTCCCAGCTTCTAATTCTGTCTTGGATTCTGTTGAGGCCCCTTTCTTGATCCAAACTTGGTTCCCAGTCCCTTTCCTGGTATGATCCTTACCATTACGGCATGTTTTAGAATTATGGCCCTGTAGGTGACAGTTGCAGCAGTAAGCAGGTAGTGTTTCATAGACCACCTCTTGTCTCCTACTGTGAGGCAGCCCTGGGCATCCAAGCCAGAAGTGAGTGATAGGATCTCGAGAGGCATCGACCTCTAGACAAATCCTTGCTCCATCAGTTCTTGTAGCGCAAGTAGTTGGGTTGTCTCTACGAATGAACTTTCCAATTGGCGCCGTAATCATTTTCAATACCGAAGCATGGTAAAAATGAGGGGGAAGACCAGGCAAAAAAACCCAAACAGGCACGCAAGGCGACTCGTATTCCTCAGTGTACTCTGGGGACCATGCAAATGGCATGTAGCATACACCATTGATCTCACAAGATTCTCTGGACAGGGCTTTATTGAAATCCTCTTCTTTCGACATCCTGATGAAAACATTTCTTGGACTTTGCATCGCCGAAACCACAGGACAACATGATAAACCCCATCGAGTACGAATAAAAGATCTTATGGAATCAAGGGAAGGTCTTTGACGGAGGAATTTTAAGACAATAGAAAAACGAAATGGCCTAGCAGTAGCCTCTATTTCATCTGCAGAAAAAATAAAGCAAATCTCACCTTCTAAGACTTTCGGCGGTCTGGGCATAATCTCCACTTCCGGCAGCGGTTGAGGTGCTGCGGAGACCTCAGCAAACGTCCGGCGGGCTGCCACCACTTCGACGTCCGCCATGAGCCGCTTCAGCAGCCGTCAGTTCCGTCGAGAAGGGGCGGACTCGCTGGCCATCTCCCCGCTGGACGGAAACCAGCGCCTGCCCGGGCCGGAAGACCCTCGGCGAGGTCGCCTGGGTCCGGCGACTTGGTCTGTGCCGGCGGTGATAGCCCACTCGCCATCGGTGATCGGCGATCGCGCCTTTCCGTCTAAGCTGGTTCCACGTCAAAGCTCGCCAAACCAGCGCCTGCCCGGACCGGAAGACCCTCGGCGAGGTCGCCTGAGTCCGGCGACTTGGTCTGTGCCGGCGGTGATAGCCCACTCGTCGTCGGTGATCGGCGATCGCGCCTTTCCGTCTAAGCTGGTTCTACGTCAAAGATCGCCAAACCAGAGCCAACCCGAGCCGGAAGACCCTCGGCGAGATCGCCTGGGTCCGGCGACTCGGTCTGTGCCAGCGGTGAGGGCCCACTCGCCGTGGATGACCGGCGATCAGCTTTCTCTCTCCTCTGAAGTTTCCTTCTCCGTCAACGTGATTTGAAATTTTAGAGAGTTTTCTCTCTCCTCGATCGATCACGTGCCACTGTACATTGACCACTGTACATTGACCGAGAGGGATATGAAAGCACTTATTTCATAGTAGCCTAGTTAGAGTTGGGTGCCTGTCTCATAGTATATTAATAAAAGAAAAGAAAAAAAACCAATCCGTTCGCCATGTGCTACTCAGTTTGAATAAGGTGGTCGGACGCCAGGAAAATTACAAAGAAAAATGATAGAGCCACCGCTCCCGCTGGGAGTTACCGTTGGCTCTATCATATATTTTTTTTACAATTATTTTTATATAGATGTTTTTTATAATTTTAAATATTAAAAAATACTTCTTTAATTATGAAGTAAAAAAAATATTTTTTTTATTTTACTTCGTAATTAAAGAAGTATTTTTTAATTATTTTTTTACTTCATGATTAAAGAAGTATTTTTTAATAATATTATAAATTTATTTTATTTTTTTTAAAATATTTAAAATTATTAAAAATATTTATATAAAAATAATTGTAAAAAAAATACATAAAAAAAACACATATTATAACAGAATCAGCGGTGGCTTACAGCGGGAGCCGGTGGCTTAGCATCACTCAAATTACATAGTTGCAGGAGATTGTGGTTGCACAATAATGGTCTGGCAGTCAGTTGTCTTTTACGATTGTGTTGGTAGTTTTTTTCACGTCAGTCACACTGGAAATGATTGTCTACCTCGAGCTGATTGTTTGACACCTTACATTACTACGTACAGTACTTCAACAATATTAATAGAAAGAAAGGACGTTGCAGACCACAATGAGCCCACACGTCCACAAAATGTTAAAAGAAAAAATAAATGCCCAGAGAATGACCAAAATTATTCCTCCCGGTGTCGCACTCCATATATATATATAAAAAAAAAAGAGAGAGATCCGTCTTGAATTGTCTCCAACCCACGAGGGGTTGGCTCCCCCTTCCCCCCCCCCACTTTCCTCTCAAAGCATCATTGAGAGTAGTGATCTTCGATAATGACATCCCTCATCTAATATCCAACTTCCCCAGCAGCTAGCTAATCCATTTTATAATCTGCGCCTACCATTCTATTTGCTAATAATGCTATATATATATATATATATATATATATATATATATATATTCAACGAATGCGATATGGGCAAGCAATAGCATGTTCACGATCCAAATGGGTGCACCTGCTTTCTTTCTGGACCCTCGTTAGTTAAATTTGGAGTAGGGCCTACTGCCTCCTACAGTTTTTGTTATGTGTGATTCATTAAGAGCAACCCACTGGCATTTGACATGGATAACATCCTCATCCGATTCCCATACAAACATTCCTTCGTGTTTCTATTCGCCATGCCTTTATGTACGTACAGTACTCCACAGATTCTTACTTACAATTGGTTCATTAATTGTTTCTATTCGGCATTTGCAGGACCCCATTGTTCATGATGTGCTTCTTTCTTTTCTTTTTTTTTTTTTTTTTTTTTTAAAGGACGGTATCCTCATTTTATTGATAGCTCTCACTTGTGACGGAAGAAAACCGTGATTACAACTCAACACCTAATGGTTACATAAAATCCAAAACCCAAGCATAAAAAACCAATCTAAATAACAACACTAACTTAAAATAACAACACTATTAATAGCAAGATACCATGTACATGGAAACCTGCAAGGAAGAAACAAAACCAAAATAGAGAAGCAAGAACAAAAGACAATCCAACAAAAAAAAAACGATTTACTTGGTACAAATCTTACCGAACCCGTAGATGTGGTAAGCTCAATTTGTCCATGCGAAGAAGACCTCTTAACCTACTAGGCCAGGTATGAAAGTCAGACCATTCCGAGTTCAAGCCCTCCCCCCACACCTTACTAGAAAGTCAGCCACATAATTTCCTTCACGAAATATATGATTCGCAGTATAAACCAACCTATTCAAGTAATCTTGAAGCTCATCCCAGTAATCTTCTAAGTACCAAGTATGACAGTCACCCTTAGTAATCCAATTTACCAGCAATTGGGAATCTGTTTTTTGTTTTATTTTATTTTGTTTTGTTTTGTTTTCGTGGCATCCAACGCGATATTTGCTGATAAACAATGAGCTTATAGATGTAATAGAGACATATATCTGGCCTCTTGGGCAGGCATACAAAAGTTAAAAACTTAAAAGTAAAAAACCCTCCATTTCCAGAGGCCATTGCGTACTTATCAACCTGATCCTCCTCCATCATCTTGAGTTGTACGTAAATTTCATTATTTTTAGAACGCGTGTCACTCATATGCATATGTTTGGCCCAGAAGCACCACCAAAAAAAAGCGAAGTAAAGCTCACGTGATGCGTGTCAACTCAAGCATTTTCTGTAAAGCGGAGTAACTGGAGGCCGGATCCCAAGTCCTACTAAGTACTACATCTAGAGGTAGAAATAAAAAGTTTGGATCTTTTCGATGCCCTGAAACAACAAATAAGATTGAGAAATTGGTTCATTGTAGACAATTTGAATTAGCAACTTGTACTTTCACGGTTTCACCCCACCACCCACGTACTTAAACAAAGGGATCATGAACTCTCTTGTCCTGTACAAATAATTCATGCTCCCAGAACAGAAAAGATCTTTTTCACCACTTCAGGACCATTCAGGTGAAATTATTATTATTATTAATTATCTTTCGATTTCTTCTAATTGCGCCATCATTTGAACTGCACTTCTTTTGCTTGCTTTTTGTCTAAAGTTGAGCTGGGATTCAGTGAAACCCTTATAATAATGATTAAGAGAAAAAAAAATTAAAAAAAAAAAGGTTTTAAGGATCCCACTTAAAAATAGCATCAAAGTGTAAGTCATGGTCAATTAAAGATGTCAATTTGATCATCAAGTTCATTGATTTTATCATGCAGATTATAACCGTAAGTGTCAATACTAGATGACATGATTATATATACAAGTGGGCAAAGATGGGGTCCGACTATTTGTCTGTCACCTTTTCATGATTCCCAACTCCCTTCGGATATTGCTATCGCTTTCCAATTTCCATCCAGATTGTAAAATCCATTTTGAAGAAAAATCTATCCAGAAAAAAATAAATAAATTAAATACCGAAAGTTGTAGCTATTATCTTGTACGTTTTTCCTTTTTCTGTCGGAGATAATATATAGCACTTAGCAGAGGGTGATTTGCCAAAGATCTGTTCTGCTAGGGAAAAAAATCACTGCTTTAATTTATGCCAAATGCAGTCCTTTGTGCTTGTCATAATCAAGCAAATGAAAAACACTACATCGGCTGGCAATTATGTAGTCCCACATGGAATGGACAAATTATATGCTATCCAGCTAAGGAAGCCAATGAAGAATAAACTATACATTAAATATATAAGCATAAACTGCATTATTATATAATTTGTCCTTAATTCATTCAATTATTTTCTCGTGTCCATTACTATAACATTAGACAAGAAAGCTAATTAAAGTTACAATTTTATATTTGGGTTTTAAATGTTGGGACTAATGACTCACTATCACAACGTACTACAATGCCTTTTTGTTGTCTTCACTTGGCCTGCGAAAAAGCAGTCCTTGGCCAGTGCCCATAGCCCATAGGTTGTAGAATTTGGATATCTTTAATTAGAGTGAGTAATTATTAAAGTATTTTTTAAATTTAAACACATGATAATCTCATTTTATTTTACGATATGGTATCAATGAAAACTAATTATTATGATTAGTATAATTTACACAAGGTTGGTTAATTACATGGCATGCTTTGATCATAGAATGAAAGTAATACTCATGTCATCCATATATATTTATTGAGTAGTGCTATACTTGTATTTACAATTTTACTGACAAGACTCGTTTTGTTAGTTTTTTTTTTTAAATTCAATTTTTAAATTTCATAATTTTTAGCATATTTATAACTGACACGTAGATAAATAAGTTTTTTGTAATTTACTAAGCAGATACATTTTGTTAAGTAGTGCTACATGTACTTACAATTTTACTAACAATACTCATTTTGTTAGTTTTCTTTTAAATACAAATTTTAAATTTTAAATTTCATGATTTTCAACCTATCAATAACTAACATGTGGATAAGTAAATTTTTTGTAATTTATTAAATAGACACATTTTGTTAAGTAATGATACATCTACTTATAATTTTACTAACAATACTCATTTTCTTAGTTTTCTTTTGAATTTCAAATTTCATGATTTTTAGTATATCAATAACTGACACGTGGAGAAATAAGTCTTTTGTAAGTCTTTTTTTTTTTTTGAAGTACATTTAACATTCTCCATATTTATTTATGTTTCTCTTTCAAGATTTAAGAATTTCAGTATAAAGAATTTTGGGGCAAAGGCATAATAAATTAATAATGTATGAGAGTGAAGCGATTATCTGAAACTAAATAGACAGCTAGGGTAGATTGCACAAAAAAAGAAAGGGTGGACCAAATAGCGTCAGATCCATGAAAGGTGGAGATACACTTTCTACCCTCAAATTACAAAAGTCACATTAATTAAGGATGTGAGAGCTAGAGGAGATTCTAAGAGCACATGATTTCTTGGAAGGTTTTGACCTAACACACAACTAATACAACTTCCAAATTTTCTAAATTAATAATAAATAAATAAAAAAGTATTCCTCTTATTACCTATTATTTACTACCCCATATCTCCATACTCTCACACCCTATTGATAAAAAAAAGAACAAGTGTGGAGTATGAGAATAAATAGTAACTGATGTATAACATTATATATATATATAGAGTAATACTACATACAGTCGTGAAATGCACAAATGCCGTGCAGTCGTTTTGAAAAAAAATGAGATCTATTATTAAAAAATTAATTTCTTTTCATGTGGGTCTCATATTTATTCATTTTTTTCAAAATGATTATACGGCGCTTGCACACTTATAACTATAAGTATCATTTCTCATATATACATATATGTAAAGCCAACTTGTTTTCCTGGGATAATTAATATAAGTAAAATTATTTATATAAGCATATAGGCGCAACACACGTATGTGTTGAGTAAAAAAAAAAATAATAAACATGTGATGTATGCTGAGAGTACGGTTGATGTATAGCTCTGCTTTCAATATAAATAAGGAATAGTGCATCTAACCCGAGTGTGAACTCTAGACAAATAGCTGCACTTGACTTTCGCGTCACATTCACACGTACACATATTATATATATATATATATATATATATATATCTTGGAAAGAAAGTATTAACGAAAATAACAATAACTAGAAAGAAATAAAAATTGAATGGTAGAGTTTGAAAAAGGAAGTCAACTGAAGCCGCATTTGTGTATATCTTTAATTCCAAAATGACATGTACGTCCGTATACAATTTGACATTCAAAGTGGAATTAAGCATCCAGTAGGAATTATGCAACGCCACGTAATTTCGCACACGTTCACATTAATTTTGATTAATTTGCGGGTTTTGTTTGTTTGGAATCAAAGAGGAATTGGCATTAGACATCATTCAGTCGGCCAACACCCAAACATATTCATATATCTCGGCCAAACAACAACTGGCCGGCCGTCGGGGGGGGAAAAGTAGTTATACACTTTCGTTACGTATAGTTTGGTCTTTGCTGGTTCAAGTTTTCAATCAAAACTAGCAAGACTTGTCATTGGTCAGGTGGGTCCCACCCCCCCACTCGTTAGATAAGCATTGGTACGTACCTTCCCCCCCTCTTTAGATATTTCAAATTATTCAGTTATATTTTGACAGAAGATGCATGCAGTATTATTAATCTTTTTTACGGTTTTAATAATATTTGGAAAGTATGCTGGTAAGTCATTGTTCACACTACCTACAATAATCCCAAAAAAATAATAAAGAAAATTAATTAGAATCCTTGAGATACTTTCCCTTTGCATATTAACAAAAGAAACCTTTCCTTCGTTGGAATCTACCGCCTCATCCACACTAATCACTCTTATTTTATATATATATATATATATATGACTCTGGCCTAATACATTATATATAGTGCGTAAAAACAAAAACTAATTTAATTTACGCTACTTCTACCTCCTCTTGATCGATCCAAGCCACAGCGAGTTTTCTTCCATAGCCCAGTTTATGGAGGTCCAAACACCCCCACCAAAGCGCAAGCCACTGACCCGAATGAACACGTACGTAGCCAACAGCTGGGTGGGCAAGCGGTTCAAGCTGGCCGAGCGCAACTCCACCTTCACCACCGAGCTCCGAGCCGGCACCGCCACGTTCCTCACAATGGCCTACATCCTCGCCGTCAACGCCTCCATCCTCACTGACTCCGGCGGAACGTGCTCGGTCTCCGACTGCATCAGCCTCTGCTCCGATCCCTCCATCTCTCTCCTCAACTGCTCCGGGCCCAACCTCCGGGTCATCCAGCCAGACGCGTCCTGCAAGTTCAACCCTGTCAACCCAGGTTACGAGGCCTGCCTCGAGAGAATACGCAAGGACTTGATAGTAGCCACCGTGGCTTCTTCTCTTATCGGGTGCGTCATAATGGGTGTCTTTGCTAATCTTCCTTTGGCTTTGGCTCCGGGTATGGGTACCAATGCTTATTTCGCTTACACGGTTGTGGGGTTTCACGGGTCGGGAAGTGTCTCCTACAGAAGCGCCTTGGCCGCCATTTTTATCGAAGGTTTAATCTTCTTGGCAATTTCAGCAGTTGGGTTGCGAACCAAACTTGCCAAACTCGTCCCAAAACCCGTCCGAATCAGCTCATCGGCCGGCATCGGTCTATTCTTGGCTTTTATTGGGTTACAAAACAACGAAGGAATCGGGTTGATCGGCTACAGCTCGTCAACCCTGGTGACACTGGGAGCCTGCCCTGCATCCTCTCGGGTCTCCCTCGCCCCTGTTATAACCGCAGCGAACGGGACAGTTAGTTTACTCCCAGGAGGTACCGTCTCAGGGGGAATCTACTGCCTCCGAGACACCATGGAGAGCCCAACGTTTTGGCTCGGAATCGTCGGGTTCATAATTATTGCATATTGCTTGGTGAAAGACGTTAAAGGCGCAATGATTTACGGAATAGTATTCGTAACGGCAGTGTCGTGGTTCCGGAATACGAAGGTAACGGCGTTTCCGAATACGGAAGCGGGGGATACGGCGTACGAGTATTTCAAGAAGGTAGTGGATGTGCATGCGATAAAACACACGGCGGGGGCATTGAGCTTTAGTAGTATCGGAAAAGGTTCCTTTTGGCAAGCTCTGGTCACGTTCTTGTACGTGGACATACTGGATACGACCGGTACGTTGTATTCGATGGCCCGGTTCGCCGGCTTCGTTGATGAAAACGGAGATTTCGAGGGGCAATATTTCGCTTTCATGTCGGACGCCACGTCAATTGTGGTGGGGTCATTGCTAGGGACTTCACCGGTGACGGCGTTCGTAGAATCGTCGACGGGAATTCGGGAGGGAGGCAGAACGGGGCTAACGGCGCTTACGGCGGCGGGATACTTCATGTTGGCGTTTTTCATAACGCCGTTACTGGCGTCGATACCAGCGTGGGCGGTGGGACCGCCGTTGATACTGGTGGGGGTGTTAATGATGAAGTCGGTGGTGGAGATAGACTGGAACGATATGAGGGAGGCAATCCCAGCATTTGTGACGTTGATATTGATGCCTTTGACTTATTCAAT
This sequence comes from Juglans mandshurica, assembly GCA_022457165.1. Lineage (NCBI taxonomy): Eukaryota > Viridiplantae > Streptophyta > Magnoliopsida > Fagales > Juglandaceae > Juglans > Juglans mandshurica. Next base: position 398,816 of record CM039619.1, on the reverse strand, counting down.
AGCGTATGGGCTTATTGGTGGGATCGGGACTTACATTGTGTTGCACCTCTGGGATTGGGGTCACGCACTTTTGGTGAGACTTGGAATGGTGAAGCCAATCGTAGATGTACATGGGGGATTGGTCAATGGGACACCTCATCCTACATACACTTCTAATTCTCCCCTCAAACCACTCGAGGTCTAATATAATTGGAGGGGACCATGTTAATTTGCTTTTGTTTTTTAGTCCTTTTGATTAAAGAATATTCCACTTTTCGTTGTTGTTCTGGTAAAACAACTGGGAAGAAGATTAGAAAATATTGGATTATCGATCAGAGCCAGATCAGGCATTATTTATTTATTTATTATTGTGTAAATAAATATAAAATATATATATATATATGCATGCATTTTATTTATTAATTAATAAATTGGAGTGGTCAAATGGATGATGATGATTTCCAAGTTACACAACCAATAAATCTGTAAATTTCTTCAGCAATGGCGTCCTGGATGAGTATAGCTTTGACTTTTTTTTTTTTTTTGACCTTTTGATATGGAGTAGTTTAGGTATAGGCAGCTAGGGAAGTACAGGATTCCCCTAATAATAATTATAGCCAAAAGCACCGCTCCTTAAAGTTTTTTGCGTACAGAATCGAAACATCATAACACACACACACACACGAACTTTCGTACAAGTTAAGGATGATTCTTGTAGCAATGAAGAAGACATATTGGGTGGCAAGCTCGTATTTGCTACGCCCATCTTTCGTACAAATTAAGGATGATTCTGTTTGCTAGATGATAACATAATTATGCATGGATTTGGTTACATATATATTTATATATAATATAGAAAATAAGTTGGCTGAGAGAATAAATTTTTTTTAATTTGTTGCTCCAAAAATAAAAAAAGAAAATTTTTGTTGTTTTTTAATATTTTTCAACGTCCAGAAGCTAACTAAACTAGATCCAACATGTCTGCGTGGGGCCTCCCCCCGGATACGACCATCACCAGCTAAAAAGCTTTGAAGATTCCATGTGCATTACAAATATTAAGGTGCGGTTGATAATAATCTATTTCAAACTTCAGTTCAATTGATTGAATTCAATTGCTCCTACCTACCAAATGCATGAAATAAAGCCTCCCAAGTCCAATTTGACAACATGTTATTTCAACATGATGAAAGCTGCCACGATAGCTGTTATCTACAGAAATGAGACGTCTTTTTCTTTTTTTATTTTTTTTCCCTCCACGTACGATTCCCAAATATCTTTAAACTTGTTTTGATACATTCCGCACAGCTGCTTAGTCCCCATAAATGGGTAATTTCTTATCAATCTTACTGGCATTAATTATATGATGCATTGTTTGTAGCGCTGGCTACACTTCATTCTTCTCGCGCCACAGGGATTATTAATGTATGTAGTGAAGAATATCACGAGCTTTCTACACTTCATCATCTGGTGCTTGCTATCTTGTCATTAAATGCTGCTCCAACTTCTATCTCCATATATAATGACACTATATATTATATGCACCCAAAGGAAACGTGTTCTTTTGTTTCTTATGGTCTTTATAATTATTGTATTGGTAGGGCCAATAAATTGTATTCGTTGTCATCCTGCTCGCATAATAGCGTGTCTCAAGGGTGTTGTCCAAGGCACTCGCACGAGAGAGAGAGTATTACACAAGTGTAACGAGTAGGTTTTTTTGCCACTTAACAATTTGACATGCATTAACATACAAAAAAAAGAAAGAAAGATCCTTAATTAGTCTTGCGCGTAAATTGCGAGCGCTGTATACAGAACAGGCCTGGAGTTTCATGGCAAAGCCTAGTTCTTGCAATGAAGGGCAAGGTTACGGTCGACAATCTTGGGCCAATAGCCTAATATTACGACGATAGGCTACAAGGCTAAAGCCCTTCGTTCTGGGATCCTACCACAGAAATAAACCTTACGTAGTTCGGCCTGGAACCTCTAATGCCAGAAAAGTACATAATTTATCTTGCTGCCTTCACGACCAGATCAAAGATGCAAAACCATTTTTTTTTCCCTTCCTAGTTCCGTCTCAGCAGTACTGACAGTAAACATTACTAGCACACTGCACAACTCCAGCCAGCAATCCTTCTCTCTGACAAGATCACCATCCATGCAACCCTGCCAACGCATTTTTCCTACTATGTGTAAATATGTGTTTAAATAGAATGATAAAAATGACAAAATCAAATGGTGTGTGGTGTAAATGATGATAAGTAGAATTTTTCTTCCTACTATTCTATGATGAAAGATAACAGGGAAGAATCCTCCCGTTATGCACAAAGAGAACAAGGAAGCAGGGATTTCATTCCGGTCCAACATATAGACAACAACAAAAATACAGATGACTTCAAATTGCACCTGAAACTCTCGAGCCTTCTGCACAATGTCATTGCGACTGAAACTAGAATATCAGAACTATGCATCCTTGTCCTTGGTTAAACTTCGAGGAAGTCTGCTAATCACCCTTTCATCCACTATTTTATAGTGCTTTGAAAATTGCCGGTGGATCATTCCGCAATACCTATCCACACGCTCTTCATACTTGCTGTACAAGGCAGGAACTGTAATGAATATGATAGTTCCTGTCAACATCAATTTAGAGAGATGTTAAAGGTGAAAAAGAAAAAAGAAAAAAGTGAAGCATCAGAAGGCAGGAAGTCGGAAGCTCCCAAACAAAGTTTCTTTGGTGAGTTCAAGTCACAAATAGATTGATTATGTAGTAATGGGCAGGATATTTTTTTTCGTCACGATATGGACGGCTTATGCAAGCCATGCAAGAAGTGTCAAGTGCCCCACGTGTTTGGAAGGAAAATATGAATTAAAAAAGTTAGAAAAAGGAAGGCAAGTAGAATGCAGGAACAAAGACCATAATTCTGAGACAACACTGCTCGGCACTAAATTGACAAGGCTAAAGATGAACGTCCATACCAATATAAGTGATTGTGAAGAAAGAGAAGAAGCTCCCAACGACAGACAAGAGCCACACACAAACAACCACCTGTCAAAACATCAATAGTATGTACGAAAATTTCTTAAAATGAATCAGTTATGAACACAATGCACGGTTAGAAGCAAAGTTCTGTAGTTTCAATGGGGCAGATCATACATCCCGATAACTTATTCAAATAGCAGAGAGCACCATAAGGAATGCAGGGGGATGGGACCCAAGGACAGTGGTTTCCACTACCCTCCTGCGAACTATATAGTAAAATATATTGACAACTAACCTGGGTGCTTGATTGTTCTCTGAGAGCACATAAAACAAATATTCATGCTCCCCATTTTTTGTTAGCATCATTAATCCATTTTACAGGGCACCAAGACTCGTTAATCAAATTTTATTTTAAGAATAGAAGTTACCTATTATCTATAAATATATTGGCCCCACTAGGACCACAACACCTCAGCTACGCCACAGCAGTTTTAAATTATTATACTATTAATTTAGACTGACCTTAGAAAAAAGTCTAAAATCCTTGCCAAGCGTGATGTCATGAGCCATAAGCAGCACATTATTGATTTTAACACGAAATGATGCTGCAGCATTATTAACCATTTCCTCTGACAATACTAGCTCCGGTAATGTTTGCAATTGTCTGCGTAAAAGTAGAAACAATTCTTGTGATGAAATTAGTTTCCATGCTACAATGGTAGAAAGTTGTAATCAATAGGCAGATCGAGGGTAGAAGACTCGTTACCTATCTCTGAAAACAGCATAGTTGGCATGAAGAAACAACAGTACAATTAAAATCAGCAACACATCTGAACAAATTGATAAGAACGATAATCCAGACCGCTCAAATAGGAGCCATGCAACTGTAGCAACAGCAATGATGCCTAAAGAAACATTCCGCCGCTTCCACAACAGAATATCAGCAGCTAAATGAAGAGGGAAGGGGGAGAATCAAGTATAAGTCTAAAAATACTAACAAGAGCACATAAGTGAATATGCAAAAGGATGTACCCAGCGTCAACAAAAGTTGTAATCCAGCAATTTAGAACAGGTCTCAAAATCAATTGAATGAAAAGTGCAGAGGGGAGAAACAAAAGGATAAAGAAAACAATATCATGGCTAAATATTTTTTTTTCTCATATAAGTAAGGTCATAGCTAAATAACAAAAGTGAGAAGTAACCCCAAAAAAGTGTTGATCTGCAAGGAATAGCATAATCCACTAAGGGAATGCTACACAAAGCATTGACTCTCATCTCAGATCATATGTCACAACTAATGTCAAAAGTACTTTAAAGAATCTGCAAGAATGAAAATTGTACGGAAGAACTCAAGCCATTTAAAAAGGACAATCTCAGGCTTTGTTTGGTTACTGAACTCAACTGAGTTCAGCTGAGTTCAGTCTAATTTTAAGCTGAGTCTAACATCCAAACACTCAACTCTAAAATTACTAAACTCATCTCAACTCAAAACCTTATTACACATGGGACCCACAACCTTTTTCAACCTAAAACATCTTAACACGTGGGACCCACAACCTTTTTCAATTTCACATAAAAAGTATTAAACTCATCTTAACATCCAAACACACTTTAAACTCAGTTTAGATGGGGCCCACATAATTCTCTTTACTACTAAACTCACTACTATTCATAAACAACTCAACTCAGATGAGCTCAGTTTAACATCCAAACGCAGCCTCAGCAAGCAAACGGAAACTTTCAATCTGAGGAGAGGAAAATTTTCACCAGTACGTGATGGATAAAAAGAAAAAACCAACGACAATTATGATTGTATAGATACATTGCATTCACTCTGCATTGTCGTTACCATCACTCTTGGAAAGAGCACACCGTGAAAATCTCTTTGAAAGGGAAATGAACGCACGAATAAATAAAAGAAGACAGTTTATGCTTCATCTAAACCTAGGTCCAAACATACAGGCAGCAACACATCCTGCAAGGCAAACTTTGTGATACAACCCATGCCTATGACAAAATGTAAATGTTGGCTGCTCCTATAATATATCTATAAATAGGATATGCATTCTATCTTGCTTTTGTCACAGTCCAGGAACAGGATACATGGGCCATGGGCCAGTTTGGGCCTATTACTTGTTGTTTTCCTTTATGTTATGTAAGGAATTGGGCCATAGAGTAGCTAGGCCATCAACTTGTTATTTCTTTTTATCCAGTCCGTTAGTTATTAGTCTTGAGTCAGGTTTTATCAAGGCTGAGGCCTTTTTCAGATGTTTGGCAAGATTCTAGCATATATGTTCACTGTAGCTACCGAAATGATCTAATCAGAAAGTTAATGCAAATATTACTTCTCCTTCTTTTATCATCTTCTTCCTTTCTTCAATGGAGGTGCTCCCCTCGAAGTGAGTAATTTTCTTATATTTTCTCGTATATTTTCTAGTCACCCAAACACCTACTATTAGGTGTGTTACAAGTGATATCTAGAGCCAGTCATTCCTTGGCATCGGCTTCATCAATCCATGAGAATGGAAAACATCATCTCATCCTTACTCAATATCAAAGAGCTAATGGAACACAATCTTCAACGCTTCGATGCTCTTCAACAACATCTTAAGGATTTTCGAGAGAGCCACAACAAAATGCACCAAGTATTTCAACAGTCCCTTGACGAATTTGCTAGAAACTTTCAGGAAAGCTTCAACTAATTCGAAGATCAAAGCTGTGACATACAAGAGGAAGATGCAGTTGTTGTGGAAGAAAAATATGAAATCAAGCCCGCTCAGCTTATTCTTTCTCATGTTCTCAAAAATCCTGAACCATTCCTACCATTGTTTGATCCTCCCCTAAGAATCTAGTGTCCTTCTTTTCATCTTAGAAATTATTTTTTCTCTTCTTTCTTCCTGTCGGCCGCCACTAGCAACAAAGACTCATTAATCGTAAGAGGCCTAACCATCATATGGGAGTTCGATCTCGGTGGCGTTGATCACGGCCTTCAAAACTCTCTCTCTCTCTCTCTCTCTCTCTCTCTCTCTCTCTCACATTCATTTTTCTTGCGACGGCGAGAGGATGACCTTGCTCTCATTTTCGTTCCATCTGAGCGCACGGTGACGCACCAGATCTATTCCACCACTCAGCCCGTTGTCGTGCGTCTGATGCTCCGAGATTTTACAATTCTTCAATACGGGATTTCCGTCGGATTTACAGAGTTAACTGAACTTGTTGGGGCTTCATCGTCTGGTAAAACACAGCTAGAAGTCAATCCGAGATCGCAGCTGCAGAAAGGAGATATGATCCATGTCGGTTTCTACTGGAACTATGGGAAGACTTTCAAAAAGCCACGTCGTCCGTATGAGAAGGAACGATTGGATCATGAGCTGAAGCTTGTGGGAGAGTATGGGCTCCGATGTAAGAGAGAGTTGTGGAGGGTTCAATATGCTTTGAGCCGCATCCGTAATGCTACCAAGGAACTTCTCACTCCGGATGAGAAGAATCCTCGTAGGAGATTCGAGGGTGAGGCCCTTCTCCGCAAAATGAACAGGTACGGGCTCTTGGATGAGGGCCAGAACAAGCTTGATTATGTCCTAGCTCTGACTGTGGAGAACTTCCTTGAGCACCGACTCCAAACCATTGCATTCAAGTTAGGTATGACCAAGTCGATTCACCATGCTCATGTATGTATTAAATTAGTTAACAAGGATTCGGTTGCGTCGTCCATCTCCAAGGCCTCCTACGATGATTCACCGCGCACTTTCCCTCGACTCCTCCATCCGCCGCCTCCAATCTTTGAGCCATGCTCTGCTCTCCTATCATCTTCTCGATCCCAAATTAGTTAACAAGCATCCAAGAGAAAATCTGAGAGATAGTATCAACTTATATGATGCTATACGTCCAGCCGATTCAAGGAAGTCCTTGTCCGTTGATGTTGGTGTTTCAATTGATGGCTCCCAAGGGTTCTCTCAAGGTATGTTGGTAATGTTGGCTAGTGTTGTGCATAGCATACCCGAGGGATTTACTGTGAAGTCGACACTTGGTATAGCCTCTAAAGTACTTATTCATGGCATAGTATATTTCATTGCTACGGAGGTAATTGAGCTATATGAACAATTGGAGTACATTAATGTTTTTTCTAAAGAGATAAAATTATTATTGGTCCCGCCTATTCCTATTATACATGGCTATGATGGTATGGGAGCACTCTTTAATGGTGGGGTTGTGGTGAAACATGTTGTGGCAATTGAGACAATGAAAGTCTTTGTTTTTTACCCTGGTGGTGGGGGTGGGACCTTTGATGTCGGTGTCTTGACAATTGCAAATGGTGTTTTTGAGTCCTTTGGCCCTATCGGCAACATTCATCTAAGAGGTGAGGAAATTGATTATAGAAAGACCCTCATGGGACCTGTCAAGAAGACTAGGGAAGATGTCAGATTAGAGAAGAACCAAATTGCTAGAAGTTTGCTGGTCCAACGGCTTCTTTTATTTACTTATCAAAAAAGGTCTACTTTGGACGTATACCTGCACACCTTGTAGACAAGGTGCTTCTATGGGGGATGGTTTGTCACAGTCCAGGAACAGGATACATGGGCCATGGGCCAGTTTGGGCATATTACTTTATTTGTTGTTTTCCTTTATGTTATGTAAGGAAGTGGGCCATAGAGTAGCTGGGCCGTTAGCTTGTTATTTCTTTTTATCCAGTCCGTTAGTTATTAATCTTGGGTCATGTTTTATCAAGGCTGAGGCCTTTTTAAGATGTTTGGCAAGATTCTAGCATATATGTTCACTATAGCTACCGAAATGATCTAATCAGAAAGTTAATGCAAATATTACTTCTTCTTCTCTTATCATCTTCTTCCTTTCTTCAATGGAGGTGCTCCCCTCAAAGTGAGTAATTTTCTTGTATTTTCTCGTATATTTTCTAGTCACCCAAACACCTACTTTCAGGTGTGTTACAGCTTTATTCTGCAGTTTTCATCTTATTTACTGTCGGTTGCTTAATTTTTAAATATCAAATAACTGAGTACTATAGCAAGTAACAGCAATGGACTTTTCGGATTATATAAAACTTTTAAAGAAAAAACTTGCATCATCCTGAATGACATACCAATCAAGGGCATAAGATGCACAGAACATTATGTGGAACATAGGACCCAAATCTGAGTGACGTAATACCCAATTCGTTCTTCTTTCAGCCCAATAATACATTGAAAATTAAAAAAATAAAAAACAAAAATGAAAGGAATCTAAGGGTCAATCTACAAGTGCCGGTATCACCTCAGTGGTGCCTTAGAATATGCAAGGGAAACTATTAAACTCGAATAAAAGAAGAGACATACTGAAGAAAAGACATCAAGTAAACGGAAGATCACATGAAAAATAAGACTGCTGACCAAGAAAGCCACCTCACACAACACCCCTTTATGTTCTTCATTAGAAGCAGACAATCACAAATCCCATTGACTAAACAATCAGAAAGAATACCCGCATACGGTTTAAAAATAAAAGAAACAAACCCATATGTAAAGGAAGCAAATTGAACTTGAGGAATGGAAGAAATCAAAGAGAAAAATCTTACCTTGACCTCCGCCCATACACTGGTGGACAGAGGCTTGGCGACCGAACAATCGGTAACCTGACCCTCCTGAGCTACATGGCGATGTTGATGATGTACAAGCCGTGGGTTTCCTGGCATCCCCATCACCCTCCACGTTACATAAATCTTGGGAATATTCCATGAAAGCCAACACCAAGAAAACCCAGAGAAATTGAAAATTCAGCCCCCACAGGGAAAAAGAGAGTTCCAAATCGAAATTGAGCAATGTTTTGAAATGGGATCTGAGATATGGGACGCCGGGGCCCGGGAGTCTTCAACTTCTCTGTTTCCCAGGTAACAATACGTGTCCAGATCCTTCGGGGTGGGTAAAAATGGCAAAGAAAAAAAAATAGAAAGGAAAAGAAATGAAAGTCGCCTTTACACTTTAGTAATGAGTTTTGCTATACAACATCCCACACTCTACATTTCATATTTTTATAAATTTTTTATATTTTTAATATTTTTTTAAAATTTTTTTTTGAGTTTATTCTTTTTAAATTATTTTAAATTATTTATTCATTATTCATATAATAAATATTTAATAAAAGAAAAAAATAATAAAAATTAAAAATAATGTAAAGTGTGGAGTGTTAGGAAGTTGTGAAGATTTTTTGTTAGTAATAGCATGTACATATTTCAAATAGGGAAGTTTTATATTTTATAAAAAATTAGGTTTTATTAATAAAAAATAATTTATTTTTTTATATATTTCTTTTAGGTGGGGTTTACCTTTTTACAAAAACTTATATGAGACTCGTTTATTTGAGATTTATACAAATTAGGCCTATTTATCCGGACTGGATTTTTTTTTTCAGCCCGATCCATAACTCAGATAACCAAATTTTAGTTACTGGTTCCGCCCGCATAGAAAAACCAGAGCATACCGAGTCTGGGTTATGGGTTTGTACCCGAGTTTTATAAGGAAAAAAAATTTTAGAATCCAAGTTTATTACTCGAGGCACTCAAGTCTCTCTCTCTAAACCCGGGCACTCATGTCTCTCTCTCTCTCTCTCTCAAAGACTAGCTTCGTCGTTAGCCCAGTAATTTACTTTTGACGACCCTAAGATGGTTCGTTTTCCACTCACTGTGCTCTGAGATCTACAACTTTGAGATAATGAGAGAAGGCTTGCGTTCTATCAGTTTTATTTTGTGTTTGTGTATGTTTGTTTAAACTTAATATAAATGAGGAAGTAGAGCTTCTATCTATTATATGACATGAAAAAGACTAAAATTAATGAGACCCAAATCTAGATTTTGCATTCTTCTAGTTTTGCTAATGATGAATCATGATTCAGACCCATATCTGAGTTTACTCATATTTTGGGTTTGGTTCTCAAGTTTTTTTATGCAATTTTTTTTTTTTTTTTGGTTAGATTCATGTTTTGAAATATATTTACCACAAATTGGTTCATACACTTTTCCAGAAATAGAGAGTTGGGGAAGAGATGTTGTGTTATAGGCATATAATAAAACAAATATTACATGTATAAAGAAGGATATAAAGCAACATACAGTTTACCATTTTACAAGTATTACTTGATGTATTATATGACTGGTTTTAACTAATTTTCGTCATTGTTCTTGATTATTTGTGTCGTACCTTGGTTAATGGTACATTACAAAATATTATGATTTTGCTACTAGGTTGTCAAAGGGATGCAAAGAATTTAAGCTCTAGGTACTTTAGGTAGGTTTCTAATTTACACATAAGTCATCCTTCAAGGAAGAACATATTGATTTGGGTTGTTCATGTGACATGTAGATATTATTAGATCAGAGCTGCTTCTAAGCGGTCCATCTGTTTTTCAAAGAATAACAGCCCTCCAATAATAAGACACCACCTCATAAATTACACCATAATCAGGCTAAACTCATGCGCACGGAATTGAATTGCAAAACAGTTCACTCCATCTACGCACGACTTGAAGTCTTCATCTTAAGCCCGCGTGTGTCGCCAAGCAAAGCACCACCACGAGCATCGGCCGTTAGCATCCATTGCCACCAATCCACCACCTTAAGGCCACAAAAACACTACTCACTCAATCACATGCAAAAAGAAAGAAGGAGAAACGAAGAAAAAAATAAAGACCTGTCGAACCCACCCACCCACAATCCATGTCTTTCTAATTTTGTAATTCAAGTTCATCGTCATCCATTATTAACCTACTTTTGAAATAGAATACAGTGGCAACTGGTTGTGTCGTTGCCGGTGCGTTCCGGTTCAGGCTTGTATGCGAATCCCATGAAGAAAAATACAAAATACTCTACCACTACCCGTGCCCTGACGACGCTTTTGCTACTTTGGCCGCGCACCTTTACTTCTCTGCCGCGTCTCTTCTGGTCCTCTTCTTTCCCAACACCATATACAATCCCATCACACCATCACAGCTTCCTCTCCATGAAATCGACGACCTTTACGGAGTTCTCAAGTGGAAATTTGGGCACATCGTTTATCTACCAAATGAGCAATAAGAAAGCACAAAGCAAAGGGGCAAATGGGTTTTGTCAATGGTGACGGCTGCATAAAGAAATGTTGGTGAGGATGGTTAAAAATCTTTGTGGAGATGGGTTTAATGATGTCGGGAAAGAATGGAAGATGATAGTGATGGTGGTGATGTGGGTATTGTCAACTGGAAATAATGTCGATCTTCTATTTAGGTATTTTTCTCAAATGGGTTTTCTCTGGAAATCAATTTTCCTCCATGCCACCGTCTGGGTCGAGCTTCGTCGGGGGGTCGAGTTGCCAACGAGATGAGTGTGGGGTCGAGATTTGAGTTCCGTCATTGGGTTGAATTACCTCCGAGATGAGTGTCGAGATCGTTTGGGAATGGGATGGAGGGGAAGACGAAGAAGTGAGGGACAACTGTATGGGGTCTCATCGAGTGTAGGCAAACCCAAACTAAGTAAAATAAAATGCATACGTGACGCCTAACTATTGGAAGGCTGTTTATTGAAGAAGAGCAGATTGACCGGTCTGGTATTCTCTTCTTAGATATATAAGATGGAGAGATTTATTGTCAAATGAATGAAATCCATTCAGTTCATTTTCAGTGACTGGAATATTTATGGTTTGATGCACTATTTGATATTGCAGTTTCATTTTAAGGACGTATTATGAAGTTGATTACACATCTTGTCTGGTGTTAATCTTGAATGAAATACCTAAATTGAAGTAGTTTTATTGTTTGAGATCATCTTATCTGGTTGTTTTCTTCTTATTAAACCCACTTATAAACTGCAAAGTTTTTAAAACTAGTAAATACGTTTGGGTGGGCTTGCAATTCTTGAAATGCTAATTTCATATCTAGCAACCTGGTTCACGTTAGCTTCAGGTTATGCTTTTGATAACTAGTCTTCTATATACTGACATTCTTTATGGAATACTATATATTCATTTCCCTCCCTTTTGACTAGTTTGAATTTTAATAAATTTTTCCTGCATTTTCATTTTATATTCATAATTGGAATCCTTTGGAACATTGAAGAACATGGTGGCAACAAAATTATTGGGTAGTGGTTGTTGTCTGGTTCTTGAATTGTCAATTTATGGGGCATGGTTGATTTGGAGGTCTAGACAAGGGAATGTATCACATGAACTTGTTGGTGCTGTTGTTGTAACTCATATGGTAATTTTATGTTTTGTAATCTAATGTATAAATACCAAACAATGTAATATGTAGTGGATTGCATTATGTTGTATGTATTTTATGAGATGAATATTTTATTTTATTTATTATTGTACATGCATTTAGTTAAGAAGTTACTTAGTTGTTTATAGTTTTAGTTATTTTTTACATAAAATTAGTTTTCCAGTTTGATATATTTTTATTATTATGTACAATATTCAATGCATTAGTATTATACTTATTGAAAAACTTAATAATATATAGGCTTTTATATATAAAAAAAATTATGGTTTTCAGCATCATTTTTTCTTGAAAAAACCTTAATAAAGTATACGATTTTATATATTTAAAAAAAATTATTTTTTTCAACATTTTTTTTCTTGATAAAACTTAAAGAGAATATAGAATTTTATGTATAAGAATTATGCTTTCCAACATTATGTGTTTTTCTTTTTCTTGAAAAATAAAATTCATAATATATAGGCTGTTTTATTAAAAAAAAAAATCATAACATATAGATTGTTTTATAAAAAAAAAATAAAAATACAATCTTGAACCTGGATGCAACTCAGGTTCTGTATCGGGTTATAACCAGGATAATTCGATCTAGGTTCTTGACCGGATTTAAAATCTGAATTCCAGTCCGAATATATCCGAGTACTCAATCTAAAATCCGGATGAACAATACAAATATAAATAATTTCTCTTTGTATTATGGTTCAAATTTTAAACACAATCTCTGCCACCTTGATACAAGGCTCGTGAAACCAAGTTGTCAGATCTAATGAAGCAAAGCAACTCAACATCAGTTGCCACTATAGTTGTGCAATTATTGTTATCTTCGTTGAGAAAGATATTAGGGAGCAAGTAGAGGTAAACATAAGTACGTAGGTAACACATAACTGCTTGTAAGGGGGTTTTTTCCCCATAGGCCCTAGAAGTAAACCCATTAAGAACTACTAGGGAGGCTAGTCCGAAGGCCCAATCGAGCATTATAACCATCCGCTAAAGGGAGTCAATGAGCCCTTAGCAGGGTATTCAGCCCACGAACACAACCCGTCCATGAATCAACTCCCTAGGGGGGAAAGTGGACTGTCGGGGTAGAGGAAACTCACCGCTCTGACATCGCCCCGATGATAGACTACCCTCGAAAATCTACCTAGGCAAGCGTACGAGAAATATGGAAAACCTGTGACTTCATGATAGTAGGCATGAAGAAGCTTAACAGGAAACGTCTGCAGGATAAAGTAAATCAGGAAGCCATGCCGCATTAATGACACCACTATCCGGATTCTACGTCGCATTAATGACGCCGCCCCAAAAGCCACGCCGCATTAAAATGATTATAACAAATGAACAGTAAAAATGACATAAGTCCCCCAAAGTTAGGGATGAGCTGTCCTCACTTGAAACATAGTATCCTTGATTCCTTTAAGTTTATGCACAAACTACCAAGGTCCCAATTCTTTGTGTTTGCTTAAATTGTGCAGGTGACAGCCCGAAGACCCGAGTATTTGGAACCTGGTCCAAAAGCGCACGAAACACGACGTTAACACTGTTTTTCTCTATTTTTTTATGGATTGATTATTTAAAAATATAATAAATCTTATAATTTAATTACATAATAAGTGGTAAGTCAGCCATATTCAAACTGCTACATATTTATACAATTTTTTTTATTTTCAATTTTCAGAGGGGCTTGGGAATTTCAAGACAATTTTCGAGTAATTATCGTCCTCCGCTATGCAAATTTCAAAGCTAGCTAGTCTAGATCAACAAAAATGCAATACATATTGTCTAGTCGTGAAATTCCAGTTTGCAAATCAAACTATATCAAAATCATCATTTAAGTGACTTTTCTTTGGTTGATTCAATATTACTAATCTTTTGGTCCTAAATCGCACATTATAATTATTTTTATTAATACTATATTAATTTGTTAATGAAAATACGCTTGCCTAAAGACCAGAGAGATGTAAATAAAGAAAAGAAAAAAAATCCCACCAAAAGCCTTCCTTTTCATCACCTTTGTTTCTTAACACACCCACCAGATCTAGCGCTTTTGAACTTCTCTCCGGCACCCGCTAGTTGCAAGGTTAGCTGCCTCTTGTTTTTTGTGTGTTTTTGGAGGGTCGTCAGTGTGAAATCTGAGGGGGTTTGTGATCGGTTTTACCAAATAAGAAAGAAAAGAAAGGGAGAGTAAAACGAAAAAGGAAAAAGATGGGAGAGGGTGAGCGGTTTCAGCTGGGAACGGTTGGGGCGTTGACTCTATCAGTAGTTTCATCAGTGTCCATAGTGATCTGCAACAAGGCTTTAATCAGCTCATTGGGTTTCCATTTCGGTATGTTTACATTTTACGACCTCTCTATCTGCTTCATGTTTTGCTCAAACATACTACTATGCCTTTTTTGTTGGGTAGGGGCTGGGGGCTCGTGTAATGCTTTTAATTCTTTGCCAAGTGACAACCTGTTCGTATTTTGATTGTTTTTGATGATGTGGTTAAGGCTCTAAGTGGCGCGATGAGGTTGGCGAGCCATAAACCGTTTACGTAGGGACAGAAGGGACCGATTTAAATTGTTGCAAATTAGGACCTAAACTACCTAAAATGGAGAATCTGAAAATCAAGCCAAATGCCTAAGTACACTTGTTACCGGCCAGAGTATGGGCATTTAGTCGTGGCATGTAAATTAGATTTTGTTTTTTGTTAACCCCCTTTGTGTTGGTAAATCAAGGGCCTTTTAGAATTCTAATTAATTACTGATGATTTTTTGGTGACTGAATTATATCTCTTCAATGTAATACTCTTCATAACAGTTGTGATGACGATGGTGATTTAATTTGTTACTATTAAGGTACAGTAAGATCTTGTGTTACAACTACTATTAAGGTGCAGTAGACAGGATGCCTGAGATATAATCTTCGATTTTCCATTCACTGTTTGCGATTTCAATGTAAGATGAAATGGGAAGATTCAATTTCTGAGCGATTGCCCGGTACCCTATCTAATGTATTACATGTATTTAAAGTGTCAATCCTGGGAGAGAATCACTTTGGTCTCTGGCATCCCACTGAATAGATCAACCCGTGTTGAAGCACATGTTTAGCATATTTCACGTAGTTTGTGTGTGCTATATCTCATTTTTTATTTAAATGATGAGCATACTCTTCATAACATAATAAGGATCTTTAAACTATATGAATCGTCGTATCGAGAACCATCAAGCATCTATGATGGTAAAGATGTGATTATCCTATGAAGGATACATGGGGTTGATGAATTGATTTCCATAATTTATTGTCAAACTAAGATTTGATAGGTCAGGTCGTCATTTGACAGATCAGATCATCATTGCAATCTTGAGCAATTTGTTCCTTTGGATGATACCTCCTCTCGCAATGAGTTAAAGATATTACGTTGCTCATCCACTTGATGCCTACATCAGGCTAAAGGTGCAGTGTTATGGGCTGGCAATGACTTGGGAATGCCTTTAATGACAATATTAGCCTTTAGCACTTCCATCTGACATGTGCCACCTGTGTATAAAGCCCACAGATAGATTGCCCTTTCCAGAAAAGATGTTTTTTTAGGAAGATTTAGTCCGATTCTGATGAAATTATTACAGTTGTGATGATGATGGTGATTTAATTTGTTAGAACTACTATTAAGGTGCATTAAGATCTTGTATCCTTGCATACTTGCACAGCTACAACTTTGACAAGCTGGCATCTTCTAGTCACCTTTTCTTCTCTTCACATGGCTTTAAAGATGAAACTGTTCGAGCACAAACCGTTTGATCAAAAAGCTGTTATGGGCTTTGGCATTCTAAATGGGATCTCCATTGGACTTTTGAATTTGAGCCTGGGTTTCAATTCTGTTGGATTTTATCAGGTACTTCTGTTATTTTTTAAACTACTTTGGCTTTTGATCTATACATCCTGTGTTATTTCAATGTTTTTCTCAAAATTAACATTCTGAAGGATCTACTGTTTTTTCCAATCCAGATGACCAAGCTGGCAATCATCCCTTGTACTGTACTTTTGGAGACCCTTTTCCTTGGGAAGAGATTCAGGTTTGTCTTGAGAAACATTTATCCTTCTACGACCAAGATGCTTAGATACTGTGTGCACAACTTATCTAAAATAATTATAAGCTATAAAAAAGTTTGTACCACATAAGACCTAAGACACAAAGGAATCATCTTCCAAGCCGCTCCCACTTGAGAACAACCATGAAGCCCATTCCAACACGCAAGAAGGTCAACCACTCTCAAAGGCATCAATCGCCCAAGCCAAGCCTATTCTACAAAAGAAAAGATGCCATCCCACAAAGCCCTTGCAACCTCACAATGCAAGAGTAGATGATCCGCGGTTTCCCCATTTTTTTTACACATGAAACACCAATCCATAACTATAATACCTCGTTTCCTTGAATTATCCAGTGTCAAAACTTTCTCAAGAGAGGCAGTCCAAATGAAAAAGGCCACTTTGGAAGGCACGTGGGACCTCCAAATACACTTCCAAGGAAAAGGAGGACTATCCTGAAAAGTCAACAGCTTATAGTACGAACGAACAGTGAGCTTTTTACACCCCTTAGACTTCCACAACATCCTATCCTCATCATTACCACCAAGCCTCGAAGAGTATAAAAAGCTGAAGAAAGCTGAAACTTCGTCAATCTCCCAATCCTGTACAGCTCTAGATAAACAAATATCCCACTAATCTCACCATTAGAACGACAAAGCAAATCTGAAACAGCGGCAAACTGATCTGAAGCCAATCGAAAAATAGCTGGAAACACACTATTGAGGGCCCAATCACCACACCAAATGTCAAACCAGAAACGGATCCTAGATCCCTCACCAACAGCATAACTGACATGACTAATAAAGCTCTCCCAGCCCTTTGTAATGAACTTCCAAAGCCCCGCACCACAAACTCCCCGAACTACATTAGAACGCCAACCCCTGCAAGCACTTCCATACTTCCGATCAATGACCTCCCTCCAAAGCGACTCCCCTTCCGATTGATATCTCCATAGTCATTTCCCCAATAAAGCCTTGTTGAAGATCCTCAAATTACGAATTCCCAACCCTCTAACCGAAATAGGAGAACACACTTTATTTTTTTTTATAAGTAAAATTAAATTCAAAAGCGTGCCTGTTGGGTTTCGAACAGGTGCCAACTGGTTGGAATGGGAGAACACACTTTATTCCAACTAACAAGGTGAAATTTAGTTTCCTCACCTATACCACCCTCTAAAAAAGCATGAAACAACTTCTCAATCTGGTTGGTCACCCCTGCAGGCAATGAAAATAGTGATAGAAAATAAGTGGGGAGATTAGAAAGGGTACTCTTAACAAGAGTAAGGTCTCGTTTGTTTTTGCAGATGAGATGAATTGAGATAAAAGTTGAAAGTTGAATAAAATATTGTTAGAATATATTTTTTTAATATTAATTTTGTTTTGGAATTTGAAAAAGTTGAATTGTTTATTTTATTTTGTGTGAGAATTTGATAAAGTTGTAATGATTAGCTGAGATGAGATAAGAATGATTGTGAAAACAAACGAGGCCCAAATGGTACCCTTTAGATAAATATAGTCGCTTCCAACCAGCTGACCTTTTCTTAACTTTCTCAACAACCCCATCCCAAATAGCACGAACCTTTTCTTTTTTGTAACTTAACTCTCGCAGTTTGATCATCTTTGTGGTTGTATTGCTTTTTGTTTTTTTTTTTAATCTGAATTATATATTTTCCTCTGAAGATCAGTATATGTTGCTTGCAGTTGGCAAACATTGTACTGATACTGTCTGTACTAATTATTTTTGCATTAGGGGTTCCTAGCCTTGTTATAAGTATCATGGTCGCTGCTGTTACTGATCTGCACCTCAATGCTTAAGCTCTTTTTTATCTTTTTAGTTGTTAAGAGCATGGATTACTCAAACTGTCTCAACTGCAGCTGTCTTTAATTAAATCCGCATTTGTATTACTCTTGATTGAACCATTTAGATGCATTTTGGTTTCTTCAACTGTGAAATAACCTGGTTTTCATCTCTGTTATTATGACAGTAGGAGTATTCAGCTTTCGCTCATTATCCTCCTTCTGGGTGTTGGCATTGCAACAGTCACTGATTTGCAACTCAATGCTCTGGGCTCTGTCCTATCTCTCCTTGCAATTGTTACAACATGCGTTGCTCAAATTGTATCCTCAATGAAGTTACATTAATTGAAAATCTATACACACCACTCTTTAGTACTTTGAGACATGCACAGGCTTTGATGCTTTAGGCTCAGTCTTTGCTAGCAATGGTCTTGCATGGACAACATGTTTCTCTGACTTTTATCTTGTTTAAGATCTTAATTTAGTTCATTTCAGATGACCAATACCATCCAGAAGAATTTTAAGGTTTCTTCAACCCAACTTCTATATCAATCTTGTCCATACCAAGCAGGAACTTTGTTGATCTCTGGTCCATTTTTGGATGGGTTTTTGACTGATCAAAATGTATTTACTTTCAAATATACAACTCAAGTACTGGTGAGAATTAAAGCTTTTTGAAGCAGAAAACTCTTTCTTCTCCCCTCTTTTTTCTCCTTATGTTTGAAATCATTCTCACTTTCTCTGTTACAGGCTTTCATCATTCTATCCTGCCTATTATCTGTCTCTGTAAATTTTAGCACATTCCTTGTAATTGGAAAGACTTCCCCAGTCACCTATCAGGTTCTTGGACATCTGAAGACATGCCTTGTATTGGCGTTTGGTTATGTCTTACTTCATGATCCCTTTAGCTGGAGGAATATTTTAGGAATTTTTATTGCACTTATTGGGATGGTTCTATATTCTTATTTTTGCACTCGTGAGAGTCAGTCAAGAACTACCGAAGCGTCAGCACAACCATTTCAGGTCCTGGCCACTTTTGTTATTGTTTTGTCTTGTTCTCATAATAGTTCATACTTTAATTGCCCGACATTTCATCCATCTCTTGTTTAGTCCTTTGCCAACATTTACTTATAAAAAAAAAAAGTCCGTTGCCAACATGCTTTGTGAACTCTTTTTCTTTATGTTTTGAATGATGCCAGCCGGTGGAAGGTGAATCTGATCCTCTGCTGAATGCGGAAAATGGAAAAGGTGGATTAATTGAGGCTGTTGTCCCAAAAGCCCCTGTATGGAATTCAAGCAAAGATTTGGATGCATGAAGGATTTTTCATACACCTAAGAGAAGCAGATGCAACCATGAGGGCAATGACGATACACAAGACCCATGTCTTACATCCCAAATTTGCACAGGTGTGAGCCTTAGTTTCCTTTTTAGTGTGGTTTATCATTGTATTGAGTCGATATCCTGACAAATAGCTCAAATGAAGTATGCATATAGTGGGTATTTTTTTTTCCCTGAAAGCAAATATGGTCCAGCTTTGTAATCAGTTTTACTGAATTTATATATGGAATGATGAATGCTCAGAATTTTTTTAATGAATAAAATTTATAAATCATGTTGTTCATTGTTATTAATTATAGATCAGGATAGCCTTTTATTGTTGGGGACATAGGAGGCCACCTGGGCATATGGGCTAAAAAAATGCAGGTAACTTTTCTCACCCTCAGGATATGATCCCAGCTCTATGGTATCTTCTCATTTCACAACTTTTTACTTTCTTTAGTATCCTTTTGCTCTCTTCTTCAAATATAAATCTGACAAGTAAGTTGAAGGAAGACAGATAAGGAAAAGGGTGTTGGGGGATACAAAGCCGATATTTTTACCATTTAGGACTATGTCATCTCATAGTACAAGGAGTTTATTTTATCAATTACTACAAAGCAAAGTCAGCCGATGAGGTTGGCTTCCAAATCAGTGCCGTTACCTTCAGTTGTTTGAGTCAGTTCCCTGGCCCTATTTACTTGGTTCTTCCAATCAGTTGAAACCAAAGCACAGATCATCATGCACATACATGAAATCTGAGCTGCTGCGAGACCAAACCATAACCCCACAAAGCCCATCTTGAATGTAAAACTCATGAGTGCTGCAACTGGCAAACCAATTAGGTAAAAGGAGCCAAAATTAATGCAAGCACCAAGCTTAGCCCTTGCAGAGCCTATAAGGATTCCACATGCAGCTGTCTGGGGACAATTGCCTAGCTCACAGAAGCCTAATATGGGAAGGGCAATTGATGTTAGAGCAAGTACCTGTGTTTCACATGTAAACAGCTTGCCCCACCCATTTCTCACTGCAACTGTGAAAGCAAAAGCTAGTATACTGCACACAACCGCCACAACGAGTCCAATTATGGTAGTCCGTTGAGCCCGTGCAGGCTGCCCAGCCCCCAACTCTTGGCCAACAAGTGTTGATAAACCCAAGCTAAGAGAGTGAGGGAACACATAGAGCAATCCTGTTGTTTGTATGAGTATTCCCATTGCAGCCACACTTTCCTGTGGATGACTTAGTAGGCCACACAGTAGCAGCATTATTTCATACCACCACCACTCCAAACAGACAGAGAGTACGCTTGGCAAGGCAAGGGTGAGCAGCGGTTTCCAGCCTCGAGAGCATGCATGTTTTGCTTTCCCATCCCAAGGTTTAAGTGCCGTCCTCGATTGAAAAAGGTAGACTAGCAAACCAAAGTACAAGTTTAAGGTAGTCCAGGCTGAAGCTAGAGCAACACCCCTCATCCCCATATTCAAGTATACAACGAGGCAGTAGTTGATAGGAAGGTGGAGAATCATTGCACACACAGCAGATAAAGTGATGGGTTTCGTTAGACTTTGTGTCCTTAGGAAAATTCTTAAGGGATGAAGGAGGACTTGGGCTAGCAAATCTGGAAGAGAATATGTTAT
The DNA here is from genome assembly GCA_022457165.1 of Juglans mandshurica. Taxonomy (NCBI): domain Eukaryota; kingdom Viridiplantae; phylum Streptophyta; class Magnoliopsida; order Fagales; family Juglandaceae; genus Juglans; species Juglans mandshurica. The sequence goes on along the minus strand of CM039619.1, from coordinate 377,822 downwards.
ATAGACCTTAGCCATAGACATAATGTTTCGATCCTGACCTAGCCACAGTAGGATTGGCTCCATGTTTAACCACAACAGAGAAATTGGAATGGCTGCTAGAAAGAGGAGGCACTGAGTCCTTTTGTATGTCTGGCAGAGAACCTCCCACTTTTTTGCTCCATAAGCTTGGCAACATATTGGTTCCATCCCCATGGCAAGGCCTTTCAGAACAGAGTAGCCTGTAATATTGGCAAATCCAATTGAGAGCGAGGCCCCTGCTAACTCAGAATTCCCAAGATGTCCCAAGAAGAGCATAGAGATGAGTGTCTTGAAGTATAAAAGCAGGCTTGATACAACTATGGGGCATGCAATTTTGCAAAGTGATGTAAGCTCCTCTGCTACCTGCATTTGGCCATAAACAGAATTAGGTAATACAAAAAATAAACATGTGAGCACACTTGGAACAAGGCTTGCAAAACATGATTGCTTGTAAGATATTTGTTCAAAATTGATATACCATAATGCTAAGTAGAACCGATTAACTGCACGGTGTTTGTCAATTTTGCCTGCCGGTGGGATGAACACGCTTTTCCCTGTTTTGAAAGAATTAGGGTTTTCTTGACTTCTCCCGATACACCCACTTGAGATTAGATATTCTTACCAGAACTCTCTTATTTTACTATTATTTGCCTGAAATACCCTTCCATGGGTCAACATATTTGAGGTCCAGCCACAAAAATACGTAATACACGTCATGAATATCTATGGACAAATTGGTTCCCTTTTATGAATGGAGAAGGACAACGCTATGCACGTGGTAGGCAGTTGCATAAGCGGACAAATGTGGGTAGTTGGAATTTACTTATTGACCTCGAAATTTGTGGCAATACAATCACGTGCCAAACGCATCCTAGCGAAGCTTTTGGTGGGGGTGAAATTGTGTTTTTGCTTCATCTGTTTGGGAAAGATATCCCATCTATATCTGCCAACCTGGTCATGAGTAAGTGCTTGGAATTGTTTCCATTAATTGTCCTAAATTTCACTTTGTATCATTGCATCTCCTTCATTGATACTTTCCCTCTTTGTCAACCTGCAGTTTTCCAATTATAACTTGCAAAACTAGTAATTTTCGTTGGTATAGGTGAATACATATACAGGCTGTGAATCTTACTATATATTAGTTTGATCATGGAATTAAACCAATTGGTCGGGATGGTGGATCTCTCATATGTTTTCAGACATTCCATTGGCAGTATAAATCATCACATGCCATTTGGTTTGGACCTCGGTGGATTTTCATAATACATTTTTTATTTGGTTTTTGATGTATTTGGTGCTGCGAATCATTTTTTTAGTAAGCTTCAAAGTTTTAATTAGTGATGAATTACTTATTAAGAAAAGTAGGATTCAAGGAGGCTTTGATATGAGTGCTTCGTGCCTACTTTCTCGTGTATACTTCTTTGTGTACTTGTGTTATGCCTGTTGCACTTTTTTTTATTTTATATAATCTTCAGTTTCTTATTAAAATATGAGTCCTTCATGCTTGTATAGATAAGTTTGATTCCATTGGTAATTAAGAGCAGAAAATCGAAGTTTCTTTTCGGCGAGCAAAAAGAACATTGTCAAAGGAATTGTGGCGGCTTAAATTTGAGTAGTTTCGTTCAAGTTGGCTGGCTTTTAGTTGAAATGACATTGGCGCATCAATTGAATCTGCCAGATTTGGTCTTTGGTCATCTGATTGTAACTAAATTTAGCATTTTCATTTTCAATGTGCTCTGTGCAAATTGAATCCTGAAACCAAAAGGTGGAGTTGCTTCCTCTAAGCAGGATGCCCTCCCCTGCTGGCTTTGCAACTACCTTAATTTTACCTCAATTTCCAGCAAAAGCATAGCGGGGACCTGTAAAGAGAAACATTTAGCTTAGAAAATATAGATGCTTTTCCTTAGAAATAAAACTTTCTAGGAGGCACACATTGATCATTATAGCAGATTCTGGCGGTACCTAGAGGAGAGGGGCATCCCTTGCTGTTAGTTGGAGAAGTTCAGGTTTCTCATCTCTGGAAGCGCCTCTATGTCCATTAGTTCAGCATGATTAAGATTAATTTGATGATGCAAATTGACAGGTTTTGGATTTTGCATAATGCATAGTGTCATTTTCAGGTAAATATTTGTGTGCGTGAGTTCATTCTCTATGATGCTAAGCAAGAAGTCAGTGTCTAGCCCTGTTGGCAATTATATATAAATGTCTTTCACGGTTACTCCAATTTTCTGATAAACTGAAATTACAAATTTACAAGCCATGCTCATTGTCTCTAGACGCGTTAGTGTATTTGCCCATGTGCCATCCCGCCTTTTACTTGTATAGAAAATACGTTATCACATGTTAACATTAATGTAAACAACATTGAAGGCAGTATAACTATAGCTTCGGCGCCAAATTGTAGTTTCTGTCGAGATGAAAGGAGAAAAAAAAAAAAAAAAAAAAACGTTACGAACAGGAATAATTCTACAAGCAGATGATGAACTTGGAAGTGGTGCCTTGATCTGCGGCTGACATACAATGATTTCATAATTTTCATTAGCATAATTGCGTCCTTTTTTTCTGTCTCTTTGTCATTTTTATCTGCATTGTTTGAAAGGATATCATGCTACACTGATGGAGTCGGTTGAAGTGCTAAATGTCAAAGAGATAGCTACTCAGGCTGAGCAAAGAGTGGAATGACAGATGCCCAAATTGATGCTGGGGGGAGGAGTAGACATTTAGAGGATCGACACAATGGGGTCTAGTAGCTTGTTTCTGTATTATATATTGTATGGTCCATTGTAATCATACATACACTGCACATGTTTGTGATAGGTAACTAGTTCCATTTAAAAGAAGCTTCCCATTTAAAAGATGCTTTTCGAATCACTATTGTCGCCTGCCATGCTGAATCACAATTTGTCTTGGGTTCCTGTATATACAAGAAACGTTTGGAGTATTTAGGGGAGAGGATTTGATTGAAGGTGACGTTTTTTAGGTTTGGGCGGAGGGACACCACCTGGGTAGATTTTATAAGCAGTTGCAAGGAGATGGCATATTTAATTAGTGAATAGAATGCTGTTATTCATTTTACATTTTTATTAATTTAAAAAAAAAAAACCTAAAATGAAGAATAAAATAAAATAATTAAGACCTATAGATGGGACTTGCTCGAAAACAAGCATATGCATGCTTTTGGGTTGAAATTGAAGGTTCATGGCACAAGAGAGAGAATTTTGTAGATGGGAGTGGAATTGCTATGTCCTATCCTATCGATTCCATTGGCCAGACTGAGTATTGGGTTCCTTTGAAATTATAAAATTTGGAGATGGTGCAGCCCAACGAGTATTGCCAAAGCTGGAGCCTGGACATTATAATAGACTAGAAAGGAAATTGATGGATAAAAATGTTAAGTTTACTCTAACATTCAAAGGTGCAATTAAAATATACAAAAGAGCGATTGCCTGTTGCTGAGCTGTTTCATATATGAGAAATGATATTTGCAGTTATGAAGTGTGTAAGTACTACACAATTCCTTTAAAAAAAATAAGTAAATACGATACTTACATAAAAAAAAAACTAATTTTTTAATAGTAATACTCTAGCTATAAATGAATTATATAAAAGTAATTCCACAAATTGATGTGACATGATGTTGTTCGTCAGATTGTAAATTTACTTTTATTATAAATTAAATCTAACAGATTACATGAAACCACATCATTTTGTGGGATTACTTTTGTGTAATCTTTTTTACTGTAGCAATACTCTATATATATATATATATATATATATATATATATATATGCGAATAATGGTTTTTGGTGCAAGGCTTAGTGGGGATTCAGAAAAATACTTAGGATTGCCCTCAATAGTTGGGAAGTCCAAATACATTGCATTGAGAGGGATAAATGAAAGAGTATGGAAGAAAGTGCACAACTAGAAGAACAAATTCCTTAACCAAGCAAGAAATGAGATTCTCATAAAAGCTGTCATCCAAACTATCTCTACCTATGCTATGAGTGTGTTCAAGTTATCTAAGCAGTTAAGTAAAGAAATCTCACATATAATGTCAAGGTTTTGGTGGGATCATATGGAACAAGACAAGAAGATACAATGGAATAAATGAGGTTAGGTGGGTAGATCAAAGGTTGTAGGAGGTTTGGGTTTCAGAAATATAGAAAGCTTTAATCAAGCTTTGTTGGCAAAGCAGTGCTGGAAGTTACTTACAAATCCTTCATCTTTGGTAGTTAGAATCATGATGGAGAAATACTATAAGGGAGGCACTGTTCTGGAAGCAAAACTGGGAGTAAACCCTTCACAAATATGGTGAAACATATGGGGTGCTAGAAATTTACTCAAGGAAGGACTAAGGTAATGAGTTGGAAATGGTCATCGGATCAACATATGGGGAGATAGGTGGCTACCTATACATAGCACTTTGAGGGTGCAATCTCCATTAAAAGTACTTAACAAGGAGGCCAAAGTGAATGAGCTGCTATATATTGACAACAGAAACTGGAAGGAGGATTTAATTTATGAGATTTTCGATGAAATGGAGGCAGGTATCATTTGTAGTCTTCCATTTAGTAGCCTGGGATTAGAGGATAAACTAATATGGGGTCATAAGAAAAATGGTCTCCTCTCAGTGAAGAGTGCATATCACTTGGAAGTTCAGAAGAAAAAGTGAAGAAAAATGTGTAGCATCAAGTAGTAAGGGGGATAGTGTAGTTTGGGAGAAAATCTGGGCTCTAAATGTGCCTAATGGGGTCAAAGTTTTCATTTGGAAGGCAGTGAATGATGTTTTGCCAACCAAACAGAAATTATTCACGAGGCACATAATAGACAGTGCTATCTATCCTATCTGCAAGACCATTGAAGAAACTATATGTCATGCTCTATGGAGTTGTGCAGCTTCTACTGATGTATGGGCTTGAACCTCTAAGTCCAATTCATAAATGGTCCAATAGTGAGGATAATTCCTTTGATATTTGGGGTAATTTGGTAACAAAGTTGAAACAACAAGAAGTGGAGGAGGTTGTTGTTATTCTCAGAAGAGTTTGGCAAAGAAGAAACAAACTTATATTTGAACAAAAGTTTGAGAGCCCAAGAACCTTAATCACTGCAGCACACAACGAGTTGGAAGATTTTAAAAATGCAGAGACTGCTTTGATTAAACACCCATCTTCAACTGGAAGGTAGATGAGCTGTTGAGTGGATCAAGTCTGTTGTAAGTGTCTATATGGCAAATTGGGATGCTACATTGGCCGAAAGAAACAAAAAAAAATGAGATGTGTAGGACCAGATTAATTTTATTTTATTTTTATTTTAATTTTTTTTTATCCGACCCAAAATTCAAAAATCTTAATAAATCTAAACGGTTATCCACCTTAATAATACCTGAGCAGGTAGAATATTATTCCACCCACCCAGATCCGATTACGAATACTGGGTATTAACCCAGTTTTCTGTATCCAATTTTATTTTTTTTAAAAAAGTCTTTTGACATTAGACTTTTGCATTCGGAATTTCGGATTAGTTCTCTTGTCTTGTTTGTTTTTAGAAAACATCTCATCTAATCTAATTATTATAATTTTTCTAACTTTCAATATAAAATAAAATAAATAATTTAACTTTTTTAAATTTTAAAATAAAAATAATATTAAAAAATATATTCTAACAATACTTTATTCAACTTTTTAATTTTAATCTCAACTCATCTCATTTTATCGTCGAAAACAAACTAGCCTTTCGCGCCCAGATTCTACCTTCCAGAATACTCTTCTCTCTCTCTCTCTCTGAAACCCTAGCATTCCTGTTGTTTATCCATCTCCGCCGGTGACTAGTAGAGGATGCCGTCTGCTACTCTCGGTATGTTCCTCTCCCTCTCTATCTCTCTTTCTCGCTACTCTTTTTGGCTAGGGTTTTGTCTACCATCATGTGTTTCAGTGCATGGAGTCGGGCCCATGGCCGACCTTTGAGGCCTTCTGGTGTAGGTTCTTTCTTCTTCTTTTTTTCCCTTCCTTCGGTTTGAATTTGGGTTTGTAGTTTGGTTTGGATCTGGGTTGTGTTTGTGTTTATTCTACGGGAAAATCTATTTTCATCCCGATTGAGGCAAGATTAGGTCAAATAAAGCTAAAAGTTCGACTCAAAAGTTGTATCTCCACTTAGATGATAATAATCACGAGAACAATGGTGTATATTTCTATTTTTTCCTATTGGAAGAAACATTAGGAGCATCGTTGATTCCGAAGTACTCAAGAACAGAAGAGGGAAGTTTGGGGATCTTGGTTTCGGAGCATCGTTCACCTTTTATTTCATTTTTATTTTTAGTTTTTAAGATTTTCACTTCTTCAACAGCAGGATAATTAAGAAGAGGTGGGGGGAACTATGGAAAATGGCATTATCAGGTTGGCATGGTGTTCCCAATTAAAATTGAAGGAGATTCATTTGGAGTTTTATGTTAATTAATTGATGTGGGATTATGAGTTGGTGTAGTAGTAGTTTCTGGTTTTGTTTTTTTTTTTATGAATTCTCTTTGTTTAGGAGTCCTTTCGAGATACAAGAGTTTCCAAACTAAGTCTAGATAAACCAAGAAGATGGAATGAACTCCTTCTACATGCCCCGTTTTCCCCCAACTCTGTATCATAATTTCTCAAAATCCCTTTGTTATCTTTGCTAACTTCTCTATTGTTGGAATGAATGTTGGTCTGTTGTGGATAACTTAAATAATCAAGCAATGATTGTAAGTTGCAATTGAAGGGAAATTTTTTTTGCTGTTAGTACATTTATTCACATAAATGTAAAAGTGAAGCCAATCGGTATAATGCTACACCATGCAATCACATTTTTTTTACTTTTCTTTTCTTTGTTTAATGCTACACCACCTTTGCTTGTTCATAAGTCTGTGATTTCTATTACATTTCTACTTTAACTGCCACTGACTTTGTTTTTTCGGTGAAGTGTTCAGAATTCTTTTAAATGTGATTGAAATTCTTTGAGATCAACAGCGGAGGAAATTTGAAGATGGTTGCATTCATGGATATAAATCATTGTGATGAGAAACTTATAGATTTGTTCATTGTTCATTGTTCATTGTTATTTTGCATTGTGATGTAAACAATGTAACATGTAGTATATTGTGTGTTGATGTCTATTATTATTTATTTTGTTTTATAATTGAATGGGCAATAAAAAGTTTAAAAAAATGGATATAAAGATATTCATTATGTAAAAAAATAATAAACGTAAAGGCATATAAAAAAAAAGCCTTTTAAAAGTGTGAAAAAAAAGCAAAAAAAGCCATGTTTATTGAAGAATATTAAAAAAAAAACAAAAATTCGGGGTTTATTGAAGAATTTATTAATAACGCACAAAAAAATCTGAATAATAAATCCGGATATCTGTCTGGATTTTAACCGGATTTATCTAGATGGATATCCGTCCGTTTTTAAATATCTGGATTTGGATGAACAACCCTAGAGGGACCGGCAGGGAGAGGTAATTGCGGCTTTGTGTCTGAGTGAGGATGCAGTTTCAACAGCTTCTGTAGCAGAAGGAAAAGCATCATGGCGAGCTATGGTCTTTTGTGCTGAAATTGGTTTACATGCTGTAATGTATGAAGGGGATGCAAAAGCAGTAATTGATGCAGTAAACAACCCTGAGGAAAATTGGTCTGAGCATGGACAGATCATTGAGGATATTAATAGCATCAAGAGGAACAGACAGGCTCTTGTAAAAAAGTGGTCTCAATGTTCAAACGAAAAATTATTTGTACAAGCTTTTGTAAAAAATTAGATCTTATCTTAGAGAAATGATTTTTACAAACTCTTATAAAAAAATAGATCTTATCTTAAAAAAGTGTAAAAAAAAAAAAGAAATGATTTATACAAATCCCATACAAATCCTTGTAAAAAAGTAAATCCCACCTTAAAAAAGTATAAAAAAAATTATTATTTATTAGTGAGACTTATTGTTTTACAAAAAGCTTGTATGAGGCTTGTCTATTTGGGGGCTTGTATCTAGCATTATTAAAAAAAATTATTTATTTTTTTACTAAAGGTTTGTATGAGATTTGTCTATTTGGACTTCTATCCATTTCTTAAAAAAAAATATCAAATAAAAAAACTCAATCAGGCGATCACAATATTAATATGTCACGTGTCATCACATGAACTAATTGAGAATTGACACGTGACATGCTCGTGTGTAAACAAAATAATAAATCGTGGTATGAAATTAATGAAAAATAACATCAACATTAAATTAGTATTAAACAAATTAAAGTGACGAGATTTGTAGGTACTAAAATCGAATACATGTAAGTTTAACATGACCGAAAACAATTTTTAAGAAAAATAATATTAACTAAGTTACTAAACCCACTACTACGGTCGCCGACTCGCCCCCTATCTGTCACTCCCCTATTTTCCTTGTGACGTACTACACTTCCCCAATACATCCAGACCTACCTTCCCCTCATCTCTCCCATGGCTCTCCGATCCCTATTGACCAGAAAAACCACCCTAGGTCTAGGCCTTCGCGGTCTTCAGACCTTCTCTCTTCCCGATCTTCCCTACGATTATGGTGCCCTCGAACCCGCCATCAGCGGCGAGATCATGCAGCTCCACCATCACAAGCACCACCAGGCTTACATTACCAACTACAACAAGGCTCTCGAACAGCTCGAGGGGGCTCTGGCCAAGGGCGACACCACCTCCATAGTCAAATTGCAGAGCGCCATCAAGTTCAATGGCGGAGGTCCTTTTCCTTCTCTCTTATTTATTTGAGTACGACTTGGAAATTCATTATTATGTCTTTATTATTTTTTATCCAATTTAATTACGTCCAAGTGGAATTTCTTTTCTCCATGATGCGTTTCGGATTGCATGTTTATGTTTTTTTTTGTAAGATACATTTGGCTGATTTAATCAATTTGATTATATTTCGAAGTTATGGTGTATTTTTTGTTAGAATAGAGTTGGAGAAACGGTCAATTGAGTTTTTATGTTGGATTTTAGTACTCTCTGTCCTTTGTGAAAATTGGGTCAACTTCATGAATTACGCAGAAACTTGAAATTGATCAAAATTTAATCAGTTTGTGAAAGTGGTAATGGAGTTTGATATGGGATGGGTAGAATTCGCGATTATGTAAAATTGTGCATCACATTAACATGGTTGCTGATGGTTTTCGATGTGACTTTGCTGAAGTAATTAACAGCCTGAGATCTTTCCGGGGGATATTTTTTATGGCATCCTTCTGTTTTTTTTTTTTTTATCTAAAGAAATGTTAATCAAATTTGTAATTGAAGGAGTCTGCTACATACCCATCATTGTTTCTAGTCATTTAAATGGCACGTTCCTCCTTTAGATTTTTAATCTAAGAAATTTATATGTTCTCAAACTGAATCTGTTTTAGTTTTCTGGTGTTAGTTTTCTTTTTGTTTCTGAAAGTTGTAGGTATTTCCTTTGTATACATCCTGTGTACTTAGGCTTACACTTCAGGGTCCCGTGGGATTAGTCGAGGTGCGCGCAAGCTGGCCCGGACACCCTCGGTTATCAAAAAAAAAAAAAAAAAAGTACTTAGGCTTACGCCGATTTCTTTGAATAAAATTATTACTTATAAAAAATAAAAAAAAATTATATGTTCTCAAAACTACCCAAGCATAAGCAGTTAATCTAATTTCTTGTTCTTTTCTGGTTGTCATTGTTTCTATTATCATCTTTCTTTGTAACTAACCTGAAGAACAAAAAATAATCATCTTTGTTGTTTAGTTCATTTAACATAGTCAAAATATTTTTCTTACAGGCCATATCAACCACTCGATTTTCTGGAAGAATCTCACTCCAGTGCATGTAAGTTTATATTCTTTAGGTCCCTTTGAAATTCTTTTTTGTTTTAATTGATTTTTCTTTTAAGAAATTTCGTTTACCCAGTGCCTTAAACATGACAGGAAGGGGGTGGTGAGCCCCCACACAGTTCCCTAGGTTGGGCTATTGACACTAATTTTGGTTCGCTGGAGGCGCTTGTGCAAAAAATCAATTCAGAAGGTGCTGCTTTACAGGGCTCTGGATGGGTGGTAGGTTTTGCAGCTTGTGAACTTCCCAACATCCATTTTGCGTCCCTGATCATTGGCTGGTTCTTTTAGTCCATACTCATTTTTTTTTTTTTCTGTATGGTTCTTTTCACTTGTGTCTGTCTTTCAGTGGTTTGGTCTGGACAAGGAGTCAAAGAAGCTTGTGGTTGAAACCACTGCAAATCAGGTATAATTTAGAATATCCAATCAGAAGGTCATACCGCAATAATCATTAGTGTTTCCAATTTTCTCTTTGATTAAACATAATTTTAGCTATGTTCTTGTTGAATTTGTAATCCATACTGCATCAAATTCGTGGTCACTTGATGATACTGCTGTCCTCTTTGTGTGGCAATGGCTTTGGCTCATTATAGTTATAAAAAAAATGGCTTTGACTCATTTTAATCTAGGAGTTACGTTTAAGGTTGTCAGGATTTTGAGTTCAATCTGATTATGTTCGTTGCACAGAACAGTTGGCTGTTAAACTTTGTTACTGTCTTGTTTTGGGTTTGATCTTATGCTGGATATGTGCTTCTATGTAAACCCTCATTTTTATGAGCTCTGCAATTATGAAGAATTAAAAATAAATAAAAAGATTTAAAGTTGGTGGTCAACATGCTTTTGTGCATGGTTTTTTACTCTCTGTAATATACTTCTGCCAAAACTTGTCTGATTATCCAAACATGCAGACAAAAACTGGATTCTTATGTTAAAACTCTTCTCTGATTCTGAGTTTTTTTCAGGACCCACTGGTAACTAAAGGACAACATTTAGTTCCATTGCTTGGTATAGATGTTTGGGAGCATGCGTACTACTTGCAGGTAAATTAGTGTACTTTAGATTGCTAATGATGCTTCAAAGGTGGTTGCTTGATGTTTCAAACTTGCGACTGTTAAGTTTTGTAGAGATTTTTTATTTGTAAGTAGGATTTGTGGAGATTTACTCCCCTTTCTACACGTTGGCCTGGATTATGCACAAGCACAAGGTTTGTAACGACACGTGATAATTTTTCCTTCTATGGTCATCTTCAGTCTTTTCCACTTTGGGCTTTTTTAAGTTGTTAGAAAAGTGGCATATAGGATTCGTTTGCAAGAAACCTTCTTCTATGATTACTGGGCCTCTAGGTATTGAATATTCCTTACATCATGTTGTCATAGTAGATGAGATTAAGAGGAGGTGCACATGAGGTTGCCTTGTTTAATATAACAAAGCCGTTATTGAAAGACTGCTTGATTTCTATTCTAGCATTTGTAAATTTTGTTTTCGTTTTCTGTTTTTTTAATAGTCAACTTCTTTCTGAAGTGTCCAGTGGAGCATCATCCCCCAGTTAGGGAATGGCAAAATTTACCCCGATTTTATTCTTCTTTAGCAATCATATGACATTTTCTTTTCTTTTCTTTTTCATGTTGCAGTACAAGAATGTCAGACCAGATTATCTAAAGAACATATGGAAAGTTATTAATTGGAAGTATGCCAGCGAAGTTTATGATAAAGAATCCAAGTGAGGTAAATGAGAAGATGGGCTTCCAGAGAGATTGTCTTTGACTTGGCCTGGTTAATGGAATAAATGTAATGTTGCAACTGTGAGGGACGGACCCTTATTTGTCTTGGGGGTGTTTGATTACCGGGGCATGTCATGTATGAAAATCAAATTGAGTTTGAGCTATATGCTCTTTGTAGCTTTATGCTTAATCCAAAAGATTGAAATTTGCGCTGTTACATTTTTACCCAATTTTTCATTTGTTTGGAATTGCATGGCTTAACTAGCAACTTTCTCTCAAAGTTCGATTAGAACATACTATATCATGCCAGAAGGATTGAGGTTACTTCATGTCAATCTTTTTTTTTACTCTCTATCTACTTAATTAAAAAAATGTTATTCTAAACTTCATGGCAATAAGTAATTTATTTAAATAACTTTTACTAAAATTTAAACGATCACATGTATGCCTTTTTATTAAGAAAAAAAGACGTTATAACATATTTTCTAGTGTGTTTATTTACTTCAGGTAACTGCATATAGCGCAAATAAACATTTTTTTCGTCAAGTGATACATGCTAGTAGTGAACTCGTTATTGTCTATTGTATTGTTACTTAAAAATAAATAAATTAGTTAGAGTAATACTAAACACCACACTCTCATTTCACTTTCATCTCACTATGTAAGATATGACATATAGTTATTAAAAAATGCTAGCCAGAAGCCCCTTTTAATGAAGCACACCGCACACCCTCCATGTCATCATATGTGAAATGCCGATTTTACCCACTTAAAACTCCTTTCTTTCTTCTTCTTTCTATTTTCACCTTCTCTCTCAAGCTTCTTAGATAGTTAGAGGCTTTGAAGACCAGAGAGCTAGGGTTTGTTGATTGCATTTCTGCACTAGGGCTCTTGCTCTCGAATATGAGCTACTTAGAGTTTCAACTTTCAAATCTTCACTAGGGCTTTCGACAGAAACCACCTCTCTCTCGAGCTGCTCAAGGCCTTGAAATTTCACATATATTCTCCGTGGTTCTGGTTTGTGAAAAAATTCTTTGGTTTTGTAGTTGATGGCAAATTCTCTGGTTTGTAAATTTTTTTAGTTTGTATGGGGCTTTCCATCCTGAAATGTGAATTTTGTGGTGATGTTGTGGTTTTGTGGTGATGCTGAAATTCATGTTGTAATGGTGAATTTTCTGGTTTGAACTGTCTTTAAAGAAATCCTAGAAAGCAAAACACATTTCTTCTCTTTTCAAACCTAACTTTGTTGATATGTGATGAGAGAATGAATGGTTTTTCAAATTGCTAGAACAACTTGAATGATACTAACTTAACATTCATATAGTGTGTACAAGAAAGGTGTTTATGGGAGAGAAACTGTAGAAAGGAAGAAGGGCAAACAAGGCTTTCGAAGATAAACGATTTTTGGGGAGAAAGGAGAGAGAATTTAGAGCATATTTCTCTTTTAATTTTTTTTTTTTTTTTTAAATTCAAATAAGTTGTTTCGTGCATTGTGCTCCACTTAAGGGGCTTCTTTGTAGCGTTGCTATTCTAAATAAAGGATCAAGGGTAATAATTATGAGCAGCGCTATAGAGAAGCCACTTAAGTGGAGCACATCGCACGAAACAACTAACTTGAATTAAAAAAACATGTTTCAAATTCTCCCTCATTTCTCGTACTGGACCTCCCAAAAATCGTTTTTCTTTGAAAGCCTTGTTCGCCCTTCTTCGTTTCTACAATTTCTCTCCCAGAAGCCACTTTCTCGTACACACTATATAAATGTTAAGACAGTGTCATTCAAGATGTTCTAGCAATTTGAAAAGTCATTCATGCTCTCATCACATATCAACAAAGTTGGGTCTAAAAGGGACAAAACGTGTTTTGCTTTCCAGGATTTCTTTAAAGACAATTCAAATAAGAAAATTCACTATTACAACATGAATTTCAATATCACCACAAAACCAAAGCATCACTACAGTGACCACACCATTTCAGCATCACCACAAAATTCACATTTCAGGATGCAAAGCCCCATACAAACAAGAAAAGTTACAAACCAGAGAATTCGCCATCAACTACAAAACCATAGAGTTTTTTCACAAACCAAAACCACAGAGGATATATGTGAAGTTTCGAATGCCTATGAGCATCTCGAGAAGGAGCTGGTTCCCATTGAGAGCCCTAGTGAAGATTCGAAAATCAAAACTCTAAGTAGCTCAGATTCAAGAGCAAGAGCCCTAGTGCAGAAACGCGATCAACAAGCGCTAGCCCACTGGTCTTCGAAGCCTCTAACTCTCTAAGCAGCTTGAGAGAGAAGGTGGAAAAAAAAAAGAGAGTTTTAAGTAAGGATAAAATCGACATTTCAATATGATGACATAGGCTTGTTTGTGGCCTCAGATGAGACACAAAATTTTTATCTGATCTCATTTAGGGTGAGTTTGGATCACAAATTCATCTCAACTCATCATTACAACTTTTTCAAATCTTAATACAAAATATAATAAACAATTCAACTTTTTCAAATCCTAAAATAATAATAATATTAAAAAATAATATTTTAACAATATTTTATCATCTCAACTCAACTCAACTCAACTTACTTCAACATCCAAATACACCCTTAATCTTATTCTCAAACATAATTAAATACAAAATCTTCAACCTAATTATTACAATTTTTTCAAACTAATCATTACAATTTTTTTAAACTTTTAAATAAAAAAAAAAAAATTTAACTTTTTCATATCTTCAAATTAAAATAATTATAAATCTGTATTACTATAATATTTTATTTTTATATATATTTTTCTCATTTTTTAAAACTCAAAAAATATTTAATTCAAATTATTTTATTATTATTCACAAACTAATTCAGTACTATTCATAAAATTCTAATTTAACGTCCTGTCAGCCGAGTTCTGCTGGAAAGCAAGGAGAGTACAAATACGAGAAAAAGTGGGTTCCTTACTCTGCTTAGTTGGGCGCGTCGTGACTCGTGGTTCATGCCAATATAAAAGGGCAGTCCCTTTACCTTTCGTAGACGTAGTCCCCAGCAGCCTCCAGCGGCATAAACCCTAGCAAGCCAGAGCCGTCGACTCCAACGCCTCGGATAGATCTCCAGCGGCGTAAACCCTAGCAACCATGGTTGGATAGATCTTATCAAATAGAACCTCAAATCTTCGTTGTTTCTACTCCTTTCGTCGTAATCTTCTAGTTTTCTTTTTGTAGACTTTCAAGCGCAGGAATGGTGGACGCAACAAGCACGGCCGTGGCCACGTCAAGTTTATTCGCTGCTCCAACTGCGGTAAATGCTGCCCTAAGGTATTGATGTAAACTACTTACCTATGTCAATTTATATGAATGCATTTCTATGCATTCAAATCCGCTTATAGACATTTTGTATGGTTTTCATCTGTGGAAATACCTGTGCAATTTTAATAATACTTGTTTTATTATGTTTGTATGATAGTGATTTAAATTGTTGATATGCGTGTAATTGTGCTTCTGTGAATAAAATGTCAAGAGTAAAAGAACAAATTGTATATGTTTGCAATGAGTCGGTATTTTTCATATTGATCATAAGCACAAACTTCTTTGAAATTATGATTTTTGCTGTGTATCATCTTCTCCGATCTTTTAAAATATATATGTGCAACTGGTGCATGTATATTTATGCGTGCCATTTGTGGTTCTGCTAAGTCTGCTGTTTTCAAGTGATTGGAATTACAAATACTTGTATGATTGCGAATTGTATATATGACTTAAACTATAGATCTTGACTTTTAATTTGGGTTATGTTGGAAAATGTAAAAAAGGACAAGGCAATCAAGAGGTTCCTCGTGCGGAACATTGTTGAACAAGCTGCAGTTAGAGATGTTCAAGAAGCCTGTGTCTACGATCGTAATATACTTTTCCTTGCATTAATTTCTTCTCTTTCTTTAGCCTTTATATGACTGCTGAAATGTACATTTTGTATGCAGAATATGTTCTTCCCAAGCTGTATGCAAAGATGCTGTATTGTGTTTCATGTGCGATTCACTCTCATGTTGTGAGGGTCCGATCACGCACCAATAGAAGGAACCGTGAACCACCACAGCGCTTCATCAGGCGCAGGGTATGCTTTTGCATTACATGATGCAGTTTTGTGATTGTTTTAATTTTTGCATATGGCTTACCGATATATATATATATATATATATATATAGATAAAAAAAAAAAAAAAAATCTGCCTATGGGTCTGCTTGCTTATGGACGATCTTATCAATTCTAACAATGATATTCTAATTAAAGATGCATTTTTCCGTTGATTTTAGCTTTTACCTTATGTGGTTTGAGATTTGAGAATGAACTTACAAAATTTGCAAATGTAGACTTGGTATCTTTGTTTTTGTTGTCATTACCTTAGTTTCTTGCACTGTTTCTCATTTACCTGAAGGTCTTGAAACTGGACTAATGCTTTCCCTGCCAAAAGATTTTTTGAATTGAGCCCACCAAAAGTGTCCCTCAGCATGCTGAAAATTGTCTTTAAAGGTCCAATTGTTTTTTCTCCTTAAAGGAGCTTCTAAAGCAGGGAACAGAATCTCAGAAATGTTGTCTTATGTAAAGCCAGACTTCAGCCTATTATCTAGCCTGTCATCATTATTCTTTAAGCATTGTGAGTTGGAAGCCTTAATCTATGATAGTTATTTTATTAAGACTGGAGCAGTTAGTTTTTGGTTAATATCTGATGTTGTATGTCAGATTTGTGTTTAGTATGATCCAGTATATACACTTGCCAAATGCGTACCTAACCCCTTTCAAAGGTGTGGATGTGATATGCAAGTAGGGCGAAAAATTTGTTTATTTTAAAAATTATGTGATATGGAATATTCTTACTTTTACATCCAACAAAAGGCTTATGGCCTAATAGAGATTTATCTAATGGGGTTACAGTAACAACGCTTACAATGGTGGCTCAAAACGATGGATTAGGCATTTACTTGAACTGACAGGATTCTTAGGCTAAACTCCATTTTCTGTGCACACCTTAAATGATATCTCAAATAGATCTTTTGTAAGGGGTCGTCAGATTCTGGACTCGGTCTTAATTGCAAATGAATGTCTGGATAGTAGATTAAAGTCTGGAACTCCAGGTATTATTTGTAAACTAGATATGGAAAAGGCATAAGATCATGTTAATCGGGAATTCCTCTTGTACTTACTGAAGAGATGTGGCTTTGGGGAGAGGTGGTGTATGTGGATCAGATGGTGCATTTCAACGGCAAGATTTTCAGTCTTGATCAATGGTATCCCAGAGGGTTTTTTCAATAGCTCTCGAGGCTTAAGACAGGGTGATTCCTTGTCCCCTTTGCTTTTCGTTATAGTCATGGAGGCTTTGAGTAGGATGTTATCGGCTGTGGTTAGTCATGGTCTTATGGCTGGATTTTTTGTGGGTGATCCACAAAGGGGCCTTATCTCGCTCTCCCATTTATTATTCGCAGATGACACTTTAATTTTCTGTGATGTAGAGCAAGATCAACTTAGGGCACTGAAGACACTTCTTTATTGTTTCGAAGCAGCGTCAGGTTTAAGAGTTAACTTTAATAAATTAGAATTAGTGCTTGTTGGAAATGTCAACATTTCTCGACAGTTGGCTAACACTTGGGTGCAAAGTCGCTTCTCTTCCTATGACTTATTTGGGCTTACCATTGGGGGCTGCTTCATGGACTATGTCTATTTGAAACACAATTATTGAGAAAATAGAACGAAGATTGGTTGGGTGGCAGAGACTGTATTTGTCGAAAGGAGGTCGGGTGACTCTTATCAAGAGTACTCTCTCTAACCTACCAACTTACTTTCTATCTTTATTTCTAATTGCAGCTAGTGTGGCGGCGCGAATCGAAAAGCTTTATCGGGATTTCTTATGGAGTGGGATGGGAGATGAATTCAAGTTTCATCTAGTCAATTGGGATAAGGTATGCAGACCAATTTCTTCAGGTGGATTGGGGATAAAGAATTTGAGAACTTTTAATCGGGCATTGCTTGGGAAATGGCTTTGGAGATACAATGTGGAACCAGAAGCTCTATGGAAATTAGTGGTTGATTGCAAACATGGTAAGATGGGACGAGAGTGGTGTACTAGAGAGGGGAATGGGTCCTATGGGGTGGGGGTTTGAAGCACATACGACGTGGTTGGGGGGTGTTTTCTCGTCATACTAAATTTTCGGTGGGGAGGGCACTCGTATAAAATTTTGGAGAGACATTTGGTGTGGGGAGGAGGCTCTAGCAGATGCATTCCCTTCCGTGTTTCGTGTAGCATGTGATCAAGAGACTTCTGTGGCGGATCTCATGGTTCGTTTAGGGGATCAACTCCATTGGAATGTCTTCTTTAGTAGAGTAATACATGACTGGGAACTTAACAGTGTTGAGGCCTTTTTTAGTCAAGTGTACTCTACGAGGATGTCTGGTTTGAGAGAAGATAAGCTGTGGTGGAATCCGGCAGGTAAGGGTGTTTTTTCGGTTTGCTCCTTCTATAAGTCCCTTACTAAGCTTCCAAACACGCATTTTCCTTGGAAAGGTTTGTGGAGGAATAAGGCACCTCCAAAAGCACTATTTTTCACTTGGACAGTGGCTCTGGGTAAGATTTTGACCATTGATAATCTGCGGAAGTGCCGGGTTATTATTCTAGAATGGCGTTGTATGTGCAAGAAAGCTGGCGAGACAGTGGATCATCTTATGCTACATTGTGAGATAGCTAGAGCACTATGGAGCGATGTGTTCATTCGAATAGGGTTGATTTGGGTCATGCCTGCTACAGTGGTAGAGTTATTGGCTTGTTGGTTAATGCCAGGTGGTGCTCCACAAATCAAAATTGTGTGGAAGATGGTTCCTATTTGTATTATGTGGTGCATATGGCTGGAGCATAATGAGCGGACATTTGATGATAAGGAGTGGACAATAGAGGATCTTAGAATTTTATTTTACCGCACCTTACTTTTGTGGACTAGTGCTGTAGATTTTAATGGCCTAACTGTACATGATTTTCTTCTTTCTTTTTTAGCAACTAGATAGGTCCTATCTTTTGTATTCCACCTTGTATACCTGGGCTTGGCCTATTCTTATTTATAGTACCGTTTACTTATAAAAAAAAATATATCTCAAACAGATTTATTTTCTGAAGATTAGCTCTGGGTTTTTTAGTATAATATTGAATGGATTCTTTGATAGATTGCATGCAATTACCTGCACTGATTAGCTTGACATGCATTAGCAGACATCTGGTTCATTGCAATTTGGTGATTTTTCAGGATGATCAACAAAGGCCAGGTCAGCCTGGTCAAGCACCTCGTCCTGCTGGAGCTGGGAATCCCGTCCGTGCTTAAAACGCAAATCAATTTATTTATTCTGGCATGCTCCTTTATTCTATGGGTATTTTGAGTTTCTAGAACTTTTTCAGTTTTGTAGCAAGTCTCAATGTTGGATAATGTAATTTGATGAGAATGCACAACTGGAAAATCCGAAATTGTTCTTATTTTCAGAAAGATGGTTATTCTGTTTTGAATCTTACGAGGCACTTTTGAAATCGTCATTTCGTCAACCCTCTATTCTTCTTGCTCTACTCCCATTCTCTTAATTAAGCAATGAAAAATGATTTCCACACAAATGATAGTTGCAGTCGTGCATCACATGAAAAGAATTTAATTTTTTAATAGTAAATTTTATTCTTTTTCAAAATGATTATATAATGTTTACACATTTTACGACTGTATATATCATTACTCATAAAAATAATAATCATTTTATAAAAATATCATCTTATAATATTGTTTTATAATGTGATGTATATATCATTACTCTAACCTGGCTATGCACTTCTTTCTCCGCTGGATCACGGGCCTGGCTACAAAATTCTTTCCAATATTATTATCTTCTCCGTACCTTTAATTTTTGTTCTCTTTCCTTCATGTCTTGTTGCTTAACGTTGGACGTACAAAAAGAAGTTTCAGGATCGTCTTGTAATTGCCAAAAGCACGCCAATTATTATTAAGAGAGATGTGGTATGTGTGTTTGATATATTTTATTTGCATTTGCTTCCTTGTCAAAGTATATCAGCATGGATAATGTCAGTGCCAGGTTGCTAGCTAGCAAGCTCGTTTCTAATAATATCAATTACTTGCCATCTTGATCTTGGAGACAAACATACGAAACTTAGAAAATAAATAAATAAAAGTAAAAAAGGTTTACAACCTGGCACCTGGACAGGGTGTAACTCGGGGGTTCTGGGCCGGAACCTAGAACCAGAATCCGGTTTCCCGATTTCCAGACTGGGCTGGAAAAAAAATTCAGCCCCGATGAACAGTCTTATTGAAGCATACTCTTTGGAACTTCAGAATCATTTGCATCCATTCATGATTTTTAATCTTTGGAAAATCTCAAACATGAAATGGACACCAGATTGTAGAAGTGGACGAGGAATCGAATCTCCTTCCATTGAACATTGCACATCGTGGATAAAAATGTGCTGGCAACAAAACTAGGTGTAGCTTTGACGTCCAGTTTGTTGAGCAGTATAACTAAACCTGCCAAATCATTCACCAGTGCAGGAATCCTGTAGTTTCTTGGCAATTCTCATGCATACTGCCATGGGACAGTTTGTCTTGATCACATTGGGAGAAATGTGTGACCTGCTAGCTACGTACCCTTCCTGCATGAAACCAACTCGGTTTATATTTCATCTTCGGATACCAAAAAGCATTCCCATATGCAAGGGCGGAACTAGGATTTGGTGCATGGGAGGCGATTAGCAAAGTGTGTCACCGACATTTAGTATTAACCATATAAGGTTGTTATCTAGGGACAAACTAAATTATTAAAACCACCAATCTAAACCTCTCATCGGACTCAAGTGAAAGATAAAAATTAAAATAGAAATAGCCATGTAAGATTTTTTGAAGCAAATGATAAAAATTAAGTAAACAAAGATAAATTTTTTTGTTGAATCTAAGATTGAATATTGTAAAGTCTCTATAATATAGATAGAAATAGCTATGCAAGATTTGTTGCATTCACTCCTAATTGTTAACTTGATGGTAGTATATATGTACTTACTAACAAAACTAATCCAAACAAGATAGCTAGTGGAAGACTTAAAAGGAAAAGTGTAAATAAATAGGAAAAATGAGGTTATAAATTTACCAAATAGCTTATAAAAAAAGACCAAGTTATTTTATTGCCTCTTATGAGATGTATTAAAAATGAGAATGTGAGATTTTATTAATGACAAAAACTAGGTATAATTATGAAAAAATTATTAAAAATCTAAAAGAAACCTAGACAACTAAGTACATAATGAGATTTTTGAAAATGTTTTGGGGGGGCAAATTATCTTTATATTAGGATATCTTTGAAAAAACCATATACTAAAGCATATGTTTGAAAAATTTTGGGGGGGCTACAACCAACGTAGGTCCGCCCCTGCCCATATGATCATCCAAGTCTAAACATAATGAGGATGTATGTGACTTGCAACAAATACAAACATCCATGTGTTTCTTGGCTAATCACAACCGAAATGCTTGCCCCTAAGAGATTGCTGGGGACATTACCTGGTGCATGGCGCTCATCATGATCCGGAGGGGTGGAGAATTTATTTTGGCACGGCTTGCCACCTGGTACATAAATGAAAAACTACATTTATCATTTGCAAATATTATATGGTAGAAGACAGAAACTGATGAAAAGATATTGCAGGAGAACCTCATCCAACTTGATGTACCCAAATGACAATTTGGGGTCACTTTCATCTACCATCTGTTTCAAAAGTTTCTCGAGTTCAGCTCCTTTGACATTGCCCACCCAACCCCATTGCTCTGCCAAATTTAGCATTTGTGTGACATAGGCAGCATCGTGAAGAGGTCCCGTCCAAAGGGGCCCCGAAACCACAAGGGATTTGGAAACCTGGAAACAAGTCGAAATACCCAACAGAACATTTGCATGCAAGGTAGATTAACCCTGTAGAGGAACATCATACCTTTGAATCACCACAGGGGCAACTCATATGACCTAGTTCATCCCATGAAAAGGCTTGAGAGTTTCCGCAGCTGTGGCAGTAGCCTATGAATCCATAATGCCTGCCATTAACGGTTGAAGCAAACGATAATCAGCTACATATAATATAGATAAATCACGAAACATTTTAATACAAAACTTTTTTTTTTTTTTTATAGGTACATTTTAATACAAAACTGGAGCGCAGGTATATCCACATCTACCTATGATCAACAAGCTTCCCACGGCTCAACTGGAGCATGACTCGAAAAACAGGTCCATGGTACGAGTAGTACGAAAATAGGGGTGTGACGCGATAGCCTAGCACAGAAGCTTCCCTTACAGCTCCGCCTATAAGCATCCGCAAACCAACCTCATTCGAATACGGCATTGGGCGAACATAAGCCCCATATGCAGATAAAGATCTGTCCTAGCGATAATTGAAATACACAGGTCATCAACTGTCGTGTTGGAAGCAGCAAAATGGCATAACATGCAGGCTAGATAAATAAAGAGTTAGTTCGATATAATAATCAATTCAGAGGTGTAAAGTACTGTAAAACAACGCAGCTAAAGAAAAAATGGGAGGAACACAGTCCGTCGAAACGTGAACTGTCAAGCATAACTGAGCTTCAACATCTCAGTATATCATAGGGTTTACTCGGAAGGCGTCCTGGGTGACGTCTCCCTGCACTAGTAGTATATGTAGATTAAATGCCTATAATCTAAAGAATCAAACTGATTCGTGAATCGAATCCAATTACATGGCTGCAAAACTGAGGAACTCACTGGCAAGGCCGGTGACCACCGGATGTGTATCCATCGGTACAAGTAACATAAAGCAACCCATTCAATTTCAGAGCGTTCATCGCCGACCTCAAAAACGACGAATCGCTTCCGAACGAATCCACGTCAATGAAATCGAAAAACTCTCTTTGCAGGTAACACTCCGCCATGACCCGATTCGCATCGAAGTGCGTCACCATCCATCTCCGCTCGTCCTCCAAACCCCTCCAAACCACCCGAGATAGATTCTCCGAGATGATGCTCCTGTACTCGTCGTTTGCGTCATTCGCCCAGACGAAATCAGCCTCAGCTCCAACGAGGTACCGAAGAGATCGGATCCCGCAACCGCACAACGCATCAAGAACCCTCAATTCACCTTTGGATTTCTTGTAGAGCGAGGCGGCGAGCACGCCTAGGTCTCGACCCGTAGCGCTCTCTTGGCGGAAGAAGGTGTCGCCGGTCTGGAATTCGAGACCCCTTTCAGTCCGACACTCGGATTTGCAAATGTTATTGGATGCTGGCTTCAATTGGCAGGGGTTGGTGAATCTAGAGTTAGGGTTTTGGGGGATTTTTGGGTTGAATTGAAAAGGGGGAACTAAGGATGGAGTACTGAGGTTTAACATGGCGGGAAATGGTTTGGTTGGCCCGTAGCCTTGATAAATAAATAAATAAATAAAATTGCACTTAGAGGGCCACAGCCCACAGGTTGTATGATGATACAACGGTGGACGATCCAGATGTATACGATGGTGTTTTAAAAATAATTTGTTTATTGTCCCACTCTGATATTACCACGTCAGCTTCAGGGTTCATGTAAAAATAAATAAAAAATACTTACAAATATAGACTTTTCAACTAATCTTCTTATCGATAATGAATTTTCTATAATTACACATTATATAGTTAAAAGATAAATTCTTCCAATTCAATAACCTTAGGAATGTGAATAAAGTATTTAAAATGTATAACGCTTGATTTAGGGCCCATTTCCATACTAAAAATATTTGAAAATATATGTAAATAGTAATGAAATAGTCTAGAATTATAATAATGTTATTACCAAAGAAAACTACGGAGCGTTATATAGATTACATCATCAACACCATCAGGCACCAAGTTATCATTATGAATAATTCTACATACAACCATAAAGTACATAATCATCGCGCAATCATTTTAAAAAAGAGTGAGATCCACTATTAAAAAATTAATTTTTTTCATGTGCATCCATGTTTTATTCACTTTTTTCAAAGTGATTATATGGCGATTGCACAATTCACGGTTACAAATATATTTTCTCTATTATTATTTGCAGCAGCTTTGCACTACATACATTACAGGATTTAATTTTTATTTGTATGAACAATATGTTACAGGTATTGCTTGCTTACCACCAAAAACTCATACACAACCTGGCGACAGTATCTGTAATGCATGAGAAGGACCCACACTACGGCCACTACTGTTAAAATGTTGCCAAGGGGTCAGCTTGTAAAATGCTTTAAACCTAAAACAGCTGAACATCCAATGGGCTAATGGTACGATGACCTAAATCACAAAGCGAGACACTGTCTTGGGGGTGAAAATATAAATCTGACAGTCGTGGGCATCCACTCGGCCACTGAATGATGACACTGCATCTCCTGTGATGTCTTTTTGCTGCAAGCAGTCATGATATTAATCATAAAAATACCTTGGAAGATCAAAAACTCGAATTAACTTGAAAGGTAATAAAGGTTTTTCACTTCACTTGTAAGCCTGATGGGTTGTATAAATTGATTTGCTTAGACAAAAAAATGTTCCAATTTTGTCATCGAAAAATCCTATACTGTTCCAACTTCCAAGTTCAAAGTCAAACAAATCACCTTGACCCAATGTCCAACATGCACTAACCCCAATCAAGTTCCCTGCCAAATAATAGTTTGGCAGATGCACGGTCGATGCAGCCAAGTACTAAACTAGTTTCAAAGGATAGGGAATTAAATTTCACAGGCTAGTTAGTGTCCTTAAAACCTCTAAAGATGTGTTTTTTTTTTTTTAAAAGTAAAAACGCTCTAAAGATATTGAAGGTGCCAACTAGCTTAATTGGTGAATTCTCACCAAGGACCTTAGGACCAAACCCCACTTTCAATCCGAGGTTTAGGGGATAGAACATATATAAACATACTCAAAAAGGATTTTGAAAATCAAAAGAATGCGTCTTCCAAACACAACTGCTTTAGGATGCTGTAAAGGAATCTTCTGGGTCAAGGTCTGAGGATTTAATGGGGACATCAATTTGGCATGCACGAAGAGAAAGGGGGAAAGGTTCTTTATATACCATCTCAAGGACTCATCTGAAACCTGCCCGTGAAGTGACCAGTCAGGCCTTCACTAAAGATCAAAACTCTTACTAAATGTTCATGCAGGTAACTTTCCTCACCTGCCACAAATCTCTAATTGAGACAATGGTGTTGGATTCAAGCCCAAGTACATCCCATCCGGCAGTGATAGTGGCCACTTTCGAACAGCGATTCCAAAGAGCAACAACTAGTCGATGTCCAGATAGAGGACCCGCCCAAACCTGAAAGGCATAATCATATTAAATGAACCAAGTTTCATTAGGTACAATATATATACAATTAGCCATGAAATTTCCAAACCGTCAACAAACACTTATACTTCTCGTTGTTAAAAATCTTATACACAATTATATCCTCTTAACCTTACATTTGAGAACCTGAGAACTTTTATATTTTGTTTTCTTACTAAAGACAACATAAGCACGTGTATATGCACATATTCATAGGGACCGAGGTTTAGCCTGAGTATTTGAATGTGAGAACAAAGTGAATAAAGAATATCCTCTTCAATCAAAACCCTGTATGGGAGGGAGCATGGTGGAAGTTTTATCAGCCTTCAGTTAGAGAATATTTGAAATCACATTTGGCTTTGATACGATTTTTTTTATGGGTAAAGATTCACATTTAGCTTGGAAAAGATTCATCAGTATTTATATAAATATTTTTTTTTATAAGTAAAAAAGAAATATATTAAGTCATGAAAATAGGCAAGGCCTGAGTACACATGGGGTATACAAAAGAGCCTAAATACAAGCTAAGGGCTGCGAAAAGCAGCGTAAAGATCATTGAAAGAAGTGTAATTCAGTACAATAGAAGAAGCCCAAAGTAATAAAGTATGATAGAAGAAGTCCCTAAACCTTTCCGGTGAATGCTCCTTATCCTCAAAACAGCAATTATTCCTTTCATTCCAAGTGCACCACATTAGACAAAGAGGCACCATCTTCCAAATAACTGCGATCTGCCCCTTACCCCGGATTCCTCTCCAACATGCCAATAGCTCTATCACCCTTCTAGGCAATACCCATGGCATACCTAGCCTTGTGAAGATGTCGTCCCATAAAACCTTAACTATTTAGCAATGAAGGAATAGATGATCCGCTAACTCACTGTCGTGTTTGCACATGAAGCATCAGTCTGTTAGGTAGAGGCCGCGCCTTCTCAACTTATCAATAGTCAGAATACTCCCATGGGATGCTAGCCAAACCAAAAAAACCACTTTTAAGATAACCTTAGTCCTCCATATGCACTTCCAGGGGAATGCATTGGAGGGGTGTGTCGATAGTACTTTGTAAAAGAAATGCATTGAGAAGTTCTTGTTCCCTGAGGATGACCATAGCAAACAATCCTCTCCATCAGTATGTAGATTCAGTGCATGTAGCGCGCTATAAAAATCAGCAATATCTCCCTGCTCCCAATCCTGCATCGCTTTAGGGAATCTCACTGACCAATTTGAGGAGATGTCCAGATTGTTAGCAACTGTAGCTTCCTTATCGAACACAATCCTGAAAAGAGAGGGAAAAGTGCTCTTCAGAGCAACCTCGCCACACCAAGTGTAGTGCCAGAAACTGATTTGAGTGCCCCTATCCATTGCAACCTACAATTAGCAAGAAAATCTGCCCAGCCATTGCGTATAAATTTCCACACACCCACGCCACAGATCCCTCTTACTTCATTGGAACACCAACCTCCCCGAATGCTCCCATATTTATCGTCAATAATTTCCCTCCAAAGGGCGTCTCTTTCCCTATGATACCGACATAACCATTTACCTAGTAGAGCCTTGTTGAAAGTTCTCAAGTTGCGAAGCCCCAATCCACCGTTAGACAAAGGTGTACAAACCTTTTCCCACTTGATTAAATGGAATTTTTTCGCGTCTTCCGAACTGCCCCATAGGAAATCACGAAAGGTCTTCTCCAATCTCTGTGTCACACCCAATGTTTTGAATACCGTACCGGATGGCGTACCGGTCAAGGCACTAGAACGAAATATTTCGGTACCGGTACCGTTTCGTGTACCGTTTCGGGATAGTCGATATATGAATAAATTATATATATAAATATATATAACAATTATATTCTAAAATAATAGTTTATATATGAATAAATTATATATAAATACATACATATATATAAATTATAAATAGTCTAGTTTAAATTAGGGGTCAAAAAATGAACTTGTAGTTTGAAAAATGAAAAAAAAAAAAAAAAAAAAAATGAAGGCCGAAATATCGGCCGGTACAGGCCGATACAGGCCGAAATTTAGGCCGAAACGGCCGGTACGGCCGGTATTTAAGCCGGTACGAAATACAGGTAGTATCTGTACCGGCCCAGTGGCCGGTACGGCAAATATCGGCCGTACCGGCCGGTACGAAACGATTTTTAAAACTTTGGTCACACCTGCAAGCAAGGGGAATAAGGAAAGAAAATATGTGGGTAGATTAGAGAGTGTGCTCTTAATAAGAGTGACTCTAACACCTTTGGACAGATAAAGGTGCTTCCAACCCGCTAGTTTGAGCTTGATCTTCTCGAAAACCCCATCTCACATTGTCTTGGATTTATGAGGGGCCCCCAGAGGGAGACCAAGATACTTCATAGGCAAGGATGACACCTTGCAGCCCAGAAAATCCGTCAATTCGCTTAGATTATCAACCGCACCAACTTGTACAATTTCAGATTACGTAAGATTGACCTTGAGGCCAGAGACGACTTCAAAACAGAGCAAGAGAGCTCTTAGAGAGCAAATCTGATCAGGATCTGGCTCACAAAAAATCAGCGTGTCGTCAACAAAGAAAAGATGAGAAATTGAGAGATTACCATGAGTGGAGCCACCTACTGAGAAACCCGAGATGAAACCCCCATCCACCATTCCATTCAACATTCTACTTAAGACATCCATTACTAAGATGAAGAGAATAGGTGACAAAGGGTCTCCTTGCCTCAATCCCTAAGAACTATTAAAGAAGCTTTCGAGAGTGCCATTCACCAAAATAGAAAATCTGGCTGTAGTGATACAATGCTTCATCCATTGGCACCACATTTCTCCAAAGCTGTACCTGCCAAGTATGTGCACCAAGAAATCTCAATTTACATGATCAAAAGCTTTCTCCATATCCAACTTGCATAAAATACCTGGAATGCCGGTTTTGACTCAATTTTCCAAACATTCATTAGCAATGAGGACCGAGTCAAGTATTTTATGATTTTTGATATGATCATATGATCTGCCTCCCCTTTACAAAGGCGGTTTGGGACTTCGATATGATCTTCCCCATCACTGCGCTCATCCGCTGGGCTAGCACTTTGGAGATGATTTTATAGACCCCACTCACCAAGCTTATGGGGCGAAAATCTTGCACCTCAACCGATCTTGCCCTTTTTGGGATAAGGGCGATAAATGTAGTATTGAGACTTCTCTCAAATTTCAAGAAGGAATGAAATTCAAGAAATACCTTCATGATATCCTCCTTGACAATGTCCTAGCTAGCCTGAAAGAAAGCCATTGTGAAACCGTCTGGGCCTGGGGCCTTGTCTTTTATTTGATAAGTAATAATATTTTATATATATATATATATATATATATATATATCAATAGGAGTAACCAAGTACATTGGACGTCTACAAGAAAAACACCTAGCCCATACAAGAAAGCCCATAATGACCCAAAAGCCCATGAATACGTACCCAAAATATACCAAATCCGAATTGGAAAACTATCATTACACCTCCCCGACCCCATCCCCTAGATTCTGTAAAACTAATCCTCAACCCAAACATCACAAAGCCCTCCCTTTAGCTTTCCCTCGACTTGAGCTACCTCCATAGTATCGCAGTTGATTGCCCATGAAAGATTCTTTAACTCCCTGCTCTTCTTAAACTTAGACTTGGTTTCAAGCGCGTGGCTCGCCTCGATTGCAGTGAGTAGTGTTTTAAATTGGTCTTCATATTCTCCTTGTTCTCCATATGAAAGTCCCAGGGTTTGTAGAAACCTGTTATCTTTATTCAGAATCCAAACCGATGTTGAACTTGCTATATCATTGATCAAAGGAAGAGAAACCAGGGGAATGACATAGGGGGCCTTGTCTTTTCCCATCCTTTTTAGCACATTAAACACCTCCTCTTCAAACGGCCTTTCCAACCACACTGCGCTAGGTGAATCGATAGAATCAAAAGTCAGTCCATCTACCTTGGGCCGCCAGGGGTGTTGCTCTTTGAGGAGTTGGTCATAAAAGTGGACCATGTGCTCCTTTATGGCTACCCTATCTGATATGAGAGTTAGCAACACGATGGAAGAATTTAGTGCTCTTATCCCCTTCCTTCAACCAAAGGGCCCGAGATTTTTGTCTTCAGGATATCTCCTGCAAAAGTGTGATCTTCTCCAATTTAGCTATTACAACCATTTTCCTTTCCTTTTCATTAGCCGTGGGCCCCAATCACCTTTTTATCCTCGAATTGCTGCAGTTCCTGAAAAAAATTATACCTTTGGTCATTTAGATTCCCAAAGACTTCCATGTTCCAAGTCCTCAGGTCATTTTTCAAGGCTTTAAGTTTTCCTGCTAACACAAAATTGGGGGTGCCCGAGATATGATAGGAGGACCACCATTATCTGATTTTGTCCATGAACCCCTCCACCTTCAGCCACATATTCTCAAATTTGAAATATCTCCGCCCCTCATGAAGACCCCCGCAGCTCAACAAAAGTGGAAAATGATCTAAGCAAAGCCTAGGGAGGCGTTTCTAGCATAGAGTGGGGAAGTGTGCTTCCCAGGAAGGAGAGACAATAAATCTGTCCAGCCAAGACCATGCCCTCCCGTTTAACCAAGTGTAGTCACCCCCCGCTAGTGGGAGATCAATCAAGTCCATTTCAAGAAATAAGGCTGAAAAGTCGGCCATGGTTGTTCCCGAGTTAGAAACCCCCGACCTCTCACTCGAGAACCGAGTGATGTTGAAATCACCTCCAATTCACCATGGGCCCTCCCACCAGCTACATAAACCAGCAATCTCATCCCAAAGAAGCTTCCTGCTGTTGTCATTGTTAGGTCCATATACGCCTGCAAAACCCCAACCAAATCCATCCTCCAAAGTAGTGAAAGAACATGCAACCACAAACTCCCCAATAAACTCCTCCACCAAATCAACAACTCTCTTGTCCCACATCACAATAATACCCATGGGTCCTCTCTCGATGGGTTATCGACCACTGGGTTCGTGGAGACTTCATCCCAAGTCGAGAGAGGGTCCAGGTTGCAACCCAAGGGTTTGACTGAGCATATCGACCCTTTCTGTGGCGGCGTCAAGCCTCCGATAGCCTAGGAAGCGAGGCAGCTTCATTTTCCTCTCCAAACAGCGCTGTCGAAGTCAATGTCGTCGCTGCCGTGCCCTTAAGCCGCGCACTGACAGTGCTGGTAGAAACGACGGGGTCCGCGACGATGTCTGTGTTGCCGGCGGGTCGCCGGCAAGGGTGTCGGCGGGATTAGGGCACTCGAACCTAAGGTAGAGGCTCGAGCCCGAGAAGGATCAGAAGGCTCACGGGCTTGGTGGGCTTCTGGGTTGTGGGCCCAACCCGATGAGAAACCCTAAGCATGCCTGATCCATGGGCCTCTTTAGTTCCTACGTAGGCCTGATCTTGCATATCCTTTCCTGCACAGCCTTTCCAGACCTGTTCCTATGCAGCTCCATTTCTTTCGCCCATTAACGTGCTTAAGCCCCAGTCAACCTTCCTCATAGGAGCCAAAATCTCTTCTGATAGCCCTGACAAATGGCCTCTAACCTCCCACAGCACCCCTTCTACATCTCCCAACATGGTACCTGCGACAGGGGCTCCCCTACCACCCATGTCAGTGATAGGTCTGCTGCATAGCCTTTCTCCCATTGCATGCTTCCTGTCAGCCATCGTGTCAAGGACACTCCTTGGCGGCAAGCTCAATGCCGCTACATATGAGGTCCTATTGGAGGGTGGAAAAATTTCTTCCTCTAATGCCCTTCTCGGATGATGGCCAGCAACTTTACCCAGGTGGCAAGCGAAATCCTCCCAATCATTGCCCTTCAAGCCTTCAACCAGCACCGATCCCCTCTTTTTTTCAAATCCAAGTTCTGCCAAGTGCAAGAAGCACCCCCTGGCATTTACGTGCCTTTGGATAGCAAGAACTCCGTTTCCCACCCTTTTTGCTTGAAGAAAGTATCCCGACGACGAGAGGCTAACCCTTTCACCACCATCTGGACTACCCATGAACAAAGCTCTGGTTACTACAATGGATGTGACCAATCTTCTGCTACGTTCAGTAATATGAATGCTACTACCCCCCTCCAACATGAAAACAAAGGATTTTGATTCCACCTTGAAGTGCCTAACATACTCCATAGATGAAAATGAAAAAGAAACTAATACAAGACCAGAAAAACTGGCTAGGAGTTGAGTTAATCAACTCTGGTGTGAGGCACCGGAGATGAGTTTACGTACGTGCATGAGAAAACAGGGGAGGGAGAAAAGTGAAAATTGTACGGAGAGAAAACTGGGGTCAAAAGTTAAAAAAGGAATTTATATAAATATATAAATATATATATATATTACTTTTTTGAATTGCTAGGTTACATATGTGCTCCATGGGTTTTGAACCTAATACAACATCCTCCACCTTGTTATTACAAAAGGGAGAAGATGCCTTTAGAGGGGATGCTTGGGGAATGAGGTGAGATGAGAAATTTGTAAATAATAGTGAAATAGTTTGTGAATAATAGTTAAATGGTTTGAGTTATGATGTTTTATTGGGTTTTGGAAAATGAGAGAGAAAAAGTTGAATAAAAATATTATAAAGTTAAAATATTGTTAGAATATAATTTTTTAATATTATATTTGTTTTGGGATTTAGAAAAGTTTGTATTGTTTTTTGTGTTTTGTTTGGAAGTTTGGGAAAGTTGTAATGATTAGGTAATGATTAGATGAAAATTTTGAATATTTGAAATTGAAAAGTGTTTGTATTTTGAGTGATTTTTTTTTTTTATCAGTATTTGTGTTTGAGTGATGTTTGGGGATGAGACAAAACATCTTCCAAACAACCCCTAAGACTCACTGTTTTCAAAATCATCTATATTCCATATCACAGGCAGTAGCACCATTTAAATATGCCAAAAAGGGGTGCAAGAGGGGGAAAACCTGAAGGCAACCATCTGTTCCCGTGACATGAACTTTCCGTCCCTGAACCCCAAGCGGGTCTGCAAACAGTATTCTTGTTCACTTAGTTCTATGACGATGATTTGAAAACATTGTGGCATGTAAATAACATAGAAATAAAGATAGAATGCAATTTTTGTGCTCGCTACTAAAGAAAAGCATATCGAGAGAGAGAGAGAGACTGTGTTTCACCTTGGTTAACAGCAATGACCTCCTTATTGGTTAGGATCTCAAAAGTTTCTGCAGTCATATTTCTTACATCACAACCGATCAAAAGAGGGGCCTGCAAGTTTGAGCTCTTAATTTTGTGTTTGTGAAAGGTTAAATTTCAATTAATATAATGATTGAAATGAAGCAAGGTTCTCATTCACATAGAGCTAAGCGAATCCCCATAACAGAAGTCTTAGGAATACTTTGAATACTATGGATACCAATATAGTGACTAAAATAAAGCAAGGTTTATTCACATAGACTGCTAGGAGAACCCCATAACAGAATTCTTACCAAAACTATTGACTGCTATAGATACAAATACTTCAAAATTCAATGCTACTCGGAGTGGAATATTGATCTGATAACATTGAGGCATGTGAAGAAAAAACACATATGTTTTCTACAAACTATTACCATAAGATTGCTAACAATAAACTGAAGAGAAACACACTAATCTACGAGAACCAAAAAGAAAGCAAGATCCATATAGACCTGTTTTGAGCATCTGTCACTAAGCTATCAATCAGAGAGGCCAAGCCAGTGCATAATTATCGTACCAAAGTCCACATCTAAGCATTGTGGGACTCTCCAACACCTTTCTCTCATGTCAAATCCCTAAATATGCAAACATACTTGACATGCGGGCTAACAAACAAACAAGTCCTGCTCTGATATGTACCATGTTAAGATCTAACCCAAAAACATAAGCCACTCAGTAGAGAAGCACAATTAGTGCCCAAACACCCATACCAAAGTACACAAAATAACTAACATAGAGACTCCCCAACACCATGCCAAAACCAAGAACAAAGTACAAAAAATTGAAGAGAGACCTTCATCAAAGCCCAGATGCTAAAATGAGCTCGATACTCCTGATATGTCATGCCTCCATTGCCAACTTCCAACATATCTGGATCTGCCCAGACAAGCAAATAAAGAGAATAAAAAAAACTAGTTCACAGATGAAGTTGATTGCTGCATTTTCACAGGCTACTTTGTCTACAAAGATCATATTTTACCATTCCATCCACCGGGTCCCGCATAGGCTGCCCATTTGTCATTCAGATCGGCAATTGTAGTCATGCTTAAAAACAAAAGAACAAAACTTAATCAATATGACAACCAACATGCTAATTAAAATCTACATTTTTAACCTTGTTCTTTCTTTGAAGCAAACGGTAAAACTTGTACATAATGTGTTAAGATTTTGCAACCAAGCCTGCAAATGCCACACAGTTTTCCAAGGAGAAAGGGCACTGCACTTATCAGAAGAGTGTGAAAGAGCTTTTAAGGACCCTTTTTTTAGAGAAATACATCGCGTATGAATCATAGAATTGGAAATGAGGTGAAATCTCTAGATATGTAAAGGGGTCACATATTACAATTAACCATATTAACCAACTCTTTAATTTGCATAAATGGACACTTTCGTACCCAACTAACAAGTATATCCATCACGATAGTCGTCAATCCTAAAGCTGATTCTAACATATTTAATTCGATGGCCTGTGCATCCTCGCGATTAGTCAGGATTTTTTTCCGGAACCCAGTGATGATAAAAATATATATATTTAATTCGATGGAGAAAGACACATCCGGTATCCCCATTGTAGACCATATACAATGACTTCAGAGCAGACTCTTTATAGACAGAGCATGTCAGGTAATCAAGTAGCAAAGTTACCAAACTTAACCTTGCCCATGAATCATTAATGTCATCAGTAGTTCGCCAGCTGTTTCCAAGCTTGCCGGCCCATAAGGCTGGGTCATCCTCTCCCCTGTAAAACCATAAGATAAGGCCAAAAAATTGCTGTCAAGGTAAAATTTTACTATTCTGGGTATCAAACCAAAGATACCAATAAACTGTATTACCAGTCGCAGATTGAATAGAAAATAGTGCGGCCAGTTCCATTTAGAGCATCACGCATTGGTGGGTATCTGGAGTTCAATGAACCACATCAAATCAATTCAAGCTACTTGATAATGATTATGAGACTAAGATGAGGTGATACCGTTCTTCAGGCTTGATGCCTAGATTGAAACAGTTGTCATACTTCAAATAATCTACATCCTGTTAAGACAACATTGAAAATTTTTACAAGTAATGGCCAAGTAAAAAGTCAAGAATGTATGCTTACAAAACTCCCCATCTGAGTTAAAAAAAAAAATTATAATTTCTGATTTCAAATTATATTAGCAAATTGTTTACCACCAATTGTTTTCAAGTGAGACGACGCATTCCATTATTTTTCTTTTTTGTAACGCCTATCTAAATGAGTTACTTGTCAAAAAAGTATCTATATCAATCAGTTAACTTCATAGTCTGTATGAGATCACGCAATATTTGAGAACCAAAATCATTCATAGTTTGAGTTATTGTCTTGATTGATGCTAATTTTCAGATATGATGACTCCACTATTTTTCACTTTGGGCAACCACCTTCTCAAGAGATGGATTTAGCTTGCACTCTTATTAAGATTGAATTACTTACCAAAAAAAATGTTAAAATGCCACCATAGGAAGAAGCGTGAATCATAGAAAGGAAATGTAAAAAAGTTCCAAACACTCTCCAAATAAATGGCAAATATATTTTAATGAAAAGGCAACACCATTCAAAGTGCAGAGGGGCACCACCCAAGTAAACCCAAATGAATAGAAAATATCTGTGATATAGGGAATGAAATTATCCAGTGAGCAGATACTAACCCAAGAAGCGAACATTTCTGCATCATCATTTTCATAATAAAGTGACCCTGGTCGAACTTGACATGTAAAAATCCTATGAGATGCAATTAGCTAGGTTAGATGAGTGGAGAGGAGATTGAAGTAGTAGTCTAAGACATTGGAAATATTGATGAGTAATCATATTAAAAAAAAAATTATAAAAAAAAAATCTAAGCTTCTGGCCTGCAGGAAATTTGACCTACCCGGCATCAGAATAAATTCCAAGTTTAAGGCCTTTTGCATGTACATAATCAGCAAGATCTTTAATTCCCGATGGAAAAGTTTTTGGATCAGGGACCAATTGTTTCTGTACAATTAAAAAAGCCACAAAAGGAAACTGAAAGCTTAGGGCAACTTCAAAATCCTTACTAGTGTACACTAAAAAGTTGAAAGAAAGATGAATATGTGCAACCAAGGGTGCTTCATAATTTAAACCTAGAAGAGAAGCCAAATAATGAAGTGTACGACAGTAAAATTATCATGCTAAGATGCAATTTGATCTGATCCACTCAAACAGGTAACTCGAAGATAAATTGTAAAAGAAGTGACCTTCAGAACTGATTTCACCTAAAGAACATTACTTATTTACATATGGCATTCCCTAAAGACAAGAAGATCTACTATTGATGTTACAAATTAACAAATTTGGCAAGAGTTATGATTTATTGAAAGTTAAAGGATTCAACAGACCTCTGAATTCCTCTTTGATGAAGACCAGCAATCATCTGCAGCCAATGAAATAAATTAAGTCCACAACAATCTATATAAGTGAAGATAAACTAGATATTTGAATCATGCGAGAATAATACCTATATTGACGTGCACATAACCTAGATCAGCCAAACCAGTTGAGATAAGTGCATCAGCTGCCAATGACCAAAAAAGAAATTAGTATGTGTTATGGAGTCTGATCAGAATATATAATACAACAGTTGCCAAATGCCATCAGTCACGTTTTAACTGGACACCCCATAATGAGAGAAAGCAAGAGAGTATTCTCTCCATCTCATTTAAAACCCATAAAAAGAGCTGATCAAACAGTAGTCACAAATGAAGGCATCAAATCCTCTAGAAAGGTGTGTATTCATCAGTTGACATAACAAGGAACACAGAAATTTGACTCCCTGCCAGGCCTGTTAAGTATTCCTGAACAATTTTCAGGTAAACTCTGCCAAAATATTACAGTCATCATTCGTCATCCATAAAAAATTTCTAATTCTTCAAGACCCCGAATAAGAAATGCCGATCTAATTACCCGAAATCAAGAATACAATAGTCCCACAAAATGCATGTAAAATATGTAGTACATTGATCGGCTTGCCATATACTAACCAAAGGACATGACCCATGATAGAGATAATTGAATACCTGTTTCCTTGATGACTGTCTCGTTGATATTGCAGGCAAAGAAATTCCAGCTATTCCATCTAACGACACATATTCCAAAACAAATTATATATATATTTTTTTTATCGGTTTAAATCACAGATAATTTGGGATCAGACTGACGTGCAACAAATTATATATGAAACACCCTATGCATTAGAAACAATTTCAATAAACAAATTATATATGGAACACCCCCTATGCGTTAGAAACAATCTAAATCTCTCCTAAAAGGAAAAGAATTACACGCTGAATCGGCAGATTCCCTAATTATTATATCAAATTCCTACTCATATGCAAGAAATAACACTTAAACCACTCCAAAGTTAGAATCATTGATATACACACCTCCTACAGATTGCCTACAAGTAAAAGATAAATAAACATAAGAACTCTACAATAACTCTACTTTCCAATTTTCGGAGAACCCAAGTAACAAAAACATCCAGAAAATATATGATTAAACGAGAGAGAAGCGAAAAGAGACGAACCCCATGGGAGGCGTCAGAGCCAAGCCGTTGTTGAGTTGGAGAATACCATACTTAGAAGTATCGTATAGCGCACGAAACGTCGATCGAAAACCGGATTTATGATAGCTCTGCAATAGAGGCACTACACTCCCCTCGATCGCCACCGCCGATAACATGCATAGGCAAAGAACCTCAAAACACAGAGAGAGAGCACCGTTTTTCTTCGCCGCCATGGATGAAGGGTCCGTTCCTCCGACAACGGGAAAAATTAACGTATTAGAATTTAGGTGACGTTTGGCAGTAAGTTAGATAGATGCTGGATAAAATATTATTAAAATATTATTTTTTTATATTAATAATTAAATAAGATAATATAAGATTGAGATAATATCCGCCCTAATTTCTTTTTCTAATGCATGTGAGGACTCTCGTTTTCTTTGTTCTCGGATTAAAGTACTTTTTATTGCGAATACATCCTTAGTAAATAATATTTATTGTATTATTTTAAAATTAATGCATTCAATTTGGAAAAAAATAATAAATCTTAGTTTTTTTTTTTATATACTGAAAAAAAAATCCATTATATTTTCTTTTGAAGACAATTTGAGAACAAGATCACATATTTTTCCTTGCAAACTCCTTTGGCAAATCATAGATAAGTCAAGTTAATCTATTTTTAGGCATTAATTTGCAAGTGTAGTTTTTTTTGTTTTTTTAATCTTTATAAGTTTCCTATTACGAGAGTTTTGTTTTTTTAGATTATTTTATAACTTTTAAATGCTTATTTTGCATTTGCACGTGATATTTCTCCATTTAATGAGGGGGCGCAGGAGTCTAGCAAAGATTTTTCTAATATAAATAGAAATGGGGAGCAACCACATTACAAAGCTTAAAAGACTGGTGAAATTAGATAGTCGTTTGATTATAGGGATAAACATCAAATTCTGAAAAAAAATTTAAATTTTGTACGGATGGACTATCTCTAAAAATAAACACTCATTTTTCATCTCTATCTCCCGTT
The DNA here is from genome assembly GCA_022457165.1 of Juglans mandshurica. NCBI lineage: Eukaryota > Viridiplantae > Streptophyta > Magnoliopsida > Fagales > Juglandaceae > Juglans > Juglans mandshurica. Next base: position 340,128 of record CM039619.1, on the reverse strand, counting down.
AATTTATTTACGTTTATAAACTATACTATACTTGAAAAAAGCTGACCTGAAGTTACTGTTTCGTACAAAAAAGTTGATCCGCTAGCTGACCTGAAGTTACTGTTTGGTATTATTGTTCATGCAAAGGCCTTCCACTATTTTGTTTATATTTTATTATAAAAACTAATATAATTAAAAGTGAGTTCCACCAGTATTAAAAAAGATGCAAGAAAAAAAAAAAAAAAAAAAAAAGCAAAACGCAACACAGCTCACAGGAAAACGTCGAAATGTAATTCTGAAAATATTAGTACTGATTGTGGGTCCCACAACTATAAATACTTTAAAAAAAAAATCAAATTAATTTCATCTCATTTCTATAAACAAACACAATTTTATCTTATCTTATCTATACTCAACATATCTCAATATTATAACATATCTCATCTTTTAAAATAAACGAGGCTAAGATATGATCCGGAAGCGCGAGTCTTTTCTTGACATCCTAGGATGTTCAAATTCTTTTTTTTAAAGAGATAAATAATTTATACAAGTTTAAAATAAATAAATTCTGTTAAAAAATAAATTCTATCTTAAAATTTATAAAATATATTTTATTTTATTAAAAATATCGTTTTTTAATAAACAAATTTATATAAAATTTATTCATTTAAAACCTCTGCCTAACCTTTGTTTTTTGTTTAAAACAACGGATTGGATCCGAAAACATCCGCTTCTGACTAATCGAAGAGAAAATACTTTGGTCAGATCCAAAAATGTCTTAATTGGAATTTTTTTATTTTTACCGAACAATTAAAAAAATATTTTTTTAATAATATTATAAATTTTTTACTTTTTTTAAAAATATTTACTATGATTAAAAAAATACATAAAATAAAAAATAAATAAATAATTTACTTATTCGAGATACTTCCGGGCTACATCACTGCTCCTACTCGAAACTTCCGAACATGATTACTTGACTCAAGTACTGTTTATTCCAAGGTTTACCAGAAACGCGTGTATTCTACGTTCTTTCCCGAATATTTGTTTTCTTTAAAAAAAAAAAAAAAAATGTAATGCTACATACAGTCGTGAAGTGCGCAAGTGTCATGCAGTCGTTTTGAAAAAGAGTGAGGTCTATTATTAAAAAATTAATTTATTTTCATGTAGGTTCCATATTTATTCACTTTTTTCAAAGCGACTGTACGACGCTTACGCACTCACGACTGCAAATATCATTTTTCAAAAAAGAAAAAGCAACAGTTTTTTTTTTATTTAAAAATTACAAAATCATGAACCAAAAAACTGTTCAACCCATGTATTTGGTCATAAGTGTAGTTTTGACCCAGCTCAAATGTTTTGATTTGACTTTGACTTAAGTTCCGACCAGTTCAAAAAATAATAATATTTGTTATGAGATATTTATGATAAAAATAATTATTTATAATCAAGATATAAAATAAATAATAAAATTTATATTTTTTCATCAGATTAAATTTTGAACAATACTATACAACCTCCCAACCTCCACACACCATATTTTTTAAAATTGTTAATATTTTTTTTTAAAATTTGAGTTTATTTTTTTAAAATTAATTCAATTCTTCTATTTAATATTCATATATTAAAATTTTTTATAAAAGAAAAAAAAATTAAAATTAAAAAAAGTGTGGTGTGTAGAGGTTATGTAAATAGCATGAGGTTGTATAGATTTTTTCTTAAATTTTTATGACAAGTGGTGATTTCACATGGTATTAGAACAAAGGTCTTTAAATTTTGACTCTATACTCTATTACATTTTATTAAATATTTCACGTGTTGGGTCATCCATTAAGTGAGAGTCAGACCCACCACGATTGGAGTGTTAAGATATAAAATAAATAATAAAATCTACTACTTATTATCAGTTTAAATTTTTAAGATAAGTAGCGATTTTACAAAAAAAATATTCATTTTAACAAAAAATAATCATTTTAATAGAAAATAATCGATAACAACTAAACAGTTTTATTGTATTTGTATTGGTTCATAAGATCGATAGATTTTAGTTCCTGCCGCCAACATTTGTGGACAACAACTCAACAAGTTGTCAAGCCATTGGAACAAATTGAACTTATTGCCTTCATGACTTGCGGTGCTCTCAAATTAACCTTGTTTTTTTTTTGTTCCCACATACTCATCAATCATTTATGGCATTTGTAAATTTAAGTTGCATTGAGTTTGAGTTGTAAAAAGTTGCATGGCAGCACATAAATCTCTTAGCAAATTTTAGTACCGTCCGAACTGCAGTCAGCTGGCAGCAAGCATGCATGCATATCTTAAGAAGACAAGGAAATCTGAACTCAAAGAAATGATCTCCGACTGGTCGAATGTGCGCATGCTCAATGGTTAATGAAATAAATTAAAAATGAAATACCATTGCTCGATCTAGTAATTAAATATAAATAAATCAACACTGTCAGGCCAGCTATAAGCCTATAATTTTTGTATAATTCGTGTAACAAAGCATTTAGCATCCAAAAAAATAGTAACTATGAAGAAGCAAAAAAAAAAAAAAAAAACCAGAATTAATATTTAAGAATCAAGAAACGCGGTGAAATGGCATGCATGCATGGGTCTTGAGCTTATCAAGTTATCAGTTGTTGACGTTGTTTATCCCATTGCCAGGTCCAGATGGCGGTAGCGGTGCTCCCTTGGGAAGCATGTTGAGAACCATGGTCGACCCATATTTGCGGGCAAATAATAATTTGGACTTGCATGGTAAAACATGATGCTGATCATCATCAACTTCTTTCTCCAACGGGTAATCCCCGGAAGCATTAATGTCTCCGGGAAGCGCAAGGTTGAGAGGCATATTCAAGATCAGCCTGGCCGACGAAGAAGATGGAGAGGTGGATATCATAATTAGACAAATGACAATCAACAATGTTAGTGTTGGTGTAGAACGGTAAGATGTAGGGTATGGTTTTGCCATTAGAGAACTAATTAAGGCAAGAGGAACGATCGACGTACGCTTGGGCGCTTCCGCTTGTTTTTTCCGGAATTTTGGAGTAGTGTGTGTTTTGAGGGAGGGTGGTGAGGGGATAACTGGGTTTTATAGCCATCAGTAATGGGTTGGGTTGACAAAGTCAGAGTGCCAAAGTCCTACCCAACCCATGAGTTATGCACTGACTACTGATCCCGCATACACGCTCCATCCATACTCCCCTTGTAGGAAGTTAGCCACGACTGACCGACTTGTTTGACAATAATTTTTAAAGAAAATGATCATATACCGATTATATTATCAAAATGTATTTTTATTTTTATTTTTTTAGTATTTGTGTTTGTTTATTTTTTTAATATTATGTTTTTTTATTCTTTTGTATTTTAAAAAAAATACACAAAAAAATGTAAAAAAAAAACGTTTTAACAGTACATGTGTATATATATATATATTATATGATCAATGTGCCAATGACTAATTAACTCACCAAACCTTTTTCAAAAAAAAAAAAAAAAAACTCACCAAACCAGACGAGATGAAAGGCTCTTGCCTCTTGCCCATATCGTGGCTGTGGGCGTGGGTAACCCATTTTATTGTTGACTGCGAGAAGAGCGTATGGTGCACGGCGAGCGTGGGCAAGAGAGGACCAAGTTCCCTGTAGTCTCGTGTTAGCTCACCTCCTCCGCGTAGTGAACCGAGAACGTAAGCAAAGACTTCCTGCAAACGTTACCCAAGACCTCTAACACAGTCAAATTCTTTTTCTTCTTCTCCACGAAATCTATTATTATTATTATTGTTATTATTATTAATATTATTGTAGCCATGTTCAAAGTTCACATTTGTCTTTCTTTCTATGGTTAGGGTCATGACCAAGTTCAATGTTTCTATTTGTGGAAAATAATATTCTTACCGCTCAATGTTACCGCTGTAATTATTTATTTATTTATTTTTATTTAATGATTAAAAAAATATTTTTTAATAATATTTAAAAGTATTAAAAAATACATGTAAAAAAAATAAAATCAATTATATCTAACAGTAACTCCCAACAGGAGTTGAGAGTGGTGGACGTAGCACTGTTCTTTAGGAGGATATTTGAAAAATTGAAAAGAATATATTATTTAAATAACTTATTTATCTAAAAGTGAATAAATTAACAAAATGAGTAATGCTAGTTCCGCAACAAATTTATACCGAAAGCATCACACCAAATTATATGTGGCAAAACCAGAGAGTCTAAAAGTAAAAAGGCAAAATAGAAACACTTGACAGCCTAAAAGTAAAAAATAAAATTTAGAAAAAACAAACATTAATGCATCATTCCCCGTATCCCAAATCTTTCTTCATTTCCCTCCCCCTAGCTTCTGGTCCTTGCATCATTCTCAACGTATACGATTAGTTTTTATGCAAAGCAAAGTCACCTAGCTCCATTTTCAGCTCACTTCCAGACTTTTTTACTTTTTGACAACGGTAACTAGTTGATTCTATTATTACTTCCAATTTTTTTTTTATTATTTTTTTTTTCTTAGTGAGAGAGGTAGTTTAGAGGTGAGCTGAAAATCGAGTTGGGTGAATTTGCTTTGCTTCAAAAATAAATCCTATACGCTGAGAATGGTGTAATGACGGGGAGGGAACATAAGGGAGATTTGGATTACAGGGAATGGTCCATTAATGTTTTTTTTTATTTTTACTTTTAGGCTGTCAGGTATTTGTTTTTTCTATTTTCTATTTTGTCTTTTTTACTTTTATGCTCCCAGGTGGTTTTGCCACATAATTCGGTGTGGTGGTTTCGATATAAATTATATGGCCCTAGCATTATTCTAAAAAAATACTGTCATTTAACACATTTCCTGTTTCAAAAACAACTTTAATCTAATGGGAGATTGCTTAAGTGTTTAGGGGAGGAGACGTCTCAATAATAGGTTTTTCAAGTATTGCACATACTAGAAAAATAGAGGGAATAATTTTTATTATATCATATAAATTAAGAATGGTTTGATCAGGGCAGGCTGCCTAGACTAATTTCTTCCAGTCAGAAGCAGATCAATGGGAACTAGAAAAACAATTTGATAATAGCAACAACAAAAAAACATTGGAAAATATTTCTTGGATCATAACTTTCGACGTTAGACAGAATTTAAATAATCAAATTTATATATTTTCGTCATTTTAAATTTTTGAGTTAAATGATAATTTTAATATATAGGACAACAAAACATATATCAAATACTAGGACTGTGCAGAAAAGTCGATGATCCGATCCATCCGTGTGGTCCGACCCAACCCGACCCGACTGAGAAATGCGATTTCAACTAGCTTGCGGGTCGAACCCACAAAAGGTAAAAACGACTCAACTACATGTTTTAACAGCTCAAGGGATTTCAATCCCTAGCCGCCAACCTCTGGCCCTCTCCAAATCTCACCCCTTGCTGCCATCCCTCCCCATTTCTCTCTGTGATCATCGTCATTGTCGTCGCCTCTGTTCATCATCACTTCTCTATGTTCGTTCATGATTAAGTGCCTGAGCCCAGCAATGGCGGGAGAGATCTTGCCTGAGAGCCCCTTTCCCTGCAACGAAATGTTCGTCACTTGACTTCTCTCATTGCAGGCAACACCTTTGAAGGAACGATCACTTGGGTTACCATCGATGGTCCATGTAGATAGGTATTGGCTCCGTGGGTCCAAATCCGCCTTAATGTCCATGAGCACTCTAAGCTTTCGATTTGCACAGACCCATGTTGGGCTCGCTAACAAAAATATGAAATTAACATAGAATAGAAATGCAGTGGAACCCATTTTTGGTGCAGGCTCAAACTAGTAGAAGCAGCACTAGTTTTTATCTCTCTCTCACTCTTTCTCTCTCTCACTCAAAACAAAAAGGGTCTCTTTCTCCCTTCCCTCAATCTTTGTTTAATTGTTTCTATCTTGTGTAGAAAATGGCTAGGAGGAAGAGACAGAGAGAAGTGGAGTGCTGTAGCGGGAAAAGTCACCTCGGGACGTTTGAGATGGAACCTTACAGAGATGTGGCAGTAGAATTGAATGACTTTTGTTGAACAATAATAAAGATTATTAGAGCTCTCAATTGCATGCAAAGTAGTTTGAAGTTGTGGTGATGAGATGGCAGTCAGGGATTTTTATTTTCTCAATTGGCAGTCAAGAATTATTACGAGGCATTGAATTAATTTTAAGGGAGAGAGAGATCCAGATCTTGTCAAGCCAGATGTAATGATATAAACTCTTTTTATAACGAGTTGACCCAATTCAAGTCGGGTTGGATTGGTTAGTGCCCGACTGGAAGTCGGGTCGGGTCGGGTCGGATCGGTCCCAAACACATCCCGGTTTGGTCGGGTTGCAGGCCTATCAAATACTAATTTAATTGCTTCTCCTTCGATATAATTGGTCTTATAAATCAAAACTATCTCCGCAATCAATAAATAAAGTCATTACATTCAAACCTACTAATAGAAGGCAATTACCACTTGCCTACTATAATCATTTAAGTCTCATTTGGTTACATATATATGAGATGATATGAAAAATTTATGAATAATAATGAGATAATTTATAAATAATAGTGAAATTATTTGAATTAATATTTTTATGGGATTTTAGAAAATGAGAGAAAAAAAATTGAATAAAAAAATTATAAAATTAAAAGAAGGTTATAATATAATTTTTTAATGTTTTATCAAGATATGAAAAGATTAAATTATTTTTTGTGTTTTGTTTGGAAATTTGAAAAAGTTATAATAATTAGATAAAAATGTTGAAAATTTGAAAATTTAAAAATGAAAAATGTTTATATTTGAATGTTAATGTTTAAATGTTGAGATGAGATAAAATGATTTCAAAGATTTGTCAATTAAAACCAAGCCTTAAATTTAGAACAAATTAATAATGGATATTGATATTTCGTTAATTAAATAAGATTTCTAGATAGATTTATAGATTTCTAGATATTGCATCGTGATAAATAATTGCAAATTAAAGCAATAAAAATGGGGAAAAAATAATCCTTGTTCTTGTCGTCACTCCCCTAAGCCATGGTACGTTATATTAATCAGCTGATAACATATATAAAATGAAAAGTAACAAATGTGAATACATTAAGAACAAAACACGAGCATTCCATTGATTAACTATGACAGAAAGAAAAGTGATAAGTATATATTTACACTTCCAAAATAATAGTTACCATGAATAGGAAAAAATAAAAATAAAAAATCAAGTGTACGTAAGAAATCAATTAAGAGACAAGAAACAGAATCCAATCGACCGCAGAATGGAGCAGAAACAGGAACAGAAACAGGAACACATGCATGTGAACTAGTTGTTCAAGTTGTTGATTCGTTTGCCCGGCCCAGATGGAGGAAGCGGCACCCCCTTCGGAAGCATAGAGAGAACCATGGGACCATATTTCCCGGTAAGTTTCGGAGTTGCGGGGAAGCTTCGTTTGGAGTTGCTAGATTCCATGCGATGACCATGACATGGTAAAACATGCCGAGATTCTTTCTTCAATGGGAAGCCCACAAAAACGTTGTCTCCAGGAAGTTGGAGGTTCAGATCAGCCTGTTCATCCGCTGGGGAGTTGATGAGTGGGATATTCAAGAGCCTGGCTGACGAAGAGGATGAAAATGATAGTATGAGAAAGGTGATCAACAGCAGACTTGATGGTATGAGAAGGTGCGGTTTTGTGTTTGATTTGGCCATTAGATCAGACGTAAGATGAACGATGGGTGCACTTGTTTCGGACCGGAATGAAAGAATACAGAAATTAATTTGAATGTTCTTGGGTTTAAGCGGGGAGGTTCCTGTGACTAATTTATAGAGGGGAGAGAGAGAGAGAGAGAGAGATGTAGGGAGACTAATAATAATAATAAAGTCGAGTTGACAATGTCAGACGTTGAAAGTCAGAGAAACGGATTATGGCTTGCGCCTTACGTCTTTCACACGCTCCAGTTATTTGCTTGGAAGTTGGTATCATATATACGAGCCTGTGACGCAATGAGCAGATTGTTGACTACGAGGGAGAGATATTCAGATCTCATTTATTTTCGCAGGTGATATAGGAAAAAGTTAAAATTAAAGTTAAAAAATTGAAATAGTATCTTTGGATGAAGAGTTGAATTAGTTTATATCTTTATATATAATAAAATAAATAAAGCTTAAAAGTTAGAACAATTTATAATGAAACATTAATTTCAAAAGAATTACCGATCCATAAACATAAAATTTCAAGTTTAATAAGTAGAATGTCTACTTTTATGGATAGAATGTCACATCAGAATCATATGACTCAGCTTAAAATACGAAACAATATAAATGTTGAATTAGTGTTAGGGGTGTAAATTTAAACCGAAAAACCGGTCCGGACCGGACCGGTTGGTCCGGTTTTAAACCGGCCGGTTCCGGTTCGGTTCCGATTCCGTAGTTTTCGGGACCGAACCGGACCGGTTGGAAAAAAAATATATATAAAAATTAATTTTATATATTATACAAAATATTTATATATATAATATATAATTATATGTTAAATTTTTATATATAATATATATAATTATATATCATATATGAAAAAATTTCATATTATAATTTATAAATAATAACATAAAATGTTAATTTTAAATATGAACATTTGTAATTTATTTGATCATATGTTATTAATATAATTATATATAAGATAATGTTGTTATAATTTATAAAATAAAAGTTTAATCTTAAAGATAAAAATTTAATTGATCATATGCTTTAAGTATAATATATATTAAATTATTAATAATATTTTATAATAAGAAGTAACACTTTATTATATGTTTTTTACATTTAAAAAAAATCGGACCGGAAACCGGTAAAACTGGAGGTACCGGTTTAGGAGGGTAATTGGGGCGTAATCGGTTTTGAAAAATACAAAACCGGTACATACCGGTTCGGTCCTAGATTTTGTCCAAAACTGGACCGGACCGGACCGGTTACACCCCTAATTAGTGCTTTTAGGTGAAGTCTTGAATCGGTTTATATTTTTATATTTAAAAAAAGAAATGAAACTTAAAAGTTAGAATGGTTTATAATGAAACATTACTTTTTAAAATATTTATCGTTTCATAAACATAACACTTCAAATTTAATGGGTAGAATGCATACTTTTATAGGTAGAATGTCACGTCAGAATTATATGACTCCGCTTTTATATATAGTAATAGATGAGTAATGTTACATACAATCGTGAAGTGTGCAAGCGTCGTGTAATCGCTTTAAAAAAGAGTGGGGTCCACAATTAAAAAATTAATTTTTTTTTATGTAGGTCCCGTATTTATTTATTTATTTTCAAAGTGGCTGCGCAGTGCTTGCACACACACGACTGCAACTATCATTTTTCTATGTGTATATATATATATATTGTTGTTCTTATTTTTCCATCGCCAGTCTAGTGTTAAAAACTACAAGACTTTATAATATTGGATGAATTCGAGATTTAACTACTGCATTTTCTAATGTTTATATTTGAATTTTTAAGTTGGCGGAAAATGTGGGCTCCGCGGCAGGATTGTCAACTCTCGATGATAATCCATACGCGTTGCAGAGAAACCGGCAACGCAAGCCATTTGCGAAGACTTTGACACACACGTTGGCAAAGTTGAGCGATCGATGAATGTAGATCAAATTCATCGTCCGATTTAAAATTCTATCGCATTTTCGGAGTCGGAAGTAATGAATTATAGACCAGGCCAGTACGTTAAATGGGAAGGAGAAAAGAAAATAAAAATGAATTAAGGAAGATAGCTGTGTAAATTCACCTACCATATTAAATACATTTGGATGGATGATCGATCCATCAGACAGCACAACACGGCCTCAACCGTGTTGATGTCACCCGGCCAGGGCCACAGAAACGAACATATAATATAAGCCGAGTTTTCATTTAGATCCAAACTGCATTAGTTTCATCGTAATTAAATTCACCATATGATATGAGAATCAACGTACGTGTTGAATACTCAACTAGTCTCCGAAATGTAATTTCTACGAACTCTTCAACTTATACCCATTCTTCGTTTCTTTTTGACCCATATAAGCGCGTGTCGGTGAATAAATTTCATCGTTTTTTTTTTTCTTTTGGGTTTGTGCTTTGACCCATTACGTACCCCCCGGATCGATTGATCCCTGAAATAGTGCTAGCTTAAGATCATGATGAGTCGTTGATGACCAAAGACCTACCTAATGGCCATTAATTACTGGGATTCTTTTTTTTATTATATATGAGGCGGTGTTAGATTTTTTTTTTTTTAAAACAAGCATGCTATCATGAGAAAAGGCCAACGCAGAGGTCGGTACCTGAACCACGTGTAAAAGTTCCAACCCAATATCATTATGTTAGAAACTTGAACCGATGTGTGTAAACTCTAGCTCTCTCTCATCAATATTTGTCAATGACTTAGGACTGCATTCTCTTGAAAGACGTCCGATTTTCTGAAGTATTTCATCATGGTGTCCGTTACAGGAGCATTCTGAGTCTTTTTTTCACATGATATATATCAAAATTAATTAAGCACCTAAGTCCGATCGATGGAGACTAGTGCATGGTATTAGGATTGCTGATCATCTATCGATCTGATTTATTTCATAGTTAGCTAGGAGGTAGATCGAAAAGGCAGATATATATATATATAATACGCAAATTAAAGTGATCTCAAGAGTTCAGGTTGACATTTTAAAGATCAGGCAAAGGCAAACCAACATGACTACCCCACTAAATCCTTTACTATCCTGCTATGCTTCCATGATCGATCTTATCCAGTACTCGAGCCGAGGGTCGTATTTTCAATGGATTTATTGTATTGGAATTGCTCCAAGGTTTATTTCACGAGCCACTAATTATTAATTATAACATTTTCTTTTATCGTCGGCGCTTGTACTCGTGATCATGTTCATGTATTATTTTTTTTTATATCTCTGCCATTCAATATAATTGTAAAGATCATGTTCTAAGTGGTGTAAATCTTAATTAAGCATGCAGATCTTCCATGTGCATGACATACATGGGACTTGTCAAGTCGATCAATATCCATGGCTGTCTATATCCGATTGCTGGCTAGCTTGGTGTCTGTCTCGACGCATGCTCCTACTCTTAATAAGCTAAGACACCACGTACGTCGATCTCACCGATCAGGAGCATATGAAAGAAACTCCCATGCTCTTAAATTTTTCCCTTTTTCTCTAGTAAGATGACTACTTAACAACAGCCTCACCGGCCCCCAACTACGAGTCATTTAATTTATTAGTTTTAACATCAATTTTCCAAATTATAAAAACCAACACATTGCACTATTTCAAACTACTAATATATAAAATTGTAATGTGCACCACCAATATACATCAATATATATATATATATATATATATAGATGTGACTTTGTGTTGCCAGCTTGGAGAACATTATATATTTAATTAATAATTCTTATACGCTTTTGGTGTAAACAACAACTTTGCTAGAACTAATCAAGTTGTCGGTAACGACGGATCAGTTTCGTATCTTGCAAGTGTGTAATTAAACAAGCTGTACGCATGGATATGCAGTGAGCCTAATTTGACGCATGCATGATGCTGTCTCCTACGTAATAGTGGATATATCTATAAATTAACAGCAAAAAGGTATCACATGGATCGAGGACAAGTTTGGTCAGAGCCTTCTATATAGACTTGAAAAAAGTAATAATATATATTGTGTCGAATATTCCTACGTGAATTGAATGTTATGGGCCTCAGGCCCTACTTTTATAAGGAAAAACATGAAGAAACAACTTTATCTTTTCGAAAATGCTACCACCATGATGATGCCCCATAAATAATTCAAATTGGAATTCCCCGATCCAACTCCTTTTAAACAAACTCTGTTCTACTAAATCTGAAACCTCTGATTAGATTGCGGATTAATGGCTCCGATCCCGAGGGAGTGCTTGAAAACAAGTCATGTTGCGTTGATTCTGTTGGTTATTCTGTGTTTGACAATCCAAACAGCAACGAGAAACAGCGATGTTTGTAGTTCAGGGACGTGCCCGCCTGATCTAGATACGAAGTATGATACTACTGGAGATATCGAAGCTGCAGATGATTATTCTGATTTTTATAGAAAGCATGGTGATGTTCCCAGCCCTGGAGTTGGTCATTGAAGTGAGTGTTCATTCTTTCTTTTTTTTTTCTTTCTAGTTCTCTCTTATCTGTACATAATATACATACTTTTCGTCCCTCCCTTCTTTGTTCTGTTCTTCATCATGTATCCATTTTTCCAGTAACGTCATGTTCTTATTGCCGGTTTTAATTTGTAATTTGCTTGTTTGTTTGAGCTAGATCGAATTCTAGCTAAAGCAGTCGCATCGTGATCATGTGTAAGATTTTATTTCTTTATAAGTGATGTATAATATACGCAATGAATACATATACATACATATATATATATATATATATATATATATATCAGAGGGGATTAATAATGCAAGCCATTATATTATGGCTGTTCTTCACTTAGTCGTTCAAGCATGATGAAATGAACCGCTTTAGTTTAGAATTGGGTTGTAACAAAATCAAATATTCAAAGTCGAATTAAGCAATAAGATTTGCGGTGGTTGCATCCTGATCAATCTTACCATGCATGGTTCGTGTGTTTCCAAAGCCATGAAAATTCGTACCAGTTCTGACAGTCTCTACAACATCATTTTATATAAAATTTTTATGTAGACCAAACATTTATCTTGGTCATTATAGCTGATGAAATATGAATCTGGCCATGGCCGAATTACCAAATGGGTTTGAGTTTGGTTAAGGTTGGGCTAAGCTTCGGCCAGACTTGAGGTCTAATTAGCTGTGCCTAGATTGTCCTAATTTAATTATGTGAGTCTTTTGAAATTATGCTATTGAGCTATGGAAGGTTGAATTTTGTCTTTTCGATCATATGCTGATTAGTAATCGAGTCTGGTGCTAACAATTTTTGGGAAATATTGTTGGCAGATATTACGTGTTTTTTTTATTTTTTTTTAAATTATATATGAAGTTTTGCAGTATGCTATCGTTTACAAATTGGAGTAGAAAAGAAGCCCAGTCCTTGGCCCACTCTCCCTACTTAAGTCCCTTTTCCCCCGACACTATTTACATAGACTGCTGTTAATTAAAGTCGGTCCCGTTTGTTTACGAGAGTGATGAGATGAGATGAGAATAAAATATTTTTTATTTTTAGATTTAAAAAGTTGAATTATTTATTATATTTTGGGTGAATTTTGAAAATTTTGTAATGATTAGATTAGATGAAACTCCTTAAAGGTTTGTTTGGATAAAAAAATAATTTTATCTCATCATTACAACTTTCTCAATTTTTTCTTATAAAATATAATAAACAATTCAAGTTTTTCAAATATCAAAATAATAATAATATTTAAAAATAATATTATAATAATATTTTATTTAAACTTATTTAGAACCATCTCATCTCATCTCATTTCAAGTAATTGCAATTCTAGGGAGGGCTGTGCTTATATGTACCCGACTATATTTAAGTTGAAGGCATTTTTTTTCCACCTCCCATTAAATACTAATTAAGAAGCAGTAGTAGTTAGTGGGCTATTTTTTTTATAACTTAGACGTGATATCATTATTCATCTTTAACTCTCTCTCTTTTTTTTTTTTTCTCTTTATTTTAATGGATAGTGCTAATGTGCTGCCCAACTTTGATTGCTAGGCGTGCCCACCAGTATAAATTTTATTTTATTTTCTTTACATTTCTTAACATATTTAAATATTTTTAAAAATACACCAATACACTAATAGTCACTTCCTTAATTAGTAAGTAAAAGAAAAAAAATTAAATGTATAAATAACATAATTAGTTAGATATACTTGTAAGGTTAAGGTTTGGATATAAAAAATATTTTATCTTATTTCATCTCATTTCATCGTTATAATTTTTTAAAATTTTCATACAAAATATAATAAACAATTCAATTTTTTCAAATTTTAAAATAATAATATTAAAAAATAATATTCTAATAATATTTTTTTCACCTTTTACCTTTCAACTTTCATCTCAACTCATTATTCAAACTGTAACTGACTTTGTTTGGTTACGCAGTTCAGATAAGATGAAATTAGATGTTTTGTTGAAAGTTAAATAAAATATTGTTAGAATATAAATTTTTAATATTATTTTTATTTTGATACTTGAAAAAGTTGAATTCTTTATTATATTTTACGTGAGAGTTTAAAAAAATTATAATTAAGAGATGAGATAGATATTTTATCTGTCCAAACCGAGAGAAGCAAACTCGTTTGTTTTCAGAGATGAGATGAGATGGGTTGAGATTAAAGTTAAAAAGTTGAATAAAATATTGTTAGAATATATTTTTTAATAATATTTTTGTTTTGAGATTTGAAAAAGTTTAATTGTTTATTTTATTTTTTGTTTTGGGATTTGAAAAAGTTTAATTGTTTATTTTGTTTTTTGTTTTGGGATTTGAAAAAGTTGAATTGTTTATTTTATTTTATGTGGAGATTTGATAAAGTTGTAATGATGGAGTGAGGTTAGATGAGATGAGATGTTTCCTGAAAACAAACGAGGTTAAGAACTTGGGGCTGCGTGACACATGTTATTGATAAGACATTTTGGATTCGAACTTCCCTTTCATCATCTTCTCCTTGGTCCGGATTGCACCTTCTTTTTACTTTTGTTTTATATATGAAAAAATCTTCTTCGCACTCTACTATTTATCACACACTTAACACTCCTAGTGCAATGAGTTAAAAAAAAAAATGAGTGCATGTGTGTGAAGAGTGTGGACAGATGTGTAGAAATGCTCTTTATATATATATATATATAAATTACCGCTGAGTGACGTGCAATGTACGTTGATAACAAAATGTTACAATAATATGAGTAATATGAAAATTAAAAGATTTTAGATATTATAGTAATAATTTTCTTAACAAAATATATGAATTGTAGAATTTAACCACACTACTCAATGACTCAGAGAGCACTAAAAAAATAATTTTATCTAAATAATTTTAGTTAATTAAGAATATTATGAGATTTAAATTATATTAAAAATTCTAATTATTTATATGATTTTATTATCTTAAAAATATTTAACAAAATTTTATTTTTTATTTAACGATAAAATATTAATATTTTATTAATTAAAGTTGAATTTATATTTTAATTATCTAACTAAATGTGGGCCGTGGATATCAACTTTGTGGGCTTTCTTTGGTAGTCTTGGATTATTCATCCAGCCCACCAACGCAAGTCTCCGAAAACAATTCAAATTAGCTACGCAGGTCATCACCCATACGGCAGCTGCTTTTACACTTTAACATGAGCAATAATCACTGTTAATTACTATTCACGTTATAGTAGCTTATAAAATATAAGGAAAGAGTAATGCTAGAGAGAAGCCACTATAGCAGTGCACACTTTGTACTCAATGCGTGGCTTCTTCTAGTTGATTGTTTCCAACACTCACTTGAGAAAATGTGTGGTCTAGATGATGCCACATCATGTGTGCAAAATAGATGTTCATAATAGTGGCTTCTATCTATATTTATTCATAAGTAAATATGAGAAATGATATTTACAATTGTAAGGAATAACGATTATTGTTCACGTTAAAAGCCAATTGTAATGAACAGTTATTATTGTTCACGTTAAAAGCCAACAGTAATGAACAGTGACTACTGTTCACGAATCACTGTTCACGTTAAAAGCTAACAGTAATGAATACTGATTGGAAAAATTAAGATTTGGGATTTTAGATATCAACCCTTCATCTTGAATTTCCATAATTGATCCAACAGTAGAGGTTAAAACATTAAAAATAAACAAACTTAAAATAGATAATTAAAATATAAACTCAACTTTAATTTATAAAATACTAATATTTTATCATTAAATAAAACATAGAGTTTTGTTAAATATTTTTAAGAGAATAAAATCATATAAATAATTATAATTTTTAATATAATTTAAATCTCATAATATTCTTAATTAACTAAAATCATTTATATAAAATAACTTTTTTAGCGCTCCATGAGTCATTGAGTACTGTGGTTAAATTCTACAATTCATATATTTTGTTAAGAAAACTATTGCTAGAATATCTAAAATCTTTTAATTTTCATATTACTCATATTACTGTAACATTTTGTTATCATTATGATGCTTGTTAAAATTTATTTTTCTACTCATGTATATTAAATTATTGACTAATTAATTTTATTTTTAAAAAATATATTATTTTTATATTTTGTGAATATTAGTCACTAGGAAAACGTGCATTACACATCACTCACTGCTAATATATATATTTAAAGATTTAAAAATATGACAATGGTAGTTAAATTTTCTAATGGAAAACGGCAATTAAGATCCTAAGAACTTTATCATAATAATATTCAAAAGATATAAAAGATCTGATAAAAAAGAGAGCAGTACATACTAAAGAAAAAAGAAGTTACAAGACACGCAATATTCCGGGTCATGTGAATTACAATTTATATTAGTATTTTGTACACGGGGAATCAAATGTTCAGCTTTATTACTCCTTTACCGAGCTACATTCGCCATTATCGGTTGGTACTGGAAGATATGGAGAGGTTTGGATTTAAAATTCATCTCATTTCATCATTATAATTTTTTTAAATTTTCACATAAAATATAAAAAACAATTCAACTTTTTCAAATTTTAAAATAATTTTCTTAAATTTTCATACTAAATATAATAAATAATTCAACTTTTATTATATTATTCACAAACCATCTCAACCTATCTCAACTAATCTAAATACAAACCTCTCCGTGATACTGTATTAAACGAAAAGCTTAAAGACGACACCACATACTCGATATCATGACCATGCTTCAATTTTACGTAAAACCGAAAATATTTAAAGACTAGAGAGTGTTGAGGTTGAAGTTTCAACTTCCTCAAACGTTCTCCATCTCATATATATTCATGTTTGCCACATCTGTGATCGAACATCTAGAGGTACACGGTATGCCGCAAGTTCAACAAGCACTCATGTAGTAAGTAGTATTGAAACTCCAGAAACACACCCCCCCCCCCCCCCCCCCCCCCCCTTTTTGCCAAGATTTTATTTTGTTTTATACAAGTACGAAACATTATTTATTGTCTTTTATATAATATACACTACTATTGCTAGAAATACACTCTCTCTATCGGTACTAAAATATAGATTGGAAGTGCAGTGCAGAGTTTCATTTACTGTGTAGACTCTAATCAATGTGGGCTTAGGCTAGAAGAGTAGAAGTTGCTCAGGATCTTCCAGAAATTGAAAAATCGGAGGGAGGTCACTCTCACAACATGAGGAAGAAAGATGAAGCAACCGAAAAGCCGCCTGGTTGAAGTACTGAAAAGACATCGTGTGTCAGATAAATAAAGCGAGACCCACTGGGTAATCTCGAATACGGAAAAAAGCTTAACTTAGCGCTAATGGATGGCGTGATGAAGGTGTCTGGCCCATCCGGGAAAATTGGAAATGCCAGTGCTTTGTGCCCTTGGTGTTAAAGATCATGTTCGGCTCCTCGTGTCATTTTGGAACCGTCCTCTGTGATTCACATGGTTTTGTCTACCAGGATACTTTTTAATGGCCTTGTGGGTTTATCATTCCCTGGGAGCTCTAAATCTGACCATTCGTCATTTTGTTTCCATTTTGTGGAAAGTAATAAGGTCTGGTATAATTTGAAATTTGGGATTATGCTCTCTTTTACAGTGGTTGATTAAGCCTGTCTTTACCAATTCTCTTGGTTTCTTGAATCTCCTATTATTACCACCAGTTGCTTGAATTTGTTGTAACCAAGAAACTTTAGCAGGCAGATTAGAGTGAGGGGCTTTTAAACGGGTTGGTGAAAATTTTGGCATACGATATCGGCTTGTAGCTAGACAAAAAAATGGTCCATAAACTGTGTATGTGAGAGAGAGAGAGAGAGAGAGAGCAAGAGAGGGCGGTGAGAAAGTGGGCATAATAAATGGTCCATAAAATCGGCTTTATTTTCGTAGACAGTAACGGGACAACACTAGTTTAGTTGGTTTGGCTTAGTGCGGCTGTTTCGTGTATGTAACTGTCGTTGAATCACGTGGTTTTGTCTTCTCGTCGCCAATCTCGCAACTCATTCTTATTTGATATTTCTTCTGCTTTTCCTGTGAAAGATGTGAACTTTCCGCATATGCATAATTGCATAATACGCTGTTAGTTTCCAATTCGCTGTGGATTGTATAATCTCTTCTGTTCTTTTGTAAACTAGTTGTCTCAACTGAAGGGCAAGAAACGGTGACGTGTTAGGTATTTGTTTCTTTACCATCGCGTCAATCAGAAAAGACTATAAGCCGAAAATAAAAATGGGAACAGGACCTCTAGGCAAATTAATGAGGGCCCTTCTGCATTTATGAGACGCTCGCCGGCGGAATAATTCTAGTCCAGCTGAGCTTCAATCCTTTTCTGAGTTGCAATTTCACCACTTGTTTAGTTACTCGTCTGGAGTTTTCTTGCGGGCTTTTGTGTTTCTCTCTCTGAGCTTAATTTCCTGGACTGTTGTGAGTATTGTGTTCTAATTTCTTAAATCATTGAGATAAGAAGTATTGATGTCATGTGGATTTATTGAAAAGTGGGCGAATGTGCCCTTTTTTTATCTCCTCTGTTTGCGCGAGGAAAGCAGAGAGCTTGATGGTTGGCCTAGGAAGTGTCAACATGAAATTCCTCATTTTATTTTTCCATTTTTAGAAACTTGATTCTATTGGACTTTTCCATTTCAGCTTCCATTTTTTTTTCTAGTGCAGAACTGCTGGTGTCTTTGCTCAACGGCATAACTTGTGGGTGAGAAATATGGATCTTGACAATGGCAAGTGTCGGAACACCTCAAAGGTGAGTGCAGTCTCTTTCTGAACTAATTTGGCACGGTTCTGTACCGAACGTTCAAATGCTTATGAGCCTAACCCCTTTGAAGTTTATTGCTATTTGTCCTCCTTTTTTTCCCCTTGCTTTCTTTTTTTTTTCCTCTTCTTCTTCTGCGGCAGATTAGCTCGTAATTTGGAAGAACAATTTTAGTAATCCACAAACATCCGTAATTGTCATAACAACAGAGTACTTGAATTGTAACTGGATTGACATTAACTGCATTTCAGAAGGAGTCTTGGAAGACTATCCTGCTCTTAGCCTACCAAAGCCTTGGTGTAGTGTACGGGGACTTGAGCATTTCCCCTTTATATGTCTACAAAAGCACGTTTGCAGCAGATATTCGACATTCACAGACCAACGAAGAGATTTTTGGTGTTCTTTCTTTTGTCTTCTGGACTCTCACTTTAATCCCTCTGTTCAAGTATGTCTTTGTAGTCCTTCGAGCAGATGACAATGGAGAGGGTGAGTACTAGAACAAATATGCAAGATCTGCTCTAGTATGTCTTTGTAGTCTTCATATGTAACTTCTCGTGCATGATTTGCAGGTGGTACTTTTGCCCTTTATTCGTTGATTTGTAGGCATGCAAAAGTAGGCCTTCTTCCCAACCGACAGGTTGCGGATGAAGCACTCTCTACTTATAAATTGGAACAGCCTCCACAGAAGAAGAACAGTTCAAGGGTGAAACTGTTGCTTGAGAAGTACAAAGCCTTGCACACTGCTCTGCTAATTTTGGTTCTTCTTGGAACTTGTATGGTAATTGGAGATGGACTCCTCACTCCGGCCATTTCAGGTAGTGTTTCTGGTTATGGATGCACTACATACAATTGTTTCCTCTTAGTTTGCTGACTATCTAATTGGAGATCTAATTTGAATCTTTTTATGTAGTGTTCTCTGCAGTGTCTGGTCTCGAGTTATCAATGTCCAAGGAGCACCACCAGTGTAAGCTTATTTATCAGCTTCTACTCTTGTGCCTCTAATTCTGCCTGTTTAAGCATATTAAGTCCGATATGAAAAATTCCGCCCCCCCACCCCAAAAAAAAAAAAAAAAGGCAAAATACTGATAAAAGTAGTTTGAGCTATTATTACTGCCGAAGGAATAAGCATGTAGTTTGAAATCATAGTGAGATTATTCCTTTAAAGCTGAACTGTAGTGCATGTTCAAGGGAGAGAACTGAAAATATGAAAATTATGGCTAGATCTGAAAGAGCCTGGGGGGAGGGAGGAGGTTTGGCTTTTTAGTTTTTTCTTTATTTGCTAATTTACTTTGGATGTCATTATATATTTGAGTGTACTGAATCAATGATGTCTGCAGATTTTTTTTTTTCCCAATAAAATATTATAGTTTACATAAAACAGTTAGTAGCTGTATGTTTTGGATCATTCTAATTAATAATTGGGTAGAGGGATCCACTTTGTCATTCTGATCCAGTGAGCGATAGCTATTTGACCTGAAGTGCGGGGACCATCCAAAATTGCTCAAGACATGCTCATATCCTGCTTTGTATTGGTCCTGCCTTCTTTAATTTTCTATTGCAGGGGATATTGCACCACTATTACTTACATATAAAAAAACTTGTTGCAGCGGGTGGAGAAACTGTTTCTGAGTGAGGTTGACAGATGTTTGAATATGAGAATAAATTAAAATATTGAAGTCAGTACTCGGTGTTAGCCCTGCACTATGTGGAATATGATGTTTTTGTTTGAGCGCCATCTTTCTAATATGTAAAAGTGTTATAAATGTAACAAACTGAGATCCTACTGAAGATTTTTCCTCTTCAGAAAATGATCCATAAGTTTCTTGAAAGTATCTCAATTTAACATATTCTATTCCCTATTTCTTTTCTCTCCGAGTACCTTGGGTATTTCAATGTACAATATCATTAGTGATGACAGTAATAAATTTGAAGTCAATGTCTATAATAAGTGCAGTGCTGGTTTTGCTTTATTGATTGTCTTTACACTGCATCCTATCACATTATTTGCAGATGCAGTCATTCCGATTACTTGCTTCATACTTGTTTGTCTATTTGCACTTCAACACTATGGAACACATCGGCTTGGGTCTTTCTTTGCTCCAGTCGTGTTGATGTGGCTTCTATGCATCAGTGCCCTCGGTTTATTCAACATCATCTACTGGAATCCACAAGTCTATAAAGCTCTTTCTCCATATTACATGTTCAAATTCTTGAAGAAGACAAAGATAAGTGGATGGATGTCTTTGGGTGGAATACTCTTATGCATAACAGGTGAATTAGGAAAAAGAAAAGACACTATGTTCAATTCTCATGTCTTGGTGTGTTGTTTGTACTGCATGTGGCCACTCACTCATTAAAAAAATTAAGTGTTATTCAAATGAGGGTTTTCTGCATCCTGCTAAGCGCCCAGTGTGTGACTGTGCATGCAGGCTCAGAGGCAATGTTTGCTGATCTTGGCCACTTCTCATATGCGGCAATTCAAGTAATGCTGGCTCTTTGCTTTTTCTTTTTCTTTTTCTTTGGAAATTGTCCTTTTAAGATTTGATTCCTTGTAATGTTTTGTCTACACTTGGGAAGCTCTTACTTGCCTACTAGTAGCTGGAGTCTAATTGCTCACCTTGTCACAGATTGCTTTCACCTTTCTGGTTTATCCAGCACTCATATTGGCATATATGGGACAAGCTGCATACTTGTCACGGCATCACCATCCCAGCCATACAATCAGCTTTTATGTTTCAGTACCAGGTATACCTCGGCCATTCTTGAATTAAAGGCAACAAGATTTATTTAATTTCCATAAAATTAGAATGGAAGCTTACAGAAGAGTAAGACTTCATAAATAAATAACAATGGAATTGTTCTGAGAAGTATCTCCTAATGGATTGAGACATCAAAACTCACATTTTTTCAGTCAAGGGTGAATCTTAGTTCTGAACAATCCATATTATGTACTTGACTAGGAGTCTAGGATGTTAGCTAATTGTGGAAGACTTGAAAACTTAGTTTTTTGGGCACAGAATGTGTGAGGTGGCCGGTGCTTGTAATTGCCATTCTTGCGTCTGTCGTGGGAAGCCAAGCAATCATCAGTGGAACATTCTCCATCATAAACCAGAGCCAATCACTTGGTTGCTTCCCAAGAGTCAAGGTTGTTCACACCTCAGATAAGATACATGGCCAGATTTACATCCCTGAGATCAATTGGATGCTCATGATCCTCTGCATTGCTGTGACCATTGGGTTCAGAGACACAAAGCACATGGGGAATGCATCTGGTAAGCTATGCCCTTCTATCCTTCTTGCCAGGATCATAATAGAAAATATTTTCATTATTTACTAAAAATATCTTGCCAAATACGAGTCCCAATCAAATCATGGAAACCCTATGAATCATCAGCAGAAAATGTGAAATCACGACTTGTCCCAAAAGCTTAAGCTGATGGGAAGATGTAGATTTAATTATTTGTATTATATTCTTAATACTCCCCCTCACGTGTGGGTCAGACTCCCCCTCATGAGTGGCTCAATACGTGGAATATTTAATTAAAGAGAACTGCTAGCAACACAAAAAAATTATACAAAGTAAACCCACAAACTGATGTGGTTTTGTGGAATCCATTAGATCTACTTTATAATAAAAGTAACTTTACAATCTGACGTATCACATCAAGCCACATCAGTTTGTGAGTTTATTTTTGTGTAATCATTTTGTAGCTAAAGTATTTTCCTTAATTAAATGTGGTAGAGTGTAGAGTCAGGGTTCAAACTCAGGACCTCTGCTTTGATACCATGTGAAATCATCATTTGTCCCAAAATCTTAAACTGATGGGAAGATGTAGATTTAATTATTTGTATTATATTCTTAATAGAAAATGTTGGAAGTTCATCTCCAATTATGATACCATTGTCATTACTGAGACATTTTGGGGAAAGCCTAGCACCGTATCAGTGACTTTCAGACTCATCAAATTAGTCTTAAAACTTGTGCCAAAAATTGATCACCTTCCCAATTACTTGGCTGATGTTCAAGTCAAAGAGAAGGGACAGCTTAATCATAAGAAGTTCTAATTCTTTATACACTAATATTTTATCTTTGCATGTTGCAGGGTTAGCAGTGATGACAGTGATGCTGGTGACAACATGCCTCACTTCCTTGGTTATTATCCTGTGTTGGCACAAGCCCCCTATCATAGCTATTACCTTCCTACTCTTCTTTGGCTCTATTGAATTACTCTACTTTTCAGCTTCGCTCACCAAGTTCAGAGAGGGTGCCTGGCTCCCCATCCTTCTAGCTCTTTTTCTTATGACTATCATGTTTGTGTGGCATTATGCAACCATAAAAAAATACGAATATGACCTTCACAACAAGGTTTCGTTGGAATGGCTGCTAGCCTTAGGTCCAAGCTTGGGCATTGCTCGGGTTCCTGGTATTGGGCTAGTTTTCACCGATCTCACCTCTGGCATTCCAGCTAACTTCTCCCGCTTTGTCACTAACCTCCCTGCCTTCCATCGCATCCTTGTCTTTGTATGCGTAAAATCGGTACCTGTCCCTTATGTTCCCCCTGCTGAACGATATCTTGTGGGCCGTGTGGGTCCTCCAGCTCATCGGTCATATAGATGTATTGTCCGGTATGGATATCGTGATGTTCATCAAGATGTTGATTCGTTTGAGACTGAGCTGGTTGATAGATTAGCTGATTTTATCCGCTATGATTGGCATCGGAAACAAGGGACTAAGTCATGCGATGAGGATGATGATGCATCACAATCCAATGAGTCATCTAGCGAGTGTAGATTGGCTGTGATTGGAACAGTGGCTTTCTCGGGTCCGCCAGCTTTTGAGATTGAGGAAAGCGCGCAGCCAGCAAGTGTTTCCATTGAGTTCCCTACTGTAGAAAGTATGACAGATGTTATTGAGATGGAACCAGTAGGAGTTGCTGAAAGAAGAGTGAGGTTTGCCATTGAGGATGACTCCGAAACGGATGTACAAACTGATATGGGTGTGCAACTGCAAGAAGAACTGGAAGATCTGTATACAGCTCAACAGTCTGGGACTGCATTCATACTGGGTCACTCACATGTTCGCGCAAAGCAAGGATCATCCCTCCTGAAGCGAGTGGCCATTGGCTTTGGATACAATTTCCTGAGGAGGAATTGCCGGGGCCCAGACGTGGCGCTCAAGGTGCCACCGGTGTCTCTTCTTGAGGTTGGCATGGTATATGTTGTGTAGGGCACATATGTAACGTGTTTGTTTTGTTCGGTAACTTAGATGTAGAGATCATCTGAAAGAGGTTTGCCAGAAAGGTGAATGGTTGTGCTGACTAATTGAGGACGTCTATAGACTATTATATTATATTGAGTAACTCTTGTTGGCATATTAAACTTAAATAGTTAAAATTTATATCTCCTCAAAACTTCTGAAACAAGTGGTATTTAACATGATATGATCCACTAGCCATCGAACTTTGGATTCTCTCCGGATTTGCAAACCAAAATGCTCCTCACAACTTCAAGAGCCTGTTAAAGAGCCACGTAGTTCCCTATTAACCACCATACTTTCTGAGGGCGCGGGCCCGGCCATGCTGAATACAAATCCACGTGGCTGTATTGTTATGGTCCAGAGTAGCAAAACGTTTGTTCTTTATGGAGCAAGAGTATCTTATAAAATAGCTGCGCCCAGAACGTATATGGTTATATGATCTGCTGTGTTATGTTAAGGGAAGCGAAGATGGGAATAAGAGCTCTTCCCTTGACACCTCTAAATGGCAAGTTCCCTTCGAAGTTTGGAGTTGCACAAGACTGCTACTTGTCTCGGTCTAACCATAACATGAATAGATTCAACAGCAGGGCCTTTAAGTTTGCAGTTTCAGCCAAATCAGAAAAGGGTGAAAAGGACGAACCCAAGAAGAGCAACCAATCTTTGTTTAGCAACATAACGGAAGCCCTGGATTTTTCTCAAGTTAGATCCTCGGAGGATGCAGAGCTTCTGGCCGAGGCCAGAGAAGCCACCAAGTCTGGAGGAAAAATGTCCAGGGAACAGGTAATTTGGCTTGGATTTTCAACACACACACACACACGATAATCTATATGGTATGTCTGTTTACTGGAATTTTCAATTTCATGCAGTATGCGGCCCTCAGAAGGAAAATTGGAGGGACGTACAAGGATTTTTTCAAGTCCTATATCGAGGGTATGCGCATTTTCTTTTGCAGTGTAGTTTGAGCCATAAATGTCTTATCTTCTTTGCTTCCTTTGAATTTACTTAAAATTATATTTGGACCCTTTTATCATATTTTCTCCTTTTTTTTTTTTTTTTTTTTTGTAATCTTCGTTCGATATTAGTGGACGGGCAATATGTTGAGGATGGCTGGGTTGATAAAACCTGCAAGGTTTGCAAAAAAGATACCAGGGGTGAGTCCAGGCAAGTGGACAAGTTGGGAAGATACGTTCATGTGGCATGTTTGGAGAGCTCCAAATCATCCGGAAACTTTTTTACCAGACTTTTCTCATGATGAAGGGGAAAATTGTTATCTTCGAATTTGGCTTCCTTTTTTTTTTTTTAATAATTTATGTAATTAAGTTAGCATGTCTTAAAAGTATTATACAATAAATAAAATATTTTTATAAGAGTTTCAATTTTAATATTTTGACCTATAAAGTCTTTAAAAAATTCTAGACATAAGCTCTACACTCTGCACACTCACTTAAAAATATGTGATTTTACCTTTTTATCCACATAATGAAAATGATTCCAGACATGTTTGTAAGTAAAATAGGATAAAACGGTAAAATGATATGTTTTTAAATGGGTGTATAGGGTGTGAGGCTTATGGATAGCACTGCTCTAAAGTCTTCACTAGCCAACTTGATCTGTATCTCGTAGATTTTAGTTGAGTAATGTCACAATAATTACGTATTTGCACAGTAATGGACCGTGGCCCATTTACGATTGTTAGATTTGTTGAATTGTCCTTTTTTAACAATCTTGTTAAAATGGCTTCTCTGGCCCATTAGCGAGTGAGAAGAATAACAATATATGTAGTGGAAGGAGGGAGGGACGTGTATAGGCATGCAGAAACTAAATCAAAATCCTATTTTCTTTCTATATTGTCATCTTCTTCCTCTCTTATCTGAAAATGCTCTGCTCGAAGTGAGCGATCTCAATTTATTTTTCTTCAAATAATTTGAGGTGTGTTACAAGTAAATCAAATAAAATATATATATAAATATAATGATTCGAAGCATAAGGGCATGAGTTAGAAAACAAAAATGTAGAATCAACTGTCTGGCTCAATTTTAGGTTTTCTCCTCCACCATCTCGATCTAGGCTTCATCTACTATTTTCCTTTAATCGACTATTGACACGTAAAAAATATGAGACTATCATATGAGACTAATTTATTGTAAAAAATATTGACACGTGAATCTCACGCGTAACTTTATTTGCATTTGACCACAATGTGTCCTTGCATCTCAATATTGCCTAGGACGACACACGTGATATTTTTTTTTGAAGTCAAATTCGCATCTTCATTTCATTAAACAAAGGAAGAAATACATGTTGGAATCTCCTCCAATGTTACAATTGGGTCACGAAATGAAAAATAGTTTTTTGCTAACAAGTGAGCTATAGAGTTGCCATTTCTCCTAACATGAGAAACCTCCCACTTAGCAAACTTTTGAAGTAACATTTTAGTTTCATTCATGATCATACTGGCAGTGCTCCAGCCTTCTTTATCGCTCTTAATTGCCATTACCACTTGGAGAGAGTCCCTTTCGATTATGACCTGTGCAAAGCCAAGCTCCAATCCAAACTTCACTGCTTGCAACGCCCCATAAGCCTCAGCCAGTAGAGGGTCAGGGAAGAGGGGTTTGCTAGTTCTCAATGTAGAGATAATATGGCCTGCACTGTCCCTGGCCACCACTCCTACACCAATGAGACCTTGTGCCTTATCTGTTGCCCCATCCCAGTTCAGCTGCACTGTCCCTACACGCGTGATATTAGTAGCACTAGTGTCTCCAAATTTTCAAGATTTGACTCATCTCAACCTATCAACGTGGTTCCCAAGGGTCGATACAACCACGTGCGAAATTTATGACCATCAATGACTTACTCATTCAATGTCGTATATTTAATTAGAAAAAATCTTTTTACAAGCGATTTCGTACACCAAATCGTACACCAATATTACATATAAAACATTACTTTATTTATTTTTGTAATAAAATAACTATGTACCGTTTGTACCTAGCAAATCTCATTTAATTATGTTACCATTTTCTCTAATTAGAGATCTTGAGGATGAATATGCAAATCTCTCTCTCCAATTCAAATTAACAAACGACAATACACCACAACCTAAGGCTGTGCATTGTTATCCGGTCCAAAAACCGGATATCCGGTAGGATCCGGGCGGTTAACCTCCCGAATTGTTATTAGGCGGTTAAAATAAATTGTAACTGCCTGGATCCGTGTCCGGATCCGGTTTGGCCATGCGGTTACCCTTGACCGCACTATTTAAA
The DNA here is from genome assembly GCA_022457165.1 of Juglans mandshurica. Lineage (NCBI taxonomy): Eukaryota > Viridiplantae > Streptophyta > Magnoliopsida > Fagales > Juglandaceae > Juglans > Juglans mandshurica. Next base: position 312,713 of record CM039619.1, on the reverse strand, counting down.
GAAAATTACATTAGGTCATCGAAACATTTTTCGTCCCCCCTCCAGTGATTTCCTCGGTCTCTCCCTTGCTCTCTGTGGCCAAAACCCTAAGGCAAAAGTTGAGTCATTTTCTCCCTCTCTTCAGTCTTGATCGTCTCTCCCTCTCTTTAGAGTCATCAGCACAGACCCATCATCGCACGGTGTCCAAGTTCGTCGACGACCAACTCAGAAGATGAAGTTTGGAGGGGTTAACAACTGCAAGGATTCTCAGTTGACAGATACATATGATATGGTGTCCTAAGAAATTCCTAAAGACAGAGAGGTTCAAGCACTTTGTACTTCTCAAGTAACCAAATATATGGGCATTGCAGGGGTCGAGCACCTTTGCTGCTGCTCCATGTTAAGATTCCCCACTTGTGCTCTCGGTGATGTACATGGGGTTTGTCTTCTTCCCTTTCTTTTTTCCATCTTATTTGATTTCTTTATCTCGGGCCTCTAATTTCTTGTCTAGGTTTTGTTTGTGCCATTAGATTTAGTGGGTATTTCCTCTGTTTCCCATATCTTATTGTTGTTTTCCATACACCTATGTGATGAACCACCCAATATGCTTTCTAAAAAACATGAGTTTTAGATGTAGTTTGCCCAGATCTGGGTTTAGTGTGCTCATATTTGGGTTCTTGATAATCTTTGGATTCTAGATGTAGTTTGCCCATATATGGATTTTGTGTGCCCAGATCTGGGTTCTCGATAAATGTCTATGGGTATTTTTTTCTATAAATTTTTTACACTGAGTTATGTTCAAACAATGAAACATGCTAATATTGTAGTGACTTGTCTATGGTGCTTGAGGATCTAGATCGGACAATGAAACATGCTAATATTGAAGATGGAAAGCATATAGCAAGGTAATATTATATACTCACTGCTTGTTAGGTATTCTGTTTGGGTATTCATAAGCTGACATTGGATCAAACTTCTTATAATATCTTAAAACATGTCAAGTGATTACCAAGTACTTGCTTTGGATGCCTTTCTGTCAGATTGTTGCACAATTTACAGCTCTTAATTACTCTTTAGACAAGTGAGAGCAAAATAAAGTTCTAGCATAATATTTTGATATTTAAATAGAATGTTGTATTTTGTTTTCATATTGAATTTGAGTCACTAACCTTAATAAATGCTACCTTTTGTCTTCACGAACTATTGAAAGCTCCATTGGTTTTATGGTACTGGATATATATATATATATATATATATATATTTACATGCTTTTGATCGAAAGAGGGCATAATCTTGTACTCATTCCCTGGTCACAGATAAATTTAAATGTGTTCTTTTAGACAACCCAACAAGTTTCTTCTATAATCACTTATACCTAAAAGCTTCAGTTGCAATCTAAATCCATACAAAATTGTGTTCTTATGGAGAGATCCTTCAAACAATGGAGCTACCTCCAAATCTGCAGGATGATGGCTCTGAATTATAGGAGGCATTTCTGATTTGTTATTTGTTAAGTTGATGTTTTGCATTATGATGTAAACAACAATGTAATATGTAGTGTATTGTGAGTATTGATATCTATTATTAATTATTTTTTTTATAAAAATTTGAATGGGCAATAAAAAGTTTAAAATGCCTATAAAGATATTCATTATATAAAAAAATGCTTATAAAAAATAATAAACATAATGACCTAATAAAAAAAGCCTTTTAAAAAGTGTTCAAAAGATTTTCTTTTAAAGGCTTTAAAAGTGTTTAAAAAATTTCTTTTTTTAAGAAAAAAAAATCCTTTTAAAAAAGTGCTGCAAGTTATTTTATTTTATTTTTTTTAAGAAAGTGATAAAAAGGTTTTTTAAAAATTTCATTTAAAAAAAATTAAAAAAAGAAATCCGGATTCGGTTAGAATCCGGGTATCCGGGTTCAAATCCGATATCCGCCCGATTTTAAAAAACAGGATCCGGATGCACAGTCCTACCACAACCAATCATCGTTTCACATCACAATTTGTGACGGTAAAAAAAACTTCATTTAGAAGGAATGAGAATGGATGGGATCAATTTATTTCTTGATCCCATAGCCTTAAGTTTTTTTTTGGCATGTACTAATTGAAATGGAGCTTTGTGGGGGGAAACTCCACCCCCTACTTTTTGTAACTTGTTTCATTTCATTAACGAACTATTTGTTTTGTTTAGGTAAAAAATATAAAATCGCATGCTAAAAAAGACAAGTAACCTTTTATTTTATTTATTTTTTTTTTTTAGAAAAAGACAAGTAACTTGAGCTAGGACCATACCTATGGTATACCGATGAAATCAACTCATTATAATGTGATTTTGGCGGGAAAACCCTACCACTACTCTACTTAACCACCAGTTTTAGCGCGCTCGGGACTTCCATCCACGGACTGAACACACTTGGGATCGAGATGGTTGGTTTACCCTACGATCTGGTGGCGAACCCTCTCGGAGCCGTCCGATCGACGTTCGAGAAAGCGGCGGCGTCCTCGGGATTCGATCCCAACGGCAAGGACTGGGGCGTCCTCGATCTCTTCCGCCATTTCCTCTTCGACCAAGGCCGCCTCTCTCAGGTCCTCTCTCACTCTTCCACAAGCTTCTCAGCTTTTGCTGGAATCAATCATATACTACTCATAATTATTGTTTATTTGTCAAAATCTTCGCTCGCAAAGATAGTGGTTTCTGGCAAATCTATTTTATTCTTCTTTTGCGGGCTTTTGTTCGAAAATCTTATTGTAACTTTAGTCCCAAATTGTCATTTATCACCAAGATCATAGATTAAGACTCGGGGGGATTGTTGTGTTTGTCGTTTAGGTCCCGATTCTTAATGGTGAAACTATCAGATCGATTCAGCCCAAAACTCTGGTGCGGTTCCGGGCAATGGTACAAGACATGTTGGGGAATGAGTTCTACGTCGGTGCTTATCAGGTAACTGCCACTGTTTTGGCCTTCTAATTATGTATTAGCGAACTATCTCAACCACAATTTTCATGCCAATGAGTTTTTCATTTTCTTCCAGGATGGGTCGGTATGGAGAACCAACAAGTTCAGGGATGTCTCTCAATTCCCCTTGGGTGATTCTTCGCCCCATACGCAAGTTTGGGAACGCCGTCTGCTTTACTGTGTTCCTGTAAGTTCACTATAGTCATGGGTTTTTTTTTTTTTTTTTATCTGTCGTCGCTCCATTTAATTTTAAGCTTTAAGCTTTTATTTTTAATCCAAACACATTTTAAGCTTATGGGACGTGTATCGAAGTTGTTTCTGTACCGGTCATTGGCCAGCTAAACGTCTTTAAGCTTATCTTTCAAATTCACTATCAGTTTTGAATCAAGGCTCTGGATGAATCAAAATCATGGCTTAACTCCTCTTGGGTTTCTCTTTTCTTCTTTTTAGGTTCCAGGGCAAAATTCTTGGACGGAACCATCATCTGAGTCAGTGGTGAATCAATGCAAGGATTTCATACCCCAACAGAGAGAGAAGCGCAGGAGAATGGACGATGAAGCTATTGATGACATGAATATGCTTGTAAGTTCTGTCCCTGTAATTTTATCCTGTATTAGTTCTTTTCATTGGACTAGCTTCTATAGATTGATCATGTGGTGTGTACCTAAAGGTAACTGCAATGCTACTCTTCATGTTTCTTTGGTTGGATCCTACCTTCTTAGGTTCTTATTTGGGTTGGATTGACAATTTTTTTACGTCAACGTGTTTAGTTTGGGAATTCTTGGAAGTTCTATGGAGTTAATTTAATAAAATAGGTACACTGATTACAAACAGTTTTAGTCTGGGCATTCTCTTCTTGTGGTTAAAAATCTATTGATTGATGATTTATTGGTCTTTTAGGAGGTGCTCAATGGCTCTCTCTTTCTAAAAGTGATTATGTCCTTAATTTATCTATCTGATGTACCGCATTCAATGTCAGGTTTCAGACAACGGGCTTCAAGTTTCTCCCAGTGTAAAAAAGGTGGTAAGTTCAGATGATTCTCATCATTCACGTGCCTTACCATCTTTATTTTCCCCATTGGCTGGATAAGATTTGTCCAACATTTTTTGATCTGTAAGTTAATGATTGTTTTTTAATAATATATTTGCTGAAATTCATGTTCAAATATGTTGAGAACCATGAAAAACATGGGTTCTTCGATTAAAGGTTAAGGTATCATGGACTAGCTTGATCTTAGGGGCTTTAAAGGGCTCTCTTGTTGCAATTGAATTTCTTCCTGGAAATATTCAGGGGCTGGTTCTTTGACATTTGCACGTGTATGAATCAATTATTTGCCACACACACTTTGTGTTTGCTCTGAATATGATTACATCATGATCAATATTTAATTTTTTATTTTAATTAACAAACAAGAAATATCAATCCAATTTCTCTTACCTATGCTAGAAAGAGGATGGCTGCCCTTCCACTTCTTCTCAGACTCAGGATTCCTTAAGTGAAGGCTACTGCTCTAATATGAGTATGGTAACTGGAATTGACAAAGATTTTCTTAGTTGTCTTGTTAAGGTAATTGGCTGGTCACTTTTTTCCCCTTTAAGTTACAGCTAATTATACTAATATAAATGGTTGGAATCCAGTTTCTCAACTATCCAATGAAACTTCTAAAAGTGTATTATTACACAGATATACGATTCTCCAGAGTCTGACTTGAAGCTGAATGATGTTTTTGAGTTCATCGGCATTCTCACTCTTGATTCAGAGCTTAATGAAGACAAGGATGATCATGAAGAGCCCGATAATGGTTTTTGTGACGATGTCATGGTACATTTGCCCCCTAACAAGGTATCGAATCCTTGCAGCTGCAAAATTGTTTTTTGGTTCCATTATCTATGTTGCTGGCACCAGGCTATTGTCCAGAAAGGGCTTGTTTAGCTGTATTCATGTTTTTCTTTTCCTCTTCCTGTTATTTGTTTTTTGTTGCAGGTACCACGCCTCCATTGCCTTATTCACAGGAAGCTAGCAGCTCCTGACTTTCTTCGTGGTTCTCCCATGATGGAGGTGATTTCATACCCCTTGGTTTGATTTCATCCTTCTGAATGAATGGTTGTAAATCTACTTTATATATGTTGCCCATGCAGTGATTTATGCTCTTTAATGTTTCCTTATATTTTTTCTTGCCGTGCATGGTTCAACTATTGTGTCCTGTTTGGTCCTACAGCCAAAGCCCCATTTTGTCAGAGAGATGAGAGAAGTTCTGTTAAGGCATCTTACAGTTGTTCTAGGCAATGATGGCATAGCTGCTCATTTCATGTTGTTGCACCTCTTGTCCAGGGTAAGTGGTTTTCCTTCCTTGAAAATGAAGTTTCGTTATTTTTCTTGATCAATTTATACATCTCACTAGTCCATGTCTTTTATCGACAGTCTATCTTTATTAAGCTACTTTCCTTCCCTTTCTCCACATTTCTTGCACCTATGTGTGGAATTTATGAGTGTTTTGGGAGCAGGTTCATACTAGAGTAGACGCTGTTGCCGTGGGCAAGCTTTCACTGAACCTTACATGTTTTAGCAAAGAAAGTGCGGCTCTGTTTGGCAGTCAACTTAGTCTTGCTTTAAAAACCCTCTTACCTTTCTCACATTGCATACCCCTTACACTGGAGTATCTTAACTCTGTATCACTTGCCCCAAAAAAGGATTACGAGACAAACAGGTAATCATTCATCATCTTGTGACTTGGAAGTTGTTTCCCCTTTAATTAGCGGCCTAATCTTGACAATCATCAATTCTTTCTCATAGGTTTTGACCTTTTAACATGTTTAATGCTCCAGACTGAAAACTGGAGTTCTGCAGCTAGCTGAGGGCTCGCACATAATCATTGATGAGACCCAATTGGAAGCAGGGACCCTCAACTCTGTTGGGATGGAGAATGCAAGGTTGTTAAGAAATCTACTGGAGCTGCAAAGGGTATATCTTTTATCATCTATATGTGCATGCAGCTTTGTGTGTATATTCCTTACGTCTTGTATGTAGCCCTATTAGTTATGAGAGACGTGTTTGACTACTTAATGCACAAATGTACAGAAACTCTGCATTAATTACTTAATGCACAAATGTACAGAAACTCTGCATTAATCTATCTGCTAAAGCTGAAAGACAATTCCGAGAATTTAAATAAGTGCCCCTGTACTTCTTAGGCTACTGTTTGAGAGTAGCTCTCAGCCACTTTGTTGGAAATAAGATCTTGATAAATATATTGAAATCTGTTTGTTTGCAGGTGGAATATGATTTTAAGTACTATAAAATGGAGATGGCAGCTGATGTCCAATTGCTTATATTTTCTGAGGCAAAATCAAATATTTTACCTGCTGATATAGTTATGCCTTTCCAGCCTTCTTCAGTGGGTTCCTCTGAAGTTGTGACTGCAGAAGCACTAGAAGCTTGGAGATGGTATTTGGCTACTGTTAAATCATTGCCACATTCTATCGAGTCAGAAATGCAGAAGGTATGAGTTAGCTTGCTGGGACAGTGCTATCTAGAAGGAATTTGTTTGGCAAGAATGCCGTCTCTTAGAATTTCATGTTTGTTGTTAGAGAACATCATTTAGCATCCATAACTAGTCAAACATGTTTGATTTGAATGAACATGCCAGAGGTTCCTGCTGTAAAATTATTCACCAGTCATTACATGGCCTGATTGTGCCACCGAACTAAATTGCTGTTTGCAACAAAGTGGTGTATCAAATAGTGTCTTTTGAAGTGGCATTTCATTTCCGCATTTGTTTGTTTATGGCCAAGATTTTCATTTTACGGGCATTTTTGCTGTATGATTTGTTGCCAGAAATTGTTACTTACAAGATGCTGGTGACAAAAAGAGATATTGCTTAGAAAGTTAACATGCTTTAGTTTCTTTTGTTGATTTTCCCTCTCCACTAATGGGAATAAGAGTAGTGATGGGGGCAGCTTTAGAATCCTAATGTCATATACTGATACGTTACAGGTGGTAGAAAATGACCTGGTTGCGGCTAGGCAAGCAGACCGGAGCATAGGGAGCCATGATTTCAACAGGTTGGTAAATGTGAAGTGTGATAGTGGTATTGTTTTCTAGTATTGCAATTTTGTTGCACATTGGTAATTTTGTTTCTTGCATACAGATGGTTGACAATGGGCCGCCTAATGTCTTTGAGTTTTGGTGAAACCTGCCTGTCGTTAGAACATTGGCAGATGGTCAAGGAACTGGAGAGGCTACGAAGAGAGAGGCTCAAATGAAGTATGAAATTGGTTGCTGGGATTGGGGATATTGCTTTTAAACTGATTTAAATTAACAGGCCTGGGCTGTGAAGCACATTGAGTTCATGTACGAAAATGCATTTGCCATTTAATAGGAACGTGTTGCTATTTATGCCATGCCCGCTTGAGAACTGGAGGATCTCTTTGGCTACTGACTACTCTAGTTCTCTCTCTCTCATTCATAGTGTCAGTGCTGTACTTAGCGTTAAGCAAGTATGTATTTCCTCATGCTTTTTGATTGCTCAGTAAAGACAAGAAAAGCATTTAGAATGATCTAAATTACTGATTTTCCTTTGGAAGAACCGCTTTGGCCTATGCAAGGCAACCAAAACTAGTGAGATAACCAACCCCTCACTGTGTATATAGATGCCAGTCACTATTGTAGGGGATTTTGGTCTGCACACTGCAATTACAAGTGCAATTTGGTGATGTCTTCATTTAAGAGGGGCCTGCCATACAGAAATATTTTGGGCTTTTGTTCGTCTCTTAGTTTTGTTAATGCTATCAACTACTAGTAGGAATATTGGTTTGATTTTGACATTGGCTAGTTGCTCTCACTTTCAGTAATTTTTGATAAATCCTATTATTCAAAACTTTTATATCACAATGAAAGATTCATGTTATTCAAATATTTAGATTTACCTTCCGCTTTTTAGTTCTACATTATTTCCGTATAAAGGTTTTAAGGAACAAAAGATTGATGTTAAAAATTGGTTAAGTTAAAAGTGTAATAATAGAAATTAAATTAGTATATTGCATTTTCTTTGGATATTAAATCCACACCCTCCCGCGATTTTTCTGAAAATGGATGTTAGTTTTGAATGACGATGGAATGAACATCTTAAAAGTTTTTCGATACCAAGTTGTATTAATCCAACCAATGGAATGGAATACCTCTCCTAAGTCCTATCCAAACGCAAACACTGTCTTTCATGTATGAAAGGCCTAGCGGGTGCGGATCAGCCACCTCAGCAAATACACGGCCATATAATATACAGGCCCAGCCCCTCCTACACTACTCTTACCTTAAAAGTCTCGTGTCCTATTGCACACCTTCACCTTCACGACTAGACTACTATACTATTTGGCACATCACCCATTGACCCTACATATAATATATATATATATATATTGAACAAAAACCTTAGAACTGAGCCCCCTCAAATGTCTGTCCAAACTGCCAATTTTCCGGAACGACGTCGTAGCTAGTCACGGTCTTGCCATCACTGGTTGTGAGTTGGAATGAAAGACTCTGTCCATTTAGGTAGGCACTGCTCTGCCAGTTCTGGCCCCAGTTCCGTGACATGGCTTGCCACCCTGTCTTGGACCCCTTTATTGACACTGAATGCACGTCTCCCGCGCCACCCACGTTTGTGATCAACACCAAGTTGAAGTATGAGTGACCATTTATGGTAAACCTCACTCCTCCCTTCTTTACACAGGACACCCTGTTCATTCATTTTTATATATTTATACCAACACAAAAATAGCATTCATCTTGTTAATTAACTAACTTTAAAAAATTGTTTACCTTCTAAAGGATATGGGCACAATCCCCGCTCTGTATTGAGCAATTTCCAAGAAAGCAGGCTCGGCCAAGTCAAAGTGCTGAAGAGGAGGGTTGCACCAGCCACCGTTGTCGTTGGACAGTGCGTTGTTAGGAGGGCAGAAGTTAGTGGCGGTGACAGTGATGGTACCTGGGAGGCACCATTTGGAATCGTCGTTACATCGCATCTCGTAACATGACCCGCAGCTTAACCCATCGTTGAATAGAGCTGTGCTGAGTGCTGCAGTGTTTGTCCCGTACCCTTGGCTGTACAGATTCCCATACCCACAAGCTCCCCCTGCATCCAACACCCCATGATGAAATTACCTTTTATAAATTCCACTTAACTCAATTATTGCTACAAAAACTCATTCTCATTAATGAAAAAAATCTTATTACTGTTTTAAATTTACGATCAAATACATGCCAACACCATCATTTCCGTAGGTCTCATTTCCTAACTCAAAATAGTAAAATGTCGACTTATTACTTGCCCAAGCACCATATGCATAGTATATAATCATGCTTTCTAACACACACAGGATCACATGACGTACGTGTACAGCAATTTGAAAATGTAGTGAGGCTTTTTTACTAAAATTACGGGATGCTGTACTTGTTGAGAAAAACAAAAACTACTCCTTATTCTTCAACTTTTAAGAAAATTGAGTCGTGTATAGCTTACCCATTGTGCCTGATGCGTCGCCTCCTCCGTAGAAAGTGGCATGACCAGTCTCCCACCCTCCATAGTCACCGTAAGTGCCTCTAAGGCACAGGTTTAGGATATAGAATGCAAGGGAAATAATAGCAGGGAATGATGCTGCAATAGTCATTTGCCTTTATATTGGTGAGCAGAGAGGGGGACGTGCAGGGGTTTGAGAGACTCGCTCTCGAGTGCCAAGTGCTTAGTTTAGTGCTTACTTAGGTCGAGGGGAGTGGGGGTTTACTTCTATATATATAAATTAAAGAGAGGCCCAAAGGTGTGGCCTTTGTACGTGGGCCGTTATATGTGGGGTCGAGCGATACGTAATATATGGATGGAGGATGCTCGAGAGAGAGATCAGAGAGAGGAATAAAAACAGATTTGACATATTGATGAGGTGAGTAGCAGGGATATATCAAAACTGCTCACATGCTGATGTTGTAGTTAGACTGACTACCAACTGGTATAAGGAAGGTCATGATCGACCCCACCTGCACATGGTTCATATATCTCTGTTCTCTTCTTCATTCATTGTCTGAGATTGTGCAATATATCAGACAACGTTTTTAAGGCCGTTGATTGGGGAGCTTAATTGGAGAACTCTCCCAATAATTAATATCCCAAGCTGTGTCCATTAACGAGCTGGCTGCATGCTAGCCTATTAGCCTATTATACATACATACATATATATATATATATATATATATATATATATATATAGTACTACTTCAGCCCGGCTACATTAATTAATCCCCTTAAAAATATATATGGGCCTACCTGCATGTTAGGAGCACATGTAAGTCCCGACCTTCACGGTACGTTCCCATGCATGCAGTCATCTGTATGCATTTATTCATGCGTCATTTTCATATACATGATGTTTTTGGAGAAGAAAATGGAGAAACACGGACGACCTTAATTTCCACCCTCAACAATAATTTTCTCCATCCTAATCTTCAAATTTGTCTCTTCTATGTACGTATGTCGAGGTGGACTTTTCTCTTCTATACAGACAATCGATATATGTACCATCTCATCTGTATGATTCTTGAAATTATAACATCACTTGATATAGAATTACAGTACCCAAAGAGATTCGATTTCGGTGCTTATATGTTGTCAAAATTCGAATTTCAAAATGACACGTTTTTTCTTACTGGTTAGATCAGGAATGGCCAGAGAATATAACCCCAGTATACACGAGTTTCGAACAAGCTCCATGTTCTGCACCGAATGTATGTCCGCCGTAATCCTCCTCCTCCTCAGGTGACAACCTATCGAAATTGAAGAGGAAAACAGAATAAGTACTTTTATCAGTTTTTTTAACTTTTGAAGAAGCGCTTCTGCTCCATATATAAAATGTGCAGCTTTTTCCTACCAGGACTGCATGCAGCCAGGGAAAGAGAGCAATACAAAAGAGGGCATATTTTCTCCCGAACTATACTAGTCTTCTCTGGGATTTGTTTTTATTTTATTTTTACTTTGTGAATAAATAAGTATTTTTTCATGTTGTTGTGAATTTTTTTAATTTTTAAAAATGTTAAAAAATATATATAAAAAAAAAAAATTACATAAAATACAGCTCCAGTGGGCCTAGTGTTATTTTTCGCCTTCAAAACTCAATAAAACAGAAAAGTGTGAAAGTACATCACCATGAAATTGCTCGTCTTGATTCTGAGAGAAATAATAAATAAATGGCTTCCTTTATTATCTGATTGGAATATAATTAAGAATATTGTTATTAAACACACTACTACTACTTGTCGTGGAGAAGAATATCTCCGTTTCTCTCTCCAAGTCCCTTTTTTTTTTCCTCCTTTTGAACTAGTAACTCATCCTTTTCACCCAAAGGGGGTCGAGCTTTCAGCTCTGGCTCTCCCTCCCTCCCTCTTCCTCTCCGGATAACGTCAGAATTTTCCATAATTTCTTCTCTGATTTTTTTGTAATTTTCCATTCATAATACCAAAATGTGCCGATCTACTATTTACCGGCCTCCTACGATTGCCACGCACCCCACCAGCAAACTCTCCAGCTGTCGATTTGTCGAAAGGTGGAAGAAAATTGACCAAAAGAGAGGTACATACAGCTCACGCGCGGCTCATACCGTGCGTAAAACTCATGCGTCACCGCGTCAAGGAGAGTCTTGTTAGGGACCTCAGTCAATTCCCTAAACACTTTGTTCTCCACGCCAATGGTAGTCTTGAAATGACCGAAACCTTGTCCCTCTCTTGCTTGGTCCTCGATCAATGATGGTCACAATGACCAATTTGGGATGTTGAGGTTAAGTGTTTAGGCTAGAATGGATGGTTGGAATGGTAGAAATGGTCAAGGAAGTGTATGGCTAAAATGGTGGTAAGGGGCGCACGACACTAGTGGGGAACTAGGGTTGGCGCCACTTGGAACTTGGTTTTAGGGTTTAGGAAGTGATGATGGACGGCAAGGGTTTTGGAATTAGCGTTTTGGTATGGGCAGCTAGGGTTGAACGAGTTGGGTAGTTGAGTGAATTTAGGAAAGTTTCCTAAATTCTTAGAACTCAAATGGGAAGTGTATATGGCCGGCTATGGTAAGGATTTGGTCAATTAGGGTTCCTAAAATGTAGGAACACTAATTATGGTAAGTGGAGTGGGCGGCTAAGGCAAGTCCTAATAAGGCAAGTGGTTGCCGAATTGGACTTTGCACCAAGGGAAAGTATGTTTTGGCTAGGCTAGGGTTTGAAGAGGCAAATCAAATATGGAAAGTTGACAAACAATGTGTTGGTGGACTTTTGTGGTTTGGATGGATTGGAAGAGCAAAAAATAAGATGAACACCAAGAATACTATGATGAACACTTAAGAACAAAAGTAACAATACTTATGAACTTAAATGATCAAAAGAACAAACAAGATAATTCAACACTTGATTTACGAATTGCACAAGAATTAAATAAACCTCATATATTGATAAACACAATTTGGATTCACGAATTTCACCAAGTTGCAAAGAAACAAGATAATTGAATTACACCTATTCAATGAATTGCAAGGTGTAATCCTCTCTTTGGGATTCACGGATTTCACCCAAAAAGTCCAAGTGCAAAGGCACCGTTTATGATCTCTCAAACAATAATCATCTCTCTAAGAGTTTTGCTAAAAGATTCTAAAGCAATTGCATAAGATTCTATTTATAAGCAAAACAATTTAGAAACCCCAATAGGTCCCTTGAAATTAAATAAATAAATAAAATAAATAAAGTAAATGTCATGATAGTGGTCCATGGACCAAGTCTAGTCGTGACATGCATGGTCCATGATGGGTTAGGTTGGTGCATGGTGGTCTTCGGGTTGGTCCATGGTCAGGTGGTGCGGCATAGCTTACTGATGGTGAGCCATGGTGGTGTGCTGCATGGCCCAGGCTGGTGGCCTAGGCGTTGACTGCATGGTATGGGCTGGAGCCATGCGCTAGATGGCATGCCACTAGCCTGCTCTGTAAGGCACGGGCTGGGGCCGTGCGCTGGATGGCATGCCGTAAGGCATGCCACTAACCTCGCTGGCATGCGGTAGGATGGTGGGCATGGGTGTGTGCGCGCGCGCTGACTGGCCTGGCCGTGCGGCACATGGATGTGCGCATGGCCTTGCGGCACCTGGGCGCGCACAGGGCCACGAGGCCCATTAGCGTGTTCATGGGCTTGCGCACTGGAATGTGCGTGGGCGTGCGGTGCGCTGTTGCGCGCATTGCCGCACGCATGGGCGTGCGGCGCTTGGCTGTGCGCCTGGGCATACGCCCACTAGCCTCGCTAGCCTGCATGTTGGGCGTCCCGTGAGTGCCATCGCGCAGGCCAAGGCATGCATGCATGCTGGGCTCCCCGTGCGTGTCACCCCACGAGCCAAGGCATGGTTGTGGGCTAGCCAAGGTGCATGATCCCACCATGGTGAAGGCATGTGCGGCATCTCTAGAGGCAAGTTGACGTAGGGGTCTAACAAGTCTACTGTCGTCACACGCATTACCACCGGGATCAGTGGGTTTGGATCTCTTAAATTCGACTATTACCTACTTTCCAAGAGTGGCGCGTGAACTACACGTGACTCCACAGCCAGTGACGGTCCTATGTCGGCGTATCGATTTATATTCCAATTGCTACTTTCCTATGTTCCCGTTTTTCCTAACCAATGATCAAGATAAAGTGGTAGTAAAAGTCTCCTTCAGCCAATCTAGATTAATAAAATGCATCACACAACATTCCACTGCGACTTTTAGTCATAGTTTTATAGTCTGTTTATTAGACTATATAAAAATTGCTTCAAGAAGTTTCTCTTTAGTGAAAAATGGATTGAAGCCAAATTTTTAGTTCCAGATTCCTCTTTTTTATTTGTCTTGTGTTACATTTGCTTGTTTTTGGATGATTGTTAAGAACTCTCACTCTATTAAATATAATATCTTGTAACTACTTAATTTATCTATAAAATGAGTTCATCGCAAAATGTTTGGTTAGGAAAAGAAAAATCCTACTTGTCGTGCAATTTTTTATATCAAGTAACAACTGTTGTGACAGGAGAGTTAGTGAAACGGGCTGCTGCTGCAGCATTGATGGGTCAATGGGCCGAATGACATGCATGCCTGAACATAACCAGGCTCATGCGGCTGGGCTATATTCAGATTGGTTTCAAGGGAAAGTGACTTGAATTTTTCCCAAAATTCTCTAGCATATTGCGAAGTCAACAAAAACTAAAAACGAGATTTTTTCGAACTATTGTGTTGTTACTGTTAGAGATCTTCAAAAAAAAAAAAAAAAATCTATTGATCATATAATTAAGTCCTCAAAATATAGATATGTTCCTACCTACAAACCTAGCCCTAGCTCAATAGGGCCAAAGGAATTTTTGTCGATTTGACGGGCTATAGCATCATAAGGCCGTTTTCTTAATTACAACTTAAGATAATAAGTTGAGATGAAAGTTAAATAAAGTATTATTTTTTAATATTATTATTATTTAAAAATTTTAAAAATTTATATTATTGATTACATTATATAAAAATTTAAAAAAATTATAATAATTAAGATGAGTTATTTTTGTATCCATTGTTAATTAAACCGGGCCTTAACGCTCAAAAAGAGTGGCACACCTTTTGTTGCATTCATTGCTGCCTAAAAAGTTAAAATCATATTCTCAGAAAAAAGGCTGGAAAATGTAAGAATGTGGAAAGGAACGAGAGAGAACTCATGAGTGTGTAAGACCTGAAAAGGCGACCAAAAATTTAAACGCCCAACCGATTAAAAATAAGTAAATTGAAATAAATAAAGCCTTTTGGCTGTCAATCAATGAGTCTATGAACAATCCAACGAATTGGGCAAGATGGAGGTCGACTGACTTCGCATCAAAATCTGTTGCTGCTTTCACTGACAGAAATGGAAGTCATGCCTTCAGGCTTCACCATATGGGAGCTTCTGCCACTGATATCAAGCCCCTGCAACCGGCCAATAGGATCCTGCTGCAACGTATCTGTGAAGGCATGTGCTTGGGCCGCAGCAAGCACAGGCAGGTGGGGTCTTGACATGTTGGACTGGAATTGATGAAATTGCGGCATTTGAATATTCTGCACGTCACCAGGCTGAGGTTGTGGCTGATGTGAAAAGAAGGAAGATGGAGGATACGAAATGTGGTGCATTTCCATATTGTATGCGTCAGTGTGTGTCATTATTTCTCCAGTCGCAGCCTTGAGCCTCTCAACTTCCTTCTTCAGTGCTTCATTTAAAGCTGTTTCGGGAACACATTACTAACAGTAAAAGGCGAGATAAATCAAGAAGTAAAGGAATGATGTCCCTGTAAGATCCTTTGTGCCTAATAGACTCGTAATTTGAGGTACGAGCAGACAATAAATGGACCAAATTCATGTGCTGCTAGACCATAACCATGAGTGGGAATGTAAAAGGGGCTTGAAGTTAGGACCGACATAGAGAAGTAAATTATTGCATTAGTATCTATATACAAGGATCAGAACCAAAGACGGTTCATCTTTGACTGATACAACAGGTAAATGCCATTTCTAGTCTTGCATAATGTCCACACCACCAAAGACAAGTGGAAGAAGTAAACATCCAAGAAAAGGTGCACAAAACAAAGATCACATACGTACCATCACGCAACTGAGCTTGTTGTTCCATAGCTTGTAACCGAAGCTGAAGCTCTGAGTTTTCAGTAGTCAGGCCTGTTGTATCTCTCTAAAAGAGAACAGGAACCGAAAGACGACCAAAGCCCTCAGTCAGAAGTCCATGAAAAGAAAAACATCTTATGACAAAAATAGAGATAACAAAACAAAAAAAGAACAGTTCTGTTTTTTTTTAATCACCAGAATCATGCATAAACTACAGCAGGATAAATAACAACCAGAAACAAAAGGAGACAATGAATGATTAATCACTTGCGTGTGTTTTTTCCCCTTTTACTAAAACAACAATCTCCTGATTCGCAGCTACATATATAAAGTGCATGAGAAAAGGGAATTTGAAGCAAAAAAA